>OX422223.1:275997535-277271285 GCA_949130495.1 Sambucus nigra
TCTTTGGCACATAGAATTCTTTGATCTATTCTTGTATGGTTGGGAATGATGTCATGATCTTGATCTCTATATTTGTTCTTTTGTTTAGCCTATATTGTCTTCAAATCATGACTCGTTTCCATTAGTATTGGATTGTATCTTCTTTTGCAGTGCTTGTGAGCTTAAGGTCTCTTGATTGCTTGGTTGATATAATTCTTGTTTTCTATCTCATCATGTATTGACTGCTTCTTTTTTTTCTCAAGTACATTAAAGAGAAGACAATGAAGTATTATCGCATATTAATTGTGTTGTCATCATAAAAATCCTTTTTCTTGAAATACTTTATGCTTCACAATCTCCCTCTTTTTATGATGACAATAAAATTGATATGGTTTGAGAAAAATATCTTCAAGTTTTTTTCAGTAGATATAAATTGGAGTTCCACGTCTCCCTTTTGTGCATGCTCTCATAAAAACTGATATTTGATGTCAAAATCTTTGGTTCTAGAGTGTCACGATGGATTTTTTGTGATGGAAATGACACTTTTGTTGTCACATAAAATCATAATTTTGGTGACGACATTTGAAAATCTACCAACTATTGTTCAATGTATAATGTTTGAGAACAAAAATTTTCAGCAACAAGATATTTGGCTTCGTTTGTGGATAGCGCGAATGATTGTTGTTTCATACATGACCATGGAACTAGTGAGTGTCCAAGGAAGTGACATGCTCCACTAATGCTTTTTCGACTAACCATATATCAGCCCAATCGACGTTCAAGTATCATGTAACGTAAAAACTTGGATCTTTAGCATACCAAAAACCTAATTTTGTGGTTTCCGTGTTCGGGTTTTATTATTAAACCATGTAAAGACCTTTTACTTTGATTAATAAAGTATTGTCTTATTCTTTTTTAAATGAGAATCATGTTTGTGAGAATTATTTGTACTTGTTAAAAATATATTGTTTCATATAAATGTCGGTTAATAGACATTAGTAGGAATTCCAGTGAGTCGACTTCGAGTTATTCACATGGAGATCGAATTTCTTGTTCTAGCCCTATTGAATGGTTCACAACCTAGATAAGGAGTTGTTATCTTCCACGAATTCATTATTGTAAATGATGCAAAACCCATCAAGAAAAATTTGCGGGTGTCTTCTGAAGAATGGAATAGGGCTATTCAGAAATGGAAGTGAGAAAATTGAAGAAAGCTAACTTCATCGAATATGTGAAACATTCAGATTGGCTCTACAATGTTGTGATGGTCCAAAATAAGAATGATAAATGGCGCGTGTGCATTAATTTTATCGATCTAAATATATCCTAGCCAAAATATCATTGTTCCTTGCCCCGAATCAATAAATTGGTCGACGCTACTGCTGGTCACGAGCTTCCCAGCTTCATGGATGCATACTTAGGGTACAATCAGATAAAGATTAAACTGGAGATCGGGAAAAGACCTCATTCATCACCAGATGAGGGATACGTTACTACAACATTATGCCCATTGGACTAAAAAACATTGAAGCTACATATCAAATTTTGGTAAATAAGGTCTTTGAAGAGAACATTGGTGTTATACCATAAATGTGGTGTGATGTAAAAAGTAATTATGATGCAACAACTAGCTTCTCATGACCTTGAAAAAAATCAGCTCGGACTACAATTTGATCGTTCTGTACATTCTTCTTATCCCCAGTGTCATGGTAAGTGTCTCTAGTTCACTTGGCCTACAGAAGTTGATAACATTAGTTAACAATGTGTACTAAAGGACACTATGTAGTGGGATTGTCGTCAGCAACACTAAGCAAACAGACAAGAAGGATTTAAGGTTTATTATTTCTCCACTATTAAGGGGTAAAGTGTGTCCATCCCATTCCCCCATAAAGTTTTTAAAGGTGCACCTGCCTAAGCCATAAAGGCATGACACCTGTCAACGTTAATTTTTTTATCTCCTCTACTCCTTCTCTTTCTCTATCCACTCATGGCACACACAACTATGGCACACAATCCCTCATGCGGGGAGGGAGATATTCCAACTATTATGCTTCACATTTCTAAAGTGGAGGAGAGAGCTTGTAATCTCACACACATCTATAGATTTGGACGTCGGCACCATCTTGGGCTGAACCACGTAAATCTAGTATCTATCTCGATTCTCTAATCTTTTTCTCTATTGTACTTACTCTAGCATTCCAAGGATTATAACATCTTTATCTGTTATGAATATAATATTTGTGTATATAGCGAAAACATAAATCCATGCACCAGTTTTAGGCATTAGCATATTGTCACCGACTATCGAAAAATGGTTGGTAAGCCTTTTATTGCTTTATACCAATATTTTTCTCTGAAATACCAGGACAACCAACCTTGATTTTCCACAATTTCATTAATTTCCATTTGTTTTATTCCTTGGATCCCTTTCTTACTGTAACATTTGTTATTAGTTTGTTTTCTAGGTTGTAATACTCCTTTTTCTTGAAATACCGTGAAAATGGGTGAAAATCTAGAGAGTAGTAGGGCAGCTAAAGAAGCTTCGCCCTCCATGCCTACAGACATAAATGACCTGTAGGGAATACTACGACACTTGGCTAGAGGCCAAGAGGTTATCCAGGAAAGAGTCAGATAGTTGGCATAAAGCATCCTAACTAAGAAAAGGAAGCTGGAAAAGAACCCAGGTATCCTAATAGAAAATGCCAATAGAGGGCAGTAAATGCCCCCATCGGCCCACCCAAAGACATAAAATAGATATACCACAAGCGGGCGATAGAAAATCTTAGATTATTAGATTGTGTCTTACACAAAGAAGCTAGCAAGTCCAAGTACACTAGATTAGAACAGGGTGATAGGTCTTACAAACCAGGTGCCACATCTACCATCCGAACGGGAGGATACGATAATGACCAGACTTACTCTTTTAAGTACTGAAGAGTTTTGGAAAGGCTAAGCAAAGGGTCCCCATTTGATCGTTCGGACCCAAGAGTAGAAAGATCTCACCAACACAGGTGGCTCAAAGAGTATAGGACAAAACCATAAGGGTTGAACTTCCAGATAGGTCAAGACCAAGTTTTCGAGAGTCGATTGAAGACTAGCAGACTTCTCAAGAAGAGAGCTCAGCTGAAAGTTGAGGACGAGCAGGGATGAGAGTGTTGGTCAAGGATAATAAGGATGAACAACCCTGGAGAGAGTCTATCCAACTACTATAGGATCATCCAGGTTAGATTATGAAGAGAAAAAACCCTCTGCATAAAGCTTTTATACAAGGATCCCCCTTGACATCATCAATCGTGAGCTATCCAATGCCTGCAAAGTTCAAACCACTTATCATCTCTCCTAAGTACGATGGCACATCAAATATGGTTCTGCATATAGAGAAGTACCAAGCTTCCTTAGATATTTATTATATCCCTGACAAGATGCGTTGCCTTGAATTCTCCAGTATGATTACAAGTTCGGCCCAAATTTAGTATAATGGTTTACTAAGGGGTCTAATTTCTAATTTCCAATAATTGGATGATATCTTCGTCAGTAATTTTTGTTTCGATTCAAGACCAGGAAAATGGGTTGCCCATTTATTAAGTGTTTGTCAGAGAATGAATGAGACAAAGAGGGAATTTATTGCCTAGTTTAATACCAAAAAGCTAGAAGTCGCAGACTACAAAGAGAAGACGGTAATCGCAGTGCTCATGAGTAGACAACTACTTGGAAATTTATTCTAGAAGTTATCTAAGGATCCACTGAACATAATGTCTAAGCTCTTAGTCGAGTCTAGAAAGATAATAAATGCTGAGGAAGCTATGGCAGCAAAGGAGGCCAACTATTCCAAGGTCGATATCAGCAGAAGCTCGGAGAAGAAGAAGAGTTTAGGGAGAATAAATAGGCTGATAGACCAAGGACGTTCGATGAATATACCCCATTAACTTATGGGGTACACCACATCATCGAGTAGATTCGAGGAAGTACTGACTTGAAGTGATGAGGAAAGTTGAAATCTCCTCTTAATAGGAGAAATAAAACCAAATACTGCGAGTTAGATAAAGATCATGGTCAGAACACGAAAAATTTCATGGCCTTGAATAATGAGATTAAGATTTTCATTAGGCAAGGAAAACTAATGAAGCTCATTAATGATGGTGGCAAACGGGATGAGCAGAAACCCAAAAAAAAAAAATCAAAGTCCCCGTAGGAAGGCGGATGAGAAGAAAAGGGGTCGGGTTGATGATTCAGAGGATGATCCTGACCTACCTAAAAAACCTAACGAGACAGTACATGAGGTCAAGATGTTATCTTTCGGGTGAAACTTCATAGCGAGAGAAGATGTTGGAGGTTTAGATGGACCAGCGAGAGTCTTATCTAAACGAGGCAAAATATTTTGCTTATATCATGCATCTAAACTCAGTTAGCATCGTTGCATCTTTCCATAGGAAGTTAAATCAGGATGATCTTATAGTAGGTTTTTTCAAAAGATGATTTATCTAGTGTGCTCTATCCACGTAGAGACCCTCTGGTCGTCACCATGGTGGTATACGAGAGTAGGGTTGTAAGGATCATAGTTGGCAACAATAACTCAGTAGATGTCCTCTTCCACAACTATTTTCAAAATATGAGGCTCGGAGATAGAAAGTTGGAGGCATACCATAGGCCTCTTATAGGATTTTCATGGGAGAATGTTCAGAATCGTAGAATTAGAAGTTGTGGTCTGCGATTGGCCAACTTACCGAATAGAAAAGATATGTTTCTTCGTAATGGACGAGAACATACATCAGCATACACTACACCAAATCCTACGAATGGTCACGCCCAGTGGGTCACGGCCCAAGTTCGCGACCAGCTGGTCACGGACTTGGTCCGTGACCCACTCAATATTTGGCGTGACCATATTTATTACCACACTAAATTATTGATCAGGAAGTGGTCACGGCCCAAGTTCATGACCACTGTGGTTGCGAACTTGGGCCGTGACCAGGTCATGACCATATTGGCGCCAAACTCGTGCCAAAATTCCCTCCAATCTTATCGCGGGTGGGTCACGGCCCAAGTCTGTGACCCATGCATGACGAAGAAGAGAGTACACACATTGAGGGTCACGGCTTAGGGCCGTGACCATTTCTGGGTGTGGGTCACGGCTATGGGCCGTGACCACATCTCATTCAGGCAGTAGGGTTGATGTTAATAGGGTCGTGCATGGTGGGTCACGGCTCTAGGTCGTGACCAGGTGCAAAGCCAGCAACACCCTCATTTCATGGTGTGGGTCACGGCTATTGGCCATGACCAATCCTCATGCAGGCAGTAGGGTGGAAAAGGGTCATCAATAGAGGGTCACGGCTCTAGGCCATGACCAGGTGCAAGCCAGAAATACCCTGAGTTTCATTTATTGGTCTCGCGCTTTGTGGGTCAGGGCTTTAGGACGTGACCAGATTCATGACTTAATAAAAAAAATGTTGGTTAGTCATTTGCAATTTGTATGGGCTGTGTATCAGGGCTGAGGGATTTCATGCGATTTCTAAGGGATAAGCGATTTCAGTTGGATTTCATTGTGATTAACCCCTAGTATGTATATATTTGTTTTCATTTCATTTGAATTTCGTGATTTCTATTAAAAGCCCTAAGTTCTATGTGTGTATGTGTAGATTTATGTTTGTATCTGTGTGTTTATGTATTGATTTATGTTCATATGTGTGTGTATGCATAGATTTATGTGTATATGTATGTTTATGTGTGTAACTATGAACAAAAAAATTATTTTGTTGTCAATAAACCCTATATTGTATGTGTGTGTATGTATAGATTTATGTCAAAAAAATATTAAGGTTTAGTAAACCCTAAATTGTATCTATGTGTATGTATAAATTATGTCAATAAACCCTAGATTGTATATGTGTGTATGTATAGATTATGTCAATAAACCCTAGATTGTATGTGTGTGTGTATTTTTTTTGACAAAATATAATTAAATGGATTTTTAATAAGTAAAAAAACTCACATCCACCTTGTCGTGATTTTATTAGGGGTTGTGTGCCATCATATTATATTGGGGGTTATATACATGTCATGATTTTTTGCACTATAGTGAGATATTGTTGGCTTTGTTGTTGGATACTATGTTGAATTTATTGAATTGATACTAGTGTCGATAAATGTACATGTTATTAAATTTGTTGGGTGTGCTCTTGATTTGCCTATAAAAATGTATATCACATATCTTGCAATTAATGTGCATTTTTTGACGTTTACGTCAAGATATTAGGAGGCTACAACTTGACATGGAACAAATACAAGTTGATTCCATTCATTTATATTTTAACTTGACATGTATGTCATAATTCTGTTGATTTCATACAGTTCTGTTTTAGTTTGAGAATTATTGTGATCAACTTGATTGGATATGTATTTTAAAACCTTAAAATGTCAGCGCAATAATCACAACTACATTGATATTATAGGCACCGGGTTGATATTATAGATTTTCGTTCTCCTTTGCCTTTGTGTACTTTTCTTTACATATTATAGGCAGCAGGTTGCTCAGGTTCCAGGTCTTAAAAAAAAGACCCGTCGTTGCTTCTTATTTCATTTGGAGTAAGGCCGTTGCTTCTCAGTGCGATTTTGAGTTGGATTTCGGTTGGATTTGCAAGGGTTAATCTATTTCAGTTGGTTTGCATTTGGATTAAGCCCTGGTATGTATTGATTCCTTTTGATTTCATTTGGATTTCGTGATTTATATCAAAAGCCCTAATTTTGGTGTATGTATGTGTAGATTTACATTTGTATGTGTGTATGTCTGTGTATGTATAGATTTATGTTTATATGTGTGTGTATGTATATATTTATGTGTATATGTATGTTTATGTGTGTAACTATGAACAAATAAATTATTTTTTTGTCAATAAACCCTATATTGTATGTGTGTGTATGTATAGATTGTATGTGTGTGTGTGTATGTATAGATGTATGTCAAAAAAATATGTATAGATTGTATGTGTGTGTATGTGTAGATTTATGTCAAAAAAATATTAGGGTTTAGAAAACCCTAAATAGTATGCGGTGGAGACGGGTGGAGACCGGGGTGGGGGTTAGAAGTAACAAATAGTCCCTTAAGAATTCTGTAAGTGTTAATTTTGTTCTTGGCCTTGGTATTTTCAATTTGGTTTTAGATTTGTCCTTGTGAAAAAAAAGGAATAGATATATACTTGGTTTAATTATATTAGTGTTGGTTATATTATGATATACTTGTTATGCCATTTTATATTATTGTTGAAATTGAATAGGTATTGGATTCTGAAATGTAATCAAAATCAATTGTAATCTTCTCAATATGTGTGTATCTTATTTTTTTCTCAGTAGTAATCCTTATATACGTGAAAGAAAATATCAATGAGGATTAACGAATTTCAGTTCAAACAAGTTTACCACGAGTCAAGTTGGGGCAGTGAGTGACGCAAGAAAATCACACCACACACATAGAACAAGCTCTGGTTTTCTTCCTTTGGTTTTGAATTTGTTTTTTTGGTTCTACCATTTTTTTAATTGAACATAACTATTTGCATAAAATTTATTATTTTTTCACTGTCATAGGATACATTGACGTTGGGGTCGAACTACTATCAAACATAATCTGAAATTGCATCGCTGCTGGAATAGAGAAGGTTCTGATTGGCGTTGGGTGTAACAAAATATCCAGGTAATGGATAGACCTATGATTAACTTTATTTTAAGGTTAAATATGCATTGATTCAATTTTTTAATTAGTTTGGGTTTGGATCCTATTTATGTCTAAACCCCATAATTTTAATTCTTTTGTGCCCCCTGTAGTTGGGTATTGTTGGCGCATTTGTTTCTTGTCACTTCCAGTGTGTGTGTGTGGGGGGGCAATACATAATTTTTGAACAAAGAATAGTTAGGGTGAACACTAGAAAAAGAAGGCATTATCCAATGGATTGGCACTTTCTAGGTTTAAGGCGTGTCAATTTCTCTACAATGGTCCACATTAAACTAATTGGTAACCATTTGTTTATTAGCTAAAAGATATTCTTCATTAGTCCGAGATGAATAGGAGAGATGTGAAAATGGGAATAAAAATTAGTCATGGTTCGAAAGTTATTCTTGGGTTTGCAATTTGTGACCGCTCATCTTATTCACTTGTCGCACGAGACCAATGTGGCTCGTAGGAATCGGTTGCGTAGTCACAGGCTCTCGGTTTGAGTATACGACACAAATTTCCAAAAAATTAGACTTGAGCATAAAAACATGCCATCGAAGTGTGAAAACATAAAACAAACACAAAACGGTCGATAAGAGTCACGAACACCTCGCACGGGACCAATGTGACTCGTAGGAACCGATCGGGTAGTCACAGGTATCCCAGTTTGAGTGTACGACGTAAATTTGCAAAAAGTTAGACTTGAGAATAAAAAAGATACCATCGAAGGGTGAAAACGTAAAACAGCCACAAAGCGGTCCCGTAAGAGTCACAAACATCTCGCACGGGACCAATGTAAGTCGTAGGAACTGACCGTGTAGTCACGACGCTCCCGGTTTGAGTGTACAACGTAAATTTGCAAAAAAATAGACTTAAGAAAAAACATGCCATCGAATGGTGAAAATGTAAAATAGCCACAAAACGGTCCCGTAAGAGTCACGAACACCTCGTACGAGACCAATATAAGTCGTAGGAACAGACCGTGTAGTCACGGGGATCCCGATTTGAGTGTACGACGTAAATTTGCAAAAAGTTAGACTTAAGCATAAAAGCATGACATTGAAGTATGAAAATGTAAAACAAACACCAAACGATCCCGTAAGAGTCACGAACACCTCGCACGTGGCCAATGTAACTCATAGGAACCGACTGGATAGTCACGAGGCTCCCGGTTGGAGTGTACGACCTAAATTTAAAAAAATAGACTTAAAGCATAAAAACATGCCATCGAAGGGTTAAAACATAAAATAAACATAAAACGATCATGTTAGAGTCACGAACACCTCGCACGGGATCAATGTGACTCGTAGGAACCGACCGCGTAGTCACGACACTCCCGATTTGAGTGTACGACGAAAATTTGATAAAAATTAGACTTAAGCATGAAAACATGCCATCAAAGGGTGAAAACGTAAAACATCCATAAAACGGTCCCGTAAGAGTCACGACCCCTCACACGTAACCAATGTGACTCGTAGGAACTGACCTAGTTACGGGGCTCCTAGTTTAAGTGTACGACGTGAATTTTCAAAAAATTAGACTTAAGCATAAAAACATGCCATCAAAAGGTGAAAACATAAAATAGCCATAAAACGGTCCCGTAAGAGTCACGAATACCTCGCACGGGACCGATGTAACTCGTTGGAATAGACGGTGTAGTCACGAGGCTACCGGTTTGAGTGTACGATGTAAATTTGCAAAAAGTTAGACTTAAGCATAAAAAACATGCCATCGAAGGGTGAAAATGTAAAATAGCCACAAAACGGTCCCGTAAGAGTCACGAACATCTCGCACGGGACCAATGTAAGTCGTAGGAACCGGCAATGTAGTCACGACGCTCCCGGATTAAGTGTACGACATAAATTTGCAAAAAGTTAGACTTAAGCATCAAAACTTGCCATCGAAGGGTGAAAACATAAAATAAGCACAAAATGGTCCCGTAAGAGTCACGAACACCTCGCACGGGATCAATGTGACTCATAGGAACCGATCGCGTAGTCACGGGGCACCCAGGTTGAGTGTACGGCGTAAATTTGCAAAAAAATAAACTTAAGCATAAAAACATGCCATCGAAGGGTGAAAATATAAAACAGCCTTAAAACGGTCCGATAAGAGTCACGAACACCTCACACGTGACCAATGTAATTCGTAGGAACCGACCGCATAGTCACAAGGCTCCCAGTTGGAGTGTACGACGTAAATTTAAAAAAAATAGACTTAAAGCATAAAAATATGCCATTGAAGGGTGAAAACGTAAAACAAACACAAAACGGTATCGTAAGAGTCACAAACACCTCGCATGGGACCAATGTGACTCTTAGGAATCGATCGTGTAGTCACAGGAATCCCAGTTTGAGGGTACAACGGAAATTTGATAAAAATTAGACTTAACATAAAAACATGCCATCGAAGGGTGAAAACATAAAACATCCTTAAAACGGTCCCGTAAGAGTCACGAACCCCTCACACAGGACCAATGTCACTCGTAGGAACCGACCGCGTAGTCACGGGGCTCCCGATTTGAGTATATGACATAATTTTGTACAAAATTAGACTTAAGAATAAAAACATGCCATCGAAGGGTGAAAACGTAAAACAACATTAAAATGGTCCCATAAGAGTCACAAACACCTCTCACGGGACCAATGTGACTCGTAGGAATCGACCGCGTAGTCACGGGGCTCCCGAGTTGAGTGTACGGCGTAAGTTTGCAAAAAAATAAACTTAAGCATAAAAACATGCCATCGAAGAGTGAAAACATAAAACAACCTTAAAACGGTCCCGTAAGAGTCACGAACACGTCACACGTGACCAATGTAACTCGTATGAACCGATCGCATAGTCATGAAGCTCCCGGTTGGAGTGTACGATGTAAATTTGGCAAAAAATTAGACTTAAAGCATAAAAACATGCCATCGGAGGGTGAAAACATAAAACAAACACAAAACGGTCCCGTAAGAGTCACGAACACCTCGCACGGGACCAATGTGACTCGTAAGAACCGACCGCGTAGTCACGGGGCTCCCGATTTGAGTGTACAACAGAAATTTGATAAAAATTAGACTTAAGCATGAAAACATGCCATCGAAGGGTGAAAATATAAAACAACTTTAAAACGGTCTCGTAAGAGTCACGAACCCTCGCACGAGACCAATGTGACTCCTAGGAACCGATCGCGTAGTCACGGGGCTCTCGGTTTGAATGTACAATGTGAAATTTCAAAAAATTAGACTTAAGGGTAAAAATATGCCATCGAAGGGTGAAAACATAAAATAGCCTTAAAACGGTCCCGTAAGAGTCACGAATACCTCGCACGGGGCCAATGTAACTCGTAGGAACAGACGGTGTAGTCACGGGGCTACCGATTTCAGTGTACGATGTAAATTTGTAATAAGTTAGACTTAAGCATAAAAAACATGCCATCGAAGGGTGAAAATGCAAAACAGCCACAAAAGGGTCCCGTAAGAGTCACGAACATTTCGTACGGGACCAATGTAAGTCGTAGGAACCGACCGTGTAGTCATGGCACTCCCGGTTTGAGTGTACGATATAAATTTGCACAAAGTTAGACTTAAGCATCAAAACTTGCCATCGAAGGGTGAAAACATAAAATAAGCACAAAACGGTCCTGTAAGAGTCACAAACACCTCGCACGGAACCAATGTGACTCGTAGGAACTGACCGCATAGTCACGGGGCTCCCGGGTTGAGTGTAAGACTTAAATTTGCAAAAAAATAAACTTAAGCATAAAAACATGCCATCAAAGGGTGAAAACATAAAATAGCCTTAAAACGGTCCGGTAAGAGTCACGAAACCTCGCATGTGACCAATGTAACTCGTAGGAACCGACCGCATAGTCACGAGGCTCTCGATTGGAGTGTATGACGTAAATTTGAAAGAAATTAGACTTAAAGCATAAAAACATGCCTTCGAAGGGTGAAAACGTAAAACAAACACAAAACGGTCCCGTAAGAGTCACGAACACCTCGCACGGGACCAATGTGACTCATAGGAATCGACCGTGTAGTCACAGGGCCCTCGGTTTGAGTGTACGATGGAAATTTGATAAAAATTAGACTTAACATAAAAACATGCGATCGAAGGGTGAAAATGTAAAACAACTTTAAAACAGTCCTGTAAGAGTCACGAGCCCCTCACACGGGACCAATGTGACTCGTAGGAACGGACTGCGTAGTCACGGGGCTCCCTGTTTGAGTGTACGACATAAATTTGTAAAAAATTAGACATAAGCATAAAAACATGCCATCGAAGGGTGAAAACATAAAACAACCTTAAAACGGTCCCGTAAGAGTCACAAACACCCCTCACGGGACCAATGTGACTCGTAGAAACCGATCCCGTAATCACGGGGCTCCCGGGTTGAGTGTATGGCGTAAATTTGCAAAAAAATAAACTTAAGCATAAAAACATGCCATCGAAGGGTGAAAACATAAAACAGCCTTAAAACGGTCCGGTAAGAGTCACGAACACCTCACACGGGACCAATGTAACTCGTAGGAACCGACCGCATAGTCATGAGGCTCCCGATTTGAGTGTACGACGTAAATTTGAAAAAAATTAGACTTAAAACATAAAAACATGCCATCGAAGGGTGAAAACGTAAAACAAACACAAAACGGTCCCGTAAGAGTCACGAACACCTCGCACGGGACCAATGTGACTCATAAGAATCAATCGCGTAGTCATGGAGCTCCCGATTTGAGTGTATACGGAAATTTGATAAAAATTAGACTTAAGCATAAAAATATGCCATCGAAGGGTGAAAACGTAAAACAACCTTTAAACGGTCCCGTAAGAGTCATGAACCCCTCGCACGGAACCAATGTGACTCGTAGGAACCAATATGTATATATATATATATATATATATATATATATATATATACTGCATACCAGTATATATATTGCATATATATACTATATATATAGTATATATAATGGTATATATATGCATATATATAAAGTATATATATTGCATATATATACTAGTATATATACTGCTCTGCATATATATGCATATATATACCATATATACTGGTATATATATATGCAGTATATATACTGCATATATATGCAGAGCAGTATATATACAGTATATATACTAGTATATAATTGTAGTATAATCCCAAAAAAAAATGAAAGATTTATTATAATTTCTAAATTTGATTTTAGTTGTTATTTCTTGCCTTATACTACTCATCTCTTCTACTTCAAAAACACTTAGATCCCAGGCAATCCAAACCCTTCCAGGACCATTATTTGTAGTATTGTGGATTAAATTCCACTCAAAAAAGCATCTTTCCTTCACAAGACTAATGTTATTCCTCCTTACATTAGATTTAACTAAACAAATGATCCTGATATTATTATCTCTAATAAATTTGTTCACCTCCCTTTGTTTGTGAGGGGTATTACATCCCCTGATATTCCATATAGAAAATTTGATCATTTTTTCAAATTGAAACTACCTTTACCCCCTCTCTTCTTATTATTGCTAGGCACTTTGTTGGTTTCGATAAAGCCTGATGCACTGCAACCCGGTGTATTGCTAGATATCTTGCATTGATCTTAATTATTCCCAATCATTTTTGTTATATCTAACACCCCATTGTCTTCTTCTTCTTCTTGAATTAATGCTTCAAATGAATTGACCATGGTGACACCTCTTTTTACTGAATTATTATTGGTATGATTCTGCTCTATTTCTCTGACTATATGAACTACTTCCTCCATATTTCTAACCTGAATATTAGTTGTAGCAACTTTCTTATCTATATTTGTGATGTTAACTGTGTTTTCTGTATTCACTGCATTAATCTTCTCAGCAACATTCATTGCATACATTGAACTAATCTTTTATGTTCTCGTCAATTCACTCACAAAATTCATTTTTGAATTCACCGGGTTCACTGCATTCATTTCTTCACTAACTTCTAAAGGAATGCTTGAACTTGCATCTTATAAATAAAATTATAAATAGGGACTAAAATTATAAATAAAATGTTTGTTGTCCTATTTTCGAAATACATATTACAATAAATCCTAAATTTACAAAGCCCCTTATCATATTGAAAGTAACTTTTTACTAAAACTTGAAATATATAAGATTAATTAATCGAGCTATCTATAGGATTTATTTATTCAGATAGTGAAATATCCTAATGAGGTAACACTCCTATTATATTAAATTTTGGATAGGTGGGATTGATTATACGCTATCATGCCTTTAGTGAAAAAATATAATGTAGTATTCATAATCCACTTAAGATAATCTATTACAAACAAAACCGGTATTTCCAACGAGTTTAGTGGGGCGACCTGTTATTGTATCTATGGATTCGGATCTTAATAGTGTGGCAGTCCAACAAGAGGGGAAATTGTTCCAAAACTGGTATCCAGAGACCTTTGCCAATATCTTTGGGAAGAAAACTGTAGATATTGTGCCAGGATCACTTTATAAACACCTTAAGAACATGGCTCTAAATATTTTTGGCCGTAAAAGCCTAAAAAAGATACTCAACGAAGCTGACTGCGCATCCACGGGGCTCCCGGTTTGAGAATACGACGATAATTTGCATATTTCTAGACTTAGGCTTAAAAACATGGCGTTAGAGGGTGAATACCCAAAACAGCCCCCGAACGACCCCGTAGCTGGCACCAACACCTCCCACGGGACCAATGTAACTCATAGGAACTGACCGCGTAGCCACGGGACTCCCGATTTGAGAATACGATTGTAATTTGCATATTTCTAGACTTAGGCTTTAAAACATGGTGTTAGTGGGGAAAACTTGAAACAGCCCCCGAACGGCCTCGTGGGAGGCACCAACACCTCCCATGGGACTAATGTAACTCGTAGGAACTGACCACGCATCCACGGGACTCTCGGTTTGTGAATACGATGATAATTTGCAAATATCTAAATTTAGGCTTAAAAATAATGCGTTAGAGAGTGAAATCCCGAAACAGCCCCCGAACGGCCCCGTAGGAGGCACCAACACCTCCCATGGGACTATGCAACTCGTAGGAACTGATCCCGCAGCTGCGGGTCTCCCAATTTGAGAATACGATGATAATTTGTATATTTCTAGAATTAGGCTTAAAAATATGGCGTTAGAGGGTGAAAACCCGAAACAGCCCTCGAACGGCCCCGTGGGAGGCACCAACACCTCCCACAGGACCAATGTAACTCGTAGGAACTGACCGCGTATCAACAGGACTCTCGGTTTGAGAATATGACGATAATTTGAATATTTCTAAACTTAGGTTTAAAAACATGGCATTAAAGGGTGAAAACCCAAAACAACCCCCGAACGGCCCTGTGGGTGGCACCAACACCTCCCACAGGACCAATGTAACTCGTAAGAACTGACCGCGCAGCCATGGGACTCCCGGTTTGAGAATATGATGATAATTTGCATATTTCTAGACTTAGGCTTTAAAACATGGTGTTAGTTGGGAAAACTCAAAACAGCCCCCGAACGGTCCCGTGGGAGGTACCAACACCTCCCACGGGACCAATGTAACTCGTAGGAACTGGCCACGCAGCCAAGGGACTTCCGGTTTGAGAATATGACGGTAATTTTCATATTTCTAGACTTAGGCAAAACATGGCGTTAGTGGGAAAAACCCAAAACAGCCCCGGAACGACCCCGTGGGAGGCACTAACACCTCCCACGGGACCAATGTAACTCGTAGGAACTGATCACGCAGCCATGGGACTCCCGATTTCAGAATACGACGATAATTTGCATATTTCTAGACTTAAGCTTAAAAATATGGCGTTAGAGGGTGAAAACCCGAAACAACCCCGTGGGAGGCACCAACACCTCTCACGGGACCAATGTAACTCGTAAGAACTTACCACACAGCCGCGGGTCTCCCGGTTTGAGAATACGACGATAATTTGCATATTCTATACTTAGGCTTAAAAACATGGCGTTAGAGGGTGAAAACCCGAAACAACCCCCGAACGGCCCCGTGGGTGGCACCAACACCTCCCACGGGACTAATATAACTCGTAAGAACTGACCGTGCAGTCGTGGGACTCCCGGTTTGAGAATATGACAGTAATTTATAGATTTCTAGACTTAGGCATAAAAACATTGATATGTTGATAATTTTAATTCATATATGCAATTTTTCAGCTTGATTAATTTTTTTGTAAAACTACTTGGTTACTGATATTTTTTTTTGTATCCTATCGTTTGTAGGATTTTTGTACGTGGAAGAAATGAAGGAGGCAATGGTTTACAACATGAAGATTGGTTAGATGTTGTGGAAATTCAGGATTATGTTTTTTATGTGTTACAGCCATGCGGGATTTTATTGTTTAGTTTTATGGCCGTGCGGGCTTTTATAATTTGATTGTTGAATTTATGGTCGGGCGGGCTTTATAATAAGCAGGTTTTACATTTACAGGGTTTGGAATGTCAAGAAAATAGAGGAAACTCTGCCCATTTTTTTTTGGTTTGTGAATTATTAAGACGTGTAATATTTTTAAGTTTGTATATATATTTGTTTATTAACAACGTTCTCGATTCGCAATTGGTGACTTTTTTTATTGTTTTGCGAATAATAAATATTTGTAACACCTCATACGCGTCCAACGTTACACGTAACAACCGACGGTGCACTCACAGGACCCCCAATTTTAGGATTCGATAAAAAAAATACATTTTTTTAAAAATTATAGATAAATATGGTCATGGACTTTGTCCATGACCATTTTTATTTTTTCCGTCGCGCATAAAAATGGTCGCAGCCAAAGTCCGCGACCATTTTTTTTCCTTTTTTTCGTCACGGTTGTGGGTCCGGCCCAAGTCCGTGACCAATTTGTCACGGTTGTGGGTCACGGACTTCGGCCGCGATCATTTATTTTTCATTTTTTTTTGTCACGGTTGTGGGTCGCGGACTTTGGCCGCGGCCAATTTATCACGGATGAGGGTCACGGATGAGGGCCGCGACCATTTTTTTTTTATTTTTTGTCATTGTCATGGGTCGCGGACGTTGTTCGGAACCAATTTGTCACGATTGTGGGTCATGGATGAGGGCCGAGACCCTTCACGGAATGGGTCACGGCCCAAGTTCGTGACCATCTGTCGTGACCCCTCTAGGTCGTGACCATTTTTTGGTCACGGACTTGAGCCGCGACCCACGAAATTGGTCACGGCCCAAGTCCGCGACCCATAGTTTTGGTCAGGGATTTTGGCCATGACCAATCGTCAGTTTTGGTGTAGTGATATAACATCATTTTTGAAAGGGTTGGATTTAAGAAGTTCAAAGTTGTATCATCCATCATTCACCAATGTCTGAAGTTCTCCACTAATTATGGAGTTGGTATAGTAAAGGGGGATCAAGTAGAAGCTCGTTAATTCTACTACACATTGGAAAAACAAGAAGAGCATAATAAATTTACTACCACTTATCATATCAAAACACTGGATCCTCGAGATGAAGATAAGGTAGTCAAGGTCCAAGTAATTGAGGAAATAGACTAGGTGATATTGGATTACGAACACCGAGAGTGGACAACCCAGATCGGCTCATCATTGGATCCTACTCTCAAGAAGGAACTAATTGGGTTCTTGAGAAGGAGAAAGAATATGTTCACCTGGAGCCACGAAGACATACCAAGCATAGATCCAGAATTCATTTCTCATGAGCTCAGCATAATGAAGGATGCAAAACCGATAAAATAAAAACGTCATGAGTTCATCCAGAAGAAGAACATGGAAATCCAGTAAATAGTGGACAAATTTCAGAAGGAAGAGTTCATTAAAGATGTGAAATATCCATAATGGATCTCGAATGTTGTCATGGTCAGCAATAAGAATGAAAACTAGAGCATATGTGATGGCTTCACCGACCTAAAAAAAACTTGCCCAAAAGATCACGATTCGTTGCCAAGATTGACCAGTTAATTAACGCCACAATGGGGTAGGAGCTCCACAGCTTTATGGACATCTATTTTGGGTACAACTAGATAAAGATGAAGTCAGAAGATTGGGAGAAAACCTCATTCATCACAAGTCGAGGTACATATTATTATAATGTTATGCCTTTGGGGCTAAAAAATATTGGAGTAACGTACCAAAGGCTAGTGAACAAGGTCTTCGAATATCAGATCGGTAAAACCATGGAGATCTATGTGGATGACATATTGATAAAAATCAAGAAAGTTGACGACCACATCAATGATCTTAGGTGAACTTTTGACCTATTGGAAAAATACCAAATGAAGCTCAACTCAGAAAAGTGTGTTTTAGGGGTCAAAGGGAGAAAATTACTTCGTTTCATAGTCAACCAAAGAGGTAGAGAAGCAAAACCATACAAGATCCAAGGGTTGATAAACATGTAGCCTCTCGAGAGATAGATAGATGTCTGCTATTCTTCAAAGTGCTAAGGAAGACCTTTGAATCGAATGATGAATGCGAGATAGCCCTACTGGAAATGAAAAGATACCTGGGATTTGCACCGTTATTATTTAACCCAACTTAAGGTGAAAAACTTTATTTGTACTAGGTAGTTTCCATGTAAGATATTAGTGTTAGTTCACAAGAAGCCAGAGTGCAAAAATCGATTTACTACACTAGAAAGGCATACAGGGGAGAAAAAATTTCGTACCTTGGGCTGGAGATGTTAGCCTTAGATTTGATTGAGGCCTCTAGAATTATGAATCCATACTTTCAGGCGCATACCATTGTCATTTATACAGACCTTCCCCTATGTCAAGTCATGTATAAACTTCAGAAATTAGGTGTAACACCCCGTATTTCTATGCATTTAAAAAAAATTTAATTAATTCGGGTAAAAATTTAAATTACTTGTGTGTCATAATTTAATTGAATTAGTTATGGTAATATTTATTTAAATATTAATCGGAGAGTGAATGGTTAATATTTAGGGAAATTTAATTACTGAGTGAATAGTAATAATTTATTTACGTCATAATGTGTATTAGTGACGTGGCATTTATTTGTCTCAACCGGGAGTCGGTATAGACTAATTTGGGTGTGAGATAAGGATTCTTAAAAATTAATTCGGATGTCGATTTTGAGTGCAAGAATGAGTCCGGATGGGCCGAGATTGTCGGAAAAGTGTACCCGGGGGTAGTAAATGGGTGACTGGGCGGTTTTAGGCATAACTGGGCCCACAAGGGGGTATTTGGGTCACTTGGGCTTGGCCCATTAGGCTAAAAATGGGATTAGTGTTTTAAGACCTAAATCTAAGAGTGGGGGAATGGAGAAAAACATAAACCTAAATCTGAGAATTGGGGGAGAAAGTGAGAGGGAGCAGTTAGAGACAATTTGGGGATCTTTTGGAGATAAAGCAAGGAACGGATTGGGTGCTCATCATCAAGCTTGCCTCTACACAAACGTATCAGACCCTACGAATCCCAAAAGGCAAGTGGTTAACTTGCTGTGATGTTTATTTATGATATCCAATTCATATTTTTAGTGATGTGAAAATCTAAAAAAAAAATTTGGGTATAAATGGGTACAAAATGGGATTTTTGTAATTGGAACACCAAAATAAGATTTGATATAGAAACTTACTGTGTTACATGATTCTAAGTAGATATTTAACTTAGATGTGAAAAGCGTAGTAGAAATTTATGAATGGAATTGGGATAGACGGATGAAATTGGTACTGAATAAAGAAAGACCCAGGAATTTCCCAAGTTGAGATTTGTGGGAAATTTAGTCATGTTTGAGGTTTTAGGGGAGGTTCGAATCATGTTCCCATGTAGTAAAAATGTTGTCTACGCTTGGGTTGAACCATAGAAGAGGTTGGAGTTGGGAGAAATTCTTTAGTGGCTGAAACAGAGTCGGAGAAAAAGAAGAAGACCTGTTCGATCGATCGATCGATGGAAAGGATCGATCGATGATGGTCCAGGATTTTTGACAGGTCGGCCAGTTTTATATATAAGAGAAATTAATTTAAAATTTCATTTACCATACATTATTTAGTCAGAAATAAATATATAACATAAATTCCTAACAATTGTAATGGGAAGTAATTGGAATTTGGAGGGATTTATGTGTGACACATTATAGTTAGTTTCGGGAAAAATATTTCAAAATAATTAAATACGGATCGAGTGGGCGAGTCTGGGTATATTGGTTGAGCGATGCCAAGGTATTAAATTAATTGGGAATGAAATCTAATTAATTCGGAGTCGGGGATCTAGACTCGGATATTATATTAATTTCGGGCCATGAGAGCGAGTCCGAGTATATTGGTTGGGCGACACCAAAAGTAATTTAATTAATTAATGTGCAAGTTAATTAATAATCAGAGTTGGACCATAAACTCAAGATATTATGTATAGGCTTGTGTTATGGACTGAGTACACGGTAAAGCCGGGATATTTAATATTTATATATATACGGTGTGTGATAGTATATATATGGTGTGTGCTTATAAATATCAGTGGTTAGATATTATTAATACATACACTCCAGTGCTACCAAGGGAGGTTGAGCGTAGTGGGTGAATCCCCTAACTTGAGGAGTAGGGCGAGTTTATCCCCAGGTCATAGCATCCGTTATATGGGTGAGGGGCTTATCTCACTTTCAGGGAAGGAATATGACCGCCGCCATTATGTTTATATTTTTGGCCAAGTTAGTTAGCGATTCTGACTTGGGGTAACTATGTTATGCGAGTACACCTAGTGTGATAGCACTTTAGAGAATAAATTCGATGAGTTATTACTCAAGAGGATGGGTTATATTTATATTCAACATATGTGTGAATGTTGTAATATGGTTCTATGTATATAATGGAATAAATAGTTATATAGGGGTCATTAAATACATGAAGTGACTTGTATTAATTATATATGGGTTCTATTCACATTCAACATGTGTGATTGTTATAAGATAACTGTACGTACATAATGGGGTGAATAATTATATACGGGAAATTTAAATATATGGAGAAAAGTGTATTATTCATATAACTAGTGAATGTTATATGGCTTTCAAGGAAGATAATTAACTAAGTTGAGGTGATAAATAACTTATAAATCATTCTTTTAAAATACTCTGGATTGAGTAGGTCGGTTGACAAGAGTTGTATCAAGTATCTAGTTTCGAGGTAGAGGACTAGGCAGGATATGAAGAAGGCGTTAGGTGTGCGCATTAGTTGAGGGGTGAGTCTGTCCTCAAGGGACTGCAACACTAACTAAAATATGAAGCGCATTCGTGCATATTTTACTATTGCAAGTTAATCAGTTGCTAAATGTTTTCAAAATGTTTTGGGTTCTAACCCTTGCTATAAATTATTTTCAAAACCTTTTAGGTGTCTAGACACAGGGACGCCAGGTTTGATTCATTCTAGGGATTCACTGCTACAACATATGTGAATGTTGCAGTATTTGGATAGGCGCCTTTATTCGTTTTATTCCTAGTATAGGGATTTTCTTTCAGATATTCGATCATGTTGCTCACGATTTTATTTAGTATTTATTTCAGATACCTTGGGATATATTGTTATCTATCTTTACTTTCGTGTTGGATTTTAGCCGATTATTTATTCGGCCATAATTCTTATGTATATGTGATGGTTGTATTCAGTTAGCTTGTGGTTGTTAATTATTTATTTTTGCATGAGTATTTCATTAAGTTAATGAAAGATAAAACTTGGCACCAGTCCAATTTCACTTAGGTGGTTAGTAATTAAAAAGTTCCGACAATGATGCTAAGAATGAACCAGCTGAGAAATCTGTTCTAATTTAATTTAGGACTGATCACCTGGGGTTTAATTAGGTGGGGTGTTACATTAGGTAGACCGATGGCTTAGGTGATAAAACTAGGCTAGTATGACATTCGGTATGAGACCAAGACAGTAATTAAAGGCTAGGAAGTGGTCGATTTCATACCCGAGTTCTATTATGAAGAAAGATCGGTAAATAAGCTTGTGAAGAAAATTTCTAATAGTAGATTTATAAGGAAGAGAGCTCAGTCCAAAAGCAAATTGAGCAGACTTCTACGGAAGAGAGCTCAGTTGCAAGATCAGTAAAAATTGACTTCTAAGGAAGAGAGATCATCCCAAAAGAAAACCGAACAAACTTCCACAGGAGAAAGCTTGGCCAAGAACTAAGCCAAGTTAACGTCGATGAAATATAGCTCGTCTAAAGAGAAAACTGAGTAATCTTCTCCGAACGAGAGCTCAAAGATTCAACCCATCAAGTAGACTTTTATGGAAGATAGCTCGATAACTCATGTAGTTGGCCAGGTTGTTAAAATACCATAGTCATAAGCTCGATAGGAAGAAAGAGCTTATGATCTCGAGAAAATGAGAAAATTATTTAAAATGGAAATTTAGTGGAAGGAAGCTTTACAAATAAACCACCATTTTGGTAACTTTTCGTAGATGGCTCATCATGTGCCAACGGTAGTGCAGCAGGTCTAATAATCATAATGCCACTTGGGTTGGTGTGGAGTACGCCCTTAAATTCCACTTTGAGGCCTTTAACAATGAGATAGAGTATATAGCCCTCACAACGGGTCTACGACTAGCATCATCGCTTGCATTGAGAAGTTGGCAAATAAAAGTGTCTCCCAGCTTATAGTCGATCAAGTCCTTAGAATTTATGATTCATAGTAAGAATCAATGATGAAATATTTGGTAAAATAAAAACCATTGTTGTCAAGATTCTCGATTGTTCAGATGGTCAAAATACCAAGAACTGAGAATGCTCAAGTAGATGCACTTGCTCGCCTGGCATCAGCCACCAGAACCAAGCTATCTAAAACAGCGCATGTAAAAGTCTTAATGCATCTTACTATAAATGAGGAAAGCGTATTGGCAATGGAGTTGGACTAGGGTCCCTTATGGATGGATCTCATTCGAGCATATCAGAACAGTTCCAGTAAATCCAAAAGAGGTAAGAAGGCTTCGGTAAAGGGTGGCAAGGTACATTCTAGAAGGACGAATTCTATTTAGAAGAGGATTCATAATATCACTACTAAAATGTGTTCGTCCAGTCAAAGTAAAGGATTTTATTAAGGAAAGGAAGGAGGGATCATATGGATCCCACTCTACGAGCAGATCATTGGTGAAGCGAGTGGCTACTCAATGGTGTTATTGACCAACCATGAAAGAAGATTGTTCAAACTTTAAAAGAAGTGCCAAAAAAAATTTGTGATCCATAAAATCCCAAGCATTGCACTGGCACTAATCATATCCCCTTGGCACTTCTCCATATGGGAGATCAATCTGGTCAGCCCACTACCGAAGACAAGGGGTAGGTCAATTATTTAGTCATAAAAGTGGATTACTTTATTAAGTGGGTTGGAGTCGAGCCCTTGGTAGAGATGTCGTAGGAAAGTCTTCCACTTTATATGGAATAACATCATCTGCCTCTACAGAATGTCATATGCTCTCATCACAAACCATGGCACTCGGTTTGACAACAAAGACTTTGAATACTATTGTATATGTTCAAAGATCTAGAAATTAAACTCAGCATCAGATTACCCACAGTGCAACGGGTAGACAGAGATAACAAATAGAACCCTGCATAGTAGAATGAAGAAAAGACTAGATGATGCTAAAGGTTATTGGATCAATGAACTAAAGATCATACTATGGGAACATGGAAGAATGCTAAGAAAAACGACAGGTGAAACCCCATTCATGTTGGAATTTGGTACCAAAGCAGTGGTGCCCATTGAGATAGGCCTATCCATCGATCGAGTGATAAACTTGGACTAACCGTAGAGAGATATAATAAGAAGACTTGATCTAGACCTGGTTGAAGAGGTTCGGGAATGTGTTTCTCTATGAATTGCCACCTATTAATAAAGGATTGCTCGGTTTTATAATAAAAAGAGTAAAGCTGAGCATTTTAAAGGTAGGAGACTACGTGTTGAAAAAGGTTATTTAGAAAATAAACAAATTTGAACCCAACTGGCATGGTCTAAATAAATTATCTTTTATCTTACAACCAAGAACTTATAGAATTGGAACTCTAGACAATGATTAGTTCGAAAATCCTTAGAACTCTGAGCACTTGAAGAGATACTAGTTATAATAGTGACAACATATGCCAGATTGAGGAGAAAATCAAATGTAAACCTTTTTTTCACACATTGAAATTCCCCTCAGTGATTAACGAAAAGAACATCATTTGCTACATATGTGATTATATCAAGATTTTATGTATTAGTCAAAGACCATTTTGTCGATGTGAGAGAAATCTAGGCTGAAGACGTCTTAGAGTGAGGCATATCAAAACTCACAATAGGAACTTCAACTTCATATATGATCTCGTCTTAGGACAGAACATGAATAAGAAGTCTCTTTAAGTCTGGGAAATCCAGTGCAGTCTTGTGGACTACAAGATCCGATCATAACTGACTAATGCAAGGATAGATCCTAGTAACTTAGCCGACTCTGGTAACCTATGTCGATGCATAGTCAAGTTAACGAGATTCTTTTATACAACCAGTCAACCGACATAAGCAGTGGAATAACCTGGGTCACGACGACTCAGGTTCATTCAAAACTGGTAGCTGATAAGGCTGATCAGGTTAACAAAACTACAAGATTATAAATATTAACTTCTGGAAGGCTTATCCAAGAACTTCATATATGAACACACCTCCAGAAAGGTCACGATCAAGAAGTTCAACTTCATGCATGATCTCGTCTTAGGATAAATCTTGAATAAGAAGTTCCTCCAACTCTGGGAAATCCAACGCAGTCTTATGGATGACAAGATATGATCATAACGGACTAATGCAAGGATAGATCCTAGTAAACTTGGTTGACTCTTTTAACCTATGATAACGTGTAATCTGGATAATGAGATTTGTTCATACGAGGAGATTAATTCATACCTAAAACTGGTAGTTGGTAAGGCGGATCTAGTTGGTGATAAGCTGACAACATGATCATAAGACCAAACTAATAACAGGCCCATCCCAAGTGAAATTAGCAAGTTGACATGGAAAACAAGAAATATGTTATAATAAGTCCATAAGACTATAACTACCTAAGTTGAAGACATATGACCACATTCACTTATGCAAAATATTCGGGATACGGTATGATCTAGCCAGGTGTATTTAAATTTCTCCAAATACAAAATGATAGGCATGAACATGCAAAGTAAATAGCGGATATGGTGAAAGGATGATCATTACAACAATAAAGAGCATCCACGAGCTTCACAAAAATTAGTCAAAATTATAAAGTGTGTTCGTTAAAACTACAAAGTTGAAAATAAAGAACTTCACAAAAAACTTATTAAGAAATAGAGGTTATGCTTTTCGAATGTGTAGAGCCCTAGTCTCTATCATCTAGGCATCCGTGGTAGTCGTAGGAATGGTAGTAGAAGCACTGGGTTGGTCAGTAGCAATCTCAACCATCTCATTCGCAATATCCTCAACAGCTGCCTCCACTGCCATGGCCTCATGTTCAGCAGCCAAAGCCTTGGCCTCATCATCATCACCTTCTCAGGCTTGCACCGTTTCTGTTATATCAAGGAAGTGCTTGATGACACTCTTCTTTATCTCATTATATCCCTCCATAAATATGGTCACCAGGATGATGTTGTATTCACCCGAGCTCTTAAACTTCCTCACTCCTTCCTCTTCAGCATGAATAAGGGTATAAGTGGCCTTCTTTAGGTTCTCAATAACCTTACCTAAATATTCTACCCCCTTTACAATCACCTCATCCAAAGGCTTGAGCTTCGGTGCGTTCGTCTATGCCTGCTTCTTTATCTTCCTGATCTCCTCCTATGACTAGCTCAAAGCACTCACAATGGTTATTAACTGATCATCCTTCTCTTTCATCTTGGAACAAACCTTGTCATGGTTGTCTTTAGTAATCTTTATCTCCTTGGATGAGCTCTCATAATTAGTAAGGAGATTGTTGTGATATTCCTTCAGCTCATCATATGTATCCTGGTATGAGTCCATTTGTTCTGTCAAAATGGTAGCACTCTTGACCTAAGATATTAGCATAATAATAGACACGACATAAATATATTCAAAAACATAAGTCTGTCTTAGAGCTTACCACCATCATATTGTGATGTGTCATGTTCTAAAGCTCGTCAGCATTGAATTTCCACAGATATTGGAAGTCAGGAGTGTAACAGTGGTACCCAAACACCTCAGCGGCATTGTCTATGTGGCAGAGGATGAAGTTCTTTTTAGACCTCAGATGTTCCCTAGTGATCGATTTTCCATTGTCATAGTTAAAGTGATTTACCTCTCCACAAGGACGGGAAGACCCAACACCTCGGACCAACCGCCGAGCAGGTGCTCCCTCAATTTTAACTCTTTTAACCCTATCCCCATTCCTCTGTTGTTTAGAGCTAGGCTGGAGAGGGGCTTTTCCATTGGCCCTTTTTAGAGAAAAATTATCCCATCATCTAAAGCGATGGCCTTACTCTTACTCTTGGCCTTAGTGGCAACTGTAGCCTTAGCATCGGCCTATCTCTTAGTGTCATACTTAGCATTTCTTCTAGCCTATGCAACGGCCCTCTTCTCCTCCTCCACCATTTTCTTCTCCTTAGCTTCATTAGTAGAAGCAACCTTCTTCTTAGAATCTAACTTCCTTTTCCTGGCAATCTCCATTATCGCACGATCAAGGAATAAAGGAATAATTGAGTTTGCTGAGCTAGATGCGCTAGAGGGAACTACAAATTAATAAGAAATCACACTAAGCTCGTTAAAAAAGACCATAAGTTAAGCATTATACCTTCTTCGATATCCTCTTTAGAAAAAATTTCGTGAACCTCCCTTTTGGCAGCCAAGTTAATCTATTCATCTCTTTAGGACACCACCTGGAGGGACGTAGTACCCCAAGTCTATAAACTTCTTAATGGATAACATCTTCTCAAATTCTATAGGGTTGGGGATGTAGGCGGTTCTGACCCTTCAAATCCAGAGGAAGCTTTGGAGCCTTCTTTACTACAAGAGGACGAACATAAAAATGAGGTCACGGAGATGAAAACAAGTGTAATGGAATGAAATGTAAAGAGTATACCAATGTGGTGTAGGGAGAACCAATTATGAGGAATACTTACAAACCCATTCCTCTCATCAGAATGAAACTCCCAGTCGCTTTTTATGAAGATGAACTGGTTTTTCCAACAGTGATTGCTTGTCTGTACGACCTTTACCATCTTTTGCCTCATTTTCCAGGTGATAAATAATATTAACTGTGAGCTTTGGTGTTGTCCTTGAAGCCATAAACCCACCGGAAGATTACACCAGTCAAATCGAACTCGTGTGATGCTTTCAGTACACAATAGACCCAAGGATGGATCTGTAATCATTTGGGAGGAGTTGAGTAGGGACTATACCATAACCCCTTATAATTGATCTTATGATGGGGTGAATGGGTAGTCAAACTCCTACCTATAAATCCCATACTAGGAAAAATATCTTTTTGGCATTGGGCCGATCATAAAGCCTCTCCTCAGGGTGTGGAGATCATATGTAAATGTTAATTGCGATATTGAATTTGTCTCTCAAGTCATTCAGGTCATCCTCCATAATATCACAGCCATGGTTTGCAACATCAGTGGTGGCTAGATCCCAGGAGTCAAAGTCCCTAGAAGAGCCCTCATCGGTAAGGGGAACCATAATAGGTGATGTGGAGGTCATTCGGTCATTGGGAGCATTACTAGGAGGAGAGGGATCCAATTTAACTATGGATATGGATACAATGTTAATGACCATCACCCCGTTAAGAGGACGGTCTGCCACTGTGGTATCCGCAGCAATGGAAAACTTGGATCCTACTACTGGGGGTTGTAAAGTAGACCCTATAGATGAGGCAACTATAGGGGTGTATTTAGGATGTTCATGATTGTCTTTCGATCGAATAACATGGATTGGGAATATCCTAGAGGTGATATCGGGACAAGTTGTCTCTAACTCACCTAAAATCTCAAACAATCGTTGAACGTGGGGAGGATAGCTCATCAAGATAAGAAACAAAATTCTTTTAGGGCTGACTAAGCTTGGGGGCTACTCTGGCGTAGAAAATATATCATAGTTTTAGACTAAACCCTAACCAAATCAGAGTCCTAGGCAAACCAACTCAATGGCCATCTAAATATGGGAATTCCTCTAATAAATCAACAATTATTAACAAAGCAAGAATCACAGCAAAAATAAGATGGAGAAGATGGTTGAGAATGATGGTTTATCTAAATAATCCCTAAACTATAGAAAGGGTATGGAAGGCATACCAAAAAACCCTAACGAGTTTAGAAGCAGATCGAAAGCGCCTAAACCTTCAAAAAAAGAAAAAGAAAAGCTTGGATTGCCCAACGGTTATGGCAAAAAGTCAAAAAATTCGGTGAAAGAAGAAGCGAAGTTGAAAGGTTGGGTGGTTTTCTTTTTCTCTTTCTAAAACTCACTCAAAGAAAGAAAATTGATTGGGAAAAGGTGAGATGATTTTGAAATGAGTATTTATACTTAAAAATGGCGACAGTTGTTAATCATGACGCATGATTTCACAATTGGAAAAATGGATAGACACTTCCAGTTTAAATGCACGCACACTACCCCAGACGTGCGTGATTATTACGATGGGCGCAAAGGTGGCACGTGTGAAATTCGATCTTAAAGTGGAAAATGTTACAAGTCCATATCTTCAGCATGCGCCGAGAAGATTTTTAAGGCCGATGACATTCTCTTCGGATAAAACTTCACTTACTCATATCAGCTCAGCAGATACTCCCAAGTCACAATACTTCATAAAATTTGCCTTATTCCTCAACTGCTAGTAAAGTCTTGGGGGATTTTGTTATACTATAAATGTGGTCTGATTAGAAAACCAATTACGAAGCGAAAGTTGGCTTCTCATGACCTAAAAGAGATCGTCTTAGACTACAATCTGGTCGTGGTTTATCAATTTATAACATACCATAAGTGCAGGGGCTATTATAGAATAGCGAGTATAAGTACAGGTCAAACCCACAGAGATTTGTCAGTTTTTCATTCAAATTAATTGTGACTGTTCAACTAGATTAAATTGGTTGAGAGATGAGATGTAATATTAAATTAAGCTAACAAAATTTAAAAATTGCGACTACGAAAGATATAAACTATTGTGTGATAAACTAGGACATTGGATCCATTTATCATGTTTAACTAATACTATACAATAATTTAAACTCGCCATTCCCAATTTTATGACTCAAATTAAACTGACTCTCGTTGTATTTAATTCGGAAAATAATACAGTTAAGTTCAAAATAAAATTTCACGTCTCTAAATTTAGACAGCTAAAATCCGTATTCCCTTACAAATTTCACGTTAGAATTTTAAAGTATAGTCTTAAAGCATGTACTATCAAAATAATCGAGTGCAAGCATAATCCATCAAAAATTACTCACACATAAAAATAAAAATAAGATTTTTTTTCCAAACAAAGACGAAGGTTTAAAACACATTCTCGTGTCATTTTAAATGAATATCGAATTTTTAAAACCTTTAGCACATATCGGGAACAAAGATGAATTTAAATCATGCACAGTATTAATCAAACATAATAACTTTCACCTAGTCCTAGTAAAGAAATTAAGCTAGCATCACTGAAGATGTAATAAAATTGTAAGAATTAATACTAATTTTCATTAATAAAGCAACTTACAATTGTTGTGCCTCACAAATAAACTTGACAAAATTCCTCCCACAAAGATAAAATTCTTGGCCCACAAATATAAATAAAAACTCTCAAAATAAAACTACCAATAATTGTTCTAAAGTGGATCTCTATAATTTTTTTCTCCCCGAAATGATGATCCCAAGGGTCTTATTTATAGGTTTAGGAATGAGGTATTAGGGTTTTGGTGAAACTCTTCCTCATTGGTCGAAATGTGTTGAAACTTATCGCTCCACCTCTTCCATCTTTAGATGGGAATAAGGGGCCGAATTTTCCCCCACTTGAAAAGTCTTAGATTTTCTTGCTGAACACGCATGCCAAATTTCGTCCAGATCGGAGAATAAAAATTCGCTGACATTTTTTACGATTAAAATAGCTTTTTTTGAACGATCGTAAAAATCAACTTTTTCGCGCCTTTTTCAAGTTGATCATCAATTTGCACCAAATTCCATCATTACTTGTAAAATTTTCACTGGGCAACTATTTTCACAAATTAGCACAAGAATATTATAAAATTATCGAAGTGCCCATTTATGACTTAAAATTGCCATTTTCAATCCAAATTCAATCATTCTTGCATTTTTTTGCTTTTTTAATAAAATGATCCTCAGAACTTATTAAATAAAATAAAATGAGACTATGAAGAGTGCCCAATTTGTGTGTTTTAACCAATTTAAATTCTCACGGTAAACGGTTATTACATGCACACTTCTCCTTAAGTTTACTTACGCATAGATGACATGATTGAGATAAGAACGCCTCACCAAATTCAAATATGTAAGAGAAGTCAAACATTCATATAAACTCGTGCATGTGTACTATGTTGCCCATATATACAAAGTCGAATCAAAATTCATATCAACTTCTAAACATCCCCATATAAACAATGGTTAAGATCATTCTAAGCATCGATAATAATGACCAAATGTCCTAGCGACATGGATAATGAAACGATGGGGGGGTCCAAGAACACCAATATGCCACATCAAACATGTAAACTCAAAAACAAAAACCGAAAATATTTTTAGCTTTTCAAACATATTTTGATTCAAAGAAAAGCAAAATCTTTTTGGATTTTCAAAAGTTTTCTCAAAAACAAAAGCTTTTTGTATTTTTCAAATAAGACTCAAACAAATGAAAAATATAATACAAAGAGATACACGTGTCATAATACTAGCAATGAATAAATCATGAAGCAAACTAGCATATGACAAACATGGAAACACTATCATCCTTTAGATTTAACATGGGAAGAATCAAGTGCACCCAAACGAGAATCATGAAGTTTAATTCCAAAAGCCACTGAATCTGATTTCCTAACCCAAGTAGGTGTAAAACGACGCATGGGGGTTTGGGTAGCCGAGGAAACTTTATTCTTAAACTTACTAGGAGATTGTCTAAGGTCGTAACAATAATGCCTAAGGTGACCTTTCCTACCACAAAACGAGCAAGTGTAGCGGTGGTGGGAATGATAACCTTTATGTGGACATTTTCTAACGTTCCTAGTGTTTCTCACACGTGCGGGGGGAATGCGAACAACTCTCTCTTCAAAACCATACCTCCCCTATCTTCCTTAATTTCGACGGTGACTAAGATCTTATCTAACTTCTCCGACCTAGCCTCCAAATCAAACTTGACTCTAGACGAGTCTATCAATCTCTCCTCCAACTCGTGAATCCTAGACTCGAGCAAACGCTTAGACTTCTCAAACTCTAAAATCTCCTTTTTCAAGGAATCCATCAAACCACGGAGATTATCTCTCTCTTTCTCCACAAACTCTAGGTTCTCCTTACACTTCTTCTCTTGTTCCCTAAGATCCTCAATTAAACTATCATTATTTTCTATGGCACGCTCATTCAACTTAGATTGCAATTTTGAGTTAGCCTTTTTCACCTTCACTGTTTCGGCATACAACTCATTAAATGCATTTTGCAAATATTTCACATCTACCTCCTCCTCGTCACTCACTTCACCCTCACTAACATGGGATACACTCAAAACCTCCTTGGGAGTGTCATGCACATGAGAATCTCTCACATAACATGCTATAAACGCAACAAAGTTACGATCAATGGGGGAACTCTCTCCCTCTTCCGGTTCACTATCACTTAAGGTGGCATTATAGACAACGGGTTGTTTTCCATCTTTCTTAAGTCTAGTGGGACACTCATTAACCTTGTGGCCGTACCCCTCACACCCTAAACGCTTATCCGACTCATCTCTCTTCGGCTTTTCAAACTTATCCTTAGAGGTGGGATGTACTTTGTTATTCTTAAATTTTTCAAATTTCTTGGCATCTTTCAATTGCTTTTGAAACTTAATAAATTTTTTAAATTTCTTTGCCAACAAAGCAACATCCTCAAAATCGGAGTCGGAATCGGAATCCGAAACATTAATTTCCTCCTTTCGGGTTTTCAAAGTAATATCCTTTTCTTTCTTAGGCACTTGCTTGTAGGTAATCATGTCGATTTTATAGGTTTGTAAGTCACCTACAATCTCTTCTAGTTTTGTCGACTCTAACCTACCCAAGGAGTTTAAAATGGTCACTTTTGCATCAAACCTACTAGGTAACGACCTAAGGATTTTCTTAATGACACAGTTGTCGAGAATTTTCTCACCTAGGTTAAACGACGAGCTGACAATATTGGACAACCTAGCATAAAACTCATTAAAGGTCTCACTCTCTAACATCCTAATGGTCTCAAACTGTGTAGTGAGATTTTGTAGTTTTGATGCCCTAACCGTGCTAGTGCCCTCGTGAGTGAGTGCCAAAATATCCCAAGCCTCTTCTGATGTTTCACAAGTCATAATTCTATTATATTCTTCCTGTGTGACATGTGAAGAAATAACGTACAGACCCTTAGAATTATATTGTGCAAGTCATTGTTCAATTTCGGTCCATGACTCAGCAGGATTTAAACTAGCGACCTCACCTACAATAGTGACAGGGGGTGTCCAACTTTTCTCAACTGCAAGCCAAACACGCTCATCAATAGATTTTAAAGCACATATCATTCTCATCTTCCAATAAGTGTAATTATTGGTTTCATATTCTCATGCTAGATGTTTCATATTGGTTTATCTTTTCACCGGATTGTCTATTCGAGACAAAAAGGGGGAGAGATGTATGTGATGTAGGGGGAGATTTATTTGTTCAGCGCTACTATTGATATCTGGATTTACATATTGTTTGATTATACTTGTTTCAAATTGGTATCAAATAATTGCTCACATGTTTCAAATGATTTGTTCTTTTTAGAAATATAAATTGGTATCACTTGTTCCTCCATACTTCACTGGGTATTTGGTTGTATGTTTCATGTGTGTAGGTATGCTCCAGCGATTCGAGATTTCAAGTCTACATCACATTCAGATAATTCATGCTTACCGGTGCTACATATTCTAGTCCGTGTCCTGTAATTTTTTATTTGGGGTTTATCGGATGGGATTTAGGCGTCATACGGCTTGATGGCCCGGTCAGGCATTTCACTGGTTTAGTTTTGTCCCGGAATAGTCAAAGGGGGATATTTGTAAGGACATAAATTTCCAATTGAGTCCTCGTATTGTTTTGACTTAATTCCGTGAACAAAACTGTGTTTGTAATATTTCATAGGGAGATTTTGTTTTGTCACGATCCCACTCGATCTATGACGTATTGAAGAAATTAAAGGCATTATGGCAAAGCTTCAAAGAATTAAATCATGTCGAAGTTTAATTGGTGCAAGTTTAATCGCCTTCAAAGTTAAATTCATTCCGAGATCACTCAGGTACGAATGCGTATAATTAATGGTGCTCAGAATTATTTTATAAAAGATAAGGGTGTAATTTTTATAAAGAAAAATGTTTTTAAATGTTTTAAAAATGTTTTAAAGGTTTAAAATACGTTTCATGATGATAAGCTCGTAAAAGAGTTTGACATTTTTGGATCTCTCTTTGCAACATACGTTTTAAACAAAAAGTTAAAAAGTCAAACTTTCGCGCTGTCATTCAAATGACATCCAATCTCGTTCAAACGAGATGGGATGTCGCTCGAACGAGTTCCTCAAGTCGTTTGAATGACACGTTTTTCAAGGTGGCATTTAAATCCTATTTAAATAGTGTTTTCATCATAATTTCTAAGGTGTGCATTCTGGAAAAACAGTATTCGACCAGAACATTATTTTCATATGTTTTCTAAGGTTTACAAAGCATAAACACGTCCTTAGAGTTTGCAAAGATACGAGTTATCATTCTTATATGTTTAAGTGATCTTGTTATTCCAAAGTTGTTTGTTCTACACATTGAACATCAAAGGGTTTTGCGGTGAAGAAGCGACGAACATCGTGTTCGACATCGTAGACGAATCAAAGCCATATCGGTGGACACCGAGACATACGTGGACGCGTGTGTTGTGGACAGGTATCGTGGAAGACGGAATTTTTGCGTGGGCACTATTGAAGAACGGTTGAAGATCAGAAGGAGCGTCAAGACCCATGGGGATCGAATCTCGGTGTAAGGCTAATCTGTCTTTGTAAAACCATTGTTCATAGTGCACTCAATACTCCCAAACCTAAACTTTGCTAGTCCTTGAGCAAAACTAAAATTTTAAAATCGAACTCACTTTTGTAGGAATAACGATTTCACTTAGCATGTGCAACAAGTCGTTAAACCCCTAGGTTACCCTGGTGGACGAGTTTTTTCTCGTGAGGGTTGGTAGTGAATATACCCACAAAATTCAAAAACTTGACTCAATACAAAAGATTCAAAAGTAATATAACCAAGTTTAGATGCAAACATCATAAATATAGTAGAACTTCACTTTTCAATCTCAACTTGTCATGTGTGTGTGTGCATAGTAAATATAACCGTCCATTTCAAAAGATTTTATCGTTACATTTCTAATCTGAAAGTTCATTTTGAATTCAAAATCTCATGGAATACACTCACAATCGAACACTCGGAATGGGTTATTTCCTCTCGATATATGTGAATAAAAGAGCAAATTTAAATGAACAAAATTCACATATACATGATCAAAAAATGGACTTTTTTATAATGGATGAATATGATCTTATGAATGGAAAATCGATTAAATCGCACATTAGATCCTATTCATCTTCTCCCAACACTATAACTAACTCCACTTGAGATCGATTAGGACTTTCTTTGGTTGTATTGTAGGCTTGGGTTTGGCTACAAAGAATGGTTTTTGGAGTTCAAACTATTTGAGAATATAGAGGTTTTTCTGTATTTTTTCTTTTAGGCACTTTTTCTCACCTCCATTTTTCTTTTTTATTTCCTTTTTCTTATCTTTTTTTTCATTTTTCCCCTTTTTTTCCACACATCATTCTTTTGCAAACTTTTTTTCAACCGTAATTTGACCCTAGTATTCTCAGAAAGTGGGTATGGATTCTCTTTATGGGCTTTAAACTCCCAGTTGGATTTGGGTAGGAGAATGGGTTTTCTATAAAATGCTTATTTTCTTTTTGGATTGAATGGGCTTGCAACTGAATAATGTAAAAATGGTGAAGTTAGGATTAATTTTGGTCTTTCAAACGATGGCCTAATCTCACTTCTCGAGTTTCATTAAGTTAATTTGTGTCACAAAACGACTTACTAAGACTTCTAGTGCTTTAAGATTCACATTTTAACCTTCTGTTTTCAGTAATCGAACAAAACAATGAACTTGAGATCATCAACGAATATATCACTGAAGGAAAGTTTGAGTAATTTTAACTCAAACTAATTTAAATCTCTCAGAAATGATGAATGGCACAATATCTCGCCGAGTTAAAATCTCACATTTATTCCTTATCCATTTTCGATCATATTATATGGCTAATGTGTAATATTTTCATAAGTTGAGAGATCCATGAATTGATTCTATATTAAGAAATCGTTTCAAAACTCAATTATATTGAAAATCTTTTTGGATTTTGAATTTTTTTTCATAGCGAAGAAAAATGACCTCAATACCCCCAAACCTAATTTCTACATTATCCTCAATGTAAAAGACAAAAATTGAAAAAGGCAAGAAAGATATGAAAGATATTACAGTTATGAGTGATTTGTTTCCAAAGCTCAATTCCTGTAAAATAAAAATTATGATACTACAATAATGACCCAATTTCATGTTCACTCTTGGTACATGGGGTCTCGAAGGAGATTGTCCTAATAATAAAGGAACTGGACCATCTAGACCTCAACTTACCGGGAATCAGTACAACAGAAATTTCTGTCCAGGCTCAAATGACTTTCGTAGGATGGACTTGTCATGGAACATTTTCATTTTCTCATTATACAATTTTTTATTTTCGTATGCATCATTGCTAATATCTTCCAACTCATTGAGTTGGAGTTTTCGAACCTCTCCCGCAACAGGTAAATCGAAATTGAAGGTCTTAATGGCCCAATAGGCCTTGTGTTCTAACTCTACCGGAAGTGATAAGCTTTTTCGTAGATAAGACTATACAGGGACATACCAAGTGGCATTTTGTAGGTAGTTCGATAAGCCCACAATGCATCCAACAACCTTAAGGATCAATCCTTTCGGTTTAGATTCATTATTTTCTCGATGATTTGATTGATATGCCTATTGAAAATTTCTACTTGACCACTAGTTTGAGGGTGATTAGAACATCCTACTTTGTGTGTGACCGAGTACTTTTTCATGAGACTCTTGAAGGATCGATTACAGAAATGGGTTCCTTGATCGCTAATGATGGCCCGAGGCATATCAAAACAAGAGAAAATATTTTCTTGAATGAATTTGACCGCCACGTGGCAGTCATTCATCTTATATGGTATGGATTATATCCACTTAGACACATAATCAACTGCCAAAAGAATGTAGAGATTACCGCAGGAATTTGGAAATAGACCCATAAAATCAATGCCGCAAGAGTCAAAAACCTCGATAATCAAAATGGGATTTAAAGGAATCATGTTCCTACGTGTAATCCTTCCTAAACATTGGCAATGGTCCCAAATCCAACCGTAATTGTTTGAGTCACGAAAATATTGGGCCAATAGAATCCACACTTCAAAATTTTTGCAGCGGTCTTTTTCGCACTGAAATGACCTCCATAGGCTTGGTCACGGTATAAAGAGATTACACTTTGAATCTCGTGATTGGGTACACACTTTCGAATGATTTGATTGGGACAATACTTGAAAATATACGGTTTATCCCAAAAAAATTCTTGGCTTCCTTTAAAAATCTAGAACGATCTTATTTAGACCAATGCAGAGGCATTTCACCTGTCACAAAATAATTCAAAATATTGGCGAACCATGAAAGCTGAGAGACAAGCATCAGTTTCTCATCAAGAAAGGACTCATTCAGTGGTAACAGGTTATCGGATGATTCAACGATTAACCTAGATAAGTGATCAACCACTACATTCTCACACCCTTTCTTATCCTGAATTTCAAGGTCAAACTCTTGCAGTAATAGGATCCACCTAATGAGACGGGCCTTAGCATCCTTTTTAGACAAGAGGTATCGCAGGGTCGAGTGATCGGTGAAAATAATAACTTTGGATCTAAGACATGAAGTTCTCAAGAGCAAAAACAACAGCAAGGAACTCTTTTTTAAGTCGTGGAATAGTTCAATTAGGCATCAGTAAGAGTCCAACTTGCATAGTAGATGACGTGAGGAATTTTTTCATTACACTGACCTAGAACCGCACCTATGACATAGTCGGAAGCATCACACATGATCTCAAATGGCTGACTCCAGTCAGGGGGTCGCATAATAGGTGAAGAGGTCAATTCCTCTTTTAGCCTTTCAAAAGCTTGAAGTCATTCTTTAGTGAAATCGAAGGGGGTGTCCTTCTCAAGAAGATTACACAAGGGTCGAGAGATTTTGCTAAAATCCTTAATAAATCTCCCATATAAACCGGCGTGTCCTAAGAATGATCGAATATCCCGCACAGTTTTAGGGGGTGGGAGATTAGAAGTGAGATCTATTTTAGCTTTATCTACCTTCATACAATTTTTAGTAATGAGGTGACCCAGCACTATGCCTTGTTTTACCATGAAGTGACACTTATCCCAATTAAAAACAATCTTCTTTTCCTTACACCTCTTCAGAATGAGGGCGAGGTGATGGAGGCACTCATCAAAACAAGACCCAAACACAAAAAAAAAATCATCCATAAAGACATCGAGAAAATGCTCCGCCATATCCGAAAAGATACTTATCATGCACCGTTGAAAGGTAGAGGGTGCATTGCATAACCCAAAGGGCATGCGTCGGTAAGAAAAAGTACCAAATGGACAAGTGAAAGTGATTTTCTCTTAATCCTCGGGAGCGATGGGAATTTGATCATAGACGAAATAACCGTCGAGAAAATAGTAATATGGATAACCGGCTAGTCTCTCTAGCATTTGGTCGATGAAAGGAAAAGGAAAGTGATCCTTCCTTGTAACAGCGTTCGACTTCCTATAATCAATACACACTCGCCAACAGAATTGAATCCTAGTGGGTACTAACTCATCGTCTTTATTTTTCACCACTGTAACACCGGATTTCTTCGGGACCACTTGAACGGAACTTACCCATTGGCTATTAGAGATGCGGTAAAAAATACCCGCATCGAGAAATTTTAGCACCTCGACTCAGACGACCTCTTTCATATTGGGATTAAGTCTATGTTGTGCTTCACAGGAATTTTTAGCATCTTCTTCTAAGTGTATACTATGCATGCACACCGCGGGACTTATCCCCTTAATGCCGGCTATGGTCCATCCTATGGCGTCCTCGTGTTCTTTGAGAACACGCAACATTTTACCTTCCTGTTCTTTATCCAAGTCAGACATGATGATAACATGCAAGGATTCAGAAGGTCCTAAAAACCTATACTCGAGCATTTCAGGTAGTGGCTTTAATTCAAGCTCGGGAGCTTTCTCACTCGAGGGTGGGATAGGTGACATGGAAAGTGAGAGGGGTTCAGGCTTATACTTCCAACTTCATACTTCCAAGATAGGGGATGAGTCGAGGAGGGTAATGACTTCTTCTATTGATTCTTTGACATTAAATTCGGACCTAAAAATGTAAGATATGTTGTTAAAGGGTTGTCTTTATAAGTTTGCTCGAAAGTCTTTGGGACGATACTATCAATCATGTCGATATCCACGGGTTCATCATAATCGAGTGGTTATTTGGCCAAATTAAACACGTTAAGGTCCATAGTCATGTTCCCAAATGATAGGTTTAATTGGCCACTATGACACCTAATGACGGCATTAGATGTGGCAAGGAAAGGATGACCCGAAATAACAGGGAATTATGCAAGAGGATTTTGCACTTGTTGGGTGTCCAAGACAACGAAATCGACGAAAATACAAAGTCACCCACTTTAATTAGGACGTCCTCAATTATACCTCTCAGAATTTTCACAGAACGGTCGACTAAGGACAAGGTAATCCTAGTCGGCTTCATCACCCCCAAACCTACTTTCTCATACACGGTATACGACAGAAGGTTCACGCTTGCTCCTAAATCTAGAAGGGATATCTCAATGAGGTGTTCCCCTATCTTGATAGAGATCATAGGAGTACCGGGATCCTTATACTTGCTGGGAGTTCTATAAGAAATGATTGAGCTTTCTTATGTGACACCCTGCCTAATAAAATACCGGGTGATCAGTCCTATCTCAATGAGGTGTACTGAATCGATTCACCTAAGCCAAATCGATTCTCTCCCGTGCGAATCGATTCGAAATGTCACAGATTGCCAACTGCTACGAGTTCATCCTCTTCTTCTTCTTCTCCCATTCTCAATAGAACACTCATTAAACCAATTTTTTATGGAATCTAACACCACCCAACATCCATAAACATATCTACACACTTGTATATAACCAAAACAATAATTAATTCACAGGATTCCTCAATTTGTTTAAGAATTAAACCCTAATTCATTTAAACCCACCATCTCTCATTTCTCCAAATTTCTCACTAAAAATTACACCATTAACATGGATTCAAGCCTAGATTTCATATGGAGTTAATAACAAAACAATTTATATGAAATCATTTCCGACAAACCCATTTTTATGCAAGAATCCCAAACCCAAAATTGCATCATTTTCACCAACTATAATATAAACAATAAACACACCTAAATAATTAAAGCAAACTAAACACTTTCTTCGTTGGATAAATTCGGTTACCTCGTGCCGGGATCCGCCAGAGCTTGGCCAGAGTTCTCCTCTTTCTCCCTTTTCTTCCTTCTTTTCTCTCCTTTCTCTTCTTTCTTCTTTCTCTCGGCATAAAAAGGAGAGAAATAAGGTTTATCCCCTTATTAAATCCAAAATTGACTCGTATACACAAATGCGAGTCCCTACTAATCCAAAAAGTCTCCCCGGAACCCAAACACTACCCCCAGGTACTTTATTCTAACTATTTCGACCCTTCTGAGACCAACCGTGCACTAGAAATTCTCATCCGAGTCACTTATTAAAAATTCACCTTTTAAATCCAATTTAACTTCACACGTATTTTTTTCCAAATAAAATATTATTATTTGTTGCTTTTCCCAACCACGACTTGATATAAAATAATTCGACTTCATTTACTTATTCTCGTAAGTAAATATAGCACACATGGATAATAATCCAAAACTCGCCAATTACTATTTAACCATTCACTTTAAATTCTCAAATCAATAAATTACACTCACTCATGTAATTTAAATGTCCATAAAAGTACGGGGTATTATATACTCACCCCCTTACAAGGGAATTTCATCCTCGAATTTTGAATACAATCAGCACTAAGACTATGGATCTTTATAACACAACATCCTCTAGTACCCAAATTAAAATCTTAATCACTATAGCCCCAGCTTAACAACAAGCTTGTTCAATTATGTTCATACTGATATACTCCATCACTCATAAGATCTCACCTCAATAACGACACATTACACATTGTTCTTCTATCAACGAAATCCGAGTACGACAAGCCGATAAATCATTGGCTCTATTACCTTAACACAATTGGAAGGCCGCACATCATTAAGTTCCAACTTCCTGTATCTATCCCAACACAAAACCCCCATCCTTAGAGAAATCATAACAACATTTGACAACTCATATTAGTCCTTCAAATATCGATTCATGGCGACGTAACTCTTACGATGCTCAAAAGTCACCCCAAAATAGTTTATGGTTAACGCCCCGGTCGACAATGAACTCTAAATCGCGTCTGATCCAAAAGTCTAGTTTTTCTCACCTCTAAACAACCAAAGGGAGAATGACCAGGATTTCTCGCACAAAACGCTAATAGGAACCTTTTCCATAACAAACAGATACGAGTGGATCCACAAACTCTACCAATCGGTAATTTCCCTCTCAATTACCATACCATGCTTTACTTTAATTACAGTGACTCCAGAATCGCATTCATATCACTTTACTAGTCATCAATAACCTCCCGTCTACTCATTGGCTCGTAGGTTACACAACTTGCCCAGAACAAAACGTCATCCCCATTGCTTCTCGAAAATCCCTATCGTAGGTGGAGTTCAAGGGTCTTCACCTTAATCGACAACAATATTGGGCAGCACCTTGCACTAGTGAAATTCGTCTTTATCAACCTATCTGCTCATTACGTCACTGGAATCGTCGGCTTGACACAAATTGTTTTTGTTCATCATCTCGAACCAACTTATATTCATCTGTGAGTGGTGCACCCGGAGACAATCTCACTATGTCGCACTTAACACCAATTTTCCACTTATAATATCTCACCTTAAGTGGTACTTTATACTCCCCTTCTTTCCCTGGGGTACTAAAAGTTTATGCCCGTGCACTTTTGCTACAACGCGCACTTCTAGTCCCTTTTTCCCTTATAGACATCAACATTCTATTTACGCGCAAGCCACTCTCAACATTGGACTGAGTAAGACTCCATTCTATTTTTCCACAATAGTTATATTTTCCCCTTCTCAAGATATATCCTTGTAAATGTATTTCCACAGCCTTTCAACCCATCTCGGGTGTGCCAACTCTCATTATACACATATACTTGGATTATCGTCATGCTCACACGACGTTCAATCCAGCATGCCATTCTAGCTTGTTTATAACTTCCCCACAGGCATATATTCCATACATTTATTCTCATGTTCTACTATCTCGAATGATTTGAAAATCAACTAACCAGGGCACCCACACACCCTATAATCCATGCATACTTTCTTAACACTGGAAACGTCACACACTTTCCTCCAAACAAGCCTCGAATTTTCGACGTGGCTATAATACATGGGTATTCTCAATCACCCCATAAATCCAAATTTAATCCTTCTTAACATCGTTCCACCCTTCAACTCGTGGTGAGAAGAAAAATTTTCAGTGCTATCTCAAGGCACTACCGGCTACACTGGCCTTATACTACAAAATAGTTCTCATCTCAGAGTGTTTTCCCAACACATTCCTTAATTAACATTCGAAACTGATGCCCAAGCATCCATCAATGTCTCTCTACTCGTGAATTCATCCAGGTTCATGCATATCTTATCATGTAATAACATTCAAATATGGTACTTTACCCCCAATGCATTATCACCCAGCATTGGCGGTCATCAAATTCCATAAGCCTCAAACACACAACCGGGACTTTCAAAACCCTATCCCCGGAATTATAAAAATAAATCTCAACTCCCACATCTCTAAAGGAGTGATATAACAATGCGTTCTCCCTATCACCAAGTTCTGAGCGTTAAAGTTAATAACGAGATAAATCTCTTCGCTCGTTAGTAAAGCCAATATACCCTTAATCATATCGGTAAAGTCCCTACACACTGGGATCAAATATCTCGAGACAACCATACTCTCCAAAGTCTCTATCATAATATAATATAAATGCAAGCTCGACCCTCTTTCAGGTGAGACATCGCCAAAGCAACCCATCCTGCCCTAGAACAGCAAACACAATTGTTGATACCAAAATTAGTATGCTGATGTGGACGAATAATAAGAAGACACGTGTCAATCTACGTGGCATAATAACAACGAGGAAAATTATTCCCCCGACCAACATACTCACTCCGAGCAACAGGTATAATCCGAGGAACGCCAGTACTCCGAGGAACGCCAGTCTTCCGAGGAACACCAACCCTTCGAGGAACTCTTATCCTCCGAGGAACTCCAATGCTCCGAGGAACTCTTGGACTACGAGCAACTAAGGCGGTTCGAGTTGCATCTCGACCACAGCATTAATTGCCAGATAATCAACAGTTCAACTATTCATTGAATGCTTATCATCTTGACGCGCACGTTTGAAGAACATTGAGTGAATTACCCTTTCATATGTGTATCATTTAATGTAACACCCTTTCATGTACAGCCTAAGGGCTATAAATACCTTGTATCACCCTCATTCAAGGGGACCGGAATTTCTTGATAGCACTTGTAATCGAGAATTCCCAAACACTCAGCAATAACATAACAGTGGACGTAGGCCATTCATATAAGGCTGAACCACTTTAAAATCTTTTGTCTCATTTATTTATCTGTGATTAAATAATTAGAGTAATCTAGTTTTTTACATCAACAGATTGGCGCCGTTTGTGGGAACGATTGTTATTATCGTTTTTCACCAAAAATCATTCATCATCAATGGCGGATAATTCAGAATCTAGCAATCGAAACGCTGGAAATGCTGGAAATCCTCCAAATCCCTCTGCACCTCCAGATCTGGCCGGGATTATGACGAATCTGGCTCAAGGACAAACCGCCATGCAAGAAACAATGAGGCAACTCATAAAAACCCTTCATGGCGGTGCACCTGCACGTTCAGGACAGCGAAGTGGTCAGAGGCAAACTTATTTACTTTCTTCACGATCCAGGCGTACTGAGTCATATCGTAATAAGGAGTCTGATGATTTCTCTTATCAACCTTGGCGAACTTCGTCAATAAGGGTTACAGATACTGATCAACATATCACTCTCTCTCCAGAAAGACCTAGTGCCTTAGAAAGATTGAGTAGGGTGTCTCCTTTCAGTCGATTAGGCCCTAGGAGGAATAGGAGTCCACCTAAGACCATGTCGAGGAGTTTTCGACAACCATCAGATCTAAAAGAAGGATCAGCACAATCACGACCAGTTGCTCATCAAGATAGATCTCAGGAGGCTACTTCAGAACGATCTATTGCTCGAACCAATAGGCCCGAGGAAGGAAATGAAGCGTGGAAAGGATCCCTTCAGCGGTTGGAGGATAGATTGGGAGAAATGGCTAAGGCGAAGAATCCCCTACAATGAACTTTTGTTCAAGGGACACCTTTTGTCCAGGCCATTGTGAATTTTCCTACACCGTCAAAGTTTAAAGCACCAGTAGTGACCCCCAAATATGATGGAAAGACAGATCATGTTCTTCATATAGAGCAATATCAAGCTGCCACCGATATCTATGCTGTCCCCGACGAGATGAGATGCAGAGCGTTCTCAGGAACTCTTACTGGAGCTGCCCAGATATGGTACAACAATCTTCCTCGGGGTAAGATTTCAACTTTCTTTCATTTGGCCGAGTTGTTCATCGGCAATTTATGTTTTGGAGCAAAGCTAGTAAAACGAGTAGCACACTTGTTAAGTGTTAGACAAAAATCTGGTGAGAGTACTAGAGATTACATAACTCGTTTCAATAACGAGAAGCTGGAAGTCATAGATTACGAGGAGAAGACAGCAATCACCGCCTTGATGAGTGGGTTGTTGCCTAATAAGTTGTATTACACCTTGGCGAAAGATCCACCTAAAACTATGTCAGAGTTGATGGCAAAAGCGGCCAAAATCATGAATGCCTAGGAAGCTATGGCTGCAAAGAAGAATATGGATAAAGACACCAAGGTGGACGTCGACAAGTCTAAAAATAAAGAGCATAAGGGCAATGGCGGTGACAAGCATTCCAGAAATAATAAGTCATCATGGGAAGTCCTGAAGAAATTCGATAATTACACTCCCTTGAAAATGGGTATTAATCATATCTTGGAAGAAATCAAGAATAGCGAGGAGGTAAAGTGGCCGAAGAAACTGAGGTCAGATCCTGATGCGAGGAACAGGGATAAATATTGCGAGTTCCACAAAGATCATGGCCATATGACTAAAAATTGCATAGCTCTTAAGAACGAGATTGAAACACTCATCCGAAGAGGAAAGCTAGCAAAGTATGTTGATCGGGGAGGTGAAAGAAGAAATAATGATCGAACTAGAGAAAGATCTAGATCTCCTCGTCGAGCAGAGGAGAAAAAGAAGAGAGGCCATGAAGATGATGCCGAGGATGACCCCGATCTTCCTAAGAAACCAAGGCAGCCAGAACGAGAGGTATTTTCCATACGTTTTGGGGTCATTTGATTGTAATGTTAATACAGGAGGAGATGCAGGAGGAGGAGATCTTACTACAGAAAGAAAAGCTTACCTCGGAGAGTCACAAGCTTGCTCGTACATTCAGTGAATAAATTTGGCCGAGGAGAATCGTCCGAGGAAGGTAAACAAAGAGAAGCTGGTTATTGGCTTTTCAAAAAATGACCTGGCAGGTGTTCTTTACCCTCACGACGACCCTTTGGTGATCAAAATGAGGATGAAAGAAGTAGTGATTTCAAGGGTGCTGGTAGACAATGGCAGTTCGGCAGACATCATGTACTATTCATGCTTTGACAGTTTAAATTTGAAATTATCTCAATTGGAGCCTTATCACAGACCTCTTCTGGGTTTCGCTGGCGAGAAAGTTTTTCCACTGGGGACGATCAAGTTAGATATATTCATTGGAACTTGGCCTGCTTGTCGAACAGAGAGAATACGCTTCTTTGTGATGGATAAGAATGTGCAGTCAGCCTACAACATCATCATGGGAAGAGTTGGTTTGAAGAAGTTCGAAGCAGTCCCATCTACAGTACATCAATGTTTAAAATTCCCAACAAATTTCGGAGTGGGAGTGGTGAAAGGTGATCAAAAAGTAGCTCGAGAATGCTATTATTCATCTGCCGAGCAAGAGGAGCTTGAAGAGTCAAGGAAAAAGACTACTACTTATCAGGTGGATGAAAGTACAGAAATTGAAACACTTGATCCGAGAGATGAATCCCAACTTGTAAAAGGACAGGTGGTAGAATATACAGAAAATGTTATTCTGGACAACGAACACCCTGGACGAGTAACCCAGATAGAGTCGTCGTTGGATGCTTCAATAAAACAGGAGTTGATAACTTTCTTGAGAAACAGAAAGAAAACTTTTGCGTGGAGTCATGAAGACATGCCAGGAATAGATCCAAACTTCTTATGTCATGAGCTCAATGTGAATAAGTAGATCAAGCGTGTAAAGCAGAGAAGAAGGGTATTTAGCCCCGAGAAGAATCAAGCTATTCAAGAGGAGGTCGACAAGCTCCAGAAAGTCCAATTCATTGAAGATGTGAAGTATCCAGACTGATTGGAAAATGTGGTGATGGTAAAGAAGAAAAACAATAAATGGAGAATGTGTGTTGATTTCACTGATCTCAACAAGGCCTGCCCAAAGGATCACTTCCCATTGCCCAGAATTGACCAACTAGTGGATGCTACCTCGGGGCACGAGCTGCTCAGCTTCATGGATGCTTACTCTGGTTACAACCAGATCAAAATGAAACCTGAAGACAGGGAAAGCACTTTTTTTATTACCCCTAGGGGAACTTATTGTTATAATGTTATGCCTTTTGGTTTGAAAAATGCAGGAGCGACATATCAACGGCTGATGAACAAGGTTTTTGCCGAACAAATCAGTTGCAACATGAAAGTCTATGTCGACGATATGCTGACAAAGAGCAAGAAAGCTGTTGAGCATCTAGTTGACTTAGGTCAGACCTTTGATCAACTGGATAAATACCAGATGAAGCTCAACCCGACGAAGTGCACCTTTGGAGTACGAGAAGGAATGTTCCTTAGGTACATCGTCAACCAGCGAGGCATTGAGGCAAATCCAGCAAATATCAAAGCTCTTTTAGGGTTGCAATCTCCAACGACGAAGAAAGAAGTGCAGAGTCTTACAAGATGAGTTGCAGCGCTCAATAGATTTGTATCTCGAGCAACTGATAGGTGCCTTCCATTCTTCAAAACACTCAGAAAAACTTTCGAGTGGAATGATGAATGTGAAAAAGCCTTTCAAGACTTGAAGAAATATCTGGTAACACCTCCATTACTGTCCAGACCAGTGATGGGAGAAAAGTTGTACTTATACCTGGCAGTATCAAAAAATGCAGTCAGCTCGGCATTGATCAGATTGGAGAATGGAGTCCAGAAGCCAATTTATTACATAAGTAAGGCTTTCCGAGGTGCAGAGATCAGGTACCCAAAGTTGGAAAAATTGGCATTGGCATTAATTGAAGCAAGTAGAAGAATGAGGCATTATTTCCAGGCCCATACCATCATTGTATACACCGACATGCCATTGAGACAAGCTCTTCATAAGCCAGAAAAATCAGGAAGACTGATGTATTGGGCAATAGAGCTTGGTGAATATGATATTGTATATGAACCCAGATCGTCATTAAAAGGACAGGCTGTAGCAGACTTTATAGCAGAATTTACATATCCTGATACCCCCGAGGAGCAAAAGTTGCTCGCTAACCAACCTGTGGATGTTACAGGATCAACAGACATGAGTCCAGATCAACTCCGGTTGGAAAAAGGGCTTGTGGATGTAGAAAGATCATCAAATTCAAACCCGGACCAACTCCGGTTGGTAAAAGGGCGAGAAGAGATGGTCGACGAAGAACAAAAAATACCAGGGGAGGATGAAAGGAAATAGCAGATATTTCACCGAGGAACTCTGTCAGAAAAGAAATTTGAAGACGAGTTACCTATATGGAAATTATATGTAGATGGGTCATCTTGCACAACAGGTTGTGGGGCAAGGATTGTTTTGAACACCCCAGACGAGATTGACGTGGAATATGCCTTACGATTCCAATTCAAAGCTTCCAATAATGAGGCTGAGTATGAAGCCTTGATAGCAGGTCTTAATTTAGCAAAGATTATGGAAGCGCAACAAGTGATGGTATTCAGTGATTCTCAATTAATTGTGAATCAGATGATGGAAACATATGCAGTTAAAGGAGAATTAATGGCCAAGTATCATGCAAAGGCGATGGAGTTGTTGGCAGAATTTGATGCCATTCAGTTAATCAGAATACCAAGAATGGAGAATGCACAAGCAGACGCACTGGCCCGACTAGCATCAGCTACTCGTACCGAGTTGCGAAGAACGATACCAATTGAGGTGTTAAAAAGTCGAAGCATAGATGAAGGCCTGACGATGAATGTTATTTCCCTTGATTTAGGACCATCTTGGATGGATCCCATCAGGGCATATGTCGAGGAAGGAGAATTATCGAAGGATAAGATCGCTGCCAAGAAATTGAAGTTTAAAGCTGCTCGGTATGTGCTAACTAATGGTGTTTTGTATAGACGAGGAATTATGGCAGGTTTGCAAAGATGTGTACATCCCTCCGAGGTGAAAGAATTGATTGAAGAGATCCATGAAGGGTCCTGTGGAGCCCATGTAGCAGGGCGGACACTGTTGCAAAGGGTGATGATGCAGGGATACTACTGGCCAACGATGAGGGCTGATTGTATAGCCTATGCTAAGAGATGTGATAAATGCCAACGTTTTTCTTCCGTCCGACGAACTCCACAAGCATTGTTGACACCCATAACTTCCCCTTGGCCTTTTGCCATGTGGGGAATTGATTTGGTTGGACCATTACCAACGACCCAAGGAAGATTCAAGTACCTCTTCATCGCAGTGGATTATTTTACTAAGTGGGTAGAAGCTGAGCCTCTGATTGATATGACATACGAGAAGGTGTACCAATTCGTTTGGAAGAATATCATCTGCCGATATGGTCTCCCTCATGCCTTCATCACAGACCATGGAACATAGTTTGATAACGAGGAGTTTGCCGCCTATTGTCATCAGTCAAACATTTTGAAGGTTCATTCAGCACCAGGCCATCCTCAAAGTAATGGACAGACTGAAGTGACGAACAGAACATTATTAAATGGTTTGAAGAAGAGGTTAAGTGAGGCTAAAGCTAATTGGATTAATGAGCTACAATCAGTATTGTGGGCTTACCGAACAACTCCCCGAGCAGCTACTGGAGAATCATCATATATGCTGGCGTTTGGAAGTGAGGCTGTAATACCTGCTGATTTGGGTCTCCCAACACACAGAGTGCTGAATTTCAATTCCCCAGTCAGTGACTTGATGAGAAGATTAGATTTGGACATGCTCGAGGAGGTTAGAGAAGAAGCAGCCATTAGGAATGCTGCATATCAACAACGAACAGCTCTGTTCTACAACAAGAGGGTGAAGAAATGCGATTTAAAAGAAGGAGATTGCGTGCTAAATAAGGTCATTCAGAAGCACAATAAATTGGAAGCAAATTGGCATGGACCTTATCGAGTTACAGAAGTTGTTCGACCAGGAACTTACCGAATAGCAACTCTAGAAGGAGAGGAATTCAAGAATGCATGGAATGCTGAACACCTACGCAAGTATTATCAGTAATGTAAAATGTAAAGCGGTTCTATCAATATGAATAAAACGATGATGTTTCACCATCTTCTCTCCTTTTATTGAAAGTTTTTTGGGGAATACTAGTGTACAACACTACGCTGCTCGACAGCAAAAAGAAGACGATAGTTCAGACCCACGACCAACTCCGGTTGGTAAAAGGGCGAGAACAAACTATACTCCTTTGGTTAGGAGGCATACACTAGCGTGACCAACTCCGGTTGGTAAAATAACTAGTGGACACTGATAGTTCAGACCCACGACCAACTCCGGTTGGTAAAAGGGCGAGAACAAACTATACTCCTTTGGTTAGGAGGCATACACTAGCGTGATCAACTCCGGTTGGTAAAATAACTAGTGGACATGATAGTTCGAGCGTGATCAACTTCGGTTGGTAAAATAGCGAGAACAAACTATACTCCTTTGGTTAGGAGGCATACACTAGCGTGATCAACTCTGGTTGGTAAAATAACTAGTGGACATGATAGTTCGAGCGTGATCAACTTCGGTTGGTAAAATAGCGAGAACAAACTATACTCCTTTGGATAGGAGGCGTACACTAATGTGATCAACTTCGGTTGGTAAAAGAGTTAGTGGACATGATAGTTCAAACCCATGACCAACTCCGGTTGGTAAAAGGGCAAGAACAAGATTCTTAAAAAATGCCAATCTCGGTTGGCTTGAAAACAAAATATGCTCTCAAATGCCAACTTATGTTGGTCGGGAGGTAAAACTATTCCAGAAAATATAAAAGTTCCTCGAAGAATAAAATATTCCAAACTGAACCAAGTATGGTTGGTCGGGGATAAAAATCCACTAACTGTAGTTGGTCGACGAGGATAAAATTATCGACCTTGGTTGGTCGGACACATTTTATGAAAAAAATTACCAAGTATGGTTAGTCGGGGATAAAAACTCTCACTAATTATAATTGGTCGACGAGCACAATTTAACAACCTTGGTTGGTTGGAAAAATTTTAAACATTTTTATACTCATTACTTTATTATTAAGTGATCAAGCAACATTTTTTATACTTGTAACCTTTTATTACTAGATTGGTCGATGAACCACAAAGTATTGTTATGCAATCACAAATATAAAAGTGTTAGACAAGTACAAAACAATAGCAATACAGATTTGCAAACAGAAAATGAAAGTATTTCATTAAAATTCAAAACGAATTACAAATTACATGTATACTAACTATTACATTGAGATCCCTACTCTATTGGTTTCTTTCCCTCAGCTTTTGAAATAGGTTCCTCGCCAGCAGGAGGATCATTTAAGGTCTGAGGAGAATTAATAAAATTCAAGTCCTTCAGCATTCTGACATTCATTACTGAAGGTGTGTCCAAAAGATGGTCGGGATGAGTTACCTCGATCTGAGAATGAAGATTGTAATCACCGAGGTATTGTGCAATTAAGCTCTGAGGAATGGCACGAGATGGGATCCATTCCTTGTCCAAATTGTACGGTGTCACGGGCAAGTCAAGCACCCCGGGGTCATAATAGTCCCACAAGTAATGTCCCTGTTCAAGTTTCAACACGCATAAGGCATTCAACCAGCCTTGTTTATAGCCCTCATTAGTGGCATTCTGGATACGAGCATCTAAATGGAATAATGCCTCGTTGTACCCAGCCATCCAAAATTCCCTGGGTTGCTTATGGAATTGGAAGGTTAGTCTCTCCAACTGCTCGTGAAGGCTTTTTGCAAAAATGTCCTTATTCTCTAAAGCAGACTTCGTCACAGTAAGTTGATCCTCCAAAGTTAGGATTTTCTTGGACATTTCAGACAAAGCCCGATCTTTTGCATTCAGTTGGTACGCTTGGGTTTCCAATGTTGACAGAGTACGAGATTGTTCAATACTACGAGGAGTTCTTGATCGACCCCGAGCAGGTGGAGTACTTCGTTCCTCGACAACATCCTGGGCAACTCTTCCTCGCCCACGAGAACCTCTTCCTCGTCCCCGAGTAGAAGTAGAAGTACCAGATCTTCGCAGGATATCCAACTCTTGCCTTAATTTGGCATTCTCAACCTCTGAGAAAGAAAATCCCTCATCGATCACTGGGATTACCGCTGTTGAAGAAGAGGCTGCAGACTTATATTGTGCTAGTTCTTTCTGCAAATTATTATTCTCTTGCTCCAGCAGTTCAGTAATTTGTCTACAAGCTTCAACTTCTCCCTTTAGGGTCCTCTCCCTGACATCATACCCAGCAAGGAGTTTGTCGTAGCCCTTCTCGGCAGAAAGCTGTTGATATTTCTTTTCATACCCCTCATGTAACAAGGAATTTGACTCCTTGTACTGAGTCTGAAGATCTTCTAGAGTATATTGGAGCTCCTCGATCATATCATAGTAAGCCAGGTTATTGGCCACAGCTCGATCAAGTAAGCCCTTCAGATATTGATAAGCTTCTACTGCCTACTCTGAAGCACCATGGACAGGATGTCGGCAACTTTTGATGCACTGAGGTCTGTGTGACCAACTTTATAATATTCATGGCATTGCAGCATCAACTTTGTGTCATTAGCAGACAAAAGATCCATCCTGGCTAGAAACTAACAGAGAAAGAAAAAGAAGATCAAGACAGAGTGCAGATAAAGAAGAGACAATCATATGGAAGAAAAGAACTCAAATTTTATTAGATCATAAGGCAAAGTTACAAAGATCTGGGATACAAAGTACAAGTAAAAGAAAAACAGAAAGAGAATACCGAACAACTTCACACCTTTTCCTTGTCTCCCAAGACTTTCTCGGGAGGCTGGGACGAGGAGCTTGGTTGCTCGGTGGAAAATATGAGTTGGTCGGCGGGAGCTGGAACTTATTCTGGAGGAGCTGGCAGAGATGAAAGCTCCTCGTCAGCAGGCTGGGTAAGGATGATATCACCCACTACCAATGAAGATTCTTTTGAGGCAGCTTCGTCCTCTTCTTCATCCTCGATGGCTGGGGGAGGACCAGGGAGATGCTGTTGAAATAGCTCGGAGTCCTCGCTCACCTTCAATTCTTGCAAAGCTGCAACCCAGCCATCTCGGAAGTATTTCAAACTTCCATATTGCACCTGAGTCATCATGGCAGCTACTCCCTTATTCCACCCTTTGTCCCAACCTGTGGTGAAAGACTTCTTTATTGCCTTCTTTCTTTTCATCTTCTCCGAGGAGAGCTTCTAGGATAGAAGGTCCTCGGAGGCTTTCAGCTTGGCCTCCAACTCCTCCTTCTGATGATTTGCTTCGCGCAGAAGGGTCAGTTCTTCCTCAGCTGATTTCAGCTTATTTTGAAGCTCCCCGAAGGTAGTGAGCTTCTAGGAGTATTTCTTATTCTCCCTCTCCAAGTCCTTCACTTTATTTCCCAACTGCACCTTCTCTGCTTCAGATGCAGCCAATTTCTTCTCCCATTCACCTTTATCCTCGTCGTACTTTTGACGGGATTCCTTCAGAGATTGGGCCAAACCCTGGAATGCATCCTCTACTCCAGACGAGGAGCTTGAAGCCTTGAGCGCTTCATCTTTCTTCACAATGGTGTTAAAGCAACTCACCAGCTGAAAAAAGAAGGTAGTGATAAGTTAGTGCCGAGATACATATATTGATAGAAGGAAATAAGAATTCAAGATAAGACAAAACTTACTGAAGCAATGTGACGAGTAGCTAGGGATGTCAGCATATCCCTAGGCATGTTTTCCTCGATGCCTTGGACTTTAGGAATAATCCAAGTCTTTACCGAGATCATTGCAGAGCTCGGGGGAATAATGGTTGGAACACCAGCTCCACTAGTTTGGAGCTGGGGAATGACTTCAGAAAAACTAACCGAGGAAGACTTCTTCAATCTCCTCGGTGTCTTCTCAACAACCTCAACCAAAGAAGAATTTTTGGTTGGAGAGATAGTGATTACTTCCACAGGCGCATCCTTCTGTACAGGAGCCACTGGGGGCTTCTCGGCGACCTTCTGAGGAGCGGCAGAAGGGGCAGCATCAACTTTCTTTGTCCCCTTTGGGACATCGACTTTGTTTCTCTTTCCATCTCCAGCAGAGGAGGTCTCTTCAAAGAAAGCAAGAACTCTTCTCTTGCCCATCTTCTGACTCAAAAGAATGTGAGAGTCTGGTGAAGAGTCTTCAGAAGCTGGCAATGGTTCGCTAATGCTAGCCACAGGACGAGCAGTATAAGAGGATGTATAGCTCCTGTACTGCAGCAAGTATGAAGCAGACCTAATGTGCTCATCTGCAACCTTCTGATGCAAACTCCAGATATGTTTTAAATGCTTGATATTAACTTCTGTTTCTTTTGGAGTTTTTCTCTTGCTGTCAACTGCAAATAAAAACATAGTGAAATATCAGTCATACATTTTGTCAAACACAATGAAATCATAATTTCAAAAAACGAAATAAGATGAAAATAACCTATCCCATTGCCATATGGGGGGCATCTGGGACCCTCATATACTGCATCTCCAACCAAAGGGGCATGTTGCCAATTTTTTACAACTACTCCATGTTCAAAATAATCCCTGTTGGCATCAGGGAGGTTGACTACTAGAGCCCTATTCAAAAATCTAGTTTTTAAATAATAAACATTATCTAAAACAGCCCATCTATAACAGTACATAATCTTAGGAATTCCTATACGAGTTCCATGAGTTTGATTTAACCTATACACCCCATTAACTATTCTCCATGTGTTGGGGGCTATTTTTGCAGGGACAACGTCGAACTACTGACAGAATTCTAAGCATAAAGGGTTTGGTGGAAAAGAAAATCCACATTCAGCAATAAAAAGGCTAGGGAACCAATGTCCCTCAGCCAAATCAAAATAACTTGAAGGCTCAGAAAGAACCTCCAAAATTACCCAAGATGGAATAGAGAAATCAGAACGGAATTTCTCAAGAGACTCAATAATGTAAACCATGATGAATAAAAGAAGAAGGAAGAAGAGCTTACAGGGAAAAAGGAGATCTGTTGACAAACAAACAAAGAAAGGGATGGACGCACAGGAGAGAGAAAAGCTATAGAAAACTCGAAAGCAGAAATTGAAAAGGTAGAAGACGATGGGATTGCCTCTGAAGCTTAAATACTTTGCCTTGGGAAACGGCGAAAGAAATGATTACAAAAAGGAAACTATTACGCTACCGGCGGCTAAAAGGACAAAAAGGGCACGAAGATCGAAGCGCCTATAAAAATGCAAAAAGGCGGATTCTGCGAATTTGGAAGGAAATTCAAATATGAAGAAAAGGCTCCTAAAACCCAGGAAGGTCATTTAATATCGCCATATACCGAGAAAGAATGTTCCATACTCCTCCAAGTTCGAAATATGAAACATTGGGGGCTTCTGTTGATACCAAAATTAGTATGCTGATGTGGACGAATAATAAGAAGACACGTGTCAATCTACGTGGCACAATAGCAACGAGGAAAATTATTCCCCCGACCAACATACTCACTCCGAGCAACAGGTATACTGCGAGGAACGCCAGTACTCTGAGGAACGCCAGTCTTCCGAGGAACACCAACCCTCCGAGGAACTCTTATCCTCCGAGGAACTCCAATGCTCTGAGTAACTCTTGGACTACGAGCAACTAAGGCGGTTCGAGCTGCATCTCGACCACAACATTAATTGCCAGATAATCAACAGTTCAACTATTCATTGAATGCTTATCATCTTGACGCGCACGTTTGAAGAACATTAAGTGAATTACCCTTTCATATGTGTATCATTTAATGTAACACCCTTTCATGTACAGCCTAAGGGCTATAAATACCTTGTATCACCCTCATTCAAGGGGACCAGAATTTCTTGATAGCACTTGTAATCGAGAATTCCCAAACACTCGGCAATAACATAACAGTGGACGTAGGCCATTCATATAAGGCTGAACCACTTTAAAATCTTTTGTCTCATTTATTTATCTGTGATTAAATAATTAGAGTAATCTAGTTTTTTACATCAACAACGATATCCTTGGAATATCAACCCGCTATCATTCTAACCAATCCATACTCAGGATAATATCATACTCGTATAACACATCACCAAAACAAGTAATTCCGATCAAATATATACTACTATGCCTACACCCGCTTCCCCACGGATGAAACCAAATAATAACACTGCTATACCACAGAAATATTTATAAACATAACAATGTTATCGATGTACACACTAAACTCGTCTCACATGCGAATTTAGTGCTAATCAAAATATCATAACTTACCCATGTCACATAAAGCATACCTCATTATCCCGGGGATAAAACTCATTTTTCTACCTTGCCAAATCACCCTGGATGCTCAAATGGTTCCCGAACATAACACGCTTATCCGAACTGAACCAAAAACTATATTAGTTATTGCCCCAGCTAGGAACCATATTCTTATCCCTTCTTTTGGCTTCGAGAAAAATCAATGCATGTGGTCCTACTCTCCACATAAGAATATCTTTATATAGTCCCCTATTCCTAGCCATACTGACTATATTAGTGTTGTTCTTCTCTCAAACCCTGCGAACCTAAGCCCTGATGGCTACCCCCATTGTTCCGTTAGCTCCACTGGCCATAAGGAAGATACTACTGGATTTAATAACCCTAACTGAATCCACCATCACTTGGCAAGAATTCAGTTGTTGAAATCATTTAAATGGGTCCCTTTATGGGTCTCCCCCTGTGGTGCTTCATTAGTACTGTTACATCCAGTCTTACACCCTGATTAAATTCTCCAATTCTTTTAGCTCCCTCCACAAAGAAGCATTAATATCCACACAGGCAAAATCATGACATTGTCGCCATCTGCTTTAACCTTCCAAGCAGAATTTCCCATAAGTGCTGGCAACTCCACTTATGATTCCATTACCCACCAAGGTACTCTTTTCTCCATTTTACTTACTTCATCCAGTACAAAGTTCTCTAGACAAATAATATCTTCTTCCCATCATGACACCCCACCTAATTAAATACCGGGTGATCAGTAATTTATTAAATTTAAAATAGAATATCCAATTGGAATCAGTCTTAGCATTACTGTCAAAAACTTTTTATTAATTACTAACCACCTAGTATTTAAAAAGAAGATGGCAAATTTTATCTTTTAATATAACATGCAAGCAATTTAAATGATTAACTAAACATTCACCGTCCAAAATTAAATCATAGGAAATAAAATGACATAATGGAATAAATCGAGTCCGGAGTAAACACATCCAGTCAAAATCCCAAATACAATAGTATGAAATGAAATAAATCCAACAACTGAAATGTAAACAACTATCGGAAAACTACTATCTCTATATAAGAGCAGGCAACATGCCCTGACTGAAATGAATATCTCTGAATGAATCAAGGATAAATGTGGAGGCATCTATTATCGAGGTGCTGTAAGTTCCACAGTAGCTATAACACGGCAAGTGAATGAATCTCTTATGCTTGGTGTCCCTGTGGCTGGGCACCTAAAAGATTTTTACAAAAATATTAAATAGATTTGATAGAAAACGGGTCAGAGCTCGAGTTAAAAATAGTTTTATAACAGCAAGTATTTAAATGCATAAATACCAAATAATTATATACATGTTAGTCACGTGCTCTCACTTGAGATTCTCACCTCTCAACTAGTGTGCACACCTAACGCATAATTATTACCCTTCCTAGTTACGTTACCCCACCTAACTGGACTTTAATAGTTTTCCATCTATGCTAACTAACCTATTGTCCCCATCTTCATAATAGAAATATACCTTACCAATTTCCTCATACTCTATTAACTAATTCCAAGTATTTCATTAACCTATTAAGTTCTTGCACACTTAATATATATTGGCATCATCATTCTGTTCTACTAAACAACACAATAGAAGAAACACATTATGCATATATAAATCTCACTATTATAATATATACTAATACCGCACCCCGTATAGGTGAAACTAATGGTGCGCACATACTCTGCTATTAAGTCCCGGTACCTCACGTACATGATAAGGACTATCGATTCTGAGTCTCCCAAGAATAATAATAAAACAAACCACACACAAACTGGAGGCGAACATAGACCACGGTGTAATAGGTCAAGCACATACCTACGCACCGATATAACCCAAACTTATCCACTCATAGATAAGTCCTCCTTAGATCCTATGCTCTGAGACATAAATCTATATCCCCCCCCCCCCCGAAGGGCTCCTCAAGAAAAGACTGTACCCTTCAAAGACCTCCCAGTGATAGCAAGTATGGTAGGTATGTCATACACATAAAAATCGATACAATAGGTATTCACACAACCAGAGTATTTACTTTCAATATTGATATTCACACATCCCATATTACAAGTTTCACATGTTGTATCAATGGCCCGTATATCATACGTAAATTTAATTAAAGCCCTAATTCTTATCGTATAAATTCAAGTACCTTTCCCTATCCCAAAGTTTTATGAAGGTACCCAATTATTACTTAGGTTAATTCAGTACCATAGTGTCCCCTACTTCTTGTGTTAACTCTAAGACCTCAATTGTTTGAATTAATCCCCAATTCGTAAATTTCCAGTCGTAACGCATTCAAAGAAACACTCATAAATTTCCCCATTTAATCCCATACATAATGACACGTTTCGGTCCTTAACTATAACCCTACTGACCTTCCATATGTCCCATTATATTCAATTAATCAACATTATGGGTTCTTAAAAGTTGGGTTGCATCGAAACTAAAAAAGGAAAATAAATCACAATTTTCAGGGGAATCGATCGATCGATCAGTCATTAGATCGATATTCTTGGGTCGATCGATCGATCGAATAGGTATCAACCTGGGTTTTCTGCAATTTACAGCTACGGGTTTCTTCAACAAAAATTCTCTAAAACCTTATTAATTCATTCCCAAAATCCAAAACGAAGTTACTAAACCTTAAATTAACACATAGAGACAATTTGTCACGTATAAGAATTATTTAAACATCAAGATTCATTAACTTTTCAATTGAATTCTAATTTAATACTCAAGAACCCTAGTTATGGCTTTTCTTCATGACATGATTAAAACTCTAAATCCACTACATAACGATTCCCAGAATATATTAAATTTCATTTTTCCATGACAGTACTTCAATCCTAATCATGAATTCTACCCCGAATATGATTTAATCCAAAATTTGTCCTCTACATGCATGAAATTTAATTCTTAATCATATTATACTAACATGGATAATTTATCTAGATAAATTTAATAAAGACCAATACTTGCCTTGTTACAGTAGGTCTGATCCTTTGGTGATGAAGGGTATGGTTGCGTTCCTCATCTTTCGATCTACATTCCAATGGTGTTATTTGTCAAATAGGTGCAACTATGGGTGGGTTTTTTTTGGCTTGGAATCTCTTCTCCTTCCTCTCCCAATAGCCTCTGTTGTTTTTGTGTTTGATAATCTCAGAATACCTAACCCTAGCAGCTGATATAGCCTTAGGAATTTGGTGGGTTTAATTAATCCTAAAATTAAAATGTCTAAAATACCCTCCTAGGATGCCGATTTGGCTTAAAAAATATCTCGGGACCCAAACTAAATCCCTGGGTAAACTTTTCTGACTATCTCGACCCTTCTGGGAACTTCGACGCACTCGAAATGACCATACGGGTGACTTATAATTAATGTACTTTTATTTCATAAATTTTAGTCCCGACACGACTGACAGGGGCGTCCCGATTTAATTTCCCATGACTGCCGTATTATTCACTCGGCAATTTGAATAAATTCATAATTACATTATTACTTTACTCACTGAGTAATATTCAACATAATTTATATCAATAAATACTAACTCTCGTCACGCTAGTAATTATTTAATTAAATAGGAATTAATTATAAATAAATTTCCCATTTTTAAGTCAATTAATCCCAAAATTAAAATCATTTAAAATACGGGGTATCACATACTTCCCCCTTAATAACGAAATTTCCTTCTGAAATTCCAAAAAATAAAGGTATAGCTGGTAAGAATAACTCTGGATATTTGTCATGCATCTCATCCTCACGCTCCAAGGTAGACTCCTTTATATTATGATGTCGCCACTGAACACATACTAACAGCACTACCTTTGACCTCAGTTTCCTCTCGCTATGATCTAGGATAGCGACTGGTCCTTCCTCATTAGAAATATCGGGTTGTAAATCAATATCCTCTAAAGAAATATGAGTGTGGGCCAACTCATCCCGAAGATATCTCCTCAACGAAGATATATGGAACATGTCATTAGGGGTGTTCACGGGTCGGTTCGGGTCGATTTTCGACCCTAATTCAAACCGAACTGATCGGTTCAGTTTTAGAAAAGGTCAGGCCGAAACCGAATCGACTATGAAAAAAATAGTCGGTTTTGGTTCCCATCGATTTCGGTTCGGTTCGGTTTCGGGTCGATTTTTGGCGGTTTCCTGTTTGGCAATTTTTTTAAGGTCGGTTTGGGTCAGTTTTTGAAGGTGGTTAATGGTGTTTGGATATAAAAATATAAGTTATTTAGTTTTTTTAATATATATTGATTTCAGGTCTATTCGGTTTGAATCGATTTTCTCATGTATAAACCGTCAACCGAACCGATATGGTTGATTTTTTATATCTACAAACCGTAGGCCGAACCGAGCTAAAAAATCGTCGGTTTCGACTTGATTCGGGCCGGTTCGGTTCGATTTTTGGGTTGGTCAGTTTTTTTGCACACCCCTACATGTCATAAATCCGATGTAAGTGCTCATATAACCCAAGTCTGTAAGCCGCTGGCCCAATCCGCTCAATGAAAGGGAATGGCCCTACGTACCTCGGCACCAACTTCCCTTTCTTCCCAAACCACATTACCCCATTCATAGGATATACTCGTAACAACAACTTGTCCCCCACATTGAACTCCCTGATGAGCCTCTTGGCATCGGCATATCTCTTCTATCTATCCTGAGCAACCCAAATATTGCTCTGAATAATCTCAATCCTAGCCAAGGTATCCTGAATCACACATGGCCCAAGTAGCTTATTTTCCCCCACCTCTAACCAACACGCTGGAGAACGACAAGATCTACCATATAACTGCTCGAATGGATCCATGCCTATAGTAAACTGGTAGGAGTTATTATAAGCAAACTCCACTAGTGGAAGATATTGCTCCCAGCCCCCGCCAAAATCAAGGATACACATTTGTAACATATCCTCTAACATCTGATTCGTTCGTTAGGTCTGCCCATCGATCTATGGGTGATAGGTCAAACTCAATCATAACTCTGTACCCATGGCCTCCTGGAAGCTCTCCCAAAATCTGGACACAAAAAGCTTGTCCCGTTTGGACACAATATCAAGGGGTACCCCGTGGAGTCTCACTACCTCTGCAATGAAGATGTGAGCTTATTACCCCATAGTATAATCAGTCCGAATTGGCATAAAATGATCTGCATTGGTCTGTAAATCCACAATCACCCATATGGAGTCATGACACCTCTGCGATGTAGGAAACCCTGTGATGAAATCCATGAAAATTCTCTCCCATTTCCACATAGGGATCTCTAACGGCTGTAGGAGTCATGGCGGTCTCTGGTGGTCCACTTTTACCAGCTAACAAGTGGCACATTTTGAAACAAACTTGGCGATATCCTTTTTTATACCACTCCACTAGTATTATCGCCTCATATCCTGGTACATCTTATCCCCTTCGGGATGTACCGTAAATTGTGAACCGTTCGACTCAGCCATTACCTTATGTCGTAAATCCTCCTCCTCTGGAACTACTAGTCTACCATTAAAGCATAAGCCCCCATCTGAACTCATAGAATCTTCCCCTTGGCCAGAAGCTACACAATCCGATCCTGACATAATGAGTCTGCTTCCTGGGCTTGTATCGCCCTAGTAATGATCTCGGGTGTAACCATCATCACTGGCATAAATGAGCGGGCAATCGCATCCTGATGTCCCAGCTCCTTCCATTTTTCCTTCCACACCTCAGCCACCTCACCTGTTGGCCTATGGCTCAATACGTCTATTACCACATTAGGCTTCCCCGGGTGATATTGGATATCAAATTGATTGTCTTTCACAAATAAAAGCCACGTTCGCTGATGCATATTCAAATCTCGTTGCGTGAACAGGTATTGCAGTGACTTATGATCTGTGAATAGGCAAAATTTCTCCCCCAAGAGAAAATGTCTACATATCTGGAATGCAAACACAACTACCGCTAACTCCAAGTCGTGGATGGGGTAATTACTCTCGTGAGGTTTAAGCTTACATAAAGCATAATCTAAAGCCTTATCCTCCTGCTGAAAAACACCCCCGAGTCCTAGTAAGGATGCATCACTATACACCAGGTATTCCACTCCTGGCCTGGGCAATGCTAGAACTGGTGCTGAAGTCAGCTTGTCCTTTAGCTCATCAAAAGCCAACTGGCAGGCATCATCCCAAATAAATGGCACCCCTTTGCGAGTCAAATTAGTCAATGGACCCGCTATCTTCAAGAATCCCCAAATAAATCGCATGTAGTATCCGGCTAGCCCCAAGAAACTATGTATCTCTATCGGTGTCGTGGGTTTCCCCCACTCCCTTACTGCTGACACCTTCCCCGGATCTACGGATATCCCACTCTCAGAAACAATGTTTCCAAGAAACTGAACCTCTCTTAGTCAGAACCCACACTTCTCATATTTCACATATAACTCATGCTAGTGTAGTATCTACAAGACCTTCCTTAAATGCTCGGTATACTCCTCCTCAGTTTGAGAATAAATCAAGATGTCATTTATGAAGACAATGACAAACTGATCTAAAAACACTCTGAACACCCTGTTCATCAAGTCCATAAACATAGTCGATGTATTGGTTAGCCCAAATGGCATAACCCTAAAATCGTAGGACCCACATCTTGTCAAGAAGGCGGTCTTAGATATGTCATGCTCTCTGATACATAACTGATGGTATCTCGACCTCAAGTCTATCTTCAAGAAGTAAGCAAAACCTCTTAATTGGTTGAATAAGTCATCGATTCGGGGCAACGGATACGTATTTCATATAATGACCTTATTCAACTCCCGGTAGTAAACACACAATCGTAACGACCCATCTTTCTTATTTACGAACAATACGGGAGCACCCCAAGGTGATGTAATCCTACAAATGAAGCCCTGTCCTAATAACTGCTTGATCTAATCCCGTAACTCCCTCATTTCCACCATAACTATACGGTAGGGTGCGCGGGATATCGATCGAGTGTCTGGCGTCAAGTCTATCACAAACTTTATCTCTCTGCTAGGCGGTAGCCCTGGTATGTCCTGAAATACATTAGTGAACTCATGAACAACCAGAATCGAATCAAGTGGAATCACTACCTCCTCAGAGGTCTCCTCCTCTATATAATACAAATGGGTGGATGAACCGCCTTCAGGACAAGGCACTGCCACTAAAAACATCTCCTGACCTAGTACGACAAACACAATACAATGACTATAGAAATCAATCATGGCCCTATACGTAACTAGCCAATCCATCCCAATAATAGCATCATACTCGGACATATCTAATACAAGTATGTTGGCAGGTAAGATAAATCCCCCAATCTCTATACCCACGCCCCGACATACAAAGAATATCAGTGTCCCATAGCCCAACGGTGAATCTACACTAGTGACCGTACTAGATGTCATGTCAATCCCGTGGCACGTGCAAATATAGTGTCAATGAACGAGTGTGAAGCCCCCGTATCAAATCATACCCGCCCCAAAGTCCCCTGAATAGAAAATGTACCCTAAACTACGGGTGGAGCCTGGGGAATTGCGGCCTGGTGGATGTTGTAAACACACCCATACTCTAGTAGTTGTCCCTGTTGGAATAGATAATAAGGCTAGCACTCGTGGTGGCGCTGGGAGGGAAGCTGGGAAGATAGGTCGTTAGGGCTCCAGTCGAGCACCATGCTGATGTTGTGGGACCCTACCCTTTTCAGGACACTCCTGTTTCTTGTGGCCACTCTTGACACATACAAAGCACTTACCCATAAAGTTTTTTACTCTCTTCCCCTGCTGTCCTCGACCCTGATGGCGGTTACCACCCCTCCCTTGTGACACCCCGCTCAAAATAATAACGGGTGGCCAGCCCTATACTAAAATAATCAGGAATCTCAAGTGGATCATTCTCAAAATCTACTGACGATTCTAAAATAAACACGGATAACTACCCATTAATACAAAAAGAGGATTCCAAAAAAAAATTTAAACATTTATTTAACACTTACTAAAACCAACCATGCAACATCACTTCTATTAAATACGATAAGAGACACACACATGCTCAAATGATATAAAAGAGATCAATACAAGAGTACAACACAATGTACAAAAATAAAATACCTGAATATGCTGTCGGGTCACAGACAATACAATACTCTGAGAAGAAAAATATAAAAGTGCTACACTACAACGCTTGGGTATAAACCCGATATACAAACTGAGTCCTAATGTAGATACACAAAAGATAGGAATCGACTATGTCAAAATACCGCAACAGTCTGCTACTGCCACAACTTCACGAATACACTGGATGGATAACATCAATGGCGTCCTTGCGGAGGAACACCTAGAATAATACAATATATATGTATATCAAGAGAAAATATAAACGGGTCAGAGCCCAAGGTGTGAAAAACATTTTAGCAAGTGCATTAAAATGCATAATAATTATTAATGCATTATAACAATATTAAAGTGGAGTCACACTCTCCATAAAATTCAACTCACCTCTCAACTAAAGCACGCAACTAAACGTATGCATATGATCCTCAAATAATTGGCCAAAACTATCTAGGGCAATAATCTATCCTACCCCCAAATTTATACTCATCTAAAATACATTTAAATCATAATCCTCAACTTCTACTACTTTCAATCCCAATTATTCGTACTCTTACTTAACCTATAAAATCTACATAAACATTCTCTTTTACTAGAATTTCTCATATTCTAGTTATGATATATATATCTATATATATATATGTATATATATATATATATGTATATATATATGTATATATATATATCTATATATATATATGTATATATATATATATATATATATACATATATACATATATATATATATACATATATGTATATATATATATATATATATACATATATGTATATATGTATATATATATATATATATATGTATATGTATATATATGTATATGTATATATATATATATATATATATATATATGAGTTATTAGCATCAAAGTGCTAAGGAATAAACTACTCCCAATTCTCAATACTGCACTGCGTTTCGTGCGTGGGATGTCTCGCAAGCGAAATCCAAACAAGGAAACCCCATGATACACTACTCCTTGGCATTATTGATTATCAAGATTCATTATGTAATGACCCCACTTTTATATATATAGTTTGTTTTTACACTCTTGTGTTACTTATTATCTTATAAATTTTGTATTATTAGATATGTGGTAATATTGGCTATCAATATAACAAACCCCATTTTTAATTACGAAGAATCAACTGTAAATTGGATCAAATCGAAGTCTTATGACATATCTTAAGGTAAATAATAAGTTTTGGGGTAGAAAATATAATTTTATGAAACTTTAAGGACTAAAATAAAAATATAAAATGGGCCATTTTGTAAATAAAATATTTTTAAGGACCTCTAAGAAATATTCAAAATATATAGTGTGAAATTACGAAAATACATCCTTATACCCTTATCACCTTTCCACCACGTACTGGTCACTTCCACCTTACACATGTCGTCTTAAGAGAAAAATCTAAAACACTTGTCATCATTCGGTGATATTAACACTGCAAGACCACTCCGGCACGCGACACCTCGGCGTTGAATCACCACTCCAAAAAGCTTAGTCATTTGACACGTGTCAACATCGTAATATCCTTGGAAACCTATAAATAGGGCCTTTGGGATCATTTATAACTCACACCAATTCCTTGAGAATTATAGTAAGAAAGAGTGATAGCTTGGGAAATATCTTAAGAAGGAGTTCTATAATTTTGAAGAAATAATTCATTTCGTAGGTATGATTTTATTTAAATGTTGTAATGCATATTTATAGTTTTAATTTCGTGCTTTATAGCTTTACTTAGTAGTTATGCTGGGAAAATACACTAAAGGCTCCACTAATCAAAACTTAAAATTTGGAAACAATCTAAATTGATTTTATTTTCAAAATAGGTCAACTTTTTTGAAAATATATATACGCTTTTTAAAATGATTTTTATAAGTAATTGCTCGTTATTATGGAATCTCATTTAAGTAATTCCAAAGTCAGTCCCGGTGAAATTCTGTCTAGTTGAGATGGTATTTAAGTGGTGCCCCTGTGACCCTCCATCTCTACTGCGAATCGATTGATTAGGAAGAACTATGAATTGAATCCTTTAATTACGATCAATGAGTTTTAAAAGTTAAGAAAATAGTTTTTAGTAATCCTTTGAAACAAGTTATTATTAAAATACAATATGTAGACTGGACCTTATTTAGAATGTATACTTAAACCTTTATCGTATTTGTTAGATTAACGTGCGATCGAAGACTCGTTATCTATAATTTTGACCTATATTTTAAGTGAGTACTCTATCCAATTTCTTGCGCATTTTGATTATATTATATTATGTAAACTATGTATATTTTGTGAAATTCTTTTATTCTCAAAATGCATCTGATACCAATGATTCTGTCGTTTGTTACATGTTTATATCTCTCCATATAAACATCTGATTTGAATTCTAAAATTATTGATTCGACCTATGGAAACTCTCTTACTCTTTTGGCCTTGACTACCGGGTGGAAATATTTGGGTGGTACCTTCCCAGTTGGTTTATCGCTGGTGTGCCCTAAACAAGGCGTTGTTCCAGAAATCATGATTATCAGTCTATGATGTTACCGGGTGGAAACATTTGGTAACACTATTTGTCTGGGTATTAGAGCGTAGATGGCCACTAAAACTGAATAATTGATATATGCTCAATTATTTTATCTTCTCTGTTCTGAACTGTTTATTCTGAATATATATATTGTCATTTACTTTATATATATTACTTGAAATTCATGTCTCTATGTATATACCTTATGTTCTAAATTGAATAGGTATCAATTTAAAAAAAAAAAAACTAGAATATCTGGAGATTGAATCTCATTCGGCTTTTAGCTGGCGTTGTATAAATAACTATTTTTCAGGAAATAATTAAGCTCGTGGATGGAATAAAAAAGGACTATGTTGAAGATTTAGCTTTTAAAGCTCTTTTTGTTACCTTAAGTAGAAGTTTGTTTAATTAGATAGAGCATGTTTAGCTCATAATGTCAAGTTGTAACTCGTTGATATTTTAATACAAAAGAAGTTCCCTTTAGAAAGCTCTGATGATGTAATTCCTTCACTTTCAGTATTTTACGATTCATAACCATGTGATTATACTTCTTCTACTTATATTTTAAAAGAAAAAATTTAACGCCAGAATATTGGATGCCTTGGTGGCATGTCAAGACACTCGTTCCCTACTATTTTTGGGTCGGGGTCGTGACAGAGGTGGTATCAGAGCATAGGTTATGAACCCGTAGAGTACTGAATATAGGTTTTAAACGTTATAGATTTCATGTTTTCATCCTTAGGAGATAGTATTAAATATCTAATTTATGTGATAACCCTCCCTATGTGTTATATTATTTATAATTGGTCTTTTAGTTTTCGATATTGATATAGTGTAGTAGATCTTACGTTTGGCCATGACTGTAGAAAATGACCAAGAGAAGATCATCAATGCGAACTAGTGATTCGAGTATAAAAGGAATGGAAGGTGCATACAAGGCAATTGAAAGTCTAGAAAAGATTGTGGAGCAGCAGGTGAACAATGGAGTACCAAAGAATCTTGAAATGAGTAGATGTACTATTGAACAGTTCAAGAAGTTGAATCCTCCATCTTTTAAAGGTGCTCCTAACCCCAACAAAGCAGAAAGTTGGGTGATGCAGATGGAAAAGATACTCGATGTTCTTAAGTGTACCGATGAACAAAGGGTGTCATTTGCAACATTTATGTTAGAAGGGGAGGCTGAACATTAGTGGAGAATGACTAAGAGAATACACGGGGAAAGGAATACTTAAATAGGTTGGAATGATTTCTTACTAATCTTTTATGATAAATATTTTTCGGAAATGGTGAAAGATGAAATGGCAGTTGACTTCATGAGTCTGGTGCAAGGGAATATGACGGTTAGTCAATATGAGGCAAAGTTTACTGAGTTATCCCGTTTTGCACGTCATGTTGTAGCAACTGATGTTTTAAGAGCAAAGAAGTTTTAGCGTGGGTTAAGGTTGAATATTCGTAGTCGGATTTCCATCCTGAAATTCACATCATATATTGATGTCGTGACTAGGGCTACAATAGCTAAGAGGGATGGTGAGGAGTACAATCGAATTAGAGATGGCAAGAGGAAGTTTGGGGAACAAAAAGGAAAGAACTCGAATTATGGAAATTTCTTTAGGAACACATCCAATGTTGGGGGATCTAGTGATAAAAAATAGTATAATAACCAGATATGCAAACAATGTGGAAAGATGCATGGAGGACGACCTTGTTATAAGGATTCAGGAGCTTGTTTTAGATGTGGACAGAAAGGACATCAGATAAAAGACTGCCCAAGCCCAGTAAGGGTTCCGATAAAACCTTCAAGTGCAAACAAGGATCAAGGCAGACAGGGTAGAGTTTTTGCACTTTCTAATACCCAAGCTTCCAATGCGGTAGTATCAGGTACACTTTCTATATCTGCACAACCTTTTAAAGCTTTTATAGATCCCATTTCTACCCATTCGTTTGTATCTATACATGTATTAAATCTCTTTCATAAATTGCCTGAACCCTTGAATCATAACATACACGTTTCTACTCCTTCGAGTGAGTTATTAATGGGTAAATTAGTATACAAGTCTTACCCCATAGACATTGATAGTCATAAACTATTTGTTGATTTGATAGTTTTAGACATTAGGGATTTTGAAGTCATTTTGGGGATGGACCGTTTAGCATCATATCATGCTAAGGTGGATTGTTTTGATAAGAGTGTCACTTTCCAAATCCCTCACCAACAAAAATTTAGTTTTGAAGGAACTGGCATCATATCTCCGATGTGTATTATTTCTGCAATGCAAGCCTATAGTTTTCTTAAGAAGGGATGTCAAGGATTTCTTGCAAATGTTACCAGTTTACAGACGATTGGGCCTAGCTTAGAAGATATTCCTATCGCTAACAAATTTACGGATGTTTTTCCAGATGATTTACCAGGCCTACCTCCTAATAGAGAAATAGAATTTACCATTGACCTTATTCCTGGAACTATACCAATCTCAAAACCACCATATTGTATGGCACCTTTAGAATTAAGAGAGTTAAAAGTTCAATTAGAAGACCTTTTAGATAAGGGTTTTATATCACCTTGGGATGCTCCAGTGTTATTTGTGAAAAAGAAGGATGGGACAATGAGACTATGTATAGCTTATCGTGAACTGAATAAGGTAACCATTAAGAATAAATACCCCTTACCTCGTATAGATGACTTATTTGATCAATTAGAAGGTGCACAAGTATTCTCTAAGATTGACCTTAGGTCAGGCTATCATCAATTAAAGATTAAGGATGATGATATTTCAAAATCAGCTTTTTGTACTAGATATGGTCACTATGAATTTCTTGTAATGCCATTGGGACTAACTAATGCACCAGTCGCTTTTATGGATATGATGAATAGGGTGTTTAGGAAGTATTTGGATCAGTGTGTGGTTGTTTTCATTGATGACATCCTTATTTATTCCAAAAGTATTGAAGAACACGAAAAGCATTTAGAGACGGTATTACAAATCCTTAGGAAAGAGAAATTATATGCGAAATTAAAGAAGTGTGAGTTTTGGTTGCCTAGTGTCTCTTTTCTAGGACATGTCATTTCCAAGGAGGGATTGTCGGTTGACCCTCAAAAGATCAAAGCTATACTAGATTGTCCTAGACCAACTAATGTGACGGAGATTCGTAGTTTTCTTAGATTAGCAGGTTATTATCGAAGATTTGTGGAAGGATTTTCTAGTATTGCCAAACCTCTATCCAGGTTAACCCAAAAGAAGGTGAAATATGAATGGTCTGAGGAAGTCGAGAATAGTTTTCAAGAACTTAAGAATCGATTAGTAACTGCCCCAATTTTGACTATTCCTTTCGGGACAGTGGGATTTGTGATTTATAGTGATGCTTCTAAAAATGGTTTGGGATGTGTGCTAATGCAAAATGGAAAAGTAGTAGCTTACGCCTCGAGATAGTTGAAAACCCATGAGCAAAATTATCCAACCCATGACCTAGAATTAGCAGCTGTAATTTTTTCTCTTAAGATTTGGAGACACTATTTGTATGGTGGGACTTGTGAGATTTATACCGATCATAAGAGTTTGAAGTATATATTTACTCAGAAAGAGATGAATATGAGATAAAGGATGTGGTTAGAATTGATGAAGGATTATGATGTAAATATTCACTATCACCCGGGGAAAGCTAATGTAGTAGCTGATGCTTTAAGTAGGAAGTCTACACCAAATTTAGCATGTCTTATTACAAGTCAGGAAGCACTGTTAAGGGATTTGAGAAGTATGGAAATAGATATACGTATCTACAGTAAAGGAGGAATAATTGCAAACCTACAAGTACAACCCATATTGATGGAAAGCATCGAAATTGCACAAGTAAATGACCCACAACTGAAGAAGATTAGAGAAGAAGTCATCGAGTGTAAGAGAACTGAATTTATGATATGAGATGATATATTGAGGTTTGGAAATAGAGTGTGTGTGCCATGTGATGCCCAACTAAAGAGGCAAATTTTGGAGGAAAGTCATTACTCAAGATTCACATTTCATCCCGGATGTACAAAAATGTATAGGGATCTTCGAGAGGTATTTTGGTGGAATAACATGAAGAGGGAGATAGCAGAATTTATATCTCAGTGTTTGGTTTATCAACATGTAAAGGCAGAACATCAAAAACCATCAGGATTACTGCAACCCCTACATATCCCTGAGTGGAAATGGGAACATATTACTATGGATTTTGTGATAGGTTTACCGAGGAGTTCAAATGGTAATGACTCTATTTGGGTAATTATTGATAGGTTAACTAAATCTTCTCATTTTCTTTCCATTAAGATTACCCATTCTTTAGAAAAGTTAGCGAAGTTGTATGTGCGGGAAATTATTAGGATTCATGGAACCCCAATTTCAATTGTTTCTGATCGTGACCCTAGATTTTTGTCTCGCTTTTAGAAAAGCCTACAAGTAGCCATGGGAACACAATTAAATTTTAGCATCGCTTTTCATCCTCAAATATATGGACAGTCTGAGAGAACCATTCAAACCTTAGAGGATATGCTTAGGGCATGTGTACTTAATCTGAAAGGGAATTGGGATGATCATTTACCGTTAGTGGAATTCGCGTATAATAATAGTTATCAAGGAAGTATTCAAATGGCTCCATATGAGGCACTCTATGGTAGAAGGTGTCGTTCCCCTACATGTTGGGTAGAAGTTGGGGAAAGAAAATTATTGGGACCAGAATTGATTCAGATCACAACAGAGAAGGTGAAATTAATACAAGACCGACTTCGAACTGCTCAAAGCCGTCAAAAGAGTTATGTTGATAATCGACATCGACAGTTAGAATTCCAAAGAGGAGATTATGTGTTCTTGCGAGTATCGCCTGCAAAGGGAGTAATACGATTTGGGAAGAAAGGGAAGTTGAGCCCAAGATACATAGGACCTTTTGAAATCCTTGAAGGGATAGGAGTTGTTGCGTATAAAATAGCCTTACCACCTGAACTCTCTAGTGTACATAATGTGTTTCACATATCAATGATAAAGAAATATGTCCCAGATCCAAAACATATCTTAAGTCATGAGCCTCTTCAAGTTAGAGAAGATTTGTCGTATATTGAGCAACCAGTGGAAATCTTGGACCATAAAGATCAAATATTACGAACCAAGCTTATTCCACTAGTCAAAGTATTATGGCAGAATCATTCTGTTAAAGAAGCAACATGGGAGCGGGAAGATGAAATAAAGGAGCGATATTCATACCTTTTTGGGAATTAATGTAAGTAAAGTTTGGGTACCAAACTTTTTATAAGGAGGGTAGGATGTAATGACCCCACTTTTATATATATAGTTTGTTTTTACACTCTTGTGTTACTTATTATCTTATAAATTTTGTATTATTAGATATGTGGTATTATTGGCTATCAATATAACAAACCCCATTTTTAATTACGAAGAATCAACTGTAAATTGGATCAAATCGAAGTCTTATGACATATCTTATGGTAAATAATAAGTTTCGGGGTAGAAAATATAATTTTATGAAACTTTAAGGACTAAAATAAAAATATAAAATGGGCCATTTTGTAAATAAAATATTTTTAAGGGCCTCTAAGAAATATTCAAAATATATAGTGTGAAATTACCAAAATACCCTTCATGTGTGAAATGACCCTTATACCCTTATCATCTTTCCACCACGTGCTGGTCACTTCCACCTTACACATGTCGTCTTTAGAGAGAAAGCTAAAACACTTGTCATCATTTGGTGATATTAACACTGCAAGACCACTCCGGCACGCGACACCTCGGCGTTGAATCACCACTCCAAAAAGCTTAGTCATTTGACACGTGTCAACACCGTAATATCCTTGGAAACCTATAAATAGGGCCTTTGGGATCATTTATAACTCACACCAATTCCTTGAGAATTATAGTAAGAAAGAGTGATAGCTTGGGAAATATCTTAAGAAGGAGTTCTATAATTTTGAAGAAAGAATTCATTTCATAGGTATGATTTTATTTAAATGTTGTAATGCATATTTATAGTTTTAATTTCGTGCTTTATAGCTTTACTTAGTAGTTATGCTGGAAAAATACACTAAAGGCTCCACTAATCAAAACTTAAAATTTGGAAACAATCTAAATTGATTTTATTTTCAAAATAGGTCAACTTGTTTAAAAATATATATACGCTTTTTAAAATGATTTTTGTAAGTAATTGCTCGTTATTATGGAATCTTATTTAAGTAATTCCAAAGTCAGTCCCGATGAAATTCTGTCTAGTTGAGATGGTATTTAAGTGGTTCCCCTGTGACCCTCCATCTCTACTGGGAATAAATTCGAAAATGTTCTGTCTAGATGAGATGGTATTTAAGTGGTGCCCCTGTGACCCTCCATCTCTACTAGCGACCGACTGATTCAGAAGAACTATGAATTGAATCCTTTAATTACGATCAATGAGTTTTAAAATTTAAGAAAGTGGTTTTTAGTAATTTGAGACAAGTTATTATTAAAATACAATATGTAGACTGGACCTTGTTTAGAACGTATTCTTAAACCTTTATCGTATTTGTTAGATTAACTTGCGATCGAAGACTCATTATCTATAATTTGGACCTCTATTTTAAGTGAGTACTCTATGCAATTTCTTGCGCATTTTGATTATATTATATTATGCAAACCATGTTTATTTTGTGAAATGATTTTATTCTAAAAATGCATCTGATACCGATGATTCTGTCACTTGTTACATGTTTATATCTCTCCATATAAACATCTGATTTGAATTCTAAAATTATTGATTCGACCTATGGAGACTCTCTTACTATTTTGGCCTTGACTAGCGAGTGGAAATATTTGGGTGGTACCTTCCCAGCTGGTTTATCGCTGGTGTGCCCTAAACAAGGCGTTGTTCCAGAAATCATGATTATCTGTCTGTGATGTTACCGGGTGGAAACATTTGGAAACACTATTTGTCTGGCCACTAAAACTAACTAACTGACATATGTTCAATTGTTTTATCAGTTCTGTTCTGAACTGTTTATTCTGAATAAATATATTATCATTTACTTTATATATATTACTCGATATTCCTATCTCTATGTATATACCTTATGTTCTAAATTGAATAGGTATCAATTTAAAAAAAAAAACTAGAATGTCTGGAGATTGAATCTCATTCGGCTTTTACCTGACGTTGTATAAATAAACATTTTTCAAGAAATAATTAAGCTCGTGGATGGAACGAAAAGGACTATGTTGAAGATTTAGCTTTTAAAGCTCTTTTTGTTACCTTAAGTAGAAGTTTGTTTAATTAGATAGAGCATGTTTAGCTCTTTGTGTCAAGTTGTAACTCGTTGATATTTTAATACAAAAGAAGTTCCCTTTAGAAAGCTCTGATGATGTAATTCCTTTACATTCAGTATTTTACGATTCATAACCATGTGATTATACTTTCGCTACATATATTTTAAAAGAAAAATTTTAACGCCAGAATATTGGATGGCTTGGTGGCATGTCAAGACACTCGTTCCCTACTGTTTTTGGGTCGGGGTCGTGACACATTATGACCTCAATGCATGACGCATATAACCCAAATTCTTATATAATGTAAATAATTTATTATTCTCAATTCTCAACAGTGCACGTCGTTTTTTGCGTGGGACATCTCGCAAGCGAAATTCAAACAAGGAAACCCCCGATACACTGCTCCTTGGCACTGTCGATCATTGAGATATACTAATATATAAATATGAGCACTAAGGACTAACTTCTCCCCACTCCCAACATTGTTTTGTGTTTCGTGCGTGGGACGTCTCGCAATCGAAATCCAAACAAGGAACCCCCGCGATACACTACTCCTTGGCAATGTTGGTCGTTGAGGTCCATTATGCCCTCGATACCCAAAGTGCTATATATACTCATAATAATTATCTACTCTTCATTTTCACTTCAATATCCTCATCACAGTATAGTCCGGATAAAATCTCCCAGAATGAGATTCAATCAATCTTTTTATATCTCTTTACTCTAGAGATAATTATGATATCACATAATCATAGACAATTAATATACTATTCACACAAGTATAATAATAACCATCCCAGCGAGCTATAATTCAAGGATGCAGGTTCTCAATGCTATCATCTACGAGGGAATCACTCACATATCATCTTGGGTACCAACGGTCGGAATCTCACACTGCCTTGGCAAAAACCATATCACAACGTACGGGAAGCGGTCATAGTTCCGCCCCGGAAATGAGACGAAACATACCCACCACGTCTCACCCTTAATAAAAATCACACAATAATAAATGGACACTATGACCTGGGACTTACGCGCCCTGGTCCTCAAGCTAGGGGCCTCACCCACATCGCGCAACTTCCCATGATAGTATAGAGGGGCTATGCTTCACACACACGCACACACACACACACACATATATATATATATATATATAGACACAAGATATACATACGTCGTCACATCATATAAATGTATACCATCACACAAGGTATATATATATCACGTTATTTACATATTCTTATTACGCTCTTAGGCGCAAATGAAATGATATCATTTATTAGTATATTTTACTCTCGATATACTATTCGTCAATAACTCACATAACTTCCCCACTTTGTATACACTATTCTATTTCTCACTTGAAATTCACACCTCACTTCTATTTTCATGAATCATCTCTCAATTCAATTTACATTAAGGATATTCTCTATGTCCTTATGCACGTCGATCAGCATTTACTATTCTCAATCCATAATATGGTTCAATCAATCATATGAACCTTTAAAGTTATCCCATTTGGGATTTAATTCTTAAATCCATTATCACTAAGCGCATCCTAACTCTCTCTTATAAATCCATAATTATCTCCACACAGAATTCTCAATGATAGTGGGCTTCCCCACTTTGTCAATGCGATACTCTCTAATCGGTATTCTCTCGAATTAAGTCTGTATGACTCCAATAATTTCTCATAAGGGAAACTCCCTAAAAGTCTCCAAAACACCCTTCTCATAACTCCTATAGAGGTTCCCAATTGACAAACTCAAACGAAACGGGGTGAAACTCACCTTAGAAAAACATCCCCAAAACTGCCCTGTTTCTGAATCGATTCGGGCCCAAACCGAATCGATTCGGTCCAGCGAATCGATTCGGTCTCCAAGGCGAATCGATTTGGGTTCAAAGACCTGGGCTTTTGTCTCCGGTCGAATCGATTTGGCCTGGTTCCGAATCGATTTAGTCACTCAGACCTGGGCACCTGCAACATTCCGAATCGATTCGATAAGGGGCCGAATCGATTCGGCCTATCAGAAGCTACGAAAATGGCTATTTTCATCAAAGCCAAAAATTCCCAAAATCATTTTTATCAACTTCTAATTATATCTCTTCAACCCCAAACATATATATAACATTAATACTCATCAAATAACACACCTCAACTAATTTGTAACCTCAAATCCATTATATACACAACAAATATAAGATTTTACCCAAAATCTTGGTTTTAACAATTTAAACCAAAAATCCATAATTTTGTTCACAAATCATGAAATAAATGATACACAACAATTATTTAGCAAGTTTAATCACTTGCCTCACATTTGTAGAGTCTGATTCGTCTTCGAAATCGCATAATGGCCGAAAATCCCAAGCTTTCTCTCTTTCTCTTCTTCTTTTCTTCTTCTCTTTCTTTTTCTCTTTCTAAGGAGAATTGTTTCTCCCATAGGCTTAATAAGCCTTATCTCCAAAATACACAACTTAAAATGATAATACACCCTTTAAATGACTCGGTCACTCTAATTCGAGTCAAACAAACTAAAAATATTTCGGAACCCAAATAAGCCCCAAGTACAGTCATGTCGACTATCTCAACCCTTCCAAAAAAAACCGCACCCTCAGAATCATATTTAGAATCATTTTCTAACATCTTCAAATTTTTTACCTCAAATGCCAATTTAATTATTCTCCAATTAAATTAATATTTATTTCTCCCAAAAATAAATAAATTATTGTCTCAAAAATCTCGGGTTGTTACATCCCCTAGCCTTGTTGGCCCTACTGAAAGCATTGCTATCCCTGCTGGCCCTTCCTAAAACCTCCATGTCCCTGCCCGTGGTCACCTAATCTGAATCTCTTAGTAGGGTCCCCTGATGGGAACTCTGCTCACCTTGTTTCTGCTGACTCTGAGTCGGTTGTGCCCCGCTAGCACCATTACCTCATGTCCTGCCCTGCTAGCTGGACTCCCCCGCTCGTTTGCTTCCATTCAGATGGATGCAGTGATCCTGGCAATGTAGTAGGGCAGCGTTAAGCGCATCAGTATACGTACCCAATAAAATATTACCCAGAAGGTGCTGACGAATCCTCCAAGTCAAACCGTCCATAAACATCTGAATTTTCTTCCCTTCACTAGGTACCTCATCTGGAATAAGATTAATCAATCTCGTAAACTCTTCCTCATACTCTGTAACGGTCTTCACTTCCTGGGTGAGATTCAGTAAATTTGGCCTTATCTAAGTCTGAATGGTGGAAGGGAAATTTTTGTAGTCGACTCGCACCCTAAAGTCCTAAATAGTCATGATTTCTCTCTCCTTAGCAGTGGTAATAGACTCCCACCACAGCAGTGTCACTCCCACTAGCTTAAAAGTAGCTAGTATCTGCCTCTGAACCTCAGTATACTCATACATCCTCAAGTGATGCTAGATGTTTTTCTTCCATTGGCTCGTTACCACAACATTAGAACTCCCTGTGAACTCCGGAGGATGTGCCTATTAGAAGGCATCTCTGACTCACTCCCAAGAAGAAAGGAAGGCGTGAGCTGATGCTGGGGCCACCACCTGTGCCTGGTGTGGGGCCTGCTGTACCACAACAAAAGCTGCATTTATTGCTTGTGCTATGATAGCGGCAACCTCCGCAGCATTCATCGTACCCTGGGCCAGAGTTGGCTGGGGCTCGGGCTCGGCATCCCTAGGAGCTCGCTGTGCACGTCTGGGATGCATCTAGAATGAGAGAGAAGCTTATAGGTCCATAATAATTATCTCGAAATAGCTGAAGATGTAAAATGCGCAATTATTGAATACAACAATCCTAAATATAGGGCTCTATATCAAAGAAGGCCACGCTGGAAGCATAATAAGACGCACAGATCCTGAGACTCTAAAACTTGATGCTCTAATACCACGTGTGACACCCCGCCTAATTAAATACCAGGTGATCAGTCCTTTATTAAATTTAAAACAGAATATCCAGTTGGAATCAGTCTTAGCATCACTGTCGAATACTTTTTATTAATTACTAACCTCCAAGTATTTAAAAAGCAGAAGCCAAATTTTATCTTTTAATATAACATGCAAGCAATTTAAATGATTAACTAAACATTCACCATCCAAAATTAACGCATAGGAATTAAAACGACATAATGGAAAAAAACGAGTATGGAGTAAACACATCCAGTCAAAATCCCAAATACAATAGTCTGAAATGAAATAAATCCAACAACTAAAATCTAAACAACTGTCTGAAAACTACTATCTCTATATAAGAGCAGGAAACATACCCTGGATGAAATGAATATCTCTGAATGAATCAAGGATGAATGTGGAGGTATCTAATATCGAGATCTTGTAACTTCCACAGCAGCTATAGTACGTCAACTGAATGAATCTCATATACTTGGTGTTCTTGTGGCTGGACACCTAAAAGGTTTTTACAAAAAAAACAAAATAGGTTTGACAGAAAATGGGTCAGAGCTCGAGTTGAAAATAGTTTTAAAACAGTTGGGGTTCCATTATAATCAATTAATTAACATTAAGGGTTCCTAAAAGTTAGGGTTGCATCGAAACTAAAAAGGGAAAATAAATCTCAATTTTTAGGGGAGTCGTTCGATCGATCGATCAGTCATTAGATCGACATTCTTGGGTCGATCGATCGATCGAATAGGTATCAGCCTAGGTTTTCTGCAATTTACAGCTACGGGTTTCTTCAACAAAAATTCTCTAAAACCTTCGTAATTCATTCCCAAACTCCAAAACGAAGGTACTAAACATTAAATTAACACATATAGAATCATTTAAACATCAAGATTCATTAACTTTTCAATTGAATTCTAATTTAACTCTCAAGAACCCTAGTTATGGATTTTTTTCATGAACATGATTAAAACTCTAAATGCTCTATATAATGACTCCCATAATATATTAAGTTTCATTTTTCCATGAGAGTACTTCAATCATAATCATCAATTCTACCCCGAATATGATTTAATCCAAAATTTGTCCTCTACATGCATGAAATTTAATTCTTAATCATATTCTACTAACATGGATAATTTATCTAGATGATTTTAAGCAAGAACAACACTTGCCTTGTTACAGTAGGTCTGATCCTTTGCTGATGAAGGGTATGGCTACGTTCCTCGTCTTTCGATCTACGCTCCAATGGGTTTAATTGTGAAAGAGATGCAACTATGAGTGGTTTTTTGTTTAGAATCTCTTTTCCTTCCTCTCCTAATAGCCTATGTTGTTTTGTGTTTGACAATCTCAGAATACCTAACCCTAGCAGCTGATATAGCCATAGTAATTTCGTGGGTTTAATTACTCCTAAATTAAAATGTTTAAAATACCCTCCCAGGATACCGGTTTGGCTTAAAAATGCCCCGGGGCCCAAACTAAACCCCCGGGTAGACTTTTCTTACTATCTCGACACTTTCGGACACTTTGTCTAACTCGTAATGACCATACAGGTGGCTTATAATTAATTTACTTTTATTCCAAAAAATTTATTCCCGACATGGCTGACACGTGCGTCCCGACTTAATTTCCCATAACTGTCGTATTATTCACTCGACAATTTGAATTAATTCATGATTATATATTACTTTACTCACTAAGTAATATTCAACAGAATTCACATCGATAAATACTAACTTTCATCACGCTCGTAATTATTTAATTAAATCCGAATTAATTATAAATAAATTTCCCATTTTTAAGTCAATTAATCACATAATTAAAATCATTAAATATACGAGGTATTACACCCAAATGGGCCTCTGTCCAGCCTTCTTGTGATAAGTTCAGAACATCATTCACATTTCTTTCTGAACAATAGGTGAAGGAACTTGCGGTCAAACCATACCTAAGATCCTTCCATTGGCATAATATTTCACTTTTCAAATGTGGTGATTGACTCCCACCATTACAACACTGCTCCCAGGAGCCAAGAAAAGTTTTACCCCAATTTTCACTTCTGGGTATACCACACCCTGCTATATGCCAAAGCGTCTGGGTTCCAACGAGTGGTCCTCTTCAAAGACCCCTCCGACTCTTTGCCATTCTAACCACACAGGGTTAGTCTTGTTTAGAACCACTTCTGCTATAGCGATACTTGTAACCCCTCTCTCTCTTTTAACCTCTCTCTCTCTCAATCGCGGTCACTACACACATCGCCCCCACTTTTCTCTCATCATCACAACTACCGCTATTACTTGATGCAATAAGGCACACCCTTAACGGCTCTCTCTTGTGGGACCCCTTATTCTCGTGGTTCGACACTAAACAGGACCCTAGGGCATCTCTACAATAATTTTTCCCAAAGTACTCCTCTACGATCTCGTCGATTAAGCTCGACGTGTGAAGATCATCTTCTTCCCCCGTATGTTGGGCTATATGGAAGATGTTAGTCTCTAAGGTCATGTTCCCAAAGGTGAGTTGCATCTTCCCATTTCGAGTATTAATAATTGCGTTAGCCATAGCTAAGAATGGGCGCCCAAGAATGATGGGAACATGATTTCTCGAGGCCAAGGAGGGTTCCGTGTCCCAAATGACAAAATCTATCGAAAAGTAAAAAGTGTCAACTTGAATGATCACGTCCTCAACTATACCTCTTGGGATCTTTACGGTTCGATCCTCTAACTGGAGAGTGATCTTTGTGGGCTTAAGGTTGCCCAGATCAAGAAGCCTATAGATGGCGTAAGGGAGGATATTGAAACTTGCTCCCAAGACAAGTAAGGATTTTTCAATTTTATTTTCTCCAATGATGCAGGAAATGGTGGGTGCACCGGGATCTTTGAATTTTGGCGGGAGATCATTAAGTAGAATGGAGCTCACGTTCTGTGCTAGAAATACATTTTTCTTTACCTTCATCTTTCTCTTTATTGTTAACAAGTCTTTAATGACTTTTGCATAAGCTGGAATCTGCTTAATGGCATCGAGGAAAGGTAAATTTATCTTTACTTGCTTTAGCACATCTAGCACGTCATCACGGGGGTTCCCTTTGTGGAAAGGAACCGGCCTTTGAGGAAACGGTGCCATGGTGGGTGGTTTCACTACTACCTCGGGCTCTCTAGTGTCTTCTTTATCACTCTCTTTCAAGGGGACATCTTCGACCTCTTTCGTGCCGTGCAAAATCTCCTTGTCTTTGGTTGTGTCGTATGGGGGAGGTGATAAATCAACGACTCTCTCACTACGAAGAGTGGTCGCAACTTGACATTGCTACTGATGTTCTGTGGAGGTGGAGCTGACACTAGTTTGACCTTAGGGCGGTCTTTGGCCCTGGGCAGGAAACTTTCCCTTCTCTTGGACACTCAATGATGATTGTATCTTTGAAATATTTGCATTTATGTCACTGATCATGCGATCAAACCTAGCATTGGTTGCATTCTGGGTATTGATAAATTGGTTCATTGTATCCTCGAGATTTCTCCGTGGTGGAGTGATATATTCCCCTTGAGGTGGTGGTTCTTGCACATGTACTTGCATGTGTGGAGCTTGTTGAAAGTGTGGTGGTGGAGGAGGGGCAACATGTGAATTAGGATTCATCGCAGCATGTTATTGCCCGTAGCTAAAACCAGGATGGTTTTTCCATGAAGGGTTATAAGAACTTCCGTGCGGTGCACCGAAATTACCCTTGAATCCTCCTACACCACTTACTTGTTCTTGAAGCATAACTTTGTAGGCTGGTATAATCGGGCATTCCTCAGTTGAATGACCCGCCTCATAAATCGCACACACCTTCTCGATGGGAGTTGGGATGGATCCAGGTGGTCCTTCTGCACATTTCTCCAACAATTGTCGCATTCCTCTCTCAAGCACATCGAGTCGACCGTCCATTATAGAATTTTTCTTTATGTGAAATAGGTCGGACGCCGATGGAGTGGTGGTCACTTGGCGAATTCAATTTTGAGCATTAGGGTCAGATATATCCCATGATTGGGTAGTCTCGACGACATACCTCAGGTGAAGCTCAGCATCGTGGGCGTCTAATTCGATGAATGGACCATCGCACATAGTTTCAACGAGTTGCTTGGAATTAATGTTTAGCCCATTATGGATGAAGGAAATGATTTGCAGTTTATCAAATCTATGATGGGGGCACGAAGTAACTAACTCATTGAAACGCTCATAGCATCGATCGAGCGACTCATTTTCTAATTGTCGAAAAGTTTGAATTTGAGCCTTGATGAAGTTCGTTCGATGTGGAGGAAATAATTTCTTGAGAAATTTAGATTGCAACTCATTCCAGGATTCAATAGAGCTTGGAGGTAAAGACCATAGCCAGGTCTAAGCCTTATCTTTTAGAGAGAATGGGAAGAGTTTGAGACGGATCACCTCTTGTGTGCAAGTTTGATCATTGAGGGTTTCACACACATTATCAAATTCCCTGATGTGGAGATATGGCTTTTCAGATTCCATCACATGGTTGTGGGGGAGAGTCTGGAACAACCCATTTTTAAAACGAAATTGCCCTGAATTATACGGGAGTACAATGCATCCCGGAGTGACAGTGCGATCGGGATATAAGATTTCTCTTAAAGGGAAGTATGAGGCCTCTTTCTCACCGATGGTTGCACTATCGTGTTGTGATATGGCTCTCTCACTGGATGACTCTGTGTCCTCACTGGGTATACTCGAAGCGCGCTATGACGTGTGTCCTAAGAGGGATGTCGGGGTATGTGTAGGTGTGGGAGATGGAACCAAGAATTGTGGAACGTTTGGAGTGTGAGGGCTATCGGGGTCGTACTCAACTATCGGGTTTTTATGAATGTGGGTTGAAGTATTGTGGGGAGTTGGAGTGAGTTCAGAATTTTGCATAAACAGGCTTCTGAGAGATAATGGGGAATATTTTTGTGCTTTTAAATTTTTTTTTTTTGAAATTTTTGGTCAAAGTTTTAGATTGACTTGATCTAATCCTAAGTCTACCTAATTCCCCGGCAAGGGCGCCATTTTGATCGAGGTGGAAACCGACGTCCGTGTAATACGCTAGTTGATTAGGCATAAATTCTTCCAAATTTATCCCTTTAATTTAGTCACTTTTAGCACCTCGAACAACGTAATCGATTTGATTTTATCTCATAATCTTGCTATTGACTTATTCTAACGAGTATCCCAAGTTTTTGGTGTTTCATACTAATTTTACAGGTATTTGATGTCAATAAAGAAAGAAAGAAACTGGAAGAATAGAAGAAATAAGGAAAGTCAAAAGCGCAAAGCTGTAATTTTTACCCGGAATTCGGATGAGGCATCTAAAGAAAAGTTGAAGATATCAAGTTCACAAGTACATAGGAAGAAATGTTACCTCAATCGGAGTTCCGGTGTGAAAGTTATGAGCAGTCAAAGATAGAAGAAAAAGTCAAAGAAGAACCGGATCGATCCGGATCGAACCGATCCGAAATGCAAAGTTCCAGAGAACCCTGGACCGAAGACGGATCTAATTTGATGAAAAATAAACGAACCGATCCGTAGCGGATCGATCCGGTCAGAAATTAAAAGAACCGATCGGATCCAAGAAGAATCGAACTGAAGGAGGATCGGACCGGTCCGACTGTCGAAGTTTTGTTTTCTTACTCTTCCTCTAATGGAGAGTCCTGGTTAATCTAAAACTCTTAGAGTCTTGTAGGGTATTTAAACCCGATTTATTATCATTTTAAGGGGGCAGGAAAAATCATCTAATTTTTCCCTTTTCAGTTAAAACCCTAGTTTGAAGATTTATTGCAAATTTAATTCCAAGATTGAAGTTTGTTCCGATTTCTATGATTACGAGTAATTTTAGTTGATGCTTTTAGTGCTTTGGTAAGTTAGTTGATTAATTTCTTTTGTTTAATCCTCCTTCTACATCATTCTTCAATTCTCCCTTAGTTTAATCATGATTTCCTGCAATTCAACACTAGTTTTCATTAATTTCACCATGTTAGTCTAGATTTCTATGGTCGGGATGCATGAACTCAACCTGATGTGGTAGTTTCATGTTTATAAAATAATCCTCTAAATTTAATGATTTGATTATGACCGTATTGCGTAGAAACACGACAATTGTAGATCTTTGGATCTCGTTTGCTTCAGGGTAACCGGGATGCTTCAGAATGCAATTCGAGTGTAACTATTGCAATACCGATTTACTTGTCTTATGATTAAGTATGGTGCGGGCTTGAACATCATATACGTAATGCTTGGGAGTACTAAACTCTGGGTCTAATTAATCACTTAAATTTACGATTAGTATTATACCATCAATACACTAAGGTTGAGGGATTGTATTCCCGTCCTTTTTCTTCATCATATAGTTTAAAATTTCAGTTCTGTCATTCATCGATAGTATTTTAGGTAATTTATAATAGTTGCATTTCTTTCATAATTTCAAAATTGCATTTAGTTGTAGCCAATTCTCAAAACAAATCATCTTTTCCTTTCTTTTTGGAGTCAAAGTTAGGATTTCTTCGTCTATCCAACGTCGTCACTACTCTGTTGTCCTATTTCCCTGAGGATCGATACCCGACTTATCGGATTATTACTTGAGAGACAGGCTTGCACTTGAGCCTAGAGAATACGTACTTCTGAGACACATTCTTAGTCGCGTCAAGTTTTTGGCGCCGTTGCCGGGGATCTAGGTAGACTTAGGATTAAATCGAGCCAATCTAAAACTTTGACCCAAAAAAAAATCCCAAAAAAATTCCAAAAACATATAAAAACTTGATAAAACACAAAAAAATTATTCATCATCATCTTTCATAAGCCCGTTAATGAAAAAGTCTGAACTCACTCCAACTCCCAATAATACTCCAATCCGCATTAACGAAAACCCGATAGGTGAGTACAACCCTGATAGCCCTCACACTCCTAACGCTCCACAGTTATGGGTTCACCTCCCACACCGTCACACTCAATCTCAAATAACACTCCATTTTCCCTCTTAGGACACACTTCAGAGCACGCCCTAAGCATACTAAGTGAGGACACCGAGTCATTAAGAGAGAGACATGTCGCAACACGGTAGTACAGTCGCCGGTGAGGAAAAGGACCCATACCGCCATTTGAGAGAAATCATATATCTCGAGCGCGCTATCACTCCGGGATGCATTATACTCCGTATAATGCAGGGAAATTTCATTTTAAAAATGGGATGATCCAGATGCTCCCCCACTACCATGGGATGGATTCTGAAAAGCCATATCTTCACATCAGGGAATTTGAGGATGTGTGTGAGACCCTAAATGATCAAACTTGCACACAAGAGGTAATCCGCCTCAAACTCTTCCCATTCTCGCTTAAAGATAAGGCTAAGACATGGCTATGGTCTTTACCTCCAAGATCGATTGCATCCTGGAATGAGTTGCAATCTAAATTTCTCAAGAAATTCTTTCCCCCACATCGAACGAACTACATCAAGGCTCAAATTCAAACTTTCCGATAATTAGAAAATGAGTCATTTGATCGATGCTACGAGCGTTTCAATGAGTTAATTATTTCATGCCCCCATCATGGATTTGATAAACTGAAAATCATTTCCTTCATCCATAATGGGTTGAACATTAATTCCAAGCAACTCGTTGAGACCATGTGCGGTGGCCCATTTGTCGAATTAGACGCCCACGATGCTGAGCTTCACCTGAGGTATGTCGCCGAGGCTACCCAATCCTGGGATACATCTGACCCTAATGCTTAAAATCGTAATCGTCAAGTGCCACCCCTCCATCGGCGTCCGACCTATTTCACGTAGAAAAGAATTCTATGATGGACAGTCGACTCGATATACTTGAGAAAGGACTACGAGACCTACGTAAGGTATATGGAAGAGGACCAACTGGATCCATCCCAAATCCCGTCGAGAAGATGTGTGCAATTTGTGAGGCGGGTCATTCAACTGAGGAATGCTCGTCTATACTCTTCTACAAAGTAATGCTTCAAGAGCAAGTTAGTGGTATAGGAGGATTCAAGGGTAATTTCGGTGCAGCGCACGGGAATTCTTACAACCCTTCATGGAAAAACCATCCTGGTTTAAACTATGGGCAACAACATGCTGCGATGAATCCTAATTCACATGCTGTGATGAATCCTAATTCACCTCTCCCACACGACGCAACCAAAGACAAGGAGATTTCTCCCGGCACAAAAGAGGCCGAAGATGTCCCCTTGAAGGAGAGTGATAAAGAAGACACTAGTGAGCCCGATGTAGTAGTGAAACCACCCACCGCGGCACCATTTCTCAAAGGTTGGTTCCTTCCCACAAAGGAAACCCCCATGATGAAGTGCTAGATGTGCTTAAGCAAGTAAAGTTAAATTTACCTTTCCTCGATGCCATTAAGCAAATTCCAGCTTATGCGAAAGTCCTCAAGGACTTGTTAATAGTAAAGAAGAGGATGAAGGTAAAGAGAAATGTCTTTTTAGCACAGAACATGAGCTCCATCCTACTCAATGATGTCCCGCCCAAATTCAAAGATCCTGGTGCACCCATCATTTCCTGCATCATTGGAGAAAATAAAATTAAAAAAGCCTTACTTAACTTGGGAGCAAGTGTTAATATCCTCCCTTACACCATCTATAGGCAACTTGATCTGGGCGACCTTAAGCCCACAAAGATCACCCTCCAATTAGCGGATCAAACTATGAAGATCCTAAGAGGTGTAGTTGAGGATGTGAACGTCCAAGTTGACACTTTCTACTTCCCGGTAGACTTTGTCATTTGGGACACGGAGCCCTCCTTCACTTCGAGCAATCATGTTACCATCATTCTTAGGCGCCCATTCTTAGCTACAGTTAACGCTATTATTAACACTCAGAATGGGCAGATGTAACTCACTTTTAGGAACATGACCTTAGAGTCTAACATCTTCCATATATCCCAATATATGGGAGAAAAAGATGATCTTCACGCGGTGAGCTTGATAGACGAGATCATAAAGGAGTATTTTGAGGAAAATTATTGTGGAGACGCTCTAGGGTCCTATTTAGTGTCAAGTCACGAGAGTGAGGGGACGTACATCGAATTCGAGAGGGAGGTTGAGGAGTTGAGAGAATTACTAAAAGCGTCGGAAGAGGATGCGAGAGATGTAAGTTGGGTTTCTCGATTCGAGGAGTTACCTCCGAGGGAGACACGCATGGTTCCCTCCAGCGAAAAATTTCCAACCCTCGAGTTAAAGAAACTACCCTACCATATTAAATATGCATACCTAGGAGAGGACGAGACATTTCCTATTGTTGTCTCCTCTAGGCTAGACAAAGAGCAGGAGGATAAATTGCTAACGATTCTGAGGAAGCACTAAGATGCTTTTGGTTAGTGCATTGCTGATTTGAAAGGGATAAGTCCTTTGATTTGTACCCATAAGATCCATCTCGAAGAGGATGTCAAGCCCTCGAGATAAATGCAAAGAAGGCTAAACCCTAATATGAAAGAAGTGGTGAGGACCGAAATCGTTAAGCTATTGGATGCCGGAATTATCTACCCAATCTCGGATAGCAAATGGGTGAGCCCTATTAAAGTTGTCTCGAAGAAGTCGGGCATAAAAATGATTGAGAATGCTAAGGGAGAGCTAGTTCCCCAATGTACCACCACCAGGTGGTGCATTTGCATTGATTACCATAAACTCAATGCGGGAACTAGGAAAGACCATTTCCCCTTGCCGTTTATCGATCAGATGCTTGAAAGAGTAGTAGGCCACCCTTACTATTGCTTCCTTGATGGTTATTCCGGATATAACCAAATTTAGGTAGATGTACTTGACCAAGAGAAAACGACCTTCACTTTCCCTTTTGGTACGTTTGCCTACAAACGTATGCCATTCGACTTGTGTAATGCACCCGCGACCTTTCATGTTGAGCCAATTTAGCGACATGGTCGAGAGAGGACTTGAATTGTTCATGGACGATTTTAGCATTTTTGAAACCTATTTCGATCTTTGCCTAGAAAACTAGAAAAGGTACTTGCCCGGTGTGTGGAAAAGAACTTAGTGCTAAACAAGGAGAAATGCCATTTTATGGTCACCGAGGGAATAGTTCTTGGCCACATGGTTTCATCCAAGGGGATTGAAGTTGATAGAGCTAAGATAGATGTCATAGCTGATCTTCCCCCACCAAAATCGCTCAAAGACGTGTGCTCTTTCTTGCGCCACGCAGGGTTTTATCAAAGGTTCATTAAGGACTTTTGCGCCATCGCTATGCCCTTAAGCAATCTACTCATGAAGGACATCCCATTTGAGTGGACGGAAGCATGTCATAGCGCTTTTGAAAAACTAAAAATCATGCTTGTGTCCACTCCCATCATGCAAGTTCCGGATTAGTCTTTACCATTCAAACTTATGTGTGATGCTAGCGACTATCCGATAGGGGAAGTTTTGGGCCAAAGAAAAGACAAACAATCTCATGTCATCTACTACGCTAGCCCAACTCTTACCGGACCACAACTTAATTACTCCACTATAGAGAAGGAGTTGCTAGAAGTAGTCTTTGCCCTTGACAAATTTCGGTCCTACCTTATCGGTTCTCCCATCACTTGCTTCACCGACCATGCGGCATTGAAATACCTCCTTACAAAGAAAGCCGCAAAGCCGTGCCTCATAAGGTGGATCCTACTCCTACAAGAGTTTAATCTCCCCATTAAAGATAAGAAAGGAGTAGAAAACGTCGTTGTCGACCACTTATCACGGCTTTCGTCCGACGTACCTAGTGATCCCATACCTATAGACGAATACTTTCTGGATGAGAAACTATTTGCTACCTCTTCTTTTTCCTGGTTTGCGGATATAGTGAACTACCTTGTCACGGGAGCCGTCCCTCCCGATTGGACACCGTAAGATAAGAAGAGGTTTATTACTTGATCGCGCAAGTTTTTCTATGACGATCCTTTCCTGTTTAAATATTGCGCTGACCAAATCATCCGACGATGTGTACCGGATGACGAGATTCCGAAAGTCATCCAATTTTGTCATTCGAAAGCTTGTGGAGGCCACTTCTCGATGAAAAAGATGGCTGCTAAAATTCTTCAATGCGGCCTCTATTGGCCCATAATATTCCAGGATGTGAACAATGCTTGTAAATATTACAATAGGTGCCAAAGGATGGGAGTTATTACCCGACGAGACATGATTCCATTAACCCCGATACTCATTATTGAGATCTTCGACTGTTGAGGTATTGACTTCATGGGCCCTTTTCCCCATCTTGTGGATTCCTATACATCCTTGTCGCGGTAGACTACGGTTCTAAATGGGTGGAAGATAAAGATACCAAGACTAATGACAATAAGGTAGTGATTTGGTTCCTGCAGGAACATATACTTTCCCACTTTGGTGCTCCGAAAGCGATAATCAGTGATAATGGTATGCACTTTTGTAATAGGCCATTCGAGAAGCTCATGAAAAGTATGGCATCGTTCACAAGGTTGGAACGACCTATCACCCACAAACGAATGGGCAGGACGAATTAGCGAATCGGGAGATCAAGAACATTCTCGAGAAGACCGTTAATCCCACCAAGATTGGTCACTTAGATTAAACGATTCTCTATGGGCCTATCGTACCGCATAAAAAAATCCGCTCGGCATGTCCCCATTCCTCTTTGTGTATGGCCAATCTTGCCATTTTCCCGTAGAATTAGAGCACAAGGCGTATTGGGCGATTAAGAAGTTGAACTACGACATGGATAAGGCCGAAGAAGCTCGCAAGCTTCAATTGAATGAATTAGAAGAGATACGCAATGATGCGCATGAGAACGCAAAAATTTCAAAAGAAAGGATGAAACTCGCTCATGATAACATCATTCGACGCAAAGAGTTTCTTCCCGGATAAAAATTACTTCTCTATAACTCTCGGCTTCATCTATTTTCGGGCAAGTTGCAGTCACGATGGAGTGGCCCATTCGTTGTAAGGAATGTTTTCCCTCACAGATCTGTGGAATTAGACGATTTAAAAGGGGGAAATATGTTCAAGGTAAATGGACAATGCCTAAAGCCATATCTAGAGGCGTGTGTGGAAGAAACCGACACCGTGTGGTTGTTGGACCCCGTTTACGGGGTCGAATGAGCTAAAAAAGCGAGGTCATCGCACCCCCGACGCGTATGGGGTGAACTCTTGTGTATAGTAGATGAGAGTCGCGTGAGTAGTGAGAGTCCCTAGGATTAGGATACAATAAGGTTGGAGAATTCACATGTTTTGGGAGAATGAGTCGAGTTGTTTTACCATAGGTATCGAGAGGGTATTGAATCCAAAATTGATAGGAAGTATTGTTGAGTGTCAAAAAATTTTGGAGAGAGCGATCGCATTTGAGTCAGGGGGAGGAATGCAAGAATCGGATCGGTTCTTTTAATTTTGAGCCGGACCGGTCCATCCCGGATCGGTTCGGTTCATTTCTTTTACATCCGGATCGATCCGGTATCTAAGGAACTCAAAAAATAAAAGGACCGGATCGGTCCGGTCCTATAACAGCCGGATCGGTCCGGTTTTTTGCAGTCTTTCCTCTTTCCCTAGGTACACCCCCTTCTCCCAAATCCATTCCCTTCCCTCTAAATTCGTCCAACCACTTCCTCCCCTTCAATTTCCCTCCCAAATACATTCCCTTTTCCCTCCAAACTCTTTCCCTCCATCTCCAACCCTTCCCCCACTCCTCACCTATAAATACACACCTAAATCCTCCTTTTTCTCCACACCTTCAACTGCATCACTTCTCTCTTCTCTTTACCTATTTTTCTAGCACCCTCTCCTTGTCATAATGTCCCAAAGAGCTGCCCCCGTCGAATATGACTCAACTGAAATCTTACCCTCTGGCCATGGTGATTTTCGCTCCCTCTAAGAGGAGCGTGGGTACAACCGTTTCTTTGGTCCGGATCACAAACTCCACATAGAGCGAGCAGTCCAATGGACAGTACTACCCAATTCCGTCACCACCCTCTTCATGCCTGAGGGTTGGTGTTATTTCCTTAATGAACCATACAAAGCCATTTGGGCCATCGAGGTGCGCTCTTTCTATGGATCCCTTGTTCGAACGGGTGAATTTGAGGCCCAATCCTTTGTCGATGGTACCGTTATTCCCTTTTCTTTGGCCATTCTCGCTGCCAAGTTGGGCGAATATGACGTTCCACATCTTCAAGACTACACATACCCAAGGAATGTCCCCCCAGTAGCCAAGGAACTGATTATGGAGCGAATTGCCCCCGAAATTGCATGGAAGGGGATACTGTCCCTGTTGGTCGGCTTAACGAGACAGCACGCCTCACATTCCAAATTGTGTGTGCGAACATTTTGTAAACTTCCAACGATTCCGCAATGTGTCCCCGTCAAGCCACATTGACATACCACCTCTTCGATCCCAACACTTCAATTAAACTAACTCGCACCTTGTACCCTGACATTATTGTTGCAGCCTTGGATGAGAGAGGTGCAGCACCACTCCCATATGCATGTCTGATTACCTTCATTCTTAAAGACGCTGGCATTGCTGCTTCGCTAGACAGTACTCGACTCCCTGGTCCCTTTGGACAAGGCACCCACACTCGAAGCGCCAAACAGCTGGCCATCCTTCGGGCGAGGCGTGGAAGTGATGACGAGGCCGATGATACCTCGAGCGAGGAAGAGGAAGAGGCAGGTTCCGATGTGGAGATAAGAGATGTGGGTGTTGATGAAGAGTCGGACGAAGAAGAAGATGACCCAGATTTCAAATGGGCGGGTAGCGAGCTCATTAATAGAATGTCGGCCCTCGAGAAGAAATTCAGCAATTTTATGACCGACTACCGACGCGATACAAGTATGCTGTTTCATTTCCAAAGAGACTTGTACAGATGCCAGGGGGATCCCAACGAGCCATTGACATCCTACTTTTATGACCCTTATGGCCCCGATGCGCCCAGCTCTTCCTACCCACCATCCAGTGAAGCTTTGTTGGTTTATGTGGCAGTTTTTAGTTGTTTGACTAGGTCACATAGTTGTATGCTCTTTCTTGTTATTCTACCACAGTCCTTTTATATTAAAGTCCGCATTTTCTCCATTTGTTTGTTTTATTTATCGCACTTCTTATTTTGCCTTGTTTAGATTTTTGTCCTTTTTGCTTGAGGACAATGCAAAAGTCTAAGTTAGAGGGTGACAAGTGCGTATTTCTAAAACTTCACAAATTTTCAAAAATGCCCAGAAATTTCAAAAAAAAATCATAAAATCTTGAAAAATTCAAAAATATTTTTCTTCAAAATAAATAAAAATTGGAATTCAAAATTTTCAAAAATATATGAAAAGTCGGTTTAAAGTCTCAAATTATAAAAACCCAATGCACAAAGCCGAAATTGACCAAAGATGGAAATTGTGCGAAAATGGACGACTTAACGAATAAGTGTGGAGATTAACAAAACTCGGTGAGATTTTGAGCCTATCGATATTTTTAAGTTTTTAAAATCAATACGAGTTAATGGTTAACTCATAGTTCTAATTTAGCATTTTAAATAAGTCGATGATCTCAATTCTTTGTTTTGATCGGTTATGGAAAATGGAATGTTATCTCGAAATGCACGCTACAAATCTCTAAATTAAATTAATCTCGAGACGCATATGGTAAATTAATAAGCATTTGGACAATAAAGTAGGCCTTCGTTTGTCACCCATAAATATTGGCCAGAAAAAAGTCGTGAAAAATTCATTCCTTTGCAACCCAATTGGAGCCTAATAATTTTTTTCTGTTTCGTTTGATAACCCGAAAAACCCCAATTGGCCCGGAATTGTGAAGTGGATAATCCCAGAATTTAAGTCCGAAAAGGGCAACAAAAAGGTGCAAGAAAAAAAATAGAAGAATGCTCAACAAAAAATAGCAAGAAAAGAAAAGAAGTGAAAAATAGAAAAAAATAGGAAAAGAAGAAGAAAATGAGCAAAAGCCCGGAAAAGCACTAACAGACATCATAAGAAAAAATTTCCAATTTCGAAATTCTTAACCTTTTCCAATTTTACCCAATACACCTTTTACCCGTAAAAGTCCTAACCGAGTCCAAATTGCGAAATTAGTTACCGCGTGGAGAGTGAAAACACAAAAGATAATAAAAGAGATAAAACGTATGTATAAGAGGTAATGTTCCCGTGTTTCAAACCGTATTCCGTTGATTAGATCCAATCACTATAAAATTTTCGTCTTTCTACTTATGTGCGTGAACTTGATTCCACTATATTTACTCTTATACATCATGCATATTGAGAGAAAATAGCTACATTCTAAGTAATTCGTTTGTGAGAGCCTTATGTGAGATTTTGAAATCAAAGCGAATTTTCGAATAAGTAACGTAATGGTCAATCGGTGGAAATTCGCGATTAAATTTCCCAACTTCGCACACACCCACTATGATTTGAGACTCTTGAACATGATTTGATGATAACTATTTTCTGAAAAAGTTTGAATTATACAATTTTTGCGTATTTTGAATTTTCTGTGAGTCGAATTTTGTGGGTATATTCTCTGCAAACCCTCACGAGACACAACTCGTCCTACTAGGGTAACCTAGGGGTTTAAATGCTTGTTGCATACGCTAAATGCAATCGCTTGCCCGCGAAAAAGGTATTCTATCCCAATGAAATGATTTTCAAGAGTTGAGCCTTTCTAGGATTCTTTTACATTGCTCGGGACGCGCAAAGTTCTAAGTTAGGGGGATTTGATTACGCATAAATTCTTCACAATTAATCCCTTTAATTTAGTTACTTTTAGCACCTCGAATAACGTAATCGGTTTGATTTTAACTCATAATCTTGATACTGACTTATTCTAACGAGTACCCCGAGTTTCTGGTATTTTGTACTAATTTTACAGGTATTTGATGTCAACAAAGAAAGAAAGAAAGAAACCGGAAGAATAGAGAAAGAAAAGAAGGAAAGTCAAAAGCGCAAAGCTGTAATTTTTACCCAAAATTTGGATGAGACATCTGAAGAAAAGTTGAAGATATCAAGTTCACAAGTACATAGGAAGAAACAGTACCTCAATCGGAGTTCCGGTGTGAAAGTTATGAGTAGTCAAAGATAGAAGAAAAAGTCAAAGAAGAACCGGACCGATCTGAAATGCAAAGTTCCAGAGAAGCCCGGACCGAAGACGGATCGAAGTTGATGAAAAATAAACAAACCAATCCATAGAGGATCGATCCGGTCAAAAATTAAAAGAACCGATACAGATCCAAGCAGAACCGAACCGAAGGAGGACCGGACCAGTCCGACTGTCGAAGTTTTATTTTCTTACTCTTCCTCCAATGGAGAGTCCTGGTTAAGCTAAAACTCTTAGAGTCTTATAGGGTATTTAAACCCGATTTATTATCATTTTAAGGGGGCGGGAAAAATCATCTAATTTTTCCCTTTTCAGTTAAAACCTTAGTTTGAAGATTTATTGCAAATTTAATTCCAAGATTGAAGTTTGTTCAGATTACTGTGATTACAAGTAATTTTAGTTGATGCTTTTAGTTCTTTGGTAAGTTAGTTGATTACTTTCTTCTGTCTAATCCTTCTTTTACATCATTCTTCAATTCTCCCTTAGTTTAATCATGATTTCCTGCAATTCAACACTAGTTTTCATTAATTTCACCATGTTAGGCTAGATTTCTAAGGTCGGGATGCATGAACTCAACCTGATGTGGTAGTTGCATGTGTATAAAATTAATCCTCTAAATTTAATGATTTGATTACGACCGTATTGCGTAGAAACACGACAATTGTAGATATTTGGATCTTGTTTGCTTCAGGGTAACCGAGATGCTTCAGAATGCAATTCGAGTGTAACTATCGCAATACCGATTTACTCGTCCTCCGATTAAGTATGGTGCGGGCTTGAACCTCATATACGTAATGCTTGGGAGTACTAAATTCTGGGTCTAATTAATCACTTAAATTTATGATTAGTTTTACACCATCAATACACTAGGGTTGAGGGATTGTATTCCCGTCCTATTTTCTTCATCATATAGTTTAAAATTTCAGTTCCGTCATACATCGTTAGTATTTTAGGTAATTTAGAATAGTTGCATTTCTTTCATAATTTCAAAATTTCATTTAGTTGTAGCCAATTGTCAAAACAAATCATCTTTTCCTTTCTTTTTAGAGTCAGAGTTAGGATTTCTTCGTCTATCTAACGTCGTCACAACTCTGTTGTCTTATTTCCCTAAGGATCGATACCCGACTTATCGGATTATTACTTGAGCGACAGGCTTGCACTTGAGCCTAGAGAGTACGCACTTGTGAGACACATTCTTAGTCGCGTCACTAGTCATTGTTATCGGCTTCCAACCGCAATACAAAAACCTAAATTATAACTACACTCTTGTGGAGTATAGTGGCTAGTCTGGGTATCAAATCCTCAGGGAACTAGGACGAGTGAACGTGACGACAAAGGTAAGACTTTTAACCCTAACTTGATTCTAAAAAGAAATAAAAATGTGATTTGTTTGGTGAAGTAACTACAATTATATGCAATTTTGAAAATAATTAACTAATGAAATAAAGTATGAATGGAATGAAACTATTCTAAATTACATAAAATATTGATGATGAATGACTTAAAACTTGAACTATATGATGAAGGAAAACAGGACGGGAATACAATACCTCAACCCTAGTGTATTGCAGGTATAAAACTAATCGTAAATTTAAGTGATTAATTAGACCCAGACTTTAGTACTCCCAAGCATTACATATATGAGGTTCAAGCCCGCACCATACTTAATCAGAGGACGAGTAAATCGGTATTGCGATAGTTACACTCGAATTGCATTCTGAAGCATCCCGGTTACCCTGAAGCAAACGAGATCCAAAGATCTACAATTGTCGCATTTCTACGCAATACGGTCGTAATAAATAATTAAATTTAGAGGATTAATTTTACATACATGCAACTACCACATTAGGTTGAGTTCATGTATCCCAACCTTTAAAAACCTAACCTAGCATGGTGAAATTAATGAAAACTACGTTATCTACATTGCATGAACTCATGATTGCTTTGAAAGAGAGATGAAATATGAGAAATAATAATAAAAGTGCGGGAAATAAAAGTTACCACGATTGAAGAACGAGAACATGCCAGAAGAAATCAAAGGTTGAAGAAAAACTGAAAAGCTCTTGAATTAAAGGTGCAAAATATGTGAATCTTTCTCCTAGATGTTCCTTCTTGCTATGGAGATTTTACATGAATGAAATATGAATAAAAAGAGTCCTAATGACTAATATATAGGCCCCCAAAACATAAAACTCTTTTGGCTAAAAGATAAGGACAAAATAAAAATCTCGTATCTGGAAATTTGGCACACTTAGAAAGCGTGACTAATTTTGTAACGGATCTGGTGCGTGACAAATGTGCGAACCGGTTCAGGTTCTAGGTGAACCGGTTCTAGGGAACTTGTTGGTTTTGGGCCTCTTTTTCATTTGAATTTCTGGATTTCTTTCTCAATCTTCAAATGGGCATTACTTCTTCACCATAACTCAGATTGGAGTGTCGTTTTTTCCAGTGCTCTTGTAATTGAAAGATCTTCAACTTTCTACTTGGCCCCACCTCCGGACTAAGACTGCAAAATTAAGAAAATGCCCTTTAACTCCTCGATTCTTAATTTCTTTTACAATTTTGAGTTCTCTTTTTCATCTTTCTTGCATGAAATACCTGTAAAACACATAAGAGATACACAAAATATGAAATACTTGCCAAAAATGGTTAGTAGCATAAATATGAGACAAATACAAGATATTTACACCGCACGGGATCATAAAACTACCGAAATTAATGGGATAAATGTGAAAAATTTATGCCTAATCAGACCTCGACTATGGTCATTGTCCCCAAAATATTCTACCACTACAACTAAGCCCCGCCTCCTGCTGTCCTCCCAACGGCCCTCATCTCTCGTCCTTCATTGTTCAGCATACGAAACACACCCTAGCGCATATAAGATTCACATACATTATAGCAGGAGAACAAAATCTCACCATAGGAATCAACAATCCTAAGCATAGGGCTCTATATCAAATAGAAGGCAACGCTGAAAATGTAGTACGACTGTACAGAATCCTAAGGACACTAGAAACTGATGCTCTGATACCATCTGTGACACCCCGCCTAATAAAATACCGGGTGATAAGTCCTATATCAAATTAAACAGGAATCTCATATGGTTTCATTCTGATCATCACTGTCAAAAACTATTTAATTACTAATAACCTATTAGGACCAATGTCAAAAGTTTAAACCTTCTAATATTTTTAACTTAAACGCACAAGTAAATTCAACCATACAAAGATATGAAAAACAAGTGAAATGGATAAATGATAACCGATAACTCTCGGTGAAACATTTATACAACCATATCGAATAGGCGTCATGTGACACCCCGACTAATTAAATACCGGGTAGCTACTCCTTTATTAAATTAATACAAAATGCCAAGTTGGTTCAGTTAATAGCATCACTGTCGAAAACATTTTAATAATTACTAACCACCTAGTATTTAAAAAGTGAGTTGCCAAATTTTAAGTTAACTCTGATTATCATGCAATAAGTGAAATGTAAAGGATAACATAACCATTCACAATAAAGTCCAACTATAGTAATCATCAAATAATAATAAGTCTGGAGGAAACACTCCTCACAACAATCCAACTACGGAACTGAAATAAGAACAATAGCATGTATCCTGAATTAATTACAAACCAAAGTCTGAATAACTGAAATGTAAAGTGTCTCTAAAAGAAATGGGCGACATGCCCTACAAATGATGAAACTGAATATGGAATCAAGACAAGAAAAGGAGGTGTCTACTGTCAAGGCCCTGTAACTTCCACAACATCTACAGCTCGTCACCTGATTAGAATTCCTATGCATGGTGTCCTTGTGGCTGGGCACCTAAAATGGTTTTTACAAAAAGATAGATTTGAAAGTAAACGGGTCAGATCCCGATTGTGGAGAATATTTTAAAAACAGCAAGTGTTTTAACAACATTTAAAACAATGAATGCAAAGTACATGTTAGGACGTGCTCTCACATGAAATACTCACCTCTCGACTACTTGTGCACTTCTAACGAAACGTACCCATACAAGTGATTCTCATATCTATCTAGACCAAAATAATTATTAACCTTTCTACTCGATTCGCAATTTAATTTCAACATCATCAATTGAATAGAGAGTTTTACATTAAATTCCCGGATTCTCAATTATTAGAAATACAAAGCACTATGGGTTATCTCTTTTTATCTTTAATCATGCAACACAATAATTATATTTCACTATATAAACTTGATAAGTCTTTTCATCTAACCGTATATTATTCACATCATAAATATACAATACTAGCACTCCGAGACTAAGCTACGGTGCACACATACTCTGCTATCCATCCCGGTACATCACGTACATAAGGATCACGCATTCCGAATCTCTCAGGATTCGTTCTCAGATAATAGCAAATCACAAACAATGGAGGCGAACACAGTCACATCACATGGGTCACGCACATACCTACGCTCCCACGATCAGCAAACTTATTAACATATCAATAAGTCCTTCTCTGACCTATGTTCTCGAGGTACCAATCTAAATCCGGGCACACAAAGATTAGATGGCCCTAAGCGAACGTAAACCTCCCGTGATAGCAAGTATGGTAGGTATGTCATACACATAAGTTATATACTAAGCATTCACACATCTTAGATGTCTCAATATTAATAAAGGTATATTCTACATCCTTATATCATTATTCCAATTTTATACATTTTAAGTCTTCCGATAATACATAATGTAGACTGTCGACACATCTCACGTCATAGTTTCTTGTACTTAAGACCTATCTCAAAGGGATTATTAAGTTTCCTATTATTCCCACATAAAACATCATTATTCTTAAGGTTCTTACTTCTGCCCCGAACCTCATTTCATCACATCATTCAAATTTACTCTTTTAACCCTAATATTATCTCACTCATTGAATTTCATTAGATTTTAGAATAATTCCTCAAATTGAATTCTAATCAAGGTCCAAATTTTATAACCATACCTACTGGTCTTCCTTAAGTCTAAGGATATTCATAAAGTCTCCAATGAAAATTTTCTAAGGGTTAACATCACTAAAATTTAACTAGGGAAAATTTTACTCATTCTGGGAAGGTCGATCGATCGACCTTGAGAATCGATCGATCGATGGTGGTCGATCGATCGACTGATGAATGTCGATTGATCGATTGCACCAGATAGGCTACGGACTGCTTCATTTTGCAGTCCTCAAATCGTCCCAAAACTCCATTATAATGCATGAAACTCTAATCTAACGTTATAATATCATCATACAACCATCCTACAATATTGTTAACGTTCTAAAACCAATAAATCATCAACCAAGGGCTTTATTTGGATCAAAACTTCATCAAGAACCCTAGTTTTCTATTTCTTTCAAGAACACTAATAATTATCTTCTTAAATCCGTTTTAGATCATCAAGGGTTATATTTTGAATTCATAATTCGTCCAGAATATGTCTACATGCAAATCCTAACATGGTTTATAGTTTTAATTCTCAAATTCATGGGTGTGTATCAATCTTCCAAGATAAATTCGATAATTACCCTAAACATGGAAGAACATATCATTGAATCAATTGTAATTAAATCACTTGCCTTAATCGTTCTTCAGATTATTGTAGATGAAGATGATAGAAGATGATGGTTGATATCCACTCTCTCTCTCTGCAGAATTCTCCTCTCTCTCTCTACAATTTCTTCTCCAAAGATGACAAATGGAGGTGGAAGTTTATTTTTTGGACTTTTAACTTCTTTTCTCCCATAGCCCACTACTTAGTTTAGTGTTGATAATGGGTTGGTGGGTTAAATGATAAATCATAATGAAAATCTAATTTTCGTGGGTTTTAATTACCAAAATTCTGAAATTACCAAATTACCCTTTGGGTTGCCGGTATGGCCTAAAAATGCCCCGGGATCCAAACTAAACCCCCGGCTAGTGTTTTCTGACTATTTCGACCCTTCCGGACTCGTTGGCGCACTCAAAATGACCATACGGTTGATAAAAATAAAATTCAATTTTTAATTCAAATAATTACATTCCTGACGCGACTGTCACGTGCGTCCCAACTAAAATTTTCCAAATTGCCGTATTTCAGCCTCGCGACAATTTCAGTATTTTCAATATTCATATGTTGCCATATATACACATTATAATCAAATACCAACTCACATCTTCTTAATATTTTATCTGGATTAATTCTCAATTAATTCACATTTAATTTAATTAATCCCATAAATAAATATCGATAAAAATGCGGGGTATTACATACTCCCCCCCTAATAATAGAATTTCGTCTCGAAATTCGGAACTAATAAGTACCTGATAAAAACAACTATGGATAACGTTCGCGCATCTCATCCTCGCGCTCCCATGTGGACTCCTCGGTATTATGATGCCGCCACTGGACACGTACTAACGGAACTATCTTTGACCGCAGTTTCAGCTCACTTCGATCCAAAATAGCAATCGGCCCCTCCTCGTAGGAGCTATCGGGCTGGAGATAGATGTCCTCCAAAGCAATGTGAGAATGAGCCAAATCATCTCTAAGATATTTCCTTAGCGAGGAAATATGAAACACATCATGAATCCTGTGTAAATGCTCCGGTAACCCAAGTCTATACGCAACAGACCCAATCCGCTCGATGATAGGAAATGGTCCCACATATCTCGGTGCCAACTTCCCATTCTTCCCAAATCGCATAATCCCCTTCATAGGAGATACTCTGAGTAAAACCTGGTCCCCCACTTGTAACTCCCTGAAAACCTCTTCGCATCAGCATAGCTCTTCTGTCGATCTTGAGCTACCCGAATGCGACTCCGTATCAATTCTATCCTTGTCGAAGTATCCTGAATCACTTCCAGCCCAAGTAGTTTGTTGTCCCCCACCTCCAACCAACATGCTGGGGAACGACAAGGTCTACCGTATAATGCCTCAAATGGAGCCATGCCAATGGTGAACTGGTAGGAGTTGTTGTAAGTAAACTCCACCAGTGGAAGATACTGCTCCCATCCACCCCCAAAATCAATGATGCACATACACAACATGTCCTCCAACATCTTACTTGTACGTTCGGTTTGCCCATCGGTCTGCGGGTGATATGTCGTACTCAATCGCAAATCCGTGCCCATGGCCTCCTGAAAACTCTCCCAAAATCGTGAAACAAATATCTTGTCTCGGTCAGACACGATATTTAGGGGTACACCGTGAAGTCTCACTATTTCTGCAATAAAAAGCTGGGCATACTGTCCCGTAGTGTAGTCTGTCCTTACGGGTAGAAAATGGGCGATTTTGGTCAACCTGTCCACAATTACCCAAATGGAGTCGTGACCTCTCTGTGACGTAGGCAACCCCGTGATAAAGTCCATGGAAATTCTCTCCCACATCCACATCGGGACCTCTAATGGTTGTAGAAGTCCTGCCGGTCTCTGATGATCCACTTTTACCAGCTAACAAGTGGCACATTTAGAAACAAACACGACAATATCCTTCTTCATCCCACTCCACCAATACTGTCGTCTCATGTCTTGGTACATTTTTTCCCCACCGGGATGTACCGCGAACCGTGAGCCGTGTGACTCGGCCATCACCTCGTGTCACAATTCCTCCCCTTCCGGAACTACCAGTCTCCCATTGAAGCGTAATCCCCCGTCTGAGCTAACGGTATAGGAATCGGCTCCCTCTGCTAGTAATCGAACTATCTGCTCCTGACAGAACGAGTCGTTTGCCTATTCCTTCACCACTCTCGTGACAATCTGCGGTGTAACAGTCATCACAGACATCAATGATCGGGCCACTGCATCCTGGTGTCCCAATTCCTTCCACTTTACCTTCCACACCCCTGCCACCTCATCTACTGCCCTACGGCTCAACGTGTCTGCTACCACGTTAGCCTTCCCCGGGTGATATTGGATATCAAACTGATAATCCTTAACAAATTCAAGCCACCTTCGCTGCCGCATATTCAACTCCTTCTGCGTGAATAGGTACTGCAAGGTCTTGTGGTCCGTGAACAATCGAAACTTCTCCCCCAAAAGATAATGTCTCCAAATCCGTAGGGCAAATACAACTGTCGCTAACTCCAAATCATGAGTGGGGTAATTCTTCTCGTGAGGCTTAAGCTTACGGGAAGCATAAGCTATGGCCTGACTCTCCTGCTGCAATACACCTCCAAGTCCTTGTAAGGATGCATCGGTCTAAACTAGATACTCAACTCCCGGTCTCGGCAATGCTAACATAGCTGATGAGGTCAACTTATCCTTTAACTCATCGAATGCCAACTGACAGGCATCACTCCAGATGAATGGCACACCCTTACGAGTCAGATGTGTCAAAGGACCCGCTATCTTGGAGAAACCCCGAATAAACCTCCTGTAGTATCCTGCTAAGCCCAAGAAACTACGGATCTCAGTCGGTGTCGTGGGCTGTCCCCACTCCCTCACCGCGGATACCTTTCCCGGATCAACAGATATCCCTTGGTCGGAAATAATATGCCCCAAAAACTGAACCTCCTTCAGCCAAAACCCGCACTTCTCATACTTTGCATATAGCTCGTTCTGACGTAACGTCTGTAAAACCTGCCTCAAATGCTCGGCGTACTCCTCCTCTGTCTGGGAGTAAACCAGAATATCATCAATGAAGACAATGACGAACTGATCTAGGAACTCTCTGAACACCCTATTCATCAAGTCCATAAACACGGCTGGAGCATTGGTCAAACCAAAAGGCATAACCTGAAACTCGTAGGAACCATATCTCGTTAAGAAAGCAGTCTTCGAGACGTCCTCCTCCCTGATACGCAATTGATGGTATCCCGATCGCAAATCAATCTTTGAGAAGAAAGAAGCTCCTCTCAGCTGGTCGAATAAGTCATCGATTCGGGGCAACGGATACTTATTCTGTATCGTGACCTTATTCAACTCCTGGTAATCCACACACAACCTCAACGATCCATCGCTCTTCTTAACGAACAACACAGGGGCACCCCACGACGAAGTACTCCTCCGAATAAACCCCTGACCCAACAACTGTTCAATCTGATCCCGTAATTCTCTCATCTCAGCTGGAGCCATACGGTAAGGTGCGTGGGCAATAGGCCGAGTGCCCGGCGTCAAGTCGATCACAAAATCTATCTCTCTACTCGGAGGTAATCCAGGTATATCCTGAAATACATCGGCAAACTCTTGAACAATCGGAATCGAATCAAGTGGTATCACCACTTCCTTAGAGGTCTCCTCCTCTATATAGTACAAGTGAGTGGACGATCCTCCCTCAGGACGAGGCATCGCTACCAAAAACATCTCCTGCCCGGGAATGGCAAAGATAATACTCCTACTAAAACAGTCAATCATGGCTCGGTACGCAACTAGCCAATCCATACCAATAATGGCATCATACTCGGTCATCTCTAATACTAACATATCAGCGGGTAAGGTAAACCTCCCGATCCCTATACCCACACCTCTACAAATAAGGGAAATCACGGAACCCCTACTCAACGGTGAATCTACACAAGTAACCGTACTCTCGGCGGTGTCTAAAAACCCAATGGTGCGTGCAAATCTCATAGCAATGAAACAATGTGTGGCCCCCGTGTCAAACAAAATACGCCCCATAGTCCCCTGAATAGAGAACATACCCTCAATAGCTGGCGGATTCTGTGGGGCTGCGGCAATGTGAAGCTGATACACTCTCCCATACTGAAGTTGTCCCTGCTGAACTGGGACCGCTGGCACGGGTGGTAGTGCTGCCATATGTGGTGGTGCTGGAAGGGTGGCGGGAAACATAGGCCTCTGCGGCTCCTGTCGAGCACCCAGCTGCTGCTGCTATGGGGCCCTGCCCCTATCAGGACAATCCTGGACTTTGTGGTCAGTCTTGCCACAAACATAACACTTCCCCGGGAAGTTTCCCCCTCGCTGTCCCGACTGTCCTCGGCCCTGGTGGCCGTTACGATTCCTCCCCTGGCCGTATTGGCCCTGCTGAATCTGCTACTGACCATTCTGACCCTGCTGGACCTGATGGACGTTCGGACCCTGATGGCCCTGCCTGAAACCTCCATGTCCACTTCTGAATCTCCCAGATCTGAATCTCTTAGGATCCCCCTGTTGGGAACCCTGGTCACCCTGCCTGTACTGTCCCTGGGCAGAATGTGCCCCGCTGGCACCATTTCCCCCGGTCCTGCCGTGATGGCTGGACTCCCCTGATCTCTTGCTCTCAGACATGTGAAAGCAATGATCCTGACAGTGTAGCAGTGCAACGTTAGCCACATCAGAGTAAGTGGCTAAAGAGAGATTCCCTAACAAATGCTGATGGATCCTCCAAGTCAATCCATCTGTGAACTTCTGAATCTTCTTCTCTTCCGTCGGTATCTCATCCGGTACAATGTTCAGAAGATCAGTGAATTCGGCCTCATACTCGGCCATAGTCCTTCCCTCCTGTCTAAGGTTCATCAACTTCCTCCTCATTTCCGTGTGAACAGCTGACGGAAAATACTTGCGGTCAAACCGCACCCAAAACTCCTGTATCGTGAGAGTATCTCTCTCCTCCCCGGTGGTAATAGACTCCCACCACTGCAGTGCAGATCCCACTAGCTTGAAAGTAGCTAGTACCTGCTTCTGAACATCGGTGCACTCATACATCCTCAAGTGCCTCTGAATGTCTTTCCTCCACTGACTTGAAACCACAACATCAGAGCTACCTGCGAACTCCGGTGGGTGAGCTTTCTGAAAAGCATCACATACACGTTCCCAAGCAGACGGGAATGCATGTGCCTGAACTGGCGCGGCTACTGGCGCCTGGGGTGGTGCCTGTTGTACAACTGCTAGAGCGGCATTTTTCGCTTGGGCTACAATGGCTGCAAACTCAGCGGCATTCATAGTGCCCTGTACTGGTGCTGGCTGGGGCTCTGGATGTGCATCCCTAGGAACCCGTGGTGCACGTCGTGGAGGCATCTGAAATAAGAGTAAGGCCTATAAGTTCGCAGTTATAAACCCAAAATAGCTGAAGAGCGAAGCATACGTAAAAGAATACAACAGTTCTAAAATATAGGGCTCTACATCAAAGAAAGCTCAGCGGAAACATAATAATCCGTACAGATCCTAAAGGACACTAGAACCTGATGCTCTGATACCACCTGTGACACCCCGAATAATTAAATATCGGGTAGCTACTCCTTTATTAAATTAATACAAAATGCCAAGTTGGTTCAGTTAATAGCATCACTGTCGAAAACATTTTAATAATTACTAACCACCTAGTATTTAAAAAGTGAGTTGCCAAATTTTAAGTTAACTCTGATTATCATGCAATAAGTGAAATGTAAAGGATAACATAACCATTCACAATAAAGTCCAACTATAGTAATCATCAAATAATAATAAGTTTGGAGGAAACAATCCTCACAACAATCCAACTACGGAACCGAAATAAGAACAATAGCATGTATCCTGAATTAATTACAAACCAAAGTCTGAATAACTGAAATGTAAAGTGTCTCTAAAAGAAATGGACGACATGCCCTACAAATGATGAAACTGAATATGGAATCAAGACAAGAAAAGGAGGCGTCTACTGTCAAGTCCCTGTAACTTCCACAACATCTACAGCTCGTCACCTGATTAGAATTCCTATGCATGGTGTCCTTGTGGCTGGGCACCTAAAATGGTTTTTACAAAAAGATAGATTTGAAAGCAAACGGGTCAGATCCCGATTGTGGAGAATATTTTAAAAACAACAAGTGTTTTAACAACATTTAAAACAATGAATGCAAAGTACATGCTAGGACGTGCTCTCACATGAAATACTCACCTCTCGGCTACTTGTGCACTCCTAACAAAACGTAACCATACAAGTGATTCTCATATCTATCTAGACCAAAACAATTATTAACCTTTCTACTCGATTCGCAATTTAATTTCAACATCATCAATTGAATAAAGAGTTTTACATTAAATTCCTGGATTCTCAATTATTAGAAATACAAAGCACTATGGGTTATCTCTTTTTATCTTTAATCATGCAACACAATAATTATATTTCACTATATAAACGTGATAAGTCTTTTCATCTAACCGTATATTATTCACATCATAAATATACAATACTAGCACCCCGAGACTAAGCTACGGTGCACACATACTCTGCTATCCATCCCGGTACATCACGTACATAAGGATCACGCATTCCGAATCTCTCAGGATTCGTTCTCAGATAATAGCAAATCACAAACAATGGAGGCGAACACAGTCACATCACATGGGTCACGCACATACCTACGCTCCCACGATCAGCAAACTTATTAACATATCAATAAGTCCTTCTCTGACCTATGTTCTCGAGGTACGAATCTAAATCCGGGCACACAAAGATTAGATGGCCCTAAGCGAACATAAACCTCCCGTGATAGCAAGTATGGTAGGTATGTCATACACATAAGTTTTATACTAAGCATTCACACATCTTAGATGTCTCAATATTAATAAAGGTATATTCTACATCCTTATACCATTATTCCAATTTTATACATTTTAAGTCTTCCGAGAATACATAATGTAGACTGTCGACACATCTCACGTCATAGTTTCTTGTACTTAAGACCTATCTCAAAGGGATTATTAAGTTTCCTATTATTCCCACATATAACATCATTATTCTTAAGGTCCTTACTTCTGCCCCAAACCTCATTTCATCACATCATTCAAATTTACTCTTTTAACCCTAATATTATCTCACTCATTGAATTTCATTAGATTTTAGAATAATTCCTCAAATTGAATTCTAATCAAGGTCCAAATTTTATAACCATACCTACTGGTCTTCCTTAAGTCTAAGGATATTCATAAAGTCTCTAATGAAAATTTTCTAAGGGTTAACATCACTAAAATTTAACTAGGGAAAATTTTACTCATTCTGGGAAGGTCGATCGATCGACCTTGAGAATCGATCGATCGATGGTGGTCGATCGATCGACTGATGAATGTCGATCGATCGATTGCACCAGATAGGCTACGGACTGCTTCGTTTTGCAGTCCTCAAATCATCCCAAAACTCCATTATAATGCATGAAACTCTAATCTAACGTTATAATATCATCATACAACCATCCTACAATATTGTTAACGTTCTAAAACCAATAAATCATCAACCTAGGGCTTTATTTGGATCAAAACTTCATCAAGAACCCTAGTTTTCTATTTCTTTCAAGAACACTAATAATTCTCTTCTTAAATCCGTTTTAGATCATCAAGGGTTATATTTTGAATTCATAATTCGTCCAGAATATGTCTACATGCAAATCCTAACATGGTTTATAGTTTTAATTCTCAAATTCATGGGTTTGTATCAATCTTCCAAGATAAATTCGATAATTACCCTAAACATGGAAGAACATATCATTGAATCAATTGTAATTAAATCACTTGCCTTAATCGTTCTTCAGATTGTTGTAGATGAAGATGATAGAAGATGATGGTTGATATCCACTCTCTCTCTCTGCAGAATTCTCCTCTCTCTCTCTACAATTTCTTCTCCAAAGATGCAAATGGAGGTGGAGGTTTATTTTTTGAACTTTTAACTTCTTTTCTAAACTTCTCCCGTAGCCCACTACTTAGTTTAGTGCTGATAATGGGTTGGTGGGTTAAATGATAAATCATAATTAAACTCTAATTTTCGTGGATTTTAATTACCAAAATTCTGAAATTACCAAATTACCCTTTTGGGTTGCCGGTATGGCCTAAAAATGCCCCGGGATCCAAACTAAACCCCCGGCTAGTGTTTTCTGACTATTTAGACCCTTCCGGACTCGTTGCCGCACTCAAAATGACCATACGGTTGATAAAAATAAATTTCACTTTTTAATTCAAATAATTACATTCCTGACGCGACTGTCACGTGCGTCCTAACTAAAATTTTCCAAATTACCGTATTTCAGCCTCGCGACAATTTCAGTATTTTCAATATTCATATATTGCCATATATACACATTATAATCAAATACCAACTCACATCTTGTTAGTATTTTATCCGGATTAATTCTCAATTAATTCACATTTAATTTAATTAATCCCATAAATAAATATCGATAAAAATGCGGGGTATTACACGTCATATGATAATGCGACAAATAAAATAAATAACAACAGTTGGGCAACATGCCCGAATATAACTCACAGTATCTCCTATCTAGACCACAAGGAGATAAGCGTCTATACAATTTTCTGTAAATACCCACGGCTGTCGTAGCAACGTCTGACTCGAAAGAATAATCATCCAGGACACCTAAAAGGGGTTTAAAGAAAAGAAAAAAAATAGTGGCAAGCGGGTCAGAGCCCAAAGAGTTTTAAAAATATTTAGCAAGTGTTTAAAATACTTTAACATTTAAAATATGATATTCTCCATATTTAAACTGGTGTCGCACTCACATGAGATACCCCTCACCTCTCATCTAACAGTGCACACCTAACGCGTGTATTTTAAACACCCTAATTACGCTACCAGCCTAACTAGCATCTCACCCAAACTTCTAAACACCCAAACACTATCTCATGCCCTGCATACATTATTCCAAGATTTCGCCCGAGCTTATACCTTATAATTTCTTGCTTATCATATATCCATTCATTATAAATAACATTCACTAGTTATTATGTTATTCACATTTTAGTGTTATTATCTCGTATATAATATTCTCATCTTTATATACGTATATCACATATTTTATTCTGGATTTTATATTCTCGGATGATCCAGAAATTATTCCACACTTCATTCTTTATTATGTACGTGTGTGTGTGTGTATATATATATATATATACGCATGAAGCATATCCATACTTATATATCACACACTATATAAGTATAATAACCATCCCTCGGAGCTTTAACTCAATGGATACAGTCTCTACAATGTTATCATCTTCCAGGGAATTACTCACACATCATCCTGGGTACCAACGATCGGACTCTCACACCGATTTGGTATAAACTAAATCACAAACGTAGGGAAAGCGGTCATAGTTCCTCACATAAAAGTGAGATCGAATCATACCCAAAATGTCTCACCCATGATAAAGTGCCACATTGCATAAATAACTGGACGCTATCACCTGGGGATTATACTCACCCTTCTCCTCAAGCCAGGGGATTCACCAACATCGCACAACTTCCCATGATAGCACTAGAGGGGTATGCTTCACATAAATATATCATTCACACACAGATATATTCATAATCACATCATATATATACAGTCTATATATATATATATATATATCCATCACATCAAATTCGTCTATCATGCCTATCTCTCGGGGTATTAGCCTAAAATTCTGAATATACAAATTCGTATTAATTCATAAGTATACACACAACTTATTTTAATCCCATAAGTATTCCCTCACTTATGATATAATTATCACATTCATTATTTCTGAATATTAGTGTATCACGTCTAGCTAATATTCTTAAATCATCCTACTCGCACCTTAGGATTTACTCATATATATATGTGTGTGTGTGTGTGTGTGTGTGTGTGTGTGTGTGTGTGTGTGTGTGTGTGTACGAACCCGCCGAATAATTCCTCGAATATCGTTCGTCCTAAACATTCCTAAAATTTATACCCCGAATTTTAATCCCACTAATCCCAAGGGTCACACATCACTCATTTAATCATCTAGAGGCCCTCACACTCTATTTAGGATCCTCTAATATCTTTCTCCAAAAAATATTATCCTTAAATCCCTTTAAAACCAAGAAACTTTTTCAAAACTCCGAGGGCCGAATGGATTCGCCCTGCGAATCGATTCGAAATGGCATAGATTGCCAACTGTTATGAGTTCATCCTCTTCTTCTCCCATTCTCAATCCAACACTCATTCGACCTAATTTTTATGAATTCTAACATCACCCAACATCTATATACATATCTACACACTTGTATATAACCAAAACAACAATTAATTCATGGGATTCCTCAATTTGTTCAAGAATTAAACCCTAATTCATTTAAACCCACCATCTCTCATTTTTCCAAATTTCTCACTAAAAATTACACCATTAATATGGATTCAAGCCTAGATTTCATATGGAGTTAATAACACAACAATTTATAAGAAATCATTTTCGAAAAACCCATTTTTATGCAAGAATCCCAAACCCAAAATCATATCGTTTTCACCAACTATAATATGAACAATAAACACACCTAAATAATTAAAGCAAGTTAAACACTTGATTCATTGGATAAATTCGATGGCCTCGTGCCAGGATCCGCCAGAGCTTGGCCGAAGTTCTCCTCTTTCTCCCTTTTTCTTCCTTCTTTTCTTTCCTTTCTCTTCTTTCTTCTTTCTCTTAGCATAAAAAGGAGAGAAATAAGGGTTCTCCCCTTATTAAATCCAAAATTGACTCGTATACACAAATGTGAGTCCCTACTAATCTAAAAAGTCTCTCGAAACCCAAACACTGCCCCTGGGTACTCTATTCTAACTGTTTCAGCCCTTCTGAAACCAACCGTGCACTCGAAATTTCTATTCGAGTCACTTATAAAAAATTCACCTTTTAAATCCAATACAACTTCACATGTATTTTTCCAAACAAAATATTATTACTTGTCGCTTTTCCCAGTTGCGACCTGATATAAAATAATACAACTTCATTTACGTATTCTCGTAAGTAAATATAGCATCCATCGATAATAGTCCAAAACTTGTCAATTACTATTTAACCATTCACTTTAAATTCCCAAATTAATAAATTACACTCACTCATGTAATTTAAATGTCCATAAAAGTACGGGGTATTACAACTTGCTCGGTTAGAAAAGCTTTCTTGGGTACATTGGTGGTTCTCTTGAAGGTACAAAGGTCCTTCAGAATTTTGGCGCATGACGGTACTTGTTGAATAGCATCAAGCAGTGGGATATTGATTTGTACTTGCTTGAATACTTCCAACATCTTATAACCTTTCACCTTTTTCTTTTGGTGCACCAACCGTTGGGGAAATGGAGCTTTTGGGACATAGGTCTTTACAAATGGATCGAAAGATTAAGGTCAAGAGGAAGTTGGATCCACGAGTGGATTTTCCTTCTCCTTACATTTCTCGGATTCACTCTCGGTAGGTGGTGAAAATAATTTCTCTACTTCCTTGTCGGACCTAAGTGTGATGATGTCTTTTGCATGCTCGTGTTGTATTGAATAACAAATTGACCCCTAGGCATGTTACCTTTTGGATTGGGTTCGAGCTGAATAGGGAATCTTCCCTTATTCCTCTCACTTAATGCATTCGCAAGTTGGCTCATTTGAACCTCGAGTTTAGTAATGGCTTGAGTGTTTGCATGCATGCTTTGCTGGGTGGATTGGAGGACATTTTGAGTGGTTTGCTGGAATTGAAGGGTACTTTGGGCAAGAAAGTTCATCAAATCCACTAAAGATTGGATCTTTTGGGATAAGGGATACGATGGTGCGGTGTCATTCTTTTGGAAACCCGGGGGTAGGTTACCGGAAGATTAACCTCCACTTTCTATGTATTGACCCTTGGACCATGAAAGATTGAGGTTGTCTCGCCTCCCTAAATTGTATGCATTGAAATATGGGTCATACTTTGGCTTATTTATATAGAGAGCATTGTCTTGATCGGTGAGTGCCTTGTGAGCCGGAAGGGCGGGGAAATTATCGACTAAGTGCTCGAATGCATCGCAAAGTATATACAAAGGGGAACCTACATGTTGAAATACGGTAGGTGTGGTTCTATTTCCCTCTTTGATCATCTCTAAAGCCTCTAAACGTCTAGCCAATGTGGCCACTTTGGCATTCAAATCATAACTTTGTTCGGCTTAGTGAGTTAAACCCTCATTGGATGTGGTGGACCTAAATTCTCTATTAGATGCCCATTCCTGTGACTTTTTGGTTATGGCTTCTAGGAATACCCACGCGTCAACATCACTTTTCTCAATAAAATCACCATTACATAGAGACTCGAGCGTAGTTCGAGTATTACAATCGACCCCCTGATACAAAATTTGGACTTGGCATCCCATCTCAATTCTATGGTGTGGACATTGCAATAGCAAGTCCTTGAATCTCTCCAAATACATCCATAAAGCTTCTCCCTCCTTTTGGCTACATGTGTTGATGGCATGACGTATCGCCGTTGTCTTTTAGTTGGGAAAGAATTTTTGCAGGAAGGTGACACTCATTTAGTTCCAAGTGGTGATGGATTCGGGTTCCAACGAGTTAAACCAACTCTTAACTTTATCTTTAAACGAGAACGAAAAAAATTTTAAGTTTTAAAATCTCGTCAGTGAGTTGTTGGTACTTAATGGTCCCATAAATTTCTTCAAACTCATGCATATGGAGGTATGGATCCTCTTTTTCAAGGCCACAAAATATGACAAACAATTGGATTGTTCCCGAATGGAATTGGAAATTATTCGCGGCGTGTTCGAATAGACGTATACACGAAGTTTTGACTTGCCCTGGTCTGATAAAGGTAATCTTTAAGGGCACGTGGTGCTAACTCGTCGCCCATCTCGATGAGTATCGAAAATCTACCTATGTAAGCAGTGGCGGATCCAGGATTGTTGTTCAACCGGCGCAAAAGTTTCAAGTGGTGCCGGGGGTTCGAGGGCGGGAGCCCCCGAGGTGATTTTTTTTTGTTACTTCAAGTTTTATACAAATTAAAGCTTTATAATGCCCAAACAACTACAAATTATAGCTTTATTTCGAGTTTTATACAAATTATAGTTCATCCAAATTGATCCCAATAATGCCCAAACAACTACAAATTATAGCTTTATCTCGAGTTTTATACAATTATAGCTTGATGGAGAAGTTATCGAACTCCGCATTTGGAGATGATTGAACCTCAGCTTTGGATACGATTTGTGTGTTGTCTTCTCTTTTACGTTTAAAAAAAATTCTCAATGACTTCCTATTTAAAAAAACGTATATTTCAGATTACATATATCACCACATATTAAACCACATATTTAAAAAAAAAAACTACAGATTACACATTAAGGGCATATAAAAATACAAAAAATTACAGATTAAGGGCATATGAAAAAAATTATAGATTACAAAAAATTAGGTTGATTGCTATTAAGGGCATAAAAAAATATTCACACTACAAAAAATTACTAATTATAGCAATTTGAGACTACACATACAAATACAAAAAAATCATATTAAACTACAGTTTTGTAAATAATTAGAGGTATACCTTGAAGTTTGAAGTTTTACCAAAAAACCTTTTTTTTTAAATTGAACAGGGGCCGCCGCCTCCCTTGGACCCTATGTCCATCCGCCCCTATACGTAAGTATCGGGAATACTAGACTCCACACTCGACAAACGATCGGTATGTTCTCGAAACCAACTTCGCATATACTGAGCTCACTCGATATTTTCTCTCTTTTTTTATCTTTTTTTTTTGTGAAGAAAATAAAAAAATATATTTGACTCAAACCACGTAATTCCTAGCTAACACAAAGCAAATTTAATTATCTAATTTAGGTGAGGGGAATTTTAATTTTAAAATCTAGTTTTCCCGAGATTAATCGACGACAGCAGGGGTCTCCGAATTAATCTCCCTCATTAGACAGCTCCTACTCTTTGACAAAGGAGAATTTAAAAGATGACCAACTACGGTTATCGGCTCAAATCCCGCTTTTTCCTCCATGTAGGTGGTCGTTATGAAGACACATTAAAAAACACCAATCCTAGACAAGGTGAAACGGGATCAATTTGACAAGTTCGCGTTGGAATAGCTTTTAATTCTAGCCTCGTTAAGAGGTTTCCTATGAGATATGTGATATCCTAAGGCCAATGTCTACTTGATTTTAAATTAAATACGATGGCTCGGGATATGCAAATGCTTGGTTAATTAGTGATTCTCCGGCGAAGGAAGGGTGATGAAATCCCCACCTTATCTTTCACACGGGTTTTGCCCTTAAGTCAATTTATTCAACGTGCTAAATTAAATGTGAAATTAAACCACGTAGGAGCACACAAAAACGTACCTCCAGCGTGAAATTTTTACGGTCGCTTGTTTACGCCGGGCCAAAGTTTAAGTTGACGTCAATTGGAGGAAAACATCTCCTACGTTTCAATCGTCCCCGAGAGTTCCTTGTGCTTGTGGCAAGATTGCATAATTATTTTCTTCACGTTCGCGCACCGTTGCACACTTTTCCCGAATTTTTCTTCACTTTTTCTCCTTTTTTTCTTCTTTTCTTTTCTCTTATTTTTGAATGTGCTTCTAAAAAAACAAAGGAAACTACACCAAACGTAAAATACGACACAAAAAAAAATAACACGACACACGCACAGGTGGTGTATTTAACACAAAAAAATAACAAAGCACACTTATGCAACAATTTTTTTTATTTTTATTATTATTTTTTTTAATAATTGGAAATAACAGGAAAGAAAAATTTATAGTTTTTTTTTTTAATTTTCATTTTTTTTACGGGCTACCTACTAAAAAATGATTTTAAAAATTTCCAGAGAATAAATATTTTTTTCGGAGTTTTTTCAATTTTTTATTTATTTTATGATAAACTAGTGCTAAAAGTGTTATTTCCTAGAAAAGAATGCTTAAATTTGATTTTTTTTATCTAAAAAAAACATAAATATTAGTTGCTGATATTTATTTTTTCAGAATTTTTCTTTGTACTTTTTTTTTCTTTTATGATACCTTTTTTTTACTTACAAAAATGCGAAAAATTAAGACAAACTAGTCAGAAAGTCACAACTTTTTATAAAAAAAATCGAACAAATCTCCGGCAATGGTACAAAAAACTTGTTTGTCAATTTATAAAATAGCGCAAGTGCACGGGCTATTATAGAATAGCGAGTGTAATTACGGGTGGAACCCAGAGAGATTTGTCAATTTTTCATTCAAATTAATTGTGACTCTCCAACTAGATTAAATGGGTTGAGAGATGAGATGTAATATTAAACTAATCTAACAAAAATTAAAAAATGCGACAACAAAAGATATAAACTAGTGTGGGAGTAACTAGGATATTGGATCCATTCATCATGTTTAACTAATACTATGGAATAATTTAAATTCGTCATTCCCGATTTTATAACTCAAATTAAACAGACTCTCGTCGTATTTAATTAAAAAAATAATACGGTTAAGTTCAAAATAAAATTTTACGTCTCTAAATTTAGACGGCTAAAATCCATATTCCCTTAAAAAGTTCACGTTTAAATTTTAAAGTATAATCTTTAAGCATGGACTAACAAAACAATCGAGTGCAAGCATAATCCATTAAAAAGTACTTGCACTTAAAAATAAAAATATGATTTTTTTCCAAACAAAGCCGAAGGTTTAAAACACACTCTCGTGTCGTTTTAAATGAATACCGAATTTTTAAAACCTTTAGCACATATTGGAAACAAAGACGACTTTAAATCATGCACAAGATTAATCAAACATGATAACTTTCACATAGTCCTAGTAAAGAAATTAAGATAGCATCATTAAAGACATAATAAAATTGCAAGAATGAATACTAATATTCATTAATAAAGCAACTTACAATTGTTGTGCCTCACAAATAAACTTGACGAAATTCATCCCACAAAGATAAAATTATTGGCCCTCAAATATAAATAAAACTGTCAAAATAAAACTATCAAAAATTTGTTCTAAAGTGGCTCTCTACGATTTTTTTTCTCCCCGAAATGATGATCCCAATGGTCTTATTTATAGGTTTAGGAATGAGGTATTAGTTTTGGTGAAACTCTTCCTGATTGGCCGAAATGTGTTGAAACTTATCACTCCACATCTTCAATCTTTAGATGGGGATAAGGAGTCGAATCCCCCCCCCCCCCCCCCCCACACCCCCACCTCGAAAACTCTTAGATTTGCTTGCGGAACATGCATGCCAAATTTCTTCCAAATCGGAGAATAAAAATTCCCTTCGAATCACCGTATAAATCAGCTTTTTCGCGCCTTTTTCGAGTTGCTCATAAATTTGCACCAAATTCCATCATTACCTACAAAATATTCACTAGGCAACGTTTTTTCACAAATTAGCACAAGAATATTATAAAATTATCGAAGTGCTCATTTTTTACTTAAAATTGCCATTTTCAATCCAAATTTAATCATTCTTGCATTTTTTTCCTTTTTTAATAAAACGATACTAAGAACTTATTAAATAAAATAAAATGAGACTAACATAGTATTAATTTGGGTATGAAATATACAAAATAATGCACTCATCAGTCATCCCGTACATTCTGCTCGGGCCTAGTGTCATGAGCAGTGTCTCTAGCTCACCTGGCCTACCACAGTTGATAGTGTTAGTTAACAGTATGTACTAATGGACATTGGGTAGTGGGATTGACATCAGCAGCACTAAGTAGACATACATCAAGGATTTAAGGTTTATTATTCCTCCATTTTTAAAGGGGAGAGGGTGTCCATCCCATTCTCCCATAAAGTGTGTAAAGGTGCACCTGCCTTATCCATAAAGGGATGACACCTGTCATCCCACATTCTTTTTTGTCTCCGCTACTCTCTCTCTCTTTATCCACTCATGGCACATACAAATATAGCACACAATACCTCATGCGGGGAGGGCGATATTCGTACTGTTATGTTGTCCATTTATATCGTGAAGGAGAGAGCTTGTAATCTCTCACACATCTACGGATTTTGTCCTTAGATACTAATACAATCATTACGATACGTATGGATGTAGGCACCATCTTGGACTAAACCACATAAATCTGATTTTTATCTCTATTCTCTCAACTTTACTCTATTGTACTTACTCTAGATAAGCATTTTAGTCATTGTTATCACTATCTATTATGAATCTAAGATCAGTGTATTAAGCTAAGATATAAATCCATACACCAATTTTAGACGTTAACAATTGGGAAGACAATGGAGCTTTATGTAGATGGCATGTTGACCAAGAGCGGGAAAGTAGTGATCACATTCATGATTTTGGCAACATTTGATGAGCTGGAGAAATACCGGATGCAATTGAATCCTAAGAAGTGAGGTTATGGAATAAGGGCGGGAAAAATCCTCAGCTTCATTCTTAAACAGTGGGTAATAGAGGATAGCCCTTACAATATCCAAGAGTTGACCAATATGCAGCCTCCAAAGATTAAGAAAGAGATTCAAAGTCACACGGGCCGACGTTACTACTTCGAACATATTTGTCTCAATGGCAACGAACCGGTGTCTGCCATTTTTCAAGGTGCTCAGAGAGACCTTGAATGGAACCATGCATACGAGAAAGACTTTTTTTAAGTTGAAGAAGTACCTCGGATATGCACCTTTTTTGTTTAGGACGATCTTGGGTAAAAAGCTATAATTGTATCTGGCAGTGTCTGAGCCTGCTGTGAGTTCAGTACTTGTACGATTAGAAGATGGTGTGAAAAATCTAGTGTAATACACCAACAAAGCCTGCCGTGGAGCATAAATCCAGTACCCGAGGTTGGAAAAACTAGCATTGGCATTGATTGAAGCTTCCAAGAGGATAAAGTCGTACTTCGAGGTTCATACAATTATGGTGTACATAAATGTTCCTCTCTAACAATCAATCCATAAGACTAATAAATATGGCAGGCTAATAGCTTGGGTTGTGGAGTTAGGATAATATGATATTATGTATGATCCTAGAACAACAATCAAAGGCCAAGGTATGGTCATCTTTGTCACATCCTAACATGATAATTACTAAACCATAAGTGAAATCAATATTTCTTTTTAGAAGCTAAAACTGTATCACTAATTCACACTGTTACAACCCATAATCTCAACTAAATAATGCTAAGTACATACCTCATTTCTGACTAACAACTTTGCAGTATCACTATCCTATAATCAATACCATTCCCATGCTTCATACAAGTCTAGCTAAAATTGTTGATCATCACCTATAGGTACCTGTGTAAATAACTGGAAGTAAAAGAATAAGCAAAACTTTTGCCTAATAAATAATTCTAGTTCTATAATAGTGTATATATGGTAATCTATAGCGTAATTGGGTTTGAAATGATCGAAATGTAAAACAAACAGTGTATAGTAATCTGAAGAAACATGAAATATCCACAGAACTAAATAGGGGTATACTGAATTCTGTGATATATAAAATAATTATATGGTGATTAAAATTGAATATGGTATTTATTGAGTTATAAATAAGGGTTCAAACTATAACACAATAACCCGTAATTTATCCTTTATAAGGGTTGCAAATGCGTAATGATACTGTTATGATATCGCCCAAAGCATATAATACAATTGGACAGGCAATCCTAAATCATTAGACAAATAACATAAAGTTTGGCACACTTATCTAGAGTGGCAATCATGCATACGCAGAAAATAAAAATTAGGCACTCAACGTCGGAGTCCTACACGCCAATTAGAACAACCGTGGCATACCGGGGTCTAATCCTTGAGTCGTAAGGTATGCTACTAGGGGTTTATGAAAAATCCCTTTTGCGTGTGTTACAAATCAAACCAATTTTTCACCAAAAATTGTTCAACTTTTAATGTGCACCAAACCAAGTTGTGAAAAAACCAATTCTTACTTTAAACCAATTTTATGTTGATTAATCCTAAACATGCATCTAGTGATTAAAGCAAGTAAAATAAAGTAAAGAATACTCATAACGTCGGATGTACGAGGAAAAAACCCAAAAATGGGAAAACAACCTCGGACGGACCAAGCCAGACAATCACTATAAACAATGGGTTTACAAAGACAGATTAGCCTTACTCAATGACTCAATCCCCACGGGTCTTGACGCTCCTTCTAATCGTCTGCCGTTCTTCAATAGTGCCCACGCAGAAATTTCGTCTTCCAAGATACCTGTCCACAACACTCGACTCCACGAATGTCTCAGTGTCCACCGATTGGCTTTGATTCGTCTACGATGTCGAACAAGAAGTCCTTATCTTTTCTTCAACGCAAAACCCTGATGTTCAATGGTAGAAGAAACAAACTTGGTGCACCAAGATAACGTATGCATATAAGAATGATAACTCGGATCTTTGCAAACTCTAAGGATGTGTTTAATCTTTTAAACCCTAGAAAACATCTTCCAAACTCGTGCTGGATGGTATACTATTTTTCCAGAATGCACACTTACGAAAATCTAACGCAAACACGCTTTAAATAACAATTAAGCGCCGCCTCAAAAAGAGCATCGCTCGAACGAGATTTCCACATCGTTCACGCGACATGATCATCTCTCTCGAACGAACTGACATGTCGTTTGAACGACGTTCCGTTAATTTGACTTTCTTTGACTTTTTGTTTAAAACATCTCTTTTAAAAGAGATCCAAATTAGTCAAACTCTATTTCGAGTTTATCAGAATAAAACGTAGTGTAAACACTTAAAACACTTTTAAAAACATTGTAAAATATTTTTCTTTAAAAAAATACATCCTTATCTTTTATAAAAACAATTTTGAGCACCATTAATTATACGCATTCAAACCTGAGTGATCTCGGAATGCAATTAACTTGAAGACGAGTAAACTTGCACCAATTAAACTTCGGCATTATTATTTCTTTGAAGTTTTGCCGCAACGTATTTAATTTTCTTCAATACGTCATAAACCAAGTGGGATCGTGACAAAATTAAATCTCCCTATGACATATTACAAACACAGTTTTGTTCACGGAATTAAGTCAAAACAATACAGGGACTCAATTGAAAATTTATGTCCTTACAAATCTTCACCTTTGACTATTCCGGGACAAAACTAAACCAGTGAAATGCCTAAGCCGGACCGTCAAGCCGTATGACGCCTAAATCCCATCCTATAAACCCAAAATCAAAAATTACAGGACACGAACTAGAATATGTAGCACCGGCAAGCATGAACTGTCTGAATGTGATGTAGACTTAAAATCTCGAATCGCTGAAGAACGCCTACACACATGATACAGACAAACAAATACCCAGTGAAGTATGGAGGAACAAATGAAACTAATATATATATATATACAAATGATACCAAACGATAATAGATACCAATATGAATAATCTCTGGAAAAATCATTTATTAAACAATTTGAGCAACATACTGATACCAATGGGTACTACCAATATGAGATACCAATTTGTAAACATATGTAAACCAAAACATGCTCAAATCTCCCCCTACATCACATACATCTCTCTCACTTTTTGTCTCGAATAGACAGTCCGGTGAAAAGATAAACCAATGAAAGTATCTAGCATAAGAATACACCAATTTGAATCAATTTGAAATCGCTAGATAATCATGAAACAACCAGCTAAATATGATCAATAGATGACAAATTAGTAGCTAGTAAACCAAGGAATCACACAAAGAATATAACAATCTAATCAGGTGTGATAAACAGACTATATGCAAAAATTCAATTTAGAACCAATAAAATGTGATACCCCGTAATTTTATGGCTTTTAATTATGAGATTAATTAAATGAAATTGCTTTTAATTGTGGGATTAATTAAATTAATTTGGGATGGAAATTAATTCGGATTTAAATATCTAGCGAGACGAGAGTTAGTATTTAAATATGATAATAATTTTGAATATTACTAAGTGATTATGGTAATATGTGATTATTGAATTTATTAAAATTATCGTGAGTTCAAAATAAGGCAATTTCGATAATTTAGTTGGGATGCGCGTGTCAGGACCCAATTTAATTGATTTAAAAGTAGTTTATTTTTATGTCATCCATATGAGCATTTAGAGTGCGCCAACGTGTTCGTAAGGGTCGAGATAGTCAAAAAACACTAGCCAGGGGTTTAGTTTGGGTCCCGAGGTATTTTTAGGCCTAACCAGCAACCCGAGGGGGTATATTAGTCATTTCCATTTTTGGTGAATAGTGACCCATGAAATTTAGAAGGCTTTATCAGCCAATAGTTTAGAGCCTTAGGTTTTCCATCACCAAGTTTCATAGACGGCCATTAGAGATGAAGTGAAGGAAGTTACCAAAGGAGAACCACCATCTTTGGACTTTTTGCACCATCGTCACCACCATCGGATAGATCGGAAAGAGAGAAGCATTTCTATACCATCTACTTCAAAGGATCAGAATCTTCATTACTAGGCAAGTGATTTAACTTGCAATAATTTAGTGCATATATCATCCATGTTAGGTTAGAATTGGTGAATAACCTTGAATAATGATAATTGGATGGATTTAAAGAATTAAAATCGTAATCTGGGTAGGTTTAGAATGTATATTAACTTCTGGGATTTTAGCAGCCACGAAATCATGATCCATGTGTAGATAATTATGCATTTGTAATGAATTATATATAGTTATTGAAGAAATAGGAGAACTAGGGTTTTTATATGAAATTTATGTGAATTGATCCAAGAATTTGATGTCCCGTTGTGATTTGATGATTATAAAACTTTGGAAATTATGCAAACATGTTGGTATGATTATTAGTATACTTCGTTGGGAGTTTGGGACGTTATAATGAAGAATTAGAGGTGTAAAAAGAGGAAATCCGCAATTGTTAAAGAAAATTCTGAGCAAATACCTGTTTGATCGATCGATCGACTCAAGAATGTCGATCGATCGATTGATCGATCGATCGACCCCTTTTCTTCGATCGATCGACCTCTTTTGATTTTTGGTAATTGTTTCCCTTTAAGGTTTAAGAAAAATTCCAAAGCCGATAATGATTCTTAGGGTGATTAATATGATATTGTGGGGCTTAGTTAAGGTCAATAGGGTCTTAGTTGAAGCCCTGAGAAATGGATTACCTTAGGGAATTGAATACTATTGCTTATGTAGCTGCTGTGGAAGTTACAGGATCTCTGTATTAGATGCCTTCATATTCTGTACTTGATTCTACTTAGGGTTACTCATCTGTTAGGGCATGTCGCCCATTTCCATTTAGAGATAGCATTCTCAGACTTTTTGTTTTATTTCAGATGTTGGTTTATTTATTCAAACTCTTGTATCGGAACTTTATTTTACTCTGGTATTATTATTGGAGGGTTTACTCCAGAATCGGTTTACTGAGATTATTTATGCGATTAATGGTTGTTGACTTAATTACTTGGATTATGTTAACTTAATTAATAAAATTTGGCATCTCTCTTTTTAAATAATAGGTGGCTAGTAATTAACTAATTATTTTCGACACTGATGATAAGAATGAACCAACTTGATATTCTGTATTAATTTTATAAAGGAGTAGCTACCCGGTATTTAATTAGACGGGGTGTCACAGGTGGTATCAAATCCAGTTTCTAATGTCCTTTAGGATTTGTGCGGCTTATTATGCTTCCAGCGTAGCTTTCTTTGATGTACAGCCCTATGTTTAGGATTGTTGATTTCTTTGGTGAGATTTCATTCTCCTGCTATAATGAATATGATAGTGAATCTTATTTGTATTCCGGAGTGTTCGTGTGTCGAACAATGCAATATATCGTGCGAGTTGGGCGGACAGCAGGAGGCAAAGCTCAGTTGAGGTTATAAGGTATATTCAAGAATGATGACCGTAGCTGAGGTCACTGATGATATGCAAATATTGTGTATTTCATCCCTCGAACCTACACATTTTAGCCCCCTCGGGTATCTTATTCCCTATATTTATGCTCGTTAACCAGACAACCTCGGATTTCTACGTTAACATATTTTGCAGGGGTTAATTGAGCTTTTATAGGTATTTGGATGCTAAGTGTGAAGCTCGGACGCGTTCCGCTCGATTTCCGTACGTGATCGTACGTTCAAGGTCAATTTAGTCATTTCATAGATTGGTCACCTGGCCCCACATCTCACGAAAGTTATAGCCTTCCTCGCAATCTTCGCGTGGCCACGAACGGTGCGTGATTCTGATTCAGAACGAAGAAGTTACGGGAGTTTTAGCGGATGGGAAATCCAAGCAGCCCAAAACAGCAATGCAGTGTGCTGATACCTACTTGATCGATCGATCAATCAAAAGGATCGATCAATTGATCCTTCTCGATAGTGGGCTAACTTGTTCATCATCAATCGATCGACGGTTTGAGTCGATCGATCGATCCCCAATTTCCAGGACATATTTTGCCTTATATTTTCTTTCTTCTTTTCTTTTATTCCACTTACTATATAAAGCAATTTTGTTGTAAATATCAGATATGAAGTATATACTAGTTTTAGGATAGATTTTATGTTAGGGTTTGGGAGGAGAGAGATCTTTTCTTCTTCCTCATATGGTGTGACAACATTTGGGTTTGTAAGATTGTACTTTCATCTTCCTCTCCATTAATATAGCTTGCATTTCCTTAATTCTTGCTTTCTAGATAATTTACATGCTTTGTTAATTAGTTCACATACTTTGATTTACGTTCTATCTAGGTAGGTTTATCGAGTTTATTTATCGCATTTTTACCATGCTTTCTAGCTAATTTAAATTAGGTTGTGTTTGAATGGAACTCACTCGACTTGATGCGTTGCTTGGCTTTGGTGATGGTGTTTACGGGTCTATTTCAGGTGTGTTGTCCTAGTTATTGCGCCTAGGAGATTTGAGGGGGCATATCATGTATGTCTCGTACTTATGACCTTGCGTGCGCAATTTTTGGGGTATTTGTTGACGCCAAAATCTTATTAGGCTTTTATGCGGATTTAGGGGCGTGACAACCCTTGATTCAATTAACTGTCGAAACGAGGCGCGTTCTAAATAACTCGTCGACCCATGTATCCATTTTATACAAATTAACTCGGGTGAGGGATATTCGACGCAACCTATAGTTTTACTCGCATTGTTAGTCTAGTTTCAATACCCCCGCCTCGATTAATCTTTCCCTTTTATGCATCTTTTACTTTTTAGTTTGTAATCACCTTTTACACTTTTATTTCGGAGCACTAAATCATATAAATTCTAGCATCTCATCCTTGTGGATTTTCGATACCCGACTTACCGATGTGCTTGCCTCGCAAGTATAGTCGTAACTTAGGTTTGTTTGTATTGAGTAGGTGAAACGAAAACAACGACCATGCACTTACACGCGTACGCATTTCGCACTCGATCAAAATGGCGTCGTTAGCGGGGACTTGTTTGTTTTAGACTTTATTTGATTTAGTATTTCATAGTATTTTCTTTCTATTTGTATTATTTTCTGACATTTTTTTGCAGGACTTCCACATTTTAGCACTTAGAAACGCTCGAATTTTTCCCACGCGCACTTACTTTGTGAAATTCGCCACTTCGAGCCATTTTTGGGGTAAGCATGTTTATTATAATTCTTTCGGTAATCCTTGTTATAATTCTCAAAATTCTCGCAAACCTATGACTTGCGGTGAATACTTAGAATCCCAAAGTATAATAAATTCAAATATGACTTTGGGCAAGTATAACGAAAGTCAAAATTTGGGTTATTGGAATTTTGATGATGATGACAATGATTTTGGGCCTTTACCTCCTTATAATAGGAATTTTGAAACGAATTGCAATAGTTTTCAAAATTCCTATAATAATGAGGTTTCGTTTAAGTTCGATGGTAATTTTTAAAGTTCCCATTTTCATGCATCCGCACCTCGACCTATGACATTCGGTGAGGGCTTTCATATGTATGAGAATGAGAAAATTGAAAACCGTTATCGGGAAGAAAATCATTCATGGGAACATGAGTTGGATTTATTATTTGATTCCGACGACGATTTTGCTTCCGAGACTTTCGAAGTAGAGGAATGTTTTGAACCAAATGAGGTACTTTTACCTACTTTGGAACAAACCATTCTTGACTTTGCCCATTGCATAATAGATATTGAAAGTGAGGATGAAAATGAGGTAATATCCATTTGCAATGAAATGATTTCTTCTTTGGCCCCCAAAGAAGAACATTTCATTGAAAATGATATTATTTCCTTTGAAACTCAATCTTCATGCGGTGATGATTCATCTCATGATTTTGAATTTCTTTCATCCCCATTTTCATTCTCTATTATCACACCGTCTCAAGTACCCGATGATTCGGTTTCAAACTTTAATGTTTTAAACCTTTTCGCCGATGAGGAGTACTTGCTCGAGTCGCCTTCCATGATCGCATCCGTGCCTTCGTGTGCGCCGCCTCCCATTCCAATTTCAAAATCATTGGGAGGATATTAGGCTTTTCTTGATCCCCACATATTTTTGTCACCCGTTCATTCCAAACCCCCCATCGTCCCTCCAAAAAATTTAATTGGCGATGGTTCCTTTCTTACGCCTTACACATGCCTTCTATTGTTAAAACGGAATTCATATTTTTCGGAAGGCATGCTTGTATGTGAGGGTACACTATTTATCCTCAAAAGTCAAATCATTTTTACGGTGGATCCTCAGTTATTTAGACTTCTAGTGTATAGTTAGTGTGAAGCCTAAATAGTAGGTTGTATATAGTTAGCTTTTTATTCTTTCTCTCTATATTTTTTCTTTCCTTTTTAATTTAGTCTAGTGTAATTAGTTAACTTTTTGTTATTTTTTTTTCTATGCTCGTTACTAACTTGTTTTGTAGATTCTTTGGACTTGTTCTTATAGGGATCGCTCCATTTTTGAGTAATATCACTCTTTTCCTCTCTTTAACTTGGTTTTTAATTCACATTGAGGACAATGTCAAGTTTTAAGTTAGGGGGTGTGGGATATTCTATCCATTTCTTTATTTAGTCCATGTTTTTGCTGACATGTTAGTTGCTTAGTATGCTTTTCTTAGAAAAATTAAAAATTTCAAAAAGATTTCCTTTCCTTTTTCTCCTTTTTTGGGCATTTTGCCTTTATTTTCGATGATAAATTTCAATAATTGCCCGATCCAATAGACAACCCAATGATGCATGTTCTCGATTTGAGAAGTTATTAGACTTTAGTCTCCATTATTGATATTATGAATAACTTCATGAATTAAACTTTAATCCCATGAGCACATGCACTTTCTTGCTTTATTGATTTGGTTTAAGATTTGTATAACTCGGTAATATTTTGTTGCATTGTATATACTTACACCGAGTAAGCTTTGTACCTTTCGTCATTTGTGAGTGTATGCACTATTCTTTTCTCATTGAAAACATTGAATTCGTTGGTAATCTCACTATTCTTTCATTTGATCGCTCATTAATTGAGTTCATACTTGAAATGTATTACTTGAGCATGATTTTCATTTATTGTTTTGACTCGAGAATTGTGTAAACTTTTAGAAATGATCATAGGCATTCTTTGTTATATCACCCATATTAGCCTTGACCTCACCCTTATATGTTTACCCTCGTTAACCCCCTTGAGCCTAAATATTAGCCTTTCGTTTCATAACCCAAATTCCATACCAACTCCAAATTGGAGTTATAAACCATATATACACTTTCCATACCTTTGTTTGGAATGTTACTTGGGATGAATGATGATGTTATGATGTCGGTTGCAATTTAGGCATATGAGAGTTTGAAAAGTAAAGAAAAGAGATGTGAAAAAAGTGATGAAAAAGAGAGAGCAAAAAGCAAAAGAAAACAAAAGAAACATGAGAAAAAGAAGAAAAGAAAAGAAAAAGAAAGATGTAAATGTTGTGTATAGTTCAATAAGCTTTGATTACTCTCCCCGGTGATATATTCAATGCCTTATTGGAACTTGTTTTCCAATTTTGATATTGCCCGCATTTTCCCATTATCCCGACTTTTCATCCCGAACACTTTGAATCCGTACATACATTCCTTTCATTTCATACCCTAGCCTAACCTACATTACAACCCTAGTGAAGTCCTATGTGATCTTAGGTTGATGTAATTTAAAAGTCATAATAGTTTTGATAATCTGTGAAAATGCATTTCGCCTCTTTTAGTGTGCGGTATCCTTTCATTGAGATTACATTTTTCATTTTATATATAACGTTCTTCATTTGTGACATGTGTACGGCATAGTTTCCATTTACATTTACTCTTTATCCCGCATGCTCTCTGTGTTACCTCCCTGTTTCGAGTGAATTTCGCTTGATGAGTGTAATACCCGTGAGGATTGAATTTATGCTTGCTTTAATGTTTATCCGGTTTATATAAGTTTTTTGCCAAATCATACTTCGCATGTGCTTGCTCCCCTCCCATATTTTAAGGTTTTAATTCTATGAGGTGTATTCTATAATGTTAATGATTTGGACTTTTGTTTGAATCCGTTCAATGTGCTAATAATGCGTATGAAATCATTTTCGCTATTGTTGGGCTTTTCGCATGTTGGGTTGGGCATATTTCGAGGAAACCATGTAATGTTTGTGGGTACCATCCCTGAAAACCCTCACAAGACGACACTCGTCCACTAGGGTGATCTAGGGGTTTAACGGCTTATTGCATACGCTAAATGCAATCGAATCGCCCGCGAAAGTGGCCTTTTTATTTTATACCATACTTTTGTACCTATCCCTATTTTTGTTTTGCTTGTAGTTCTTGTTGCATCCTCTATCATTGCTAGGGACTAGCAATGTGTAAGTTAGGGGGTGTGATGATACGCATTTATTGCGTATTTCATCCTCCGAACCTATGCATTTTAGCCCCTTCGGGTATCTTATTCCTTATATTTATGCTCGTTAACCAGACAACCTCAGATTTCTACGTTAACATGTTTTGCAGGGGTTAATTAAGATTTTATAGGTATTTGGATGCTAAGTGTGAAGTTCGGACGTGTTTCGCTCAATTTTCATACGCAATCGCACGTTCAAGGGCAATTTAGTTATTTAAAAGATTGGGCACCTGGCCCAACATCTCCACGGAAGTTGTATCCCTCCTCCCAAGCTTCGCGTGGCCGCGAACGGTGTGCGATTTCGATTCAGAATGAAGAAGTTACGAGAGTTTTAGCGGACGGGAAATCCAAGCAGCCCAAAATAGTAATGCAATATGCTGATACCTGCTTGATCAATCGATCGATCAAAAGGATCGATCGATCCTTCTCGACAGTGGGCTAATTTGTTCATCGTCAATCGATCGACGGTTTGGGTCGATCGATCGATCCCCTGTTTCCCAGAGATATTTTGCCTTATATTTTCTTTCTTCTTTTCTTTTATTCCACTTACTATATAAAGCAATTTTGTTGTAAATATCATATATGAAGTATATACTAGTTTTAGGATAGATTTTAGGTTAGGGTTTGGGAGTTGAGAGCTCTTTTCTTCTTCCTCATATGGTGTGACAACATTTGGGTTTGTAAGATTGTACTTTCATCTTCCTCTCCATTAATATAGTTTGCATTTCCTTAATTCTTGCTTTCTAGATAATTTACATGCTTTGTTAATTAGTTTACATGCTTTGATTTACGTGCTTTCTAGTTAGATTTACCGCATTTATTTATCGCACTTTTACCATGCTTTCTAGCTAATTTAAATTAGGTTGTGTTTGAATGGAACTCACTCTAGTTGACTGACTAAGCATAAATTCTTCTGAATTTAGCCCCTTAATTTAGCAATTTTAATATCTCGAAAAACGTAATTGATTTTCTTTTACCCCATATCATTTCTAATGAATTTTTCTAACAAGTACCCCGAGTTTCGTGTATTTCTTATTGATTTTATAAGTATTTAGTGCAAGAAAAGAAAGAAAGAAATCGGAAGAAAGGAAGAGAACAAAGGAAGACAAGTCAAAGGGCATTTTCGTAATTTTACAGCCATATTCCAGAGGTGGGGAAAACTAGAAAGTTGAAGAGATCTAAATTACAAGAACATTGGAAAAAATGGCACCCCAATCGGAGCTACAGTGAAGAAGTTATGCCCATTTAAAGTTGGAGACAGAAAGTCAAAGTTGAAATTAATTCTGGAAGCTGAAGAGTTTCAACTCTTGAAATTTCTTGTATAATTCCTTTTTATTAGTTGTAAAACTTGGAGAGGCATGTGAAGAGTCATTTTTTAGATGTATGAAAAGGCAAACCCTAGTAGGAATAAGGGGAGGTTTTTTAATTCACGTTGTAGGAGGCTAGTAGTTAGGGTTTCTTTGTAGTTAGTTTTTAAAGGATTCTTGTATCCAAGAACCCTAGTTTTGAAGTTTGGCTACTATTCAAGATTCAAATATCTATTCAACATTCATCATTCATCCATTGCAAGTAATTTTAATTTATTATTTTTACTTCTTTCATAGTTAGTTTAATTAATTGTTGCCCTCTAGTTTTCCAATCCCAATTCAAGTCATGTTCTCAATTTTCTAGATTTAGTTATGAATTCATGCAATTTCTGTTTTAAGTTTTATTTTAATCATGTTAAGCTAAGTTTTTAAGAGTGGGGATGCATGAACCCAACCCGATGTGGTGTGCATAGATATAAAATTTGTCCTCTAAATTAAATAAGTGATTAGATCATGTTTTATAGTTTCACAACCATTGTAGACCTTTTGACCTCGTTTTCCCTAGGTAACCGGGGTGCTTAAGGATGCAACGCGCGTGAACTATTGCGACACCGCTTTACACACTCTTTGATTATGTATGATGCGGGCTTAAACCTCATACATGTAATGCTTTGGAGTACTAAAGACTGGGTCTGATCAATTATCTAATTTATGACTAATTTTATACTGGCATACACACTAGGGTTTGGGGGAGTGTATTCTTAACCCATTTCTTCATTCATATTAATTCCTTCTTAGTTAGTTAATTTTGCATGCGTAGGTTAATTTAATTGAATCTAGTTAATTCATAGATAAAATCCAAAAAATCAATCATCTTTTTCTTTTCTTTTCTTTTATCATCAACTTTAGGATTAAACTACCTTACCTTTGTCGTCACATTCACACGTCCTAACTCCCTATGGATTCAATACCTAGACTCACCACTATACTCATTAAGAGTGTAGTTACAAGTTTAGGTTTTTTTGTTTTAAGGTTGGAAGCCGCTAACAACGACTAGCGTGTTACACGGACGCTTGGTTTTTCCACTCGATCAAAAATGGCGCGTTGCCGGGGACTGTTTGTTATAGATTATAATTGACTTACTATTTCAAAAAAAATACACCAAAAAATATGAGTGTCACGTTCTTGAATTGCCCAATTTGAAATGTCTTACTTTAACTCTTTTGGTGGCTTTAATTGTTATGATAATAGTGAGGAGGAGGTGCTCAAGACTTATGAACATTGGATCAATATCACTAAAGACGAGTCTCATAAATACAAGCCCAGTGCTAAGGCCATCCAAATTTATCAAAATGAATTGCTTGAAGAAAAAAGACTTGAAAAAGAATATCGGGAAAAAAATCGTTATTGGGAGCCAGAGTTAGATGCATTATTTGAATCCAATGAGGATTTTTCTTCTGATATTTTTTAAGTTGAAGAATGTTTTCAACCAAATGAGGAATCCGAGGTGCTAGAACCAAAGAAGCCTACTTTGTAAGAACTCTTGATTATTATCAAAAAGAAATATGATGACCTTGCTGCTACAGAGTTAAAAATTGGAGCAACTTGCAAGGAGTTTAATGATTATTTGGACTACTTAGAAAAGGTCGAGATTTGCGCTTCACCTAACACTTTTGAGGATGAAATCATTGAGAGTGATCGACGTTCTTTTGAATATCAACCTCTTATAAATATTGCAAAATCTACTGAGGTTGAAGATCATTTGTCTCCTTGTGTACCCACTATTATCGAACCATTAAATCCATCACAAGAACTGGATGAATGTCTTGAGGATGTTGATCCAATTATTGTATGGGAATGTTATTTTGAGATGCTTCATCTTACGGTCCATACACTTAGACGTGTCACTCCACCAGATCCAGTTTAAAATTTTGGAGGAGAAGATTTTGAGGACAGGGACTCTATGCTTGAATTGTTTTCCAAGATGGACTCTTTCTGTTTGTGTGACCCACTTCCCATACTACTTGAAAAATCTATGGGAGGTGATTTTATTTTTATTGGATCCCAATGGGACTTGTCCCCCTATGCACCCAAATCCTTCATTATCCCCCTAAATTTTTTAATAGGTGATGGTTCATTTCTTCCGCATTGTACATGCCTTCCATTTTTCCAACAAAATTCTTATTTTCCGGGAGGCATGCTTTCTAGTGAGGGCACACCGATTATCCCTCAAAATCAAATTGTATTTTGGGTGTATCCTCAAATTTTTTGACTTCTAGTGTTTAACTTATTAGAAGTTCAAATCGTAGGTTGTACATAATTAGCTTTTTCTTTTTCCTTTTTTTCATAGTTTAGAGTAATTAGTTAAAGTTTTTGTTATGCTTGGTTCTAACATGTTTTGTAGATTCAATGGACTAGTACTTTTCGGGGATCGCTCCATTTTGGGTAATATCTTTCTTTTCCTCTCTTTATGTTGTGTTCTTGATTCTCATTGAGGACAATGCAACATTTAAGTTAGGGGGTGTGGGATATTCTTCCCATTTATTGTTTAGATTCATTGATTCGATCACATGTTCTTTCCAAGTGTGTTTTGTTTTACAGAAAATTTCAAAAAAAAAATTGAAAAATTTTGAAAAAAGCCAAAAATATTTTTCTTCAAAATAAATAAAAATTGGAATTTAAAATTTTCAAAAATATCACCTTTATTCTATTTAAAGTCTCAAATTGTTAACAATCAAAATTCACTAAGCCAAAATTGACCGAAGATGGAAATTGAAAGAAAATTGATGACTTAACGAATAAGTGTGGAGATTGATCAAACCTGGTGAGATTTCGAGCCTTTCAATTTTTTATGAGTTTTTAAATCAATCCGAGTTTATGATTAACTCAAAGTTATTTTTAGCGTTTTAATAAGTCGTTGATGATCTCAATCCTTTGTTTTGATCCATTATGGGAAATGTATGAAATGTTGTCTCAAAATTCGTGCTAAATATATCTCTAAACTTAATTAATCTCGAGATGCATATGGTAATGTGATTAGAAATTTGGACAATGAAGTAGGCCTCGTTTGTTTAACCCTAAAATATTAGCCATAATAAATTTGTGAAAAAATTATCCCTTTGCAACCCACTTTGATCCTAATAAAATATTTCTCTTTCGTTTGATAACCCGAAAAACCCAAATAGCCCGGAATTGTGAAAAATTGGAAATTCATCAAGTAAGTCCAAAGTGTGTAATAAAAAAAAGGGCAAGAAAAGAAAAATAGCAAGAAAAAAAATATGAAAATAGAAAAAAAAGAGAAATATGAGCAAATGCTCGAAAAAGCACTAATGGACGTCATAAGGACATTTTCCTATTCCAAACATTCCGTCCATTTTCATTTTTACCATTTACACTTTTTAACCCGAAAAGGCCTAACCGAGTCCGAATGGAAAAATTAATTACTGCATGGAGAGCTAAGACATGAAAAGATAATAAAGGAGATTAAAATGATGTGATTAAGAGATGATGTTTCCCGTTTCCTAAAAACTGTATTCCGATGATGAGATCTTTCACCATATATTTCCTTCTTTTCAATTTTGTATGCATGAATTTGTGTCCATTATATTTATACTTTATATCATGAATACCGAGAGAAAACAACCACAATCCGAGTGATTCGTTTTTGAGTGCATCCGTAAGAATTTGAATCAAAACAAATTTTCGAAAAGTAGCGTAATGCTCAATCGGTGGAAATTTGAGGTTTAATTTCTGGCTTTGCACACACACACTATGGTTTGAGACATTTGAATATGAATTTATGGTGATAATTTTTCGAAAATTTTAAATTGTACAACTTTTAAGTATTTTGATATTTATATGAGTCAATAAATAATTTTGTGGGTGTATTCACTGCAAACCCTCACGATGCTCAATGCAATCGCTTACCTGCGAAAGTGGAATTTTATTTTAATAAATGAATTCTCAAGAGTGAAACTTTGGTTAGCTTCATTTACATTGCCCGGGACGTGCAAAGTTCTAAGTTAGGGGGATTTGACTAAGCATAAATTCTTCTGAATTTAGCCCCTTAATTGAGCAATTTTAATATCTCGAGCAACGTAATTGATTTGGTTTTATCCCATATCATTTCTAATGACTTCTTCTAACAAGTACCCCGAGTTTTGTGTATTTCTTATTTATTTTACAGGTATTTAGTGCAAGAAAAGAAAGAAAGAAATCAGAACAAAGGAAGAGAACAAAGGAAGACAAGTCAAAGGGAATTTTCGTAATTTTACAGCCATATTCCGGAGGTGGGGAAGACTAGAAAGTTGAAGATATCTAAATTACAAGAACATTGGAAAAAACGGCACCCCAATCCGAGCTACGGTGAAGAAGTTACGCCCACTTAAAGTTGGAGACAGAAAGTCAAAAGTGGAAATTAATTCTGGAAGCTGAAGAGTTTCAACTCTTTAAATTTCTTGTATAATTCATTTTTATTAGTTGTAAAACTTGGAGAGGCATGGGAAGAGTCATTTTTAGATGTATAAAAGGGCAAACTCTAGTAGGAAGAAAGGGAGGTTTTTTACTTCACGTTGTAGGAGGCTAGTAGTTAGGGTTTCTTTGTAGTTAGTTTTTAAAGGATTCTTGTATCCAAGAACCCTAGTTTTCAAGTTTGGCTACTATTCAAAATTCAAAGATATATTCAAGATTCATCATTCATTCATTGCAAGTAATGTTAATATATTCTTTTTACTGCTTTCATAGTTAGTTTAATTAATTGTTGCTCTCTAGTTTTCCAATCCTAATTCAAGTCATGTTCTCAATTTTCTAGATTTAGTTATGAATTCATGCACTTTCTATTTTAAGTTTTATTTTAATCATGTTAAGCTAAGTTTTTAAGTGTGGGGATGCATGAACCCAACCCGATGTGGTGTGCATAGATATAAAATTTATCCTCTAAATTAAATAAGTGATTAGATCGTGTTGTATAGTTTCACAACCATTGTAGACCTCGTTTGCCCTAGGAAACCGGGGTGCTTAAGGATGCAACGCGCGTGAACTATTGTGACACTGCTTTACACATTCTTTGATTATGTATGATGCAAGCTTGAACCTCATATATGTAATGCTTTGGAGTACTAAAAATTGGGTCTGATCAATTATCTAATTTAAGACTAATTTTGTACTGGCATACACACTAGGGTTTGGGGGAGTGTATTCTTAACCCATTTCTTCATTCATATTAATTCCTTCTTAGTTAGTTAATTTTGCATGCGTTGGTTAATCATATAGTTAATTCATAGATAAAATCCAAAAAATCAATCATCCTTTTCTTTTCTTTTCTTTTAACATCAACTTTAGGATTAGACTACCTTACCTTTGTCGTCACGTTCACACGTCCTAACTCCCTGTGGATTCGATACCCAGACTCACCACTATACTCCTTTAGAGTGTAGTTAAAACTTTAGATTTTTTTGTATTGAGGTTGGAAGCCGATAACAACGACTAGCGTGTTACACAGACGCTCAGTTTTTCCACTCGATCATTGACGCGTTGCTTGGCTTTGGTGATGGTGTTTACGGGTCTATTTCGGGTGCGTTGTCCTAGTTATTGCCCCTAGGAGATTTGATGGGGTATATCATGTATGTCCCGTACTTACGACCTTGCGTGCGCAATTTTCGGGGTATTTGTTGACGTCAAAATCTTATTAGGCTTTTATGTGGATTTAGGGGCGTGACAACCCTTGATTCAATTAAGTGTCGAAATGAGACGCATTCTAAATAACTCATCGAACCATGTATCCATTTTATTCAAATTAACTCGGGTGAGGTATATTCAACGCAACCTATAGTTTTACTCGCTTTGTTAGTCCAGTTTCAATACCCCCGCCTAGATTAATCTTTCCCTTTTATGCATCTTTTACTTTTTAGTTTATAATCACCTTTTACACTTTTATTTCGGAGCACTAAATCATATATATTCTAGCATCTCGTCCCTGTGGATTTTTTATACCCGACTTACTGCTGTGCTTGCCTCGCAATTGTAGTCGTAACTTAGGTTTGTTTGTATTGAGTAGGCAAAACGAAAACAACGACCGTGCACTTACACGCGCACGCATTTCACACTCAATCAGTCACCCCTATTAGGATATGGAAAGCCAGGACGGTAAAGACGTTTAAGGCAAGACTTCAGGTATGACTAGAGTAGAAAGTGGGGTCAAATTAGACTCACCCATCAAGGTTGGAATGGGAAAGTGTGAGATGAAACTTTGAAGAGAACCAGCAATGGAAATACTAGAAATGAGGAAATGGCGTGCGTTAGCCAACGAAAGTAAAATATCCAAAGGTTTTGGCATATATTGGAGTATGGCTAATCGGAAATGAAAATTTGGGGTAAATTTTTCTTGGCTCGTAAGAGCGGAGTTACAATGGTGAGAGGCGATCACCACACTTAGAAGTGGAATGTTTTATCAAGAGAAGGCGCATACGTACGGTTTGACAATAAGTTCCTTTATCAGATGTTTAGGATAAGATGCGAACGTCGTTCTGAACTCACAGAGGTCACTTTGTATAAAGAAATTTAATTAATGAGCGAACCTTCCACCGGATGAAGTAGGTGCAGTGGAGAAGAAGGCATTTAAGGGGAAAATTAATTTACAAGAAGAACTGTTAGCACTTCTGGGAAATTCTGCTTAGACGGTCAATGCAGATCGTAACAAATTCGCATTGTGTTACCATGGAGGTAAACGCCTCCTTGTGAGGGGAGCTACAAGAATCGAAGAATTTAGATAGAGTAAGACTGGGGGGAAACGGTGTTGGTGAAGCACCATAAGGGGGAGACCCATCAGGAGACCCATTTAAATGATTTGGATAGCTGAATTATTACCAAGTGATTGTGATTTCAGTAAGAGTGGATGAAGCCAGTAGCATTTTCCTTAGGTCCGTCAAAGCTAAGGGAACAAAGGAGGTAGTCATTAGAGTCGAGACTACCAACGTCTGAGAGAAGGATAACATGGTCAGTGTGACCGGAGATAAGTGAAGTATGTGTAGAGGTATTTTGTGGAAAGTAAAACCCGTGCGTTAAAATGTTCCCCAAAGCAAGTAGAGGGATAAGGGTAAGGTTCCTAGCAAAGGTAATAGTTATTGAAATTTCGGTTTGGTACGGACGGGTGTGTAAAGTCCAGGAACCATTTGAGTAGCCAGGGCGATTGGCAAGGTAGAAGTATGAGCTATATCCTCAGATGATGATGCGTGTTGTATGTGTCAGGAACGACTTACTGCATATTATTTTTATTATTTCTTTATTTGCACGAGAGATGATTTTAGTGAGTATCTCGACAATGTTATTATTTAGGTGAATATTTTCCCTAGTATAGTGGGGTTACCTTTAGTGTTATCCGCGGAGGATGAATGGGTGTATCGATAGTGGTATATACTTTATTGAAATTACTCATTTTAGTGTTGTGTTATACGAGTATGATATCATCCTAATTATGGTTTTATGATAATGATTAAACCGATTGTGTGAAGTTATTGCTAGTCCATCGGGGTTGCTACCTTGGTGTAGAATATTTTGTTATGGCGAGGCCCCATCTGCGAGAGGGTCGGACTCGAGTTTATATATTTGTATATAGGTATATATATATTTTGAGACTTCGAAAAGTATAATGGTCTCGGATATTGGTTCCCGATATATGTAGGGGCTTTATTGATATTGTTTCGGAGTGTCTTTAGTTTACTGTTCAGCGGAAGGATTTAGCTAGTTATTATAATTAACGCTCAGGATGTGGTAATAAGAAGAGTGCATTATTATATCACCCTTTAGATACGTGGGAGTTAATACTCATAGTTGTATGTCTGGGGATGAGATTTTGAGAGCCCCAATTATATTTTCATGATGTGTATGGAATGTGATTATCATCAATGTTAAGAGATGGTGTCTTTCGGAAGAAGTTCCTTATTTAAGAATTTTTGTGAAAGGAGATGTAACTTTGTTGTCAACAGATGGGAATATAGGGGTACATGCTATGGACTAAAGGCCTAATGGATTTCGATGACCGACAATGCTAGAAAGTAGTGTATCGGGGGGTCCTTATTTGGATTTCGCTTTGCGAGACATCCCACGCATGAAACTGAGCGTAAGGTTGGTAGTAAGGAAATGTTTGGCCATTCTTCCATGATTTGGGTACCTCGATCGTTACGGAAGTATGTAGTTATAACTAGAAGTTAAAGAAGAAATTACGATATAAGGCCAGTAGAGCCAGTTGTGTGGTGAGGAAGTACTGATAATTTTGTCTTATTTTAGCGGGTTGAAGGATGAAATGATGTTTAAGAAGACTGAGAATTTAAAATTAGGGGGTGATTGAGAATACCCAAATTGGTGTAGCCACGTTGCAAATGCGGGGACAATAAAGAGTTTGGAGTACTTATGAAGCGTATGTGATGTTTAAATCCATTTGCACGATATATAGGGTGTATGGACACCTTAGTTTGCTGGTGTTAGGATCGCCGGAAGAAGAGTCATAGATGGGTGGAATTCTTACTTGTGGAAATAACAAAATGGAAGTGGTAGACTGGATTAAGCGTCGTGACAAGGACGACAATCTATAGATTCTTGTGCAATCAGATTAGCACGTCCAAAATTGGTTGAAGGGCAGTGGGAAGCCATTTAAAAAGGGGGTATCCCTTTAGAAGACAAATATTTAACTATTATGGGCTATTTGAAGCAGAGTTCCACCCAATCGAAGGTTGAGGGTGGCTTACGCGTAAATAGAGTGAGGATGTTAATAAGATATAAGGATTCTAAATGTGCACAACGTGGTGAATGGTGCACGGGCCTAAACTTTTGGTATACGCCGAAGAAAGAGAGGGTTATTAAGTATCACATAATGGGAGGAGTTATAAGTGGAAGTCGGTGGTGAGCGGGACATAATTAGTAGACCCACGTGCACCACTTATAGATAGAAATCGGTTGGATTAAGGGTACCAACCAGAAACTTGGTGTCAAGCCGACAATTCTAGTAGCAGACGAGTCAAGATGGTAAATTTCTTTGATGGGTTGAATTCATAAAGATGAGTAATGAGTTCCTTCGAATGTATGGAATGGATTGTCAAGAAGGAAAGTAATTGTTATATCCTTGGGTGATTTACAATATTAGATAGTGAACGCGTCGGTATGAGGTCCTACCCAGTATTAATCTGAATGAGGATGAAATACCCAAAACCCACCTTCAATATGGGGTATAAGGAAGTAGTGGGAAAATTTCTGTTTGAGAAAGTTGTATCACCGATAGCCCGAGGAATAGGCGCGAGATGATTAACGACTCGCGAAACCTTATGAAAGAAATTTTGGATTCATTGCGATCATTCTATTTTTGTAAGTGAAGAATAATATGGTAATGGGGAGAGGATATTACCTAATAGGAAAGTTGTGCGAAAGCACCCGCACCTATTTATAATGGACAAGGTGCTTACTGAGGTTTAGAGTGGATAAACCTTACCGTTCTTCCTCTGAACGCTTAGAGGCGAGCGAATTATCAAAGTTTTTTATCGTCGAAAGTTGAAGTCCGATGACTATAATGGGTTAAACTAACCGTCTGAAGTGGCTTTCCCTTGTGTAAAAGTCACAACGCCGGGAACAGAGATTCAAAGAACGGACAAGAGTAATCTGATGTTTTATGGTTGCTCCTAGGAGGAGAGTTTTGTGTTTAAATAAACGCGGGAGTTGACACGAAGTGAGGTACGATCTCCCAATAATATTAAGATAATACGGACAATGATGTGTAGGCTATTCTTATTCGAATGTTGTTTAGTAAGAGCACAATGAGAGGTGCATTTATTGCGGTGTAATCCTATAACTGCGATAGTGTCAAAAGTGTTCAACAAACTTGTTGTGTAGCGAGGGCCGTAGTGATTGAGCCTTTCTTGGTATTTTGTTTTGAGTACTAGAGGATACCTAAATTTTTCCAGGTATGCCTATTTTTTTGAATTTCGAGATGAAATTCCGTTATTAGGAGGGAAGTATGTAATACCCCGTAATTTTATGGCTTTAATTATGAGATTAATTAAATGAAATTGCTTTTAATTGTGGGATTAATTAAATTAATTTGGGATGAAAATTAATTCGGATTTAAATATCTAGCGAGACGAGAGTTAGTATTCAAATATGATGATAATGTTGAATATTACTGAGTGATTATGGTAATATGTGATTATTGAATTTATTAAAATTATTGTGAGTTGAAAATACGGCAGTTTCGATAATTTAGTTGGGACGCACGTGTCAATCGTGTCAGGACCCAATTTAATGGAATTAAAAGTAGTTTATTTTTATGTCATCCGTATGAGCATTTTGAGTGTGACAACATGTTCAGAATGGTCGACATAGTCAGAAAACACTAGCCAGGGGTTTAGTTTGGGTCCCGGGGCATTTTTAGTCCTAACTAGCAACCTAAAGGGGTATATTAGTCATTTCCATTTTTTGGTGAATAGTGACCCACGAAATTTAGAAAGCTTTATTAGCCAATAGGTTAGATCCTTAGGGTTTCCATCACCAAGTTTCACATACGGCCATTAGAGATGAAGTGAAGGAAGTTACCAAAGGAGAATCACCATCTTTGACTTTTTGCACCACCGTCACCACCATCGGATAGATCGGAAAGAGAGAATCATTTCTATACCATCTACTTCAAAGGATAAGAATCTTAATTACCAGGCAAGTGATTTAACTTGCAATAATTTAGTGCATATATCATCCATGTTAGGTTATAATTGGTGAATAACCTTGAATAATGATAATTGAATGGATTTGAAGAATTGAAATCGTAATCTGGGTAGGTTTTGCATGAAGATTAACTTCTGGGATTTTAGCAGTCACAAAATCATGATCCATGTGTAGAGTATTATGAATTTGTAATGAATTATATAGAGTTCTTGAATAAATAGGAGAACTAGGGTTTTTATATGAAATTTATGTGAATTGATCCAAAAATTTGATGTCCCATTGTGATTTGATGATTATAAACGTTGGAAATTATGTAAACATGTTGGTATGATTATTAGTATACTTGGTTGGGAGTTTGGGACGTTATAATGAAGAATTAAAGGTGTAAAAAGAGGAAACCCATAACTATTAAAGAAAATTCTGGACAAATACCTGTTTGATCGATCGATCGACTCAAGAATGTCGATCGATCGACCCCTTTTCTTCGATCGATCGACCTCTTCTGATTTTTGGTAATTGTTTCCCTTTAAGGTTTAAGGAAAATACCAAAGCCGATAATGATTATTAGGGTGATTAATATGATATTATGGGACTTATTTAAGGTCAGTAGGGTCTTAGTTGAAGCCTAGAGAAATGGATTACCTTAGGGAATCGAATATTATTGCTTACGAGGGACTATCGAGTGAGGTACGGTTAGAAATCGTTCGAATTGAAACTACAAAGGGAGGTAAGGATAAGAACAGTAACGAAGGGGCTTTAAGTTATTGAGATAACATTAGAAAGTAATAGGAGATCTAGTAACCTTTTGGGGTAGGTTTAGGTACTCAAATTGATAAGACGAGAGAGAGTTATCAAGTTAAATATATAATCATGTATGATGTTCGGGATAATCTTATTACGTACGAGACTTACTAGATAGAATGTGAATATCTATATTGAAATATGATTACTAAGGTTGTGTGAATGTCTAGTGAATGGATTTCTTATATGTATGATATACCTACCATAATTGCTATCACGAGAGGTTAGTTTTTGAAAAAGGACCCTCTTATCCTTGTGTGCCTTCGGGGGGATTTAGACTGGTACCTTAAGGACATAGGACTGTAAATGACTTATTTGTGAGTTAATAAGTCAACTGACCATGGGAGCGTAGGTATGTGCTTGACCCATGGGTATGTGAACTATATTCGCCTCCAATATGTGTGATTTGTTTTGAGACGATTCCTGAGTGATTCGGAACACGTGATCCTTACATACGTGATGTACATGGGTTTGATAGCAGAGTATACGTGCACCGCAACTTAGCCTAGGGATGTCATATATGTATATATATGTACTGTGAGTGAATTATATATATACTTGTGACTGTGAATAACTAAGATATTTGAATGGGCTAAGAATGTGAAAATTTAATTAACACTTAAGATAAGTAATATAATGAATGTGAATATGAGTTATGAATATAAGTTGTTTGGGTGTTACGAGTAGATACCATATGATAGCGTGCAAAAGCAGGAATGTTACAGACTAGTTAGTTAGCGGTGTAACTAGGATGGGTTAAGGGATGACGTTAGGCGTGCACATTAGTTAAGAGGTGATAAACTCATGTGAGAGTACACAACTAACATGTTTATAATATGTGTTGTTTAATTGTAATTTAAACACTTGCTAAACGTTTAAACTGTTTTCACCTCGAGCTCTGACCCGTTTTCTTCCAAATCTATTATGTTTTGTAAAAACATTTTAGGTGCCCAACCACAGGGACGCCAAGCATAGGAGTTCCATTACATTGGCGTGCTATAGCTGCTGTGGAAGTTACAGGATCTCGGTATTAGACGCCTTCATATTCTATACTTGATTCTACTCAAGGTTACTCATCTGTTAGGGCATGCCCTCCATTTCCATTTAGAGATAGCATTCTCAGACTTTTACTTTTATTTCAGATGTTGGTTTATTTATTCAGACTCTTGTATCGGGACTTTATGTTACTCTGGTATTATTATTGGAGTGTTTACTCCAGACTTAGTTTATTTCTTTTCATTGATTATTCATTTGAGATTGTTTATGCGATTAATGGTTGTTGACTTAATTACTTGGATTATGTTATCTTAATTAATAAAAATTGGCATATCTCTTTTTAAATATTAGGTGGCTAGTAATTAACTAATTATTTTCGACAGTGATGCTAAGACTGAACCAACTTGATATTCTGTATTAATTTTATAAAGGAGTAGCTACCCGGTATTTAATTAGACGGGGTGTCACATAAAACCTGCATATAAACCAGTCAGTCCAGAAACACTTCCAGCAGTACCAAAAATATACCAATTTAAACCAGTGGACTGCAAACCAATCAGAAGAAAGAATTCAGCCTTTCGTTCGAATGAGCCAGGGTCGTCGCTCAAACGAGATGAGGACGTCGCTCGAATGAAGTACAGAGGTCGTTCACGCGACATGGATATGTCGTTTGAGCGACTTCTCGCGACCTGCCAAAATTTCCCAGATTCCCAGAAATATTATATAATATTTCCCAGTGAAAAAATTTCCACAAAAAAAATCCAGGAAGGGCCTGACAGAAGAAAAACATTGTTAAAACAGTAGGCTTTTAACACAAAACACAAAAACTCATAAAAACTAATAATGTGAGTTACATGGAAACATAGTATCGATGTGCTCAAACATGGATATGGAATGAATGGGCGTGAAACTACAACAAATGAGTCACAATTCCAACACATCGAAAAGATCAAGAAGCTCTAATTGATAGTGATAAACCATCAAACTTTATCATAGCCATATGACATTTTAAATATGAGCTTAATGAACTAAACATACTACATGCACAAAAATCCAGAATTTTGACAATTCTACAAACAATAGCGTCAAATTGCAATGTTTCAACATTAGGATTAGTTGTGCAAACCCGTTTAAATTTTTAATCCATCCAAACTCCCTCAATAATATCATATTTTTTTGGAATGAACTAAACAAATTTGGCCCTTTTCTTAGCATATTGCATTTTCTTTTGGGGCTCTTTTAAATGGTGGCTTTCACGACGAGTTAATTTTGAACTCTCGCAGCCCTTTCTCGTCAATCACTCATCATTTTTTCAATTCAAATCCTCACGGTAAACGGTTCTTACATGCACACTTCTCCTTAAGTCTACTTATGCATAGATGACAAGATTGAGATAAGAACGCCTCACTGGATTCAAATATGTAAAAGAAGTCAAGCATCCATATAAACTTGTGCATGTGTGCAATGTTGGCATATATACAAAGTCAAATCAAAATGCATGTCAACTTCGAAACAACCTCGTAAAAACAATGGTTAAGATCATTCTAAGCATCGATGATAATGACCAAATTTCCTAGCCACATGGATATGAAATGATGGGGGGTGGGGGTCCAAGCACAGCAATATGCCACATCAATCATGTAAACTCAAAAACAAAAATCGAAAATCTTTTTGGCTATTCATATTTTGACTTGAATAAAAGCAAAACCTTTTTAGGGTTTTCAAAAAATTTCTCAAAAACAAAATCTTTTGGGAACCGGGGCAACTTTATTCCTAAACTTCCTAGGAGCTTGTCTAAGGTCGTAACAATAACGCCTAAGGTGGCCTTTCCTATCACAAAGCGTGCAAGTGAAGTGATGGCGGGAATGATTACCTATATGTGGACCTTTTCTGACCTTCCTAGTGTTTCTCATACGTGAGGAGGGAAAGGGAACAATTCTCTCGTTAAAACCTATACCTCCCCTATCTCCCTTAATTTGGACGGTGCCTAGGATCTTATCTAACTTCTCCGACTTAGCCTCCAAATCAAACTTGACTCTAGACGAGTCTCTCAATCTATCCTCCAACTCATGAATCCTAGACTCGAGCAAACGCCTAAACTCCTCAAACTCTAAAATCTCCTTTTTCAAGGACTCAATCAAACCACGGAGATTATCTCTCTCTTTCTCCACAAACTCTAGTTTCTCCCTAAACTTCTTCTCTCGTGCCCTAAGATCCTCAATCAAACTATCATTATTTTCTATGGAACGCTCATTCAACTTAGCTTGCAATTTTACATTTGCCTTTTGTCACAACCCAATCCCAAAATAGTAGTGGGGAACGAGTGTATTGACATGCCACCAAGGCAACAATTATTCTGACTTAAATTGTTTCCTTAATTAAATGCAACGGAAATACAATTACATGGTTATGAATCGTAAAATACTGAAATTAAAGGAATTACGTCATCAGAGTTTTCAAAAAGGAAGCTTCATTTATATTACAAGTAACAACGAGTTACAACTTAAAACGAAATTTAAAACTTATTACAAGAGAGCCAAACATGTTCTATATGATATAACAAACTTTTTACTTAAAATAACAAAAAGAGCTCTGAAAGCTGAATCTTCCATATAGTCCTTTTTCGTTCCCTTCAAGCCTACTTATTTCCTAAAAAATGGTTAGTTATACAACATCATCTAAAACCCGAGTGAGGTTAAATCTCTAGACATTCCAAGGTTTTGTTCAGAAAATTGATACCTATTCAAATCTAAAGAGTAGACATATACATATATGAATAGGGATTTGCTGTATAAAATTTGAGATGACTGTATTTAAAAATGAATAGCACAGAATATAACAGATACGATAAATCAATTTTCAATATCTTTTTCTTTCAATCATATCATTTTAATGGCCAAGTACACTCTAATACCGTATTCTTCTACCGTATTATTCCCCGGTGGTTGAGGGTCAATCGAACTTGTTCGTCACAACACCTTATTTAGGTCACACCAGCGATAACCCAGCTGGGAAGGTCAGTAAGTAAGAGAGGTCCCTTAGGCCGAATCTTATTTCCAATATTCAATATCATTTTCAAAACTTTTTTTAATCGGTATGTCTATATGGACAAATATAAATATGTCACAAGGAATCAATCATCGGTATCAGATGTGTTTTGAGAATAAAAGCATTCACAAAATATATATAGTTTGCATAATATCATATAATTAAAATGCACAAGGAATGTCAGAGTACTCACCTAAAACAAAAGTTCAAAGTTATAGAAACAGAATCTTGGATCGCTCGTTAATCTTGAGACGAAACTTCTTCTTAAACTTTCCCCACACTTTCTCTCACTATTTCTTTGTAAGACTTTGGTATAATTTCATGTAATGGCTGATCCAAGGGCTTTATTTATAGTTTTTCAAAGGAATTTAGGTGTTGACACGTGTGTGGGTGATAAGGCTTTCATTTTGGTGAGTCGGCGTTCACGTGTCGTGCAACGGATCAGCCTTGCAGTCTTAGTTTACCAAATGGCGACATGTGTTTTGCCTTTTTCTAGAGGATTGACATGTGTTTTATCCTTTCCTATTAAGGCGACACGTGTGCGGTGGAGGTGTTCAAAAGAAAGCACGAGGTGGAAAGTTATTAAGGGTATAAGGGTCATTTTACACCTGAAGGGTATTTTAGTAATTTTACACCATACATTTTCAATATTTCTTAGAGGTCCTTGAAAATATTTTATTTACAAAATATTACTTTATATATTTTCATTTTAGTCCTTGAAACTTTCTTTATTTAAAATTAAGTCCATAAAGTTTTATAAAATTATATTTTCTACCCCAAAACTTATCTTTTAACTTAGGATATGCTATTAGACTTTGATTTGATCTATTTTGCTAAAGAAAAACGTCATTTTAAGGTGTTTAAGTCGGCCTAACTAGCTTCCCCTTCCAACCCATAAAAATATAACACATGGTGTGGTAATAAGATAAAATACGACTTAAAGGATGGACATATTTGCCCTTATTTCGTAATTTCAATATAACTTATTGCTCGGGTCTCCGTTTAATACACAGTTTATTGTGTTACAAACCTAATTCATATATATATATATATATATATATATATATATAACTTTTTAGTTTTTACCTCAAGTCAATTGTTATATTATAATGGTCAAAGCTAGTCTCTCATATGAACATTCCTACCGAAAACTTTAAAATTTTATGTTTGTAACTAATTTGATATTTCATGATTTATGAAGGGAGGATTAGACTAAAAATAATAAATTAACATTATACATATCACATATGAAATAATACAACATTTAAAACTATATATGAACATATAAAAGTGGGGTCATTACACCTTTTTCACCTTAACCGTCTTGGCATACAACTCATTAAATGTAACTTGCAATTCTTTCACATCTATCTCCTTCTCGTCACTCTCTTCGACCTCACTAACATGGGATACACTAAAAATCTCCTCGGAAGTGTCATGCACGTGAGAATCGCCATCGCTCACATGACATGCCATAAACGCAACAAAGTTACGATTAATGGGGAAACTCTCTCCCTCTTCCGGATCACTATCACTTAATGTGGCATTATAGACAATGGGTTGCTTGCCCTCTTTCTTAAGACACTCCTTAACTTTGTGAGTGTACCCAAAACACTTATCCGATTCATCTCTCTTACGCTTCTCAAACTTATCCTTAGAGGTGGGATCTACTTTGTTGTTCTTGAATTTTTCAAATTTCTTGGCATCTTTAGATTGCTTTTAAAACTTAATAAATTTTTTAAATTTCTTTGCCAACCTAAACATCCTCAAAATCGAAATCGAAATCGAAATCCGAAACTTTAATTTCCTCCTTCCGCGTTTTCAAAGAAATACCATTTTCTTTCTTAGGCACTTACTTGGAGGTAATCATGTCGATTTCATAGGTTTGTGAGTCACCTACAATCTCTTCTAGTTTCGTCGACTCTAACCTACCCAAGGAGTTTAAAATGGCCACTTTCGCATCAAACCTACTAGGCAACGACCTAAGAATTTTCTTAATGACACGGTTGTAGGGAATGTTCTCACCTAAGTTAATCGACGAGTTGACAATATTGGACAACCTAGCATAAAACTCATCAAAAGTCTAATTCTCTAACATCCTAATGGACTCAAATTGTGTAGTGAGATTTTGAAATTTTGACGCCCTAACCGTGCTAGTGCCCTTGTGAGTGAGTAACAAAATATCTCAAGCCTCTTTTGATGTTTCACAAGTCATAATTCTATTATATTCATCCTGTGTGACATGTGAAGCAATAACGTGCAGGCCCTTAGAATTATATTGTGCAAGTCTTTATTCAGTTTCGATCCATGACTCAACAGGCTTTAAACTAGTGACCTCACCTACAATAGTGACAAGGGGTGTCCAACCTTTCTCAACTGTTAGCCATACACGCTCATCAATAGATTTTAATGCTCATCCCATTCTCATCTTCCAATAAGTGTAATTAGTCCCATAAAAAACAGGAGTTCGAGAAAATTCGTTATATCCAAAATTCATCTTTGAAAACACACGGGATCACAGTAAAAATAAACTATGTTTTCTAGCTCTGATACCAATTTAAAAAATCCCTTTTGCATGTGTTTCAAATGAAACCAATTTTTCACCAAAAATTGTTCAACTTTTAATGTGCACCAAACCAAGTTATGAAAAACCCCAATTCTTACTTTAAACCAATTTTATCTTGATTAATCCTAAACATGCATCTAGTGATTAAAGCAAGTAAAATAAAGTAAAGAATACTCACAACGTCGGAAGTACGAGGAAAAAACCCAAAAACGAGAAAACAACATCGGACGACCCAAGCCAGACAATCACTATAAACAATGGTTTTACAAAGACAGATTAGCCTTACTCAATGACTCGATCCCCACGAGTCTCGACGCTCCTTCTGATCTTCTACCGTTCTTCAATAGTGCCCACGCAGAAATTTCGTCTTCCACGATACCTGTCCACAATACTCGACTCCACGAATGTCTCGGTGTCCACCGATTGGCTTTGATTCGTCTACGATGTCGAATAAGAAGTCCTTCTCTTTTCTTCACCGCAAAACCCTGATGTTCAATGGTAGAATAAACTAACTTGGTGCAGCAAGACCACGTAAGCATATAAGAATGATAACTCGGATCTTTGTAAACTCTAAGGATGTGTTTAATCTTTTAAACCTTAGAAAACATGTGCCAAAGTCGTACTGGATGGTATACTATTTTTCCAGAATGCACACTTATGAAACTCTGACGCAAACACGCTTTAAATAACAATTAAGTGCCGCCTCAAAAAGAGCATCACTCGAACGAGATTTCCACGTCATTCGCGCGACTTGATCATCTCACTCGAACGAGCTGACATGTCATTTGAACGACGTTGCGTCAGTTTGACTTTCTTTGGTTTTTTGTGTAAAACGTCTCTTTTAAAAGATATCCTAATTAGTCAAACTATATTTCGAGTTTATCAGAATAAAACGTAGTGTAAACACTTAAAACATTTTTAAAAACATTTTAAAATATTTTTCTTTATAAAAATACATCCTCATCTTTTATAAAAAGAATTTCGAGCACCGTTAATTATACGCATTCATACCTGAGTGATCTCAGAATGCAATTAACTTGAAGACGAGTAAACTTGCACCAACTAAACTTCAGCATGATTATTTCTTTGAAGCTTTGCCGCAACGTCTTCAATTTTCTTCAATACGTCATAGACCAAGTGGGATCGTGACAAAATTAAATCTCCCTATGACATATTACAAACACAATTTTGTTCACGGAATTAAGTCAAAATAATACAGGGGCTCAATTGAAAATTTATGTCCTTACAGTTATAGTTTCACTGACAATGGTTATAAACTGAAGGGTTATTCTGCAATCATGATAAAAAAAAATAACTGAAACTAGGGTTTAATTGGGAATATACTGCAATAAGGTAAAATAGTTTAAATCATTAATTTAACAGGATGCAGGGGTATACTTCAATCTGGATAATTTATTGAGATGAGTGGGTTTATTGAAATCGCATGTTGTCAAGGTTGGGTTGGCATGAGTTTAAACGAGATAATGATAGAATCAATATTCACAATAAAGTTGAACCACACAAAAGAGTTCATAAATGAGAATATGAGTTCGGCGTTATCACACAATGATATAAACGATACAGTAATGTCAAAGACATAACCTCAAGGTATAATAGTGAAATAGAATCACCTACCATAATTGCGATAATTTTTGACTGGTTTGTACGAGTTGTATTTGATCTCTCTCGCTGTGATTTTAATACAAGGTTATTATGAAAAATTAAAATAAATATTTCAACATTTTATGGGTATGCACATTATTACATATTCGTATGGTAATAGGAATTTTTACATTAATACGTTATTTGGCTTGAATTTTAATAAAATGATTAAAAATTAATAATCGAACTATTATGTTAGTTGTGAAATATGGTAATTAAGGTAGGAAATTATAATACAAACTGGCCTAAAACGATAATTTTTGTTACGGTGTCAGGCTCGTAATTGACCCAATGGCCTAAATTTAGCGTCGACAAAAATAGTGTCTTTTATAAAGTATTTATACATAAAATTATTCCTTTCGACACAGCAAATCCAAGGGTACATTCCGTATATTTTTTTTAGCATCGATTTAGGAGATATTATTTTTGAAGATGCCAAAACTGGCCCTTTTCACATATTTTTGCAAATTTACCATCGGGTTTTTAAATTCAATTCCAATTGTTTTCACGTGACATAAAATATTGTAATGGCCAATCATATGGCTTTACGTGATATAATTCGTTTTTGTTTTCAATTTTTTATAACTCACATATATATACCCACGTACGCGTAATTAAGGAGTATTTTAAAATAACTCTCTCACTCTCTCTCTCACACACACACACATCTATATATATATATATATATATATATATATATATATATATATATATATATATATATATATATAGGGGTATGTATGATAATTTGTGCATGACATTTTTGGGTGCATGGTCATGCATAAAATGTCATGCTAAAAACAACTTTTTTTTAATTTTTTTTCTATAAAAGGGCTTTTTGGGTTTGTTTTTTTTTTGGGGAGGGAGGGGGGGGGGGGGGCACGGGCAAATATATACCTATATACAGTACTGCTCTTGTTTTGACCAGTCTACATTTTAAAAGTGCGGACCGGACATGTGTCACCTGACGGTGAGCTCATATAAGAGAGAGAGAGTCCCTATAATTTAGCCTATGGTTTCTAGGCTCAAAGCCCATATAAGAGAGAGAGAGAGTGCCTATAATTTAGCCTATGGTTTCTAGGGTCACCGTCAGGTGACACATGCCCGGTTCGCACTCTTAAAAGAGCAGTACTGTATATATATATATATATATATATATATATATATATATATATATGGAGAGGTTCACAAGTGGACCAAAAGAATGGACTTTTTAATAGACCTTAACAAAAAATACATAATAACACATTAATTTTAATTCCTATAGTGTAATTGGTTCGCGCCAGCGGCACCCGAGACCCCACCACCCCACCACCCCCCACCCCAACCACCACCATCACCATAGCAGCCCTTATGACAGCAGGGCTGCCATGGGGGTGGGGGTGGGGGTGGGAGGGTGGCGTGGGGTGGGTGGGGGGCGTCTGGGGGGTGGGGGATCGATCGACACGCGTGTTTGGTGCCGCTGGCGCGGACCAATTACACTATAGGAATTAAAATTAATGTGTTTTTTGTTAAGGTCCATTAAAAAGTCCATTTTTTTGGTCCACTTGTGAACCTCTCCCTATATATATATATATATATATATATACTAGCGGATACCCGTGCCGAGGGCACGGTGATAAATTTACCTCCGTGATAAAATCCAGTCCATAAAAAATTAAAATTAAAATAAAAAAAAATAGTCAAACAAATCCATATCTATTTATTAATAAAAAAAATTTAAAAAAAAAAAAACAGCTTTTAGCATGACATTTCATGCATGGGCATGAAATGTCAAAAATATCATACATGTCTTGGAGCCATCCCCATATGCTAGCTTATTATATATATATATATATATATATATATATATATATATATATATATATATATAGAGAGAGAGAGAGAGAGAGAGAGAGAGAGAGAGAGCATGGTTTTTGAAAAATTTTAAAAAATATCTTCACTTTTTGGATGTATGATATTTTCCTCTTTCATGTCAATGCATGAAATGTCATGCTAAAGTGTTTTTTTTATTAGTAAAAAGGGCTTTTTTTTTATTTTTTTAAAGGAAAATAATTATTTTTAAAAAGGGAAATAATTTTAAATAATTTAGTTTATAATTTTTTAAAAATATTATATTTTTTATATTTTTAAAATATTTTGTTTTATTTTTTATCAAGGAGCCAAATTTATCGCCGTGCTCTCGACACGGGCATCCGCTAGTATATATATATATATATATATATATATATATATATATATATATATATAGAGAGAGAGAGAGAGAGAGAGAGAGAGGATCACAAGTGGACCAAAAAAATGGATTTTTTAATGGACTTAACAAAAAACACTAATAACCCATTAATTTTAATTCTCATAATTTAATTGGTCTGCCCCAGAGGCACTCGAGACCCCACCTTCACCTACCCCCCCCCCCCCCCCCCTCCCAATGCAATAGCTAAACCTGACGAGCCCCTAGCCCGATCCAATTCAACTCTGGCCAGCACCCATAAAAGCCGGTGATGAATCAAAAAATCTGGCCTCATACTTCATTACCAACCAGCTTCAAAATACGATTTGGGTGTATAGGAACTCGGGGCGGTGGCCAGAATGGGTTTGATGAGGACAGAAGGTGTTGGATTTTGTAATGGGTTTGGCCGTACCTATAGTGGTCTGTCTGATTTCGAGTTTGGGTTAAGGGGTCAAACCGGGTTGGAGGTTTTGGAGTTGGTGTTAAGATCGGTAGGTTCGAACTAGGTCGCAAGTTGGAGCAGCTCCAGTCTTGGATATGGTGGTCGAATTCGAGTTGGATAGCTAGTGTTGGGTTTTGCAAGTGGGTTAATGGTTGAAGCAGGTTGGACCTGGACTGTTTTTTATTTTTTTTGCAGATAAAGGGGGGCGTTGGGGGGTAAGGGGTGCTGGGGCGGGGGGATGAAGGTCGGGGATGGCCGGAATCATTTCGGGTGCCGCTGGCGCGGACACTTTACACCAAGTAATTAAAATTAATGCGTTATTATTATTTTTTGTTAAGTCCATTAAAAAGTCCACTTGTGATTCTCTTATATATATATATATATATATATATATATATATATATATATATATATATATATATATATATATATATATATATAGAGAGAGAGAGAGAGAGAGAGAGAGAGAGAGAGAGAGAGAGACGATTAGGAGCGGACCTAAACAACGGGTGTACTAACGGACCACCCCCAAACGACGTAGTTTTGGGGGTGAAATTACAAGAAAATCGGGTGAAGTGAGGATTTTCTTGTAATTTCACCCCCAAAACTACGTCGTTTGGAGATGGTCCGTTAGTAGACCCATTCTTTGAGTCCGCCCCTGAACGGCTCCGTATATATTTATATATATTTTAAGAATGCGGACCGGATATGTGTCACCTAACGGTGCACCTACAAATTATTTCATAAATTATAGGTACACTTTCTCTCCTAAAAATTGTCTCCTAAATTATAGGCACACTTTCTCTCTTCTGAGCGCACCGCCAGGTGACACATGTACGACTAGTTTGCACAAGAGCACGACTATATTTATTAAGTGTTAAAACATACCCACACTGAAACACACACATCCCACAGTAAAATACATACACACACACACACACGCACACACACACACACAAGTACACACACGTATATGTGTTAAAACATACCCACACTGAAACACACACATCCCACAGTAAAACACACACACACACGTATATATATATATATATATATATATATATATATATATAATATAATATGGAGCCATATGGAGATGGCAAAAAGACATGTATGATATTTTTGACATTTCATGCCCATGCATGAAATGTCATGCTAAAAGGTGTTTTTTTTTTTTTTTTTTTTTTTTTAATAAATAGATATGGATTTTTTTTAACTATTTTTTTTTCTTTGTTCTTTTTATTTTTTTATGGGCTGGGTTTTTTATATCACGGGGGCAAATTTATCGCCGTGCCCTCGGCACGGGTATTCGCTAGTATATATATATACAGTATTACTCTTGTGCGGATCAGTCCGCATTTTAAGAGCGCGGACCGGACATATGTCACCTGACGGTGAACGTAGAAATTATAAGTTAAATTATAGGCACACTCTCTCTTATATAGGCTCACCGCTAAGTGACACATGTCCGGTCCGCATTCTTAAAATGCGGACTGGTCCGCACAAGAGCAGTATTGTATATATATATATATATACAATACTGCTCTTGTGCGGACCAGTCCGCATTTTAAGAATGCGGACCGAACATGTGTCACCTAACGGTGCACCTAGAATTTATTGCCTAAATTATAGGTACACTCTTTCTCTTTTCTGGGCGCACCGCCAAGTGACACATGTCCGCTCCGCATTCTTAAAATGCGGACTACTCCACATAAAAGCAGGACTATATATATATATATATATATATATATATATATATAAACACGCACGCACACACAAACACATATGTCATGGATTGCTCAACACACGCGCACGCACCTCCGCACACACCATAATTCATACACGGCTATAGAACCCAAGAACCCATCATCTCCACTAAAGCTCCAAAGGAAGAAAAAACCACTTCTTTATTTTTTTCTCTAATATATATATATATACCCAAACACACCTATACATATATATATATATATATATATATATATATATATATATATATATATACATACAAACTGGTATATATAAAAGAACACAAAAAAAACAGTTATGAAGAGAAAACCATACCCGGTTGGTTTTTGAGATCTTCCCATGGTGTTTCCGATTTGGGAGAGAGAAGGAAGAATAAAGGGGTTCCAGCGTGGGGAGAGAGAAGGAAGAAGGGTTCGGTGGATTATGATTTCCCTGGTTTGTTCGTGGGTTTGGGGAAGGAGGGGGTTGAGGGTTTTTGTTTTGTTTTCCTTCTCTTCTTCTTCTTCTTCTTCTTCTTCTTCTTCTGCTGCTGTGCGTGGAAGAAGAGAAAGGGTGCTTGTGTTGTGTTTTTTTCTGTCCTTATACATTTGAGGAGATGAAGTCGGCTTAAAAAAACTAATATAATATTTAAAATATCTCATATATTTGTTTATAAGTTTGTGATTTTTACGTTTAACCTCAAAGTTTCGTAAAGTTTAAAAAATTTAACCTTGGCCCAATCGTTGTTTAACTAATCACTCGAATTTTTTTATTCAGGGTTTAACAATGATGTTCGGATTTTGGCCGAAAAATAAATAAAATATAAATACCTACGCAATAATTATACGCGTAACATTTTGTAGGAATTCTTACTCGGATTAAAGGCATAATGGCGTGGGACATAAAATTCGGGTATTTATATTTTTGGACTCGGTGTTTTTAATATAAAATTTAAAATAAAAATCAATTTAGAAAAAATTTTGTGACGGTATTTGATTGTTAAAATGACATTTATGGTCGCCTCACTTAAAAATGATATTTTGAGTCATTATTAATTTATTTAAATAATAAAATAAATTGAGGGTTATTAAAGACTCAATATCATAATTTATGTATAATAAAAGAATGAAATAAGCTTGTTAAGCAGACAGTAGAGAAGCCAGCCGAGCGGAATAGTGATAACCTAGAATCCTTCGCCAAGGAAGAGGAAACCGCCCAAGACTTGGAACAAATGAAGAAGTAAAAAATAGATCCTCGATAGAAGGCAATTTTGAGAAAGAGACATCAGTTTGGCAATTATTTATTAATGGTTCATCTTATGCAAATGGCAGCCGAGTCAGACTAGTTATCACTACACTTAGGGGTAGACGTAGAATATGCACTGAGTTTTAATTTCAAAGCCTCCAATAATTAGGCGGAGTGGATTTGGTAGCAAGTTTTGGATTAATTTCATCATTAGCTGCCTAATAGTTGTTAGCCCACAATGATTCTCAATTGGTCATAAACCAGGTGTTAGGAGTCTATGGGGAAATATAAGAGACCATGTCAAAGTATTTGGCAAAAGTGAAATTATTACTCCCAAAATTAGTTGTTGTCCCGATGGTTGGGATTCCAAGAACTAAGAATGTCTGTCTGAGCAGATGTGTTAGCTCATCTAACATCGGCGACCAGGGTTGAACTCAAGAGAACTATTGACGCGACTCAAAATGCGTCTCTAGTGCTGCTAATTATGGTTCAAGTGTAAACCAGTCGCTCAAGTAATATCCTAGTAAACCAGGTATCGAACACAAGGACTAAGACGTATACACGTAACAACGAATAAGGAAGGCGCATAACCTTATAACTGACTCAGATAAAGGAAAGAAAAGATGATGATTTTTTGTGATTATATCTATCAACTAAAACGATTTAAATTAAACTACTATTTAACTACGCATGCAAGAATGAATAAACTATGGATTGATAGTTATGAAAGAGAAGTAAGGTCGGAATACAGTCCCTAAACCCCTTTATGAATTCACCGGATACAAAAATAGTCGAGAATTAAACAATTAATTAAGGACAGACTTTGTTCCTTTCAAACATTAGACATATGAAGGAATGAACCGGCACAATATGAAATCAATAATCCAAATAAAGTACGTGACGAGATGGCCAATACGCGCATTGCACTCTTAAATACCCTGGTTACCTAGGGCAACCAAGGTTAAAAGTCCTACGATGTTTGTATTAACTATGTGACACGTTCTAAGTAATTATTTAATTCAAGAACATATTTTTATATCCATACAAACCTTTTAGGATTGGGTTTATGCATCCCAACCTTTGAAAATCTAAACGGACATGACGTAAGTGCTAAAAAAGATGATTTTTACGTTGCATGTAATGAGAATCATGATGAACTTAGATCTAAACATGTATGAGTATCTCTTATCAAATAAACAATGAATTAGCAAAGAGAGAAACAAAAGAAAAATATTGAACTTTACTTGTCTTGAAGAAAAACCTTGAATTCTATGCCAAAAGAGGAACAAATTGTTGAAGATAAACAATCATATGGTTCTTGCCTTCAAGAATCTCCAAAAAATATGTAAAAACTTCTCCTCCAATGTCTGGTCATACCCTAAGATATATCTATCACGTTTTATTAAGTGTTTCAACCTTGCACAACTCTCTCGCCAAACCGGTTCGTTTTTGGATTCTTTAATGGGGCGAACTGGTCCGGTGCTTAACAGAGTGCTGGATCGATCTGAATTCGTTTTCATCGGTTTGGTTTTCACATTTCAGTGTTGGGGACCGGTATGCTTCTTTGTCTAACGATTTGGTTCGGTTGGAATTATTTTCCTTGATTTTCCCTTGATTTCTTCTCAACTTTGAAATTTCATAACTTTTCAACCGGGATTCGGAATTGGATGTAGTTTCTTCCTACATGCTTGTGTACTCGAGGTCTTCAACTTTCCTCCTGGTTCCATGTCCGACTTCCTGGTGTAAAGTTACTTTTTTTCCCTTGACTTTCCTTTACTTGTTTCTTTCTTGAGTTTGAGTTTTTTTCTTTTCATCACTTGTATAAAATATCTACAAAATGTAAGCGAAATACCCAAAACTCGATGCACTCGATGGAAGATGTCAGTAGCGAATATATGAGATAAATCAACATAATTTACATCGTACGAGGGGATGAAATTCTATAAATTGCGGGGATAAATATGAAGAATTTATGCCTAATCAAACCCCCTAACTTAGAAACTTTGATCGTCCCGAGCAATGTAAATGAATCAAAGCAAGGTCAATACACTTAGCAAATATGTTATTAGGATAAAATACCTCTTTCACAGGTAAGCGATTGCATTTCGGGTATGCAACAAGCCTTTAAACCCCTAGGTTACGCTAGCAGGACGAGTGGTGTCTCGTGAGGATCTTGCAGTGAATATACTTATAAAATTCATTTTCGTCTCAAAGAACGCTCAAAATACTCAAAAATTGTACATTTTAAACTCCCCAAAAATGATCACCGTAAATTTATATACTCAAGTCTCAATTCATTGTGTGTGTTTGCGGAGCTGAAAATTAAACCGCTAATTTTCACCGATTGATCGTTACGTTACTTTCCAAAAATTCTTTTTGATTTCAAAATCTCACGGGATGCTCTCTTAAATGAATCATTCGGAATGTGGCTATTTCTCTCAGTATGCGTGATATAAAGAGTAGATATAATAGAACACAAATTCACGCACACACATTTGAAAGACGAAATTTTTATGGTGAAAAGATCTCTTCATCGGATCACGGTTATTGAAAAATGGGAAACATCGCCTCTTATTCACACCAAGTGATCTCTCTCGTTATCTTTTCGCATTTTAGCTCTCCACGTGGTAATCAATTTCACTATTCGGACTTGGTTAGGACTTTATCGGGTGATAAGGTGTATTGGATAAAATCGGATTGGTTGGAAAAGTCGGAATTGGAAAATGTATATATGATATCCGTTAGTGCTTCTTCGGGCTTTTTCTCATTTTCTTTTTCTTTTTCTATTTTTTTTTCTATTTTTCACATTTTTCTTTTCTTGCTATTTTTGTTGATCATTTTTCTTTTATTTTTCTTGCCTCTTTTATGCACTTTTCGGACGTAATTGATGAATTATTCTATTTTCACAACTGCGGGCTAAATGGATTTTTCGAGTTTTCAAATGAAAAGCGAAAATTTTATTAGGCTCAATTGGCTAGCAAAAGGATAATTTTTCATAACTTTTTATGGCTAATATTTTTTGGGGGGGTAAACAAACGATGGCCTCAGTTCATTTATCCAAATTACTCATTATTTTACCATATGCGTCTCGAGGATAATTTAGTTTAGAGATATTTTAGTGCACTTTCAAGAAACATCTCACACGTTTCCCATAACCGTTCAAAACAAAGGAGTTGAGATCCTCAACGACTTATTTGAAAATAAATTGAACATTGAGTTTACTATTAACTCGCATTGATTTAAAAACTCACAACGATTAATAGGCTTGAAATCTCACTGGGTTGATTAATCTCCACATTTATTCGTAAATTCGTCAATTTTCGTTCAATTTCTATCTTTGGTCAATTTCGACTTAGTGCTCTTGATTTTTACAATTCGAGACTTCAAAACAAATTTTTTGTGATATTTTTCAAAAAAATAAATTCCAATTTTTATTTATTTTGAGAAAAAAAATATTTTTGACTTTTTCAAATTCGTTAATTTATTTGAAAATTTTTGAATTTTTCTAATGTTTTTGGGCATTTTGAAATTTTTGAAATTCACGTGTACACCCCCACCCCCACCCCCCAACTTAGACTTTTGTAATGCCCTCATGCAAACAAGGACTAAAAATCCAAACAAAAGATAAGAGTATATAAAAATAAACAAAGGGCAAAATGCAATTTTTGTATTAATAACCAAGGATTACAAGAAATAAAGAGAGAAATACATAGTTAGTTGTAAGAAGATAAGACAATAAAGGGTCAAAAAGACAACGAACTACATAAGGAATACCAAACAATGCAACACCAAAACAGGGCCTATTGTGGGGGTAGATGAGAGGTTCCGAGCGCATTGGAGTCATACGGATCATAAAAGTAAGTGGGGGTTGGAACACCCTCACTTACATGCAACTTCTACATCTCAGCTTGAAGGCGGACCATCAAGCTTATGTCTCGACGATAGGCCTCTTGGTCTGACCGATAATTCCTCAAAAACTCTTGGAAACTCGTCTCTAAATTCCCAACACGACGAGTGAGATCCTCTCCCACCGGCTCATAATCGGAGTCCTCTTCCTTATTGTACTCGGGCTCTTCCTATTCCATCTCAGCATCCACGTTTGCCGCAGCTTATATCACCTCCCTTTATCGTTCACTTCGTGTGCGGGATTCTTTCCCAATGGCCTTTCGAAAGCGGGGAAAGACTTGTATCATCTCCTTACGAATTTGCATCTTATGACCACAAAGGACCCTAACCTAAAACTAACTAATGTACACAAGAATCACCTCATACGCATCGGGGGTGCGACGACCTCTCATTTCAATCTCTCTTAACCCCGTAAACGGGATTCGATAACCAAATGGTGTCGGCTTCTTCAACACACGCCTCTAAATATGGCTTTAGGCGTTGTCCATTAACATTGAATGTGTCTTCCCCCTTTGGTTCTTCCAATTCAATAGCCCCGTGGGGGAACACTTCTTTCACTATGAATGGGCATGTCCACCGCAAACGTAATTTATCGTGAAAAAAATGTAGGTGGGAGTTGTAGAGAAGAACTTTTTATCCCGAATGAAACCCTTTTGTGCCGGATGATTTTATCATGTACGAGTTTCATCCAATCTTTGAATATCTTGTCATTCTCATACGCATCTTTGCGCATCTCTTCCAACTCATTCAATTGAAGCTTGCGAGCTTCATTGGCTTTACTGAAATTATAGTTCAACCTATTGATTTCCCAATAATCTTTGTGTTATAACTCCACAGGGAGATGGCGAGTCTTGCCATACATGAAGCGAAAAGGGGACATTCCGAGGGGGTTCTTGTAAGCGGTACGATAATCCCATAGCGAATCGTTCAATCGGAGGGACCAATCTTTCCGGTTACGATTGAAGGTCTTTTCAAGAATGTTCTTAATTTTACGATTCGCTATCTCGGCTTAACCGTTAGTTTGGGGGTGATAAGTCATCTCAACCTTGTGGGAAACTCCATACTTTCTCATGAGTTTTTCAAACGGCCGATTACAAAAGTGTGTGTCGTTATCGCTAATGATTGCTTTTGGATCTCTGAAGCGAGAAAGTATGTGTTCTTGAAAGAACTTAATCACCACCTTATTGTCATTAATATTTGTATCTATGGACTCAAACAATTTCGACACATAGTCTACCGCGACTAGGATGTATAAGAACCCAAAGAAGGGTAGAAAAGGGCCCACTAAGTCAGTACCCCAACAATCAAAAATCTCAATGACGAGTATGGGTGTTAATGGCATCATGTCTCGTCGAGTGATGGCTCCCATCCTTTGATGTCTATCACAAGATTTACAATACGCATGTACATCCCCAAAAATTGTGGGCCAATAGAGACCCCATTGAAGAATTTTAGCGACCGTCTTTTTCGTCGAAAATGGCCTCCACATGCTTTCGTATGATAACAACGGATGACACTCAAAATCTCGTCACCCGATACACAACGTCAGATGATTTGGTCCGCATAATATTTGAATAAATATGGATCGGCATAAAATAACATGCGCGACCAAGTAAGGAACTTCTTTCTCTCTTGCGAGTTTCAATCGGAAGGAACGACTCCCGTGACAAGTTCATTAACTATATCCACAAACCAAGGGAGAGAAGAAGTGGAAAATAATTGATCATCTAGAAAATATTCATCTATGGGTATGGGATCACTAGGCACGTCGGATGAAATTCGGGACAAATGGTCGGCAACGACGTTTTTTACTCATTTCTTGTCTTTTATGGAGAGATTGAACTCTTATAGGAGTAGGATCCACCTTATGAGGCGCAGATTACCATTATTTTTGGAAAGATGATATGTAAGTGCTGTGTGGTTGGTAAACCAAGTGATTATCGAACCGATGAGGTAAGAGATAAATTTATCTAGGGCGAAAACGATTGCTAGCAATTCTTTCTCCGTGGTGGAGTAGTTGAGTTGCGGACCGGTTAACACTCAGCTAGCATAGTAGATGACATGAGCTTTCTTGTCTTTTATTTGGACCAAAATAACCCCTATTGCAAAATCACTCGCACCACACATAAGCTCGAATGGAAGGGACCAATCCGGAGCTTGCATAATGGGGGCGAAAATAAGCATGTTTTTCAATTTATCAAAAGCACTTTGACATGCTTCATTCCACTCAAAGGGGGAATCCTTCATAAGGAGGTTACTCAAGGGTCTAGAAATGTCACTAAAATCCTTAATAAACCTTCTATAGAAACCCGCTTGACCCAAGAAAGAGCGCACATCCTTTAGAGATTTAAGTGGGCGAATCTCGGCTATGATGTCTATTTTTGCCCTATTAACCTCAATTCCTTTGGACGACGCTATGTGGCCAAGAACTATTCCTTTGGTAACCATAAAATGGCACTTCTCCTAATTTAGTACCAAGTTATTTTCCACACGCCAGGCTAGCACTTTTTCAAGATTCGCTAGATAAAGGTAAAAAGAGGGGACGAAAATGCTAAAGTCATCCATAAAGGCACCTTTCAACCATGTCGCTAAAGAGAGTAAGCATGCACCTTTGAAAGGTCACGAGCACATTACATAATCCAAATGGTATGTAGGCAGACGTGCCAAAGGGACATGTGAAAGTCGTTGTAATACCCCGTATTTTTGTGATATTTATTTATGGGATTAATTGAATTAAATGCGTATTAATTGGAAATTAATCCGGATAAAAATACTAGCGATATGCGAGTTAGTATTTGATATTAATGAGTATATATGGCTATATATAAATATTGAACTATGAAACTTGTCGTGAGATTGAAATACGACAATTTGGAAATTTTGTTGAGACGCGTGTGAGAGTCGCGTCATGGAATATAATTATGATAATTAAAAAGTGAATTTTATTTCTATAAACCGTATGGTCATTTTGAGTGCGCCAACGCATCCGGAAGGGTCGAAATAGTCAGAAAACACTAGCCGGGGGTTTAGTTTGGGTCCCGGGGCATTTTTAGGCCATACCGGCAACGTATAAGGGTAGTTTGGTAATTTTAGAATTTTGGGATTTTTGATTAACGAATTTTAGGAGTTTTAAATGGAAAATTAAAAGACCCACTAACCCATTACCAGCCATTAACTGATTAGAGGGCTACGAGGGTTATTAGAATTAGCCCCAAAAGTTCCTAAGTCAAACCCTAGCCTCCATTGCCACCATTAGAGAAGAGCTTGTAGAGGGAGAGAGAAGAGAGGAGAATTCTGCAGAGAGAGAGAGAGAGAGAAACTCATCAATTCGTCATCAAATTCATAGATACACATAAGGCAAGTGGTTTAATTTCATTATTTTGCAGAGAATGCTTCTTCCATACGTAGGAAATTCAAATAAATTGTATTGTTCTTGGAGTATGATGAAAACCCATTTAATTGGATGTAGAGATTTAAGAATCTATTGAGGAAATTGCATGTAGAACGTTGATAGGATGATTAGTCAGATGAAAATACATCTTTTACAGCATAAAAACGGATTTAGTTATGTCTATGAATGACTTGATTTTTCTAGGGTTCATGTTCTTGAGATTTGGAAAAAAAAATGTTGGAGATTTGATAATTTGATGTAGTTTAGGGTGATTTGAATCCATATAAATGTTGTAATGCTGTTGAAACATGTTTAGGAAGGATTAGATACCTTGAAACATTGTAGGAATGACATTTAGGTGAGATTAGAGGTGAAGAGAAGTTGGAAAAACGAGTTAAGGAAAATCTGGGCTCGAATCTGGCCACTCGTTAGAAGACCTGCCCAGGTCGTTCGAACGAGCTCGTTCGAACGAGCTCGTTCGAACGAGCTTCTAACGAGTTGACAGTTTGACTTCTAACGAGATGGATGTTCGTTCGATGACTTTCGTTCGAACGAGATCTCGTTAGAAGGCCCAGTTCGTTCGAACGAACTCTCGTTCGAACAGCCTCGTTCGAACGAGACTTCTAACGAGCTGACAGTTTGCGCTTTTTAGCCTGTTTTGATCCCGAGTGTCCCGTAACCTTGCTTATATGTAGAGATGACACTTCCTTGTGGATTAATTGATATATTTGGGATGTTTGGGATATAATGAGGAGTAAAACCTAGAAGTGTAGTTTGAACCTAAGGGGAATTATGGAGTAGGACGTGAGTATCTATTACGATGCGAGAACATTTACGGCCTAAATAATTATATTAACCGGGAACATATAAATTGTGTATCATTATATGTCGGTACGAGATTGAGAAGTGTACCACCAATATATTATGGTGATTACTAAGATGTGTACGTACTTAGTATATGTATTGCTTTTATGTGTATGACATACCTACCATACTTGCTATCACGGGAGGTTTACGTTCGCTTAGGGCCCTCTAATCCTTGTGTTGCCCGAATTTATACTGGTACCTCGATGAACATAGGTCAGAGAAGGACTTATTGGGATGTTAATAAGTCTGCTGATCGTGGGAGCGCAGGTATGTGCGTGACCCATGTGATGTGACCGTGTTCGACTCCATTATTTGTGATGTTGTTATCTGAGAACGATTCCTGAGAGATTCGGAATGCGTGATCCTTATGTACGTGATGTACCGGGATTGATAGCAGAGTATGTGTGCACCGCAGCTTAGTCTCGGGGTGCTTGTATTGTATATTTATGACATGAATAATATACTCTTAATTAATGGGAACTTTCATGTGATATTATGTGTATAAATATGGAAACGTTTTGATAAAACATAAAGGGATAACCTGAAATGAATTGTATTACTAATTGAAAATCTGAGTTTAAGTAAAGACCTCTATTGATTTGATAACGCTAGAATGTAAAATGGAAATCGAGTAGTAAAGGGTAAAACTTATTACGGTTTGGTTAGATATGTATGTCATTTAGATGGGTACGGTACGTTAGGAGTGCACATGTAGTCGAGAGGTGAGAATTTCATGTGAGTGCACGTCCTAACATGTATTTTGCATTTAATGTTTTAATGTTATTAAAACACTTGCTGTTTTTAAAATGATTTCCACTTTCGGGCTCTGACCCATTTGCTTTCAAATCTATTTTTTTGTAAAAACCATTTTAGGTGCCCAGCCACAAGGACACCATGCTTAGGATCCTCATTCAGGTGACGAGCTGTAGCTGTTTGTGGAAGTTACAGGACTTTGCTTGTAGACGCTTCATCTATATTGACTCTATATTCAGCATTTATCAGTTGTAGGGCATGTCGCCCATTTCTTTAGAGGCATTTCATTTATTTCAGTTATTCAGACTTCGGGCATGTAATTAATTCAGGATTCAGACTTGTCATTTTACTTTCAGTTGTGGGATTGTTGTGAGGAGTTTTCCTCCGGACTTATTATTATTTGTTAGTTATTTCATTACTTCGTTATGGTGAATGGATTATGTTGTTCTTCCATTATTCTTCTATTGCATGTTAATCAGACTTAAATTAAAATTTGGCAACTTACTTTTTAAATACTAGGTGGTTAGTAATTATTAAAATGTTTTCGACAGTGATTCTATTAACTGAACCAACTTGACATTTTGTATTGATTTAATAAAGGAGTAGCTACCCGGTATTTAATTAGTTGGGGTGTCACAGGTGGTATCAGAGCATCAGGTTCTAGTGTCCATTAGGATCTGTACGGCTTATTATGTTTCCGCTGAGCTTTCTTTGATGTAGAGCCCTATATTTTAGGACTGTTGTATTCTCTTGTTTATGATACGTTATTCAGCTATTTTAAGTTTATAACTGCGAACTTATAGACTTTATTCTTGTTTCAGAATGCCTCCACAACGTGCACAAATGATTCCCAGGGATACAACGCCAGAACCACAGCCCGCACCAGTTCAGGGCACGATGAATGCCGCCGAGGTTGCAGCCATTGTGGCCCAGGCAGTAAATGCCGCACTAGACGTAGTTCAGCAGGCACCACCTCAGGCGCCGATAGTCGCGCCAGTTCAGGCACATGCATTCCCGTCTTCTTGGGAACGTGTACGTGATGCTTTCCAGAAAGCACACCCTCCGGAGTTCGCAGGTAGCTCCGATGTGGTAGTTTCGAGTCAGTGGAGGAAGGATATTCAGCGGCACTTGAGGATGTATGAGTGCACCGATGTCCAGAAGCAGATACTATCTACCTTTAAGCTAGTGGGGTCTGCACTGCAGTGGTGGGAGTCTATTACCACCGTTGAGGAGAGAGATACTCTCACTATCCAGGAGTTTTGGGTGCGGTTTGACCGTAAGTACTTTCCGTCAGCTGTTCACACGGAGATGAGAAGGAAGTTGATGAGCCTCAAGCAGGAGGGTAAGACTGTGGCCGAGTATGAGGCCGAATTCACTGATCTTCTGAACATTGTTCCGGATGAGATACCGACAGAGGAGAAGAAAATACAGAAATTTACAGACGGGTTGACTTGGAGGATTCGTCAGCATTTGTTGGGGAACCTATCGTTGGCCACTTACTCTGATGTGGTTAACGCTGCACTGTTACACTGCCAGGACCATCGCTTTCACTTGACTGAAGGCAAGAGATCAGGAGAGTCCAGCCATCAGGGCAGGACTGGGGGAAATGGTGCCAGTGGGGCACATTCTGTTCAAAGGCAGAGGCAGGGTGATCAGGGTTCCCAGGAGGGGGATCACAAGTGGTTCAGGTTAGGAAATTTCAGGCACGGACAGGGAGGTTTCCGGCAGGGCCATCAGGGTCCGAACGGCCATCAGAACCAGCAGGGTCAGAATGGTCAACAGCAGTTTCAGCAGGGCCAGTGGAGGAATGGTAACGGCCACCAGGGCCGAGGGCAGCAGGGACAGAGAGGGGGGAACTTCCCGGGGAAGTGTTTCGTTTGTGGCAAGACTGGCCATAAACGCCAGGACTGTCCTGATAGGGGCAGGGCCCCACAGCAGCAGCAGGGTGCTCGACATGAGCCACATAGGCCACTTTTTCCACCTGCTCTCCCAGCTCCAGCCCAGGTGCCAGCACTACCAGCCATTCCAGCAGTTCCTGTGCAGCAGGGGTAGTTACAGTATGGACGTGTCTATAACGTCCACCAGGCAGCAGCTCCACAGGCACCACCCGCAATTGAGGGTATGTTTCTTATCCATGGTACTATGGGTTGGGTTTTGTTTGATACGGGGGCAAGGCATTGTTTTATAGCTACACATTTTGCGAAAGCCTTAGGGTTGTTAGCCACAGCAGAGAGCACAGTGACGTGTGTAGACTCACCATTGGGGAGTGGGTCACTTATTATCTTTATATGCCGGGGAGTGGGGGTAGAGATTGGTAGTTTGGTATTACCTGCAGACATGTTGGTATTAGACATGCATGTTCACGATGTGATCATCGGTATGGATTGGCTCGCGAATTATAGAGCCATGATTGATTGCTTCCGTGGGAGCATTGTTTTTGCCATTCCGGGGCAAGAGATGTTTGTAGTGGCGATGCCTCGCCCAGAGGGAGGTTCGACCGCTCATTTGTACTACATAGATGAGGATACCTCTAAGGAGGTTTTGATTCCTTTAGATTCGATCCCAGTTGTCAGGGAGTATTCCGATGTGTTTCAGGAGATACCAGGCCTACCCCCCAGTCGAGAGATAGACTTTGTCATAGACTTATTACTAGATACGAGACCTATAGCACGCGCACCGTACCGTATGGCTCCGGCAGAGATGCGAGAGCTACGAGATCAGATTGAGTAGTTGTTGGGTCAGGGGTTTATACGGAGGAGTACTTCGCCGTGGGGTGCCCCTGTGTTGTTCGTGAAGAAGAGAGATGGTTCACTGAGACTGTGTGTGGACTACCGAGAGTTGAATAAGGTCACGATACGGAATAAGTATCCGTTGCCTCGAATCGATGACTTATTCGACCAGTTGAGAGGAGCTTCTTTCTTCTCCAAGATTGATTTGAGATCGGGATACCATCAGTTGCGTATCAGGGAGGAGGACTGTAACAACCCGCCTAATAAGATACCGGGCGATCACTCCAATATTAAATTAAAACAGGAGTCTCATATGGATCATTCTTAGCATCACTGTCGAAAAATCCATTTAATTACTAATATCCTATTAGATGGCTGTTAAAAACTTTTACTTAACTACTCTTTTTAGCGCACAAATTAAAACATCCACAATTAAATGCGTAATGAACTGAAATGGAAAAGAAAGAAACTAAAATAACCGAACACTCGGTCCAAATAATACAACCATATCGAATGCTGTACTGAAAGAGTAAATAAATGCAGTTGGACCATTGGCCCGAATGTGTATACAGTACCTCCTATCTAGAGTACAAGAAGGGAAGCGTCTACTGAAAGTCCTGCAAGCATCCAAAGCTGCTGCAGCAGACGTCTGACTCGAAAGAGTTCCCATCCAGGCGTCCCTGTGTCTGGACACCTATATATATACAGTATAGAGAAAGAAAGGAGAGTAGACAAACGGGTCAGAGCCCGAATGTTTAGAAAATATTTTGCAAGTTCATAAATGCTTTATTTTTATAAAAATAGTTTTATCTCATATTTAAATTGGTATCGCACTCTCGTGAGATACCCCTCACCTCTCCTCTAACAGTGCACTCCTAGCGCATCCCTAAAACATCCTAGTCAAGCTACCCTGCTAAACTAGTCTAATACCCAACCACTATCTATCCTAGATAGTCACATAGATGTACTAAGGGCTAAACTTCACTTTAATCTCGACGCTATGCCATGTTCGTGCGTGGGGTGTCTCGCGAAGCGAAATCCAAACAAGGAACCCCCCCGATACACTACTATGCAGCAAGGTCGATCTTTGAGATCCGCCAGTCCCTCAGTACAGAAAGATATATAATATATATATACCATAGATATTTAATAATAAGCGCACTAAGGATTAAACTTCTCCCCAGTCTCAACACAGTGCCATATTCGTGCGTGGGGTGTCTCGCGAAGCGAAATCCAAACAAGGAACCCCCCCGATACACTATTATGCGGCACGGTCGATCGTCGGGATCCATCAGACCCTCGGCACTCGATTTATACATATACATATATTTACAATATACTTCCGGGTAATATAATTATCACCCGGACTGAGGCTTTCCAAATCAATTGTATCTTTATAATACACGTCCGGATCTATCTCCCGGACTGAGGTGTATTCTATACACAAAGTATTAATAAATACTTATTCTTTTCATTTCAAAACTTTCATTTCCCTTCTCATATCCAGGAAATGTATTTAAAAGCCAATTCATTATCATGAATTGCTTTAATAAATCATATACCTTTTAAAAGCCAGTTTTATTATCATAAAAATGCTTTTCCTTATCAAAATATCCCATTTCCCTTTTTATACTCAGGAAATGTATTCAAAGACATTTTCATTGTCATAAAAATGCTTTGATCATAACATATGCTTCCACATCCCTTCTTCCATCCGGGAAGTGTTACCGAAGCCAATTTATATATAACCCATTTCCCTTCCTATATCCAGGAAATGTAATTAAAGCAAATCCATTATTATGAACTGCTTTAATAAACGCGTTCTAAGACCGCACGTCCGGATTTCTCCACTGTGCGCGCCCCTAAATGGCTATCATCTTCCAGGGCCTCCAAGACAACCTGGGATCCTATATCGAAACACGTCGGGAAGCGGCCATGAGCCTGCGTGGTAGCCAAGACCACACCCGAAATCTCCCTACCCCCGCAGAAAATATACAACCATAAGCGCTCCCATGGCCTAGGACTATATCCACCCTGCATCATTAGCCAGGGGGCTTCACCATACGAACGCAACTTCCCATATGATAGCGATTTAGAGAGGTGTGTAATCCATATTTTATTAATTATGAAAAACATTTCTCTTTCCATTTTGAAAATATTCATTTATATATTTTCAAAATCATTACCATCATCATATATATATATATACCTAAAACACACAGTATATACATATCCTATATATTCTTCCTAGAATATATATATAAACGGCCTTAGTGGCCTATAGCATCTAACGATGATAATAATCCCAAAGATTCCCTCCAGGAATCACAATCATGCATTCCTATAAGCATGATACTAAACCCAAAGTATTTTCTTACTTTGTTCAATACTAATTACCTCAATCATCTCCTAAAGGTTTATTTATCCTCAAAGCCCTTATTTAGGAATCCCCATAAATCCCAAAATTCAATCCAATATCCATTTAAATCCTAACTTGGATTTATTCCTACAAACCCAAAGTTTTAATATCTCCTCAAATTCTTTAGAGGTCCTAAAAATCCTTTTGAGAACCCCTAATATTTATCTCCAATAAATTAAAACTAATGATTTCAATCTCGGACAGCTTTCCGTAGAAAAATCACTATAAATCCAAAAAAAATCAGAAAAATACGCGGTCGGCGCTCACGCGACCGCGTCGAAGAGATCTACAAATTTTATTTTTTGACCAAGAGCCGAATCGATTCGCCTCTAGGCCGAATCGATTCGGTAAGCACGCTGCCTACACTGTTCATCGTCTTCTCCGAGACGGTTTCGGCCATTAAAGCTTCTCCCAAGCTTTTGTCGCCTCACCCAACGTCCTACAACCTCAACCAACTACAAATACCCATATATTAAGGGTTCTAAACATCCTAGAACCCTAAACCACCAATTAATTTTACATAAAACCTAAGTTTCTCCAATTAACCAATTTTAGGGGTTTATTCGTTTTATCTCCCGAAAACCCGTTTTATCCACGAATACCCAACCCAAAATCATTAGGGTTTGTTATACCAACAATGATATGAGATATTTATGCATAAAAATAAATAAAGCAAGTAAACACTTGCCTCGTGGATAAAATCCGACGACCTCGAGCCGAATCCCGCGGAGGCCGGTCGGAATCTCCCCCTTTTTTTCCTCTTTTCTTCCTCCTCTCTCTCTTCTCTCTCTTTCTCTTCTTTTCTTTCTCTTTTTCTCCCTCTCTTCCTCTTTATATATAGAGAAAAGGGTTTTAACCCTAAAAACCCAAAAACGACTCGTTTACCCAATTACGAGTTACTTTTACCTCTAAAATTACCCGAAACTCATTTCCGACAATCGGACACTCTTTTCCGACTATCTCGGCCATTCCGAGAATTATGGCGCAGTCGAAATTCCCTTCCGAGGTACTTGACCGCAAATCACTATTCCAACCCAAAATAAATAAATGCGGGTTTTCCCATTAAAATCTTACCTCGTGTCGCTATACTCCACGGCGACATATAATTAAATTATTTCGACCTATATAGTCCCAAAATAATTTATAACATCCTTCGAAAATTATTAAATCCTCGAAAATCCCAAAAATCACTATTTCGAGAAATTCTCCAAATTGCCAATTTATATTTAATTAGGGAATTTAATTGTCTCCAAAAAGGACGGGTTGTTACACTCCCCCCCTTACAACGGAATTTCGTCCTCGAAATTCGGGTACAACCTACACCACCAATCTTAGGATCACTACAAATCCTAATACCTCAAGGGAAACACTAACCCAATGGTTCCCAACCATATGCTACACGACTACCACAATCGCAAAGTGACTCTTATACGTCACATAATACCCATCATCTATAATGCCTATCAGCATGAATTTCAACCTTATATACTACTCCCATCTTAGCTAGGCGGTACATCGAACTACCTTACCAAGGTGCCCATACACCTTTCTAACTTGTGCATATCAGCACAAACATTACGAACGTCTGACACGCATCACTCTCTCCCAATAAGGATCTCCTTTCCTCGGTGTAATACTCACCTATGGGTCCTCCGAACCCGCGCATTTCAATACTCTTAACCTCGGCGCTGCTAATACTAGCGAACCTATATCCTAAAAATGCTACGATCTAAGCGTTACCCTACCTATTCGAAACTAATATAATCCTAAGTATGTCCCTAGTGCCCAAGGCCTCTCTTAACTCCCGACAATTGCTTGGTTTCATGCGTGGGACGTCTCGCCAAGGCGAAATCCAAACAAGGAACCCTCCCGTTACACTACTCCCTCGCGTAGTCGGTCATCGAGATATAACGACCCAAGGCACAGAAGCGGGACGTCCTAAATTCTACTAGGCTAGCCTATGAACGCATTCCTACTATCTTATCCTTCCGCCCATACAGAAGGAAACCTAACTAATCAAGTGCCCACTTTCTGTAGAAAGTGTCACGAACATAATACCCAAAATGTAGCTCCTCAAAACTTGCCTTTTCATTAAGGCCTGACTATTGTCCTCAAATAAATTTCTCTAAGTCCAACCTCACCCACCCATTTGTGGCGAAGGGACCACTTTAGTTCTTTTCCATAGCACAATACTTCCATAAGCATATTAACATTATGTGGCTCATAGCCTATAGTGGTTCATCCACACTATAAGACCCTTCCACAAGATCAACATCCTTGCATCCCATAACAGCTCCCCACTCCCGACGCCGTTAAGAGTCATGTGTGGAGTGTCTCGCGAAGCGAAATCCAAACAAGGAACCCCTCCACACATTAACCCTTGACTTCGTTGGTTATGGAGTTCTGTCATTTAAACATGCAACCGGGATAACCCCATCCCCTAATCCAACAAAAGGTGATCTGAACTCCTATCTCTAACTAAGAGTCATACCACCCTGCGCTCGCACTCATTCCTAAGTCCTTACGCAAGCTAATACTGAGCTAAACCTTACCGCTCAACAACGATTCTGTGGACCTTAAATTATATCTATAAGGTTGCCACATATACCACCCAAAATAAGGAAGCCTCTGCTCATCGAGGTTCCATAAGTCCAATATAACAAAGGTGTACTCAACCTGTATAAAGGTGAGACACCACAATAATAATATGTTCCCTCCAGGAATTGCGGACACGATAGACTTGCCATCATTAGCCTGCTATCGCTCCGTTACACCATATACCGTATACGTATATATACAAAATATAATCACCCGCCTCTATGGCGAATGAAGGGAAATAAAATTCCGCTATTGCGGAAAACACATAGTCATACATTATAATGTTATCGAGACCGCCACAACTCAAAATACACACACGAGTCCAGGGCTAACTAATACCGCGACTTTATCTAGTCACGCCAAATATTAACACCATATACCTCTGCTGAACTTTAGGCGAATAATTCCCAAAGCTGCATTCTTCTCATCCTACTGATTCATGGGGACTCACGGTTATAACTATCCGTAAGATCCCTTTCTAATCCTTATCTCCACGGGGAAATCCAACTTTAGTACCACACCCTACTACGGCTGCACTATGGTACTCGAACTACTATGCTTTAGTAGTCATTGAGATAATCCTCAACAATTACCATAGAGAGAGTGACCTCTACTAAGGTACTCATCCCAACCTTCTACCAGCTGCACCAGCTAAGCCTCACCTCCTGCTGCCATCCAAGCTCCGCACACGATTCTCAAACGAGCGCGCAAAAGATTTCTATAATCTCATAATATGGCAGGAGAACGAAATCTCGCAATAGAAATCAACAATCCTATTCCTGAGGCTCTATACAAATCGAGAGCAACGCTGAAAGCGTAGTACGTCCGCACAGATTCCTAAAGACACTAGAACCTGATGCTCTGATACCATCTGTAACAACCCGCCTAATAAGATACCGGGCGATCACTCCAATATTAAATTAAAACAGGAGTCTCATATGGATCATTCTTAGCATCACTGTCGAAAAATCCATTTAATTACTAATATCCTATTAGGTGGCTGTTAAAAACTTTTACTTAACTACTCTTTTTAGCGCACAAATTAAAACATCCACAATTAAATGCGTAATGAACTGAAATGGAAAAGAAAGAAACTAAAATAACCGAACACTCGGTCCAAATAATACAACCATATCGAATGCTGTACTGAAAGAGTAAATAAATGCAGTTGGACCATTGGCCCGAATGTGTATACAGTACCTCCTATCTAGAGTACAAAAAGGGAAGCGTCTACTGAAAGTCCTGCAAGCATCCAAAGCTGCTGCAGCAGACGTCTGACTCGAAAGAGTTCCCATCCAGGCGTCCCTGTGTCTGGACACCTATATATATACAGTATAGAGAAAGAAAGGAGAGTAGACAAACGGGTCAGAGCCCGAATGTTTAGAAAATATTTTGCAAGTTCATAAATGCTTTATTTTTATAAAAATAGTTTTATCTCATATTTAAATTGGTATCGCACTCTCGTGAGATACCCCTCACCTCTCCTCTAACAGTGCACTCCTAGCGCATCCCTAAAACATCCTAGTCAAGCTACCCTGCTAAACTAGTCTAATACCCAACCACTATCTATCCTAGATAGTCACATAGATGTACTAAGGGCTAAACTTCACTTTAATCTCGACGCTATGCCATGTTCGTGCGTGGGGTGTCTCGCGAAGCGAAATCCAAACAAGGAACCCCCCCGATACACTACTATGCAGCAAGGTCGATCTTTGAGATCCGCCAGTCCCTCAGTACAGAAAGATATATAATATATATATACCATAGATACTTAATAATAAGCGCACTAAGGATTAAACTTCTCCCCAGTCTCAACACAGTGCCATATTCGTGCGTGGGGTGTCTCGCGAAGCGAAATCCAAACAAGGAACCCCCCCGATACACTACTATGCGGCACGGTCGATCGTCGGGATCCATCAGACCCTCGGCACTCGATTTATACATATACATATATTTACAATATACTTCCGGGTAATATAATTATCACCCGGACTGAGGCTTTCCAAATCAATTGTATCTTTATAATACACGTCCGGATCTATCTCCCGGACTGAGGTGTATTCTATACACAAAGTATTAATAAATACTTATTCTTTTCATTTCAAAACTTTCATTTCCCTTCTCATATCCAGGAAATGTATTTAAAAGCCAATTCATTATCATGAATTGCTTTAATAAATCATATACCTTTTAAAAGCCAGTTTTATTATCATAAAAATGCTTTTCCTTATCAAAATATCCCATTTCCCTTTTTATACTCAGGAAATGTATTCAAAGACATTTTCATTGTCATAAAAATGCTTTGATCATAACATATGCTTCCACATCCCTTCTTCCATCCGGGAAGTGTTACCGAAGCCAATTTATATATAACCCATTTCCCTTCCTATATCCAGGAAATGTAATTAAAGCAAATCCATTATTATGAACTGCTTTAATAAACGCGTTCTAAGACCGCACGTCCGGATTTCTCCACTGTGCGCGCCCCTAAATGGCTATCATCTTCCAGGGCCTCCAAGACAACCTGGGATCCTATATCGAAACACGTCGGGAAGCGGCCATGAGCCTGCGTGGTAGCCAAGACCACACCCGAAATCTCCCTACCCCCGCAGAAAATATACAACCATAAGCGCTCCCATGGCCTAGGACTATATCCACCCTGCATCATTAGCCAGGGGGCTTCACCATACGAACGCAACTTCCCATATGATAGCGATTTAGAGAGGTGTGTAATCCATATTTTATTAATTATGAAAAACATTTCTCTTTCCATTTTGAAAATATTCATTTATATATTTTCAAAATCATTACCATCATCATATATATATATATACCTAAAACACACAGTATATACATATCCTATATATTCTTCCTAGAATATATATATAAACGGCCTTAGTGGCCTATAGCATCTAACGATGATAATAATCCCAAAGATTCCCTCCAGGAATCACAATCATGCATTCCTATAAGCATGATACTAAACCCAAAGTATTTTCTTACTTTGTTCAATACTAATTACCTCAATCATCTCCTAAAGGTTTATTTATCCTCAAAGCCCTTATTTAGGAATCCCCATAAATCCCAAAATTCAATCCAATATCCATTTAAATCCTAACTTGGATTTATTCCTACAAACCCAAAGTTTTAATATCTCCTCAAATTCTTTAGAGGTCCTAAAAATCCTTTTGAGAACCCCTAATATTTATCTCCAATAAATTAAAACTAATGATTTCAATCTCGGACAGCTTTCCGTAGAAAAATCACTATAAATCCAAAAAAAATCAGAAAAATACGCGGTCGGCGCCCACGCGACCGCGTCGAAGAGATCTACAAATTTTATTTTTTGACCAAGAGCCGAATCGATTCGGTAAGCACGCTGCCTACACTGTTCATCGTCTTCTCCGAGACGGTTTCGGCCATTAAAGCTTCTCCCAAGCTTTTGTCGCCTCACCCAATGTCCTACAACCTCAACCAACTACAAATACCCATATATTAAGGGTTCTAAACATCCTAGAACCCTAAACCACCAATTAATTTTACATAAAACCTAAGTTTCTCCAATTAACCAATTTTAGGGGTTTATTCGTTTTATCTCCCGAAAACCCGTTTTATCCACGAATACCCAACCCAAAATCATTAGGGTTTGTTATACCAACAATGATATGAGATATTTATGCATAAAAATAAATAAAGCAAGTAAACACTTGCCTCGTGGATAAAATCCGACGACCTCGAGCCGAATCCCGCGGAGGCCGGCCGGAATCTCCCCCTTTTTTTCCTCTTTTCTTCCTCCTCTCTCTCTTCTCTCTCTTTCTCTTCTTTTCTTTCTCTTTTTCTCCCTCTCTTCCTCTTTATATATAGAGAAAAAGGGTTTTAACCCTAAAAACCCAAAAACGACTCGTTTACCCAATTACGAGTTACTTTTACCTCTAAAATTACCCGAAACTCATTTCCGACAATCGGACACTCTTTTCCGACTATCTCGGCCATTTCGAGAATTATGGCGCAGTCGAAATTCCCTTCCGAGGTACTTGACCGCAAATCACTATTCCAACCCAAAATAAATAAATGCGGGTTTTCCCATTAAAATCTTACCTCGTGTCGCTATACTCCACGACGACATATAATTAAATTATTTCGACCTATATAGTCCCAAAATAATTTATAACATCCTTCGAAAATTATTAAATCCTCGAAAATCCCAAAAATCACTATTTCGAGAAATTCTCCAAATTGCCAATTTATATTTAATTAGGGAATTTAATTGTCTCCAAAAAGGACGGGTTGTTACAAGGACGTCTCGAAGACTGCGTTCTTAACGAGATATGGTTCTTACGAGTTTCGGGTTATGCCTTTTGGTTTGACCAATGCTCCAGCCGTGTTTATGGACCTGATGAATAGGGTGTTCAGGGATTTCCTAGATCAGTTTGTCATTGTCTTCATCGATGATATTCTGGTTTACTCCCAGACAGAGGAGGAGCACGTCGAGCATTTGAAGCAAGTTTTGTAGACGCTACGTCAGAACGAGCTGTATGCAAAATATGAGAAGTGCGGGTTTTGGCTGAAGGAGGTCCAATTTTTGGGACATGTTATTTTCGACCGGGGGATATCTGTTGATCTGGGGAAAGTATCCGCGGTGAGGGAGTGGGGACAGCCCACGACACCGATGGAGATCCGTAGTTTCTTGGGATTAACAGGATACTACAGGAGGTTCATTCGAGGATTTTCGAAGATAGCAGGTCCTTTGACACATCTGGCTCGTAAGGGTGTGCCATTCATCTGGAGTGATGCCTGTTAGTTGGCATTCGATGAGTTGAAGGATAAGTTGACCTCAGCACCTGTGTTAGCATTGCCGAGATCGCGAGTTGAGTATCTAGTCTACACCGATGCGTCCTTACAAGGACTTGGAGGTGTATTACAGCAGGAGAGTCAGGCCATTGCTTATGCATCCCGTAAGCTAAAGCCTCACGAGAAGAATTACCCCACTCATGACTTGGAGTTGGCGGCAGTTGTATTTGCCCTTCGTATTTGGAGACATTACCTTTTGGGGGAAAAGTTTCTATTGTTCACGGACCACAAGTCCCTACAGTACCTATTCACGCAAAAGGAGTTGAATATGTGGCAGCGAAGGTGGCTTGAGTTTGTGAAGGACTATCAGTTTGATATCCAGTATCACCCGGGGAAGGCTAACGTGGTAGCAGGCGCGTTGAGCCGTAGGCCATTAGATGAGGTGGCAGGGGTGTGGAAGGCCAAGTGGAAGGAGTTGGGACACCAGGATGCAGTGGCTCGATCGTTCATGTATGTGATGACCGTTACGCCGCAGATTGTCACGAAGGTGGTAAAGGCACAGTCAAATGACTCGTTCTGTCAGGAGCAGATAGTTCGATTACTAGCAGAGGGAGCCGAGTCCTATACCGTTAGCTCAGACGGGGGATTACGCTTCAATGGGAGATTGGTAGTTCCGGAAGGGGAGGAATTGCAGCACGAGGTGATGGCAGAGTCGCATGGCTCACGGTTCACGGTACATCTCGGTGGGGATAAAATGTACCAAGACATGAGACGACAGTATTGGTGGAGCGGGATGAAGAGAGATATTGCCGTGTTTGTTTCTAAATGCGCCACTTGTCAGCTAGTAAAAGTGGATCATCAGAGACCGGCAGGACTGCTACAGCCGTTGGAGGTCCCGATGTGGATGTGGGAGAGCATATCCATGGACTTTATCACGGTGTTACCTACGTCACAGAGAGGTCACGACTCCATTTGGGTAATTGTGGACAGGTTGACCAAAGTCGCTCATTTTCTACCCGTAAGGACAGACTACACTACGGGACAGTATGCCCAGCTCTTTATTGCAGAGATAGTGAGACTTCACGGTGTGCCCCTAAATATCGTGTCTGACAGAGACAAGATATTCGTTTCACGGTTTTGGGAGAGTTTTCAGGAGGCCATGGGCACGAAATTGTGGTTGAGTACGGCGTATCACCCGCAGACCGATGGGCAGACCGAGCGTACAAACCAGATGTTGAAGGACATGTTGCGTATGTGCATCATTTATTTCGAAGGTGGATGGGAGCAGTATCTTCCACTAGTGGAGTTTGCTTACAATAACTCCTACCAGTTCACCATTGGCATGGCTCCATTTGAGGCGTTGTACGGTAGATCTTGTCGTTCCCCAGCATGTTGGTTGGAGGTGGGGGACAACAAACTACTTGGGCCGGAAGTAATTCAGGATACTTCGGCGAGGATAGAATTGATTCGGAGTCGCATTCGGGTAGCTCAGGATCGGCAGAAGAGCTATGCTGATGCGAAGAGGTTCTTCAGAGAGTTCCAAGTGGGGGACCAAGTTTTGCTCAGAGTATCTCCTATGAAGGGGATTATGTGTTTCGGGAAGAAAGGGAAGTTGGCACCGAGATATGTGGGACCATTTCCTATTATTTAGCGGATTGGACTGGTTGCGTATAGACTTGGGTTACTGGAGCATTTGCATCGGATTCACGATGTATTTCATATTTCCTCGCTAAGGAAATATCTTAGAGACGATTTGGCTCATTCTCATATTGCTTTGGAGGACATTGATCTCCAGCCTGATAGCTCCTACGAGGAGGGGCCGATTGCTATTTTGGACCGAAGTGAGCGGAAACTACGGTCAAAGATAGTTCCGTTAGTGCGTGTTCAGCGGCGACATCATAATGTCGAGGAGTCCACATGGGAGCGCGAGGATGAGATGCAAGAACGTTATCCAGAGTTGTTCTTACCAGGTACTTTCTAGTTCCGAATTTCGGGACGAAATTCAGTTATTAGGGGGGGAAGTATGTAATACCCCGTATTTTTGTGATATTTATTTATGGGATTAATTGAATTAAATGCGTATTAATTGGAAATTAATCCGGATAAAAATACTAGCGAGATGCGAGTTAGTATTTGATATTAATGAGTATATATGGCTATATATGAATATTGAACTATGAAACTTGTCGTGAGATTGAAATACGGCAATTTGTAAATTTTGTTGAGACGCGTGTAACAGTCACGTCATGGAATATAATTATGATAATTAAAAAGTGAATTTTATTTCTATAAATCGTATGGTCATTTTGAGTGCGCCAACGCGTCCGGAAGGATCGAAATAGTCAGAAAACACTAGCGGGGGGTTTAGTTTGGGTCCCGGGGCATTTTTAGGCCATACCGGCAACATATAAGGGTAGTTTGGTAATTTTAGAATTTTAGGATTTTTGATTAACGAATTTTAGGAGTTTTAAATGGAAAATTAAAAGACCCACTAACCCATTATCAGCCATTAACTGATTAGAGGGCTACGGGGGTTATTAGAAATAGCCCCAAAAGTTCCTAAGTCAAACCCTAGCCTCCATTGCCACCATTAGAGAAGAGCTTGTAGAAGGAGAGAGAAGAGAGGGGAATTCTGCAGAGAGAGAGAGAGAAACTCATCAATTCGTCATCAAATTCAGAGATACACATAAGGCAAGTGGTTTAATTTCATTATTTTGCAGAGAATGCTTCTTCCATGCGTAGGAAATTCAAATAAATTGTATTGTTCTTGGAGTATGATGAAAACCCATTTAATTGGATGTAGAGATTTAAGAATCTATTGAGGAAATTGCATGTAGAACGTTGATAGGATGATTGGTCAGATGAAAATACATCTTTTACATCATAAAAACGGATTTAGTTATGTCTATGAATGACTTGATTTTTCTAGGGTTCATGTTCTTGAGATTTGAAAAAAAAAATGTTGGAGATTTGATAATTTGATGTAGTTTAGGGTGATTTTTAAAAAGGACCTAAGGGTCACACTAGAAAGAACCGAGTGGTACTTGCTAATGCGTATTAGGTAAATTAAAAATCTCCAACTCTTTTAAATCTTTAATACAAAATCTATTATAAATTTTAAGTGAGAAAACACTCACGCACACTATTAGTAAAGGTGATGATGCTAGAAGTAAAGAATAATTCCCTTTAAGAATGAGATGAGGAAAAGTAGAGTGTGACACAATATATGTTATCGAGGAACCCACCTTAGTGGTAAACCCCGTGTCCCTAGTCCCAGGACAGCCCGCGCACTCAAGTCCACTATTACCGATTACAAGTTACAGATTACAGTCCTCCAAGTCCACAATGAAATAAACTAAGCAAATACAAACCCGTACACCCAGCCTAGTCTAAAACAACCCAACTTGACTGAAAATCAGTCAACCCAATAACACCCCGGTAATAGAGACTATCACGCACTCACTACACACGCACAACGACACACTCAAACCCGAGACCCCGTGAAGTTGTGCAACACACAAATATAATAATAGATATTGTTTTAATCAAAAACAACAAAAAAATAATCTTGTTTAAAAATAGACCAAACAACCAAGGTTTAAATCTATTTTAATTGACAAGACAAATTACCAATCAAGGACTAATTGAAAGGTAAGACAATATTGAATTAATCAATACTAAAAGAATGACTAAATATTAAGTCCCAAGACACAAGAAGGTCTTCCTTAATATTTAATATTCAAGTAAAGATTAATCCAAAAATAAATTTAGTTGGCGCAAATGACCACAAATAAAATAGGAAATAAATTCCAACAATTGTGTCGCGCAACTAAAATAAAAATTAACCTAACACCAAATATAATATGAATCAATTTAAATAGGTGTTATGTTAAAAATATTAAGTCCAAGTAAAATGAGCAAAAGATAAATAAGTGTAGCACTTAGCTCATATAAATTGGGACTTAATTAAAATAAATAAAATAAGATTACAAATATTAAATTCCAATTTTAGTATAAACCAATACTAAGACAAAGGTTGGATCAAATACTCATACACACATAAACACTACCTTAAGTTATAAAAGAATACAACAAAAAGTATTCAACTTAGGCAATAAAAAGTGTACGAGTCAAATGGTCCAATCCAAGTCAAATGAGTACGAGATAAAGAGTGTAGCACTCGACTCACTAAAATAGGATGGGTTTAACTAAAATAAAATTTAAATAAATAAAGATGTGATATAAAGACTACACACTAATTAAACCCAACTAAATAAAGCGAACACACAAAAGTTCAACTTAGAGGGTGTAATTAGTTTAGAGTCAAAAATCAAATATCTTTATTCCCAAAATAAATCAAATTAAATTATAAATAAATAAATAAAAATGTGTGACACACTAAAATAAGTCTTGATAATAAAGTGTACACACAAACTGAAATGGGTGTAAATAAACTCTTCAAACCAAACACCCAATAAGCCTACTAAAATTCAGTCCCAACAAATTTTAGTTCAAATGAATTTATCCAAATAAAGTTGGCCCAAAATAAAGTCACAGTCCAAATAAATAAAGTGTACACACACTAAATGAGTTGGGTATAAACTAAGCTCCAACAACAAATACCCAACACCCAAATAAATTTTAATTCAGATTAAAATATTATTTTTATAAACAATGTGTGACACAAAATAATCTAAGTCCAATAAAAAATGTGTACACACACTAAATGAGTTGGGTGTAAAATAAGCTCCAACAAAAACACCCAACAAAAGGATTTAGTCCAAAACAGTTCCAAATTTCAGTTCAAAATAAATCCAATGTTCAAATTAATTTTTGGTTCAAATTAAAGTCCAAGAACAAAATAATTTTAGTTCAAAAAAAATTTAGTCCAACAAATATTATCTCAAAACAAGCAGTTGATACAAAGGTTGGTACACAATATTTGGGGGAAGGGGGGAAATGATAACACTAGAAAGTGACCAAACCAAGGTCTAAAAGTTCCAACAGATGAGATAGAACCACAATCCCACAAGCTAAGGAACAAAATTTATGTTTAAAAAAAACAGTTTATATTTATGCTTATGGGACTAAACAAAAATTTTATACAACTATATATGTATATATGTATATATGTATAAAACTGTGTGTGTGTATATATATGTATAAACCGTGTGTGTGTGTGTATATATATATATATAAAACTGTGTATGTATGAATATCTATATATATAAACACACACCAACACACACACACTGCAAACACACGCACACACACAGCACAAACCACACACACGCTGAAACCAGCACACACGCACACACTGTTCACACGCACACACAGTTAATGAATCTGAAAAAAAATATATATATATATATGTATATGTATGTAAAGAGAGAGAGAAGGAAATGTTACCAAAAACAATGTTGCCGGAAAAATGGAAACCGCCGGAAAATCAGTGGCACCGGAAAAACAGCACCGGAAAACCAACCCGGAAAAACGTAGCCAAACCGGAAAAACGTAACCCAAATCGGAGCAAAATCGGAACCACCTCAAAACCGATCCAAGGAAATCGAGCCAAAAAAAACGAGGACAGCACCACAAAAATGGATGCCAAAAGAAAACAGTGGCTGGAAATCGATCAAACCACGGTCGCCGGACCAGTGCCGGAACTCACAGCTCCGGACCAAACCACCACCGGACAATCCCCAAAACCGAGCTCAGATCTGGATCTCAAATGCTTAAATCAAAACTCCCTAACAAAATCTCTCAAGATGAAGAGAGAAAAGAGAGAGCAAAAAAAATGAGAGAGGAAGAGTGACGGCCGAAAAAGAGTGAGAGCTTGAGAGAGAGAGAAAGAGGTCAACTTATACCAAAATAAATAAACCCTAAAGGGCTCTCCAAAAAGCCCAAATATTAGAAGGCCCAAAACTTAAAAACCCAAAAAAATAAAAACACACACAAAAAAATAAAATCCGAAAATAAAAATAAAAAATAAAATAAAAAATTGAAACACAAAAATAATGATACTCATAAAAATACAAATCATACTACAAAGTTATGAAAAAAAAAAACACAATAAATCTTCTGAATAAAAAAATATTTTATATATCAAGTCAAATAAAATAAAAGACTTGAAATATAAAATAAACTTTAAATTCAGAAAAATACCAAAACTCACACAAGAAAAAATAAATAAATTATATGACACAAAAAATAATTTGTACATTACACAACAAATATTTTTCTCAAAAAGATAATTTATATAATAAATCAATATAGGAAAATATGATTTAAGATATAAAAAATAGATTTGAATAAAAAAAAAAAAAAATGCAAGAGCATATAAATAAAAAATTGTTTGTCTCAAGATTGAGCCAACACAAGAAGAATGAGATTTTCAATCTCCCCCTTTGGCCAATTTTGAGACAAACAAAAACCGAGACTCAAAAACAAAGAACGACACAAATTACATAACGCAACTATACACACGAGTCCTAAAAATATAGAAGAGTACATAACACTACTAACCACAAGAGTCCTAATCAAACATAACTCTACTAATAGCACGAATACCTAAAAGACTCAAAATACAATACTAATAGCAAGAATACCTAAAAGACTCAAAATACAATACCAAAAGAGTCTCAAATTCTCCCCCTGTTTGTCTCAAAGGGACAAAGGGTAGGGAAGAATCCTACAAAATAAAAGTTAGTACCACATGATATACACATAAAACGTACTAACAAAACAAACTAAAACACACTAAAACAAAATTAGTTTGACATTTCGATACTCCTCATTTGAGTACCTAAATCATATTTCTTAACCCATTTGGATTTAACTTTTGGAATCACAGTTTTCATATAGGGATGACTATAATAATGAGGAAGATTTGCAACAAAGTTTGATTTTAAAGGAATCCCGAGCATAAAATTTCTTCCAACTTTATGTTGTTTATTCAAACTTAAGCGCTTATGACAAAATCGTCCTACATGACCCTTTTGAAAACAAAAACTGCATTTAAACACTTGTGTATCATTGGATTTAGCATTATCATGAAAGTTCACATGTTTAGCATATGCAGATTTTTTAGTTAAATTCAAACGCTCAAAGCAAAATTGTTCTAAATGACCAAATTTAGAACAAAAATTACATTTATAAACAGGTTTAACAGCATGTTTACACTTAGCATTCAAAGGCAATTTAGAATTTCTGCATATAGTGGGCAGCTTTTTAGAATCAAAATTTAATTTTTTATGACAAAACTGCTCCAAATGACCCATTTTAAAACAGAAATTACACCTAAAAACAGAATTTTCAGCATGTTTATTTCTATCAAAATGACTATTTTTACCCAAAATAGCTTGTTTCTGCATTAATTTCTGAAAACAAAATTTTTCAATATGGCCTGTTTTAGAACAAAAACTGCATTTCAGAATAGGTTTAGCAGTTTTAACATTTCTCTGATTTTCAAATTTTCTACAAATGCCTATATTTGCATTATTCTGCCCAAGTCTTTTATAGCAGAATTTTTCAATATGTCCATTTCTAGAGCAGAAATTACATTTAACAGCAGGCTTTGCAGTTTTAAAATTTTCAACATTTTGAATTTGCCTAAATTTGCCTAAAGCAGATTTGTTTTGTCCTAATTTCTTAAAACAAAATTTTTCTAAATGACCATTCGTATGGCAAAAACTACACTGAAAATTATGTTTGACAAAATGATTATTTCCAACTTTTTGATTTTGCCTAACTTTGCCTAAATCAATACTATTCTGCCCTAATTTCTTAAAGCAAAACTTTTCTAAATGCCCAATTTTATGGCAAAAATCACATTTAAGAACAGATTTACCACTTGAAGAACAACCCTCGTTTTCAAAATGTTTATAAGACAACTTAATTTCGTTTGAATCGGGAAATTGTTCCTTGGAGTTTATAAAATTGGTAACATCAAATTCTTTTCCTTCAAAACCAAGCCCTTTAGTAGGAACAAAATCAGAATAAGAGTTTGTTGGATCATAACATATATTTTCATTAATAGTTTTGACGGCATCACCGGCATTCCAATAACTCTTTAACTTTTTCAAAGTCACTTCTAGTTCCTTTTTACATTTATCAAATTTAATCAAAACAGCTTTTAGCTCAACTTGAGAATCATCAAATTTACACAAAACTTCCTTGTTTTTAGTTTCAAGAGAATGATTAAGTTCGGTTAACATAACAATCCTTTTCTCTAAAAACGAAACATCATTTTCAAGTTCATCAATACGAAAAATAGATTCTTCGGTTATTAACTTGATTTGATCGCTTAAAATGTCATTTTTAGCCATTAAACTAGAATTAATTTGACCTAAGTCATTGCAATCCTCAATCGTGTTCTCAAAAGATTTATTACTCACACAATCCTCTAAATTTGTACTCACGCACCCTTCCAAAATGACATCATTGTCTTCATTTTCAAATTCATCAACATCACCAAAAATATCATCAACTTTAGATATAGAAGCTGTGAATGTAGGGTGACATGGAGTAGGTGAGGTACGAGATAAAATCACTTTGTCTAAAACAGAATTATCTACACATAAATCGGAATCATCCGAACTAGTAGATACGCAATCATAAATGCATTTGGATAAAGCAAGTGGCGCAACAACAGATTTAGTGCCACAAATAGTAGTAGGAGATAATAAGTGATCAAAATTATCTTTATCACTATCAGTATCATAATCAGTAATACCATCCCAAATATTTGTAGAAATAGGGGCAACAAATTTAGTATCACAAATAGGTGTAGAAGGCCATATATGGTTAAAATTATCCTCATCACTATCACTATCAGACATATCATCCCACATTTTAAACCAAGATGTAGAAGATTTTGGAATGTTATATTGAGAGTAAAGCTTTTCATCATTAGAACATTCATAAAGGGATTTTTTCAAAGAAAAAATAGCATCACCAATTTGTTTTCCCATAATAAAAAATAGATTTTAAATGATATAAAATATAGATTTTTAAAAGGAGTTCAGGATCTTTGCGGAATAAAAAACTTTTATAAAGTGAATCCTGAAGCTCTGATACCACTTGAAAAAGGACCTAAGGGTCACACTAGAAAGAACCGAGTGGTACTTGCTAATGCGTATTAGGTAAATTAAAAATCTCCAACTCTTTTAAATCTTTAATACAAAATCTATTATAAATTTTAAGTGAGAAAACACTCACGCACACTATTAGTAAAGGTGATGATGCTAGAAGTAAAGAATAATTCCCTTTAAGAATGAGATGAGGAAAAGTAGAGTGTGACACAATATATGTTATCGAGGAACCCACCTTAGTGGTAAACCCCGTGTCCCTAGTCTCAGGACAGCCCGCGCACTCAAGTCCACTATTACCGATTACAAGTTACAGATTACAGTCCTCCAAGTCCACAATGAAATAAACTAAGCAAATACAAACCCGTACACCCAGCCTAGTCTAAAACAACCCAACTTGACTGAAAATCAGTCAACCCAATAACACCCCGGTAATAGAGACTATCACGCACTCACTACACACGCACAACGACACACTCAAACCCGAGACCCCGTGAAGTTGTGCAACACACAAATATAATAATAGATATTGTTTTAATCAAAAACAACAAAAAAATAATCTTGTTTAAAAATAGACCAAACAACCAAGGTTTAAATCTATTTTAATTGACAAGACAAATTACCAATCAAGGACTAATTGAAAGGTAAGACAATTTTGAATTAATCAATACTAAAAGAATGACTAAATATTAAGTCCCAAGACACAAGAAGGTCTTCCTTAATATTTAATATTCAAGTAAAGATTAATCCAAAAATAAATTTAGTTGGCGCAAATGACCACAAATAAAATAGGAAATAAATTCCAACAATTGTGTCGCGCAACTAAAATAAAAATTAACCTAACACCAAATATAATATGAATCAATTTAAATAGGTGTTATGTTAAAAATATTAAGTCCAAGTAAAATGAGCAAAAGATAAATAAGTGTAGCACTTAGCTCATATAAATTGGGACTTAATTAAAATAAATAAAATAAGATTACAAATATTAAATTCCAATTTTAGTATAAACCAATACTAAGACAAAGGTTGGATCAAATACTCATACACACATAAACACTACCTTAAGTTATAAAAGAATACAACAAAAAGTATTCAACTTAGGCAATAAAAAGTGTACGAGTCAAATGGTCCAATCCAAGTCAAATGAGTACGAGATAAAGAGTGTAGCACTCGACTCACTAAAATAGGATGGGTTTAACTAAAATAAAATTTAAATAAATAAAGATGTGATATAAAGACTACACACTAATTAAACCCAACTAAATAAAGCGAACACACAAAAGTTCAACTTAGAGGGTGTAATTAGTTTAGAGTCAAAAATCAAATATCTTTATTCCCAAAATAAATCAAATTAAATTATAAATAAATAAATAAAAATGTGTGACACACTAAAATAAGTCTTGATAATAAAGTGTACACACAAACTGAAATGGGTGTAAATAAACTCTTCAAACCAAACACCCAATAAGCCTACTAAAATTCAGTCCCAACAAATTTTAGTTCAAATGAATTTATCCAAATAAAGTTGGCCCAAAATAAAGTCACAGTCCAAATAAATAAAGTGTACACACACTAAATGAGTTGGGTATAAACTAAGCTCCAACAACAAATACCCAACACCCAAATAAATTTTAATTCAGATTAAAATATTATTTTTATAAACAATGTGTGACACAAAATAATCTAAGTCCAATAAAAAATGTGTACACACACTAAATGAGTTGGGTGTAAAATAAGCTCCAACAAAAACACCCAACAAAAGGATTTAGTCCAAAACAGTTCCAAATTTCAGTTCAAAATAAATCCAATGTTCAAATTAATTTTTGGTTCAAATTAAAGTCCAAGAACAAAATAATTTTAGTTCAAAAAAAATTTAGTCCAACAAATATTATCTCAAAACAAGCAGTTGATACAAAGGTTGGTACACAATATTTGGGGGGGGGGGGGGGGGGGGGGAAATGACAACACTAGAAAGTGACCAAACCAAGGTCTAAAAGTTCCAACAGATGAGATAGAACCACAATCCCACAAGCTAAGGAACAAAATTTATGTTTAAAAAAAACAGTTTATATTTATGCTTATGGGACTAAACAAAAATTTTATACAACTATATATGTATATATGTATATATGTATAAAACTGTGTGTGTGTATATATATGTATAAACCGTGTGTGTGTGTGTATATATATATATATAAAACTGTGTATGTATGAATATCTATATATATAAACACACACCAACACACACACACTGCAAACACACGCACACACACAGCACAAACCACACACACGCTGAAACCAGCACACACGCACACACTGTTCACACGCACACACAGTTAATGAATCTGAAAAAAAAAAAAATATATATATATATATATATATATATATATATATATATATATATGTATATGTATGTAAAGAGAGAGAGAAGGAAATGTTACCAAAAACAATGTTGCCGGAAAAATGGAAACCGCCGGAAAATCAGTGGCACCGGAAAAACAGCACCGGAAAACCAACCCGGAAAAACGTAGCCAAACCGGAAAAACGTAACCCAAACCGGAGCAAAATCGGAACCACCTCAAAACCGATCCAAGGAAATCGAGCCAAAAAAAACGAGGAGAGCACCACAAAAATGGATGCCAAAAGAAAACAGTGGCTGGAAATCGATCAAACCACGGTCGCCGGACCAGTGCCGGAACTCACAGCTCCGGACCAAACCACCACCGGACAATCCCCAAAACCGAGCTCAGATCTGGATCTCAAATGCTTAAATCAAAACTCCCTAACAAAATCTCTCAAGATGAAGAGAGAAAAGAGAGAGCAAAAAAAATGAGAGAGGAAGAGTGACGGCCGAAAAAGAGTGAGAGCTTGAGAGAGAGAGAAAGAGGTCAACTTATACCAAAAAAAATAAACCCTAAAGGGCTCTCCAAAAAGCCCAAATATTAGAAGGCCCAAAACTTAAAAACCCAAAAAAATAAAAACACACACAAAAAAATAAAATCCGAAAATAAAAATAAAAAATAAAATAAAAAATTGAAACACAAAAATAATGATACTCATAAAAATACAAATCATACTACAAAGTTATGAAACAAAAAAACACAATAAATCTTCTGAATAAAAAAATATTTTATATATCAAGTCAAATAAAATAAAAGACTTGAAATATAAAATAAACTTTAAATTCAGAAAAATACCAAAACTCACACAAGAAAAAATAAATAAATTATATGACACAAAAAATAATTTGTACATTACACAACAAATATTTTTCTCAAAAAGATAATTTATATAATAAATCAATATAGGAAAATATGATTTAAGATATAAAAAATAGATTTGAATAAAAATAAAAAAAATGCAAGAGCATATAAATAAAAAATTGTTTGTCTCAAGATTGAGCCAACACAAGAAGAATGAGATTTTCAATCTCCCCATTTGGCCAATTTTGAGACAAACAAAAACCGAGACTCAAAAACAAAGAACGACACAAATTACATAACGCAACTATACACACGAGTCCTAAAAATATAGAAGAGTACATAACACTCCTAACCACAAGAGTCCTAATCAAACATAACTCTACTAATAGCACGAATACCTAAAAGACTCAAAATACAATACTAATAGCACGAATACTTAAAAGACTCAAAATACAATACCAAAAGAGTCTCAAATTCTCCCCCTGTTTGTCTCAAAGGGACAAAGGGTAGGGAAGAATCCTACAAAATAAAAGTTAGTACCACATGATATACACATAAAACGTACTAACAAAATAAACTAAAACACACTAAAACAAAATTAGTTTGACATTTCGATACTCATCATTTGAGTACCTAAATCATATTTCTTAACCCATTTGGATTTAACTTTTGGAATCACAGTTTTCATATAGGGATGACTATAATAATGAGGAAGATTTGCAACAAAGTTTGATTTTAAAGGAATCCCGAGCATAAAATTTCTTCCAACTTTATGTTGTTTATTCAAACTTAAGCGCTTATGACAAAATCGTCCTACATGACCCTTTTGAAAACAAAAACTGCATTTAAACACTTGTGTATCATTGGATTTAGCATTATCATGAAAGTTCACATGTTTAGCATATGCAGATTTTTTAGTTAAATTCAAACGCTCAAAGCAAAATTGTTCTAAATGACCAAATTTAGAACAAAAATTACATTTATAAACATGTTTAACAGCATGTTTACACTTAGCATTCAAAGGCAATTTAGAATTTCTGCATATAGTGGGCAGCTTTTTAGAATCAAAATTTAATTTTTTATGACAAAACTGCTACAAATGACCCATTTTAAAACAGAAATTACACCTAAAAACAGAATTTTCAGCATGTTTATTTCTATCAAAATGACTATTTTTACCCAAAACAGCTTGTTTCTGCATTAATTTCTGAAAACAAAATTTTTCAATATGGCCTGTTTTAGAACAAAAACTGCATTTCAGAATAGGTTTAGCAGTTTTAACATTTCTCTGATTTTCAAATTTTCTACAAATGCCTATATTTGCATTATTCTGCCCAAGTCTTTTATAGCAGAATTTTTCAATATGTCCATTTCTAGAGCAGAAATTACATTTAACAGCAGGCTTTGCAGTTTTAAAATTTTCAACATATTGAATTTGCCTAAATTTGCCTAAAGCAGATTTGTTTTGTCCTAATTTCTTAAAACAAAATTTTTCTAAATGACCATTCGTATGGCAAAAACTACACTGAAAATTATGTTTGACAAAATGATTATTTCCAACTTTTTGATTTTGCCTAACTTTGCCTAAATCAATACTATTCTGCCCTAATTTCTTAAAGCAAAACTTTTCTAAATGCCCAATTTTATGGCAAAAATCACATTTAAGAACAGATTTACCACTTGAAGAACAACCCTCATTTTCAAAATGTTTATAAGACAACTTAATTTCGTTTGAATCGGGAAATTGTTCCTTGGAGTTTATAAAATTGGTAACATCAAATTCTTTTCCTTCAAAACCAAGCCCTTTAGTAGGAACAAAATCAGAATAAGAGTTTGTTGGATCATAACATATATTTTCATTAATAGTTTTGACGGCATCACCGGCATTCCAATAACTCTTTAACTTTTTCAAAGTCACTTCTAGTTCCTTTTTACATTTATCAAATTTAATCAAAACAGCTTTTAGCTCAACTTGAGAATCATCAAATTTACACAAAACTTCCTTGTTTTTAGTTTCAAGAGAATGATTAAGTTCGGTTAACATAACAATCCTTTTCTCTAAAACGAAACATCATTTTCAAGTTCATCAATACGAAAAACAGATTCTTCGGTTATTAACTTGATTTGATTGCTTAAAATGTCATTTTTAGCCATTAAACTAGAATTAATTTGACCTAAGTCATTGCAATCCTCAATCGTGTTCTCAAAAGATTTATTACTCACACAATCCTCTAAATTTGTACTCACGCACCCTTCCAAAATGACATCATTGTCTTCATTTTCAAATTCATCAACATCACCAAAAATATCATCAACATTAGATATAGAAGCTGTGAATGTAGGGTGACATGGAGTAGGTGAGGTATGAGATAAAATCACTTTGTCTAAAACAGAATTATCTACACATAAATCGGAATCATCCGAACTAGTAGATACGCAATCATAAATGCATTTGGATAAAGCAAGTGGCGCAACAACAGATTTAGTGCCACAAATAGTAGTAGGAGATAATAAGTGATCAAAATTATCTTTATCACTATCAGTATCATAATCAGTAATACCATCCCAAATATTTGTAGAAATAGGGGCAACAAATTTAGTATCACAAATAGGTGTAGAAGGCCATATATGGTTAAAATTATCCTCATCACTATCACTATCAGACATATCATCCCACATTTTAAACCAAGATGTAGAAGATTTTGGAATGTTATATTGAGAGTAAAGCTTTTCATCATTAGAACATTCATAAAGGGATTTTTTCAAAGAAAAAATAGCATCACCAATTTGTTTTCCCATAATAAAAAATAGATTTTAAATGATATAAAATATAGATTTTTAAAAGGAGTTCAGGATCTTTGCGGAATAAAAAACTTTTATAAAGTGAATCCTGAAGCTCTGATACCACTTGAAAAAGGACCTAAGGGTCACACTAGAAAGAACCGAGTGGTACTTGCTAATGCGTATTAGGTAAATTAAAAATCTCCAACTCTTTTAAATCTTTAATACAAAATCTATTATAAATTTTAAGTGAGAAAACACTCACGCACACTATTAGTAAAGGTGATGATGCTAGAAGTAAAGAATAATTCCCTTTAAGAATGAGATGAGGAAAAGTAGAGTGTGACACAATATATGTTATCGAGGAACCCACCTTAGTGGTAAACCCCGTGTCCCTAGTCCCAGGACAGCCCGCGCACTCAAGTCCACTATTACCGATTACAAGTTACAGATTACAGTCCTCCAAGTCCACAATGAAATAAACTAAGCAAATACAAACCCGTACACCCAGCCTAGTCTAAAACAACCCAACTTGACTGAAAATCAGTCAACCCAATAACACCCCGGTAATAGAGACTATCACGCACTCACTACACACGCACAACGACACACTCAAACCCGAGACCCCGTGAAGTTGTGCAACACACAAATATAATAATAGATATTGTTTTAATCAAAAACAACAAAAAAATAATCTTGTTTAAAAATAGACCAAACAACCAAGGTTTAAATCTATTTTAATTGACAAGACAAATTACCAATCAAGGACTAATTGAAAGGTAAGACAATATTCAATTAATCAATACTAAAAGAATGACTAAATATTAAGTCCCAAGACACAAGAAGGTCTTCCTTAATATTTAATATTCAAGTAAAGATTAATCCAAAAATAAATTTAGTTGGCGCAAATGACCACAAATAAAATAGGAAATAAATTCCAACAATTGTGTCGCGCAACTAAAATAAAAATTAACCTAACACCAAATATAATATGAATCAATTTAAATAGGTGTTATGTTAAAAATATTAAGTCCAAGTAAAATGAGCAAAAGATAAATAAGTGTAGCACTTAGCTCATATAAATTGGGACTTAATTAAAATAAATAAAATAAGATTACAAATATTAAATTCCAATTTTAGTATAAACCAATACTAAGACAAAGGTTGGATCAAATACTCATACACACATAAACACTACCTTAAGTTATAAAAGAATACAACAAAAAGTATTCAACTTAGGCAATAAAAAGTGTACGAGTCAAATGGTCCAATCCAAGTCAAATGAGTACGAGATAAAGAGTGTAGCACTCGACTCACTAAAATAGGATGGGTTTAACTAAAATAAAATTTAAATAAATAAAGATGTGATATAAAGACTACACACTAATTAAACCCAACTAAATAAAGCGAACACACAAAAGTTCAACTTAGAGGGTGTAATTAGTTTAGAGTCAAAAATCAAATATCTTTATTCCCAAAATAAATCAAATTAAATTATAAATAAATAAATAAAAATGTGTGACACACTAAAATAAGTCTTGATAATAAAGTGTACACACAAACTGAAATGGGTGTAAATAAACTCTTCAAACCAAACACCCAATAAGCCTACTAAAATTCAGTCCCAACAAATTTTAGTTCAAATGAATTTATCCAAATAAAGTTGGCCCAAAATAAAGTCACAGTCCAAATAAATAAAGTGTACACACACTAAATGAGTTGGGTATAAACTAAGCTCCAACAACAAATACCCAACACCCAAATAAATTTTAATTCAGATTAAAATATTATTTTTATAAACAATGTGTGACACAAAATAATCTAAGTCCAATAAAAAATGTGTACACACACTAAATGAGTTGGGTGTAAAATAAGCTCCAACAAAAACACCCAACAAAAGGACTTAGTCCAAAACAGTTCCAAATTTCAGTTCAAAATAAATCCAATGTTCAAATTAATTTTTGATTCAAATTAAAGTCCAAGAACAAAATAATTTTAGTTCAAAAAAAATTTAGTCCAACAAATATTATCTCAAAACAAGCAGTTGATACAAAGGTTGGTACACAATATTTGGGGGGGGGGGGGGGGGGGAAATGACAACACTAGAAAGTGACCAAACCAAGGTCTAAAAGTTCCAACAGATGAGATAGAACCACAATCCCACAAGCTAAGGAACAAAATTTATGTTTAAAAAAAACAGTTTATATTTATGCTTATGGGACTAAACAAAAATTTTATACAACTATATATGTATATATGTATATATGTATAAAACTGTGTGTGTGTATATATATGTATAAACCGTGTGTGTGTGTGTATATATATATATATAAAACTGTGTATGTATGAATATCTATATATATAAACACACACCAACACACACACACTGCAAACACACGCACACACACAGCACAAACCACACACACGCTGAAACCAGCACACACGCACACACTATTCACACGCACACACAGTTAATGAATCTGAAAATATATATATATATATATATATATATGTATGTATATATATATATATATATATATATATATATATATATATATATATATGTATGTATATGTATGTAAAGAGAGAGAGAAGGAAATGTTACCAAAAACAATGTTGCCGGAAAAATGGAAACCGCCGGAAAATCAGTGGCACCGGAAAAACAGCACCGAAAAACCAACCCGGAAAAACGTAGCCAAACCGGAAAAACGTAACCCAAACCGGAGCAAAATCGAAACCACCTCAAAACCGATCCAAGGAAATCGTGCCAAAAAAAACGAGGACAGCACCACAAAAATGGATGCCAAAAGAAAACAGTGGCTGGAAATCGATCAAACCACGGTCGCCGGACCAGTGCCGGAACTCACAGCTCCGGACCAAACCACCACCGGACAATCCCCAAAACCGAGCTCAGATCTGGATCTCAAATGCTTAAATCAAAACTCCCTAACAAAATCTCTCAAGATGAAGAGAGAAAAGAGAGAGCAAAAAAAATGAGAGAGGAAGAGTGACGGCCGAAAAAGAGTGTGAGCTTGAGAGAGAGAAAGAGGTCAACTTATACCAAAAAAAATAAACCCTAAAGGGCTCTCCAAAAAGCCCAAATATTAGAAGGCCCAAAACTTAAAAACCCAAAAAAATAAAAACACCCAAAAAAATAAAATCCGAAAATAAAAATAAAAAATTGAAACACAAAAATAATGATACTCATAAAAATACAAATCATACTACAAAGTTATGAAACAAAAAAACACAATAAATCTTCTGAATAAAAAAATATTTTATATATCAAGTCAAATAAAATAAAAGACTTGAAATATAAAATAAACTTTAAATTCAGAAAAATACCAAAACTCACACAAGAAAAAATAAATAAATTATATGACACAAAAAATAATTTGTACATTACACAACAAATATTTTTCTCAAAAAGATAATTTATATAATAAATCAATATAGGAAAATATGATTTAAGATATAAAAAATAGATTTGAATAAAAAAAAAAAAAAATGCAAGAGCATATAAATAAAAAATTGTTTGTCTCAAGATTGAGCCAACACAAGAAGAATGAGATTTTCAATCTCCCCCTTTGGCCAATTTTGAGACAAACAAAAACCGAGACTCAAAAACAAAGAACGACACAAATTACATAACGCAACTATACACACGAGTCCTAAAAATATAGAAGAGTACATAACACTCCTAACCACAAGAGTCCTAATCAAACATAACTCTACTAATAGCACGAATACCTAAAAGACTCAAAATACAATACTAATAGCACGAATACTTAAAAGACTCAAAATACAATACCAAAAGAGTCTCAAATTCTCCCCCTGTTTGTCTCAAAGGGACAAAGGGTAGGGAAGAATCCTACAAAATAAAAGTTAGTACCACATGATATACACATAAAACGTACTAACAAAACAAACTAAAACACACTAAAACAAAATTAGTTTGACATTTCGATACTCCTCATTTGAGTACCTAAATCATATTTCTTAACCCATTTGGATTTAACTTTTGGAATCACAGTTTTCATATAGGGATGACTATAATAATGAGGAAGATTTGCAACAAAGTTTGATTTTAAAGGAATCCCGAGCATAAAATTTCTTCCAACTTTATGTTGTTTATTCAAACTTAAGCGCTTATGACAAAATCGTCCTACATGACCCTTTTGAAAACAAAAACTGCATTTAAACACTTGTGTATCATTGGATTTAGCATTATCATGAAAGTTCACATGTTTAGCATATGCAGATTTTTTAGTTAAATTCAAACGCTCAAAGCAAAATTTTTCTAAATGACCAAATTTAGAACAAAAATTACATTTATAAACAGGTTTAACAGCATGTTTACACTTAGCATTCAAAGCCAATTTAGAATTTCTGCATATAGTGGGCAGCTTTTTAGAATCAAAATTTAATTTTTTATGACAAAACTGCTCCAAATGACCCATTTTAAAACAGAAATTACACCTAAAAACAGAATTTTCAGCATGTTTATTTCTATCAAAATGACTATTTTTACCCAAAACAGCTTGTTTCTGCATTAATTTCTGAAAACAAAATTTTTCAATATGGCCTGTTTTAGAACAAAAACTGCATTTCAGAATAGGTTTAGCAGTTTTAACATTTCTCTGATTTTCAAATTTTCTACAAATGCCTATATTTGCATTATTCTGCCCAAGTCTTTTATAGCAGAATTTTTCAATATGTCCATTTCTAGAGCAGAAATTACATTTAACAGCAGGCTTTGCAGTTTTAAAATTTTCAACATTTTGAATTTGCCTAAATCAGATTTGTTTTGTCCTAATTTCTTAAAACAAAATTTTTCTAAATGACCATTCGTATGGCAAAAACTACACTGAAAATTATGTTTGACAAAATGATTATTTCCAACTTTTTGATTTTGCCTAACTTTGCCTAAATCAATACTATTCTGCCCTAATTTCTTAAAGCAAAACTTTTCTAAATGCCCAATTTTATGGCAAAAATCACATTTAAGAACAGATTTACCACTTGAAGAACAACCCTCATTTTCAAAATGTTTATAAGACAACTTAATTTCGTTTGAATCGGGAAATTGTTCCTTGGAGTTTATAAAATTGGTAACATCAAATTCTTTTCCTTCAAAACCAAGCCCTTTAGTAGGAACAAAATCAGAATAAGAGTTTGTTGGATCATAACATATATTTTCATTAATAGTTTTGACGGCATCACCGGCATTCCAATAACTCTTTAACTTTTTCAAAGTCACTTCTAGTTCCTTTTTACATTTATCAAATTTAATCAAAACAGCTTTTAGCTCAACTTGAGAATCATCAAATTTACACAAAACTTCCTTGTTTTTAGTTTCAAGAGAATGATTAAGTTCGGTTAACATAACAATCCTTTTCTCTAAAAACGAAACATCATTTTCAAGTTCATCAATACGAAAAACAGATTCTTCGGTTATTAACTTGATTTGATCGCTTAAAATGTCATTTTTAGCCATTAAACTAGAATTAATTTGACCTAAGTCATTGCAATCCTCAATCGTGTTCTCAAAAGATTTATTACTCACACAATCCTCTAAATTTGTACTCACGCACCCTTCCAAAATGACATCATTGTCTTCATTTTCAAATTCATCAACATCACCAAAAATATCATCAACATTAGATATAGAAGCTGTGAATGTAGGGTGACATGGAGTAGGTGAGGTATGAGATAAAATCACTTTGTCTAAAACAGAATTATCTACACATAAATCGGAATCATCCGAACTAGTAGATACGCAATCATAAATGCATTTGGATAAAGCAAGTGGCGCAACAACAGATTTAGTGCCACAAATAGTAGTAGGAGATAATAAGTGATCAAAATTATCTTTATCACTATCAGTATCATAATCAGTAATACCATCCCAAATATTTGTAGAAATAGGGGCAACCAATTTAGTATCACAAATAGGTGTAGAAGGCCATATATGGTTAAAATTATCCTCATCACTATCACTATCAGACATATCATCCCACATTTTAAACCAAGATGTAGAAGATTTTGGAATGTTATATTGAGAGTAAAGCTTTTCATCATTAGAACATTCATAAAGGGATTTTTTCAAAGAAAAAATAGCATCACCAATTTGTTTTCCCATAATAAAAAATAGATTTTAAATGATATAAAATATAGATTTTTAAAAGGAGTTCAGGATCTTTGCGGAATAAAAAACTTTTATAAAGTGAATCCTGAAGCTCTGATACCACTTGAAAAAGGACCTAAGGGTCACACTAGAAAGAACCGAGTGGTACTTGCTAATGCGTATTAGGTAAATTAAAAAACTCCAACTCTTTTAAATCTTTAATACAAAATCTATTATAAATTTTAAGTGAGAAAACACTCACGCACACTATTAGTAAAGGTGATGATGCTAGAAGTAAAGAATAATTCCCTTTAAGAATGAGATGAGGAAAAGTAGAGTGTGACACAATATATGTTATCGAGGAACCCACCTTAGTGGTAAACCCCGTGTCCCTAGTCCTAGGACAGCCCGCGCACTCAAGTCCACTATTACCGATTACAAGTTACAGATTACAGTCCTCCAAGTCCACAATGAAATAAACTAAGCAAATACAAACCCGTACACCCAGCCTAGTCTAAAACAACCCAACTTGACTGAAAATCAGTCAACCCAATAACACCCCGGTAATAGAGACTATCACGCACTCACTACACACGCACAACGACACACTCAAACCCGAGACCCCGTGAAGTTGTGCAACACACAAATATAATAATAGATATTGTTTTAATCAAAAACAACAAAAAAATAATCTTGTTTAAAAATAGACCAAACAACCAAGGTTTAAATCTATTTTAATTGACAAGACAAATTACCAATCAAGGACTAATTGAAAGGTAAGACAATATTCAATTAATCAATACTAAAAGAATGACTAAATATTAAGTCCCAAGACACAAGAAGGTCTTCCTTAATATTTAATATTCAAGTAAAGATTAATCCAAAAATAAATTTAGTTGGCGCAAATGACCACAAATAAAATAGGAAATAAATTCCAACAATTGTGTCGCGCAACTAAAATAAAAATTAACCTAACACCAAATATAATATGAATCAATTTAAATAGGTGTTATGTTAAAAATATTAAGTCCAAGTAAAATGAGCAAAAGATAAATAAGTGTAGCACTTAGCTCATATAAATTGGGACTTAATTAAAATAAATAAAATAAGATTACAAATATTAAATTCCAATTTTAGTATAAACCAATACTAAGACAAAGGTTGGATCAAATACTCATACACACATAAACACTACCTTAAGTTATATAAGAATACAACAAAAAGTATTCAACTTAGGCAATAAAAAGTGTACGAGTCAAATGGTCCAATCCAAGTCAAATGAGTACGAGATAAAGAGTGTAGCACTCGACTCACTAAAATAGGATGGGTTTAACTAAAATAAAATTTAAATAAATAAAGATGTGATATAAAGACTACACACTAATTAAACCCAACTAAATAAAGCGAACACACAAAAGTTCAACTTAGAGGGTGTAATTAGTTTAGAGTCAAAAATCAAATATCTTTATTCCCAAAATAAATCAAATTAAATTATAAATAAATAAATAAAAATGTGTGACACACTAAAATAAGTCTTGATAATAAAGTGTACACACAAACTGAAATGGGTGTAAATAAACTCTTCAAACCAAACACCCAATAAGCCTACTAAAATTCAGTCCCAACAAATTTTAGTTCAAATGAATTTATCCAAATAAAGTTGGCCCAAAATAAAGTCACAGTCCAAATAAATAAAGTGTACACACACTAAATGAGTTGGGTATAAACGAAGCTCCAACAACAAATACCCAACACCCAAATAAATTTTAATTCAGATTAAAATATTATTTTTATAAACAATGTGTGACACAAAATAATCTAAGTCCAATAAAAAATGTGTACACACACTAAATGAGTTGGGTGTAAAATAAGCTCCAACAAAAACACCCAACAAAAGGACTTAGTCCAAAACAGTTCCAAATTTCAGTTCAAAATAAATCCAATGTTCAAATTAATTTTTGGTTCAAATTAAAGTCCAAGAACAAAATAATTTTAGTTCAAAAAAAATTTAGTCCAACAAATATTATCTCAAAACAAGCAGTTGATACAAAGGTTGGTACACAATATTTGGGGGGGGGGGGGGGGGGGGGGGAAATGACAACACTAGAAAGTGACCAAACCAAGGTCTAAAAGTTCCAACAGATGAGATAGAACCACAATCCCACAAGCTAGGGAACAAAATTTATGTTTAAAAAAAACAGTTTATATTTATGCTTATGGGACTAAACAAAAATTTTATACAACTATATATGTATATATGTATAAAACTGTGTGTGTGTATATATATGTATAAACCGTGTGTGTGTGTGTGTATATATATATATATATAAAACTGTGTATGTATGAATATCTATATATATAAACACACACCAACACACACACACTGCAAACACACGCACACACACAGCACAAACCACACACACGCTGAAACCAGCACACACGCACACACTGTTCACACACACACACAGTTAATGAATCTGAAAATATATATATATATATGTATATGTATATGTATGTAAAGAGAGAGAGAAGGAAATGTTACAAAAAACAATGTTGCCGGAAAAATGGAAACCGCCGGAAAATCAGTGGCACCGGAAAAACAGCACCGGAAAACCAACCCGGAAAAACGTAGCCAAACCGGAAAAACGTAACCCAAACCGGAGCAAAATCGGAACCACCTCAAAACCGATCCAAGGAAATCGAGCCAAAAAAAACGAGGAGAGCACCACAAAAATGGATGCCAAAAGAAAACAGTGGCTGGAAATCGATCAAACCACGGTCGCCGGACCAGTGCCGGAACTCACAGCTCCGGACCAAACCACCACCGGACAATCCCCAAAACCGAGCTCAGATCTGGATCTCAAATGCTTAAATCAAAACTCCCTAACAAAATCTCTCAAGATGAAGAGAGAAAAGAGAGAGCAAAAAAAATGAGAGAGGAAGAGTGACGGCCGAAAAAGAGTGAGAGCTTGAGAGAGAGAGAAAGAGGTCAACTTATACCAAAAAAAATAAACCCTAAAGGGCTCTCCAAAAAGCCCAAATATTAGAAGGCCCAAAACTTAAAAACCCAAAAAAATAAAAACACACACAAAAAAATAAAATCCGAAAATAAAAATAAAAAATAAAATAAAAAATTGAAACACAAAAATAATGATACTCATAAAAATACAAATCATACTACAAAGTTATGAAACAAAAAAACACAATAAATCTTCTGAATAAAAAAATATTTTATATATCAAGTCAAATAAAATAAAAGACTTGAAATATAAAATAAACTTTAAATTCAGAAAAATACCAAAACTCACACAAGAAAAAATAAATAAATTATATGACACAAAAAATAATTTGTACATTACACAACAAATATTTTTCTCAAAAAGATAATTTATATAATAAATCAATATAGGAAAATATGATTTAAGATATAAAAAATAGATTTGAATAAAAATAAAAAAATGCAAGAGCATATAAATAAAAAATTGTTTGTCTCAAGATTGAGCCAACACAAGAAGAATGAGATTTTCAATCTCCCCCTTTGGCCAATTTTGAGACAAACAAAAACCGAGACTCAAAAACAAAGAACGACACAAATTACATAACGCAACTATACACACGAGTCCTAAAAATATAGAAGAGTACATAACACTCCTAACCACAAGAGTCCTAATCAAACATAACTCTACTAATAGCACGAATACCTAAAAGACTCAAAATACAATACTAATAGCACGAATACTTAAAAGACTCAAAATACAATACCAAAAGAGTCTCAAATTCTCCCCCTGTTTGTCTCAAAGGGACAAAGGGTAGGGAAGAATCCTACAAAATAAAAGTTAGTACCACATGATATACACATAAAACGTACTAACAAAACAAACTAAAACACACTAAAACAAAATTAGTTTGACATTTCGATACTCCTCATTTGAGTACCTAAATCATATTTCTTAACCCATTTGGATTTAACTTTTGGAATCACAGTTTTCATATAGGGATGACTATAATAATGAGGAAGATTTGCAACAAAGTTTGATTTTAAAGGAATCCCGAGCATAAAATTTCTTCCAACTTTATGTTGTTTATTCAAACTTAAGCGCTTATGACAAAATCGTCCTACATGACCCTTTTGAAAACAAAAACTGCATTTAAACACTTGTGTATCATTGGATTTAGCATTATCATGAAAGTTCACATGTTTAGCATATGCAGATTTTTTAGTTAAATTCAAACGCTCAAAGCAAAATTGTTCTAAATGACCAAATTTAGAACAAAAATTACATTTATAAACAGGTTTAACAGCATGTTTACACTTAGCATTCAAAGGCAATTTAGAATTTCTGCATATAGTGGGCAGCTTTTTAGAATCAAAATTTAATTTTTTATGACAAAACTGCTCCAAATGACCCATTTTAAAACAGAAATTACACCTAAAAACAGAATTTTCAGCATGTTTATTTCTATCAAAATGACTATTTTTACCCAAAACAGCTTGTTTCTGCATTAATTTCTGAAAACAAAATTTTTCAATATGGCCTGTTTTAGAACAAAAACTGCATTTCAGAATAGGTTTAGCAGTTTTAACATTTCTTCGAGACGACATGTATAGGACTCACCCATTTGCTATCCGAGATTGGGTAAATAATACCCGTGTCCAGTAGATTAATGATCTTCGTTCTCACTACGTCTTTAATAGTGGGGTTCAATCGCATTTTCATCTCCCTCGAAGGCTTTACGTCCTCCTCGAGGTGGATTTTATGGGTACAAATCAAGGGACTTATACCTTTCAAATCCGCAATACTCCAACCAAAAGCACTTCGGTGCTTCCTTAATATAGCTAACAATTTACCCTCTTTCTCTTTATCTAGGCTAGAGGAGACAACAACGGAAAATGTCTCATCATCTTCCAAATAAGCATATTTTACATTGGAGGGTAGTTTCTTTAATTCGAGTGTGGGAAATTTTTCATCGGAGGGGGTCGTGCGCGACTCCCTCGGTGGTAACTCCTTGAATCTAGAAATCCAATTTACATCTCTTAAGTCCTCATCCGATGCTCTCTCATCTAATATCCCTCTCAACTCCTCCACCTCCCTCCCGAAGTCGATGTACGTCCTGTCACTCTCAATAATAGATACAAGACACGCTCATAACTCATCTCCACTTATATTTCCCTCAATATGCTCCTCTACTATCTCCTTGATAAGATCTACCGCATGAAACTTGTCTTCCTCACACACTTTCCTAGTGATATTCAAGATATTTGTTTCTAGGGTCATGTTCCCAAAAGTGGGTTGCATTTGCCCATTGCGAGTATTGATTAATGCGTTAGCCGTAGCTAAGAATGGGAGACCAAGTATGATGGGAACATGATTAATCGAGGTGATGGAGGGTTTCGTGTCCCAAATGATAAAATCTATCGAAAAGTAGATGGTGTCAACTTAGACTATCACATCCTCAATAATGCCTCATATCTTCACGGTACGATCCACGAGTTGGAGAGTGATTGATGTGGTCTTGAGGTCCCCCAAATCGAGTTGCTTATATATGGAGTAGGTAAGAATGTTGACACTCGCCCTAAATCAAGTAAGGATTTTTCTATTTGGTGTGCACCCGGATCTTTAAACTTGGGTGAGAGGTCATTAAGTAAAAAGGAACTCACATTTTATGGTAGGAATTTTCTTTATGGCATCGAGAAAAAGTAAATTCATCTTTACTTGCCTAAAGATATCTAGGACTCCAGGGGGATTCCTTTTTAGGAAGGAACCAACCATCGAGGGAAAGCGTCGATGGGTGCTTTTACTATGACTTCAGGCTCACTAGTATCATCCTTTTCACTCTCCTTAAAGGGGGTGTCTTCGGCCTCTTTCGTACCTAGCGAAACCTCCTTATATTGAGGTGTGTCATGTGGGGTAGGTGATAAATCAACAACTCTCTCACTACGTAGAGTGGTGATGGCTTGACATTACTCTGGATGGTCATTGGATGTAGAGTTAACACTAGTTTGACATTGAGGTGGTCTTTGGCCTTGAGCTGGAAACTTGCCCTTTTCTTGGATACTCAATGATGATTTCAACCTTGAGATGTTTGCATTCATTTCGACAAACATGCGAGCATTTTGAGCATTGGTTGCATTTTCAGATTGCTGAACTGGTTCACATCATCCTCGAAATTTATCCTCGGTGGGGTGATATATTGTGCGGGAGGTGGTGCTTGTTGAAAATGTGGAGGTGGAGGTGGGGCAAAGTGTGAATTAGGATTCAACACAGCATGTTATTTCCCCTAGCTAAAACCAGGATAGTTCTTTCACGATGGGTTGTAATAACTCCCATGCAAGGCATTAAAATTACCCTCAAATCCTCTTATCGCATCCACTTGATCATGTAGCATTACTTTATAGGCGAGTATCGTCGAGCATTCCTTAGTTGAATGGCCCGACTCAGAAATAGCACACACCTTCTCTTTTATTGCTCGGTTGGATCCGGTTGGTTCTCTTAGCCTTGATTCGACTATGTCTCCCACATGATAAAGACCAGAAGATGAAGGAGCAGTGGGAGTTTATCGAACCCGATTTTGGGTGTTAGTATCAGATGTGTCCAACGCTTGGGTTGTCTCGGCGACAAACTTAAGGTGGGCATCTACATTGGTTTCATCTAATTCCCAAAATGGTCTCTCGGACATTGTCTCAATTAGTTGTTTAGAATATATGCTTAGCCCTTGGTGAAAGAAGGATATGAGACGATACTTCTCAAAACTATGATGTGAGCATGTATTAACTAGCTCATTGAAACGTTCGTAGCATCAATCAAATGGCTTAGTTTCTTGTTATCAGAATGTTTGAATTTGAGCTTTGATGGAATTTGTTCGATGTTAGGGAAAAACTTTAAGAGAAATTTAGATTGAATTTCCCTCCATGATCCAACTGAGTTTGGTGATAAAGACCATAGCCAAGTCTTTGCTTTATCCTTCAAAAAGAAAGGAAAAATTTTGAGGCGAACGACATCTTATGTGCAAGCTTAATCGCTAAAGGTATCGCATGCCTCTTCGAATTCATGAATGTGGAGGTAAGGCTTTTTCGAACCCATACCATGAAAGGTGGGAAGAATCTGGATCATCCCATTACGAAAGCGAAATTATCCCGCATTATACGGAAGTAAAATGCATCCCGGGGTGACGGTTCGCTCGGGATATAGGAGTTCTCTCATGGGAAGATACAACATTTCACCCTCACCCGTACCAAAACTAGCGTTATCCAACATATCTCTCTCTCTCCAATTGATTCGAATTCCTCACTCGACATGCTCGGAGTGTGACTCAATGTGTGACTTATGACAGAGTTAGGCGATGTAAGAGGTGGAACCCAAAATTAAGGAGCGTTTGGAGTGTGTGGGCTATCGGGATTGTACTCGACAATAGGATTCTCGTGAATTCTAGTCGGGGTAGATTTAGGAGTTTGGTGAGAATTTTGTATGAAAGTACTTTGAGAGATGTTCTATCTTTTTTGGCTTTTTATTTTTCTGAATTATTTGAATTTTTGGTTTTATGATTTTTTAGGCTTTTTAATAATTAGAGTCAAATTTTGAATTAACTCGACCTAACCTAATAGTCTACCTAATTCCCCGACAACGATGCCAAAAACTTGACGCGACTCAAAATGTGTCTCTATTGCATGCTAATTATGGTTCAAGTGTAAACTGTTCGCTCAAGTGATATCCCAGTAAACCAGGTATCGAACACATGGACTAAGATGTATACACGTAACGACGAATAGGGAAGACGCATAACCTTACAACTGACTCAAATAAAGGAAAGAAAAGATGATGAATTTTTGTGATTATATCTACCAACTAAAACGATTTAAATTAAACTATTATTTAACTACGCATGCAAGAATTAATAAACTACGGATTGATAACTATGAAAGAGAAACAAGGTCAGAATACAATCCCCCAACCCCTAATGAATTCACCGGATACAAAAATAGTTGAGAATTAAATAATTAATTAAGGACAAACTTTATTCCTTCCAACCATTACACATATGAAGGAATGAACCCACACAATATGAAATCAAGAATCCAAATAAATTACGTGATGAGATGGTCAATGCGCGCGTCGCACTCTTAAATACCCCGGTTACCTAGGGCAATTGGGTTAAAAGTCCTACGATGTTTGTATTAACTATGTGACACGTTCTAAGTAATTATTTAATTCAAGAACATATTTTTATATCCATACAAACCTTTTAGGATTGGGTTTATGCATCCCAACCTTTGAAAATCTAAACGGACATGACGTAAGTGCTAAAAAAGATGATTTTTATGTTGCATGTAATGAGAATCATGATGAACTTAGATCTAAACATGTATGAGTATCTCTTATCAAAGAAACAATGAATTAGCAAAGAGAGAAACAAAAGAAAAATATTGAACTTTACTTGTCTTGAAGAAAAACCTTGAATTCTATGCCAAAAGAGGAACAAATTGTTGAAGATAAACAATCATATGGTTCTTGACTTCAAGAATCTCCAAAAAATATGTAAAAACTTCTCCTCCAATGTCTGGTCATACCCTAAGATATATCTATCACGTTTTATTAAGTGTTTCAACCTTGCACAACTCTCTCGCCAAACCGGTTCGTTTTTGGATTCTTTAATGGGGCGAACTGGTCCGGTGCTTAACAGAGTGCTGGATCGATCTGAATTCGTTTTCATCGGTTCGGTTTTCACATTTCAGTGTTGGGGACCGGTATGCTTCTTTGTCTAACGATTTGGTTCGGTTGGAATTATTTTCCTTGATTTTCCCTTGATTTCTTCTCAACTTTGAAATTTCATAACTTTTCAACTGGGATTCGGAATTGGATGTAGTTTCTTCCTACATGCTTGTGTACTCGAGGTCTTCAACTTTCCTCCTGGTTCCATGTCCAACTTCCTGGTGTAAAGTTACTTTTTTTCCCTTGACTTTCCTTTACTTGTTTCTTTCTTGAGTTTGAGTTTTTTTTCTTTTCATCACTTCTATAAAATATCTGCAAAATGTAAGCAAAATACCCAAAACTCGATGCACTCAATGGAAGATGTCAGTAGCGAATATATGAGATAAATCAACATAATTTACATTATATGAGGTGACAAAATCCTTTAAATTGCGGGGATAAATATGAATAATTTATTCCTAATCAAATATCTCAGTGGATATTTGATATAGAATCATAGAAGAGGAGAACGTACAATTGATGGAATTTAGTATGGGTCCATCGTGGATGGATCCCATCATATCATACTTAGAGACCAGTGCAGTATCGAAATATCCTAAAGAGGCACGCAGACTTTGTTATTAAGGGATGAGATATGTGTTGTAAGGTGGGATCTTATTCAAGAGAGGTTTCATTATGTCCTTGTTAATATGTGCTCATCCCAGAGAAGTTCTCGATCTGATCAAAGAAGTTCACGAAGGTTCTTGTGGAGCACATTCAGTAAGATAGTCACTAGATAAAAGGTCACAACTCAAGGTATTATTTCCTAACTATGAAGGAGGATTGCACCAACTATGCCAAGAAATGCGATAAATGTTAGCGGTAAAAAGTTATCCATAAGAGACTTGGAGCAACGTGAGCACCAATAACATCCATATCCTTTCGCCATGTGGGAGATAGGTCTAGTCTGCTCACTGTTAAAGACGAAAGGCAGATTCAGATATTTGGTTGTGATGTAAACTTTTATATGATATGGGTTGAGTCTGAGTCGTCAGTGATGATGACATATGCAAAGGTTTTTCACTTCATCTAGAAGAACATCATTTGTTATTAAAAAATGCCCTACGCATTCATCATGGACCATGACACACAGTTCGATAATGACGAGTTCCTTGCCTATCATGACAAGATCTAAAATAAAAAAGCTACATTCAGCACCTGATCGTCCCCAGTGCAATGGGAAAATAAAAATCGTGAACAAGACTATACGGGATGGTATGAAGAGAAAGTTAGATGCTTCCAAGGCAAACTGGAAAAATGAATTACATATTTTACTATGGGCCTACAGGATAACTCCGAGGATGGCTACTGGTAAAACTCCCCTTATGTTGGTATATGGTGCAGAAGTGGTGGTACTTACTCAAATAGGCTTACCAAGTCATATGGTGCTAAATTTTAACTCTCTAAGGTGGTATATCATGTAATGACCAGTTCTGGATCTGGTGGAAAAAGTTAGAGAGCAGGTCACACTTTGAGTAGCATCTTATCAGGATTAGATAACAAGGTTATACAACAAGATAATTAAGCCAATACTCTGAAAGAGGGAGAATTTTTTTCAAAAAAGGTAATCCATAAGGGGACAAACCTTGATCCAAACGGGCATGGCCCCTATAGAGTCTCAACAATAATGTCGAGAATATATAGAATTGAGACACTAATGGGTGAACGGTTTAAAAAACCCTAGAAAGTTGAACATCTTAGAATATATTATACATTAAATGAGAGGAATCTTATAAGAGAAGAAATTTATGTAATCATTTTTCAAGTATCAATGAGAATCAGCAGTGTCCTCTCCATTATGTTATTATTTCAAGTTCTTCCATTATTTAATGCAAAGTTCATCAGTTTAAGAAATGTGCAAGATGCTCAGGCCAAACACATCTCAAAGCTGAGTAGATCAATATGGATACGACCATACCAAACTTATCTTAGATAGTTCATGATCGAGAAGCTAGCCAATCTAGGAAAACTAATGATGTCACATAGTTAGGTCGATAAGATCCGACCAGATTAATCAGTAAGATGGCTAAAGCAATCGTGAATCCCAATATACATAGCCCATTAGGGAAAATAAATGTTGTCACGTGGTCAGGTTGACAAGATCCAATCATAAGACCAATAAGTTAGATAAGGCAATGGTAAATCCTAACATAAGTTGATAGGGGAACCTTAAGTTTTCAAGTATAACAACCTAGCCGAACAACTCAGGTTCATCCAATTGGTAGCTAGTAAGTCAGGTCAGGTCGATAAGATTCGACCAAAATACCATAAGACAAAAATTACTAGCAAGCCTATTCATTTCTAAAGATAGTAATTCAGGTCATGTCGATAAGATTTGACCACATGATCATAAGATTAAAAATACCGAAAGGTCCACGAGCCAAAGACAAACATACAATAATGGAAATGGTTTGTATTTGAAATAAATTATGAATAGTGGATGTTATTGTTCAAAATAACAAGCCATGATTGTTCAAAACATTATGAGCAAAATACAAACAAAGCTTCATAAAAGAAAGTAAAAAAGCTCAGGCGGTAGGAGTTTCTTGGTTAGATGGAGGAACTTAAGAAGCATTGTCATCAATTAACTTGGTAATTGGATTATCCTGGGGATTCTATTGAAGATTATCTTAGATATCTCAGGTGCAAGGAGAGAAATTGGCTCAGTGGAAGTAGCTTGATTGGTCCGTAAAGTAAGTTGGTCTTTAATAGTCTATATGTCCACCACCATGTCATCCACCTCAACTAAGGCACTAGCCTCTCCATCATATCCTTTCCAATGGCTGATGAACTCAGACATATTCGAGTCATGTTTCATCACCCTTTTCTTCTGCTCATCATAACCATCAGAAAATAAATTCATCATCTCAATAGTAAAGTAAGGGGAAGCCTTATAATTATTGATGGAATTCTACTTAGCTTTTTTAAGTGCTTCATTAAACTTAGCCAGTGCCTCCTCCAAGATCTAGGTTTTAACGTCATCAGTGTTAACCAATTCTTTGAGTTTTTAGTTATCATCTTCAACCACACTAAGATTTGAGGTCTTCTCAATGAGCTGGTCACTTTCTCCTTCAAGTCGTCTAATGTCTCCTTAAGCTCATTTATGGCTTTATTGGCCTCGTCATAAGCTTGATCACCTCCTGGACCAAGTATTGTATTGTTATTGAAGGTATTGGTTCGCTTTTTTTATCTATTAAAATTATAGGCATGAGTTATGGATGCATGAGATTTCTCTAGAAGAATTGTGGACGTTATACCACTCTGAAAAAAAGAATGAAGTGAATTATATTAACCAATGATAAAAACATGGAAAAGATATTAAAAGCATAAAATACTTACACATATACTTTATGATGGGCGAGTGTCCACAAAGTATCAGGACTCAAACTCCTAAGGTACTCAAAATCAGGGTTATACTTGTGATATATGAGCATATATAAAGTGTTTCCTATGTTATAAGGAATAGACTTCGAATACTTATTCACTACTTCTTGGTTGATAGGGTTTGTAGCATCAAAATTATATTCCTCCGCCATAGGATATTGGTGGTTGATCATAGTTTCCCTTGCTATCCATCAAGTTGGATGTCCATAGATCATCACAGTGTAAGCTCGGCACTCGTTGGCCATGACTCTTACAGTATTGGGTGCTTTGGGTCAAGTTGGGTAGGGGAGCCCTCTATTTGCCTCTTATTTCTAGTAATAGGAGGGTCAGTGATGCTATTTTAATTCGCAATGGATTTTATCTTTTCCTTGGCCTTAGCATCGACGTTCTTTTTAGTTTTAACCTGGGTTTGAGCTGATTTATGGCCTCAACATTGGCCTTTTTCTTGGCCTATTTCTCGATCTTTCTCTGGAAAATGAGATCGAGGTTATCACAATTAGTTTGCAGCAGTAGGTTTAACATGAAAACCTGAGGTTGATGGGGTAGAAGCCACACATAAAATTAAACATTTAGTAAAATTACAATTCAAAGACGACCTAATACTTGAAGAATTTTTTATTACCTTCTTCAACCTCTTTCTCAGCCTCGCCTTCAGTTGGTACTTTGGATACCATTTGAGCTTGATCCGACCCTAGAGGATTATAATATCCTAGCGTTGTGAACTAATTAAGCTAAAAATATCCTCAAATATAGGATGTTCATCCGAGCAGACTTTGTCGACCAAACCTTTCAGAGCACTACACAACCTAGGAGATTTCTTCACTAAAAATAATGAGCATAAGTTATAACACGGTTTAGTTAGGGAGGAAAGAAAAATGGGAAGAGAAATTTTATATACTAATGCGTTCTTCTCACACCATTCACGATGAACACTATCAGTTATGTCCCTCTCATTGGGGCCAAACTCCCAATTATCCTTCAAGAAAAAAAATTGGTTTTCCAACAGGGGTTGCTCATTTAGGCTACCTTCACCAATTTTTCATATGGTTTTCTGGGGGAGAAACAGTAATACCCTGGGGTTTAGCGTTATCTTTTTTTTTTTGCCTATTTCTCAATCTTTCTCTGGAAAATGAGATCGAGGTTATCACGATTAGTTTACAACAGTAGGTTTAACACAAAAACCTGAGGTTGATGGGGGTAGAAGCCACACATAAAATAAAACAGTTAGTAAAATTACAATTCAAAGACGACCTAACACTTGAAGAATTTTTTATTACCTTCTTCAACCTCTTTCTCGGCCTCGCCTTCAGTTGGTACTTCGGATACCATTTGATCTTGATCTGAACTTGGAGGATCATAATATCATAGGATTGTGAACTATTTAAGCTGAAAATATCCTCAAATATAGGATGTTCAGCCAAGCAGACTTTGTCGACCAAACCCTTTAGAGCACTACACAACCTAGGAGATTCCTTCAATAAAAATAATGAGCATAAGTTATAACACAATTTAGTTAAGGAGGAAAGAAAATTGGGAAGAGAAATTTTATATACCAATGTGGTTTTTCTCACTCCATTCGCGAGGAACACTATCAGTTATGTCCCTCTCATTGGGGGCAAACTCCCAGTTATCCTTCAAGAAAAAAATTGGTTTTCTTGCTCATTTAGGCCACCTTCACCAATTTTTTGTATGGTTTTCTGGGGGAGAAACAGTAATACCCTGGGGTTTAGCATGATCTTTTATTCCATAAATAAACTTTAAAGCATCCCCACTAATATCATCCCTAGAATGTTGCCTCCAATACACCATTGTCCCAAAGATCATCCTTTAAGCATTGGAAGCAAGTTAAGTTGGGTCCACCCAATAATCCATCAAGATCAACCTAACGATAGGGCAAAGGTAAATATTAACTCTGGCTTGCATAGCCCAAAAAGAAGCAAATAGCACCGGTAGGATGCCAATCATAGACCCTTTCATCGGGACTAGGTAACCTGCATGTTACACTAAGGAGGATAGTGTAAAATTATTCCAAGTCCATCGGTTTGCCCTCGGTAATGTCATAAGCATGACGTCGGGACTCAATGTTTACAATATGATACATGCTTCTAGAGCCATATGTACCCAGATAATGACAGGAAAAATGGAAGGCTGGGAATGAAATATAGGCGCGACCTCTTCAATAGATGCCTAAAGGTTAACTATAGATACCTCAAAAATTATATTTGCATAATTCCTACCACCATACTAGTGGTTGACACCATCATATCTCATAGAACCTTGAAATTCGGACCTATTGTACTCTACACTTAAGGGTTGAGTAGCGGACCCAATGAAAGATGGGACGCGAGGTACAAAATTGGGATGAGTTGAATCGTATTTAGGTCGAATGAATTACAAAGGGGTTGACCTCCTGGCCTAGAAATAAGGTAAAACCTCCTTCAACTCCCTAATTATTGCCAATACCCTCTCAAACCATAAGTATTTAATCATAAATGGTAAGTTTTGACAAAGTGGAAATATTTTGGGGCTAAGTTGTTTTCAAAAGCAAAGGATTTGGGTAGAAAAATACAAAAAAAAAAACTAAAATCTTAGAAACCCTAGGATAGCCAACTCATTGTCCACCTAAGTCCAGAAATTTGCTAATCAAATATGAAATCAACAACAACAATAACAAAACACAACAAATTTCAACAAGAAAATAAAGTATTTGTAGAGAAAACCTATGAAATTAGAGGGAAAAAGAGGAGAGCGATACTTAGAACTCCAAACCATGAGTACTAACTTAGAAAATTTCTCAAAATAAATATCAAACAACTATAATAGAGAACACTCACCGAAAAAAGCTTTTCAGGCAAGAAAATGACTAGAAATGGAACAAAATAGGAAAAGGATGGTCGAAAGTCTAAAAACTTCAGGGATGGGGAAAGCTTTATGTGTCTAGGTATGTGTGTGATGGATGTGTCTTACAAAAGTTTGAAATAACTTCAGAAAGGACTTTTATAGGTTTGATACGGTAAAGATTACTTTTTTTAAACATGCGTGACACAACAACTTGAAAAGACAACTGACTCACATGTGCATTAAAATCTCATGTCCCCACTGATAGTTATGGACATATGGAACCCCCTACACTTAGATAGTATTCCAAGAATTCACAAGCAAATGTGTTCGACCAAATATGAGCTGAGAACCTCCTGATCCGACCACATCATGCAGTTAAAACTTCACTCACTCAATTTAGCTTGCACCTGCCCAGATCATGAAACACGTCAGAGAATATGATACGAGCTAAAATCGAGATCAAAGTCTTGGTGGCTATTATTATATCATAAACATGGGATGGCTCGTGGACCAATTGAAATAGGACACCTGGGCTAGCAAACCAACAAAAGTGAGGTATGACTCATGTAGCAATCTAATTGAACCTAGATAAGAGGTCATCTCGGTACTGAACGGAAGAAGTCAACTTCATCATTTAGCATTGTTAGCTAACACTATTAGTTAACCCTATTATATCAAGCATGTACTATATGACTGGATGACATTAGCAGCATTTAATACGCGCTCATATGGGAGGATATATTAGTATCCCCCCTACCATATGCCTCTAATTAACTCATTATTATTCCGTCACCATGTATATAAAGTGTGTACCCACATAGCCTATAAAGGTGAGCTATTTGGAACCCTATTTTCTCTATACTCTAATATACTATAATTATCACACACCACACATTTTTGGGGGGATCGAATATTTTCCTTACTATTATGATGTCCAACTTTCTAGAGCACTTGAGAGCTTCACTATTATACCTGATAATGGCTTTTGACCTATAAATCAATACAGTCTACACAGCACCTGTGGATGTAGCCACCATTTTAGGCTGAATCACGTAAGTACGGTTCTTATCATTTCCCTCTCTCTCATCTTTTTACCATTTTCTCTAGTGTTTGTATTTTTGTTGTTTGGGTCTCTTATCTATTATTTGTTGAGAATTAGTGTGTTATAGCTAAGATAATCAATATACCAATTTTAGGCGATAACATGAGGATATGTAATAATTTAAATTATTAGGTTAAGATTGGAAGGGGTTACAATTATATATAGCTGGGAGTTAAAAAATGAAAAAGTAAATTGGTTGTAAATGTGACACCTCGTATATTTTAATACTTTGGTTGATAATGTCTAATTATTAAATCATACATGATAATAAACAATGTAATATTATTTTCAACATGAAAATCAAACAAATATATGACAAAGTAAAGAAGTGATGAAAGCCCTAGAACATAATCTCATAATGAATTTTTCATAACAATGATAGAAAAGACATGATAATATCCAATCATAAATCCATATATACAAATCCCAAAATAAATGGCAAATTAAAGGAGCGATATGAAAGTCCTCAAACATGATCTCATAATGAAATGTCTATGAAAATGATATAAAAGGCACAATAATATCCAATTATAAATCCTAATATAAAAATCCCAAAATAAAGCTCAAGTGATACATGCCAATACTAAATTCCCTTGATACATCATCCCAGCTAGCAAACATTTTCCATCTCTCATTATGTCAAAGTGTCCCTCTTGAGAGATGATATGAGTTATTATCTTGTTTGGCCTATAATTTTATTTTCAGTCTATTTATGTTGACATTTCGTTCGGCATGTAGTATGAAACTTTATTGACGTGTATCGCTTGAGATTTATTTTAAGATATGTATATGAGGATTTATGATTGGATATTATCATGTATTTTCTATCATTGTTGTGGACATTTCATTACAAGATTATGTTAAAGACTTTCATATCGCTTATTTACTTTGTCATATATTTTGTTTGATATATTCATGCTGAAAATGGTATTATATAACTTAGTATCATGTATGATGTAATAATTAAATTTGATAAACCCACAACATCTATAACAAATTTCTTCTAATCCACACTAAAGTCCCATAACACTCAAGTTTAATTATTAAATCAAATAGGATAATAATAAATATAATATCATTATCAATATGAAGATATCAAACAAAATATATGACACAGTAAAGAAACGATATGAACGTCCTCGAATAAAATCTCATAATCAAATGTCCATGAAAATACATGGTAATATTTGATAAGCACCCAAAAGTGTATATTTTATACCCCGAATATACGATTTTTAGTTGCTAATTCTCGGTAATTTGGGTCTTATGCACGTAAATATTTAATATGAAGGCTTGATTGCAGTTGCGGTGTCAAAAGTGTTATTTCGAGATAATTTGCAGTTGAATGGAGCCAATTTCCTCGAAGCCCGTGTGTGTTTAGTTTGTTCTTTTTTATTTTTTTTTTAGATTTTTTAGTTTGAGTCGCTTTTATTTTTAGAGTTTATTTTAGATTTATTTAGAATTTCTAGGTTTTATTTTCTATTTTTATATTTTATTTTTATTAGTATAAGTTTAATTTATTTTTATTTTGATTAATTATTAGTTTTTTTATTAGGATTAGATTTTTTAGGATTTCATTTATTTTTAGTTTTATTAGATTTTACATTTTTTTAGGATTTTAGTTTTTAGTTTAATAGATTTTTATTTTTATTTTTATTTCTTTTTAGTTTCATTTTTGTTTAGTCTTTATTTTATTTTTAAATTAGGAATTTAATTTTTAGATTTTTAGTTTTAGTAGTTTTATTTTTATTAGGATTCAAATTAAATACACACACACTCACACCCTAATACCATACACACTCACACACACCTAAACTAACTCACTCACCCTCACCCAACTCAGCTACACGCTCTCACACACTATCACTCACACCCACCATTCTTCATCTTCCTCACCCACACACTCTCTCTCCTGATAAACTCCATTAATAAACCAATAACCCACCTTATCTTCTCTCTCTCTACATGCCCCTACGAACCTCCCTACCCACGCAGCCCCTGCCCTGCTGCGACCTACCACCTGCCACCACAGCAGGTGGTGGTTCGGCATGACCCTCCAATCCGTGGCCATATCCCCTAACCCGAACCAAAACGAACCCGCAACCCTTACCCATCTCCTACCAACCTGACCCGATTTTTACCATCTGCCAAATCACAAAGAAAGACTAAAAAAATAAAAACCACACCCTTTTACCCAATATTCCAAAGACTTTTTCCCCTCTCCTGTCACTTCGACCCTATACCTGCAAGACCAGTTTCACACGACTCCAAATCTCCTGCAGAAACCCATTAGCTATAGTACACTATCCTGATGCCTATGACAAGTGAACCTTCTCTTCATTTTAAATAAAAGGGAGGAAAAGTAGTGAGGGGACGACAGACAGACACAGAGATAGTGTAGTTTAGAGAGCATTTTAGTTTTTTTAGTGCTCCATTTTTGGAGCCATTTTAGTTTTAGATTGTATAAAAAATTTATTTCTTCTTTTGTAAATTTTTTTTAGTGACTTGAGTGAGGCTGAATATTTTATGAAATACAAATCTTGAGTTGGTATTAAATTTCAGTGTTGTAATACTCAAATTTGTGGGTGCACTTAATTGTTCATGTTTGGAAAATTTTTATTGAGTTCAAGGAGACTTGGTTCAACTATTTTTCTCATTCAATTTTAATTTTTTTATGCCTCTTATTATGTCATTATTACATTTTACATGTAATAATACTAAAATGAGAGGCTAAATACCCCATTCAAGGGATGAGATGGAACCCTTAACTTAATTATTTTTATTTTTAGGGAGTTTGTTTATTTATTATGCCCATTTGAATATTAATATTAAAATTTTACAATTTATATTTACGCCCCGAGAGAGGGTGAATTATTTTCGAGAGAAAATCAAAAATTCAGATTATAATATTTATTTGTTAATTAAACTAGAGATAGGCAATTTTTAAATAGTATTATAGTTCGAATTTCTCTACTCTAAAAATGTAATTTTTAGTGATTTAAAATACTTTTAGTGAATTTTCCCTAGCGGGTGATTTATTAGAAAATGTTTAAGTCTAATTTTTTTTAGATTATGTGAAATTTAGATATTAATCTTCTAAAAGGACTATATGTAACTTCACATTTGCAAGGAGAGTTGAATTGTGAATTTATATATATTTTAGGGTATTTCAAATAGACAAACTAATTAATAAAAATAAATAGGTTAAGTGGTGAAGTTTAATCCCTTGAATTATCTCATAATTATTTTCTCCTCATATTTAGCTCACTTTATCATTTTATTTATATATTACTGTAGTTTTAATTTTTAGTTCATAGTTAGTAGTATAAATATCCCTTATAATTATTTTAAAAACCATACTTAGTCTTCACTTTGCTCTTTTCCACATTAGAGAGCGTGAATTGACCCCTTACTTGCCAATATACATTTTTAGTGTGTTTGTAGGTACCAAAAGGGATTTTTGATTGACCGTCTTTACCCCACAACGATATATACACAAAAGGCGTGTTATCAATATTCAATAATAAATCCTCATTATAATGAAAGGTCATTAATAAATGATCATGTGAAATATGGATAATTGTAAGAGTGTCGAAGAGGAATACCTTTATGTTACTTAATGTGTATGATTTATAATAGATATTTGATTGAGACACACGGTATTGATGAGTTTTGGCACGGTGTAGCAAGGTGGGTATGGGCATTTAGGCTCTATGAAGTAGGAAGCGATAGAATGTGTCGGGGTTTGTTATGGCGTACTGCACATTCTTGAGATGGTCGGGAAGAAGCGTGTCACTTATTTGTTAATTAATAAAAGAGAATAATTAATTAATGAAATGAGTTCATACAATTCTAATGCAATAAAGTTGTGTATTGTAATATGTAACACCCCGCTTAAAATAATAACGGGTGGCCAGCCCTATACTATATTAAATCAGGAATTCCAGATGGTCCAGTCTCAACATCAACAGTCGGTACTATAATATAGGACTAACTACCCGATATCGTATAAGCGAGATGTTATAAAAATTTAAAACTTGCAACATACACAACCCAACACTATAAAACTATCAATGAATAGGAGAGATGCAGGGAAGAACTATAATAAATAAAATGCTAGAAATAAAATGAACCAATTAAATACAACCGAATGTACTACAAAAAGTAGATCCGAATAAGCTGTCGGATCACAGCAAATACAATAACTGAAATGGAATGAATATAAATATCTATATAAATATCCCTTGGGTACAAACCCGATATACAACATGAATCCTACCTAGAATTTTACAGAAGTAGGAAGCGGCTACATGAAACATCCCGCAACAGTCCGCACCTGTCACGGCTCCCGAGACTCTGGATAGAAGGTCATCCGGCATCCATGCGGTAGGATACCTGTGGAAATATATATATGTATATACAAGGAGGGAGAAGAGTAAACGGGTCAGAGCCCCGAATGTGTAAAATATTTAGCAAGTGTGTTAACCGTGCATAATAAATACCGGTGTACTTAATTTCATAAATAAGTGAGACCGCACTCTCGTGGAACCCCAACTCACCTCTCATCTAAAGGCGCGCACCTATTCGCGTCCTCAAATTTTAGTTAAATTACCCCCATTGATTTTAGGACAACCTAACTTATCAGGCCTAGCCTATATCCACGAGAGCTACCTTCCCGTCATAAACTAAGGATCCACCCATTTCTAATCCTAATAGATTATGATTACAACAATTATGCCATAATAGGCTTTACGGGTTCCGATATAATTTAACCAATTATAATCCTTATAAAGTACCCCTATATATATATGGGTAGAGCCCTATTATTTAATTTAGAATAAATATGCATACAAGATTGTTATTGACAAAACTTCCCTCCAATTACAACGCTGCGCTGCGTTTCGTGCGTGGGGTGTCTCGCAAAGCGAAATCCAAACAAGGAACCGCCCCATTACACTACTCCATGACAACGTCGATCCTGGAGATCCATTATGCCACACATAAATATCGACAGAACTTCTCTCTACTCTCAACAATGTACTACATTTCGTGCGTGGGGAGTCTCGCAAAGCGAAATCCAAACAAGGAACCGCCCCGTTACACTACTCTTTGACTATGTCGATCATAGAGATCCATAATGCCGCGCATACCCTATACTATTACTACTAACTATAACTCCTAAAGAAAGAAAGAAAGAAAAGAAAGGAAAGAAAACAAGTAAGATAAAAGAAAAGAACCTCCAATACTATCCTTGGGATGATGTAACCGAAATAATACCTTATGTGCGATACATCAACCCCCATCAATCTAGTACGTACACCATAGTCATCTAAGATGTAATTCATAAAAGTCCATATCCTTTCATCTATAGGATATATATATATATATATATATATAAATATATATATATAGGTATTTATTTCTAACCGTATATATATATCATCATCAATCCAATAGCCAAGTGTACATACTACATATGATGTACAAGGCCATGCACATAATATACCCGGCTATATATATCGCCGATAAACTGCATCAGTGCTATCATCTTCCCAGTGCCCGGCTCACGTAGCAATACTGGGGCCACCGTTGTGGGACTAAACGACACCCATCTCGTGGTAAACACACGCACACGACGTCCCGGGAAGCGGTCATAGTTCCAACCGGCAATGAGACGAAACATACCCACCACGTCTCATCCCAAAAATATATATCTATATGTATAATAATCACAAGGGACGACTATGACCTGGGGAATATCCACACCCTGCATTATAAGCCAGGATGCTCACCCTCTACGCGCGCAACTTCCCAATGATAGCATGAGCGGGGTATGCTTAACCAAATAAGTATATATATCATTCACATGCATAATATATATAATCCATATGATCCGATCTTGTGATCAAATAATAAACCATCATATACGGTTTAAATATCCATACCATGTATATTCATAACATAAATATATCCATACATTTATATACCTACGGATATATATCAACACATATACACATATCCTTATATCTATATATGATAAACTAATTCTCGTTCATATGCGTAAGATATATATATATATATATACCTGGCTATAAGTGTACATAGTCCTCAATATACAAGCCGTCACCACAATTCTTTTAATTTACCTCTATACGTGAATATAATCCCATACTTGAAACATATTCGATCATTTTCTTATGATGAATAGTCTCCCAAACCATATGTATATATCTATACCTATATATATTCAACATTAGGGCTATCACCCAAGAGTTTGCGTAGGAATCCTTCATTCCACATTTCATCCATATCTCCGAATACATTAAAGAATCTAATAATCATTTTCACTATCGGTATACATATAACTAATAGTCTATAAGCCTCAAGCTCATTCTTTCAATCATCAAATAATCTCATTTCCCTCGATTTCGATTATGGTTCGGTCACTTTGTGAATACCCTAATCTAAGATCTCTCTAAGAGTTCTTAGCCTCACATCACCTCTATACTTACTTTTAATCTACAATTAGGATTCCCAATTCCAAAGGGTTTCCCCAAAATCTCTATACATAACTCCAAATACATACATGGATACATTTCTCCCAAATTACCCTAAGGAGTCCCCAAAATTCTAATGTGTGAGAAACCCTTTGTGTGTCTCCAAGAACATATCTCTTTCATCATAAGAGAAGGCTTCCAAATCAATAAACCCAACCAAAAAGGGTTTGAATTCACTATGGATAAAATACCTCAAAATGCCCTATTTCCGAATCGATTCGGCCCTATTCCGAATCGATTCGGACTAGCGAATCGATTCGGCCTCCCAGGCGAATCGATTCGGGTCCAAAGACCTGGGCTTCTGCAATAGGCCGAATCGATTCGGCTTGGGGTCCGAATCGATTCGGTCAATGCAGACCTGCCAATTTTACCAAACCGAATCGATTCGCTAGAGGGGGCGAATCGATTCGGACCTGCAATTTTTTGAAGGTTTCATCTGCATCTTCAAAACCCACGAGTTTTAAACCCTTAATTTCTCATTATAACCCCCAAACCTTCATCAAATCATGATTTTAAGCCCATTAATCAACCCAAAGTTGATCCCAATCATTTCTACGTCATTAATTCCATATTTAACCATTGATTTCAAGATTTAAACCTAAAATCTAGGTTTTGACATTAATACCCAAAAACCATTTCTTTACCCCACAATTTATGAAATGAAATACACAAATAGCTATTTAGCAAGATTAAACACTTGCCTCAGATTTGTAGAGGTTGGATCGTCCTCGATGTCGCGGTAGGGCCGGAAATCCCAAGCTTTTTCTTCCTCTCTCTCTTCTTTCCTTCTTCTTTCTCTTCTTTCTCCCTCTAGGGCTTTTCTCTCTTTCTCTCAAATGAGAAATGGCTTCATCCGTAAGCCTCCACCCCTTTTAAAACAAAATACCAGTTTTAAATGTTAATACACACTTTAAATGACTCTTTGACTCCAATTTAAGTCAAAACAACTTAAAAACATTCCGGAGCCGAAATAAGACCCAATGACAGTCATTTTGACTATCTCGACCCTTCCGGGATCGATGGTACCCTCAAAAATATCATCCGGAATACTTTGAAACGTCCTCTATTTTGGACTTAAATTCCCAAAATTTAAAATTCTCCAATTTCATTAAATTTAATTTTCCCAAAATTAGATTTCTCAGTCTCAAAAGTCTTGGGGTGTTACATAATATGGGGAGTTCCTATTGATTATATAAACTTTGAATTTGCCATCCACATATATATTTTCTTCGAGTCGCGTAGCTTTGCGACTTGCTCGATTTTTAAGCCATCGTTATTTGTGGTGACATTCGGGTGCTAGAGTTGGACCTCCCACGTAGGCTTCCTCAATCCAGATAGCACGCATTGTCCATCTCTTATCCAATCAGAGTTTCCCGCTTGAGAGATGATGTGGGTTTCTATCTTGTTTAGACTATCGTTTTATTTTCAGTCTAGTTATGTGAGACATTTAGCTTTAGGAGGGATTTGTATTTAAAAATTTATGATTTAATATTATCATGTATTTTCTCTCATTGTTATGAATATTTCATTTTGAGATTATGCTCAAGGACTTTCATATCACTTATTTACTTTGTTATATATTTCGTTTGATATCTTCATGCTGAGAATGGTATTATATTATTAATTATCATTTATGATTTAATAATTAACCCTGAACAACTTGAGTGTTAAAATGTATGGGGTATCACATCTATAACAAATTTCCTTTAATCCACTAATTTCTTAACTCTGAGTTGTATATAAATGCAACCCCACCCAATCTTAATCCATTAATTTAATTCAAATATATAGAGTATTAAAGTTGGTATCAAAGCATGGTCTTTGGCCTCGAGGGTTATGGGTTCTCTTAGAATTCTGCGTAGTGTTATTTGATACGGGATTTATTTGAATTCTTATTTATGTTTTGTTACTGATAAGATTTCTAAATTAAATATCATAAGTCGCCCAAGATGAGGGTTTTTTACGCACCCCAACCCAGTTACTTATTATTAAGTTTGAAAGTCAAGGTGAGTCAAATCATAATTACCTTAACGAAACCAAAAACATGAGTATCCTTTTTCAGTTATTAACATGAATCCATAAACTAAAACTTTTAACAATTTTTAAGGTAATTATATTTATTCAAACTTACTGAAAAGATAAGTAGGCTTAAATTAACCCTTTTACGTTTGACCAAAATCATGGTTTTATGCATCCATTGCTAACCCCACTGACCTCCTAGATTTGGCAGTGATGTCACATTTACCTAAAACACATAACCATAGTAACCGTGAGCAAAATGGCTCACTGAATGCATCACTACTAAACTATTGAATATAATTAAATGCAATAAATTATATCCATGTGGTAATTTATATATACTTATCCGACCCATTATAATTATGTATTACTTATCTGGTTCATTCATAAAGAATTTCCAATTATATACTTATCCGGCTCATTCATAACGAATGACCAATTATATACTTATTCGGCTCATTCATAAAGAATGACCAATTATATACTTATCCGGTTCATTCATAAAGAATGACCAACTTATCCGAATCATGATTCACATATCCTATCTGCAATAGACGATTCTCCCCCATTCCTGGTCGAGGAGTAACCCCTTGTCTTTAATAGACAAATTTCCCCCATTTCGGTTCGGGGAGTAACCTCCAATTTCGATAAACCGAAATGAACAAATTCATATTATTCTGATCATATCCGTAGCCATGTATTATACATCTTACCAATAAATGATATTCAGATCATATCCATAACCATGTATAGTACAACTTACCAGTGAGTGATATTCAGATCGTATCCATAACAACGTATAATACATCTCTTTCAAGTGAGTACACTCACCTTGGCCACTTCATGTGTTTTTCCCTTGCCTTTGTCTGGTACTTGTTCAACCGGTTCTTCTTCCCTTTCACGTATAAATTCTTACAATATTAGTATCATAAAAATAATATTAACAATACAAAGAATAATTTAAACTTAACCCAATTCATAAGTATCATATGATCTCATTCAAATCATTTATCATCAATGAAGTCTCATCTAACTTCATGTTAAAATATTTAACATATCCAATTTATAGCCCAAACATACTTTAATTTTTCTTGGTAATACAATTCTTATCATATTAGGTTCCCAATAAAAAATACAACACATCATTTCAAGTTTCCTAGAGCAAGATGTGTCCATTTCTTTATTACGAAGCAAATCTTCCATATAGGCTCTTTCATCGCTCAGTCAACTTCCACGAATTTTCATAATTTTTATGTATTATAAATTTCAATGATATTTCAACCAACATAAATATACATATTTAAAAATACAAATTTAAAGTTTCATAATTTTTAAGATTCATTTTCTATGTCAAGAAAAACATCGAACACCTGGTGTGCATACTTATACCTTTGGGGCATATTTTATACCTGAACTTCAAACTATCACCAAAAATTCATTTCTTGGTATTTTCACATAATTTTAGGATATGTTATACATATATGAGTCTAATTTAATTTCCAACTATAATTATTCAATTCCAATAAATATACAAAAAGGTATAGGAGTTTGAATATACAAGGTTTCCAATCGAAGCAATATACATGATTTACATGTTTAACTTTGCTTAAACTCGCATCTATTCATATATATAAACCAAGCGATGAAAGTTACATAAACAATATATGATTTATACCCTTTAAATCATTCACACAAGAAAATTAACAAGATTTACATATGGAATTACCTTAAGGACTCTTCCATAATTTCCCAGGAATTTTTCTCAAATTTTTCTCCTCAATTCTTCTTCTTTGACTTCCCACTTCTCTTCCTCTCAAGACAAACTCTTTAATGGCTGAAATATGCTGAAGGAATAGCTTATTTCAAGTATTTAAAGTCGTCAAACACCCACCTCCTTCCTTAACCAATCAAAATCCACCATTTGGTAGCCTAATAAGACGAAATGCCATTTAACGAATGGACAAATTTGCCCCTGCTTCGTAATTCTAGCATAACTTCTTGCTCGGACCTCTGTTTTACACACCATTTGTTGTGTTACAAACTTAACTCATATATATACAACTATATTGTTTTCACCTCAAGTCAATTATTACATTATAGTGTCCAAAACTAGTCCCGAACTCAAACATTCCTACCGAAGACTTCACAAATTTGTGTTTGTGACTGATTCAATATTTTATAAGTTATGAAGGTAGGATTAGACTAAACAAAATAACTTAACCTTATATATTCCATTAACCAATTATCCCCATCCCATAAGGTAAGCATGATTTAAACATGGTTTATCATAATCATATCCGGGTCGTCACAACCTTACCCCCTAGAAAATTTCGCCCCCGAAATTTAGGATGAATTTCACTTATCAAACAATTGGGGATACTATTTTCTCATTTTATCTTCCCTTTCCCATGTATCTTATTTAATTTCATGGATCCTACACAACACTTTAACAACGGAACTAACTTTATTCCCTAATACTTTCTCCTTACGACCAAGAATTTCAACCGGTTGCTTGATGTATTGCAAATCTTCTTTCATAATAACTTCAGTTTCTTTATCAGTACATGTAAGAATAATCGTCTAATGATTTCTTATTAAAGAAAACCAATCTCCAACTAATATATTACTTCATACCTTTATATACTTATGTCAAACATTCACGCATAATAGATTATCAGTTGTATCATCGTATATTCACAATGAGTGAATATTCTTAACAAACCTAGTCTCATTCTTTACCTTTATCCCTTCGTTCCTATAGTCTATCCTTATCATCGTGTAATATTTCAAATCATAAATATCATATTCTCAGACTAGCTTATTACACATCACATTTCCATCATCCATCCAACACCAAATACATGTGTTTGACCTCAAGTACTTTCTGTATCATTTACGAAGTTTAAGAGTATATTAAATATTATCCTTCCAATTTCTTAATTTAATTATATCCTCACTACTATTCACATATCGAAACTAAACAATCATTCACTCAATGTTTATTTTTAACCAAGATTTCATATTCACCTTTATTGTATTATGCAGTCATGCACTATGAACTCAATCTAGCTTCTCACTATATTCCCTTTTTTAGTATCATTTGATTGTTATTTAACTAAACATACAATGACCTTAGCAAGTCATTTATCCAATACAATAACTTTACAATCATAATATTATCCTAATGTTTATTAACATAATATTCTTATGCAATATCATTAATACACTCATCTTACCTGTTTGGTAACATGGATGTTATATGTACCATCACCACTTAAAACTTTAACCATACTTACCAAGCCAGTAATACTTATCTAGCTATTATATGTCATATTTTTTTTCAAACAAGCTATACAAATACGTTGATATATACCCTTTCGGTATCTCACATAGCACATGATCCTTACACATACTTCTTGGTGATTCCGTATAGTATCAATCATATTCATTATATGTCATACTCTTAGTGATAACACGTACGTACAATGACAAATACAACTCACTATCCACCCAAACCAGTTGTCGATATTCAAAACCGATTAGCATCTTTCCTATACTCATACACAACACATACTTTTAAAAGGGATCTCCAATATTTTTAAACTTTCAACTCTTTAACACTTCGTCTCAACTCTGCTATTCATATAAGCAATTCAAAACATACCAAGAGTAACACTCACTACATATACTCATACTATTAAAAAAATACATATCAACTCCTATTACTCTTTTCTTCTACTTATCATAATTCAGTATGGACCCATATTCGGATCAATTGTGATATACTGATTAGTAATTCAATTTCAGACCATTTCACATATTAAATTTAAACATATACAACTATTAATCTTCTCAGTTCACCTTTACCATGTGAATACTTATTTTATTCACACTCTAACAACTTACCATCTCATCCTTCAATAAAATATAGGTTCCCGTATCTTATTCTCCCACATAAATGGGCACACACCAAACCATGACTTAATAAGTGACATAACTCAAATCTACATATTCTAGCATAAGAAGAGATTACTTCCAATACTTCACAATTTTTGTATACCACATTTTGTCTTTAAAAATTTTCCTTAATTGACATGTTTGTCCATACAACAAATAAAACAATTCAATGATTCATATTAAAAGACCTGTATTCGTTGTGATCCCCGAATAAACCTTAACATCTCATTTCCTTTCCTGCAAGATCGTTGCATTTCACATCTAGTAAAAAAAATACATATGTATAACTAACAAATGTTAGTCAACAAAATCCAATTTACTTATGACTCAAAATAATTTCTACTTCCACTGCCAAATCTAGGCATTCCTCACCCTAGAACCTCTAAAACCTAGGCTCTGATACCAAAGTTGACACACCCCAACCCAGTTACTTATTATTAAGTTTGAAAGTCAAAGTGAGTCAAATCATAAATACCTTAACCAACCAATCAACACGAGTATCCTTTTTTGGTTATTAACATGAATCCATAAACTAAAACTTTTAAAAAATTTCGAGGTAATTATGCTTATTCAAACTTACTGAAAAGATAAGTAGGCTTAAATTACCCCTTTTACGTTTGACAAAAATCATGGTTTTATGCATCCATTACTAACCCCACCGACCTCCTAGATTTGGCAGTGACATCACATTTACCTAAAACATATAACCATAGTAACCGTGAGCAAAATAGCCCAGTGAATGCATCACTACTAAACTATTGCATATAATTAGATGCAATAAATCATACCCATGTGGTAATTTATGTATACTTATCCGACCCATTCATAATTATGTATTACTTATCCGCTTCATTCATAAATAATTTCCAATTATATACTTATTCGGCTCATTCATAACGAATGACCAATTATATACCTATTCGGCTCATTCATAAAGAATGACCAATTATATAATTTTCGGTTCATTCATAAAGAATGACCAACTTATCTGAATCATGATTCACATATCCTATCTATAATAGATGATTCTCGCCCATTCCTGATCGAGGAGTAATCCCTTGTCTATAATAGACAAATTTCCCCCATTCCGGGTCAGGGAGTAACCTCCAATTTCGGTAAACCGAAATGAACAAATTCATATTCAATATTATTATGATCATATCCGTAGCCATTTATAATTCATCTTACCAATAAGTGATATTCAGATCATATCCATAACCATGTATAGTACATCTTACGAGTGAGTGATATTCGGATCGTATCCATAACCATGTATAATACATTTCTTTTCAGTGAGTACACTCATCTTGGCCACTTCATGTGTTTTTCCCTTGCCTTTGTCTGGTACTTGTTCAACTGGTTCTTCTTCCCTTTCACAAATAAATTCTTACAATATAAGTATCATCAAAATAATATTAACAGTCCAAAGAATAACTTAAATTTAACCCAATTCATAAGTATCATATGATCTCATTCAAATCATTTATCATCAATGAAGTCTCATCTAACTTTATGTTAAAATATTTAACATATCCAATCCATATCCCAAACATACTTTAATTTTTATTGGTAATACAATTCTTATCATATTAGGTTCCCAATATAAAATACAACACATCATTTCAAGTTTCCTAGAGCAAGATGTGTCCATTTCTTTATTACAAAATGAATATGCCCTATAGGCTCTATCATCATCCAGTCAACTTTTACGAATTTTTATAATTTTTATGCATTATAAATTTCAATGTTATTTCATCCAACATCAATATACATTTGAAAAATACAAATTTAAAGTTTCATAATTTTTAAGCTTCATTTGATATGTCAAGAAATACATCGAACACCTGGTGTGCATACTTAAACCTTTGGGGCACATTTTATACCTGAACTTCAAGCTATCCCCAAAGATTCATTTCTTGGTATTTTCACATAATTTTCGGATATGTTATACATATATGAGTTTACTTTCATTTCCAACTGTAATTATTCAATTCCAATAAATATACAAAAAGATATAGGAGTTTGAATACACAAGGTTTCCAATCGAAGCAATATACGTGATTTACACGTTCAACTGTGCTTAAACTCGCATCTATTCATACATATAAACCAAGCCATGAAAGTTACATAAAAAATATATCATTTATACCCTTTAAATCATTCACACAAGAAAATTAACAAGATTTACATATGGAATTACCTTAAGGACTCTTCGGTAATTTCCCACGGATTTTTCTCAAATTTTTCTCCTCAATTCTTCTTCTTTGACTTCCCACTTCTCTTCCTCTCAAGCCAAACTCTTTAATGACTGAAATATGCTGAAGGAATAGATTATTTCAAGCCTTTAAAGTCGGCAAACACCCACCTCCTTCTTTAACCAATCAAAATCCACCATTTGGTAGCCTAATAAGACGAAATGCCATTTAACGAATGGACAAATTTGCCCCTGCTTCGTAATTCCAGCATAAATTCTTGATCGGACCTCTGTTTTACACACCATTTGTTGTGTTAAAAACTTAACTCATATATATACAACTATATAGTTTTCACCTCAAGTCAATTATTACATTATAGTGTCCAAAACTAGTCCCGAACTCAAACATTCCTACCGAAGACTTCACAAATTTGTGTTTGTGACTGATTCAGTATTTTATAAGTGATGAAGTTAGGATTAGACTAAACAAAATAACTCAATATTATATATTCTAATAACAAATTATCCCCATCCCATAAGGTAAGCATGATTTAAAAATGGTTTATCATAATCATATCCGAGTCGTCATAATTTTTTAAATGAGAGAGACTGCGGGGCAGTTTGAGCCCACAACCCCCGCACCTCAGGAGCTAGTTATACATGTTATCGTAACCCCGATGCCCAGGGTAAGTATCATTTTAGGAACAACGATTATTATATTTGATCAGTCAGGAAATTAAGGTAGGCTTGGCAGCAAACACACGGGAGGTGCCTCCCGTCGCACCTCAGTTGGCAATATCGGGCACTTTAGGATGGAAGGAGGCATAAGGAACCTTCATGAAGAACTACTCAACTAAGTTCTTAGGTTATACCGATCCTATTATGACGTAGCAGTTGTGCCATGATATTAAGAGGCATTTGAGGTTGTTGAGCTACATATAGTTGTAGAAGCAGGTTTTAGAAACATTTAGGTTAGTCGTGGACCCCCTCAGATGGTGGGAGATTGTGACTTAAGTGGAGGATGTAGAGAATATAAAATGTCAATTTATGGTATGTTTTGATGCCAAGTATTTCCCAGAGTCAATTCATGACCGTATGAATGCTCTTATATATTTGTAGGACGCTTGGAATAATTTTAAATGGGTGTAATGTTTATTTAAAATAAAGTTTTTGGGCTTAAATCGAAAAATGCACATTTTGGCATTTCGTTTGAAATTGTCTTTCGAACGAGAATGTCATTCGAATGAGAATTTTGTTCGAACGAGTTTGCCAACGAGTTTTCCCATTTTAACCACTGACTTTTTGCTAGAAAAGTCGTTCGAACGAAATGTTGTTCGAACGAAAATCTCATTCGAACGAGATTTCTGGAGGGATTTTTTTTGGCTGTTTTTACGCCATTTTCCCACCTTTGTACCCACTAACTCACTGCCAGATTTATTTAGTGCGGGAACCTATTTTGAGAAACTAACTTTTGACATTTTCTAAAGACATTTTAGAGAGAAAAATTTCTTAGTTTAAAAGTTCATTATTTAGTGTTTTTGTGTAACCATGAACTAATTTCTACAAAAACACTTACACCAAAAGTTTAGTTTATCCAAGTTTCTACTTCTATATATTTGCTTGGAGTGTTTTGGCACCGGGTTCACTTTTCTACCTAAGAAGAAAAGAGTTTGGGTCTTTTTTCTCTACCCCAACAAAAGGAAACACATTTGTTTACGCTGCAATGTTCCTTCTCGAAGAAAGGCTTCATGTGAGGGTGACGGTGGCCAAGAGCCCCATCGGTGGAGTCCGAGACTGTGGAGGAGTCTGCGATTATTCGCAAGGCGGAGGTTAAAGATCGAAGGAGCACGTTAAGGCTCGAAGGGAGTCTAGTTTGTTGTGTAAGTCCTCTTGTCGAGTCTTTGTAAAATTCATACCATACTTAGTGAATTTGTTAGGCGAGGGCCGTCCGAGTTTTTTTCCCGATTTGGTTTTTTCCTCGTACTTCGGCGCGTTGTGGGATTGTGAATTTATTTTATCTTTTGCAAAATCACCCAGAACGCATGCTTAGGGTAAAAAGATAAAAATTGGTTTTAATTCGCAATCTTGCTTAAAATTGTACATGTTTAATTATTTGGGTATGTTTATTTTAAGTTAATTTAATTCAAGTTGGCACTAAATTAATAGGATAATATTCTAGCACAAATTGTTTAAACTTGATAATTAAATTAATTTGGTTTGAGTGAATTTAAAGTGTGTGTGTTTACTTTAATTCACTTTGTAGTGTTTAATTTTAATTTGTTTTAAGAAATTAAAATTTGTGCTCACTATAATTTTCCATCTTTTAAAGAAAAGAAAATTAAATAAATTTTGGAAAATTAAATTTTGTTAGTAACCATCTTTATTCTGCACTTATAGGAAATTAAATTGAAAGTTTTTAAAATTGCTGGTCCTACATTCCAATAGGCTCCTAATACTCATTATTAGCCATGGGTGGCTTATTGACAACCCGGTCTGGGGAGGCTTAAAAATACCTAGCTTGGGGAGCGTTGATAGCCTAGCCTACGGAGGCTTAAAAATAATCGTGCAGTCGTGGGTGGCTTATTGACAACCTGATCTGGGGAGGCCTATAAATACCTAGCTTTGGGAGGCTTGATAAAACCTAGCCTAGGGAAGCCTCAAAATGCCCGTGCAGTCGTGGGTGTCTTATTGATGACCCAGCCTAGGGAGGCATAAAAATGCCCCAAAATGAGGGAAGGGTCCAGCTCAATGAAAGTAACCGCAGTCAAATGAGGGAAAGTGGGCCAAGGACATTATTGTCCATGGCAAGGGAAGATGTTCCCAATAATCCATGGCAGTCCAGCATTACTACAACAACATTTCTATAAAGTCCTAAAGATCGCGAAAGAATAAACTACAATTTATGTCCACAATCAATCTTTCAACAGAATATACATAGTTGCAGCCTATTCCTAAAAGATGGAATTCCTATGAGAAGATTGCAACCTACATCTAAAGATACTATGCAAGAATCCAAGATTAAATAATATAAGGCTACAGCCTATTAAAGATAACATTCAGATAAGACATAAATGAGCATAGCATTCAATAAAGTATGGTCGCGGCTCTCTATAAATTACATGAAAAAATTGATTCAAATGTGATGCCACGGATGGCCCCATGAAGATTACAAAAAAAGTGTAAAGTAGACCAAATGTTCAAGCCACAGTGGGCAAAACAAAAAGAGAAAAACTACAACTTGGAGCAATTATGAGGTCATGTCCTCATTTTCATCATCATCTGCATCACCATCAGCGGCAGTCTTTGTTTCTTCATCCTTTAAAGCTTCCTCTGGCTGCTTTTTGGCCCTCTCTTTCGTGGATGTTCTTCCAAGAACCCCATGTGCTCGGCATCACTTATCTTCCAGGCAAGGACTTTCTCTGTTAATTTAGGAAAGTTTTTGACGATTTTGTGCTTAAGCTCCTGGAAGCTACGGAGGTAGGCTTTATTGTAAGTCATGAAGAAGTCCATGTAGACCTTATAGCTGGCCATGGCATCATCAACAACCTTCTTCAAGGTCGCAGAATGGTCACATCCTTCGATTTTATCGCCTCACAATAAGTTTATGGCGATCTAGCTCAGAAGCAACAAGCTTGTCTTGATTATTCGAAGACTGTTTAACTGTCTTCGCAACCTTGGCCTCAATAATTTTGATGGACTCTATTGCCTGAATAAAATTTTGCTCGGCCTCATCCTTTGCCTGAATTGTATCATTAATATTGGAGGCCATTTCCATGTTATATGCCTCAAGTGACGTGGCATAGGACCTCTTTCTAACTTCGAAGGACGAAGCACGGGCACTCTGAAGCTTAGCTTTGTGCCTTGTCTCCACGACTTGGAGTTGGCCATACAGCTTCTCATATTTGACCATCTAGGCCAAGGAAGACTACGAAGTCAAAACTATGAAAAATAAGATTCGCGAAAAAGAAAGTAAAATTGAATACTCACCCTTAGCAAATTATGAAAGGTGTAATCCTCCAGGTCCTCTGCATCCTCCTCAGCAAGATGGGAAATAATAGAAGCCTCTGTCGCCCTCTTCATCCTTAAGATGGCTATGGCAGTTGTGTCCTAATGTGATTTGGGGTAAGGCTACCTCAAGCGAGGCCGTGGAAGACCCTCCGCAACCCTGCTCTGTGGAGTTGGAAGGTTTGCACTAATAGTCATCATAGATTACAGCGGGCTATCGGTAGTTGACACATGAATGGGGATGGCACCCCCATAAAAATCTGTGATGTCATCATCTACTTGGGGTTCAACATTTTGAGGCCCTACGACAGTCCCAATAACACCGGCAGTGGGATCCTTCTCAGCAGGAGCCACCTCCTTACGTGCCACATCCTTGGGTTCCCTCTTCCTCTTCTTTCTAGGGGCTTGGTTGAGGGCTTGAGCGGCCTCATCCATCTCATTGCACTAGGCAATAAGTAGCTCGCGGTATATTTCCTCAGCACCATCTGAAAGGTGGAAAGTGTCAGGATCCAAGTAATAAATAAATGCCGCAGAAATATTCTAAAGGAAATTACCTGTCATGGTCATTTTGGGGATTTTCTTGGAAGGAAAATATCCCCTTTTCAAGATCGTCTTGGACCTAACAATTCGCAAAAAAAATCTTACTGTCAGCTAATAAAGCCGAGTCATTTACCCTCAATTTCTGCCTACTGTTGAGCTTCAGGCTGTCAAGGGCTATGAAAGTATGTGAATGTTAATATGTACCGCAACAAATGCAATAAAAGGAATGAAAATATGGGAAAATATGTAAGAAGGAAGTCCGTGACAATAAATACCTTCCTTGGATGGACGACCCCACATTCGCGCAACCTAAAACTCTTCTCACCCTCATTTTCCTCGAGGAAAATCTCCCAACTATCTCTAAAAATAAAGAAAAACTTTCCCTTCTAGTTTTTTAAACTGGTGGGTCTGCCATGTATAAATATCTATCTCCACTCCTCATGTTGAAATAGAAATACCAAGAAAATTCAACGGAGTTCTCTTTTAACCTATAGAACTTAAAGAACTTTGCGGGCATGAGTTCCCTCTCAAAGTGATTCTTCCAGATGACTAAGGCAACAATTATTGCCCTCTAACCGTTTGGATCTAGCTGGGCTAGGGCCAAGTTCATGAGGATGAAAATCCTCCTAACTGGAACTGAAACTGGTAGCCACAGCCCCAAGAGGAAGGCGTGAAGAGGAAAACACACACCCTCATTAGGGACAATGGAACATGACCTCTCTTCAACGGTAGAAATGGTGCAAATAGTCCCTTTGGGGAACTCAAAAGTTGTGGCTACATCCACAATCCACTCTTCAGTCATGATGTAATTGTGATTAAGTTATGCGGGAACTTTCTTAATAGACTAGCCACGACCAAAAGATTCAACAGCAACGTTCCTAACTTTTATAGCCACAATGAAAGTATCGTCCCAGTCTCGACGGGTGGATTGCTACTAGAGAGAGCATCCTCCTTCATCTCTTCAGTAGTAGATTTTGGATTCCTACAAATGAAAGATTCACAGAGTCAGAATCTATCATCATATAATTGGGGTAGCCCTTAAGTTTGCAAGTCCCACTGGCCTTCAAATATGGGTGGTAATTCGGGTTAGTCATTTCATTTTTTAATCGCAATGATTTTTATTTGAGCATAAGATATAGGTACTCTTAAATCTATACGAGGTAATCATATCATGTTCAAGTCATTTTGGGTTATTACCATAAATGGGTTTTCATGTTAAAAATTTCTAGCTCTACCTTCAAAAGCTTTATGTGAATTACTTCGGGAGGAGGAACACCAAAGTGTCTATTCCAAAAATCCTTCAAATATTCCCAAGTGTTTCAATGTATAAGGCCGTAACTATACCCGAAATATCAGAATGACTATGATTAGAAATGGAAGGCCTAGTAGAGGCCATGACAGATATGGCAAAATAAAAAAGTAAAGATAAAAAAGAAGCTACAGATTAGTTCAAGTTTCATGTCACAACCACCTAACATATTGGGCTGCAGCAGAAAAGAATCTTAGTTCAAATGAACGCAGAAAGCAAAGTTCAAGTTAAAGTCTGCTGTCACCTAACCTAATAGGTTGCATCTAAAAGGGATCTTGGTCTGAGAAGACGGCAGCCAGTCAGTTGAAACCAGTGGCTACAACCATGGGTAATTTAAACAAGGTATAAATGGGGCCGTCGTAATCTAGCATAGATACACTATCATGCCGCGACCAGTGGTTAAATAGGTAAACAGTTCACGTTTCGAACTTCTAAAGATCAAAAACCAAAACCCTAGGGTCTTGGCCAAGAACATGTTATTGGTGTTCTTGGCTAAAAATAAAATCCAAAATGGGGCTAGGTGAAATGATTCAAACTTGAAAAATAAAAAATCCCCCGATCTTTGTAAAACTCTATCCCAAATTAAGATTCAACTCCTAAAAACCAATTGCAATCTAAAAGGCAGAAATCTAATTACACAAAATTACCAAAATCTAAAACCCTGGGGTTTTAGAACCCAAAAAATTGAAAGACAGGTCGTGGTGATCTCCTACTCCTCGTGAACAACATTATGCGGACACTAGGATGTCAACATTAATTAGTTGGTTATCCCACTTCTAGAAGGATTCCCCGATCGTACAACTTATCCACTCGTCACGTGCTCCGTACACGTGACACCTCCTTTTGACTTCTATAAATAGAAGTACCTGCCTTAATATAGGGGACAGATCACTTGGCAAAATCCTGCCAAAATCTATACCCTACCCCGCTCTATAAGTCACCACACTTAGGGGCTCACCCCTACCGCATCCATACAGGGTTATACTTTACAGGTCGTATCTTAGACTGCCCAGCCTTATTGTATTCATGTATTCTCCTCCTTATCTCTCTTGTACACCTCTAATGATACCTCAATCTTGTACTATGCAACGTATATAATGAGAGTATGGCAACAAAGTGGATGTAGGCTCATTTTTATAGACAACCCACTCTATATCTTGTTTTTATCTCCTTTTACTTTCTTTATTTCTATTTTATACTTGATATGGTGGTTAAGAATGATATATGTCCAATTTCTCACATCATCAGACACTGAGGCCCGTGCTCCAAAAACCAATTTTCCCTGTTCTCTATTAAAGGGCCAAAACTAAAGAAAAGACAGAAGAAGAAATTAGGTACAGTCGATAGGGATACTTAGGATTGGACTTTAAGCGAAACCTCTCTGCAAGCCACATAAACACATCATCGGGCTCCCCTCTAAAAAATTAAAATGGTCCACTTTCTAAGCATCGAGACCATTCAAGGTTTCCTTCAGCAACACCGCCGCAGGACTACAGTGGTAAGACATCCACATCACTATTGTGTTCGCATGGGGATCAGCCATCAAGTATCCTAACACCAATAACAACCTCGTAGGGAAGCCCAAAGCAATAGCTCCGAAAAATCCAGCATTAGCAAAGCCCCTCTAGCGCACCGAGTGCATAACCTCAGGAAGAGAAATAGTCCCACCATGAACCAGTGGTCGAGCCACCGATGGGGAAATATGGAGCAACTCAACCAAAGATACCCGAGGATAATTGGAAAGATCAGGCAAAGCCACCGTAACATTGGGGCTAATGCCCAACATTACTAAAAATTCCTCATATGTAGGACATTTCACATCCAGACTGGACCAAAAAATGTGATCCTCGGGGTACTAGAATTGTACCGCCACCTCTAATAAATTCCAGTATATGTCCCGATTGCACCTTAAAGAGACCCGGTGCAAGCTGAAAGTGTCATAGTCAAAGTTGTAAACACACGTGGCCTCTAAAACTTCGAGGTAAGAAGAAAATTTTTCGTACATTGGAAGAGATATTTTAGAAAAGAGAAAGAAGACACGAGAAAAGAAATATGGGTAGTGAAGAACACATCCCCTAACTCTCATTTTATACCCAAAAAACCTTGGGAAAAACCAAATTATCCAGAATTCCATTTAACTCTCTGCCCTACCAAGTACCATAAGAGTGCAGGAAAGTGAAATAAAAGTCCAGGCTATGCCAATAGGAAGATCAAGGGGTATGACGATCAGCAACCCCCTATTTTAGAAAAATTCCATTTTTCCTCTTTTTCCCCAAAACAATTTCAAAAATCCTTACTTTGGAAAGTTACACCCGAGTCATTCCTTTTTATTACTCCTCTTTTAATAAACATTTTCCTAAAAATCATTTTTACTCTCATATCGGTCTTCGTAAAATAAAACAATCTCAGTAGAAAATCAAAGGTGCATATAGTATAGGTCACTAAACTAAGAAAAATACCAAAAAGAAAATGCATGTTTTTCACATATATTATTGTTTCGTATGATTACATTCTTGCGAGTACACAAGAAAAAAAAGCAGAAAGAGGAAATACAATAGGACTTCGCCCAAACCCTTAAAACATAACCTTACCCTCAAACCCTCAACCACCGCAGTGAACACGCCTCCCTCTGCGACAAACGATGGATCCTCCTCTCTTAAAACCGAAATTCTCCTTAGTAGTATCCAGAGACACCATGCTGGCAGAGGATGACTTCTTCACATAGGCAGATATAGATTCCATCCAATCCTTGATGTCCTGTAACCAGTTGGTTGGTACCCACACGGACTGCAAAGAAAATAGAAAACAACAAAGAAAGCGCAAGCACTAAAAAGAAACAAAAAATGAAACAGAAAATGAAAAAGAGAAGAGAGAAGCAGAACTCAAGCCTGAGAGCCTCATCAGTAATACCCGTTAACCCAGCTAGTGACACATGAGGATGATGTGTCATGCTCAATGACTCCCCATTACTCAATCAAAAATTATAAGAAGGGGGAGTGACCTGAATCAATAGAGCCTCCTCTGTAGTTATTGCCACTGTCGCCTCCCATGCGATGGGTTGATCCCATCGTTACACTGGTACCCCTACCTAAATCAGTGGTAAGTGGAGGCATATTCTCCACATCATAAATGTAATAGGTAATTAACTAGCTCTTCCAGAAGTCCAAAAATCATAAGTCATCTTCGTATCTGTGTAGCGCGTGTAAGGTTCGCCTATCATCATTGTTGCCCTGGAATCATCAAACGTCCGCCTCACCCACCTCATATACATAGGAGGTGCTGACAATGGGGCTTCCACCTACTCCTCCACTATCTGCCTCACCACCCTATAACCCAGGTACTAGATGTACCCGAACTGGTGCCCTATCAATCATCTCATTGTAACATCCCGCACACTCCTAGCGTAGGCCACCACCTCTATGTCGGGCGTTGCTGAAATTAAATATCATTCTTAGCATGTGACATATATGATACATATAAAAATTTCATACACAAGAGAATAATCATATTAAAAAAATAAATAATCATCCAAGCAATAATAAAATCCATCACCACGCTAATCTCAAAAAATAATCCAACTCCAAATGAAATAATAAAATAAAGTAACTTACTGAAGTTATCGACAAATTTGAAACCAAATGGCCCAATAAAATCCATAATGAAGTCTCATTATGTAAAGAAACGAAATAAGAGTAAACCTATACTAGTAAAGCGAGTAAATAAAATAAAACTCTAGTTGCACCTCCAAAATGATCTCCAATAACTCCTAAGAAGCAACTCTAGCACAAAACCTAAAATTTTAGTCAACACAATGGGTTAGAGCCCACCGTATGGATACCAGCTACTCCTCTCAAATAGGGTCCTTGAACCCAAACAATAGCATTATACGCAATAGACATGATCGTAGAATATCTTAAACAAACTGTCGGTGTTGCTGGTGCATGAAGCCTTTGAACTTGCGATCCTTTTGCCCATTGGCCCTGTTGGCCTTGTGCCATTAACCTTGCGGATTTGGAAATCTTGAAAGCTCGGTGTCCTACCTATCCACAGTTAAAACATGCACCTCTAAAATACCCAAATTACCTATTTGGCGCTCGCTCCCCTTATTGTCCTTATCCCTATACCTGGGGACCATGCGGGGTACCATTGCCCTACTGCTCCTGACCTGCCCTCTGTCTTATCCAATCCTGGTCATTGCGCCCCTTGTTATCTCATCCTTATCCATTCGACTCTGGCCTCCTCCATAACTTCTTTTGGTAATTTACCTTCTCCTACCACAACAACAATTCGACGTCCACCACGTGCGCGTATTTAATGTACGTCGAATTCCCCAACACCATCTGCCTAATAGACCAAGAAAATCCTTATATATAGCATTCCATTTTCTTTACCTCAGTATTGACCTCCTCCGATACAAACATTGATAAATTCGTAAACTCTTACTCGTACTCAACCACTGATTTTGACCTCAGTTCTAAGTTCAAAAATTCCCTCCTCTTCGCACTCCTAATCGCATACGGGAAATACTTATTATTAAACTTTATCAGAAAATCACCATAATTAAAGTGATCCCTATCCTCCGATGTGGTGACACTCTCCCACCACTGTAAGACATCTTCAGTCAACTTAAATGTGCCTAACATCTATTTCTGCACATCAGTGCAGTCTACCAACCTCAAGTGTCTCTCCATGTCTCTCCTCCATTGGTGAGAGACCATTGGATCAGAGCCCCCTACGAAGGTGGGAGGATTTCCCTTGTGGAAACTGGCCCTCACCTTATCCCAAGTCGACACAGGTGCACCCTGTTGTTACACCTCTAAGTCACCCACCTCTGTCTCCCCACTTCAATATCGGTTACCGTAGCCTCACGTATATTAATCACTAACTCCTCGGCATCCATCACAAATTGCCTCTGCCGCTCCTGACTGGAGGAACCATCAACTGAACCCACTCTCCTATCTCCACATCTCCTTCCATCTAAAAAGATAGGAAAAAAACAACATCAGCCTCGGAATAGCTAAGAGTACAAATTATAAAAAGGAATCAAAGATAAGCAACACGGAAGCTAAATCGGACTCATAACCTACGAGACCTAAGACCATGCTCTGATACCATCTGTAACACCCCCCTCTGCCTAGCGTCGGCCGCCACCAAGACTACGTTAGGCATTGCTAAATTAAATATCATTCTTAACATGTGACAGATATGACACATATAAAATTTTCATCCACAAGAGAATAATCAGATTAAACCAAGAAATAATCATCCAAGAAATAACAAAATCCATCACCATGTAATATCCAAAAATAATCCAACTCCAAATGAAATAATCCAATAAAGTAACTGATTGAAACCATAGACAACTTTGGAACCGAATGGCCCAATAAAATCCATAATGAAGTCTCATAATGTAAAGAAATTGAATAAGAGTAAACCTATATTAGTAAAGGGAGTAAAATAAAATAAAACTCCACTGCACCTCCAAACTAATATCCAAAAACTCCTAAGAAGCTACTCCGTCACAAAACCTTAAATGTTAGTCAACGTAATGGGTCAGAGCCCACCGCATGGATACCAGCTACACCTCTCAAATAGGGTCCTCGAACCCAGACAATAGCATTATACGCAATAAACACGACAATAGAATATTTTAAATGAAGCGAGATATAATAATCAACGAGTAAAAATAAATTCCTATTTATCCACTTTCTAAACCACCCCCGAGGTCCAAGTCCAATTATTTACATTTAACAACAGCTAATTATTTAATTAAATTCCATTAACCCAATAATTATTTTTATTCATCATTAATATTTGTTGCGGGACTCTCGTTTAAAGTCTTATATCATTTTAGTTGCTGGACTCTCGGTAAAAGTTTTACACCACACCCATTCCCCTCACTATGGCCAGTCAACCAAGTTCACTGTCATCTCTACACACACTCGTGAGGTTCCATGCATGACATGTCACTATAGCCTGTCATCCTATTTAACTATCACCTCACATATACTCGGGAGGCCACACACACCCACATCGCTATAGCCAGTCGGCCCGTTTAACGGTTAGCCCTGCACATACTCGCACTGCCAATATATTTTAATACACGTTTATTATCTTAGGCATTAATTCTCAATTTCTCAAGTTTTATCCTTTTTATCTTAAATTATCCCCACCATTTTTATCGACATAAAAATTCTCTAACACCCTTAGTCCCATAACTAAAGGTCTCCAATCCACAAGTATTTCCTAGCCTATAGTTTAGGAAGAAAACTAATTAACAAACACCACCTAGCCTCACTCCTAGGCTCATTAGACCAAAAAATAACGGAAACATCATTCCCACCCTAGAATATATATCAGTAAATCTTCACCACTATCTAGTCCCATACCTAGAAAGCAACCTAAATAAAAGTGAGATCCCTCACTATCCCATAACCCCTTCGTCCTTGCGGCGTCAAATGTGTTAAAATAAATATGTGGCATAAGGCTAAAATTTCCATGTATCACAACAATTCTACCAATTTTATCTAACATCACTACTTAATCGATTAACGTGCGTTTAATCATAATATTAATTAAACAATACTTTCGCATCATGTCATTCAATTTATATTCACATGCATGTTATCGAATTTATACAATAAGAATTTATCTAATACGCTACATCCATAAGGTTACGGTGATTTAGCATGATAAAAATTAATTACACGCTATTTCTACATAAAAATCTACATGCGAGTGTCATAAAGTCTATGGAACCCAAATCTCTATCCTAACAAGCAAGGTTTTGAGTCTTCATTCATCTTAGAAATTGTCGTAAAAAAATACTCCCGATTTGTCTTCCACTTTTCCTAATTAATATCTCTAATTTGTTTTAAGAAAACATGTGCATTTAGTGTGTAGGCCATAATTACTACGCATAATACTAAGGGAATGCAATAGAGGTAACCATTCCTGGGATTTGTTTTAAGAAATCTGATTGTGTAGATGCGTTCCTTGAGAAAAAATGAGAAAGTTTTGTTTCAACTTGAGAAAACCTAGTTTATCTTGACAAATCTTGAGTTGAAGGTTGTTTATAATGGGGCTAGGGTTTATAGATGGAAGAAGATGACAGAGATAAGAAGATACTTCCCTAAGGGTTTAGAATAATGAGTATTAAGAGTCCTAACCCCGAAATATTAACATATATATAATTGGAGGAATTTAAGTTAAGCAAAACTCTATTAAACGAACAAGCAACGCAGGAACTGCCATAAGAGGAATGATTTGGCCTTGGGAAGATGCCAAGAACGCCTATATATATATATACGTACCCAGTTTCACCCCCGATTTCAATTTCGATTAAAATCCTAATTTTCGTAAATAAAAACCAACATATTTAATTACTAAATATAATTAATTCCAAAAATTATATTTTTCCGAATTCCGAATTAATTTAATTAAAGTCCAATTTAAAATCTACGGGGTGTTAACTTCCCCACTAGTACAAGAATTTCGTCCTAAAAATTCGACGAAGCAGGAACACGCAAAATAAAATAAGGCTTACATATGCCTACCCATTGGATATCACAATTGGGCGCCCATGCACCCAATTCCAGACGCACTTACCCCTTGAACAAAGATACAATATATCTTTAAAATATACACACGCATATCTAAGAAAAATAGTACGTACCGTGCTACCCTCCTAGCCACGTCTTGGCTCCTGCTGAGTCTGCTCTGCCTGAGCTTGAAGTAACTTGCACCTACTAACTGCGATCGCCACTGGTGCTCCCTATGCACTCTGTGTTGCTGGTGCCGGAAGGCTTTGACCTTGTTACCCCTGTGCTCCTTTCCTTATTGTCCCTGTGTGACTTGGCGCTATTGTCCCTACAACTTTGTACATCTTGCCTACACCAAAATCATTTTGGCCTTTCCCAAAGGATCTATCCCCCCTCTAAACTATAACTTTAGGTCCATAGAATCGACCTCGACCCACAAAATTAGTCATCCTAACTTTAGGTCCTCAAAATTGACCTCGACCCACATAATCGGTCATCCCAACTTTAGGTCCTCGAAATTGACCTCGACCTGCAGAATCGGTCGTCCCAACTTTAGTTCCTCAAAATTGACCTCGTCCCACAGAATCAATCATCAAAACCTTAGATCCTCATAATTAACCTCGACTCACAGAATCGATCGTCCTAACTTTAGGTCCTCAGAATTGACCTTGGCCCGTAGAATTGGTCACCAAACTTTAGGTCCTCAAAATTGACCTCGACTCGCAAAAATTGGTCATCCCAAATTTAGGTCCTCATAATCAACCTTCAGTCGTAGAATCGATCATCCCAACTTTAGGTCCTTAGAATCGACTTTGACCTGTAAAATCGATCATCCCAACTTTAGGTCCTTAGAATCGACTTCGACCTGTAGAATCGATCATCCCAAATTTAGGTCCTCAGAATTAACATTAGCTCACAGAATCTGTCACCATAAATTTAGGTCCACGGAATTGACCTCGGCCCGCAGAATAAATCATTACAATTTTAGGTCCTCAAAAATAACCTTGACCTACAGAATTGGTTGTTATAACCTTAGCTCCTCAGAATTAACCTCGACTCACAGAATTGGTCCTCCCAATCTTAGGTCCTTAGAATTGACCTCAACCCGCTAAATTGGTCCCTACACTCCTTAGGTCTACAGAATTGACCTCAACCCTCTGAATCGATCATTCTCATCCTCTAGGTTCGTAGAATTAACCTCAATCCTCTTCCCCAGTATAGATGTGGTGTTTATTATTCGACAACCTTCACTTGGTCCAAGCTCGCCTGTAGAGGGGCTCTCTAAAGACATCCCATCCTAAGAACCCCCTAAGCACCTCCTTAAGTCCCTAACACTCACTCATTCACCATAAACCCTTAGTCATACTTCAAATATTGATCTAGAGGCCATTGGGCGCTCCCAAGCCCTGTTTGATTGTGGTTAACTCTCTAATTCGAGAAAAATCTCAATGAATCCTCAAATGGATCTAAATCCCCTTTCCAATAGTCCATCTCGTGCACAAATCGGACTTACATTTTGGACGAACATTTCGTTTTACCCCCACCGATCGCTCTCGAGCCCCATTTGACTCCGGTAAACTCTCTCACCTGAGAAAAAGTTCATGAATTTTAAAAGGGTTCTTAATCCACTTTCTAACGGATCATCCAATGCACAAATCGGACTTACGATCCGGTCAACGGTCTGTTTTACCTTAAAAACTGACCTAGAGGCCACCGAGCACTCCTGGGCCCCATTTGACTCCAGTTAACAATTCGAATTGAGATAATATCAATAAATCTTCAAAGGTCTCTAAATCCCTTATCCAAAAATCTGTCCCATGCATGAATCAAACTTACAGTTCGGACGAACGATCCATTTTACTCCAAAAGGTCATGGGCACTTTCGGGCCCCATTTGACCTTGGTCAACTCTTCAAACCAAGCGAAGCTGAGTAAAATCTTGAGGGTACTGAATTCAATTTCCAACAGTCCACCCCGTATGCAAATCGGCCTTACAATTCGGACGAACAATTTTTTTTCCTCCGAAAACCTCCCGTCTAGAGACCATTGGGTGCTTCCAAGCCTTGTATGATTTTGGTCAACTCCCGGAGCTGGTAGGGGCACAATAGATTCTTAGAGGGGTATGAATACCCTTTCTAATGGTCCACTATGTGAGCAATTTGGACTTACGATTTGTATTGTACTCCAATTTTTTCAAAAAAATTGTTCCAAAATTCCTATAGGCACCCCAGGGACCCTACGAATCGACCGTGTACCTGCTATACTATGCTGATAGGCAAATCTAGGACCATTATGATTGGTACCCTCTTGGACCTATATATATAGGCCATGTCCTCGCATTGAAAATCATCCCTGAACACCCCTCTCTGTAAGTTAGAGAACATTCTCTCGAATTTAGAGCTATTCACTTTCCTAAAAAAAACATTTTCCCACATTACCTTCCATCAATTTCTTACCTCCCTTGGTAATTCCCCCCACCTCCCCATACCAATTTCATACCATTGAAAAACAAGCATATATACTCTTTATTAGTAGTATTGTACATAATATTTTTTCATAAAAAAAACAAAAAAGAAGAAAAAGAGGGTTTATCCATAAATTCCAAAAGAGATATTTTCATTTGACACTCTCACTCTTAATAAGCACATTTTATCTACACACACACATAAAATAAATCCCCCGTTTGTATTTATGGATTGAAACCCACCCTATGTTGTCTTTGAACTACGTGGAGTTTGATGCCCCTTGTGCTACGTAGGCATTTTGGGCCAATCCCGAGATTCGAGTCGTCCTTTATGCATGTTTCTATATATATTTCATATCTTGTATATATGTATTCTTTATGCATCTCATATTATTATATGCTTGTGTTCCGTTCGATACACACATTCGCTCTTCCATAACGACTTGTGATTCGACAAACACTTATATTATATATTGAATTAATATTTTTTGGGAATATTCCTAAGGATGAATTCACTCAGTCCTTTTCCATGGCACGCATTAAATTATTTCATTCTCTATCTATATTATACACATTCGCACACACATCATGGAGTCTAAAAGAAAAAGATTAAGTTTTGCCCATAAGAGAACGAAAGGGTGGGGTGTGTGCCTAATACCTTCTCACTCCGTAACTTAGTCCCCGGACCTTCGAACTACTTGTTTTCACAAGCATCAGTATCTGCCTTGATGCCATTCTCTAAGGGAGGAGACATTCTTTTTCCATTTTGAGAAAAATAGGATGGCGACTCTATCTCTTTACATTATCCCCCACAATGATGACGACTGAGTACCCCGACAAAGGATGCACCCCACGCGCACACCAGAGGGAATTCGATACCCCAAGACAGCCACACTCGTCACTCGAGATATCACTTATAAATAAATCTAATGATATGTTAGATACGGTAATCTAACCCAGCATTTAATATGCGTGAGATTCCTCGCGTGCAATTTGAGCCTATATAAACCTCATTTATATTTTGATAAACCATAAGACTTTTGATCCAAAAGACCTATTTGAGATACTTACTGCAAACTTCTCCCCTCTATTAATACTCTTGTCTAGTACTTACCAAGAACACAAGCATTTATTGAGCTCTAAATAGTATTCCTTTACACTTTGGTGTTTATTTGCCTACCTTGGGTGTATTTAGAGTGATTCCTTCTCTCTCCCTCTAACTAACTTCCTCAGAGGTTCATTTATTATCCAAGCAATTGTATTTGTTGTCCTTTATTATAATATATACTTCAATAATGTATTTGTTACCCTCTAACTAACTACCTTGGGTGTATTTGTTACCCTTTCTACAATGGTGGTCACCGACTCCCACCACTGCAACGCTGCGCTAACCAACCTAAAAGTGGCTAGCATCTACTTCTACACCTCACTACAGTTAACCATATGCCAGTGGCGCTGGATTTATTTCATCCACTAATACGCCGCAATCACATTTGAATTCCCCTGAAAATCTGGTGGGTGGCCCTTCTGGAAGGGCTCCCTAACCTTCTGCCACTCTAATTGTCTTGGGTGTGATGGAACAATTGGGGCGACTAGCTGCGGTGGTTGCTGGACCTGAGGGAAATGCTAAGACATGGCAGTCATTATAGGATTAATTGTCTGTGCCATGATTATTGCCACCTCTGCTGCTAACACTTACCCCTGTGATGGTTATGGTTGCGATGCCTGTGGCTCTGGCTGAGCCTCGCCTGCATTAGCCCTAGCCGCTTCTCTTGCCGGCTATTTTCTCCTGGTGGCATCTGAAAATAGATTCAAATTATATTGAGTTCACAGTCAATACAATTATAATAGCAGAAGAACAAAACTCAAATGCATAACAATGAATGCAACAATCCGAATAATAGGGCTTTAGGTTAAAGAACGCTACGCCGAAATCGTAGTAAGCCGTACAGATCCTATGGACACTAGAACCTAATCTCTGATACCATCTCTGACACCCCGCCTATTCTAATCCATGGTGATCAGTCCATTATTGAATTAAATAGGAATCATTAATGGTTTAATTCTTAGCATCACTCTCGAAAAACTTTTTAATTACTAATCACCTACGTTAAATTAAGCCGGTGTTAAATTTTATCTTTTATCATAAACACATAGGGAAACGAATTAATGAACTAAACCATTCACACATAAATTTAATCTGAACCATCACATGATAGATATATAAAATAAATGAGACCGAATAAACCATCGGTGCTCTAAGTACACAATCAACCATAATAAGTAAAACTGGAAAAAAATTCAATTTGATACATAACTAAATAAAAGAAATAGTCTAAAGGCAACACACCCAAATGAACTACTAAGGAACCTCTTACCTATAATAAAAGAGTTGAAGCATCTAAAGAAATCTCCTATAAGCGTCCACACTTCTCCAGCGACGTGTCTCTGGATAGGATGTCTAAGCTTGGCATCCCTGTGGCTGGACACCTAAAAGGATTTGAAAATATTTTTGACACTGGTAAGAGCCCAAGTAAAATATTTTGAAAATATTTTGTAAGTATTTAAATCACAATTTAAATCAGTTATATATTACACATGTAATATCCACATACACTCATTTGAGATCCTAACCTCTCAACTGGTGTGCACGCCTACCGTAGTCTACCTAACTAGTATTCACTGCCCAGCTAGAATAGGTATCTGACTACTCTCTAAAAGTTGAGTTCTCCCATATATCCCCACACAATATGTTACTACGATCTCAATAGTAAATTATTTATTCCCATTTTATTATTGAGTCAATTATTTAAGTTTCACTACTTAAAGTATTTTAGATATACATCATTTATCAATTCTACGGTCTCACATAAGTAGATATATCATACCGGTATATATTCATCACACATGTAATATATACACGACTATAGCAATCCTGGGATGGCCCCTCGTGATGCTGGCATACTCTATTATTAAGTCCACGTACCTCTCGTACTCAATAAAGGACTATTGGTTTGGAATGTCTCCTCGAACCCAAAATAAATCAACCCAACAATGGAGGCAAATATGGTTCTAAGCCTTTAGGATACGCACATATCTAATGTACCCAAACGAAACACCGGTCCTAGTAATGAACATCACATAGTGAGCCGCCCTAAGTTCCATACTCTGGGGCACAAATCCATACCTTATTGGAATCGTCAAGGTGGGATCGTCCTCTGTACAAAAACCTCCGGATAGCAGGCAGCGTAAGTACGTTCACACACATAATTAAATCATATTCATAGGTATTCACACCACCTATATACATATATTATTCAATGGTATGCACACAACCCAATTATGTCCACTCGTACATAGTATATATCACTCGAATATTCAACGTAGCATTAATTTCAATTACCAATTCAGTTCTTATAATTTCGAGTATCACTCACTATTCTAAGGGTCCTATTTATCCCTTATGTAATACATAGTTATTCTCATCGTGTAGTCATAAGCATAGGTTCACTCCTCACTCTGTGACCCATCTCAAATTTCATTCATTTATCAATTTGGATATTTTCTCAATTATCCCAATACTTAACTCTTCTCAATTTATGTATACCTAATCTCCACTGTAGGCCTATTGTCATTTTTATATTTCCATCTATAGTTTAAAATTATCCCAAAAGTCCCCTCACGAATTATCCATAATTTTTGGGCTTATAAAGGAACAATTTTAAATTCTGGGCAAAATCTTATCGATTTACCCAATGTCCAAATCGATTCTCCTTGCCGAATCGATTCTCCCTTGGGCCGAATCAATTCGAAATGTATCAGGTCTCTTCTTTTTCAATTTTCTGTTATGAATTTTTACACCATTTTAATCCTCAAACTTTGATACAACAATCTAAAACTCCCAATTAACAGAACTAAACATCAAATATACGTGTATGGATAATTTTTTACGTAAATCATGTATGGATAATTTTTAACGTAAATCATGTATAAAATCCATAAAATTTCATCCAATATCTGATTAAAAAATTCAATAATAATTAAACCCTTCATTTTTGTGTTCTTTACATAAGTTCATCAAAACCTAGACTTATTCCATGATCTAAATCCCATAATTTCCGATTTCATTTTATTTATACAATTGGATTCATTCTACATGCAATCCTAATCCAAATTATAAGTTCTATTCATAGATCATAAGAATATCATCAATTATCCTTAGGTCAAAGGCCATATTCTACATGGGTATTATAACTCATAAAAATTTTAAAGATAAATACTTGCCTTGTATTGAAATGATCTTCTTTGGTTTTCTTGATGACTCTTTTCTTCTAATCCACACTCCAAGAATGGTTATGATGCAAGAACAAGGGTAAATTCTCCAAGAATCCTCTCCTAAGCTCCCAGAAAGCTCTTCCTCTTCTCTCTAATGGCCTCCAAGTGTTTTCTATTCCATTTACCCTAGACTTTCACAACTATAAATTTATATAACCTTTGGAAATTCATATCGCCTTTAACCCTAGGCTACAAAGTGACTAAAATGCCCTCTCGGGGTGTCGATTTGGTCTAAAATTGTCTCGGAACCCAAACTATACGCCTGAGTAGACTACTATTACTGTTTCGACACTTTCAGACTTAACCGCAACCTCAAAATCATCATCCGAGCTACTCAAAATAAATTTCCTATCTCAACCATATTTAGTCCACACGACGCCCGATTGAGATAAAATACTGGCACGTCACTATCACTCACTATGACATCAAATACGTAGTTATTATTCACTTAGTAATTTTATTCGATAAACATGAATCATTTCTCTCCAATTAATAATTTAATCCATCCATAATATTTAATTGCCATTAAATTACGTCATATGTGCAATTTAAATTTAAATTAATTAATTAACTTTTTTCTCCAAAAATACGGGTTGTCACATACTTCCCCCCTTACAAGGTAATTTCATCCTCAAAATTGGAACGTACCTGCAATAAATAACTTCGGATACTATTCATGCATGTCATCCTCCCACTCCCATGTCGACTCGTCCACATTGTGGTGCCCCACTAAACTCTAACCAAGGGTACCACCTTTGACCGCAATGTACGCTCACTATGATCCAATATCGCCACTGGTCTCTCCTCGTATGAGATATTAGGCTGCAAGACGATCTCCTCTATGGGTACATGCCAAAAATCTTTCTCAGTCATCGATATCTCTTCAGTGATGACACGTGAAACACGTTGTGAATCCATTGTAGGTGCTCAGGTAATCCTAGTCTATAAGCTACTGGTCCAACTCTCTCAATAATTGAAAATGGTCCCACATATCTCGGTGCCAATTTCCCTTTCTTTACGAACCTCATAACTCCTTTCATAGGAGACACTCGTACCAACAGCTGGTCACCAATCTCAATATCAATGTGCCTCTCGTCTGCATTAGCGTAACTCTTTCGCCTATCTTGATCTTTTCGGATACACCCTTGAATCAACTCAATCTTAGCAGTGGTGTCCTAAACCATCTTTGGCCCCAATAGCTTATTATCCCCTACCTCTAACCCGTAAGCAAGTGAACGATAAGGTCGATCATACATTGCCTCAAATGGTTCCATGCCGATGGTAAATTGGTAGGAATTATTATATGCAAACTCTAGCAATGGAAGGTACTTCTCCCATCCTCCCCCAAAGTTAAGTATGCAAATCCTTAGCATATCTTCAAGCATTTGATTAACCCTCTTTGTATACCCATATGTCTACGGGTGATATGTTATACTCAACCATAAATCCGTGCCCATCGCCTCCTGAAAGCTCTGCCAGAAATGGGACACAAATATCTTGTCCCAATCAGACATAATATTAATCGAAACCCCATGTAATCATACTATCTCGGTTATAACCAACTGTTCATACTGTTTCGTCTCAAAATCGGTACAAACTGAAAGAAAATGAGCCACCTTGGCCAACCGATACACTATCACCCATATGGAGTCATGACCTCTCTGTGATAATGGTAACCCGATAATAAAACCCATGGAGATACTTTCCCATTTCTACATGGGAATATTTAGTGGTTGTAATCCCTAGTGATCTCTAGTGGTCTACCTTCACTAGCTGGCAGGTAGCACACTTCGAGACAAATTCCATTATGTCCCATTTTATTCCCAACCACCAATACTAGCTGCGCATATCCTGGTACATCTTATCCCTATCGGTATGTACCATAAATCATGACTCGTGAACCTCTGACATCACTGCATGCCTCAAATCATCGCCCTTTAGGACCATGGGTCTCTTGTTAAAATGCAAACCACTCTCTAAACTGATCGAGTATCCATCTTCCCCATAAACTGATAATTGACAAACTTTGTTCTGACAGTATTGGTCCGCTGCCTATACTTTCACCATCCTCGTCACAATTTCAGGTGTGACAGCTAATATGGATAGACAAGCCATAGAAATCTCATCATCATGTCGAAGTTCCCTCCACTTCTCTTTCCAAACTTCTGTTAACTCTCTTGCAGGCCTTCGGCTTAACGTGTCTTCCACCACGTTAGCCTTCTCGAGATGATAATGAATATTAAACTAGTAATCTTTCACCAACTCCAACCACCTACTTTGTCTCATGTTTAGATCATTTTGCATGAACAGATACTGGAGTGATATATGATCCGTGAATAAGGTAAACTGCTCTTCTAACAAATAATGCCTCCAGAACCTCAAGGCAAATACAACGGAGGATAACTTATAGTCATGCTTGGGTTAATTCTTATCATGTGGCTTAAGCTTGCGAGATGCATACGTTATATCCTTTTCCTCCTGCTGCAATACACCCCCAAGTCCTTGCAAGAATGCATCAGTGCAGACGCAGTATGCCATTCCTCCCTTAAGCAGTGCAAGTACAGGTGCTGAGGTCAGTTTTTCTTTTAACTCATCAAAAGCTAGTTAACAATGGTCATCCCAAATAAATGGTACCCTTTTATGAGTCAAATTTGTCAACGGACCTGCAATCTTCGATAAACCCTTAACGAACCGTTAATATCCTACTAATCCCAAAAAATAGCGAACCTCGATCAGTGTCGTGGGCTGGCCCCACTCCTTCATCGTCGACCCCACTCCTTCATCGTCGATACCTTACTCGGATCAAGAGCGATACCCTTTTTTAGACACAATATGGCTTATAAATTGCACCTCCTGAATCCAGAACCCACATTTACTAAACTTTGCATACAACTGATGCTCTCTAGGTGTCTTATAAATCTTCAGTAAGTGCTCGGCATGCTCATCTTCAGAGAGAGAGTAAATTATAATATCGTCGATGAACACAATCATAAACTGATCGTGGAACTCTCGAAAAACTCATTTTTTTCAGATCCATGAACACTGTTGGCGCATTGGTAAGTCCAATGGCATGACCCTAAACTCGTAGGACTCATATCATCTCTGAAAAGAAGTCTTAGGAATGTCCTCCTCCCTGACACACAACTGATAAAAGCCGAAATGAAAATCTATCTTGGAGAAATGAGTTGCACCCCTCAGCTGGTCGAATAGATCATTGATATGAGGCAGTGGATACTTATTTCGGATCATGACCTTATTCAACTCTCTGTAGTCAATACCTAACCGAAACGACCCATCCTTCTTTTTAACAAATAACACCGGTGCGCCCCATGGTGAAGTAATCTGTCTAATAAAACCATGTCCTAGGAGCTTCTGCATCTTCTTCCCTCAATTCTCGTATCTTAAATGGGGCCATGCGATAAGGCCCTCGAGCTATAGGTCTCGTACCCGGTGCTAGATCAATAACAAAGTCAATTTCCTAGCTAGGAGGCAACCCAGGTATTTCCTGAAATACATCCTCGAATTACCTCATGACTGGAATCAAGTCTAACGTAAAAACCACCCTCCTGCGATGTCTCCTCCTCAATGTAATACAGATGTGTGCTCGACCCTCCCTCGGGGAGAGACATCGCCACCAAGAACATCTCCTGTCCTGGAATAGAGAATACGATAGTCCTACTGAAACAATCCACCATCCCTCGATATCTAGCTAACCAATCCATCCCCAATATAACATCATACCCATCCATGTCTAATACAAGAAGATCAACGGCTAAACATAATCTTCCCACATCGATATCCACACCCCGACAAATCGACTGTATAAGCGACCCACTACCCATCGACGACTCCACACACATAAGGAGACTACCAGTTGCCTCTAATAGGCTAGATGCTTGTGAAAATCTAGTTTCTCTGAAAGAATATGATGCCCCCGTATCAAATAGAATACTATCCGCAATCCCATGAATAGGAAATATACCTGCTATTGCGGGTGGTGCCTATGTGGCATGCTGTATGGCGGTATCTCGAACGTTATAAACACGCCCATACTATAACTCTGTCTTCTATCATGGTGCAGGTGGGGCTAGTTCCATCGATGGTCTATGTTCCTATTTCTCTTGTGGTCACCCAACTGCTATGGTACTCTCCCCGATTATGGGATATCCCTCCTCTTATGGCCCGTTTATCCACAAATAAAGCATTGGCCTGGAAACTCTCTCTACCTTTGATATTGATTGCCCTAACAGTACTGACCCTAATGTTGTCCCTAATGGCCTTGACCTTGCTGACCAACTCCATTATTCCCTTGGCCCTGGTAGCCCTGAGGAAACTACTGTTGTTGAGGACCCTTCTGGCCCTGCCTGAAACTTCCCTCTGGTCGATAGCCCCTAGTTCTGAGCCTCTTGGCCTGATCCCCCTGTCAAAAATCCTGACCCTGGTGTCTACCTAACTGATGTTATTGTGGTACTCCATTAGCACCACTACCTCATGTCTCGCCATGCTGGATGGGCTCACCTCCTCTCTTGTTTCCCTTCACATGGAAGCTATTATCTTGGCAGTGTAACAGTGCAGTATTGAAAACATTAGTATAAGTCACCAATGATGGGTTACCGATCAAATGTTGCCTTATCCTCCATACTAAACCATCTATGAACTTCGTCTTCTTACTTTCTTAATTGTTCACCTCGTCTGGTACAAAATTAGCCAAACAAGTGAACTCCACCTCATATTCGGACACAAAACGCTAACCCTGAGTCGCCTCACTAAAATTCTTCCTCATATCAGTCTTTACATCTGGTGGAAAGTATTTACGATCAAACCGCACCCAGAAATCAGCAATACTCATAGTATCCCTTTCTGCAATAGTGGTCATCGACTACTCTAATCAACCTAAAAGAGGCTGGCATCTACTTCTGCACCACACTATAGTCAACCATACACAAATAGCGGTGGATGTCTTTCTTCCACTGACACGTCGCAATCATATTTGAACTCCCCTAAAACTCTGGTGGGTGGCCTTTCTGGAAAGCCTCCCTAACCTTTTGTCACTCTAATGGTCCTAGGTGTGCCTGAACAATTGGTGCCACTGGCTCCAGAGGTTGTTGGACTTGAGGGAAATGCTGAGCCATGAAAGTCATTACTGTATTAACTGACTATGCTACGATTACTGCCACCTCTACTAATGACACTGACCCCCGTGGTGGTTGTGGTTGTGGTGCCTGTGGCACTAACTGAGCCTCCCTTGCATTAGCCCTAGCCATTTCTCTTGTCGGCTGTCTTCTTCTGGGTGGCATATGAAAATAGATTTGAACTGTATGAGTTTGTAGTCAATACAATTATAACAGCAGAAGAACGAAACTCAAATGCGTAAAATCATGAATGCAACAATCCTAATAATAGGGCTCTAGGTCAAAGCACGCTACGATGAAATCGTAGTAAGCCGTACAAATTGTGACACCCCGCCTAATTAAACATCGGGTGATCAGGCTTCATTAAATTAAAACAGGTTTCTCAAATGATTCATTCTTAGCATCACTGTCGAAAACTTTTTAATTACTAATCCCCTAAGTAAAATTAGACCGGTGCCAAATTTTATCTTTCTTTAAAACAGATAAATCAACCAACGGAACAAAGTACAAATAATCATGTACTGTAATTCAAACAACAAAGTAAAAGTACAACAGAACAAAAGTATTACCGAATAAACCATCGGCTAAAAATCTCAAACAATCAATAGAATAACCACTAGTCTGAATCTAACATCTGAGACTAATACCGGACAACAAGTCCATACATAGAAGAGTGCGAGATCCTGTGCTAGATCTGAATGAGAGATATCATCTAGTCAAATCCTGTAAGCATCCACTGTACTACAGCTCCGAGTCTGGAATGGAATCATCACACATGGCGTCCCTGTGGCTGGACACCTAAAAGGTTTTAAAAATATTTTATAGCAAGAGTTAGTACTCAAAACATTTTGAAAATATTTAGCAAGCGTTTATCACAATATAAAATGCGGTTATTGATTACACATGTTAGGTTCTCGTAAACTCTCTTGAGTTAACTCACCCCTCATCTTTTGTGCACACCTAATGTTCTACACTTAGTTTATCTAGCCATACTTCTCAAGCTAACTAAAACCAAAGTAGTGAACTGAACTTATCTGTACCCAAGTTCTAGTACTGCCCATACAGTACAACCGTTTTACTAACATCTCACGTATGTTAAATAATTCCCAAGTAACATTTAATCTATGTTATTTCTCAATACCTCTCATTTAGTTTCACTACTAAAATTATTACAATTCTCACAATTGTTAACTTTCCCACTTACGTAATTAAGTTTCGCTACTTGAATTACTAAATAGATTTTCTCTATCTAAAGGTGCATTTCGTAATTAAGTTTCACTACTTAACTTATCAATTCAGTATGTATCTTTAAATACATACTATATATCAATTTACGAATACACGGAAGTAAAATATCGTCAAGTATATATATTTCACACATAATATATACTAAATATCAGTCATTACTATTTGGCCCTTTTTATACACGTAAAGGACTCTTGGTTCGGAATGATTCATCGACCCCAAGTAAGAATTGGTTCGGAATGATCCATCGACCCCAATTATTTTTAAAAAATATATATATACACATATTCTGGTTCGGGACTCTCTCATCGCGACCCCAGTTCAAAGTTTGGTTCGGCATTTCTCATCGACCCCAAACACATAATAACTTTATGTTAGTTCGGAATGTCTCATCGACCCTAACATAATTAATTTAGGTATAATATCCCTACCTAAAAGATCACATAATTCAGTAGGTACACGCCCGACCTATTAATCATATACGTACGTAATATTTCAATCTCATATATCTACCGTACAATATTCGCTTTACGATTTATCTCATTAATCGTATTTATTTGAGTATTCACACAACTCTAAGGGTCCTAGTTACCCCTTACATATAATTTCAGTAGTTATTGCTTACCCTACTGGTCTATTACTTAAATTGAATTTACTTCGCCCCATAACTCAATTTTCGAAGTCCCCGATACTCTACTAAATCGGATTATTCTCCTCGGTCCGTAATCCAAGCCCTACACCCAATGGCCTTATTGGACCTCAACAATATACCTACTGGTCTTATTCTTACTCCCAAATAAGTATAATGTAAATCCTAGAATACTCATTCATTCCCGAACTCAACGAAGGATTAAACACAAAATTTTTGGGAAACAGCTTTCGTCGATCGATCGACGGCTGGGTTCGATCGATCAACATAGTCGATCGATCGATAGTTCGAGATCGATCGATCGATCGAACAGGGACAGACGCAGTCTTCTTCTTCGTTAAGATTTTTCCTCCATTAACAAATCTCGAAACTCCATTATAGTCCACCAAACTTTTACCCAATGATCCTAACATATTTCCACATATACTAGGACAGTTTCTAACGTGTCAAATACATCAAAACTCCAATTACTTTAAAGAAATAATGAATTAAAACCCAGAATTTCTTGAAACCCTAGTTATGGTGTTCTTCCCATATTATCATTCAAAATCCAGATTTTTATTCCGAAAATCATCAAGTCTAATCTGAATATTAATTCTCTACATAATTTAAATCATTCTACATGTGATTCCTATCCCAACATGCATAAATATCATCTTTCTCCAATCAAAATATTGATTTAAACAAAACTATTCAAAAACCCTACACATGGGTATTATAACTTTATAATTTGCAATAAACAACTTGCCTTATGATCAGTAGGGTCTGATTTCGTGGTTCTTGTTGATGATTGATGATCTTCATCCTTCAATCCTTCTTCCCCAACAAGTTGATGGTAGGAATCCCTTTGAATCCTTCCCAAATCTTCTTTTTGCTTTAGAAAGTTGTGCCTCTCTTCTCTCTAATGGTATTGGTATTGTCATGGGTGTTCTAACCCTAATTCATCTATTACGGCTGATATAAAACCCTCAATTTCGTAGGTCTCCATACCCTCTTATGTTAAAAGACTAAAATGCCCCCGAACGGTCTCGGTTTAGCCCAAAATTACCCCGGGACTCAACTAGTACCCCCGGGTATACTATTTTGACTAATTTGATCCTTACGGACTCTTTGGTGACCTCTAAATTATCATTTGAGTCAGTTAAAAAATATTACTCGTTCTCACCCCCAACGCGGTCTATACGCGTTATGTAATTATTTACCACTCGCACTAAGTAAATAAAATGATGCAATATATACCGGTATCTATCTTTCTATTAATATACCATAATTACAATTTTAAATAAAACTCTTTAAAATACTACTCTTACGTAATTTAAATCAAGCCGATATTTTCTCATTTAATTCTCCAATCTAATTAAATGGAATATTTGGAATATTCAGAAATACTGGGTATTACATACTTCTCCCCTTGCAAAGGAATTTCGTCCTCGAAATTAGGATAAGGCTGGTATTAAGGCTAAGGACCTTAAATATAGTTGCACCCTTTAATACCCAATACCAAATCATAACATCCTAACGGTCGTCCCAAGCACATGACCATTTCATTATAATTTCTTATCGCCCGTTACCCATGCCGCATATATCATAATTAAGTCCCACTACTTAATTTCTCATCGATATTCCCAGTCCAACGTTAATTCTTGAAATTAAGTTTCTCCCTACTTAATTTATCCATTTGATGTATATCTCTATATAACATCTAAGTGTCTACTATCACTCAGAGGTAGAATATTTTAAGGTATATATTTCACATACAATATATAATTTAAGGAAAATTGGTCCGGCAAAAATCATCGGCCCCAATAATCCTATCATTTACATTGGTCCGGGAATCCATCGACCCCAAGGAAAATGTAATGCACATGTTGGTTCAGACCTTCCGTCGATACCAATATTTATCATCGATTTGGTTCGAAAAATCATCGACCCCAAATCGATCCCTCATGTATTGGTCTGGAACATCATCGACCCCAATACAGAGATTAAGCACACTTACTGTCGCACATAAGTAGGAAAAATCAATAGGTATATATATCGTACACATAACATATACTATCGACACTTATCTTATAATCACCCCCCTTCTATAACACTTTTGGGGTTATTGGCTCGGAATTCCACCTCGATCACCAATAGTTATTAATTACTTGTCTCGGGATCACATCTCAAGCACCAATATATGTATATATATCTCATCGCACATGAGTATACAATTTGTGAGCCATATATTTCACATTTTAGATACCCTAAAATGTCACACTCCAATAGAATGTCCTCATATCACGCGTTAAGGACTAAAAGTTCGAAATGTCTCCTCGAACCACACTCAAAGTACATGTATTGTTCATAATCAGTACCCACGAACCTAATCCTCATGTACAGTCCATATAGGTACTCACTCTACCTATAATTATGCTCTTATAGGCATACATTCAACCTATGAATTGATCAGTGGGCTTCTCCAAAATTCCACTATCATAAGGGCGTATCATCATTCTTCCTCACTAACATTGAGTCGTAGGTAACACAATGTACTCAAAATAAAACTTTATCTCTATTCCTTCCTGACCATCTCTCATAGAGTGGAATTTTAGGATTTCATCCTGATTCACAATCATGTAGAGCGGCACCGTGCACTCTCCCTTTTCAACTACATACTAATCCATCCCGGTCACCTTATTTCGCTACCCCCAACGAAATGTTGGCTTAATTATGATGTTCACAACCCATCAATAATTTATAAGTCTGTCTCCTCATTCCATCATTGGAAATGTGGGTCCACTACCACATTCCGGTTGTTCATTTTGAGTCTATCTTGTCTATTAACTAGAGGTGTATCCGGAGACAATCTCACTATGTCTCTCCTCAACATCGCTTCCCACTTACGTCATCTTTCCTCAAGTGGTACTCTATTCCCCTTTCTCTCCGGGTTTATTATACTTTACAATCCGTGCACTCTTCGCAATTGGCGCACTTTTTGGGTTGGTTACTTTATAAGAATCAACATTTTAGTAACACGTAAGTCACTCACAACACTCAGTCAAGTAGCACCTTGCGCTACTTCTTCACCACAGTTAGGTCTCCCATATCAAGAGATAACCTTTGAACGGTTTCCCACCGACTTTCATCCCATAGGGTGTGCTGGATCTCTCAGCACATATAATCTTGGATTATCGTCAACCTCCCATGACGTTCAACCTATTTCATCGATACGACTTGTTTCCTATTTTCCCCACCGTCGTACATAAATATTCCGCATCCCTCTATCTCGGATGTCTAAGGAATCCAATTGACTAGGGCGCCCATACACCCTTTTCTCCGTGCACATTTGTAAAAAAAATTGCAAATGTCGCACCTGCATCATGCTTTTCTTCAACTCCTGCCTAATCTACACGACGTGACTATAATCTTGTGGGTATTCTCAATACCCTATAGGCCAAAAATCAAATCCTTGTCCACAAAGTCCCACTTATCCCTTCGTGGTAAGGTAAGCCTTTCAGTGTTTCTCCTCAACACTACCGGCTCCACTGATGCCCTAGCATCTAACAATGCCACTTCTCCTGACGTGCAAAAATTCAGTCGTATTCCCTTTCGCAACCGAACTTAAACAAGGGACTTCTCCCCATGTATTCTTACTGAGCATTGTCGGAACAACACATAGTCAAGATACTCAAATTCGATTCTTCGACAATATGTGCAACCATACTCCAATATTTCTAACGGAGTCAAGTGGCACCGCGCTTATACTATCACTAAGTCTTTAGTACTAACTACAACCGTGAGCTCGATCTCTCCGCTCAGCAGTCATACGACAAACATTGACTCACATCATTTAGGTTCCCACACACCGAAATCAATTACTAAGATATGTTCATAATCTCCGAAGTCTCTCACATTTTGATGAAAAATGACAACTCGACCCTTTTTCAGGTGAGGAGTCATCATATACCCCATTTACTCGAGGCTAAAACTCATATACTTCCTTAACCATCGCTCTGGTGATTTAGATGGTTTCTGGACATAACACGCTTGTCCTCTCCGGAATGCAAAACTTATTGGAGTTATTATTTCTTCAAATAACTTCAAGCTAAATTAGAAGGCGTGGCTCTACCAGCCACACTAGACATCTTTACAAAAATCCCCTTACTCCAGGCCACCCTGACCGTTTTGGGGTCTCCCTCCTTTCGGACTTGGTAGCCTCGATTATGCGCACTATCATCCTGGTTCCCTTAGTTCTGCGACCAAGAGGAACGCACTATGGGGCTTAACAGTTCCGACTTAGGATCTAATCATTAAATCCTCTAGTGGGTTTCCACTTATAGCTTGCACCAGCCCCATTACATTCAGTCTTACTCTTTGACTAAATCTTTAAACTCTCTTAACTTCGCCCCCTAGGAGCATTTACCCCAACCTTGTAAGAAGTACCGTACTGCCTTCATATACATAAGTCGTCCAAGAAGAGTTTTACCAAAATTGCGAATCATAACTCGAGAGTCTATTCTCTCAAGGGCTCTTTTCCCTCGTACCCATCTCATCGATACAAGTTCCCTTCAATGGATAATTTCTCTCTCATGATTGTCCTCTACCAGGCTTTCACGTGAGGGGTTCAGATATTCCCATTCACTACGCTTCTGAATCATCATTGGAGAACTTTGCGGTTAAACTATACGTAAAGTTCTTCTATTTATATATACGGACCCTCGGTCCGAATGTAGTGACGGGTATCCCCGCCACGTTGCCTCCAAAATTCACTCAAATTTTTCACTTCTGAGTATTTCTACTCCATCCTTAATGCCAAAACCTCTGGACATATTACTTCCATTGGTTAACATGCACAGTCGCCGTTTTATCACATTTTTACGGCTCGTTCTCATTAAAATTTCTTTAGACCTACTCCCACTATTACTGCATTGGGCGGTCTAGATTAGCATCCCTCTTTGCTGTCGCGATACTTGGAAAATGCCTACAATGCCTCAACAACCCTTGTGGCATCTACTTCCATTACACAGTAGGAGTGACCTCAACAACGGTCATCTCTCCTATGATTACCATATTTGAACACTCCAGGCTTCATGCTGAACTCCTCCCTCCTGCAGTCCTTCCAACGCCAATGCTGGTTCTACCGCCATGTTCGACGTATCATGCCCAATCGAACTCGTATATATAACACTACATTTACTAGATAGCAAGAGAACGTAAACTACGTACGTAGAGGAGTACAACAATCCTAAGATAGGGCTCTATATCAATCAAACGATACACCAAAACTGTAGTAAGCCGTACAGATCCTATGGACACTAGAACCTGATGCTCTGATACCATCTGTGACACCCCGCCTAATTAAACATCGGGTGATCAGGCCTTCATTAAATTAAAACAGGTTTCTCAAATGGTTCATTCTTAGCATCACTGTCGAAAACTTTTTAATTACTAATCCCCTAAGTAAAATTAGACCGGTGCCAAATTTTATCTTTCTTTAAAACAGATAAATCAACCAACGGAACAAAGTACAAATAATCATGTACTGTAATTCAAACAACAAAGTAAAAGTACAACAGAACAAAAGTATTACCGAATAAACCATCGGCTAAAAATCCCAAACAATCAATAGAATAACCACTAGTCTGAATCTAACATCTGAGACTAATACCGGACAACAAGTCCATACATAGAAGAGTGCGAGATCCTGTGCTAGATCTGAATGAGAGATATCGTCTAGTCAAATCCTGTAAGCATCCACTGTACTACAGCTCCGAGTCTGGAATGGAATCATCACACATGGCGTCCCTGTGGCTGGACACCTAAAAGGTTTTAAAAATATTTTAGAGCAAGAGTTAGTACTCAAAACATTTTGAAAATATTTAGCAAGCGTTTATCACAATATAAAATGCGGTTATTGATTACACATGTTAGGTTCTCGTACACTCTCTTGAGTTAACTCACCCCTCATCTTTTGTGCACACCTAACGTTCTACACTTAGTTTATCTAGCCATACTTCTCAAGCTAACTAAAACCAAAGTAGTGAACTGAACTTATCTGTACCCAAGTTCTAGTACTGCCCATACAGTACAACCGTTTTACTAACATCTCGCGTATGTTAAATAATTCCCAAGTAACATTTAATCTATGTTATTTCTCAAGACCTCTCATTTAGTTTCACTACTAAAATTATTACAATTCTCACAATTGTTAACTTTCCCACTTACGTAATTAAGTTTCGCTACTTGAATTACTAAATAGATTTTCTCTATCTAAAGGTGCATTTCGTAATTAAGTTTCACTACTTAACTTATCAATTCAGTATGTATCTTTAAATACATACTATATATCAATTTACGAATACACGGAAATAAAATATCGTCAAGTATATATATTTCACACATAATATATACTAAATATCAGTCATTACTATTTGGCCCTTTTTATACACGTAAAGGACTCTTGGTTCGGAATGATTCATCGACCCCAAGTAAGAATTGGTTCGGAATGATCCATCGACCCCAATTATTTTAAAAATATATATATATACACATATTCTGGTTCGAGTTTCTCTCATCGCGACCCCAGTTCAAAGTTTGGTTCGGCATTTCTCATCGACCCCAAACACATAATAACTTTATGTTAGTTCGGAATGTCTCATCGACCCTAACATAATTAATTTAGGTATAATATCCCTACCTAAAAGATCACATAATTCAGTAGGTACACGCCCGACCTATTAATCATATACGTACGTAATATTTTAATCTCATATATCTACCGTATAATATTCGCTTTACGATTTTATCTCATTAATCGTATTTATTTGAGTATTCACACAACTCTAAGGGTCCTAGTTACCCCTTACATATAATTTCAGTAGTTATTGCTTACCCTACTGGTCTATTACTTAAATTGAATTTACTTCGCCCCGTAACTCAATTTCCGAAGTCCCCGATACTCTACTAAATCGGATTATTCTCCTCGGTCCGTAATCCAAGCCCTACACCCAATGGCCTTATTGGACCTCAACAATATACCTACTGGTCTTATTCTTACTCCCAAATAAGTATAATGTAAATCCTAGAATACTCATTCATTCCCGAACTCAACGAAGGATTAAACACAAAATTTTTGGGAAACAGCTTTCGTCGATCGATCGACGCCTGGGTTCGATCGATCGACATAGTCGATCGATCGATAGTTCGAGATCGATCGATCGATCGAACAGGGACAGACGCAGTCTTCTTCTTCGTTAAGATTTTTCCTCCATTAACAAATCTTGAAACTCCATTATAGTCCACCAAACTTTTACCCAATGATCCTAACATATTTCCACATATACTAGGACAGTTTCTAACGTGTCAAATACATCAAAACTCCAATTACTTTAAAGAAATAATGAATTAAAACCCAGAATTTCTTGAAACCCTAGTTATGGTGTTCTTCCCATATTATCATTCAAAATCCAGATTTTTATTCCGAAAATCATCAAGTCTAATCTGAATATTAATTCTCTACATAGTTTAAATCATTCTACATGCAATTCCTATCCCAACATGCATAAATATCATCTTTCTCCAATCAAAATATTGATTTGAACAAAACTATTCAAAAACCCTACACATGGGTATTATAACTTTATAATTTGCAATAAACAACTTGCCTTATGATCAGTAGGGTCTGATTTCGTGGTTCTTGTTGATGATTGATGATCTTCATCCTTCAATCCTTCTTCCCCAACAAGTTGATGGTAGGAATCCCTTTGAATCCTTCCCAAATCTTCTTTTTGCTTTAGAAAGTTGTGCCTCTCTTCTCTCTAATGATATTGGTGTTGTCATGGGTGTTCTAACCCTAATTCATCTATCACGGCTGATATAAAACCCTCAATTTCGTAGGTCTCCATACCCTCTTATGTTAAAAGACTAAAATTCCCACGAACGGTCTCGGTTTAGACCAAAATTACCCCGGGACTCAACTAGTACCCCCCGGGTATACTATTTTAACTAATTTGACCCTTCCGGACTCTTTGGTGACCTCTAAATTATCATTTGAGTCACTTAAAAAATATTACTCGTTCTCACCCCAACGCGGTCTATACGCGTTAAGTAACTATTTACCACTCGCACTAAGTAAATAAAATGATGCAATATATACCGGTATCTATCTTTCGATTAATATACCATAATTACAATTTTAAATAAAACTCTTTAAATTACTACTCTTACGTAATTTAAATCAAGCCGATATTTTCTCATTTAATTATCCAATTTAATTAAATGGAATATTTGGAATATTCAGAAATACGAGGTATTACACAAATCCTATGGACACTAGAACCTGATGCTCTGATACCATTGTGACACCCCGCCTATTTTATTTTTGGGTGATCAGTCCATTATAAAATTAAATAGGAATCATTAATGGTTTCATTCTTAGCATCATTGTTGAAAAACCTTTTAATTACTAATCACCTATGTTGAATTAAGGTGGTGTCAAATTTTATCTTTTATCATGAACACATGCGGAAATAAATTTTATCCAGATAGCAGGCAGCATAGGTATGTTTACACACATAATTAAATCATATTTATATGTATTCACACCACCTATATACATATATTATTCAATAGGTATGCACACAACCTAATTATGCCCATTTCTACGTAGTATATATCACTCGCATATTCAACGTACCATTAATTTCAATTACCAAATCAATTCTTATAATTTCGAGTATCGCTCACTACTCTAAGGGTCCTATTTATCCCTTATGTAATACGTAGTTATTCCCATCATGTATTACTGGTCATAAACATATATTCACTCCTCACTATGTGACCCGTCTCGAATTTCATTCATTTATCAATTTGGATATTTTCCCAATTATCCCAATACTTAACTCTTCTCAATTTATGTAAACCTAATCTCCACTGTAGGCCTACCATTATTTTTATATTTCCCTCTATAGTTTAAAATTATCCCAAAAGTCCCCTCACGAATTATCTATAATTTTTGGGCTTATAAAGGAACAATTTTCAATTTTGGGCAAAATCTAATCAATTTGCCCAATGGCCGAATCGATTCCCCCTGGGCCGAATTGATTTGAAATATATCAGGTCTCTTCTTCTTCAATTTTCTTTTATGAATTTTTACACCATTACAATCCTCTAACTTTGATATAACAATCTAAACTCCCAATTAACATAACTAAACATCAAATATACATGTATGGATCATTTTTAACGTAAATCATGTATAAAATCCATAAAATTTTGTCCAATATCTGATTAAAAAATTCAATAATCATTAAACCCTCCATTTTTGTGTTCTTTACATAAGTTAATCAAAACCCAGATTTATTCCATGATCTAAATCCAATAATTTTCTATTTCGTTTTATTTATACAATTGGATTCATTCTACATGCAATCCTAATCCAGATTATAAGTTATATTCATAGATCATAAGAATATCATCAATTATCTTTAGTTCAAAGGACCTATTCTACACGAGTATTATAACTCATAAAAATTTGCAAGATAAATACTTGCCTTGTATGGAAATGATCTGTTTTGGTTCTCTTGATGACTCTTTTCTTCTAATCCACACTCCAATAATGGTTATGATGTAAGAACAAGGGTAAATTCTCCAAGAATCCTCTCATAAGCTCCAAGAAAGCTCTTCCTCTTCTATCTAATGGCCTACAAGTGTTTTCTATTCGATTTACCCTAGCCTCTCACAACTACAAGTTTATATAACCATTGGAAATTCGTAGCTTCTTTAACATTAGGCTACAAAATGACTGAAATGCCCTCTCGAGGTGACGGTTTGGTCTAAAACTGTCTCGAGACCCAAACTATACTCCCAGGTATACTATTATGATTGTTTGACCCTTCTGAACTCAACCGTAACCTCAAAATCATCATTCGAGTTACTCAAAATAAATTTCATATATTGTCCTTATTTAGTCCGCACACAATGCCTAGTTGAGATCAAATATTATCACGCCACTATCACTCACTATGACGTCAAATACGTTGTTACTGTTCACTTAGTAATTTTATTCGATAAACATTAATAATTTCTCTCCGATTAATAATTTAATCCATCCATAATATTTAATTTCCATTAAATTACGCCACACATGTAATTTAAATTTAAACTTATTAATTAATTTTTTCTCCCAAAATACGGGTTGTTACAACGAATAGGGGGAATATTCACATTCCCAGATTGAGCTTGAGCTTAAACCATTAGAGCATCCTGAGAGCCAAAATAATACGCTTTGTTTGAGGAAGATCAACCTCCATAGATGAAGGAGCAACATCCACTGACGTTATAGGAACCTGAGTGGGAGGAGTTGTATGTTTTCTTTCTTTAGTACTAACAGACTGAAACATCACAAATATATGAAGATTGCAATGAGGTTACAAATGATAAAGCAAATTCAAAGTTCAAAATTTTTTACAAGGCATATACCTCAACAGTAGCTGGATGAACATGGGAAAAGATATCCAGAGATACCACCAAGGCATTTATCAAAACTGAAAAGTTCAATTTGATAATGGGGCTCACAAGGCTACAAGGAAGGATTTCCTCATTTATAAACATTATGAGGGACATCACATCCATATAGGGACCAAATCGTGGAAGGTCTTCAGTCACCTACGTATACAAAGCACAAACAAATCTGGAAAAATCACAAATATTGAGAATATTCAAGTGATCATGCCAAAGTTTATTATAAATTACCTAAGCTTAAGAAGTTGGAGGAACAAAAACCAGAGGTAACTCAGGTGAAACTATGGGAATAATTGGAATTGAAATTTCAATAGTCCCACTTGAGTCTCCCACTGTTTCCTCATGCATTGGGCTATGATTAGAAGTTAAACTGGAAATAACTAGTTAGTATGGGAATAGAAACTAGTAGGATTTGAACGTACGTTAGGCGTGCACATTAGATGAGAGGTGAGCATCTCAAGTGAGTAGGATACTCTAACATGAATAATATATGTGTTATTAACTCATTTTAAGCACTTGTTGATTTTTAAACTATTTTCAACTCGAGCTCTGACCCATTTTCAACAAATCTCTTTTCTTGTCAAATTATTTTAGGTTCCCAGCCACAGGGACACCAAGCATAGGAGTTTTATTCACTTGACGAGTTGTAGCTTCTGTGGAGGTTACAAGACCTTGGTAGTAGACGCCTCTATGTCCATCATTCTTTCCTTTTGAGTGATTGTATCAGTTAGGGTATGTTGCCCCTTTTCTATTAAGATGTTCAGAGACTTTGGATTTAGTTATTTACTTCTTTCAGTTGTTGGCTTATTTCTGTTGGATTATTGTATTTGGTACTTAGATTGGAAGTGTTTACTCCAGTTACATTTATTATTTCAGCTATTTTCTATCATATGATATTGGTGTGAATGCTTAATTATTCGTTGACCTAGTTTTATATTAATTAAAAGATAAAATTTTGACATCAACATTTTTAGATATTAGGTAGTTAGTATTTAATAATAAAATTTTCGACAGTGATGCATAACATGAACAAACTAGATATTCTGATTTAATTTAATAAAGGACTGATCACCCGGTATTTAATTAGGCGGGGTGTCACAACCAATATCTTGAAAGTGGTGCACAACGAGCCAATAGGGATGCCGGCCAGAGCCCCAGCCAGCTCCAGTCCAGGGCATGATGAATGTTGCGAAAGTCGCCGTTATTATAGCATAGGTAGTGAATGCATCATTAGCCATGGTACAACAAGACCCACCACAGGCACCAACAGTGGCCCCAGCACCAGCCCACGCTTTCCCTTCTGCTTGGGAGCGAGTTAGAGATGCCTTCCAGAAGGCACGTCCTCCAGAGTTCACATGAAGTTTATATGTGGTAAAGGTCAACCAATGGAAGAAGGATGTACAAAGACACCTGAGGATGTAGGAGTGAACGAATGTGCAAAAGCATGTTTTAGCTACCTTTAAGATGGTAGGAGCAGAGCTACAGTGGTGAGAGTCCATTACCACTGCAGATGAGCGGGATGTTTTGATTATTCAAGAGTTCTGGGTGCGGTTTGACCGCAAGTACTTCCCTTCCATCGTTCAGACCGAGATGAAGCAAAAACTATTGAACCTCTATTGAATATTGTCCCAGATAATATATTGACAGAGGATAAGAAGATCCAGAGGTTTATGGATGGATTGACTTTGAGGATTCGCCAGCATCTGTTGGGGAATCTTTCATTGGCCACTTATTTTGATGTGATTAATGCTACTATGTTACACTTCTAGGACCACCACTTCCATCACTAGGGAAATAAACGAGTTGAGGAGTCCAGCCAATAGGGACCGACAAGAGGCAGTATAGCCAGTGGGGTACCGACAACTCAGGGATAGGTCCGTCAGGATGAGCAGAGTTCCCATCAGGGGGAACCTGCTAAGAGATTCCGTTCTGGAGACTTCAGACAGGGGCAGGGAGTCTTTAGGTGGGGGCAACAGCGCTTCCAGTAGGGACAAGGGAGGGGTGGTAATGGCCATCAGGGTCGAGGACAGTAGGGGTAGAGAGAGGTGCTTTACTTGTGGTAATACTAGCTAAAAACGTCAGGATTGTCCTCAGAGGGGTAGAGCCCCGTAGCAGCAGCAAGGCACTCGTCAGGATCCCCAGTGACCAATATTTCCATTCGCCCTCCTAGCACCACCCCAGGTACCAGTTTTACCAGTCGCTCTAGAAGTTCTGGTGCAACAGGGACAGTTATAGTATGGGTGTGTCTACAACGTCCATTAGGCCGCGGTTCATCAAGCCCCACCCGTAGTCGAGAGCATGTTTTCTATCCAGGGGAATTTGGGGCGGATATTATTTGACACAAGGGCTTTATATAGATTTATTGCCACTAGTTTTGTACACGCCATGGGGTTATTATTCATGACAGATAGCACAGTTACTAATGTAGACTCATCTATGGGCTATGGATCTTTGATATTCTTTATATGTCGGGGATTAGGCATAGAGATTGGGAGATTAATTTTACCAATCGATATGCTTATCTTAGAGATGCACGAGTATGACGCTATTATCGGGATGTATTGGCTAGTTACGTATAGGGCTAGGATTGATTGTTATAGCCGTAGTATTGTGTTTGTCATACCAGGTCAGGAGATGTTTTTAGTGGCGATGACTCATCTTGAGGGAGGTTCGTCGACCCATTTATATTATATGGAGGAGGAGACCTCTAAGGGAGTGGTGATACCACTTGATTCGATTCCGGTTGTTCATGAGTTCGTTGATGTATTTTAGGACATACCGAGATTACCGCTCAGCAGGGAGATAGAGTTTGTGATAGATTTGGTGCCAGGCACTCGGCCGATAGCCTGTGAACCTTATCGTATGGCCCCGGCATAGATGAGGGAGCTACGAGATCATATCGAGCAGTTGTTGGGTCAGGATTTCATACGTATGAGTACCTCGCCCTGGGGTGCTCCCGTGTTGTTCATGAAGAAGAGAGATGGGTCACTACGGTTATGTGTTGACTACCGAGAGTTGAATAAGGTCACGATACGGAATAAATATCCATTGCCCTGAATCAATGACATATTCGACGAGTTGAGGGGAGCGATTCTTATTTTTTGAAGATAGACTTGAGGTCGGGGTACCATTAGTTACGTATTAAGGAGCAGGATGTCCCTAAGACTGCTTTTCTGATGAGGTGGGGATCTTATCATTTCAGGGTTATGCCATTTGGGCTAACCAATGCATCGGCTGTCTTTATGGACTTGATGAACAGAGTGTTCAGAGAGTTCTTAGATCTATTAGTCATTATCTTCATTGATGACATTCTGATTTATTCCCGAACTGAGGAGGAGCATGCCGATCATCTGAGGATGGTTTTGCAGACACTGCGTGAGCACGAGTTATATGCAAAATATGAGAAGTGCGGGTTCTGGCTAAGAGAGGTTTAGTTCTTGGGGCACATCGTTTCTGCAGAAGGGATATCGATAGATCCTGAGAAGGTGTCATCGGTGAGGGAGTGGGGACAGCCCACGACGCCGACTGAGATACGTAGTTTCTTGGTGCAGGCAGGATACTACAGGCAGTTTATTTGGAGATTCTCGAAGATAGAGGGTATGTTGGAAAACTTGACTTTCAAGGGGGTGCCATTTATATGGGATGATGCATGCCAGTTGGCTTTTGACGAGTTGAAGGACAAGTTGACTTCAGCACCATTTCTAGCACTACCCAGGCCGGGGGTGGAATACCTGGTTTACACTGATGCGTCCTTACCAAGACTTGGGGGTGTGCATCAGCAGGAGGATAAGGTGATTGCTTATGCTTCCTGTAAGCTTAATCCTCACGAGAGGAGTTACCCCACCCATGACTTGGAGTTAGTGGCAGTCGTGTTTGCATTGTGGATTTGGAGACATCATCTCTTGGGGGAGATATTTCGCCTATTCACATATCACAAGGCACTACAATATATGTTCACGCAGCGGGAGTTGAATATGCATCGACGGAGGTGGATTGAATTTTTGAAGGATTATCAGTTCGATATCCATTACCACCCATGGAAGGCTAACATGGTAGCAGACGCGTTAAGCCGTAGGCCAACAGGTGAGGTGGCAAAGGTGTGGAAGGACAAATGGAAAGAACTCAGGCATCAAGATGCAGTTGCCCGCTCATTCATGTCGGTGATGATGGTTATAGCCAATATAGTTACCAGGGTGAAACGGGCTCAGGCAGCGGATTCCTTCTATCAGGATCGAATTATCCAGCTTCTAGCCGAGGGAGCAGAGTCTTTCTCTGTGAGATCAGATGGGGTCTTATGCTTTAATGGCAGACTAGTAGTTCCAGAGGGGGAGGATTTATGACATGCAGTGATGGTAGAGTCACACGGTTTAGGATTTACGGTACATCCCGAGGGGATAAGATGTACCAGGATATAAGACGACAATATTGGTGGAGTGGAATGAAGAAGGACATCACCGAGTTTGTTTTGAAGTGTGCCACTTGTCAGCTGGTGAAAACAGACCATCAAAGACCGGGAGAATTACTACAGCCATTAGAGATCCCTATGTGAAAATGGGAGAGCATTTACATGGACTTAATCATAGGGCTGCCTACATCAAAGAGGGGTCACGATGCCATATGCGCGATTGTGTATCAGTTGACCAAGGTAGCTCATTTTCTTCCAGTTCGGACCAACTATACTACGGTGTAGCATGCTCAGATCTTCATTGTCGAGATCGTGAGACTCCACGGGGTGCCCCTTGATATTGTGTCCGATCGGGATAAGATTTTTGTGTCCAGATAGTTCCTACGAGGAAGGGCCAATTTCTATCCTAGACCATAGTGAGAGGAAACTAAGGTCAAAGATAGTGACGTTAGTATGAGTGTAGTGGCGGCAATATAATGTAGAGGAGTCTACATGGGAGCGTGTGGATGACATGCAGGACAAATATCCAGAGTTATTCCTACCAGGTGTACCTTTATTCTATTCTTTTCCAAATTTCAGGATGGAATTCCGTTATTAGGGGGAAGTATGTAATACCCTGTATTTTTGAGGGATTTTATTTTAATTATGGAATTAGGGTTAATTAATTTAAATGGAGAAAAATTATTTATAATTAATTCGGATTTAAATGTAACAATTACTAGCGTGATGAGAGTTAGTATGTATTGGTGATAATTATGTTGAATATTACTGAGCTAGTAAAGTAATATATGATTACGAAAATATAATTATAGCTGGGAGTGAAAAATACGGCAGTTGCAATACACTTAGTTGAGACACGCGTGTGAGTCGTATCGGTATTATTTTATTGGGTTAAAAAGTTAATTTTTTTATAAGTAACTCGTATGATCATTTCGAGTGCGCCGATGAGTCCGGAAGGGTCGAGATAGTTAGATAACTCTACTCAAGTGTTTTATTTGGATTTCGGAGCAATTTAGGCCAAACCGACACCCCAGAGGGGTATTTTCGTCTTTTGAGATTTTGGAGAATTAAAATGGACGAAAATAGATAATTAAAAGGGAAGTGTACGTGGGTAATAGGTTATCTGTGAGTTTCTAAACCTAAGAGAGAGAGAGAGAGAGAGAGAGAGAGAGAGAGAGAGAGAGACAAAGAGGGAGAAGAGAACTCCATAGGTGCCCTGGGATAAAGACTCAAGCTCTCACAGCAAAAATCGCACCAACACGTAGATCGTGATGAGAGTATCACCCCTATACCAGTTTCATTCAACGAATCAGAAGTTCACAAAAAGGTGTAACAACCTGAATTTTTAAATGGGTATTTTTATATACGTGACTTTTGTCACCATGTGTCGCGCAGGACGCAAACTTGCGTGATTTTTGTACGACATTTTATTGGGGTTAAAAATAATTTGACCATGTTTATTGGATGATAAAAATAGGCCAAAGAGTGCCATGGGGTCAAAAGTCAAAAAATGAATAAATAAATAAAATATTTTTATTTTATTCAAAAAAATAAAAGTGCTCAGAAAATTTTTAAAATCGCCATACCGACTCAAAATTTAATTTTGAGCAACTTTCCCTTCTTCGACATTTTGAAAAAATGTAATTTATACCTTATTTAGGTCATTTTTCAATTCGTCCAGACTTTTTTTTTCTAAACTTTAATCATTTTGTTGCCTTATTTAAAGGGATGGTGGGCAACCTTTTTTGACCATTTTTGGAGCATCTTTCGGTAATGTTTTTAGAAGCAAACATATTTTAGTTCCTCTCCTATTTATAAACACTTAGCCCCTTTAATCTATGCATTCAACCATAGGTTTTTGGTGGTGTTCTCGGGGTTATTTTCGTGTTTGTTCTTGGAGGAGTTTTGATGATTCTTGGGAGGTGTTCTTGATGGTGTAATCTGATTTCTGGGCAGATTTATGTTGGATTCTTTTGGAGGTTTGAGGTATGGGATTTTACATAATATGCTCTTTAAATCTCTCTCGAGATATCCCGTTGATTTCATGTTTAATTGAACTCACATTTCAATTGCTAAATTCATTTGGAAATCTAGAAACTATTGTTGGAATCTGATTTTGATTCATGTGGCATTATTTTTGTGTTGAGCATGTTGTCATGAGATTTTAATACGGCACTGATGTTAGGCACCCGCCAAGATTCATGTTCCGGATACTTGATAAAGTATGGCGCGATATGGTGAGGCCTGGTGACTTCGGTTAATGTGTTGTTGGGAAATTATATTGATAAAATTGCTTATGAGATTCGCAATTGATTCATACTCGTACTGTTACGCTTTACTCACCGCTAATATATTTTGTTGAGCATCTTTCTTATCGTATTGTGTACTTTCCCATAATTTCTTTTAGTTGGCAGGTTAGCTAGATTTGAGCGCTATGGACCAAATGTGATGATTTAAGCGTGGTTATTTTTGGAAAGAATATTGGAGAATACAAGATGAGAAAATTTGTATTTATTTTGATTCATAGAGCATTGGCGATTTATATTCTTTCGAGATAGATAGTTGTATTATTTCGAGAGACTTTTGGTTGTATTTAATTTGAAGAAATTGAGATTAGTGGTTTCTCTTATATTGTGGGATTTTTAGATGCTCTATACCTTGTTGTTTGTGGATTTGGTTAGTTTTATCACAGTAGCACTCCGCTCTGCTCTCCCCGGGCGAGCGAGGTGTTACAAAAGGCAAGTGTTTATCTTGCAGGATTTTAGAGCATATAAACACCCCGCTCGCTCGGGGAGAGCGAACGGAGCGCTAATGCGATAAAATAAATCCAAATACACAAGTGACAAGGTATAGAGCATCTAAATAAATCCACAATAATATAAGTCCACTAATCTCAATTCTTCAAATACAACAAGTCTCTCGAATAAATACAACATCTTACTCGAAAAATAAAATACAAATCTCCAAAGCTCTATACATCAAAATAATACAAATCAACAAATATGGATTATAATTGAATAAAGCGTAACAACATGAGTACGAATATTCAAATCAAAATGCAAATCTCGAAGAATTTATCAATATAATTTCTCAACAACACTTTACCCGGGTCACCAGGCCTCACCACATCCGTATATGCTTTATCAAGCCATAGCCCGGGAAACAGGAATTTTGGCGGGTGCCCAACATCCATGCCATATTAAAATCTCATGACAACGTGCTCATCAACAATATAATGATACCACATGAATCAAAATAATTTCAACAACTATTTTTCAGATTTTAATGAATTTATCAATTCAAATATGAGTTCAATTAACAAGAATTCAAGGAGAATGACACTCGCGAGATTTAAGGAGCATATTGTGTAAAACCCCATACCTCAAAACATGATGAGAAACCAATGATCACATCCTCATGATCAACACAAAAGATCTACAAAAGCTCCTCCAAGAACCTCCAACAAAATAGCCCCAAGAACACATCTAATCTAAGGTTGGAACTCACAAATCTCAAGGGCCAAAGTATATATAAAAAGAAGAGGAATATAAAATATATTTGTTGCCAAAATTTGTGCCAAAAGTATGTTAAAAGGGTTGCCCACGACTTCCTTTTATAATGCAAAGAAATGAAAAATTGGAATCCAAAAGACTCCTTTAAATAAGGTAAAGAAATGAAGAGTTGGAAGTCAAAACAACTCCAAGAGTTAAAAATATTTAAAAATCATTTTAAAATCCGTTTTAACTCCATTTTCGAAACCGTTTGAAATTCTCGCCTTTAAAAATAATAACCAACATATTTGAGCAATAAAAATAATTTTATCAAAAACTTTATTTTCCTCCATTTTCCGGCCCGATTTTGAGAGTTGGGCATTCGGCGAATTTCGAGGGCGAAATTCCATTATTAGTGGGGAAGTGTAACAACCCGCGTAATTTTGGGCTATTTTAATTAATTTCTAGAAAAAGGAGGAAAATAAAGTTTTTGATAAAATTATTTTTATTGCTCAAATATGTTGGTTATTATTTTTAAAGGCGAGAATTTCAAACGGTTTTGAAAACGGAGTTAAAACGGATTTTAAAATGATTTTTAAATGTTTTTAACTCTTGGAGTTGTTTTAACTTCCAACTCTTCATTTCTTTGTCTTATTTAAAGGAGTCTTTTGGATTCCAACTCTTCATTTCTTTGCATTATAAAAGGAAGTCGTGGGCAACCCTTTTAACATACTTTTGGTACAAATTTTGGCAGCAAATATATTTTATATTCCTCTTCTTTTTAATTATACATTGGCCCTTGAGATTTGTGAGTTCCAACCTTAGATTAGAGGTGTTCTTGGGGCTATGTTGTTGGAGGTTATTGGAGGAGATTTTGTAGATCTTTTGTGTTGATCTTGAGGATGTGATCATTGGTTTCTCATCATGGTTTGAGGTATGGGGTTTTACACAATATGCTCCTTAAATCTCGCGAGTGTCATTCTCTTTGATTTCTTATTAATTGAACTCATATTTGAATTGTGAAATTCATTGAAATCTGGAAAAATAATTGTTGGAATTATTTTGATTCATGTGGTATCATTATATTGTTGATGAGCACGTTGTCATGAGATTTTAATATGGCACGGATGTTGGGCACCCGTAAAAATTCCTGTTTCCCGGGCTATGGCTTGATAAAGCATATACGGATGTGGTGAGGCCTGGTGACCCGGTTATAGTGTTGTTGAGAAATTAAAATGATGAAATGCTATTGAGATTTGCATTTTGATTTGAATATTCGTACTCGTGTTGTTACGATTTATTCATCGTTAATATATTTATTGAGCATATTTCCTATCGTATTGTGTACTTCCCCATATTTTCTTTTAGTGGCAGGTTAGCGCGAATTTTGGGGCGCTATGGAGATTGATTTTAGCGAGGATTGCTTGGGAAAGATTCGTAATATTTTGATGTATAATAGCATGTAATTGGGAATTTATTCATGAATGTGGTATAGGAATTTCATGTAGTTGAATAACTATGTATTAGGGATTAGAAACTTAAATTTTATATATTGAAATCACGAAATCTTATCTGAGCTTAGTGGGTCATTAATTGTGATTATATGAAATTAGGGCTTGTTGAAGATTTGAGAAATTAATCGAAATTTAGGTTAAAATCTTAGTGATTTGATGTTAAAAACGGATGGGAAAATGTTCTAATACTAATGGATATAGTTTAGAGTTGTTGAATTTGAATTTGAATGAATTTTAAGTGATTTTTCAGTTGAATGAATTGGGAAAACGTAATTTTTGGAAGTCAGGGACGAACTCTGAATTCTCGTTTGAAGTCCAACCTAGGTCATTCGAACGACCTCGTTCAAACAAGAATTTCTACGAGATTACAAACGATATTTGGTTTAAAGTTCGTTCGAAGTGAGATCATCGTTCGAACGACCTAGTTTAAATAATAATTCCCAAGTTCTAACGAGATTTCAAAAATGCAATTTTTTTCCCGGACGAGTTAAAATCCTTTTAGGTTAATTCAGGTGACAGAATAGGACCTACGCTATTATCGGGTAGCTTCATTTCATAATCTAGTAGTGAGATGATTTGTGTAACTACTAAGGAAATGTGTTGGAGTGAGAGATAGGGATTAAGAGAGTATATACGATAGAGAGATAAATCGTACGGTTAAAGTATTATGAGTAGTAGAGATGATAATGCTACATATAAATTCAGGGATTTGGGTTGAGTGAATACCTAATGAGTATAATAATTTTTGTGTATACTTATTGATTGAATTATTATGTGTATAACATACCTACGCTGCTTTCTATCGGGTGGAGGTTGCGCATTGTGGATGATCATGCCTTGAGGAGCCTTCGGGTGGGATCTTGATTTGTACCACTATAGCATAGAACCTAGGTACAGGCTATCTATGAGAATGATAGTGATGACGATCATATGGGTGCATAGGTATGTGCATAGCCCATCGTCTTGGAACTATATTCGCCTCCAATATGTGTGTTTATTTCGATGGTTCACGAGAGATTGAACCTATAGTCCTTTATGCAATGAGCAATGCACTGGGACATGGTAGCAGAGTATGCATGCACAGAAGTTGTGTCTCGGGGTGCAGTATTGTATATATATATATATATATATAAATAAATAAATATATATATATATATATATATATATATATATATATATATATATATATATATATATATATATATATATATATATATATATATATATATATATAATAGAGTGTATGTACATCTATACTGGTGATAATATCTACTGTGTGAATTAAGTAGACCTGATTAATAATGCAATCTGAAATGAATTAATTTGGTGAACACATAATTATATTAAATTGAAAAGTTATTATCCAGGTTAAAGAGAAATTGGACTTATATATGTATTACGTAAATTGCGAGAGAAACACATGGGAACGACATTGGGCTATGATTAGATGTTAGACTGGAAATAACTAGTTAACATGGGAATAGAAACTAGTCGAATTTGAACGTACGTTAGGCGTGCACATTAGATGGGAGGTGAGAATCTCAAGTGAGTAAGATAATCTAACATGAAAAATATATGTGCTATTAACTCATTTTAAGCACTTGCTGATCTTTAAACTATTTTGAACTCGGGCTCTAACCCGTTTTTTGCAAATCACTTTTCTTGTCAAATTATTTTAGGTGCCCAGCCACGGGGACACCAAGCATAGGAGTTTCATTCACTCGACAAGCTATAGCTGATGTGGAGGTTATATGACCTTGGTAGTAGATGCCTCTATGTCATCATTCCTTCCTTTTGAGTTATTTTATCAGTTAGGGCATGTTGCCCCTTTTTTATTCAGATATTCAGAGACTTTGGATTTAGTTATTTACTTCTTTCAGTTGTTGGTTTATTTCTGTTGGATTATTGTATTTGGTACTTAGACTTTGGATTTATTTATTTACTTCCTCCGGTTACATTTATTATTGCAGTTATTTTCTATCATATGAGATTGGTGTGAATGGTGAATGTTTAATTATTCGTTAACCTAGTTTTATATTAATTAAAAGATAAAATTTTGACATCAACCTTTTTAGATATTAGCGAATTAGTATTTAATAATAAAGTTTTCGACAGTGATGCATAACCTGAACCAACTGGATATTCTGATTTATTTTAATAAATAAATTATCACCTAGTATTTAATTAGGCGGGGTGTCACATAGGACTTACCCAAATGAGACCAACTCAAGTTTCCAAAATGCTTTGAACTATGGAGTTATCAATAACCCGGTGTTTGAACCAAAATTCGGGGGGTAGGGAAACCTAAGAGGATGGATATACTCAAGTATCCCAACTTATGCCTTAGTAAACACAACAAACTATGCCTCCACGAATTCTACCACCTTTGGTGCAACCAACTCCTTTTGTAAACCAAGTTACTACACCACAAAATAAGTAACTGTCTGGGGGAGAGGGCAAGAATGAAATTATGGAGTTAATACATGAAATATGGGGATCATTAGCCCGGGGATGTTAACCCCAGTTTATAGAAATCCCTATCCAGAATGGGTATATATGATTAAGCTTCCTAAGGGCTTCAAATTTATAACCTCTACCCTCTTCTCAAGGTATGGGAGTCAGGCCACAGTGGAACACATTGCTAGACTCACTAGTTAATGTGTTGATGCTGGAACAAATTATTACTTAAGGCTACATTTGTTTTCCATTTCCCTCACAGATTCAGCCTTTGAATGGTTCATAAGTTTTCCACCAAACTCTGTTCAATGTTGGCAACAAAAAGAAGATATGTTTCATGCGCAATTATTCCAAACTGAACCATAGGTTCCCATAGATGACTGGACAGATTAACCCAAAAGCTTGATAAAAAGGATACTATATCTATAAAAAGATTTAAAAGGGTTAAGAATAAGGGCAAAATAGTCTTGTTTAAGACAGAATTTGTAAAATTAGCACAAAATGGTTTAGAGTTTAGGATTCGAAAGAAGTTTGATGCCATGTAATTTAGAGATTTAGTAGAGTTAATTGTCAAAGTATCCAGATATGAGGGTATTCTGGAAGAAGAGCATGAAAGAAATACTTCTTCCTTCATAACATATTATAAAGATCCTAATTTTGAAATTGATGTTGTTAAAATTATAGGAATGAAAACTATAATATTTGAGCCATTGGTTCGAAAGGATAATGTAGCAGAATCCCTTGCACCAAAGTCAAAAGTAATCTCTAAAAAGTTATCTTTTGACATTAATAAGGCTGATGAGATTTTTTATTTTCTCTTAAACTCCTAGATGTTAAAATCACCTGATGATGCTAAAAAGCCACATGAAACTAAAGGAAAAAATTATTGTAAATTGCATAATGTATTTTCCCACTCAACTAATGTCTACTCTATTTTTTGTGATAGGGCACGAAAGTTAATCAGGTGGGGAAAGATCAAACTACCTATAAAAGAGCAAAGCACAGTGAGGGTAGATGATGACCTCTTCCCCAAGGTCAAAGAAGTTGGAATAAATGCGCAATCAATCCAAATGCTTGGAAACAAAGGGCATATAGAGTTCATAATGAAAACTAAGGTTGAACCTAAGGCTTCAAAGCCTAAAACCAGTAAAATCCTAATCGAAAGGTTATGAAACACCTTTGCATTAGATGTTCCAATTGGTGGCTTCGAAGAATACATATCAATAGAAAAGGAACAACAATGGGAATCATGGCCATCCAGCCAATTCCCTAATGTTCCAAAATCTAGAGGGTGAAAGCAAACTTCTAGAAAAGTACGACCATTTTTTATCTTTTTCAACCCAAGTGGAGGCTAAAATACTAAGGAATAATCATCACATTGGTCCTAGCTTTATAGAGGACAAATCTCACCAACATAGAGGCAATTTGGGGCCAACCAAGGTTCAAAAGTATGTTTCAATGGTTAAATGTGTACCTGACTAGTTTGTGGCTCAAGACCTAAAGGTAACTCTATAATTGAAAGATATGCCAAGGAAACCAAAGGCAAACAAACCTATATAAGTGGCTCTTAACATATGGCACATGGTGCAACAAACTAAATCAAAGAAAATAGAGCCATAAGTGGTGATCTCTCAAACTCAACAAAGAAGGATCCGAAGAAAGTACAAGACCTATCAAAAGGCCTCTGAGTTGGTTCAAAATTGTGGATCAGAAGGCTTTGCATCTTCATCCTTAAAGCCAACCCCAAGGTTTCATAGGGAACCAGGGGGAATTCGAACCTCTTTCGACCTGTTAGCAAAAAGATTAAAGGAATTGGAGAAGAATATAAGCATAGATGAAGAGTGTTCATTTGAGGAAAGTTCTTTGAATGAAGAAGAAAAATGAGAAATAATGGCAGTTGATTTCGTAACACCTATTCAAGATGTTTAACATTAACAATTCATTCAGTTTAGCTCTCTACCTCAACAAGTGCCAATCAATATGGATGCGATCCTTCCCAAAAGGTTTGAAGCTGAAGGAGACCAAGAGGTACGTGTCATGAAAGTGAATGGACAAGGTGTAAACAATTTTGATCTATTTTCTTTGCACTTGACAATGTATATGGGTTCAAAGAACTAACTAAACATATGACTCACCATATAAAGCCTTTATTTATAAAAGTCTTGGATAAATGGTGTCCTTCTCAATAAACTATTGGTAGACAATGATTCAGCTGTCAACCTAGTGCCATTTTTCATATTATCCAAAATTAACAAATAAAATACTAAATTGTTACAAACTTAGATTATTATCTCTACTTTTGCTGGAGATAAGAAGTCTACCAAAGGTGTACCTCTAGTTGACATTGAAGTAGGCACCGAAAAATCTGAAACGAGTTTCTTTATTATTAAAGGCAAACCTAGCTTTAATGCATTACTAGGTAGATATTGGATTCATTTTAACAAATGCATTCCTTCTTCTATCCATCATAAATTACTTTCGAGGAAGGAAGATAGGTTTATATAAGAAGTGGAAGATGACCCACTGCCTTTCCATGCTAGTAAAGGTAGAATATTTAGTGCCCGAGGAATCAAAAGGATAAATATTAGATGAAGGTTAGAATAATATGGGTTTTGGCCTAATAAGGTTAGTTAAAGAAGATAAAACAATTATTTAATTGTTGATACACCCATTGCCATTCAAGAGGCCAATGAAATCTTGACCATGATTTTGTATAAGTTTAAAATTTTAGAATTTACTACCATAATTGTGAAGAAAAGACCATTATTTGGGTTGATTATGTCTGAGAAGAATTGGTGAAAAATGAAACTATTCAAGGTAGTGGTGAGCAAGCAATTTCACCAATTGAGTATAACGAACTGATGGTGAATCAACGTGATCCCCTGTTGAAAATTAATTGAAGGACAGAAAAAATAAGAGAGTCACTTATATTACTGCAAATCTCAGCAAGGAAGGCCAATAAATGTCCATAGACCTTCTATATGAGTATAAGGACTACTTTTCATGGGAGTATGATGAATTACCTCGATTAGATAGAAAATTGGTGGAGCACAAACTGCTAATCAAATAGGGCTATAAACTTTTTAAGCAACTACCAAGACAAATGACTACAAAGGTCACAGCCAAAATAAAAGACGAAATAGAAAGGTTGCTCAAAGTTAGGTTCATTCGAATTGCCATGTATATTGAATGGTTCTTTAATATAGTGCCAAAAATTAAAAATAATGTCACATTAAGAGTCTGCATTGATTTTAGTAATCTTAATGCAACCAGTCTTATGGATGAATATCCAATGCCAATAGTATATCTATTGGTTGATAGGTCAACAAGTCATGGTATCATGTCTATGATGGATGGTAATTCAAGATAAAACCATATTTGCATAGCTAAAGAAGATGGGCATAAGACTGCAATCAGGTGTCCTGGTAATTTAGGGAGCTTCGAATGGGTTAAAATTTCATTTAGGTTGGTGAATGTAGGGGACACATACCAAAGGGGAATGAACACTATTTTTTAGGACAAGGTTGGTACCTTTTTAGATTGTTATATTGATGACATCATTATGAAGTCATGACTAACATCTGATCATATAACACATGTAAAGAAATCTTTTGAAAGAATGAGGTTGTATCAACTTGAAATGAACCCTTTAAAATGTGCCTTCAAACTTTCTACACGAAATTTCCTTGGATATTTGGTGCATCATAAAGGAATTTAGGTTGATCAGAATAAGGCTAAAGCTGCTATTGAGAGAAAATCCCCATAAATTAATTAAAAAATAATTACAAAGGTTTTTAGGTCAAGTTAATTTTCTTAGAATATTTATTTCTAATGTTGCAGGAAAGACTAAAGTATTTTCTTATTTCCTAGAGATAAAAGATTAAGAAGAACTAGATTGGAAGGATGAGCATGAGAAGGCCTTCCAAACACTCAAGAGGTACCTGGTCAAGTCACATATTTTGGCTCCTCCAAGAGAAAATAAGTCATTGAAGTTGTACATTTCAGCCTCTGATACATCTATCGGAGTGTTATTGGCTTAAGATTGTGAAAACCATAAGAAATAAGTTGTTAACTACCTTAGAAGGTTCTTAAAAGACTATCAATGTAGGCCTTCTGTAATGGAAAGACTATGTCTAAACTTGTACTTTTTTTCTATGAAATTAAGATATTATTGGCTGCCTATAGAGGTTTATGTCATTTTGAAGTTTTATTTGATTAAATACATTATAACAATACCCATTCTAAGAAAAGGATTGGCAAATAGGTTCTAGATTTGTCTAAATTTTGCCTTTATTATATACCTCAGAAATAAGTTGAAGGACAAACTTTGGTCGATTCCTTAGCAGATCATCCAAGTGAGGATGAATCGGATGGGGAATATAACATAGGATATGTGTCTCTAAGCCCTTGGAAACTTTGGTTTGATGGCTCAAAGACTGAAATAATGTCAGGTATAGTGGTAATTATTGAATCCCTTAAACACATTAAGACAAAAAATGGTTATAGGTTAGAAGAAAATACATGTAGCAATAACCAAGCAGAATATGAGGCAGTAATGATGAAATTGGAAATACTTTGAAGTTTTAATGCCTCAGTAATAGAAGTTTTTGGTAATTCCCAATTGATTATTAGAAAATTGACTTGTATTCATAAAGGATTAACTCTGTATAACCAAGTGGCATAAAATTTTCTATCAAAATTTGATGAAGTCACTTTAAATTATATCCCCATGTTTCTAAGTGAAGAAACTAGTGAGATGGCTCAAAAGGCATCAGGTTTCAAACTTGATAATAATTTTGAAGCCAAATGAAAGATTAGGGCCATTGATGGCTTCTTACCTCTTTTACAAAACAGGTGGCCAGTGACAGTAATTAAAAATATTGATGTTCAAGAAGATTGGAGAAAACCAATAATTGATTATCTAAATAATCCAAACATCAAGAAAGATAGGTTGTCAGGTTGAGAGAGAAAAAATATGTGATGTATGCTAACAAACTATTCAAAGGAGGTGTTGATAGGATAATTTTAGAGTGCCTAAGGAAAAATGAAGGCCTAACAACTACAACCCAAGTTCATGAAGGCTTGCATGGGGCCTATTAAGCTGGACCTAAAAGAGGTGGTCATTAAGAAGGCATGAGTTTTATTGGCATCCATCTTGTAAGATTGTACTGAATTTGTAAAAGGATGTCAAAAGTGCCAGCAACATGCTCCTTTAAAACATATGCATGTAGTTGAATTACAATATGTTGTCAAACCTTTTCGATTTAGAGGATGGGTAAATTATATAATTATCAAGGTTATCCTCCATATTCGAAGCTACACATATTTATTTTAGTTTCAACCGATTACTTCACCAAGTGGGTAGAAGCTAAGGCTTTGAAGTCAGTTACTCAAAATGAATTAGTAAATTTCTCATAAGATATTGTATATAAGTTTGATATCCTAGAAACCATCACCTCATATAATGAAACTATCTTCGAATAAAAAATAGAGTTAGAATTCACTTCAAGGTTAGGAACAACTTTAACAAAATCAACACCATATTATGCTCAATAAGTTCGCGCCAAGATGAGGTGACTAACAAAGTAATTAAATCATTTTTAAGCAAAGTGATTAATAAATCTAAGATATTGGCATAATTTACTGTCAAAAGTCTTGTGGGCCTATAGGACCTCCAAAAGGTCAAGCACTGGGATAACTCTATATGTTCTAACTTATGAGAATGATGTTGTGCTATCTGTGCAAATTACTCACTTAATTAATAGTTATTTCCCAAAATGATCTAACAGTTAAAGGTTATGATCAAGCAATATACATGAAATTGGATAACATAGATGAAGACAGGGTGAGAGCCTTAAACAACATCTTGATCCAAAAAAAGAAAGTAGCCAATAGCTATAATAAGAAAGTAAAGCAAAGAACCTTTAATGAGGGGGATTTAATATGAAAATTTTCCTTGCCTTTATGTTCAAAGGATTCTCCTTATAGAAAATGGTCTCTAAAATGGGAAGGGCCATTCCAGATTCATAGAGCATTTAAAGGATGATAATTTCATTTAAGAAATATTAATGGTTAGATTCATATGAGAAAGACCAATGCTAGATTCTTAAAGCCTTATTATCTAACTATTTGGGAAGAAAGGAAAAAGGAACAAAATGCATAATTTCATTAAAACATTGGCAAATTTATATTCTAACAGAAATGCTTGAATAGAAGCGAACTAAAACTAGTACAAAAGTTTTCGTGACCAAACTTTTAGTATTTTATTTTTGGCTTCTCTTTATTTGAACTGAGCAACGTTATTAGTGGTGACATGTATCTTCCTAACCATTTGGTCAATTTTATGCTGGAAAACTACCACTTCCTCAAAGGCAACATTAAGGGCAACATTAACTCTTATTAACTGCCTTTCCAATGCCACATTGTCAGAAAGAAAGACAACCTTCCTATTTCGAATGGCTCCCAAATTTTACAAACCACTGGTAGCTTCAGCTTTTTGGATCACGAAGTGAGATTGATCTGCAGATAAAGTGTTTTCTTCAACCTCAACCTGAGCCATAGTTAAGAGTAGTTATGAAAATGAATTAATCCCAATGTGTAAAGCTTTTACAACATCTCCCTCCAAGACTTTCTTTATAGAGAGGGGTGGAAGTGGTACAGTTTGGTCGGTAATGACCCCTTACCAATACCAAAGCCATAATCTGGATGGTAAAACCGTTTGTACCAAATTTACCAAACAGAAACTAGAACCAAACTGGTTGGTATTTCTATTTTTCGATAATTTCGTTTTTTTATTTCGATAATTTTAGTTTCATTTTGGTTTTAAATATCAAAATTTCAAGTCAGTTTTATACATTTGGTAAATCTGGTACAAGTTTCGGTATTATGATTCCAGTCAAATATGTACAAGTTTCAGTGCAAAGTTTTAAACTCAAAAAATTGCATAATCAACATAAAATTTGCATTTATTCCAACCCACATGATAAACTGACATCTAAGCTCAAAAAATCAACTTAATAATTAACTAATCAACCTTAACAATAAAACAAAGCTGAAGTTTACATATTATTTAATACATAATCAACCTTAATTATGTACATAAGTTTATAAAGAAATTATTTGATAATAAAGTTGGGGTGTGTACAGATTTGCTTTGACAATAATTTTATTAGCCAGATACATACATAAATAGATGCAATAATGGTTAAAACACACTAAGATCATAAATCTGAAAGTTTATACATAATTGGTTTAACAATAATGTTGGGCGTGTGTATTGTGTTATATGTGTGCATGTGTGTGGTGTGTTGTGTGTGAAAATGCATGTGTTGCTGTAGTAGCTATAGTATGGTGTGAATGGGTGGGTGCTATTATGGTGAGGTGTGATTGCATGTGTATGCTGTTGTGTGCGTGTGTGATAAGAGAATGGAAAAGGTAGGAGGAGGAGGTGAGGGAGAAGAAGAACATATAAATGAGGGAGATGGGAGAAGCTTATGTCATTTCAAGAGTCTTAATGAGGGAAGGAAATGAATAGGTAGTTTAAGGTGGTATAAGAGCTTTTATATCAATGTAAGTGAATGGTTGAGATGGGTTAACAAATGACGGGTTTTGATAAATTCTTACATTTTTTTAAAGCACGTGTTTTATTCTTTTGATTTCTTAAGTCGGTAAATTGGTATGATAATATGCGGTAAATTTGGTATGGTATTTTGTTATGGTAAATGTGGTAAATTCGATACGGTACATTTGGTAAATCATTTTTTTTCTAGAAACCAAAACCAACCAAATTTTTAGCAATAAGTTCGATTTCGATAAAATTGATTTTAGGTTTCAAAAATATGATACCAAAACTAAATTTTTTTAACCGAGACAGTATGATACTATAAAAACTGTACCGCTTCCACCCTTAATTTTAAAGCTACAAAAATAAGCTTCTCTCAACCCACCTGCAAAGGTAAAGTCAGACAACTCTTCAAATGGCAATCTAATAAAGCTTCGAATAAACCCTAAGGCTTGTGAAGTATCCAACTGCCAAGAATGGGGAATGGTCTGAGCTTGGATGAGATTTTCCAATTGTTGTTCCATATTGTTATCCACAATCTTCAAATCATGAATTGGATCCTTAGACATAACTTCTTTCAATTGCCTGTGAAAAACAAACACTTAATCCAGAGTCATCAATCCAAGAATCGCTTCATTTGTAGAATTCTCCTCTATTACAGGGGATGCCTCATTCAAAGGAAAAGTGTTTGGGTTAACAAAATTATTCTCAAGCGAAAAAGAATAAACGAGGGGTTTGGGGTCTTTGGCATTTTACTGAAGAGTCTCCAAGGGCTCGCTCTATTTCTTTTGGTCTTAAAATCTCAATAGCCTCACCTTGAATTAAAAGAAAAAACAGGGAGGTATCCACCACTTAAGAATATATTTTTTCATTCACAATTGGATTCAAATATTGGTGGAAAGGTAGGAACATTAATTGTGTCAACCATATGCTCATCAATTGGGGATGCTGGTGGCGGTGTCCTAGGATCCTGTGGAAAGAGTATTTCATCCTCCTTTACCAAGTTATCAATAAAGCCTATAATGAACCAAAAGATAATTCGAAGTCAAAACGAATGGGGTAATTGATACCAAAGGACTTTGACAACATTAGAAAAATGAAAGACTGGATTATCTACCAACTTTGATGAATGAATAGACCTCCTTGCCCCATTTTTCATGCATTTTTTTGTTGGAATAACAAACATAGAAGTAATGGGAGGCACATCTGTAACTGAGGAAGTACTCATAGGATGGTCAGAGGGGGATTTTATCCCCTTTGGCCTGACAAGAGGAACGTTCTCTTGTGTTTCCTCCTCTCCATCCTCCCTCAAAGCTTCATCAACTTCAGGGGAGAATTTCCTTTTCTTAAAAGATTCATAATCCTCATCAAGAGAATCTTCTGCAAGAACTAAAATGGTTGAGTAAATCTAGCTCATTCAATGATAAAAAAAAACTAGAGAAATGATAAAAATCTTACTTGAAGATGAAGCATTCGAAGGTTGTTTCTATGGTGGCAAAGGTTTTAAATAAACCTTGATGTAATGACACCACTAATGTTAAAAAAAATTGGAGTCATTCCTACATGAAAAATGGTTCGATCCATGCTAAAAGTGCTTCAAATCCTATGGTACTCATTTATCCCATGCAAGATGAGTGCATTAGAAACTTGGGAGTTCCTAAGAAATACATTAGGATTGGATTAACTCCTTAATGGGACAAGAATGGACTGGTGAAATCCTAATTTCCTTGTAAATTGGGTCCACGACAATTAAATGGGTGGATAATGGTCTATCTTGATTTCTATTAAATGGGTCCACAATAATTTCAGAATAAGCTCTATAAAGAGATCCCAAAACATAGGGACTAAAGTGACCTCCTTACCTTCCATAAGTTGGTTTGTTAAAAAAGAGTACTCTAGCTTTACCCTTTGGATTTAACACAAAACACATGCCTTGATAGACAAAACAAAAGGAATAAAAAAATACTCTGCTTGGTAGACCTCAAAACCATCCTTTATGTGAGCATTCATAAAGGTGGAGTAGGACAACTTTGGATTGTCTTTTATAAGAAAAAAGGTAAGTAAACCTTAGACATAAATGGGTGAATGTCATCCCCCATAGACTTAAACCCAATCAATTTTCATACATCTCAGAGGGTAGGATTTTCCCTCCCAAAGTTGAATTCGAAGCAATTGAAAATAGAATTTCTAAAAACACATGGCACTAGAAATGGAGAATTGATCAAACTCTATGTCTTTTTTTCATAGATTAACAATATAAAAAATGCAAGACTTCTCCAAATCATTAGCTTTGAGGGCCACCATCTTGTCCACTCATCTGGTCTATTTTCTCATGTATGACTTGTTGGAATCCAACCTTTTGGGCCAAAAAACTAAATTTAAATGAGGTGGATGTTTAGATAATATCTAACTTTTGAACACGAAGCTTGTGTTCTCCAAATATTGGATAATAAGGAGACACTTGTATTGGAAGTTCTTAGGGAAAGTAAGGGCCAGTAGTAGTGAGCTTCATCCCACCAAAAACTTTAATGGGGCAAACAAAATCCCCAACAATAACACTATCATGGGCTTCCTACTGACTGTCTCATCAAATGCAAGAAACCCATTAACCTCCAGGGAACTGGATCCCATTGTTGGTGAAGGGTTTTGAGGAAAATAGAAAATGTATTTGAAGGTCACGAGTTTTATAAAGAGAAAGTGAACGATGAAAAGAAAATACGAAAAGGGAATGATAATTATAGATTAACACGGTTTAAAATATAAAAATGAGACAATTGGGCCTCATCATGTGGCTTTGTAAATTTTTCCCTCCAAAAGGTTGAGTTGTGGGTAAGTGGATAAATATGGACCACTTTTGGTTGCTATGTGATCTCAAAATTTTCTCATGATTGTTTTTGGTGTAATAATGACCAAAAGTAGCTCAAGGATTAGATGTTGACTGTCCCAAGACAAACCAAACGCATTGGAACACAATCATAAAAGTTGTACGTATTTAGATTCATTAGTCATTTGTCAACTAAAAGTCATCATTTGGATGGTTCTATACGTGCTATGAGATTTGGTATCCCACTGCCAATAAAAAGACATGCATTTGAGTTAACCTTTAATTTGAACAGTTTAAGTATTTTCAAAGCCTCGAATATATGTAATATATGTGGTCCTAAGTTTGAATCAGGTGAAATTATTATTAGGCTAACATTAATTAAAATTAGTTAGATCCAAAAATCATACGAGTTTAAAGCATAAATTAAAAACATAATTGTTTTGATCAAAATGAAACCACACATTAACATTTGAAACAAAAAATCCACTAACTGAATATATTGGGATATTACAAAAGATGAAAAGAAATACAACATTATCTCCTTAACATGGTGAAGATATGAGGAAAGACATAAGTCATAATATTTCGAAAAATGTTCCATAACTAATCAAAATTCTTTCCTTCCAAATCCAAACAAGGTTGATCTTAGGCTACCTCTAATAGCAAACCTTCATGATATTGAAGTCGGACCCGACTTCACTTGGCTCATGCCTCAAAGACCTAGATTTAAAAACAATCGCGATCGCTGACAGGGGTTTAAAGCCCAGTTCATTTGCATATATAAGACTATTCATATAGGCCGTCTCAAAAAATTTCTTTTCCTCTAAAATCTTATACGATAAGAAAAAAGCTTAGCATGGGCTTCGAGTCATCTCTGGTGTTTTATGAGATCAGTGGAGTATTTCCACAATATTCTTACAAAAAAAGATAAGAGGAAAGAAAACAGAAAAGGTGAGCTTCAGGTTCACAGTGGAAAATATGAAGGATTTCAAGGACCATGTAAGCCTAAGTAAATTTGTTTATGGCATGACCTCCCAATAAAATAGAAGAATGAAAATGGGAAAAAGTATGGAAAGCCTCCAAAGCCATACTAAGATTAGAGGCAGAAGGTGGAGACTTAAGAGAAGGTCATTTGGTAGGAAAATAATCACTAATATACTTTTCCAAATTTTGGAAAACATCCTTTTCGGGAATATGGGGTTGAGAGATGAGATCATAATGGGGGAGAGAAGACATGATAGTCCATGTGATCAAGAATTCAATAACTTCCAAATCAAAACTATTATCAACAAGAAAAAAAGTATATGTACCATTCGAAACAACCTGGTACGTTGGGTGGACAAAGGTGTGAAAGGTACAGCCAGAAATTACATACCCTATGGAGTCATAAGTGTCACAATGACAAGAAACCAAGACATTTAGGTATTCATTTAAAGTAATCGGGAAAGGAAAAAATGGATTGATGGGGAAAGACAGAGCGTAATCTCCCCAAAAATAATGATTCAATAGGGGATACCAATATATACCTCAAAAGGGAGCGAGGGTGTATGGTTGTGTTATGAACAACTAACTCATCAATGGGGGAGCTAGAAAAGACTTGTTATCAATAGAGACAGGGTGACCTAAGTCAAAAGCCCCGTGAAGGCCTAAGGCAATCTCCTCCATGTCGAATATGCCATCCTCAGCTTGACGATGTTTAGTCGAAGAAAAAGACTCAGGAGCTATATGGAATATCGGGAAGGAAATAAACCATCAACCCAACCTTTCAAAGCCTAAAAATAAAAGGCCTATCATGCACTGGATCAGAAGTATCAGAGGATTCAAAAATAAAAAACCCATTTAGTATGGGTACGGAGGGAACGCTAGGCTCAGGAGAAGAAGAAATTGGCTCAACGTCAGTCCATAAGCCCCAACCATAAGCCTTATTATGGTTGGCACTTGTATAAGGGTTTTCAATGACAGTAACAAAAGCCTAAGGGTACCCAAGCGCAAGACGAGGAACAGAGATGAAGCCATATTCAAAGGCACTTATGCACTCTTCTTCGTTATAACTAAAAAATGCCATCTTTATGAGATACAAAAGAAAGAGGTAGAGCGAAGTAGATAAAGAGCTCAGAGCTAATGGACAAAATGACAGTTAATTTATAAGTAGTGATGACTAACAACCACTTAGCATGTATTTATACAAAGTGATGATCGACGTGAATTTATGGCTTTGAAAACCTCAACAGTCCACTAATTAATCTTCTCCAAAAATTAATTAGTGCGGGAGGTATGTTTAGACCATATTAATTCCTACTAATGGGGAGTTGCCATGTAATGTTTAAATTGAAAAAAAAATATCCAAATTATTATGTAAAAATATAAAATAGAGGGCAATATGCATGTGTGACATCTAGCACCAGTTAGGACATGTTATTAAATGTGGGAACTTACTCCAATTCAAACTTGGGTGTTAGTCCACCAATGTGGGAAAACTCAAATGGGTGAGTAACCACCTAGAAGTTACTATAGTAATTACATTGCATGGGCAAGAAACACAATCAATAAGAAACAAACCCAACAAAGAAGAGGGGACTCCCTCACTAAAAATCATTTACAATACTTTTATCCTATTTTTCCTTTTCTTTTCATTTATTTTATTTACAACATTTCTTTCATTCCGCAAGTAGATTTTAAGGTAGTTTGTATCCTTTTCCTTAATCGTTTATTGAAAGTTTCTTGCCTTTAACTTTACTGTCATTTACTTTAATGCTTTACATTTCCTTGGTGTAATCTTTTACTTTAACGGAACTTTAGTTTCTTGCAATATTTTACTTAAATCGAGAATTTCTTTTCTTTAATTAATGCAATTTTCACTTTATTTTGTCCTAGTTAATTATCACATCTTAGCACTCACATCAAAGTCTTCCCTAAGGGAAGCATAAGTCCTCTTAATTGAGGCATCGAACATAATGCAATCGCTTGATAATTATCATTAGGATAAAATCTTTGGTTGGTAAGACCGTAAATCTTATCTGGCACAATCACAATCCTAATTAACTTTAATTATCAAGCCACTGAAAATAACCCAAACACCAGTGAATGACCAGGTCTAGCAGGACCTGGGAGATCTTTCATGCTCTATTAAACAACATCACTTGGGAACCTTTGAGGGAATTGGTTTGGATTATAAAGAGTAAGGCAACATTAAGGCATGACAAGGCAATATTAAGGCATGACTTAACCATTTTAAATACACCAGGTAAAACACCAAGCTTTGCCCAATTGAGCATTACTTGAGCTATTAACCATCAGCTTACTCATCCGTAGAGTTTTGGTGCCAAAAAATAGTATATTTCTATAAACGATCTGCATGACATCATATTATACCTAACACATGTCTAATCAAACCTACTTCAAACAATAATGGTTTGATAAGTAGTGGGTTGGTGTGGCGCTGACACATTGTTGCACCTCTTGATACAGCTATTGGTCACTCGAATTTTCACTCAGCATTTAATACTAATGACATGGTAGGTATGGTAGTTTGATCCAATATTAAATGGGCGCGAGGTTTCTCAAGTGCAATCTGAGCCTATATATACCCCATTTATCTTGATAAACCATAAGACTTTTTATCTAAAAGACCTCTTTGAGATTTTTATTGTAAACCAAAGCTTTTACTCCCTTCTATTAATACGCTTGCCTAGTTCTTCCTAAGCACACAAGAATTTATTGAGTTCTAAACACTATTCCCTCATAGCTTGGTGTTTACCTGCCTACCTTGGGTGTATTTAAAGTGTTTGCTTCTCTATCCCTCTAACTAACTTCCTCAGAGGTTCATTTCATATCCAAATGGATATGCTCATTACCTTTTATTATGATATATACTTGAATTAATCATTTATCGTTAAGAGTAAATTTACTATTACATGATCATTATTAATACGAGTCACGCCTCAGTTTATCTAAAACACCCTAGCAAAGAGAACTATTCGCTTACACTTACATTGATAGGGAGGCTCAACTTCAAACGTGTTGCATCAAACACCATAGTGGGGTTCGTTTTATTTTTTGGAATAAGGATTTTGTATAAAAAAAAGCATTAAAGGTCACTACACCATATACCGAAGATGATCACAAAACTTGGCCGTGACCAAGGTCACAAGTCATGGACCTCGGCCGTGACCATTTTTGCCATGACCAAAAACAGAAGTCACGGACCTCATCTTTGATCCTAAATAGGGATCACGGTCTCTCTTGTGACATAATATTGGCTCCATGGTCAGCGACTTAAATTGTGACCACATGGTCACAACCTAAATTTGTGAATAGCGTGGGATAATATTGACTCCATGGACACAGATATAATCCATGACCCTTTGGTCACGGCCCAGATTCGTGACCGGCATGGGATAATGTTCAAATTTGGTCACGGACCTAATCCCTGACCCCCAATTTTTTAAATAAATAAATGGTCACGATCTTGTACCATGACCATTTATTTATTTATTTATTTTAAAATGGGGGTCATAGATTAGGGTCGTGATCATATCCATTTAACAAAAAAATTTATTTTTATGCAGCCCCAAAAAAACTGTGACACCCCGCCTAATTAAATACCGGGCGATCACTCCTTTATTAAATTAAAATCAAGGTGAACAGTTGGTTCATTCTTAGCATCACTGTCGAAAATACTTTTCCAATTTAAACACCCTAAATAATTAAGCTAAGTGTCAAAACCATTTTTAGACATTACTTCCCAAATTTTATTTTATATAAACCAGCATTTAAAACTTTGCATAATTCACAATTTAATAGTCACACCACAACTATCCTGGAACATACAATCCAAATAATCAAACATTCAACTAATTAAATCCCAACATTTAAAACTTAAAGTAAAACATCCAGATAGTGCTAAATCCCAAAGTGACAATACTAGAAATAAATGAATCACAAGGTCCAATAAAACAACTGGATAATGGAAACGGGCGACACAGGCCCAACTGAATAAATATGCTAGGAGTGGAATCAATTAAATGGAGTCGTCTAAGCAAGAGGCCTGTAACTCCCACCTAAGCTGCAGCACGTTCCTTCCAAAGGATCCTATGCAAGACGCCCCTGTGGCTGGGCACCTGTAATATATACATATATATACAAGAGAGAATGGAAAATAGAACCGGGTCAGATCCCGATAGTGTAAATGATTTAAAATTTATTTAGCAAGTATTTAAAATGTTTACAGGCCAATGCAACAACATATTAGTGCGGCACTCTCTTGAGAAATTCTCACCTCTCTTCTAATGTGCACGCCTATCGCACTAATCTTCCCAACGGTTTATCTTATCTTAGGTTACTCGTAAGATTAAAACTGAACAATTTAATTGTTTAAGAGGATAATTTCATTTGATCACAAAGTTATCATTTAAACCTTATTTGCTAATAAAGTTTCCCAGTGTCATGTTACGCTTTTCAAAACAAGTATATCCAAATTGAAATCATTATACATTTCATACTTACCATAAACACAGTATGAAATTCTAAATTTCAGAATTTAATATATATATTAAATACTCGTATAAAATATATATTCTAACAGCACCCCACATAAAAATTATGGTGCGGGCATACTCTGCTATCCAATCCCCGTCTCACTCGTACTAAGGGAAATACAAGTTCAGAATCACTCTCGAACTGTATTAACACATACACAAACAATATTGAGGCGAAGCATAGATTTCAAGTCTCTAAGAGGATAGCACATACCCTCACATCTCTTAGGACCGTCTGACCATCGATCAGATAGCCTGTACCAAGGATATCTACCTTCTAGGGTACGAGTCAATATCCCCCATAAAGGCACATCGAGATAAGACTATCCCAGCGCGGTAACCTCAGGGATAGCAAGTAGTGTGGGCATGATTTTCACACGTATATAGTATATGCATAAACACAGTCATATAAATATACTACTATTACCATATCTCTTTAGGTACCTTTCATCACCCATAATATAATATTTATCCTTATTTCTAAATCTTTAGTTATCACGTATAACGGTTCGTCTCTTACTTTAATTGAGGGATTAATCCAACTTACTACGTAACACTCATGGACTCTATCCTCCCAAGTGTAGAATTCAGTAGGTACTCATCTATTTTTCCAACGTAACTATTTTACACGTCTCTCCCTTTAATGCTTAATTTCATCGTCCCTTATATGTAAATATCCCAAAAATGTACATCTCGTCTTACATTAAAGGTCTCATAATTATTAATAAGTCCTACTGGTCTCCTTTAACTTCCAAATTATTTTAATAAGGATGCCCAAATATTTCTACTCATTTAATTTGAATTTAATTATTTTCAAAGGGGAAATGTGAGTCTGCCAGAAGGGGTCAGTCGATCGATGGCAGGATCTCGATCGATCGATGCGTCGATCGATTGACACCCCTGGTTCTATCGATCGATCAAACACGAATACGAATTCTACAAATTAATAGTTACGGGTTTCATAATCTAACCTCAATCAAATCCAGATTTTTCACACCCAAACTCCCTAAAATTTGTACTACAAATGGTATAAACCCATATCATACATCTTCAACGTAAAGCATGCAATTTTTCATCAATAACCATAGATTAATAGGCCAAAACTCATATAAATCTCAAAATCCCTAGAATTTCTTTAACATGGTTCTAATCAGTCTTTTTCCAGAAATTTCTACTCCTAATTCATCATAAATTCGTGGTTAAGCGTCTACATGTGAAGGGGTTTCCAGATTATCATTCAAATCATTACTACATGGATTTTCCTATCTCCAACATGGATTTTCTTCTACCAAACTCATCCTAATCACCCTAGACTAGGGGTGGGCACGGTCCGGTCCGGGTTTTGCCTATTTTTTGGACCGGACCGAATATTCGGTCCTCAATTTTTTTGGACCGAGACCGGACCGATTAATTCGGTTAGCCTACTAATTCGATCCAGGCTTTTTTCGATCCGGTCCGGGGTAAAATTCGGTCCTGACCCTATTTTATATATATGTACATTTTATGAATGTTTTTATCTATTTTTCTCACAAATATATATACAAAAAAATAATACTCGAAACTCCAAGTGATATTTACATGGGTTTTTTTAACCCAAATAAAAAAATGTCTATACATATATAAAATGTTCCAAATTAAATTCATAAGTTATATACATTAATTCAAAAACTATACATAAGAAACACAATAACATTATTTTTATTATATATATATGGGAATCGGTTCGGTCCGGTCCAAATCGGTCTTTTAATATAGTGGACCGCGGACCGGACCGGTTTAATTGGTTTTTAGTTTTTGTGAACCGATTTTCGGACCGGTTTCAAAATAGCCTTAATTTTTGGTTCGGTCCGGTTCGGTCCAATCGGTCCATTCGGATCGGTCTTTTTTTTGTCCACCCCTACCCTAGACTAACATGAACGATGCATTAACGAAAATAAGAAAGATAAATACTTGCCTGGAAATTTCAAAGTTCTGATTTGTGGACGAATTTGGTGTTGTCGTGTTCCCCATCGCGCGATCTACGCGTTGCTGGTGGTGGCGGTGCAACTGGATGGATTTTGGGCCTTGGATTGCTTGGAAAGCTTTCTCCTTCCTTCTCCTATGGCCGTTCTAATGTTTTGAGTCTACTAACCCTAAAGGACTATTCCAAAAGGCTGATATAGCCTAATAATTTTCGTAGGTTTAATTACCCAAAAATGCAAAATGTCCAAAATGCCCTCCCGGGGTGCTAAATAGGCCTAAAAAGGCCCCGAGACACAAACTAAACCCCCGGGTATACTTTTCTGACTATCTCGACCCTTACGGACACTTTGGCGCACTCAAAACGACCATACGAGCAACTTATAATTTATTCACTTTTATTAATCAACATTTAGTCCCGACGCGACATGGGCGCGTCCCGACTCAAATTTCCAAAATTGTCATTTTATTCACTCTTGACATTTAATAGAACCAATATTATATTACTTTACTCATTAGTAATATTCAACAACAAGTTTCCCATAATTACTAACTCACATCACGTTAATAATTATAAAGTGATTAATTTCCGGATTTATATTAAATTAATAACTCACATTAAATTTAATAAATCCCCAAATTAATATAGCATAAAAATACGAGGTATTACAAAAACCTTGTATCAGCAACCAACTCTAATACAATTCAACAATATTGTAACTACTTTATAATACTCATGTCACATTGACCTATTATCTAAGCATATCATTTGAAAATAATAAAAACTATAATAACCATTGGCCACTTCACTGATTGTCTTACATGTAAGTACGACCTGTGGTTAATTGATTCAAACTAGAATACCACTCACATGTGGGGACCAACCATAGTTTCCTAACTTGAAAACCAATAAAATTTGCAAGATTAATGTAGAGACGTCGATACAAGTTATGTGTAACATTTGTTAAGAAGGACAAGATAAATATAGCCTAACCAATATGACACCATGGAGTTCAAAATTCAAAGTAAAATACCGTGACATCCGAGTTAATTTATAATTTAGACTAAACATTAATAATTTAAACTAAACATTCATAAATCAATTTAAACATTCATAAATTAAAATAAACATTCATAAATCAATCCACAGCACCAATATAGTGCAAATATCGTAATATGATACAATTTGGATATAAATAGGATTGTCAAGGGCCAATATAATAATAGGATACAAATAGGATTATCAAAAGTAAAACAATATTTTGATACTCAATCTTCCTCTAAATCAACTAAAAGATCCTTCAAATATGGATTGTCATCAAGAGCAGACTGGAACTTTTTAAGAGCCTATAATGCGTATGCTTGAGTAGTTCTACATTTGGTGCATGCACAACAATAGACTAATTATCATCATTTATACACTTTGAGTAAAATACCTTCATTATATTTTGAAAGGAAAAAATAAAGGCTCATCAACTATACAATATTTACTCTTCATCTTAGCTAAATCTACCATGGTAAGTTTTAAGTCAGGATCAACTTTACAAGCATTCGTAGTATCCTCCATCTTCACCAAGTCATAATAGAATAAGATTATAGGAAATCTAAATAATCGAGTTCCAATATTTATTGGACTCCCGTAATAGGTTAACATCATATCTTTTGAATTTTTATCATTTTTGCTAGAGACGCCAGTAGTCAAGGCGAAAATTGGAATTTTGTTGTTTTGCGTCAAAAGCTTTTTTTCACATGGGTATGAGATGAAATCAAAACTGTTGGTGCGAAAAATCTCAAACTCTTTCGTACGAAATGTGGGACCTTTTACTATACGTGTGAGACTTGAAGAGACATCTTTTAAAAGATTCATTTATTAATGAATTTGGGTTTGGACATGTTTTTACATCACATGAATAAATAAACTTACAAATAAGAGGTGGAAATTACCTTGTTTGATACACGTGCCCTAAAATCATTCGACGTGAAATTTCTCCTCTGATTTTGGACAACTTTATTCTCATACATCCTAAAAATAAATTGAAGAGTTTATCATAATATAGAGAATACATATATTTAAACAAAAATAATTCAGTTAATTAAGTATCCACTTACTCTCTCCAATCTTCAACTTCATCTTGTGATTCGAAGACATAACGAGATGCTTGCTCATAATGTAGATTAGGAGCCTCACCTCTTTAGGGTTCCAAAAAGGCTATTCATCTGTGACACCCCGCCTATTCTAATACCGATTAATCAGGCCTTTATTAAAATTAAAACAGAATTTAATATTATTTCATTCTTAGCATCACTGTCATAAAAAAAATATAAACACAACCAACATAAATATTACCAATTGAGATGATAGCCAAACTGATGAGAGAATAATAATGTGTACTGATTCGTATCGAATATTGTATATTTCCGCCTGTTATCCTTATGCATTCTAGCGCTTTTACGGTCCTAAATGCCTATATTTATGCTCATTAACCAGATAACCTTGGAGTTGGATAGATACATGTTTTGCAGGGGTTATTTGTGCTTTTGTAGGTATTGGAATGCTAAAAGTGAGGTTCCGTTGCATTTCGGAGAAGTTTCGTCAATGGACGCTACTTCAAGGGCTTTTTAGTCAATTCACATTTCTTATCCGGCTCATGTTAATTCCACGGATCGTAGTTCATTGAGTTAGCATCGTGTGGCCGCAAACGGTGCGTCGTTTGGAGTTCGGACGAAGAAGCTAGGCTCGTTTCCGTAATGGACCTTTTCCCCCTCATCATGGACCAAATGCAGCCTGAAAACAGAGTACCGGTCGACCGCGTACAAGGGACCGGTCGACCGCGGTTTCAGCTTTTGCCGTGGGAAGGAGACAGTATGCTTTGGCTTAAGGGACCGGTCGACCGCGCCCCTGCGACCGGTCGACCGGTAGTGCCAGATATTTTGGGCTCTTTCCTCTTTCTTTCCTTTTTCCCTTATCTTTTCCCACTTACTATATAAACCCATTTTTGGTTTTAATATCAGATATATAACGATTTTAGGTTAGTTTTAGTTAGGGTTTGGGGATTTGAGAGCTTCTTCTTCCTCCTCTCTTGGTTTGACACCCTTTAGGGGTTGTAATTGGTACTTTCATCTTCCCTCTCCATTAATATAGCTTGCTTTCCATTTATTCTTGCTTTCTAGTTAATTTACAAGCTTTCTAATTTAGGTTTACATGCTTTCTTTACATGCTTTGATTACTTGCTTTGTAGTGTAATTTTACCGCGTTTATTCTCGCTTTCCATTTACCGCGTTTTTAACATGCTTTCTAGGTAATTTAAATAAGGTTGTGTTTGAATTGAACTCACTCGAGTTGACGCGTTGCTTTGCTTTGGTGATGGTGTTTACGGGTCTATTTCGAGTGTGTTGTCCTAGTTATTACGCTTAGGAGATTTGACGGGGCATATCATGTATGTCCCGTGCTTACGACCTTTCGCGCGTAATTTCCGGGATATTTGTTGACGCCAAAATCTTATTAGGCTTTTATGATGATTTAGGGCGTAACAACCCTTGATTTAATTAACTGTCGAAACGAGATGCATTTGTAATAACTCGTCGACCCATGTAACCATTTTATACTAATTAACTCGGGTGAGGGATATTCGACGCAACCTATAGTTTTACTCGCTTTCATAATCTAGTTTCAATACATTGCCTTGAATAATCTTTTCCTTTATGCATCTTTTCTTTTAGTTTGTAATCATCTTTTACACTTTTATTTTGGAATATTAAACCTTATAAATTCTAACAACTTGTCCCTGTGGATTCTCGATACCCGACTTACCGCTGTGCTTGCCTCGCAAGTGTAGTAGTAACTTAGGTTTTTGTATTGAGTTAGCGAAACGAAAACAACGACTGTGCACTTTACACGCGCACACTTTTCGCACACTCGACCATGTACCAAATAAAATGACAATCGAACTGAGGAGAGAATAATCATAAATAACTTAAACCGAATAAACAATCAGTTACCACAAATAATATCAATGTAAATATGAAACTGAGAAATAATAAGAAATATCGGACTCAAAAATAAAGTCAAATCCATTTATGGGAAACACAACCAAAAGGAAAATACTGGAATAATGAATCATATCTAGATAGAATAAACTAAGGCGACTACATTCAAATCACGCATCCGACTATAAAATAAAGTCTAATCTATCTACAGGAAACACACCCAAAAGGAAATTACTGGAATAACGAATCCTATTTAGATAGAATGAACTGAGGCGGCTACAATCAAAGCTTGTAGCATCCACAACTACTGCACGCAATGACATGATGAAAAGACTAACCATGCTCTCCTTGCTGCGGAATACTTGGGGTTTTAGAAAATATATTTGCCAGCAGGTCAAAGCTTGAAAAATATTTGTAAGTATTTAGAATCTTTAAATGTGAAGGTGTAGTGTAATACCTTCATAATTAACTTTCCAATCACACTTACATGAGACCTTTCCTCACCTATTATCTACAGTGCACACCTGATGCATTCATTTTAGTATCCTAATCATGTTACCTCATCTAACTGGACAATAATCACTAACATAGTCCATCCCGCTAATAATCACCATTAGCTGATATATACGACCCTCACGAGGTATACTTTCATAAATAATTACATAGCTACACACGTGCTATAAATAGATATTCACACACTATCTCATATATATATATATATATATATATATATATATATATATATATCACCGTGTGTTATCAAGCTCCAGGTATACCACGTACCACCGTTGGGCCATGAGGTCGGAATCTCACCATCAAACCCAAAATGTAAACATAGACAAACGGAGGTGGTCATAAACATACATCCAGGGTTACAACAATACCACATCGCACCCAATCGATCTCTAAACCAAAATCTATCCTCACACATGAATAGTAGCCATGAAACAGTACTATGACCTACGCAATCAATCTAACACATGTTGATCAACGCTATGGTGGACTGTCCACTACCAACAAACCTCCTAACGATAGCACTATCGAGTAGGTATGTTTCAAACCAATACACAAATAATCACACACACACACAGTCAATACTTATATATATATATATATATATATATATATATATATATATATATATATATTGACTGCATACGAAAATCTGACAGTGTATTAGTCTACCAATCCCAAAGTCCGAGCCGACTTCCTGATTTTAAATTAAATAATTCACTCACTTATAATCCAATTCATCTCATTCAAACCCAACTAACCGTTGGTCTAAAACATGCACCAACCCCTGATAATGTTTTTCGGTAATCCTAATCTATCCTGAAAACCCATATGCCTATTTATCAAACACTCACGGGTCAAAACAATGCACAAAAAAATCGTGACAAACTAGCAAACCAAACCAGTTTGGTCTGGCGAACTGATTTTCTCACCCAGCGAACTAGTTCGGTTCTTTAGGTTGCCATTAGTTTTCAATCTCGGGTTTTCACCTCCCAAACCCATCAATGGAGGTCCCAAGCCTCCCAAAACAATAAATTAAGATCCCACATCAATACATTATCATCCCAAAATTATTTTAAAATCAATCTAAACCCGAATCCAACATTAAATCTCAAGGATTCCTATTCATAATTAAATTAACTCAATCTAAAATTAATCCAACCTTAATACCCATTGATCTAACACCCTATCAATGTTCATTATGCTCATAATCATAATCTCAAATTTATATCTCGAATTTCTTCCATATTAATTCTCAAACACATAAATATTTTAAATACAAATAAAACCTTATTAATTAATCTCCATGATTTCATCTTAAATTCCCATACTAATTACTAAGTAACTATACACATAATTAACTGTAAAAAATTGCAAATCTAAGGCAATTAAGCACTTGCCTGGTTGGATTAAAATTCGAAGCTTGACACATATAGATAAATTGAATCCGTAGATTGGCTCTTCCTCTCTTTTCCAACTTTCCTTCTCTCTTTTCTTCTCTTTTCTCTTCTCTTCGATTCTCTCCCTTGATTCTCATTAATCATAGACTAAATGAGGCTACCATCCACCCCACTTAACCTTAAATGCCTCTTAATCACACCCTAATCTCGTTTTTAGGTGTATCCCTAAGGATAAAAGGACGACCATACCCCATACGGGCCATACTATGTCTAAAACGCCACTGGAACTCAACTATTACCCCCGAGTACCTATACTTGACTATTTCAATCCATTATGGATCACCGGTGCACTTAAAAAGGTCATCCATATCACCGAACTAAAAATCTCCCACCATCTCATTAACTGGGCTCAACACATGTGTACAATACGCATCGCCCTTAAACTATTTAAATATGTCTTTCTAACTCTATAACGACATAATATAATAGTTCATAACTTTTCACTCATTAAACGGCAATATAATTATTCGCATCTATATTTACTTATTACACGCAAGTAAATATTAATCCTAAACTCGCTAATTAATATTTGTCGAAACCAATTTAATTTTCTAATTTAATTTAATATTTTAATGCACACGTGGAATTAAATACTCTTAACAGTACATAGTATTACATTTTCCCCCTATAATGGAATTTGGTCCCCGAAATTCGAACGTACCTTCCATTAAGTGCTCTGGATACTTTTTTCACATGTCATCCTCGTGCTCCCAAATCGATTCGACAGCATTGTGATTCCCCCACTATACACGTACCAACGATACCACCTTTGATTGAAGCTTTCACTCGCTACGACCCAAAATGGCAACATGTCTCTCCATGTAACTAATCTCCGGCTATAAATCTATCTTCTCTAATACTATATGATAGTAAGCCAAGTCATCCTTGAGATACCTCCTTAATGATGACACGTGGAACACATCACGAATCCATTAGAAGTGCTCCGATAAGGCAAGCCTATACGCAATTGGCCCTACCCTCTTAATGATCGGAAAAGGCCCTACATATCTAGGTTCTAGCTTCCCTTTTTTCTCGAATCACATCACTCCTTTAATGGGAGATACTCGTAATAGCACCTCATTACCCACGCCAAACTTCAAGAATATCCAATTCGCCTTGGCATAACTTTTCTGACAGTCCCGAGCTAGTCGAATATGAATCCTGAGTAACTCAATCTTCGCCGATGTATCCTGAATCACATGCTGCCCAAAAAGCTTGTTGTCCCCCACCTTTAACCAACACGAGGGTAAATAACAAGATCTCCCATACAAAGCCTCTAAAGGTGCCATGCCAATAGTAATTTGGTATGAGTTATAATACGAAATATCCACCAACTCTAGGTACTTCTACCAATTACCCTTAAAATCCAGAATACACATCCTCATCATATCCTCCAGCGTCTGATTCGCCCTCTCCATCTTCCCATCTATCTGTGGGTGATATATCATGATTAAATTCAACTTTGTTCAAAAAATCCACCTGAAAACTCTACCAAAAGTGGGACACAAAGATCTTGTCCCGATCCGAAACAATGTTGAGCGGCACTCTGTGTAGTCTCACTATCTCTGTAATGAAGAGTTGGGCATACTTCCCTATTGTGTAGTCAAACCGAATACGTAATAAATGAACTACTTTAGTCAAGCTATCCATAATAACCCAGATAGAATCATGACCCCTCTGTGACTTCGGTAACCCCATGATGACATCCATCAATATACTCTCCCACTTCCATACCAAAACCTCCAACAGTTGCAAAACCCCGACTGGTCTCTAATGATCAACCTTCACCATATGACAAGTGGTGCACCTAAAGATAAATTATGTTATGTCCCACCTCATACTATCCCACCAATACTACCTCCTCATATCCCGGTACATCTTGTCCCCTCCTAGATAAATCGAGAATGGTGACCTACGCGACTCATCCATAAATATTCATCGTAGGTCCTCATCGTCTGAGACAATTGACCTTCCATTAAAGCATATGTCACCTCGAAACTAACTAAGTAAGACTCCGCTCCTTCAGTCAATAATTATCATACCCTCTTGATAATAAAGTTCCCATGCATATGCCTTCACAACCCTCAAAATGATCTTGGTTGTGATGGTTATCACAACCATGTAAGTCGTGACAACCTCCTTCTCCTACTGAAGCTCATCCCACGTTTCCTTCCAAACTGCTGTTAACTTCCCCATAGGCATACAGTTTAATGCATCTGCTACCATATTATCCATTCCCGAATGATACTAAATATCGAACTAGTAATCCTTCAGGAACTCAAGATACTGTAGTGACTTGTGGTCCGTAAATAACCATAACTTCTCCCCCAATAGATAATGCCTCCAAATTCTCAAGCCAGAAATAATTGTTGATACCTCCAAGTCGTACGTGGGATAGTTATTCTCTTGGGGATTTAGCTTGCGAGATGCAAAATCTATAGCGCGCTCCTTTTATTGTAGAACTCCCCACGTCCTTGTAAGGACGCATCGATAAAAATAAAGTATTCCACTAATCCCTTAGGAAATGTGTGCATTGGTGTCGAAGTCAACTTGTCCTTTATCTCGTCAAAAGCTAACCGACATTGATAATTCCAAATAAAAGGTACACCCTTATGAATCAAATTCATTAAGGGACCTACGATCTTCAAAAACCATCTGATAAACTGGTAGTAGTAACCTATTAATACTAGAAAACTATAAACCTCTATTAGTATCATAATCTGGACCCACTCCCTCGCTATTGGCGCCTTACTCGGATCCACCGAAATCCCCCTCTCTAATACTATATGACCAAGGAACTCCACCTCTTGTAACAAGAATCCACACTTTTCGAACTTAGAATACAACTGATGGTTCCGTAAAGTCTGAAGAACCATTCACAAATGCTCTACATGCTCACCCTCTGTTCGAGAATAAACCAGGATATCATCTATGAAGATAATGACAAACTAGTCAATGAAATCCTTAAACACTTAGTTCATGAGATCCATGAAAAGTGTCGATGCATTGGTTAGCCCAAACGGCATAACCCTGAACTCGTAAGGAACGTATCTCTTCAAAGATGTGGTCTTAGGGACATCCTGCTTCGTGATACATAATTGATGGTAACTTAATCTAAAATCAATATTTGAGAAGTAGGCTTCTCCTCTTAACTGATCGAACAAGTCATCGATACGTGGTAACGGATACTTGTTCTGAATCATGACCTTGTTCAACTCATGGTAGTCATTACACAACCTCAATGACATGTCTTTCTTCTTCATAAACAACACTGGAGCACTCCAAGGTGAGGTACTCATATGAATAAAACCCTGTCCCAAAAGATGTTGAATCTGATCTCTCAATTTCTGCATCTCTAATAGAGACATATGATATGGCGCACGTGTTATCGGTCTAGTCCCTGATGCTAAGTCGATCGCAAACTAAATCTCTCGACTCAATGGAAACCCCGATATCTCGAGAAACAAATTAGCAAAGTCTTTAACCACAAGGATCAAATTTAGTGAGATGATAATACACGAAGTCTCCTCCTTGGTGTAATATAAATGCATGCCCGGTCCTCCCTCGGGCCTAGGCATCACCACAAGAAACATATCCTGCCCTAGAATAGTAAACACGATAGTCCTACCATAACAGTCCATTATCACTCTATACGTCGCTAACCAGTCCATACCCAATATAACGCCACACTTATACATCTCCAAAACGGACAAATCCGCTACCAAATATAACCTCCCAATGTCTACACTCCCCCGCAAATGGAATGGATGAGAGCCCCGCTACCCAATGGTGAACCTACGACTATAATAATATCAGATGCTGTATCCACTAAAACCATCTCCCGTGTAAATCTAGTGCTAATAAAAGAGTATGACGCTCCCATGTCAAATAATACTCACCGTAATTGCCCATAAATAGGAAACATACCCTCAATGCTAGAGGTGCTGGCAATAAAATTGACCCACGAACGTTGTAGACACGCCCAAACTGTAATCACCCCTATTGAGGAGGTGGTGCTGGAACTACTGGTGGGGTTAGTAGTTTAAGCGTTGCCCCTATTAGTCATCATGTTGTTGACCTTTAGCCCTATTCGGTCAAGCATGTTGTATGTGGCCCTGCTCCCCACATACTAAACACCTCCCTATGAAGTCTGTCAGCCTCTAGCCCTATCGGCCCTAATGAGGCTACCCCAATCCCTGTCCTCGATGGCCCTGACACTCTCAACCCTGATGGCCTTCAGTTTGGTTTCTCTGGTTCTACTAGCCCTAAAGAGGATGTTATTGCCCCCGATGGCCCTGCATATACGCACTATCTCCGGGTCTAAACCTTTTAGCCAGTCCCCCTGTTGTGAACCCCACCTCTGTTGCCTGCCTTGCTGTTATCGTGCCCCATAGGAACTGCTACCCCCAATCTTTCCATGCTCGCTCGAATCTCCTATCCTTTTTTATCCCCTCAGATGGAAGTGATGATCCTGGAAGTGTAGCACTGCGATATTAATGACATCAGTGTAAGTCCTCAACGTCGGGTTACCCAACGACTACAGATGGATCCTCCATGTGACCCCGCCTATGAACTTCAAGATCCTCTTTTGATCCGTGTTCACCTCATCTGGTATAAATTTTACCAGACGAGTGAACTCCTTCTCGTATTCAGCCACTATCCGTCCCTCATGTGTAAGATCCATAAATCCCCTCCTCGTCTTAGTCGGCACTGCTGACGAAAATAACTTGTAATCAAATCGCACCCAAAACTCTTGAATTGTCATAATATCCCTCTCATATGGCATGGTGACTGACTCCCACCACTGAAAAGTTTCCCCAACTAGCTTAAAAGTAGATAGTTCTTCATTTTAAGTGTCGTTGCACTCAACCATACGAAGATGCATCTGGATGTTTTCTTTTATTGGGTTGCTACAACCATATATGCATCCCCCTGAAACTATGGTGGGTGATCATTCTGAAAGGCCTCCCTAATTTGTTCCAACACGGACAGCAACGTGTGAGTTTTTACTGGTACTTCCATTGGTGGTTGTGGTTACGCCCGAGACAAGTGTTAAGCCACGGTTGTCATAGCAGTTTTAACTGCCTGTGCTACGATGGTTGCGACCTCTGATGCGGTCATTGCCCCCAGGTTGTCGGTGGCTTCGGTTGAGCCTCCCTCTCTACGGCCCTTTTCACTGCATGTGATGGTCTCCCTTTCCTCGTATTTGGAATCTAAAACCAAACCAAAATTTTATGAGGTTCCACTTAAATGTATAATAGTAGCCGAAGATAGAAAATGAGCAATATGAAAACAACAGTCTTAAACATAGAGCACTACATCAAAGGAATGCAACGCTAATGACATAGTAAGTCCACATAGATCTTAAAGGACACTAGAACCTTATGCTCTAATACCAACTGTGACATCCCACCTATTTTAATATTGGTTGATTAGGCCTTTATTAAAATTAAATGGGAATCCAATATGATTTCTGTAAAATCTAGAACCCCGGATACTGATTTTAAAACACAATTAAAAATATTTAATTTCCTTTTGTATGCGGAAGCGTAAAACGTGATGGTTCAACATCAAACCAAACGAATTTTAATTTCTTAAACAAATTAAAATTACACCAAGTGAAGTAAAATTAATCAATTAATATATTCACTTAAACCGATTAATTCCATCCAAGTGCTAGAATTTGCCTAAGTCATATTTATCAATATTAGCAGATTAGGCGAAACCAAATTTTAGCAAATGACTTGAATTAAATAAACTTTACCCAATATTTAATTTAGCACCAAATTAAATTGAGCGTGATGAATTAAACCAAATTTTATCTTGAATTATCCTAAGCATGCGTTCTAAATTATTTAAGCAAGATAATATAAATCAATCACACTACGTCGTGATGTACGAGGAAAAACCCAAGACGGGAAACAACCTCGGACAGCCCTAGCCACAAATCCACTAGATACGGAATTACAATTACAAGACAGATAGACTTACAACGCACGACTCGATCCCTCTCAATCCTCGACGCTTCTTCTTGTAGACACCTCTTCCTAGCGGATAACCTTGGAACACCACCGCGGTCTCGGAATCCACCGATAGGACTTTCTATGGTCACCGTCACCCGTACATGAAGCCTTTCTCCAAGCGGGTACAACAAAGTAAACAACTTCTCTTCAATTCGGTGTAGAGAAAAACCGGTGCCAAACTCCAAGCAATTGATATGTATATAAGAACTTGGAATAAACTCATTTGGGTGTAAACACTAGAGTGATGGATATTTTTCTCTAAAAATCTCACTCAAAACATGAACGTTTTCCTTAAAACAATTTGCTCTCAAACTCTCTCTAAGAGATGAAAATGGAATGGAAAAGTTAGATTGGAAAATGTTATTCCCGCACATAACAAAGTCTGAAAAAGTTGGTTAAAAACCAAGTGGGGAAGTGGGTGAAAAACTGCCAAAAACTGCCAATAACTGTTCCCGCCTAACAGCTCGTTCGAACGACATTTCGTTCGATCGAAATCTCGTTCGAACGAGACTTCTAACGACGTTCCAGATTGAACTCGTTAGAAATCTCGTTAGATATCTCGTTCGAACATAAGGTTCGTTCGAACGACATATCGAACGACATTCCAGTGGCCTAATATGGGAACTCGTTGGCAGGTTCGTTCGAACGACATTTTCGTTCGAACGACAATCTCGTTCGAACGACTCTATCGAACGAAAAACCAGAAAGTTTGGAAAATTCGATTTTAGCCGAGAAAACTTTATAAACTTATTTTAAAGTTTTATTTAATTCTTTCTGAAAATTAAAAACACGGTTTTTACAAAACCTAACACCCAATAAACTTTGTTCCAAGCTCCTATATATATATAATTGCATTCATACCTTGGGAGCATGGAACTATGATTGATGACGTAGAAACGAGGCACGCAAATCGGCATATTTGATGAAGCTTTATACTCTTTGCCGCTACGTCTTCAACAAACACTTCATAGGCTTGAGAGTATTACAATTACATACTATCCTATGAATAAATGTTTTTGTCCGGAATTGAGCCAAAACTATATATGGACTCAATTGGAAATTTGTGTCCTTACAATTTCATTATTAGCATCATTATCCCAATGAAAAATGTAAACACAACCAACATAAATATGTACCAAATAAAATGACAGTCGAACTGATGAGAGAATAATCATAAATAACTTAAACCGAATAAACCATTGGTTTCCACAAATAATATCAACGTAAACATGAAACTGAGAAATAATAAGAAATATCTTACTAACAAGCAAAGTCCTATCCATATACGAGCAACATGCTTAAAAGGAAAATACTAGAATAATGAATCCTATCAAAATATAATGAACTGAGGCGGATATAATTAAATCACACAGCATCCACAGCTAATGCATGAAACGGCATGATGAAGAGACTAACCCTGATATCCCTACTACTGAATGCCTGGGGTTTTGAAAAATATATTTTCCTACGGGTCAAAGCCCAAAAAATATTTTCAAGTATTTAATTGCTTCGAATATAAAGGTGTAGTGTATTACCTTAATAATTAACATTCTAATCGCAATCACATGATATATCTCCTCACCTCTCATTTACAGTGAGCACCTCACACATTTATTTTATTATACTAATCATGCTACCCAGTCTAACTAGGACAATAACCGCTAACATAACCTATCCCGATAATAATCACCATTACCTAATATATATTACCCTTACCAAGTATACTTTCATAAATAATTACATAGCTACACACACGCTATAAATAGATATTCACACACTATCTCAACACACACACACACACACACACACACACACATATATATATATATATATATATATATATATATATATATATATACGTATGTACTACATCTCCAGAGCACGGACCTACGGATGCATCCCACGCGTGCTATCAGGCTCCAGGTATACCACGTACCGCCACTGGGCCATCGGATTGGAATCTTACCACCAAACACAAATGTAAGCACAAATAAACGTAGGTGGTCATAAAAATACGTCTAGGGGTCACAACCATACCATATCGCACCCAACCGATCTCCAAAATAACAACTATCCTCATACATGGATAGTGGCCATGCAAAAGTACTATTACCTAGAGAATCAATCCAATACTTGTTGGTCAGCGCCATGGTGGACTATCCAGTACACGCAACCTCCTAATGATAGCACTACCGAGTAGGTATGTTTCAAATCAATACAAAAAAATCACACACACACACATATACAAACATATATATATATATATATATATATATATATATATATATATATATATATATATATAAATAACTGACTACGTATGAAAATGCCATAGTGTACTAGTCTACCAATCCTGAAGTTCTAACCGACTTCCCGATTTCCAATTTAAGTGTCCACTCACTTGTAATCCAATTCATCTCACTCCAAACCAACTAAATATTGGCCTAAAAATGCACCAACCGCTGATAAAGTTCCACAGAAATCCCAATCTACCATGGAAACCCATATTCCCGTTTATCAAACACTAACGGGTCAAAAAATTTCACAATAAAAATCGGGACAGACCATCAAACTTAATTGATTCTCTAGCAGATCTAACCGGTTCGGCCCAGTAAACCGAATCGTTCCCCAACGAAATAATTCAGTTTGTCGGGCTGCCCTTCGTCTTCAACCTTAGGTCTTGACCCCCCAAACCCATCAATGGAGGTCCCAAACCTCCCAAAACCATAAATTAAGATCCTAAATCCACATATAATCATTCTAGAAGTATTTTAAGACCGATAAAACCCGAATCCACATTAAATCTCAAGGATTCCTATTAATTAATTCATTTTACTCAATCTATAATTAATCCAACCTTAATTCCCATTTATCTAACACCCTATCAATGTTCATCATGTTCATAATCATAATCCCATATTTATATCACGAAATTCTGCCATATTAATTATCAAACACGTTAATATGTTAAACACAAATCAAACCCTCTTAATTAATCTCCATGATTTCATCTTAAATTCCCAGATTAATTACTAATTAACTATGAACATAATTAACTGCAGAAAATCACAAATCTAAAGCAAGTAAAAACTTGACTTGTTGGATTAAAATTCGAAGCTTGACACATGTAGATGAATTGAATCCTGATATTGGTTATTCCTTTCTTCTCCAATCTTTCCTTCTATATTTTCTTTTGTCTTTGATTCCATCCCTCGATCTTCACTAAGCATATATTAAATGAGGTTGCCATCCACCCCACATAACCTTAAATACCTCTTTATCACACCCTAATCTCATTTTTAGGTATAGCCCTAAGGGTAAAAAGATGATCATACCCCAATATGGGCCTACTATGTCTAAAAATCCCCTGGAACCCAATTATAACCCCTGAGTACCTATTTTGGACTATTTAGACTCATTTCGGATCACCAGTGAACTCAAAAAGGTCATTCGAGTCACTGAACTAAAAATGTCCCACCATTTCATTAACATATCCCGACACATGCGTATAGTACGTATCACCCTTAAACTATTAAAATCTGTAATTCTAACTCTCTAACGACATAATATAATAGTCCGTCGCTTTTAACTCATTAAATGACAACATAATAATTCACATATATATTTACTTATTACATGCAAGTAAATAATAATTATAGATATTAATCCTAAACTCGCTAATTAATATTTATCGAAACCAATTTAATTTTCTAATTAAATTTAATAATTTATTGCACAGATGGAATAAAATACTCTCAAAATTAAGGGGTATTACATCATCCTCAAACTCTTTAGATTCTAAGATCCAAACTCTTTAGGTTTCATGGTCACTAATTCTCCACTAGGATTGAACCTTCTCAACTCTTGTTTTAGCTAATGTTCCTGAGCGTATATCGACGATTTTGAGACTTATGTATTCATCAACAATTGACCTTATAATATACCGTGTATTCTTAATGTAATCTTTTTTTCATCAAATGCTCAAAAGGATATATCCATCGATACCTAATGGGTCAACATAACAAAGCCTCATTACATCAATGCACAAGCAGATGGATGCTGATATCGAAAAATGACAAAGGAAATTATTTCTCTAATACACAAATTGCCTCAGCTAAAATTGATTTCGCAGCTTTAATAAGCTTTATGTTAACCACTTTTCCATAAAGTAGGGTAAAGAAAAAACGTATTTGCATAATTTCCCGATGGAGATCTTTGTGTTCGGAGAAGTAATGCCTATACAACAGAGAGATTAATTGATGGTTGATGTGTCAGTGACATGCACTATTTCAGGTCATTTATTTGGTAGCTTACTACTCTACGCAAATTATTGGAATAATCAGTTGGAGTCTTTAAGTTTAACAATGTGTCTATAAGGACCTTTTTCTCACTAGTAGTCAAAGTGAAAGCATTCGGGGGATAGTAGCTCTTCTTGCTGTGGGATTATTTTTTTATCCATAATTTCTTCTTTATTTTTATCTTCTATAGATCGCGTGCTCCATATTTTGAATGAGATCTACCCAAATATTTTCCTATCAGATGTTCTGCATTCTTCTTTGTGTGCATCACATCAATTACATTCCTTACACGATTATTTTTCCAATACGAAAAGTAAAAAAATATTGATCGTCTTGACCATGCCTTCGTTTTACTAGGGTCATTCGGATCCTCCTTGGCTTTGTGATTCTTCTTTAAAAACTGAGGGCATTAACATATGTATACCCCATAGTCACAACTTCCGCCTTCTCCTATTTTATGACCAAAAATTCGAGCAGGTTCCATCCTATGCTCGTAACCAACAAGTAAGAAGTTAGACTTGCCCTTCCCAAAGGGTGACTGGTCGGCACAAAATCTACGATGACTCATATAACTCAACTTACCACTGTAATGTATCCAAGTGATTTCAGTTTCCTCCCCACATACGGTACATCCATAATAATCATGAACATTGTAACCGGATAAGGTCCCATAAGCAAGAAGGTCGTGGATCGCCCACATCACCATTACTTTAATTGTGAACTCTTCACCCTTACGAGCGTCAAAAGCCCTCGCTCCTTTATCCCACAACTCTTTAAGTTCTTAAATTAATTGTGCTAAGAATATATCAATATCATCATCGGGAGACTTCGACCTATGTATCAATAACGATAATAATGTGAACTTATTTCTCATGCAGAGGGTTGGATGGAGGCTTAAAGGTGCCATGAAAACTGGCCAATAACTCTAGCTTAATTACCAAAATGGTTAAACATATCGGTTGATAATGCAAGATGGAAATTGCGAGATTCATTTACAAATTTATTGTGTCGTGCATTTGAAAGTTATTGGATGAGTAAATCAACTGGATAATGAATGAGATTCCCAGCCACCTCGCATCAAGCGTTCCATGCCAAAGCCTATTCTATCCATGGTACATTGAAAAAGTATTTTAACCCGAAGGAAAAATACTTCAAAACCTTCAAAAGTTGTGCCATTAATCTACCGACATTTCAACATTCGAAGGGACTCTATTTTTTATATCCAAAATATCGGACCTTGATGCCCCCTATGAAAAATGTCTCTGTTGAAGGTCCGTTCGATATGTTCTCAATTAAGCAGCAACTCGAGAAAGAACGTTTTGCTTTGACGGTCAGGGAATGAAAATCTCCTACAAAGTGGTTCAAAAATATCATCCTTGGTTAACTTGATCAACTTCATTCCGGTTATCTGCTGCCATGACTCCCACATGCATTTCCCCAAGCAACAAACACTGGGACTTAAAGATTTGGACATCATTTTTAGTGTAAGTAGGATTATTCCCATGGAGGGAGAACCCCAATGGGATTATTCTTATTTTCTCGAGAAGTATCAGTAATGAAGGGTAGGGGTATTGGATTAAAAAACATTTGTTACCTACTCATAGATGGAGTGGTAGAGTGAACCATTATCATAGAAGAGTAATGTTCACCCACTGGTGATGAGAATCTAGGTTGGGGTGAAGGAAATGAGAATTCAGGAGGTGTCCCATCATCATTTCGTACGTCATGTCGTTCGATATTATCTACAAAAAAATAGCAATGAATTCATTATACTAACATGTTTATGACTATATTTATGTATACCTTCTCATAATAAGACTTGAAATATGTTCAATGTGTCTGACCTCCACCCATTCGGTATTACTTTCTAAAAATCTATGAATTTTTGCACGTGGTCAATTAGGAGGAAGCTTATCTGTGATTGATGTATAGATTTTCGTGACATGAACTCCAAATCCTTTCTTCACCTAATTATTGTCAAGATTCAATTTAACATGCATATGGCGCGAGACGTAAGAGTCTTGGTAAATGCTCTCTTTACATAGCTATATCCACGATGGGTGAATGTTTTTATCCTTCTCTAATAGTGTAAGTAATGTCAGGGCTATATTAGGATTATATTGGCGAAATATATTCTCTACCACCTCATCCCAGTTTTCTAATAGGGAAAATAAAATACGATCGAACAGGTACTCTTACGAGAGATAAACTCCACGATTTGCAAGGTAAATAAACTATTCAATCTCCTTATTCACATACTTGTAAATATGAGTACCCTCCATATGGCACATGCTAATAAAAATGTATAAGTGTGGTCCAGTTACAATCTTTCATACTCTTGTTGACACTAATTATCACCGTGCCTCATTTTTCCTGAGAAAAATATATGAGGGTGTTAGTATGACTCCTACAAGTAATGGATTTAATTAATCATTAACTATTTATATTTTTCAACTCATCCAATTCAAGTTCATCTTATTTTATCTAATCCTAACATTGTTATACATCCTTTTGCCTTTTTACATTCACCCTACCAATATCAGCAAGTTCAAATTAAGTTTATTTTATTTAAATTAATCTTCAAATTTACTATATGTCCACTAAATGTGCAACCCCTTCCACCAATTTGTGTTCACCTAGACAACAACCACTTAAGAAGGGGGTGAAGATGACCATTACAGTCAACCAAATGGTATTATCCATATTATTCATTTGCACAATATTAACAAGTCCAAATTAAGTTTATTTTTATTTAAAGTAATCTTAAAATTACTATATGTCCACTAAATGTGCACGTTATACATGTGTGCTTGTGTTACGTAAAAAAATCACTTAGAAAGAACGAATATTATAACAGTCAACCAAATATATGTACAAGTCGAATTATACACGTTATTGAATTACACACGTTATACACATATAGGTAGTGATAACAGTCAACTAAACAATAATAATATTGTGTTATGTAAAAGAAAAGATGAGCAAAGTTGCGTGAATAAAAATATCACATATAATCATTTGAACTTCAGTTACTGTTCTCCAATAGCATGCACACATGAAACGAGGAGAAAAGACGTTTAAGTATGTGTGTTTGTGCATATGTGTATGTGTTGTACGTGTGCGTATACGTGTATGTGTTATATGTGTGCATATATGTGTATGTATTATACGTGACTTTAGTATGTGTATGTGTTATAAATGTGCACGATCATGTGTCTGTGTTATACATATGTGCGTGCATGTTATACATGTGCACATGTGTGGTTTTTCTATACATGTATGTGCATGTGTGTGTGTGTGTTATACATGTGTGTGCACGTGTGTGTATGTTATACATGCGTGTGTGTGTGTATGTGTATTATACATGTGTCCATGTGTGTGTTATACATGTTTTCAAATAAATAATAAGAAAGTGCACAAAAGAACAAAACACAAGAAAGCCCTAATTTTTTGGTCCCGTGATTCAACTACAAACCCATAATTGGAACAAAACATCGAGAATCCCTAAACAAATCTCTGAATCTGTGGGAGAACAATATCTTCTACCCTCACTAAAAATTTCATAAATTGCTCAGATAATAAGATAGTGTACCTCATATAAAAATACAAACAATGCCAATCAAATAATTACATGTACATAGTGTAAATACTTCGATCTAATCATGTAAGGACAATATTTCTGTCATTATCTGCTAGAATCTAGGTATTGTCTGTTTTGTCCTAGATCACAGAAGATATGGCGTATCCCGTTACATTGGCACGTCTAAACTATCATCCACGAGGTCCAATATCCGAATCATTGGCAACGTGATCATCATCATGCTCCCATCATCTTTAACGTGCATCACGTTCAACTTCAATCGTTCTCTATGACTCGACTTCTTTAAGGTATAATTCTATTTGTAGTTCTTCGTTTTTCACAAAATATATCTGGGAGATTTTTATTTGATTAAACTTGATTTTATTTAAATCAAAACGGGGTTGGATTTTTAAATAAATTTTTTTTTGCTTAAAGTCGTTCAAACAACTATGCATTGTCGTTTGAAGCCCCTGATCTAATATGGATCAAACGAACCTGTAATGTTTTGATTTTCAATAGGTCATTTCTTACGTTGTTCGAAGGCTCTTCTAACAAGATCCCCCTCACATTCTAGCGACCTTGAGATGTCATTCTAATGACTTTGTATCGCCTCGATTTTCATGTTTGCCTAACTAAACCTGTTTCCTATAGTTTTTTGTAAGATTTTATAACTCTGCCTCCTGCAGACCTGTTGCACTTTAAGTCTTCACTTTTAAAGGCTAAAAAATATTTTGATTCACACAAACCTACCATATTATATTTGTGAATCATTGAGAAACCCTCAAAGGATCATATTCCTATCTTTGAGTGATACTTGTGGAGAAGTTGTCTCAACTGTTGTCCTTAGAGTTCTTGCGGTAGCTCTTACTAAAGAAGATGAACCGAAGCCTTCGGGATATTCATATATCGCTGTCATTATTTCTCTATTGTTGTAAGTTGCGATTTTCACATATGGTGAAATGAGAATTGGTTTTTCCATGCAGGTATTTTTCCTGAATTTGGCCTTCTTGATTGATTAGTTGCATGTTATATTGATTTAATGCTTTCAATTACTTAGTTGCATGAACTACGGTCTAAAACTGGTTAAAATTTTACTTTTAATTAAATAAGTTTGATCATTTAACCGTAGCGGACTCTCAAATCAAAATCACCAAACAAGCAAAAACTTTAGTCGAATTTTCAAAAACAAAACATAAATATATTGTGTAACCATAAAAACATCAAATAAAGATTAAAAATTAATATCATGTAATAAAACCCTATCTACAAATATAAATGTAACAAAAAGTAATTTATTAGTGGGAGATAAATGTGACAACCCGCAATCCGAAGTAAGGGGTGGCCAGCCCGATACTCCAACATAACGGAATCATGGATGGAAATCATTCTCAGCATCAACATCAATATGAAGAGTATACGGGAAAACCACCCAATAATTTCGAAAACGGGTTGCCAAAAATTTTAGTTTAATTTAATTACAAGTAAAAGAAAACAATTTAAACAACCCATTCTAAAAGAGAATGGAATTCCAGAATAACATATATATTACATCCATAACGAGTATACAAGAAGAGGACCGAATATGTTGTCGGTCCACAGCTACATACAACGTATGACAACAGATTAATAAAATACATAATACATTCATTAAACAGTTACAAAAGTTGGGCCACACGCCCGAGTGAAAGACCTGATCATATCTAGAATACAAAGATGAGGGCATCTAACCGAACGTCCTGTAATATCAGTAAAATCATACAGCTCCTCAAAAGCATAAGAGTAGGAATATCAACCCAGGCGCCCTTGCGGAGGAGCACCTGAGCGAATACAATAACATACACAACATGGAAAATGAACGGGTCAGGGCCCGATTTATATATGATTCCCATGAATAAGAAGCATGATAGATATGAACAGTTAATCATGAATGATGAAGATGAGAATCCAACAGCCTAATCACAAAGCATAATAAAGCAGTTTAAATGATATGTCTTTTATTAAATTATGCAAGAGAATATAATTAGAGGTCATAAATTTAAAAGTCTCCATCATTATTTACCACTTTATTCCAATTTCCATTCCTTAACAGGAATATAATACCATCATTTATTCTTATGGCATTAACATAACTCAAGTCCCACTTGATTTAGAAAGGTCATATTCTTATACATATAACGATTTTAAGACCGCCCCTCCGAGTTTCCCCACTGGGCGCGCCCCTAAATGACTATCATCTTCCAGGGGCCTATCAAACAAGGCAGCCTGGGAACCTAACGCACGTCGGGAAGTGGACATATGCCTGCGAGTGAGTCATAACCACACCCGGAATTACCTCACTAGCGCAAAATAAAATACATAACAAACCCGCATATGGCCGAGGACTATAGTCTGCCTGCATTCACTAGCCAGGGGACATCACCTCATGCGCGAGCTTCCCTTATGATAGCATTTAGAGAGGTGTGTTTAAGTAAATTAACATTTACCAAATTAATCACATTTTCATTTCCACTAATCATATGTGTGTTTCATTATATCTGAGACCATAATCATTGAATATTTTCATTAATATTCATCACGTTTTACGTTCCGAATAAATCTCCAAGCGATCATTATGATGCTACAAATCCCAAGGTCTTATATACCACAATTGAGCCCCTGAAGTCTCCAAATATGGGCTTTTAACTCCTAAAATCCTAATAAGTTGTAAAAAGAAAAGTAATGCCTGAACATCACTTTAAACACCCCTGGAATAAACCCCAGATGAACCAATTCTAATCTAGGGTGGCGACCAAACTCAACTAAGACTCTACGACTCTAAGTTTACTGCATATAAGAAGGTTCCTAGGTCATAAGCTTAGAGAAAAGGGTTGAAATTGGAAAAGAAAAATAATTAAAAATGCAGGATTTCTGAATCGATTCGGCGTGGCCGAATTGATTCGGTCAGAGACAAGCGAATTGATTCGGACCAGCCGAATCGATTCGGTCAGGAAAACTCACTTTCTGCATAACTGCCGAATCGATTCGGTTCACTCAGACCTGGAAACTTTCCCTATGTGAATCGATTCGGCCTGGCCGAATCGATTCGCCCTTGTGAATTTTGCCATTTTTGGCTATGGAGTCTTGGACTCCTAATTCTCCCAACTTAAAACCCTTGCAAACCAAGGTCATTTATTGTCTCCCATACATCATAACTACACCTAAATACTACCATAAACATCAATGATCATCCAAATTAATCTCCAAGAGTTCAAAACCCATAAATCCAAATAAAGCCCTAACTTTGTTAAACCATAACAAATCCATAACTATCAATAATAATTATACAACTTAAATCACATAATAGCAAGTAGAAAACTTGCCTTGGTGTAGAAATATCAGATTTTTCCTTGCTAGCAACAATCTCCAAGCTTGAATCTTCAATCTCTCTCTTTCTCTCCAAAGTTCTCTTCTTAACAATTTCACTTAAGGGAAATAAAATTCCTAGCAAGACTAAATCGGGGCATTAGTCTAAAGTCTCCAAATTTAAGTGGTTAATACCACATTAAAGTGATTCCCAGTACGCAATATACAAAAACCAGTCAAAAGTGCCCAAAACATCAAAATACAACATGGCACACATTTTGACTATCTCGCACCTCCCGGAACTAACTACACCTTCCAAATTATCATTTGGAAATTTTATAACTCATTTTAAGTTCCGGTCTCATTTTTAAACCAAAATGTCATTTTAAATCTTATGACATAATCAAACACAACATGGTGGTATTTACCTACACATATGGTAAATATGCAACATTTTAGTTAATATTAACTTTTCTCATTAAATTAATACTTACTCCACATTCCAAAATTTTATATATAATTACTTCACATAGTAAATAAATATAAAATAGGCTCTCAAAAGCGAGGGATGTTACATACCCCCCCCCCCCCCTTATGAGGGAATTTTGCCCCCAAAATTCAGGCGTACCTTGGATAAAGAGATGCGGATACTTTTCCCGCATATCATCCTCACGTTCCCATGTTGATTCTAAGGCGTTGTGATGACTCGATTGGACTCGCACCAAGGGCACCACTCGAGACCTCAACCTAGGCTCCCCATGCTCTAAAATAGCAACAGGTTGTTCTTCATAAGAAATGTCGGGTTGCAAGTTGATATCCTTAAAAGGGAAATGTCAAAGGGCATCATCGCACCTTTTATACTTCTTCAAAGAAGAGACATGTAACACATCGTGGATTTGTTGTAAAGGTTCCGGTAGGTCAAGTTGATATGCCATTGTACCCACCCTAGCAATAACGGGAAAAAGTCCAACAAAACGCGGCGCAAGCTTCCCTTTCTTTCTGAAACGCTTGATACCTTTCATTGGTGACACTCGCACCAAGACTTGGTCCCCAATATCCAATTCCATGTGCCTCCTATATGCATCGGCATAACTCTTTTGGCGGTATTGAGGTATCCGAATGCGATTCCGAATGAGTTCGATCTTAGAAGAAGTACCTTGGATCATTTCAGGTCCAAGGAATTTATTATCCCCCACTTCTAACCAACACGTGGGTGATCTACAAGGCCGGACATAAAGTGCTTCATAGGGCGCCATTCCAATAGTAAATTGGTACGAGTTGTTATAAGAAAACTCAACCAAAGGAAGATATTGTTCCCAACCACCTTTAAAATCAAGCATACACATACGGAGCATATCCTCCAACATTTGGTTTACTCGTTTGATCTGGCCATCTGTTTGAGGATGATAAGAAGTGCTCAACTTCAATTCGGTTCCCATGGCCTCTTGGAAACTTTGCCAAAAGTGAGAAACGAAAATCTTGTCTCGATTGGAAACGATATTTAAAGGCACCCCATGGAGTTTGACAATCTCTGCGGTGAATAATCGGGCATAGCGAGTAGTGTCATAATCGGTACGCACGGGTAGGAAGTGTGCCGACTTAGTCAAGCGGTCGACAATCACCCAAATTGAATTAAAACCGCTTTGTGACATTGGCAAGCCTGTAATAAAGTCCATCGATATGTTCTCCCACTTCCATACCGAAATTTCCAATGGTTGCAACAAACCTGTCGATCGCTGATGATCTATCTTGACCAACTGACAAGTAGTGCATTGAGATACGAACTCAGAAAATGTCTCGCTTCATACCTGGCCACCAATACTAACGGCGCATATCTTGATACATCTTGTCCCCACCAGGATGTACCATAAATTTAGAACCGTGAGATTCTGCCATCACCGCCCGTCTCAAATACCCCTCCTCCGGGACAGTGAGTCATCCATGGAAGCGTAGTCCACCCTCTGAAATTATCGAGTAAGATTCTGCTCCCTCGGACATTAATCATCATATGTGGTCCTGACAACCTCTATCTCTTCCTTGGGCTTCTACAACCCTTGCCATAATTGTAGGCGTAACGTTCATCACTGACATGAATGCCCTAGCAACCGCATCCTCGTGACTGAGCTCTTTCCATTTAGCTTTCCATACATTGGCTAACTCTCCCTCGGGCTTTCTACTCAAGGCATCCACCACAACGTTCGCCTTGCCCGGATGATAATGGATATCAAATTGATAATCTTTCACGAACTCCAACCACCGGCGTTGACGCATATTTAAATCTTTCTGTGAAAATTAATATTGCAGAGACTTATCGTCCGTGAAAAGACTAAATTTCTCCCCTAGGAGATAATGCCTCCAAATCTTCAAGGCAAAGACAACTGCGGCCAGTTCTAAGTCATGCACCGGATAATTTCTTTCATGGGGCTTGAGCTTGCGAGAAGCATATCCGATAGCCCGTCGCTCCTATTGGATTACACCTCCTAATCCTTGTAGATATGCATCGGTGAAGACTAGGTATTCCAACCCCGGCTTTGGCAATGCAAGGACTGGAGTCGAAGTCAATCTATCTTTGAGCTCATCAAAAGCAGCCTAACAAGAGTGGTCCCAAACAAATCTCACCCCTTTTCGGGTTAAATTTATTAAAGGGCTAGCGATCTTAGAGAAACCCTTGATAAATCCACGGTAATAACCCGCCAAACCCAGAAAACTATGAATTTCGATAGGTGTTGTGGGCTGACCCCACTCCCTCACTGCAACCACCTTGCTTGGATTCACCGAAATACCCTGCGAAGTCACAATATGACCCAAAAATTGCACTTCCCGTAACCAAAAACCACATTTCTCGAACTTAGCATACAATTTGTGATCCCTTAATCTTTGTAGGACCAACCTCAAATGAGTAGCATGATCAGATTTTGTTCGAGGATAGACTAGGATGTCATCGATGAATACAATAACAAATTGGTCCAGGAAGTCTCGAAATAACCTATTCATGAGATCCATAAATACGGCGGGGGCATTGGTTAGTCCAAAGGGCATAACCAAAAATTCATAGGACCCATACCCCATTAGAAAAGCGGTCTTGGATACATCCTGCTCCCGTATCCTCAACTGATGATACCCCATCCTCAAGTCTATCTTAGAAAAGTATGATGCTCCCCTAAGTTGATCAAATAAATCATCAATACGAGGCAAAGGGTATTTATTCCGGATGGTGACCTTATTCAATTCTCTATAGTCAACACATAACCGGAGAGAACCGTCCCTTTTCTTCACAAACAACATCGGAGCACCCCATGGCGATGCACTACACCTAATGAATCCCTGCTCCAACAACTGTTGAATTTGATCTCTCAACTCCCTCATTTCAACAGGAGCCATACGATAAGGAGCTCTCGCGATCGGTCGAGTCCCCGACGCTAAATCAATCACAAACTTAATCTCCCAGCTCGGAGGCAAACCCGGTATTTCTCGAAAAACATCTTCAAAATCTCTAACAACTGTAATTGAGTCCAAGGGAACAACTACATCCTGAGAAGTCTCTTCCACAATACAATACAAATAAGTACTAGTACCTCCCTCTAAACGAGGCATAACCACCAAGAACATTTCTTGTCCCAAAAAGGCGAAGACTATACTCTTCCCATAATAATTAACTATCGCATGATACTTGACAAGTCAATCCATGCCCAAAATCACATCATACCCGACCATGTCTAGGATGAGTAAATTGGCCTCAAAGAACAAATTACCAAGAGTAATTCCTATATGTTTACAAACAAGGAAAATGAGTGAACCATCACCCATAAAGGACTCAACGCTAGTGAAAGTGCTCTCAGCAGATTTTATCAACTCTGTAGGTTGAGCAAAACTTCTAAAAATGAATGAATGTGTCGCACCCGTATCAAACAAAATGCGACCCATGTGTCCCTGAATAAGGAACTTACCCTCAATGGCTGGCGGTGCCGACGGAGCCGGAGGAGGCATAGCATCCTAAATATGATAAACTCTCCCATACTGTAGCTGACCCTGTTGTGGAGGAACAACTGGGTTTGGTGCCTGTGGCGGAAACTAAACATAAGGTTGTTGTGGAGTCCTAGGAGGCCGTCCCCCAATCAACTGAGGACACTCATTCTTATAATGACCCACCTCCCCACAATGGAAGCACTTCCCCAACATATTCTCCGGAACATGGCCCCGGTTGTTTCTAAACTGGTTAACACCTTGGCCCGGATGGCCCCTACCCCTTTGACCACCCCGACCGGTTTGTTGTTGTTGCGAGGCACCCTGACCGTGTCGATTATTATTACCACCTAAATTAAACCCACTAAAGCGTTATCTTTTTGACACGTCCCCCTGCTGGGGATCCCTTTCTTTTTGCTTATTACCCAAAGATTGGGACGAGGAAAAAGCTCCTCCTCCATTCCCACTGCCTCCAGGCTTTCCCCCTTGCCCCACTACGGTAGCTTTCTTGCTACTCTGCATATATAACCGATGCTCTTGGCAATGGAGCAATTCCGCATTCATCACCTCCCCAAAAGTTTGCAAGGCTGGATTACCCAGCAAATGTTGTCGGATTCTCCAGTTCAGACCTCCCATAAACTTTGAAATCTTCCTCTCTTCCGGAGTCACCTCATCCGATACAAAACTTGCCAACCGGGTGAACTCCTCTTCGTATTCGGCAATCGACCGCTCTCCCTATAGCACATCCTGGAGACTCCATCTCATCTCCCTTTGAACTGCGGGAGGAAAATACTTTTGGTCAAACAAGACCCAAAAATTGGTGATCGTCACGGTATCTCTCTGTTCTGGTGTAGTCATCGAATCCCACCAGTGTAACGCGGCCCCAACAAATTTGAAAGTAGCAAGGACTTGTTTCTTCTCCTCACTACAATCCACCATTCGTAAATGGCTTTGCATATCTTTCTTCCATTGATTTGCTCGAATAACGTCAGAACCTCCGTCAAATTCAGGGGGATGGCCCTTTAAAAAGGACTCTCTAACTCTCTCCCACGGAGAAGGTCCCGTAGGATCTTGTACATCCTCTACCCATTGTTGAGCTTGTGGAATTTGCTGAGCCACTGCGGTCATAGCGGCATTGACCGCTTGAGCCACAATGTTTGCTACATCAGTAGCATTAATTGTTCCATGTGGCGGCGGAGGACCAACATCATTTTCTACAACTCTATTATGTCTCGTTGGGCGACCTCTCTTAGGCGGCAACTGAGATGAAGGAACAATAGAGTAGAGTACTATTCATACACAATCTATATTGCAGAAGATAGCAAATATAAACAACAAAGCAGTCCTAACATTAAACTCTATATCAAAGAACGCTACGGTAGAACGTGACAAGTTCGTATAGATCCTAAAGACTCTAGGACCTGATGCTCTAATACCATCTGTGACAACTCGCAATCCGAAGTAAGGGGTGGCCAGCCCGATACTCCAATATAACGGAATCATGGATGGAAATCATTCTCAGCATCAACATCAATATGAAGAGTATACGGGAAAACCACCCAATAATTTCGAAAACGGGTTGCCAAAAATTTTAGTTTAATTTAATTGCAAGTAAAAGAAAACAATTTAGACAACCCATTCTAAAAGATAGTGGAATTCCAAGATAACATATATATTACATCCATAATGAGTATACAAGAAGAGGACCAAATATGTTGTCGGTCCACAGCTACATACAACGTATCACAATAGTTTAATAAAATACATAATGCATTCATTAAACAGTTACAAAAGTTGGGCCACACGCCCGAGTGAAAGACCCGATCATATCTAGAATACAAAGATGAGGGCGTCTAACAGAACATCCTGTAATATCCGCAAAATCATACAGCTAGTCAAAAGCATAAGAGTAGGAATATCAACACGGGCGCCCTTGCGGAGGAGCACCTGAGCGGATACAATAACATACACGACATGGAAAATGAGCGGGTCAGGGCCCGGTTTATATATGATTCCCAGATGAATAAGAAGCATAATAGATATAAACAGTTAATCATGAATGATGAAGATGAGAATCCAACAGCCTAATCACAAAGCATAATAAAGCAGTTTAAATTATATGTCTTTTATCAAATTATGCAAGAGAATATAATTAGACGTCATAAATTTAAAAGTCTCTATCATTATTTACCACTTTATTCCAATTTCCATTCCTTAACAGGAATATAATACCATCATTTATTCTTATGGTATTAACATAACTCAAGTCCCACTTGATTTAGAAAGGTCATATTCTTATACATATAACGATTCTAAGACCGCCCCTCCGAGTTTTCCCACTGGGCGCGCCCCTAAATGACTATCATCTTCCAGGGGCCTATCAAACAAGGTAGCCTGGGCACCTAACGCACGTCGGGAAGTGGCCATATGCCTGTGAGTGAGTCATAACCACACCCGGAATTACCTCACTAGCGCAGAATAAAACACATAACAAACCCGCATATGGCCGAGGACTATAGTCTCCCTGCATTCACTAGCCAGGGGACATCACCTCATACGCGAGCTTCCCTTATGATAGCATTTAGAGAGGTGTGTTTAAGTAACTTAACATTTACCAAATTAATCACATTTTCATTTCCATTAATCATATGTGTGTTACATTATATCTGAAACCATAATCATTGAATATTTTCATTAATATTCATCACGTTTTACGTTCCAAATTAATCTCCAAGCAATCATAATGATGCTACAAATCCCAAGGTCTTATATACCTCAATTGAGCCCCTAAAGTCTCCAAATATGGGCTTTTAACTCCTAAACTCCTAATAAGTTGTAAAAAGAAAAGTAATGCCTGAACATCACTTTAAACACCCCTGGAATAAACCCCAGATGAACCAATTCTAATTTAGGGTAGAGACCAAACTCAACTAAGACTCTACGACTCTAAGTTTACTTCATATAAGAAGGTTCCTAGGTCCTAAGCTTAGAGAAAAGGGTTGAAATTGGAAAAGAAAAACAAATTAAAAATGCATGATTTCCAAATCGATTCGGCCTAGCCGAATCGATTCGGTCAGAGACAAGCGAATCGATTCGGACCAGCCGAATCGATTCGTTCAGGAAAACTCACTTTCTGCATAACTGTCGAATCGATTCGGTTCACTCAGACCTGGAAACTGTCCCTATGCGAATCGATTCGGCCTGGCCGAATCGATTCACCCCTGTGAATTTTGGCAATTTTGGCTATGGAGTCTTGGACTCCTAATTCTCCCAACTCAAAATCCTTCCAAACCAAGGACATTTATTGTCCCCCATACATCATAACTACACCTAACTACTACCATAAACGTCAATGATCATCCAAATTAATCTCCAAGAGTTCAAAACCCATAAATCCAAATAAAGCCCTAACTTTGTTAAACCATAACAAATCCACAACTATCAATACTAATTATTCAACTTATATCACATAATAGCAAGTAGAAAACTTGCCTTGGTGTAGAAATCATAGATTTTTCATTGCTAGCAACAATCTCCAAGATTGAATCTTCAATCTCTCTCTTTCTCTCCAAAGTTATCTTCTTCTCCCTCTCTCTCTAGGTTAACAATTTCACTTAAGGGAAATAAAATGCCTAGCAAGACTAAATGAGGGAATTAGTCTAAAATCTCCAAATTTAAGTGGTTAATACCACATTAAAGTGATTCCCAGTACGCAATATACAAAAACCAGTCAAAAGTGCCCAAAACATCAAAATACAATATGGCACACATTTTGACTATCTCGCACCTCCCAGAACTAACTACACCCTCCAAATTATCATTTGGAAATCTTATAACTCATTTTAAGTTCCGGTCTCATTTTTAAACCATAATGTCATTTTAAATCTTATGACATAATCAAACACAACATGGTGGTATTTACCTACACATAAGGTAAATATGCAACATTTTAGTAAATATTAACTTTTCTCATTAAATTAATACTTACTCCACATTCCAACATTTTATATATAATTACTTCATATAGTAAATAAATATAAAATAGGCTCTCAAAAGCGAGGGTTGTTATAATAAACATTTCAGTCTCTCTCACACACACATTGGGCTACAACAAATTGCCTGAGAATTAATTGATTATGGCTTAAATTGCGGAACTCCGTTTTTTAAGGTTTGATTGAAAATAAATTTGTATGAAATCAATTATCTTAAATGTAGTATATACTCCTCTTTTTCCTTAAACTTTTAATCTTTTTTTCCTACCCCTAAAAAATTGGATTCCTCACAAAATTGGAAAATTGAATTCCTCTATTGTAATATTCGTTTCCTTTAATGTCCTAAATTATAAAATCGACATTTCAATCTCACACACACACATATTGATCTAAAACTCACACACAGAATTCAACCTTACATACATATACACATACACACACGCACACATACATTTTAGTCTCACACACGTACATACACATACACATATATAAAAAAAATTATTCAATTCAACCAAACAAACACATATGCACACATATAAATATATGTTTAGATATTGAGAGAGGGAGAGTACCCCTGAGAGAGAGAAAGAGATGGAGGCGATGGTCGAAGGAGAGAGAGACAGTGGTGGTGTTGGTGGTGGTGGTTCGATACCCCTATTTTTCACATAACAGTTGTCCAGACTAATACACCGAAGATTGGGGCTTATCAATCAATCTATATAATTCTCAACATCAAACCATGAATTAAAGACTGTAGTTAAATCAACCATACATGCAAATAAATGAAATGAAAAAATTTCATAAATAAGTCTCGACCCAACAAACATATGAAATACCGAAACATCACGACTCTGAATAAAACTAATTGAATAATAAATCCGGGCTTATGCCATACAAGATTCTGAAAAGGGAATAACTCACCCCTGAAATAAATAGTAACCTATGCTAAAATCAAGAGACTGGGATCTACCATGCAAGGTGGAACTTTAAGTCTCAGCTTCCCTCAACCCTGTTGATCCTGTCTACGTAAACCTGGAAAATATTTTTTTATAATTTCGGTCAAGGCTCGAAAGTGTGTAAGAATTAACTTTCAACAATAGAATTTAATCATGAAATTGATTTTCAATACATGCCACCCATTGGTTCTCACATTCAATAAGTACCTCACCCCTCAACCAAGTACAATACTACACACATGTCCCAACCCAAGTCATAATCATACAAAAGGGCTCTATCTACAGACTAACATAAGTGATCTCAATGAATAACTATCAAGGAATGAAACTTAATACCTAATTAGGATCACACCTCAATGACCACTCATATATTTTAAGCATAACATTCTCTTTGTTTTAATATTTCTTACTTAAAGTGTTTGTCTCCGAAATATAATGTATAAACCAACCACCGCAATGTCATCCATATAGAATTACAAGTAAATCACTTAATATATTTAATGTGACATAAACAATGGATAACTATTATGAAAGATGAAACTAACTACATATGTGAGAATACGACGGAACACTAACCTACATAATGCCACCCACACAAAATACAAGTCAAATAGACCAAGTATTGAACGTAACATAGGGTTCATTATTAAATGTCCATCACTAGACTATTTAAATATTGCAACACACGAAGTCCACTACCTTCGGGGACAATCTCTTACTTCTACCGGTAAGTTTGTAGGATTTCCTCACCTATCGAACTTAAACAAAACACACATAAGCAATGGGGCAATCACCATGCAGTACATCACTGATAGGGCCCATGTAAAAACCCTTCAAATGAATCCATCCAACCAATCTTCTCTCATCACGTAGTGGTGAATCCTACGCGTGATCGAAGATACTTCCAACACTATCCTGCTTCAATAAGCCAGGCGCACGACCCCATGCCCAACGTATGCAACCCCAACCGATAGATTCTCCATGAGTTCATGTATATTTACATAAATAAAAATACACACAGACATACATATATATATATATATATATATATATATATATATATATATATATATATATAGAGAGAGAGAGAGAGAGGCTCCTGTGCACACTCAAGTTTGTATACCAAGTTTGCACACAAATTTTTTGCCATAGTAAACAAATTATATTTTAGTTGAATTTTTTGTGTGGTATTTAAACATTTTAAGGAACCAACACAAAAAAAAACTAAAAAAATCTTTTTTTCTATTTTAAAAAAATCGGTCAAACTTTCACAACTCTTATAGCACTTTAAAAGCTACGAAAGTTTGACCATTTTTTTTTAAAATAGCAAAAAATGCTTTTTTGGGCTGATTTTTTTTATATGGATCCCCTGAAATGTTTAACTATCCCATAAAAAATCCAACTCAAAAATATATATTTTTAGTATTTCAAAAAAATGGTTTTGCGCCAGCAAGTACACAAACTTGGTGTGCACGGGAGCCTGAGGCATGCTCATGTGCATTGCACACATGCTAGCGCACACCAATTTTTTTAAAATATTAAAAAGATATTTCTGAGTTGATTTTGTATGTGATATTTAAACATTTCAATGGAGCCATATAAAAAAATTCAGCTAAAAAAATTTTATTTACTATTTTTAAAATATTGGTCAAACTTTTGCAGCTTTTAAAGTGCTTAAAAACACCGAAAGTTTGACCGATTTTTTAAAAGTAGCAAAAAAAGTTTTTTTCAACTGAATTTGTTTATATGGGTTCCTTGAAATGTTTTGTGAAACAGGGGGGTCCCTATGCGTGTGTTTCAAATCAAACCAATTTTTCACCAAAAATTATTTAACTTTTAATTTGCACCAAACCAAGTTGTGAAAACCCAATTCTTACTTTAAACCAATTTTATCTTGATTAATCCTAAACATGCATCTAGTGATTAAAGTAGGTAAAGTAAAGTAAAGAATACTCACAACGCCGGATGTACGAGGAAAAAACCCGAAACGGGAAAACAACCTCGGACGACCCAAGCCAGATAATCACTATGAACAATGGTTTTACAAAGACAGATTAGACTTACTCAATGACTCGATCCCCATGGGTCTTGACGCTCCTTCTGATCTTCTACCGTTCTTCAATAGTGCCCACGCAGAAATTCCGTCTTCCACGATACCTGTCCACAACACTCGACTCCACGAATGTCTCGGTGTCCACCGAATGGCTTTGATTCGTTTACGATGTCAAACAAGAAGTCCTTCTCTTTTCTACACCGTAAAACCTTAATATTCAATGGTAGAACAAACAAACTTGGTGCAGCAAGATCACTTTAACATATAAGAATGATATCTCGAATCTTTGCAAACTCTAAGGATGTGTTTAAGCTTTTTAAACCTTGGAAAACATGTGCAAACAACGTACTGGATGGTAAATTATTTTTCCAGATGCACACCTACGAACTCTGAGGAAAACCATGCTTTAAATAATAATTAAGCTTCGCCTCGAAAAACATTTTGCTCGAACGATAAGTCCATGTCGTTCGCGCAACATAGGCATCTCGTTCGAACGAGAGCTTATGTCATTTGAATGACAACGCGAAGTTTGACTTTTTGACTTTCTAATTAAAACGTCTCATTTAAAAGAGATCCAAATTAGTCAAACTCTATTTCGAGCTTATCAGAATAAAACGTAGTGTAAACCTTTAAAACACTTTTAAACATATTTTAAAATATTTTTCTTTATAAAAATACATCCTTATCTTTTATAAAAATAATTCTGAGCACCATAAATTATACGCATTCATACCTGTGTGATCTCAGAATGCAACTTAAAGATGAATAAACTTGCACCAATTAAACATAGACATGATTATTTCTTTGAGGCTTTGCCGCAATGTCTTCAATTTTCTTCAATACGTCATAGACCAAGTGGGATCATGACAAAATAAAATCTCCTTATGCATATTACAAACACAGTTTTGTTCACAGAATTAAGTCAAAACAATGTAGGGATCAATTGGAAATTTATGTCCTTACAAATGACCCCCTTTGACTATTCCGGGACAAAACTAAACTAGTGAAATGCCTAAGCCAGGCCGCCAAGCCGTATGACGCCTAAATCCAATCCCATAAACCCAAAATCAAAAATTACAAGACACGGACTAGTATATGTAGCACCGGCAAGCATAAACTGTCTGAATGTGATGTAGACTTGAAATCTCGAATCGCTGAAGCATATCTACACACTTGAAACAAACAAATAAATACCCAGTGAAGTATGGAGGAACAAATGAAATCAATATATATATATCCAAATGATACCAAACAACAATAGATACCAATATGAATAAACTCTAAAAAATCATTTGTTAAACAATTGAGCACAAAATGATAACAAATTTAAACTACCAATTTGAAATACCAATTTGTAAAATATGTAAACCAAAACATGCTCAAATATCCCCTACATCACATACATCTCTCCCCCTTTTTATCTCCAATAGACAATCCGGTGAAAAGATAAACCAATCAAAGTATCTAGCATGAGAATATACCAATTTGAATCAATTGGATACCAATTTGAGAATTGAAAATGCTAGATAACCATGAAACAGCCAGATAAATATGATCAAGAGATGAAAAATCAGTAGCTAGTAAACCAAGCAATCACACAAAGAATATAGCAATCTAATCAGGTGTGATAAACGGACTACATGCAAAATACCAATTTTGAACCAATTAAAACTTGCATATAAGAATAGTCAGTCCAGAAACACTTCCAACAGTACCAAAAATATCACCAAAATAAACCAATGGACTGCAAACCAATCAGAAGCAAGAAGTCAGCCTATCATTCGAACGAGCCAGGGACGTCGTTCGAACGAAGTACAGATGTCATTCGTACGACATAGAGATTTCATTTGAATGACTTCTCACAACATGCCAAATTTTCACATTTTCCCAGAAATATTATATATTTTTTCCCAGTGAAAAAATTTCCAGAAAAAAATCAGTGGAAGGGCCTGACAGCAGCAAAACAATGCTAAAATAGTAAGATTTTAACACTAAACGTAAAAACTCATAAAAACTAAAAATGTGAGTTATATGAACACATAGTATCGATGTGCTCAAACATGGATATGGAATGAATGGGCGTGAAACTACTACAAATAAGTCACAATTCCAACACATCGAAACGATTAAGAAGCTCTAATTGACAGCGATAAATCATCAAACTTTACCATAGCCTTATGACAATTAAAGTGTGAGCTTAATGAACTAAACATACTACATGCACACAAATCCAGAATTTTGACGATTCTACAAATAATAGCGTCAAATTTCAATGTTTCAACATTAGGATTAGTTGTGCAAACCCGTTTAAATTTTCTATCCATCCAAACTCCCTCAATATTATCATATTTCCTTTGGAATGAACTAAACTAATTTGTCCCTTTTCTTAGCATATTGCATTTTCTTTTGGGCTCTTTTAAGCGGTGGCTTTCACGACGAGTTAATTTTGAACTCTCGCAGCCCTTTCCGGTGAATCACTCATCATTTTTTCAATTCAAATCCTCACGGTAAATGGTTCTTACATGCACACTTATCCTTAAGTCTACTTATGCATAGATGACAATATTGAGATAAGAACGCCTCACTAGATTCAAATATGCAAGAGAAGTCAAACATTCATATAAACTCGTGCATGTGTGCAATGTTGGCATATATACAAAGTCGAATCAAAATGCATATCAACTTCGAAACAACCCCATATAAATAATGGTTAAGATCATTCTAAGCATCGATAATAATGACCAAATGTCCTAGCCACATGGATAATGAAATGATGGGGGGGGTCAAGCACACCAATATGACACATCAAACATGTAAACTCAAAAATAAAAATCGAAAATCTTGCTGGCTTTTCAAACATATTTTGACTCATATAAAAGAAAAATATTTTTGGGTTTTCAAAAGTTTTCTCAAAAACTAAATCCTTTTGGATTTTTCAAAAAAATTCTCAAAAACAAAATCTTTTTGTATTTTTCCAATAAGACTCAAACAATTGAAAGCTATAATACAAAATGATACACATGTCACTATACTAGCAATGAATAAATCATGAAGCAAACTAGCATATGACAAACATGGTAACACTATCATCCTTTAGATTTAACATGGGAAGAATCAAGTGCAGCCGAATGAGAATCATGAAGTTTTATTCCTAAAGCCACTAAATCCAATTTTCTAACCCAAGTAGGTGTCAAACGACGCATGGGGGTTTGGGGAATCGGGGCAACTTTATTCCTAAACTTCCTAGGAGCTTGTCTAAGGTTGTAACAATAACGCCTAAGGTGACATTTCCTAACACAAAACGTGCAAGTGTAGCGATGGTGGGAATGATTACCTATGTGTGGAGCTTTTCTAACCTTCCTAGTGCTTCTCACACGTGCGGGGGGAATGGGAACAACTTTCTAATCAAAACCTATACCTCCCTATCTCCCTTAATTTGGAAGGTGCCTAAAATCGTATCTAACTTCTCCGACCTATCCTTCAAATCAAACTTAACTCTAGAAGAGTCTCTCAATCTCTCCTCCAACTCATGAATCCTAGACTCGAGCAAACTCCTAGACTCCTCAAATGGTCAAATCTCTTTTTTCAAAGACTCCATCAAACCACGGAGATTATCTCTCTCTTTCTCCATAAACTCTAGTTTCTCCCTAAACTTATTCTCTCGCGCCCTAAGATCCTCAATCAAACTATCATTATTTTCTATGGCACGCCCATTCAACTTAGCTTGCAATTTTGCATTTGCCTTTTTCATCTTAACCGTCTCGGCATACAACTCATTAAATACATTTTGCAACTCTTTCACATCTACCTCCTCCTCGTCACTCTCTTCACCCTCAGTAAAATGGGATTCACTCAAAACCTCCTCGAAAGTGTCATGCACATGAGAATCTTCATCACTCACATGACATGCCATGAACGCAAAAAAGTTACGATCAATGGGGGAACTCTCTCCCTCTTTCGGATCACAATCACTTAATTTATCACTATAGATAATGGGTTGCTTTCCCTCTTTCTTAAGTCTAGTAGGATACTCCTTAACTTTGTGACCGTACCCCTCACACCCAAAACACTTATCCGACTCATCTATCTTAGGCTTCTCAAACTTATCCTTAGAGGTGGTATCTACTTTGTTGTTCTTGAATTTTTCAAATTTATTGGCATCTTTCGATTGCTTTTGAAACTTAATAAATTTTTTAGATTTCTTTGCCAACAAAGCAACATCCTCAAAATCGAAATCGGAATCCGAATCTGAAACTTTAATTTCCTCCTTTTGGGTTTTCAAAGCAATATCCTTTTCTTTCTTAGACACTTTCTTGAAGGCAATCATGTCGATTTCATAGGTTTGTAAGTCACCTACAATCTCTTCTAGTTTCGTTGACTCTAACTTACCCAAGGAGTTTAAAATGGTCACTTTCGCATCAAACCTACTAGGCAACGACCTAAGGATTTTCTTAATGACACGATTGTCGAGAATTTTCTCACCTAGGTTAAACAACGAGTTGACAATATTGGACAACCTAGCATAAAACTCATCAAAAGTCTCACTCTCTAACATCCTAATGGTCCCAAACTGTGTAGTGAGATTTTGAAGTTTTGACATCCTAACCATGCTAGTGCCATCGTGAGTGAGTGCTAAAATATCCCAAGCCTCTTTTGATGTTTCACAAGTCATAATTCAATTATATTAATTCGGTGTGATATGTGAAGAAATATCATGCAAACCCTTAGAATTATATTGTGAAAGTCTATGTTCAGTTTCGATCCAAACTCGACAGGCTTTAAACTAGTGACCTCACCTATAATAGTGACAGGGGGTGTCCAACCTTTCTTAACTGCTAGCCACACATGCTCATCAATTGATTTTAATTCACTTCTCATTCTCATCTTCCAATAAGTGTAATTAGTTCCGTCAAAAATAGGAGTTCGAGAAAGTACATTAAATCCAAAATTCATCTTTGAAAACACACGGGATCACAAAACAAATAAATATGTTTTCTAGCTCTGATACCAATTTGTGAAACGGGGAGGTCCCTATGCGTGTGTTTCAAATCAAACCAATTTTTCACCAAAAATTACTCAACTTTTATTTTGCACCAAACTAAGTTGTGAAAACCCAATTCTTACTTTAAACCAATTTTATCATGATTAATCCTAAACATGCATCTAGTGATTAAAGCAAGTAAAGTAAAGTAAAGTAAATAATACTCACAATGCCGGATGTACGAGGAAAAAACCCAAAATGGGAACACAATCTCGGACGGCTCAAGCTAGACAATCACTATGAACAATGGTTTTACAAAGACAGCTTAGCCTTACTCAATGACTCGATCCCCACGGGTCTTGACGCTCCTTCTGATCTTCTATCGTTCTTCAATACTGCCCACGCATAAATTCCATCTTCCACGATACCTATCCACAACACTCAACTCCACGAATGTCTCGGTGTCCACCGAATGGCTTTGATTCGTCTACGATGTCGAACAAGAATTCTTTCTCTTTTATTCACCGCAAAACCTTGATGTTCAATGGTAGAACAAACAAACAAACTTGGTGCAGCAAGATCACTTAAACTTATAAGAATGATATCTCGGATCTTTGAAAACTGTAAGGATGTGTTTAAGCTTTTTAAACCTTAGAAAACATGTGCAAATAACGTACTAAATGGTAAACTGTTTTTCCAGATGCACACCTACGAAACTCTGAAGAAACCACGCTTTAAATAACAATTAAGCGTAGCCTCAAAAAACATGTTGCTCGAATGACAAGGCCACGTCGTTCGCGCGACATAGGCATCTCGTTCAAACGAGAGCTTATGTCGTTTGAATGACAGCGCAAAATTTTGACTTTTTGACTTTCTGATTAAAACGCCTCTTTTAAAAGAGATCCAAATTAGTCAAACTTTATTTCGAGCTTATCAGAATAAAACTTAGTGTAAACCTTTAAAACACTTTTAAAAACATTTTAAAATATTTTTCTTTATAAAAATACATCCTTATCTTTTATAAAAATAATTCCGAGCACCATAAATTATACGCATTCATACCTGAGTGATCTCGGAATGCAATTAACTTAAAGACGAATAAACTTGCACCAATTAAACATCGGAATGATTATTTCTTTGAAGCTTTGCCACAACTTCTTCAATTTTCTTCAATACGTCATAAACCAAGTGGGATCGTGACAAAATAAAATCTCCCTATGACATATTACAAACATAGTTTTGTTCACGGAATTAAGTCAAAACAATACAAGGACTCAATTGAAAATTTATGTCCTTACATGTTTAAATATCACACAAAAACAATCATCTCAAAAATATTTTTTTTACTATTTTAAAAAAATAATGTGCAAACTTAATATGGACAGGAGCCTCTCTCTCTCTCTCTCTCTCTATATATATATATATATATATATATACACCAAAAGGATAACGCATACTCTAAAGCGTACCCAAAAACATCTTAATCCCCAATCACCGAATTGATTATCACATCTCAAGGCTTAATAATTATCATACCTTATCATGAACAACTCTTAGTCTAATGCATCTCTAAACTATGAGTGCTTGACTATACATTTAGATACGTTCTCTCGTAATATATAATTTCAGCTCCTCGTTTACTTACTAATTTATCGTATGACCTATAACTTCTCAAGACTAAAATCACCCATCTAAAATACTGTACCTAGTCACTCTCTAAGCCCTACGCATGCTTACATTATAAGATACCTCGTGCATTGCCCAATCCTATCTCGGATGGAACAAAAATAGCACTAAGGTTTTCTCTAACCTATTTAACGATCCCCAAGATTACCTAAGTCATATCCCTCATTAAATTAGGTGTATTAATCCTAAAGGAAGGTCCCAACTAAAATCACCAAATTCAACTTTTGGTCTTGCGCACTGTTTAGTAGAAAAATCATATCAAATCCAAAAAAAATAGAAAAATATGAAACTAGTTACCCAAGTCTTCATATTTCGATTCTGGAAAATCAAGATAAATTTTTAAAGTCGTTCGAACAAGAAAGGTACCTCGTTCGAAAGAGAAAGGTACCTCATTTGAATAGGAACAACTTTATACTTCGTCCCCAACTATGAAAATTAACCCCAAAACTGCTCAAAAATCTACATTAAAGCCCTACTAAGGCCTCCATTTGAATCCCCACTATACCAAAACCTAAAACTAACATCTAGGGCTATGAATCCTAATGGTTTCTAAATATAAACAAGGATTTTCTACATGATTTCAATCACTAATCAAATTAACCCAAAATTCCTTAAGAAAAATTTATAAATCCTTAATATCTTAAAATTTAAGATTTATTAAACATGGATTCAATTAAAAAGTAACTATAAACCTAAACATGAATTCTAACACGGTTCAAATTCGATTTCACCCAACATTCTCATATTTAATCACCCAAATTATTATTTTCTTAATAATAGATTTATCACAAATTAATCTAAGGTATCACAAATTAACACATGATTGTTTAATTAAAAAATTAGTCATAATATATTCCAAAATCTCAATTAAAACGTGAAAGAACAAATATTCTAAATCAATTAGTGATTACAATAAAGTTGCAAGAATTTTTTTGCCTTAGGTTTGAAGATTGAAGAACTCCCTCTCGAACCTCTTTGATCTCGCCACTCCAGGTTTTCTATAATCCTCTGAGGTGATTATGGCTTGTAGGGTTTTGTTTAGTTAATAATATAACACTAATGAAAAAGTCCTAACCCTTTTAAAAACTTTAATTTACATACCTCTTAATGAGGCTAAATTTTGGGCCCCTAAAAGACCCCAAAATGTTATCCAAAATAGTCTGAAATTCACCTAAAAGGTATACTTACCCCCTGACCCAACTTAAGATGCTTAAGACACATAAACGAGCCTCCACATCATCCCAGAGTCCACTCTAAACAAGTATTCCTCAAATCACACGGTAATTTTTTTGCGTAAAATAAAACGTCACACTTAATTATTTTATGCATTAGCCGCATATAGTCCATCTCACTAATTATACTTATTAATTATGATCACATGTAGTATAAACAAATCACATAATATGCACATATAAATATCATCTAAATATGCAAAAATTTAATTACTAAATATCTTAAGTAATTATTAATTCCCGTTTTCTAGATCCTCATAATTAAAAATTAAAATAAATATAGATAAATGACATAAAAGTACGGAGTAAACACAGATGGTTCTGTAAACAAAAGTTATGGAACTTTGGTTCTATAAACACAAGTTAAGGTACTTTACAATGTAAAGAACTTTAAACCCTCTTGTTTATCTCAAGTAAATATTTGTATACATATAGAGATATAAAGATTTTGTACACATACTGTTGCTCACCAAATAAAAAAAATTATAAAAACAATCTTGAAAAAAGAATCGAATATAAAGATATAAACTTTACGAGTGAACAAAATGCTTAACCATTCAAGTTATCTACATTGGACCGGGAGTGAATATTTTATGAAATAATGGTACAATGTTCATGGACACGGATACAAGATATAAATATTTTTAGTTGAATGTATACAAAAAGAAAATAAGACAGTTATAAAAATTTTAAAACAATCGAATATAAATATATTAAGTTTTTTTGTTCACCAAAACATCGCGAGCAACAGTGCTGCTATATATATATATTGTAAGGCCCTAAAACATGATTAGGAAGGTTAATTACATGATTAAGTATAAGTTATTAGTTATTAGTTATAAATTGGTTATGTGTGTTAAACATGTTAATTATCATGTTTAGGGGATGCATGCTCATGTGATATATATGTGGTTTATATTAGATGTTAATCGAGCTTATGATCAGGGATAACATGTTTAGAGCATATGACTAGTTATGTGGTTAAATGAATCATAAAATATGTTTCTAATGCATGATTATGTTTATAAAATTAAATTAGGGTGTTGATGTGAAATTGGCAATGTTTGGTCGCCAAATGTGAAAGTCTTGAGATTTTTGATAAATTGCTACTTTCCTGTTCGAAGCCCAAATTAGGCGTACTAGTTTATGATTTTGGGAAAACACAAATATTAAAGTTGTAGATATATGAATTAGGGTTGTTACACAATAAATGGTGTGTTAAGCGGAGGTTCGAACAAGAAGTTATACCGAAAGTACGAAACAAGGGCAAATATGTCCATCCCTTAAGTGATAATTGTCTTATTAGCACAACATGAGCTATTTTTTGATTGGTTAGAGGGTAGGTTATGGTTTCGCCGACTTAAACCTCTTAAAACATTCCACTTGTTCTGCAAATTCATCCATGAACAAGAGTTTTGCCTAAAGAGAGAGAAAGAAAAGAGAGTTAAGGAAGAAATCTTTGGAAAAATTCTATAAATCGAGGAATCCTCGTAAGGTAATTACTTCTTTATTAAAGTTGGTCACATGGATGAGTTTTACACTTAGCATATTTTTATTTTTGATTTGGATAAATATTTTAATGATACCCATATTGCTAAATTGTGTTGAAACAATGATGGTTTAAGAACATGTGTAAGAACATGTATTAGGACCGTAAATGTTAACTTTAAAGTTAACATGATTTAAATTCCCTCCTCGTGATGCTTTTTAATTTAGGAAATTCAGGTTTTTGATGTGTATATATGTTGAAACATGTTTATTATATGTTTCCATGATTGATACTCAAGGTGGAGGGTATGTATGCTTAAAAATGTTAAGTTATGCTTTAATGTTCTTTTTCGACCTACTTGTGATAAAAATGGTATAAATCATGAAATACTTATTAAAATTTAGTGAATCCAATTGGATAGTAACATAGACTCATACATGTATAACATATCCAATTATTGTGTAAAAATACCAAGGAATGAACCTTTTGTGATAGTTTGAAGTTTTAGTTTAAAATCCGCCCTAAAGGAGCAAGAATGCATACCAGGTGTTTGACATTTTGCTCGACATAGCAAATGAGCCCTAAAAATTATGAAACATTAATTTTATATTATTCAATGTGTTTACTGATATTGGGTGGAATATCATGCAAAGTCATGTTGATAAAAATTATGAAAATTCTAGAAAGTTGAAGTTGTGTTGCTGTTTTTCTTGAGAAATGATTTGGAAAAGGTTGTAATAAAATTGGTATATCGTTGTCTAACGAATTCGTAATTTAATTCCGTAAATTGTGTTAGAAACCTAATTACTTGGGTTTTATAGAAATTTGAAGTATCATATTTAATTCCTCCTTAGTTATTTTTGATTGACCAAATGATGTGATGTATTACTGGGTTTAATGTTAATCGGTGTATTCAAATACTAATGTTATTGACTTGTTAGGTGGGGAAGAAGCTAATACTACCATACCAAGGAAGTAGTTTGGTATTAATATTATCAACAAATCCAAGGTGAGTGACCTTTCCTATGAAATATATATGCTTATATGTTCATATGGAAATGTGTAGTTAAACACATGTGTTAAAATGCTTATGGGAGTGATGTTGTATTTAGGAAACATATGCATATGATTAAAAATGTAAAGCGATGTTATCTAATGATACGGACTATTGAGTACCTTATCTAATGTTAAGGACTGGTGGATCCTATAGGATACAGTGTCCACGTTAACCCAATTTAAAGGTTTGTTGTACCCGGGCCTAATTAGGGGATTTGTGTTCCCCATTAACTGGGAGTTAATTGGACTGGCGGGTCCACGCTTGCAAGAGTTACACAATTCCTATTGGGTTATAACATTATAAAATAAAAATGGTTATTTTAATTGGTTATATTTGTGGAATATGGTCATTCACTAAGCTTGTGTTGCTTACACTCCTATAATGTTATGTTTCAGGTATACCTATCATTTGGAGTTCACTGCCAAGTTAGGACCTTAAAACGGTGGAGTGACGGATATCTAGTATGGTTTGAATATCAAGAATCATTTTATTTAAATATTAAACTAAGGATCTTGGTTATGTAAAGTTGTGTAGTACTTATAAGTTACATGTAAATGTAGTTATGTTTTCATCTACACATACCTTTGAAAAAAAAATCTCATGCTATTTTTCCTTAGAGATTTAAATTTAAGCATTGTTTAAGGCAATTTATCTCTAATTAAAAGGATGAGTTTAACTTAATTAAATCGGTATATATATATATATATATATATATATATATATATATATATATATATATATATATATATATATAGAGAGAGAGAGAGAGAGAGAGAGAGAGAGAGAGAGAGAGATTACCTTGGTGTCCGACGAAGAGAGAGGTAAAACGAAGGGGAGAAAGTGGAGAGAAGGAGCAGAGTGGACAAAGAGAAGCAGCGGTTGAATGTGGAGAGAAGGGGGCTTTCGTGGAATTTGAAAGAGGGAGAGAAAAAAGTGGAGAGAAGGAGCGACTGAATGTGGAGAGAAGAAAAGAAGAGTACTAGGGTTTAGTAATTTTTCTTTTGTAAATCGTTGGATCAATTGGGAAAAGAAAAATCAAGGGTTTTATTTCGTGTTTATACACGTTAATTTTATTTTACCCAAAAATGACTCGAATTGACCTGAATTGCAAGTTAGCGGGTTCGACCCAAACACGACTTGATTAATTCACGGGTTAATCGGGTCTGACCTGATTTGGACCCAGACATGTTTATATATGACTTGAACCTGCTATTTGCGTGTCGAGTTCGAGTCGTATTTTTGTGTCGTGTCAAAAATTTACATCCCTAGTTTCTTGTGATGAGATGGGGTTTTTAAATGAAAGGTTGGGCCATAAGGATTTTGAAGAGTATGTGTTGCTCATGTGGACTTTATTTGATTTTGGGCCTTTTTTAAGTGACAAAGGACTTGGGTTGGAGGATAACGGTCCAAAATTTAAATTTATTGGCGTGGAACAATTTGGACAACCCTCAACTTTTAAAATGTTGCAAAATATTTTATTTGAGCCCCAAAAGCTTCAGAAAAAATCTTTTTCACCCCCAATACCAGTTAAAAAATGTCCAAAATATTCGAAAAATTTATGGGTGTGGCACGGGCTTTTACAAATCTCCACTACGATGTGTGGTTCAGCTTTTCGAAGAAGGGGAGAGCATTACTTATCTGATGGTGTCTTCAAGGTCAAAGCTTTAGCGCCCGGGACGAGCCTTTTGAAGAAGGGAAGAATGGCATGAATTGAAAAAAAAAAATTATTATTATTATTATTTTAGTTAAAATAGATATTAGATTATTTATTTAGATATTGTTATATAATTATTAGGTTATTAGTTATTTTGTTTAATTAGGTTTCCTTTTATTAATTAGTTTCCTAGTTTGATAAAAAGACTAGCTCCCCAAGTCTAGGTTTTATTATAAATAAGGCCTTTGTCCTCCCATTATATTCGTGTTATTGATATGATGAATTAAATTGAGTGTTGAGAAGTGAAACCTAAATTGTACGTTTTTTATTATTTCACTGATGTGAATTTTCACATCAGTGCCGCTTTAAAGTATTATTACCAGTGTTCATGTGTAAATCAATTTATATATAATATGATACTTATAAGTCGTTGTGATTAATTAGTATATTAGTATTTTATATATCGTAATGAACTTTGATTGGAATTGTCTTTTATTTATGCATGATAATTTAAAGAAATGCTAGTTATATTAGAAGTAAATCAATATTAATTGTTAGTAACTTAAATTTCAAAGTATACTTAGTCCTAGGTGCCAATCCCATGCCCTCCCCGCACCCCGTGCATTTTAGAGCCTCGAGAGGTAAACATGGTATACATACACAAACACATGCATATATAAGATAAAAAGAATCACTCAACAACAGCTTCAAGGGATGGTGAAAAGCGAAGGAAGACAAAGTCTTCGATGTTGCAAAAAAAAGGAAGACAAGAGGGAAGTTTTGCATATAAGATGAAGAGTGATGAAAAAAGAGGGGAAGTTTTTCTATATACATTAATAATCTATAGTTGAATCATCCTAGCAGCTACGAAGCACAGATGAAGGATGCGGGCGCGGTGATTCGAAATTTTTTAAAAAATTAGTATACGGGTACGACGAGATATATTATAATAAAATAAATTATATTTTGTTATTTTTAAGTAATACAAATAAGTTCCATCATTATTATGATTTGTTAATTACTAACTAGACATTATTTCTTGATTTTCAAATGTCTTTAAAATATGCAAAACTACATAACAAAAATATTGAAATAATCATTCATTACAACTTGCAAGATAATACAATACTAAAAAAATGGAACCATAATTTATAAGATTCATGTACAAATTGTTGTTTCATCATCAACTTACTTATTTCTTGAATCGTAATAAAAAGATAATTTAATTCATGAGTAATAACAAAAAGCACCCCCACCCACCACCTCCACTTCCATCCATCTCTAAACATGTTCAATGACATCATCACCTCCATCACCATCATCCTAAATAAAATGGCCTCTAAATCGGGTTCATTAAGAGAAAGATTGGATATTTCAAAACCCCGACACCTTCCATGCTATCAAATGAGTCACCCCCAATGTCCCACATCTTAGACTCCCCTTCTAAGTATTATTCACTACTCCTTAATAAGAGGCAAAAATGGGAATGTACATATACGAAACACTTTGCTCTATGTGGTGCCATCTTGTTTCTCTTCAAGGAGTGTATGAATGAATATGTACTCCAATTTCTCTCACAACACTAAAAGGAGGAAGGTTGTCCAAGTAGATTCATACCCAAGATATGTAGCGCGGATGCCGAAGTTCCATGAATAACCCACCAAGAAGCTAGGTTTGTTATTCCTCCATCTCTCATGGAATCATTATTCTCAAAGTCATTAAGATATGCTGAAAAGTTGGAAAACTCTAGACTCACCCATATTCTTTCCTCATCATTAGGATAGTATCTTTCTAAACATTTTCTTCTCTCAATCGTAATCTCCATGTATCTATGTGGAGGAAGGCGATTGGAACCCCTTTGAAGCCACTCTTCACTATAATACCTAGAAGTAAAAGAATGATAATTATTAATAAAATACAAATAGATATTTATTATATCTACAAAATTAAATAAATAAAGCAAAGTGGCGGCCCTACACCCGGGGTGCATTGTCCGTAACTACTTGCACCACTTTTTTAAAACCAACGTTTTCAATGATATCCTTTGTCAAGTTTGAAATAAAAAAAAATTGTCCTTTCATTCCCCCTCACAATTTTCGGCTTTTAAAAATATATCCCCACACCCACTTCCACTTACTGCCATAAAGTTAATAATTGGTCTCCTTTGTGAATCCGTCCAACCATCACTAACTATAGTTGAGTCTTTACTCCATGATTTTTTAGTAGGCTCTAGAAATTTCTCAATATTCGCTCTCTCTTTTAAAAGTCGGGTCATTCTTAAAGCATTGTAACCCGGCGGGAGAAAGCCACTAATACCGCAATTAGCCATCGATGTGAAAGATTTGACATAATATGAACTCTTTGCCAAGTGAAATGGCAACCCACCCGAGTATTACATCCTCGCAATTTCATAATGTACGTCCTCTCGAGATTGAAGGTTAAATGATTTTTCAAGAGGTCCTTTCCTTTTTCCCCCAAAAAAAAAATCTTGTGCTCCCCTCATATCACCAAACTCCTCTACACAATCTCGGTTCATGATTGCTTGTGGTAAAGGAACGTCTTTAAGTTTTTTCCTTTTTTTCCTTTTTTTCCTCTCATCAGCCTCATTCGGTAACCATTGCATATCCAAGAGAGCTTCAGCATTCATTTTAGAACCTTTTTTTATCCCCTCACACTTTTTTTGTAACGAATGAGCTATTACCATATAATAAGACCCCACATAATATGTTTTACAATAATGGCAACGAAACTGCCAATTTCCTCCACCCTTTCCTTTCTTCTCTTATTTTGTAACATACTTCCAAAGAGGACATTCATCATCTTCATCATTCATTTTCCTTCAAAATCAACAACTGTAGATAAAATAGTGATTTTCAAACAACTACAAAATAAAGGGTTGTTATTTTTCACAAGCAAACAGATTAATTTGGAAGTATTTTAAATAACAGACTCAGTTTTTAATACATTGACAACTATTAAGGCCACAAAACCCATTTAAACTATAAAAGTAGAATTCAATATGATATAATAACAAGTAGCTAAGGCCACAAAACCCATTTAACAATAAACTAAAAAAAAACATATAAAGTTGTTAAGAAACCTATTTATTTATCATTCTTCACATATATTATAATAATTTACTAAAACCCACTAACCATTAAACTATAAAAGTAGAATCCAATTTAATATAAACAAGTAGTGAAAAATCGGACATAGATAGAGCTTCAAGTAGTTAAGGATAAAAAAACGCATTTAACATTAAACTAAAAACAAACATAGGATGATGTTAAGAAAATCAGTTAGTTCCCTACTAACCTGGAACGAAGAGAAGCAGAGAAGGACTCGAACATCAATGGCGCTTATCTGGAGCTAGTATTTTTTAAGGCACCAAATAATGTGAGAGAAAGTAAATGGGATGAAGTGTATGCTATAAGACATAATTATAAAAGGTTTGTACTATTTTATCATTAAAGTTGTGAACTTTTTAAACATACAAAAGTCACCCCTTGTTTTATGTAAAAAAATCATAAACGTCTTTCTTTTTTGGATTCTTTATGAATCCCATCAAACCAAGCCGAATCCTTTTCGAATCTTTCCTGAATCCAAAAATAATTTATTTAATTAATATTTGATTCTCCTTTGGGTGCGAATCAGGGCCGCACCCGACTCACGTGCGACTCGGATTCGTTAGGCCTTTTGAAGAATTCGTGCTTCATAGCCTAGCAGTTATGGTGAAGGTTAACCCATGAGTTTGTCCATTGGTACAGGGGTTTTGAATAGTCTATTGGTTTGTCCATTTTAGTTTGAACTTCTCATCAAATATAGAGATCGTCAGTGGTAGAGAGTTTGTATAGGTGAGGAATAGAGTAAGAGTGAGAGGAGGTACGGGTGTTATAAGTGAAGCTAACAGAGAATTTGTATCTAGGTGGGTTTGTATGGATTTTACCCTAAAATATTTTTGTTTATATCAAACAACTGTAGACTTTTGTTTAATCAAATGATGCTGGAGAAGGTGGTGGCAAATTAATATCCAATGTTAAATAATACCTAATTTTCTTGTGATAATTGTCATATAGCCATTGTTTTTTTTTAACATTAATGATCGTTGGATCGCCAACACTGGTTTAATCCCAACCATCAGTTGGGTAACTTGGAAGGTCCTGATTTATTATATATATGGTGGCTTATTTTGTTATGGGCTATGGTGGCTTATTTTGACTTAGAGCTTAAATATTCTTTCATGGGGATATAAATGAGGAGATTTATATGTCTTAATTGGTGGGTTTCGAGGTTGTTAAAAAGGAAGATCGTGTGTCCAAATTATGAAAGTTTAATAAAGGTTAAAGCGATCACCTCGATAATGGTACAAGCGATTTGACACCTTTATAGTCGGCCAAAATTCACACATAGTGTTGTTAATCATTATGTCGTTTTCAAGGGGCTCAAGGAAGGTACTTAGATCTATAAACTCTTGTATGTAGATGACATGATCATTTCTCATTCGAGCACGGTGTAATTGAAAAGATAAAGCCTCAATTGAGTTAAGAGTTTGAGATGAAAGATTCAAATAAAGATAAGAAGATTCTCATCATGAAGATTAGTGGGGAAAAGAAGAAGGGAATGTTCATCCTTACACAAAGGCAATATCTAGAGAAAGTTGTCGCACAATTCAAGATATAGGATGCTAAGCCCTTGAATACTCCCTTGGCTGGATACGATGGCTCCTAAGACTGAGGATAAAGTGTATTATATGGCTCAAGGTCCACATACAAGTGTAGTGGGTGGCTTGATGTATGTAATGATTTATACTCGATTGAATATAACTCAAGCAGTGAGCGTTATGAGTAGGTATATGGCCAAATCGGGCGAAGAGCATTGGAATGCAGTGAAGTGGATTTTGGGGTATCTATGAGAGTCACTTGACGTGGGACTTGTGTATCAACGGGTGGAGAAGTCACATGTTTGTGGGTATATGGATTCGAATTATGCGGACAGTTTGGACAAGCATCGATCAACTACAGCGCATGTTTTTACATTACCTAGGGGTTTGGTGAGTTTGAGGTCCATATTGCATGTAACTATTCCTTTGTATATATTAAGGGGTAGAGTATATGGCGATAATATAAGCCATAAATGAGGACCTATGGCTTCAAGGTCTTATTAGTGATTTTGGGATTACACAAGATTATGGGGGAGGTGCATTATGATAGAAAAAGTGTTATCCACTTGGCTAAGAACCAAGTTCATTATGGGAGGACCATACATATTGATGATCGATTTCATTTCATACATCAGGTTATCGATGGGGGCATTGTTGTCTTAAAGAAAATTGACACTAAAGATAATCCAACCAACATGTTGACTAAGGTGTTACAGGTGGTCAAGTTTGATCATTGTTCAAACTTAATCAATATCTATGTTATTGAGGTGCTTCAGGGCTTGATTGATGGGACTGTTCCTTGATGATTGAGTTGATCTATGGGTTGCGATATTCGTTCGCCAAGGTGAAGATTTTTGGAATTTGTCTCATAATAGCAGGTTCACAACAACTAAGGGGTTATGTCGGACACGATTTCTTTCGAGTTTATTGGCATGGTTCGTGCAACCAGCGAAGGTGGTTCGCTGCAGTGAACGAGCACATATCTGCAAAAATGGTTTGTTAGTTTGGGATTATTTTAGGGGTTTCACCATAAATATATGTAACAAACCTCACTTTTGAGAACTTATTTTATATTAATTTACTGTGTGAAGTAATTATATAAAATGTTGGAAAATGGTTTAAATATTAATTGAATGAGTTGAAAGTTAATATTTACTAGATTGTTGCATATTTGCTGTATGTGTATGTAAATATCATCATGTTGCGTTTCTTAGTGTCATATGTTTTAAATGACATTTATGGTTTAAATGAAACCGGAACTTGAAATAATTTATAAAATTATCGGATGCCAGTTTAGAGGGCGCAGTTAATCCTGAAATGTGCGATATAGTCGAAATAAGTGCCATATTATATTTTTATGTTTCGGGCTCTTTTGGCTGCTTTTAACATAAACGTGTAGTTGCGAGTCATTTTAATGTGGTATTAACATTTAAGTGGGGAAATTAGACTATAGTCACGATTTAGTCTTGCTAAGCCTTTTATTTCTTAAGTGCATTTACTAAACCTAGAGAGAAAGAGAGAAGAAGAGCATTGAGGAGAAAAAGAAGAAATTGAAGATTGAAGATTTGGGATTGCTTCTGCCAAAGAAATCTGAGATTTCTACCTCAAGGCAAGTTTTCTACTTGCTAATATGTGATCTAAGATGAATAATTCGTATTGATTGTTGTGGATTGATTTTGGTTTAATAATTTTAGGGCTTTAAGTGGATTTGTAGATTTTGAAACCTTGAAAGTTGATTTGGATATTTATTGGTGTAAATCATAGTTGTTAGATGCATTTATGATTAGTTGGATGCCATAAATGATCTTCGTTTGGGTAGAAATGAGTTGGGGTGATTTGGAGTTACAAAACTCCATAGACAAAAGTAGAATTTCTGGGCTGGGCGAATCAATTCGCCCCTACCGAATCGATTCGCCATAGGGGCAGCTTACAGGTCTGAGTGGACCGAATCGATTCGGCTTGTCCGAATCGATTCCACAATTATGCAGAAAGTCAGGTTTAGCTATTCGAATCGATTCGGCTGGTCCGAATCGATTCGCCCGAATCGATTCGTCTAGGGCGAATCGATTCGGAAATCCTACAGTTTTGAAGTTATTTTTCTAACTCAATTCCACCCTTTTTCTTTAGACTTAAGACTTAGGAACCTTCTTGTATGAAGTAAACTTAGAGTCCTAGATGAGTTAGTTGACTACCCTACGTTAAAAATGGTTCATGTGGGGGGTTATTTCGGGGGTATACAAATTGAGGTTAGGGCATCCTTTTCCTTTAGTTACCGATTATGAGTCTAGGAGTTGTAAGGTCATATTGGGAGACTTTAGAAGTTCAATTGAGCTATCATAGTCTTGATGGTTTATAATAACATCACAAAAGAATGTTGGGAGAATAAATTGAGAATTTATTCATTCATTGAGGTTATAATGATGGCATGAATTACGTACGGCTACGGATAAAGTGAGATGTACTTATTAATATGGTAAATGATAATTTACCTAATCATGAATATGGTAAATGATAATTTACTTAAACACACCTCTCTAAATGCCATCATAAGGGAAGTTGCGCGCGTGAGGTGAAGCCCCCTGGCTAATGAATGCAGGGTGGATATAGTCCTAGGCCATATGAGCGCTTATTGTATGTTTTCTGAGATGGTGAGGTAATTCCGGGTGTGGTTATGACTCTCCCGCAGGCATATGGACGCTTCCCGACGTCTTGTGTTGTAGGTGCCTAGGTTGTCTTGGTTGATAGGCCCTAGAAGATGATGGTCATTTAGGGGCGCGCACAGTGGGGAAACCCGGACGGGCGGTCTTAGAATCGTTATATGTGTATGAATATAACTATTCTTATTCAAGTTGGACTTGATTTATGATAAATGCCACAAAGAGCATATAATAGTGATTATATTCCTGATAAGGAATGGAATGCCACAAAGAGCATATAACAGTAATTATATTCCTAATAAGGAACGGAATGATGAAGTGAATTAGTGTAAATAATGAAAGTTTTTAATTAATGTTAATTATTCATACCCTCTTGCATATCTAAATTAAACTTACGATCATTTAATTTGTTTTAGTTTATGCATTGAATTGTAGGTAGATTCTTATTACTATCAATCATGGTTTACTGCTCATAACTGTCATACTCTTTATTCATCTGGTGATCGTATAAAAATCGGGCCCTGACCCGTTCATATTTCTTGTTGTGCATGAATCTTGTATCCGCTCAAGTGCTCCGCTGCAAGGACGCCCGTACTGACTTTCCTATTCCGGTGTTTTTGGGGAGCCATGATACTTTGTGGATATTACGGGATATATTGTTAGACGCCTTCATTTTTGTACTCTAGTTATGATCGGGTCGTTTACTCGGGCGTATGGCCCCAGCTATTGTATTTGCTTATTGTAATTTATTATGTAATTTACAATAAACTGGTGTATTATGTTGTAATGACTGTTGATCGACAACATATTCGATCCCCTTATTGTATACTTGATGCGGATGTAATATAAGTTCTTTTCTGATTCCACTTTCTTTTTAAATTGGGTTGTTTAAATTTTTTCCTTAACTTATAAAACAAAATTTTTGGCAACCCATTTTTCTGAAATATAGGGTGGTTATCCCGTATACTTATTATATTATTGTGATGCTGAGAAAGATCAATCTATGTTTCCCATTATCATTGAGGTATCGGGCTGGCCACCCCTTATTTTGGTGAGCGGGTTGTCACAATATATTTCACATATCATTAGATCATTTTAGGGCATTTAACCCTAGTTTTTGTGCTGTCATTAATTAACATTGTTTTCCCTTACTATTTTATACATATTGAGAGTATTAGTGAGCTTGAGAGAGGTATAACCCTTGTTGATTGAATAAGACAAGTAAAGCCATCATCCATGGACTTATCCATATTTATGAACCATGTACATCTTGTATTGTGCTTGTTGGTGTTTGTATTCTTTTTTACTTTCTCATATTTTATATTTAGAATGTATTTTCTTGGGTTGTTTTTTATCTTGGATCTTGGGCATGCATGAATCACACCTTTAAGTGAGTGAGTATCTACTACACGAATTTGGATTTACATATACAGTAACCTTAAAAGAATGAAAACACCAAACCGACCCTCAAATGGGTGTCGAGGCATAAGGTCAAACTGATCAGTAGGATCCCTTACACGGTAAGCAAAAGTCCACCCCTTTCTAATCGATAGGCATGTAGGGGGGTTGGGGCGCTCCTCAAATGATTTTTTGGTTTTAAAAATATCTTTACGACCATGGATCTAATTTGTGCAATGTTTACTCCTTTAGAAATGTTATTAAGGGATTATAACTCTTAGGTTTAGCACATTCCCAAACTCGGACGTTGTGAGGGGTGAAATTAACCCCGAAGTAAGGTGAATGCTTGAAAGCGTAATTCTGTATGGAATATGGATCCACCGGGGTTATGATGAGAGTCAAGCTTTTCGAGGGATTTATATAGGGTGATATAGGGTATAAAAATGGGGTATCTAGAGTAAAAAGCATTAAAATTAGCTTGTCATGACACGATTTTTGGACAATCGAATATAAGTTAAAGCAATATCCCAGCCAATATTCTATAATTACGCCTCCGTGCGTGAAACAAATTTTTTAATATTTTTTCAAAATAATGATTATCACTTGACTTAAATCATTTATACTAAAAATACTTTAACTAAATATAGGATATAAAAATACATAAATGAATAAACACCGTACATTTTTATGTCTAGAAACTTTATAGAATTTACATTTAAAATAAATGTCATTTCTTACAAATAAATACGAACAACACATATTCATTACATTGCCCTAATCTCAACTTGTGGCTAACTGATCAACGGATAAACTTAAAACACTTCAGATACACCCGAGAGCACAAGGATAACTTGGGTAAGTATTGCGAGTAATGGTATGAACCATTTAACTCTAAAAACTAAATTGGCACGAAGTAGTTCCCTACACACTTTGGGATAAAATAATATTTTTAAGAGCGTGATATCACGTAATTGCTTTCCTTTTTGTAATCCTCAACATCAAATCATATATATTAAATTAAAAAGCGTGGGTCAACTGTGCAAAATTATGGTTTTAATTTGACTAAATAATTCAATGTTTCGTGAAAAACTAGGATTTTGATTTTAAAAGTTAAATATAATGGTATATTGGTCCCAAAAATATTTAGGGATCAAGTATTTTTAGTAAATATGAATTTTGTTATCAATAATATAATGATGTTAAGACTGAGGGGGTTGAACCAAGTGATTTAGCTAAGTGGATATAGTCAAATAACACATTAAAAAGGAATGTTGATTAGGCATAAATATTCCATATATATCTCCTTAATTTTGATATTTTTTCGATCCCGTATAGTGTATTTAGCCCAGATCTATCTCACATTTATGCAACTAACCCTTTTTGGAAAGTGTTTTGTATTTTATGTATTTCTCTCATGTTTTACAAGTAAATCGCGCAATTAGATCGAAGGGAAAAGCCAAAATTGTGAAAAAAATAAAAAGGGAAGCCATGGGCAATTTCATAATTTGTCAGACAACTGAAAAGTTAAAGATCTTAAAACCACAAAAATACTAAAAAACATGGCACCTCAATCCGCGCTACAGTGAGGAAGTTATGACCATTTGAGGTTGAGAAGAAATATGGGGGCAACACTGCAATTAAGAAGAAATTGGAAAAGCTGAGGCAGAGATTTCGACCAAAATGGTTTGTTCCCTATGCGAACCGGTTTGATCTATGGGTTCGGTTCGGTCTTGGTTTGGTGCATGGGTTAGGCCCAATACTAGAATTTGTTTCCTATCGTTTAGCTACAAGAGTTTGAGTTTATGGGGGGACTTATTTAAACGATTTTTAACACTTGTAAATACTTATTTAGAGTTATTATATATCATTATCATTGAAAGTAAGGCATCATAGGATTAAGAGCTTCTTGGAGCAAGTTTTACATATTTTTGTACTCCATATTCAATTGAAAAGCATAGGGCCCGTTTAGTTGTATAAAATTGTTTTCCATTTTCCATTGCCACTTTTTGCTCTATATCTTTGTTAATATGCATTAAGATGGCAAGAATGAGTGGGAAACTATTTTTTAAACTTAAAAAATTCTAGAAAATGTGTATTTTATTATTTCCAAATTAGCTTAAGTTGGAAAATAATTTTTCATGAAACTTAGAGTGCCAATTTCCTTTAAATTACAAGGTATGCTCTGATACCAATCTGAGAGTGTTAATTTCCTTTAAATTACAAGATATGTCTTAATACCACAATTTTTAATTTCTAAATTTGAGATGGTTCACAATATTCCAAATTTTAAAATTCTTTCAAGATTAACAAATTTTAATGTCTTCAAAATTAAAATAAAGTTAAACTAAACAAATATTTAAATTTCCACTTAAACAAGAATTAATTCAAGCTTGAACTTTGCCAAACAAACCAAGCTGAATATTTCCAAATTAAATTAGCTGACTTGAATTAAAATAAAATTATCTAAATTCAAACAAGCACCAATTTAGTTGTGACTTAAACCATATTTTATATTTTTAACCCTAAGCATGCATCTACGTGATTTTGCAAGATAAAATAAACACACAACTATAAGACCATGATGTATGAGGAATACCCACAACGGAAAAAACCTCGAATGACCCGAACACAGGTCCACTAAGTATGGTTTTACAAAAGACACGACAAAAGACTTACTTCCTCGATTTGACTTCCTCTCAAGCCTTGACGCTTCTTCGTTCTTCTACCTCCGCCTAGTCGACAAATTCGGAATCCACCATCATCTTGGAGTCAACCGATGGGGCACAGCTACTGTCAACCACACACGAAGCCCTCCTTCGTATTCACACCATGAATCAACAAATGGAATCCTGTATAGGAAACTATCTCCTTTTTTGGTAGAGAATGAAACCAGGTGCCAACAAGATGATCTCAAATATATATATATATATATATATATATATATATATTGGAACTTGGATCAAAGTAAACTATGGGTGTAAATTTCGTGTTATGATGGAAATTAAAACATTAAAGATTAACAACACAAATGGGACTTTTGGATAAAGGATTTCGCTCTCAAAGTGTGTTCTAAAATCTCTTAAAAGTCTTACCAAAAAGTCAGTTCCCGCATATTAAAAACTTGTAAAAAGGCAGTGGGATAAAGGGAGGTTAATAAAAAAATTATGGAAAAACTTCTAAAAAATAGAGGTCATTCAAACGACTTCATTCTAACGAGATTACTAACGAGAAAACATAACAAAAATAACAGAATCTCGTTCGAACAATGACGTTCTAACAACCTTTCTAACGAAAAAATAAAGAAAAAATAATAATCTCGTTAGATAGTTCTTTCGAATGACCTGGGAATCTCGTTCGAACGAGATCTCGATTTTGTTTGAACGACTTCTCAGAACACAAAAATTATCTTTAAAAGCCCAAAAACTTTTTTGTGAAGTTTTAAAAAATTTCTGAGGAAGATATAAATTCGTTTTAAAATGTTTTATAAAAGGACACCCATAAATATATTCCAGTCGCTATATATATATTAAATTCCTTCATAGCTTTAGAGACTTTAGAAAAATTGAAATGTTGATGACGATAAACATGGAACGAAAACCAGCAATGATAATATCTCCAATTTAGGCTTAGCCGCTAGGTTTTCAACCCGAATGTCATAGGCTTGAAAGTACACAACAACTTATATCCTATGACTCAATTAGTTTTGTCCAGAATTAAGCCAACACTTATAAATTGACTCAATTGAAAATTTGTCCTTACAAATCTCCCCCTTTGGCTATTTCGGGACAAAAACTAAAAAAATCCTATGGGCCATCAAGCTCATTTAAAAAGACACAATCCCACCTAAAATTAAAAAATTACAGACACTTGACAGACACATTGGATGAGAAGCTTTGCTTGCTTTAAAATATTATCACTTAAGATGAAAACCTACACACTTAAACAGACCATTAAACGCATAGGGAATATATAAATATAAAGTGCATAAATAAAATCTCCCCCTTTGTCTAACATGACCTACTTAAGAAAGCGGCGTCTCCCCTAAGTTAGATCTCACAAATTAAAAGGTTTAGATATCATTTCTCCCTCTTTTTGTTCTAAAATAGATAAAGATTAAAATTACAAATATTAACTCATTTCTCCACAATTAAAATTAATTCTCCCCCTAAATGAAAAAAGGGATAAGCATAATAGAAAAACAAGTGTATAATGCAATGGTGTATAAAGTTACAAGTACAATAAAGAAACATGGCAACAAAAAAGAAAATAATCCACACGAAGATTAATAGATTCCAACTACGATGCAATAGTAAAAAGATATCCACTAGAATATTCAAAGATAAACATGTGAAATCAATGAAAAGTCGCAACAAGATAGATACCTATAACAACACTAAGAATACATGGAGTAGATAGCAAGGCAAAGACTCAAAAATAAATGATACCATATATATAAATACTCAAAAGATACCAATGATACTCAATCACATATATAGGTATAAACACAACACAAGACACAAAATACATTAAACTATCCACACTGATATGGCATAAATGTGTCTAAATAACCTTGTGATAAACGGAGTGAAGGGGTGTGAACTAGAGATAAGAAAATTATGACCCAATCACTTAAAAATGTTCAAGGAGTTATATTTTATTACAAAACTTTACCAAACATAGATTTACCCTCATGTGACACAATAAAGCGAACTCAAAGAACAAACAAGCACAATGCATACAAGCCTAGAATTTTGATGATTCTATAAACCAATAGACTCATGACAAAATAAGTATAACTAGGATATATTGTCATTTTACAAACCCGTTGAGATTTCCATCCAAACTCCCTCATATATAGTAATTCTTTTTCTTTTCTTTTTAATGAACATACCAACTAACCTATTTAGGCCTTGGCTACTTTTTACAATGCCACACTTTTTTAGCCCTTTTTAAACTCTTTGGGTCTTTGCTACTTTTTACAATGCCACACTTTTTAGACCCTTTTCGTGCACCTTCATGTATATTTTTTTATGCACGATAAACAAATCTCACGTGCAACTGTTCTTACATGCACAAATCCTCCATAGTCATAGAAACATGTAAATGACAAAATTGATAGGAGAACATCTCACATAGCTCAAATATACATGTGAAGTTAAAGTTCAAAGAGTTTGTGCATGTGTGTGAGAGGCATATAAAGGAGAATCCATAAAGCAACTCAAAAGTAAACTTCTCCATGCAAGCATGATAAAGAACATTTTAAGAATTGAAAATCATAACCAAAAGTTCTAGCCACATGGAAGCGGGGGAATGATATTGTATTCAAACACAAGTTTATGCCACATAAAATGTGTAAAACTAAAATACACAAAAAAATCTTTTTGAGTTTTTAAAATTTTTAAACAAACACCATAAACAAAAAAAATTAACTCAAAAGAGAGACAAAATCTTTTTTTTTAAATAAGACCAAATAAATCAAATTAAATATAAAAAAAATGCACATATCATAATTCTAGCACAATTTATATAAGGAAGCATAAACTAGAATATAACAAACACACATACAACTCGTAAAAATCTATCATGAATCACAAAAGCCAGTGTATGTAAACAAAACTAACACAATCAACCTTAAGATTTAGTGAGGGAGGAATTATGTGCAAGTAAATGAGAATCATAAACTCTATCACGTAAAGCCTTCAAATCAGATCTCCTAACCCACATGAGTGAACAAGTGACGCTCTCGGGATTTGGTGACCTTGGCGACTCTACCCTTTGTCTTTCTAAGACCTTTTCTAAGATCAAAACAAAATTTCCTAAGGTTCCCCTTCCGAACACAATGTGTGCAAGTGAAAACTCGGCGTGAAGTATTACCTAAGGATTGATCTTTTCTAGTGTTCCTAGACAATTCTCTCAAAATCATGGCTTTAGCATTATTAGCGGAAGCATTTTGAGTGTCAAATTCAATACCCTAGATGTCATCTTTGATTTGGACGGTGCCTAAGATTTTATCTAATTTATCCGACCTACACTCTAAATCAAATTTGACCCAACTTGAGTCTTTCAATTTCTCTCTTCAAATTCGAGAAGCTCTTTCTTCATAGCCTCCATTAAACGTCTAAGGCTATCTCTTTAACCTTCAACGTACTCTAGCTTCTCACAAAGGGTTCTCTCACGTGCCTTAAGATCATCAATTAAAATACTTTCATCATTATCTATGGCAAGTTCTCTCATTTATGCTTCTAACTTCAAGTTTGCACTTTTTTAATTTCAACGACTCCGCATACAACTCACGAAAGGCTACTTGAAGTTCACCCGCCTCCACCTCTTCTTCATTATCACTCTCTTCTTCACTCTGTTTACCAATAAACTCATGGGATTCACAAATAGTGGACACGAAAGTGTCATGTATTAATTTATCCTCAATGGAAGATTTTCAACTATCGCTCACATGACATGCCATGAATGCGGTAAAATTGCGCTCAATAGGGGAATCGGGTCCCTCTTTCGGTTCAATATCACTAAGGGTGGAATTATATGAAATCGATCTCTTTCCCTCCTTCCTTAGTTTAGTGGTACACTCGAATGCCCTATGGACATAACCCTCACAACCATAACATTTATTTGACTCATCCCTATTAAGGTCTTCATTACTATTTTTAGGGAATTTCTCAACTTTATTATGCTTAAACTTCTAAAACTTCTTATAATCATTTTTAAGTTTCTCATTATTAATCCTGAGAAATTTTCTAAACTTCCTAAGAAACAAAAGCTATATCTTTTAAGTCAATCTGAAACTCATCATCCAAAATCGATGTTTCCTCCTTTCGGGCTTTCAAAGCTCTTGTCTTTCTTATTCTCATCCTTGGTGGAAAACATGTCAAGTTCATAGGTTTGTAAGTCACCTACGAGCTCTTCAAGTTTCGTAGAGTCTAAAGTGCCTAAAGAATTTAAAACGGTCACCTTTGGAATAAATCTATCGGGTAAAGACCTCAAAATTTTCTTTACGACATGGTTGTCGGGTGTCTTTTCTCCCAAATTAAAACAAGAATTCACAATAGCGGACAATCTCACATATAAATCATCAAAAGTCTCACTTTCTAGAATTTTAATGGTTTCAAATTGAGTGGTGAGGTTTTGGAGTGTAGAAGCTTTAACGACACTTGTACCTTCATGGGTGAGTTGGAGTATATCCCATGCCTCCTAAGACGTTTCACACGTCATAATTCGGGGAAATTCCTCTGGTGTGACCACACTAAAAAGACCATTTAAAGGAATTAAAGTTTTCTAACTTAGGCTCATTATCACTCCATCTTTCTATGGGTTTAGGAACACGACATTCTTCTTCTAGATATGTTAGTGGAAACCACCCTTTAACGACACACAACCAAATCTGCTCATCTAAAGATTTAAGTTCCAGCCTCATACGCTCTTTCCAATGAGCATGGTTGGAACCATAAAAAATAAGAAATTTTGTAAAAGGCATATTTTCCATAGTTTAAACCCTAAAATGAACAAAAAGGATCTTAACACAACAATTTAACGTTCTCGCTCTGATACCAATCTGAGACTGCCAATTTCCTTTAAATTACAAGATATGCTCTTGATACCACAATTTTTAATTTCTAAAATTGAGATGGTTCACAATATTCCAAATTTTAAAATTCTTTCAAGATTAGCAAATTTTAATTTCTTCTAAATTAAAATAAATTTAAACTATTTAAATTTCTACTTAAACAATAATTAATTCAAGTTCTAACTTTGCCAAACAAATCAAGCATGAATATTTCCAAATTAAATTAGTTGGCTTGAATTAAACTAAAATTACCCAAATTTAAACAAGCACCAATTTAGTTATGACTTAAACCAAATTTTATCTTTTTAACCTTAAACATGCATCTACACGATTTCGCAAGATAAAATAAACACACAACCACAAGACTGCGATGTATGAGGAAAATCCACAACGCGAAAAACCTAGAACGGACAAGCCACAAGTCAAGTAACTATGGTCTTACAAAAGACACGACAAAATACTTACTTCCTCGACTTGACTCCCTCTCAAGCCTTGACGCTTCTTCATTCTTCTACCTCCGCCTAGTCGACAACTTCAAAATCCACCACGTCTCGGAGTCCACCGATGGGTCACCGCTACAGTTAACCACACACGAAGCCCTCCTCTGTATGCACACCAAGAATCAACAAACAGAATCCTTCATAGGAAACTATCTCCTTTTAAGGTAGAGAATGAAACCCGGTGCCAACGAGATGATCTCAAACAAATATATATAATGGAACTTGGATCAAAGTAAACTATGGGTGTAAACTTTATGTTTTGATGGAAATTAAATCATTAAAGATTAAGAACACAAATGGGACTTTTGGATAAAGGATTTTGCTCTCAAAGTGTGTTGGAATATATCTCAAAAGTCTTACCAAAAAGTCAGTTCCCGCACTATTAAAAACTGGTAAAAAGGTAGTGGGATATAGGGAGGTTAATAAAAAACTGATGCAAAAACTGCTCAAATGCGCAGGTCGTTCGAACGACTCGAAAATGTTGTCCAAACGACTTCGTTCTAATGAGATTACTAATGAGAAAACAAAACAAAAACAATGAAATCTCATTCAAACAACTTCGTTCGAACAATGTCGTTCTAACGACCTTTCTTACGAAAAAAATCGAAGAAAAAGTAACAATATCGTTAGATAGTTCGTTCGAACGACCTGGGAATCTTGTTCGAACGAGATCCCAATTTCATTCGAATGACTTCTCAGAACACCAAAAAAATCTTTAAAAGCCCAAAAACTTTTATGTTAAGTTTTAATAATTTTCTGACAAAAACATAAATTCGTTTTAAAATATTTTATAAATGGACACCCATAAAAATATCCAAGTCTCTCTATATATTAAATGCATTCATACCTATAGATACTTTGGAAAAATTGAAATGTTGATGATGATAAGCATGGCATGAAAACCGGTAATGACGATATCTTCAATGTAGGTTTAGCCGCTACGTCTTCAACTCGAATGCCATAGGCTTGGAAGGACACAACAACTTATATCCTATGACTCAATTCATTTTGTCTGAAACTAAGCCAACACTTATAAATTGACTCAATTGGAAATTTGTCCTTACAGAAACCACATTCTTATTTCCATCTAAGGGGCATACTTTGTCAAGTTATAACACAAAATATGGAAAATAGTTTTCCACAACTAAACGGGCCCATGGTATTTCTAGAATTTCATTTAAGCTTAGTTCTTATTACATGCTTTACATTTTCGTTATTGGTAACTTTAATTTCCTGCATATTTCTTGTTATTTTTTAATCATGTCTCCATACAAATCAATCTATTCATCCGTAGAAATTACGATAATGTTCGGCTAGATTTATAGAGAGTTGGGGAATATGGACCCAACCTAGGCATGGATGTTAGATATAAAATTTGACGTAATCATACGTAATTACTAGGGTTTGATACTTTTACTGGACTAATATTACAGGTCTCTTAACTTAGTTTGTCGTAGGGAACCGTAGTGTTTGAGGGTACGATACACGTGTCAATAAATTTGTCATTTGCATTAATTTAGTTGTTGACTGAATATTATGCGAAGTAATATTCTCACATATTTAGTGCTTAGATTTCATTAATGTTTTATTTTAATCACTTATATAATTATCAAGAATTTTGTATCTAACAAAAATACCAATAGTTCGGGGGATTGGATCCCGACTCCACTTTTTCCAAATAGTTTTCAAAAATTAAAATTCTAGTTTCTTGCTTTCTTTAAAATTAAATTTCACTTGCTATTTTAAGATTTCTTGGTTAATTATAAATTTTCCCAAAAATCAAATTACCTTTTCTTTTATTTTGAGAGTCGATACCCAGATTTCAGAAGCCTACTTTGTTATCGTCAAAACGTTTATCCTCCTATTTTTTGAGGATTTGACACCGACTTACCGGGCATTACTTGAGCGACCAACTTGCACTTGAGTCGTAGGTAGACACGTAGTACACACATTCTATGTCACGTCAAGTTTTTAGTACCGTTGCCGAGGAGTGAGGAGACACACTAGGTTAGGTTGAATTAATCTAAGAATTTGACTCTAAATCCTAAAAAGATAAAAAAAAAATCATAAATCCCAAAAGTTCAAAAAAAATTTAAAAATAAAATAAAATCTCTCGAAACTTTAAATGCAAAATACTCAGCCCAATTCAATTACCGGGCCTATAATCAAAATCCCTCCCTCTAGCTATAACACTCCAATCACTCCAAATATCTGGGTCCCACCTCCTACACCGTGCAGTCACACCACGAGTCGTATGTCTCGAAATTTTGATGAGGAAAGTGATTCTATTATTATGACTGCGATGTCTGATAACGCAAATTTCGAAATGGGTGAAGGGGTGATGTCGTATCGCCCCATAAGAGACCTCTTATACCTCAAACGAACTATTGCTCTGGGATGCATTATATTCCCGTAGAATACGGGGAAATTCCACTTTTAGAATGGGATGATTCAAATTCTCTCATAATTTCATGGTATGGACTTAGAGAAGTCGTATCTCCACAGTAGAGAGTTCGAGTATGCGTGCGAGATGTATAACGATCAAGCTTGCACCCAAGATGTAGTGCACCTCAAGCTTTTCCCACTTTCACTTAAGGACAAGGCCAAGATTTAGCTTTTCCCGACGTATATCACATATGTGTCGTGTTTACAACCTTTCATGTGTAATTTCGGGAATATTCATCGACACCGAACTCAAATTAACCTTTTATGAGAATTTAGAGGGTGACAACTCTGGATTTTATTAATTGTCCAAATGTGATTAATCTAGTTAACACTTATTTTTCCATGTAACCATTTATGCTATTTATCCCATGTGAGTAAGTCGATTCTCAACCTATAGTTTTACTCGATTTATTAATCAAAGTTTATATACATGCCTAGTTTATTTATTTGCTCTCCTATCATCTTTTACACTTTTATTCGAGAAGTATTAAATTAATAGAATTCTAACAACTAGTCTCTGTGGATTCGATACTCGGACTGGCCGTTGTACTCCCGTAAAGAGTCTAATAGTTTAGGTTTTTTTATATTGAGGCGATGAATCAAACAATGACAGTGTCCTTACATGAACACACAGTTCACTCTTAATCAAAATGGCACTGTTGTCGAGAACTAGTTTTAGCTTCAATTTTATTGACTTAGTATTTCTACTATTTTTCTTTCTATTGTATTTTTTTAACCGGTTTTTGCAGACTTGGACATCTGAGCACCAAGAAACGTCGAATTCGCGCCTACACACCACACTATTAAGCGTCCATCGAGGAACCATTTTGGTTAAGTATGTCTTACACTAATGTTTTAGTAGTTGTAATGCTTTGGGTTCAGGAGTTTGTCAAAAGAATAATTTTCAAATTCCCTCTAAGCCTATAAGTTTTGGTGAATACTTGCATGTTGAGAAGAATGAAAATTGCAAGATTACTTTTGGCGAGTATTTATAAAATCAAAATAACGATTTGGGGATTTATGAAACTTATTCTAATGACAAAATGCCTCAAACTTATTACAATAATGAAGCTGAAAGCCATTGCTTCTCCGAACTATTATGACAATAACTTTCAAAGTTTTTATACGACTAATCTTGAAAATTACAATAATAGTTATCAAATTAGTCTCTTTTAGAAAGTTGCGAAACCACTGGATTCATTTGGTGCGTTGTTGCAAAATCAAAAAAAGGAAAATTTTGACAACTTTTATCGGGAGGAGAATCATTGTTGGGAGCAAGACTTGGATTTATTATTTAAAACCAACGATGATTCTTCTCTTGAAACTTTGGGAAGACGACGAATGTTTTGAACTAAATGTGGAATTCAAGGTTCTTGAGCCGGCGATGCCTACTTTGGAACAAACTATTTTGCGTTTAGACCAAGGCATAATGGAGAATGAAAACGGTGACAGTATGGAGATTGACACACTTTGCAATGAGATGATTTCTTCCTTGAACACCAAAGATGAGTTGAACACTCGTGTTTTACCTTAAACAATTTTGGAAGAACATTTCACTGAAAGTGAAACTTTTTCCTTTGGAATTCAACCATCGAGCGATGACGAGTCATCTCTTCAAGTTGAATTCATTTCCTCCCCATTTTCATTCACCGTTATCCAACCATTACAGCATTCCTATGAGTCGATTGAAAGCATTAAAACGTTCAATTCGTTCATCGACGAAGAATACTTGCTTGAGTTGCTTGCTTTGATAGGATCCTCTTTGTTGTGTGCCCCTCCCTCCATGATTTTTAAAAATTCTTTGGTAGGAGATTTATTTTTTCTCAGATCCCATGTGTGCATGTCTCCCGACCAATCCACACCCCACATCATTCCCCAATAAATTTTGATTGATGATCGTTCCTTTCTTTTGACGTACACATACCTTCCGTTGTTCAAATGCAATTCTTATTTTTCAGAAGGTATGCACTTAATTGAAGGATCGCCAATTATCCCTCAAAATCAAATCATTGTTTGGTTGGACCCTCAGAATCTCAACTCTTATTATATAATTAAGTGAGTAGTTTAAATTTGGGTTGTACATGTCAATTCTTTATTTTTATTTCAATATAGTTTTTAATGTGTTAGTGAAATTTTTCTTTATTTTTTTTGTATGCTTGGTTCTAACATTTTTTGTAGATTCAACGAACTTGAATTTGCAGAGATTGTGCGTCCCGGATATGCGTTTGTTAAAAAAATGATAAAAAACTTACAAAAAATATTTTTTCCACACATTCATACTTATTTTTTATGCATATATTTTCTTATTTGTGTGTGTGTATCACCCATTGTGCATTCCATCCTTAAATTAGTATTGTAATGTATATATACTTATTTTTTATATTTTATTTATTTATTCTTATATTTTAGTTTGTAGTTTGTCCACTTTTATTTTAATTTTTCATTTCCCCCATCATTTCCCATTGCAAAAAAAGCAAGTCAAATTTCTACATCATCGATCGATCGATGGATTGAATTTTGCCTAAGACTTAAGGCAGTACGCTGGTTATTAAATCATCGATCGATAGATGACTTTTATCGATCGATTGATCGATCGATTAAAGACTCCGGCCTGCTCGTTTTCTGTCCATTCTCTTCTTATTTCTCAAACTCACCTCTACTGAGTCCCCCCATTTTCGTGTCCTAGTTTTTCCCCACCCATACTTCACTCCATTGCACACATTTTTGCATAATCAAGGTATCGATTCTTCCTATTTAACTTATCTATTTGGTGTTATTGGTTGATAATTGTCATTATTTCGGGGTTTTCTCTACATTTTGACACTTTGTGAAGTTATAGTTGGGTGTGTCCCAAATTGTTTTGTTCCAACATGTTTTAGGCTTTCTTATTGATTAATAACCATTCATGAACACATTTTTTTATGGATTCTTATATTTGTTCATGAATGCAGTATTGTTGTTGGTTCAAATGGCACTCACACACCCTTATATTACATTATGCATACCAAGTGTTTGTTAAAATTCCTAAACCATTTTTTTTCGAGATGTTTAGTATACACTTGTGTATTTGTCACTCGTTGTTGCACCTTGATTCATTTTGTCACAATGTGGTATGCTTTCAAACGTTTTCACATACTTGCAAACACCATTTCAACGTGTTTACCGACTAACTTTTAATTGCGCTTTACAATTTATTTTGTCTCACCTAATTATTATTTTGTAGGTTGAAACGGTCAACATCCAGAATTACAAATCAACCAAGTGTGTACGCTCCAATGGATTTAAGGGATTTCGATGTGAAAGGGAAAAGGGACTGGTTCTAGGCCTGTTTTCATACTCAATGCCTTTGGCCTATCATTATGCATGGAACCTTACTCATGTACCGGAAGTGGCGCGAGTCATCCTGGGTCTTCATAATTAGGAGGTTTTTCTTTCCACGTATGGTCGCATCAATGGGAAATTGGTGCGTATTTTTTATGCGACATTCGTGGTGGTGAAAGGAAGGCAGACTTCATACGAGGCTATGGTGAGGGGTGAAGATTTCTTTCAGCTTCTCAGACTTGGCGAGGTTTATGGGTGGAGTTTCATACCTCGAGCCATCGGTCCATTTTGGGACAAGAATATTTTTGGGCTTGATACATTGATCCAAAAACTTGCACCATGAGAGGTTTGGACTGACAAGAAAGCATTTCGGGTAGTTTACAAGGAGGCTTTGTCCTGATTGCTACACTACATCAATGTTCACTCCTTTATGGTCATGACCAACCGGTCGAAGGTGCGCCATAAGTATGAAGCATTCATCTGCTCTCTTGAACCAGTTGGCCAACGTCAATTTTCCTAAAATATTTTTGTATATAATGTACTCCACATCCAAGGAGAGAGCCCCCAGTTATTCCCTCCCATTTCCTTCCCACATCACTCAGATATGTTCGAATCACGATTGCCCCGAGTTGGATTCTGATAGATAACGTGACCCGATGAAACTCCTTAACAAATATAATATTACGAAGATGTTGGGTCACCCTTGGGGACAGCCGGGTAGTAAGAGGCTGAGGACATAGGTTTCCGACGATGCTGGTGAAGAGGCGGAGATTAGAGCGACTGAGCAGTGCCCATAGCAGCAGTACTATTCGGCATCACTAGAGGCGTGCTCAGCGACGGTGGAGTTGCATGTGGACCGTCGATTCGATGCATTTGAGGCCAACTACCAGAGAGATTTTGGCATTATGCACTCGATGATGTGGGACATGTATACATATCAACGAGGGCAAGATGCGCAGCTCCTGCCATACTATCAAAAGCTTTATGTGCCGACTGATCCTAATGCACTGGGACCCTCTGTTGGTTCTGGTTTCTGAGTTGTTTTGCGTTGTAATGGGAATTATTCATTTTTTCTTTCTTTCTTTATATTTTTATTGTATTAAATATTTAGGATGTTTTAGTTTTATTAAGTTGTTTTATGAAACTATGAAATATGGAATGATAATATAGTTGTTGGTTATCTATTGGATGTTGATGTGTGTGACCCTCCACTTTTATAAAATCAATTGTTCACCATCAATTTATCTAGTATTTGCAGTTCAGCCCATCTATATTATTATGACTTACGACATCATTTATTTTAACTTAATTCTTGTTGTACATATTTTTGTTTTTTTTGTTTGTATAGGGCTCACGTTGACTACCTCGGGGATTGTTCCAAATTGGGGTGATTTATTTCTATCTCCATCTTTTTCAAAGTGTCTTTAATTACACTGAGGATAATGTGCGTTTAAAGTTAGTGGGTGTATGATTATTCATCTCAATTTCTATTTTATCCTCATGATCCATGTGTATATTTATTAATTAAATTTATAGAAAAATAAAACTAAAAAAATAAAAAATAATAATTTTCAAAAATTATTTTCTTTATTTCTTTTCTCTTTCTCGGGCCTCTTGCCCTAATTTCCTACTATAAATTTAATAATTACCCTATCCAATTGCTAATTCAATGATGAATTTTCTATTTCGTTCATGTTATTAAACTTTAGTCCTCAAATTAGTTAATATTGGGAATAAATGCATGAATTAAACATTGAAAACCAATGAGCATTTGAGCATATTAAATATATGATTTGGTAGGACAATTATAACTTGGTATCTTTTTATTTCTTTGTGTACACTAAAATCGAGCGAGATTTGTGCTTTTCTTTACTTGTGAGTGTTATACATTACTCTTGCCTCCTTGAAAACGTTAAATTCGTTGGTAATCTCATTATTCTTTCATTGATCGTTCATTAATTGAGTTCATTTTGAATGTGTTACTTGAGCATGATTTTCAAACTTGTTTTGACTTGAGAATTGTATAAACTTTAACAAAGGAGTACCTCTTTATTATATTACCCATATTGACCTTGACCTCACCCTTTATGTTTTCCCTCATCAATCCCTTTGAGCCTTAATATATCCTTTCGTTTCATAACCTCAAATCCTATATCCAACTCCAAATTGGAGTTATATTCCATATGCATTACCTTCCATACTTTTATTTAGAATGATAATTGGGATTGAATGATGTTCTTGCTATGTGGTTGCAATTAAGCATGTGAGAGTGAAAAGAAAAAGAAGTGAAAAAAGAAGAGAGAAAGGAAAACAAAAGAAAAAGTGAAGAAAAAGAAGATAAAAAGAAAAAAACAAAAGAAAGAGAAAGTATTTCCATTTTGTATGTAGTGTGCAATAATCTGTCACTTTCCCATGTTATATTCGACGCTTATTATGGAAATCATTTTCCAATTTTGAAATTGCCCACAATTTTCCATTATTCCAAGTGCTTCATCCCCAAACACATTTGAATCCGTACATACTCCCTTCATTCCATAACCTCGACCCCAAAACTATATTACAGCCCTATAAAAATCCTATGTGATACTAAGGTAAATTTGATTTGAAAGTCATAATAATTGCAATAATCTATGAAAGTGAATTTCACCTCTTTAATGAGGATATACTTTCATTGAGATTATATATTTTAATTTTATATACAGAATTCTTCATTCATGACATGTGTGCGAACTAATTTCCATTTACATTTACTCAATATTCCCGCATGTCTCATGTGTTACACCCCATTCCGAGTGCTTTTATTTGTTGAGTGTAATGTCTAGAGAGGATTGAGTGTAAGCATGCTCTAATTTTTATTAGGGCTATAGGAATTTTTATAGAATCAAAGCTTTTATATGTGCATGCACCCCACTCACATTTAATGTTTCAATTCCATGTAGTTATTCTTTTAATGTTGATAGTTTTGGATTAGTGGGAAAAATTCTCATTTGCTCTGTTAATGATATGTTGAAATATCTAGTTGTTGTTGAGCTTGGCATATTGGTTGGTGAAATTCCATTCAATATCTAGTTGTTCTTCAGCTTTATTAATTTAATACTTTTTGAATAAAAGTGCAAAAGATGATAGGTGAGCAAATAATTAAACTAGGCATATATTTAAACTTAGATTAATAAAACAAATAAAACTATAGGTTGAGAATCGTCTCCCTCACACGGGCTAAATAGCATAAATGGTTACATGGAAAGAAAAGTGTTAACAAGATTAATCACATTTGGAAAATTAATCAAACCCAGAGTTGTCACCCTCTAAATTCTCATGGAAGCTTAATTTGAGCTTGGTGTCAACGAATATTTCCAGAATTACACATGAAGGGTTGTAAACATGGCACATACATGACATACACCGTTAAATCTCCTAAGTGTGATACGAAGAACAGTTAACCCATCAAAACTACCCTAAACTCATCATACCATAACATAGAAACTAATTAACCCATGTGAGTTTAATAATCTCAGACTAGATTACAAGGCATGTTAAATGAAAGCAAGTAAATATAGGTTAACAAAGCAAGTAAATAAGAAATTTAAGCTTAAAATAAGAAAAGACAACTTGAATAAATGAAGAAGAAGGTGAATAGTGCTACTTACAAACTCAAATGGGTGAAACCCTAAAAGGAATATGGAAGATGAGCCCCCCTAAACCAAAACCTAAAAGTAACCTAAAAATTCAAGATAATAAAATTTATATCTTACAAAAACACCCCTAACCAACTTATATAATGAGTTGGTAAAATAAAAAGGGTAAAGAAAAGAAAAAAAAAGGAAACCAACTACCAAAATTCCGCAACCATCGATCGATCGATCTGAGACAGCCCCTCTGCCTACCTTCGTAGGCTAAATTGGAAATTCTAGTCGATCGGCATTTCAAGGCCAGTCAATCGGAGCTATTTTTTTAGGGGTCCTTTGGTCATCATAAGGGAGAAAGGTCCATAATGGAATTGGCTATAACTTCCTCATCCGGGCTCAAAACGACGTACCATTTGTCACCACGCGAAGCTAACTCAATGAACTACGCTTCCATAGAATTCCAATGAGCAAGAGGAAATGACTAAAATGACCTTGAAATTGAATTAAATGATAAAACTTCACTAAAATGCAACCACTTGCTCCGTTAAGCGATCCAAAACCTACAAAAGATCACATAAACCATGCAAGGCATATATATATATATATATATATATATATATATATATATATATATATATATATATATATATCCTTGATTGATAAATTCTTTAAAAATTATTTCTAAATGATTTCTATGTTCTTGCTTATTATTACTAAATATTAATATGTCATCAATATATACTATACAAAAGTCAGAATGTTTTTTAAAAATAGTATCCATTTTATTTTGAAAAATCTGTGGTGCATTCTTTAAACCAAATGGCATGACTAGCCATTCAAAATGTCCTTCTGGACAAGTGAATGCTGTCCATTCTATTGATTCTTTGTGCATTCTTATCTGCCAAAAGCCAGATTTACAATCAAATTTAGAGAAGTATTTTTTATTTTGGATTTTATTAATTAGTTCATCTTTATTAGGTATTTTGTAGCTATCATCATAGGTATTATCATTTAATCTTTTATAGTTAATTACCATTCGTGCTTTATTTCTTTTAATTTCACTATGGTTTCGTACCATAAAAGCGGGGCTTCTATGTCTACTAGTGCTTTAAACCAAATGGCATGACTAGCCATTCAAAATGTCCTTCTGGACAAGTGAATGCTGTCCATTCTATTGATTCTTTGTGCATTCTTATCTGCCAAAAGCCAGATTTACAATCAAATTTAGAGAAGTATTTTTTATTTTGGATTTTATTAATTAGTTCATCTTTATTAGGTATTTTGTAGCTATCATCATAGGTATTATCATTTAATCTTTTATAGTTAATTACCATTCGTGCTTTATTTCTTTTAATTTCACTATGGTTTCGTACCATAAAAGCGGGGCTTCTATGTCTACTAGTGCTTTTTTGTATTACTTTTAAATTTAATAATTCTCGAATTTGTATTTTAAATTCTTCTTGATCTATTATTTCACAAGCAATATCTTTTGTTTTTATAGTTATGTCAGGATTTATTATATTTAGTTTTGCTTCTATTTTATTTTTGTTCCAATGTTTTTGAGGGTCTTCACCTATTATTTCAGTTTTCTCCGCTAATCTAATTAAATCTTCTAATTCTAATTTAGTATTTTTAAAAATGATTTTATTTAAATTATTACATTCGATTTTAAGACAATCACTATCTTCAAGATATTGGAGATAGTCATTTAAATAATCTGTTTCAATATTTAATTCATTATTGCATTTTATGTCTTCAATTTGTTCAGTTGATTCTAATATTATATTATTATTGAGAACCCTTACCACCGATCATATATATATATATATATATATATATATATGCCTTGCATGGTTTATGTGAGCTTTTGTAGGTTTTGGATCGCTTAAGGGAGCAAGTGGTTGCATTTCGGTGAAGTTTTGTCATTATATATATATATATATATACAAAACTGAGATTATACAGTATATGAGCATAAATATAGGTAATAACGGATACAACAGTGCTACAATGCATATGCAATATTCGTGATGTATTAGTAACCGAATGCGACGTTAGATTCCAATCAACATGTTGTCCAAAAACAACAACCAGTCACACCTTACCAACAAATCAAACTAATGAAAACTCTACCTCTCGCGCCTTATGTGACCCCACAACAAAAGAGTCTCGAGGACACTCTTACTCAATTTATGCAAACTTAATCAACGATAAATGCCCAAAATGCTCAAACTTTTGCCGACATAAAGGCATCGCTTTCTAAGTTGCAATCCTCTTCAAATGTCCAAAAGAATGAAAAATTTTCCACCCAAGGTCAATGACTTATCTAAGGTCAAAACTATGTGAGCTCTACTCCTGATGAAAATTAAGAGCAATGCCAAATGGTAACCACTCTACGTAGTGAAAGAGTTGTTGACTTGTCCCTTCACCACATGACATGTAAAAAGATAAGGAGGTTTTGCGCGGCATGTAAGAGGCCGAAGATGACCCCTTGGAAAAGAGTGAAAATGAAGACACGGTTAGGCCCAAAGTGGTAGTGAAACTGCCTATATCCACACCATACCCTCAACGGTTCGTCCCTCCTCCTAAAGGGGACGTCCGTGATGACATTTTAGATGTGATAAAGTAATTGAAGATAAACCTACCTTTCCTCGAGGTTATAAAGAAAATTCCCATGTATGCTGAGTTCTTAAAGGACTTGCTTATGGTGAAATGTAAATGAAAGGTAAAGAAGAAGGTTTTCTTAGCAAAAAATATGAGTTCGGTACTATTGAGAGACATCCCACCAAAATATAAAGATCCAAGTGCCCCCACTATTTAGTGCATTATCGGAGAGAATAAAATTGAGAGATATTTATTAGATTTAGGGGAGAGTATCAACATTCTACTTTATACTATCTATAGAAAGCTTGATTTGGGAGATCTTAAGCCAACTAAAATTACTCTCCAAGTTGCAGATCATTCTGTGAAGGTACCCCGTGGGATATTTGAGGACGTGATCATCCAAGTCGACACTTTCTACTTCACAATAGATTTTATCATATGGGACACGGTGCCCTCCTCCCCATTGAGTCATCATGTTCCCGTCATTCTTGGTCGTCCGTCCTTAGACACGGCTAATGCGTTGATTAATACGCGTAATGGGAAAATGCAACTCACGTTTAGGAATATGACTCTTGAAATGAATATCTTCAACATAACCAAGCAAATGGGTGATGAGAACGATTTACACGACATGAAACTTACCGAGGAGGTAGTACACGAACAAATTAAGGGTAATAATTTTGAGGATCCACATGAGGCGTGGTTAGTAAAGCCTATCGAGAGAGAGAGAGAGAGTATTCAAAATTTGATCGAGAGATACGTACGACGAGAGAGATGCTAAGTGAGAATGAAGTTCATGATGCAACTGATCTATGTGCATGGACACCTGCGTTGTCTTTAGATATAAATCTTGAAAATTTTGAGAAAGAATTCGATCTTATGGATAAGAACCTCACTATTGAAGTTTAATTGTTACTGGACTCATATTGTCACTAAGATGAGAGCAACTGGAAAGATAAGATAGATGAATTCCTTCCTTGAGAACATCCACCCATCCTATGTAAGTTATCAGATGCGATCAAGGACATAACTAGAGTATCATCTGATTTTGAGCCCAATCCATGCTTTCTCGAGTTTAAGGGCAATCTAGGCTTAGTGTGTCATTCAACATTTTAGTATGATAGTCTCTCCAAGTCTGACCATTTACGCTATAAGGTAATTGGGCACCTCGATGATTTCACTCATCGCATTCATCATTTGCCTCTAGGTGTTCATTTTATCTATTGGACCGATTTCCAATTGTTCAGACTTTTGATATATGATTGGGGAAGTGGAGACGATTTATCAGACTCCGTATACGGGGTTGAGTAAGTTTTTGAATAGAAATCATCCTACCCCGACACATGTGGGGTGAGATTTTATTGTATATTTAAGTCTAGTGAGTGTGTGGAGTGTTTAGGATTGCGTTGAATGCGAATTGTGTTTGATTTTATTATTGTCCCTTTGCATTTCAAATATTTGTTTGTTTTATTTTTGCAATATTCTTTTCTTATTCAACTTTTAGTCCTTTTCATTGAGGACAATGAAAAAGTCTATGTTGGGGGGGGGGGGGGGGGGCATGTGCGTCTTTTAAACTTCATAAATTTTATAACGCCAAAAAATTGAAAAATGTCAAAATTTTCAAAAGAATCAAAAAATTGGAAAAATTCAAAAATGTTTTTCTACAAAATAAATAAAAATTGGAATTTAAAATCTTCAAAAATATCACTAAATTTTTGCTTGAGTTCTCAATTTGTAAAAATCTAATGCACTAAGCCAAAATTGATCAAAAACGGAAATTGAGCCAAAATTGATGACTTGACGAATAAGTGTGGAGATTTTTAACTCGGTGAGATTTTTTAGCCCATCACATTTTTTGAGTAATTAAATCAATCTGAGTTAAAAGCTAACTCAGAAGTTATTTTCATTGATAAAAACTCATTGATGATCTCTAAATCTTTGTTTGATCGATTACGAAAAACGAGTGAAAATAATTTTGAAAATGCGCTAAAAATGTCTCAAAATTAAATTCATCTAGTGACGCCTACGGTAATGTGATTAGTAATTAGAATATATGAAGTTAGGCCCTCATTTGTTTATCCAAAAATTATAGCCATGAAAAGTCATGAAAAATATCATTTTGCAAGCCACTTTGAGCCTAAAAATATCATACCTTTTCGTTTGCTAACCCGAAAAACCCGATTAGTCAGGAGTTGTGAAAATCAAAAAATTCATCAAGTAAGTCCAAATGGTACATTAAAGGGACAGAAAAATAGAAAAAAATTTCAAACAAAAGAAAATGAAAAAAACAGAAAAACGAGAAAATATGAAAAATATAAGGGAAAAAAAGAGATAAAGAGACATATGAGCAAAAGCCCGAAAAAGTACCAATGGATAATTATAAGAAAATTTTCCAACTCTGAATTTTTTTTAACATTCTCATTATTTCTCAAAACACCTTAACTCGAAAAAGTCCTAACCAAGTCCGAATAAAAATATTAATTATCGCTTGAAGAGCTAAAACACTAAAAGATAATAAAGAGGCAAAATGGTGCGAATAAATAATTGTGTTTTTCATTTTTCAACGACCGTATTCCGTTCATAAGATCTTTTCACCATAAATATTTTCGTATTTCAATTTGTGTGCATTAATTCGTGTTCAATTACATTTACTCTTAATATCACGCACACCGAGAGAAAATAGCCCCAGTCCGAGTCATTCATTTATGAGTTCATTCCGTGAGAAGCTGAATCAAAGTGAGTTTTTGGAAAGAAATGTAATGATTAATCGATGGAAGTTAGCAGTTTAATCTTCATCTTCTCACACACACACTGTGAATTGAGATTTATAAAATAAAATTTTGATGTGATAATTTTTTGGGAATTTAAATTGTACGATTTTTAATTATTTTGATATTTACTTCGAGTCGTGCACAAACAAATGTTTTGGATAAATTCACTGCACACCATCACGAGACAACACTCGTCCTACTATGGTAACTTAGGAGTTTAACGGCTTGTTGTATACGCTAAATGAAATCGCTTGCCCACGAAAGAGGTATCCTATCTCGTTAGTTATTTAGAGGTTTATTTAGACTCATACTCCCATTCTTTTACACTGCTCAGGACAAGCAACGTTCTAAGTTAGGGGGATTTGATTAGGTATAAATATTCCATATGTGTCCCCTTAATTTTGGTATTTTTACGGTCCTGTACAATGCATTTAGCCCGAATTTATCTCATACTTATGATACTAACCCTTTTTGGCGAGAGTTTCATATTTTGTGTATTTATCTCATGTTTTATAGGTAAATCGTGTAATTGGATGGAAGAGAAAAGACGAAACGGTAAAAAAATCAAAATAAAGGGAAGACAAGGGTAATTTCATAAATTTTTAGTCGGAATTTGAAGGAGGATCCAACTGAAAAGTTGAAGAGCTTGAAATTAAAAGAATATTGAAAAAAATGGCACCTCAATCCGAGCTACGGTGAAGAAGTTATGACCATTTGAAGATGGAAAGAAATTTGGAGGCAAAACTACAATTAAGAAAAAATTGAAAAGGGTGAGGCAAAGATTTCAACCAAACTGGTTTGGTCCCTTATGCAAATCGGTTTGCTCCATGGGTTCGGTTCGGTCCAAGATGGGAATTTTATTTTTTTCCTATCGTTTAGCTATAAGAGTTTGAGTTTATGGGGACTTCTTTAAATGACATTTAACACGTGTAAGCACCTATTATGAGTTATTATTTATCATTGTCATTGAGAGTAAGGCATCATAGGTTTAAGAACTTCTTGGAGAAACTTTTACTAATTTTTGCACTACAAATTCAATAGAAAGCATAGCATTTCCGAAATTTCATTAAAGCTTGGTTCTTATTGCATGCTTTATATTCTTCGTCATTAGTAACTTTAATTTTTACATATTTCTTCATCATGTCTCCATACAAATCAATCTATTCACTCGTAAAAATTATGATCATGTCCGGCTTGATTTTTAGAGAGTTGGAAAACATGAACCTAACTTAGGTGTAGATGTTATATATAAAATTGATTTAATCATATAAATAATTACTAGGGTTTGATACTTTTGTCGAGACTAAGATTGTAGATCTTTTAACTCTGTTTGTTGTAGTTAACAAGAGTGTTTGAGGATACAATATACGTGTCAATAAATTTGTCATTCGCGTTAATTTAGTGTTACACCCCGTGTATTCTAGCAAATGAGGAGGCTAGCCGCTGCCACCAAACTACGTCGAACGTCACTAAATAAGTTATCATTCTCAGCATGTGACAGAAAATGAGACATTTAAAAAAATTCCCATGATAATCTTTAGATTTATCCAACGAATATAACCATTCATGTAAATTAAAATCTATCACCATGCTATCTCCAAGATAAATCCAACTCCAAATGTATATAAAATCAAATCACATAATTCAACTATAAATATATTATTAAAACCATAAACAACCATGGAACCAATTGACCCACCAAATCCATTAATGAAAGTCTCATAGTGAAAAAGATAGAATGAGAAGTAAATTTAAACTACTAAAGCAAATAAATCTCTAGTTAAACTTCCAAAAATCTCCAATCATTCATATACAACTACTCCAGCGCTATACCTGAAAATTTAGTCAACGCAATGGGTCAAAGGCCATTGCATGAATACTAGATACTCCTCCCAATTAGGGTTCGTAAACCCAGACAATAGTATTATACATGATAAATATCATAGTAGAGTATTTTAAATTAAGAGAGATATATATTAACGTGCGAATAAAAATAAACTGCCATTATCTACCCATATAACTAAGCCACCCCAATGCTCAAGTCCAATTATGATATTACAACATTAAATTTAAACATTAGCTCTTATTCTTAATTTTAATTATCCAATGATTCTTATTCGTGCGACACCACTATGTCCAGTCAACCTCTCTATTGGTCCTCCACACAATCTTGGCGTGTTCAAGGTTCCACACATCACACTAATTCCCCTCACTATAGTTAGTTAGCCCAATTTCATCAGCTCTGCACATACTCGTGACGCCAACACACATCCACGTCACTATAGCTTGTCAACACAATTATCATTAGTTCTGCACATACTCACGACGCAAATTTATTTTAATTTACGTTTATTATCTTAGGCAATAATTATCAATTTATTAACAAGTTCACATTATTTTCAATTAGTCCCAACCTTTAATCAAGCATAAATCCTCAAACCACCCCTAGTCCCATACCTAGATGTCTCAAAGACACAAGTGTATCCTAGCCTATCATTTAGGATGAAATTTATATCAAGAGTTACTACCTAGCCTCGCACCTAGGCTAATGATCCATCGAAAACGACGTGCAATTCAACCCCATCCCGAAATTTCCCATCTGTAAAACCCCACACTATCTAGTCCCATACATAAAAAGTGTTAACAATATCCAAGGTCTACCTACTAGTCCATACCTAGCAAGCAACCTAAAATAAGGTGAGAGCACTAACTCCCCCAATAATCCTGTTGTCCCCGCGGTATTGAATATTAATACAATTAATGATCACATAAGGCATATTTTTTTATCCTATTACAAGGATTCATTAATTCCATCACAAGATTTCTATTTATCCAAATTATGTCCATTTAATTATAATATTAATTAAACCAATTTGTTTCTCAACAACTTATATAATTTTCATCAACATGCATATTTTGGGCCATACAACCATAAACTTTTATTCTACAAGCTACACATGAATAACATGATTTTACGAGTAAAATTCCATTTATAAAAATCATACGATTTATTTTAACATGCGAACGTCCATATATTCTAATGAGAGCCCAACCTCTAACCTAAACATACAATGATTTTGATTCTTAATTCGTTTATAGATTTGAATAAAAACAATCCCAAATTTAGTTTCACTTTCCCTAATTAGTTTCTCTAATTTATTTTAGAAAAATAATGATTATTAGTTTTTGGCAACATTTAAAATGCATAATGCTAAAGGGGAATAATAGAGGTATTCATGCCTATAAAAGAGACGTTTGAAAAATCTGTTTGGATGGTTGCACTCCTCTAGAGAAAATAGAGTAAATATGTTCTTGGACAATCTTGATAAATCTTGGTTTATTTTTTCAAATCTTAAGTTGAAAGTCATGTTAAATGGGTTAACTTCTGAAGAAAATAGATGATGGAATTTGTGTAAGAATACTGATTTTGTAGAAAGCTAAAATGTGTTTTAAAAACCCTAAACCTGAGCTTATGTATTTATATAACAGAAAAGTGTATGAGTCTTAAGCAAACTCTAAAACAAAAGAGGTTTAATTTTCGCAAACTGACAAAGCTTCCGAACCGGTTCGAATTTCTGTACAAATTCGAAATTCCCCAATTTTTATAAAATGCAAAATTCTTTGATTTTTAAACCCGATTCCAATTTCAATAAAAAATCCATTTTTTCAATAATAAAAACAACATTTTACATACCAAAAATAATCCAATTAAAAAATATTTTCCAACTTTTTATTACGACGGTTTAAGATAACCGGTCTAAAACTAAGAGGGGTATATACTTCCCCACTAGGATAGGAATTTCGTTCTCAAAATTCGACGAAGCGTAAACGTAAAAATTGCGCAATAATTTAAGACTTGCATATCCCTACCCGTAGAATGCCACAAATTGGCGCCCATACACCCAATCCTACATGCACCTACCCCACGAGCAAAAATAAGATATATCTACATAATAAAGTATAAAACTTATGTATGTCATAAGTTAAGTTGATGATGTCATCAATGGGGTTTGCAATTGATGGTTGAGATTGAATAGGGAGGATTTGAATTTAATGGTTGAGAATTATTTAAAAGTGAATGGCTCGGACTAAGCAATGGATTGTGACAGACTTTACATTGGGACTCATAATCATAGAGTAGAGGGGATGAAGTACAACCTAAGATATCACCTTTCTCGTTATCTTGACGTGAAACCATTTACTTCACTCCATCTCCAAGAGACAAAGTTATGGAGGATAAAAAAATCACCTATAGAAAAGTTGTAGCTGCTTGAGTTTCTTCTGTTACGGTAAGTTTCTCTCTTCATTGTTTGCTAAAAATATTTATTTTTTTGTTAATTGGGTTTAAGGATTCACACACACTACTGGGTTTAGTGGGTTTATCACGAACTACTGCATTTGCCTGAAAAAATAGGTTTACACGAACTACTGCATTTGCCTTGAAAAATAGGTTTACTGGGTTTACACGAATAGGGTTTACTGGATTTTTTTGTTCACAATAATGTTGATATTCGCTTTGTTTAAAACTTCATAATAGCGTTGATATTCAAAATTTCGCACTAGTTTGCCAATTATCATAATAGCGTTGAAAACTTCATAACAACGTTGATCGACACTAACTGCGTTTACTTGCTTCATAACAACATTGATATTCAAAACCTACTACCCCGTTTTCCTTGAGAGTTATTATCACATAACCCGGTTGCCAGTTACTTATGACTAACTGCGTTAACACTAACTGCGTTTACTAGCTTGAGAGTATAGGCACTAACTGTGTTTACTAGCTTGAGAGTATAGACACTAATTGCATTGACACTAACTGCGTATCACATAACCCCGTTTCCTTGAGAGTATAGACACTAGCTGCATTTACTAGCCTCATAACAGTGTTGCCAGTTTGCCTTGCCAGATTAGATATATATGAACTGGGTTTACTACCCAGTTTGCCTTGCGAGTTATCATCACAACATTGATATACATGAACTGGGCTTATTCAAAACTTAATAACAGCGTTGATATAAACGAACTGGGTTTATTCAAACTTATACACGAACAAAGAAAAACATTGATATTAAAACTTATACATGAACTGGGTTTATTCAAACTTATACACGAACAACTTGCTTCATAACAGCGTTGACAGTGGGGATCCAGAATGCCGGGACAGAGTTGATAGTGGGTATCCGTTGACAGTGGGGATCAACTGACTTTGCAGTCGCTAACAATGCCATTGGCAAAAATGATGCAACTCTAATGATTTTTGCTTCATTTGCATTTACTCGGGGATGTTCAGTTCCGTTCAATCAAACTCACCATCACCAACTTCAACCTTTCTTTTGTTCCCAGAAGGAGTTTACAATTCTATAGAATATGAAAAGGAGAGCAATAGATCCATTTTGTGTTGCTTCTAATTATAGTGTACCGGGTAGAACCTGTAATTTTAGCGTACTGAGTGGGTTTAGGTTACAATTAAGTTTTATGCTCTCTATGGACCAGGCTACAGCCTGTAAATGGATCCAAGTTTTTTATATGTTGATGTTTATGGAAATATACTCCCAAAATGATGATCACATTTATTACAATGGTCTGGTAAATAAGAATAAGAAAAACACTTCTCAAGTAGTGTAAAAATTGTACCCAACTTTTTTGTAAAAACTGAACCCAACTTTTTTTTCCTCACAAATAACTGTTTTTTTTATGTTTGTTCTTTCATTCTAAAGTGGGTTTTGGTGGGGTGAGGTGATGGTAAAGATACAAAGTCACTTATTTAAAGATATATACACGAATGTGATGTTTGGTGTAGGTCAAGGCTTTGTGGATGCGAGAATCATGGGGACTAACCAAAAAATATACTTCGGGTTGCATTCTTAAACTCAAGACAAGAGCTTGGCTCATTTATTTTTTACAAAAATTTAATGAATGTCAACATCTTATAATGTTAAGCTTCTTGAATTGTGTTAATCATTTCTTGAGGTTGATTTTAAATGCCCACATGAACTATGATAATTATATAGTGAAGGTAAAACTATGACAATTATAAAATTGAGTTTTTATATAACAAAATTATTTTATATTCAAAGACAGTAGGCAGACACAGTTCAACTAGAATAAGTAGATGTCTTTCCAAATAATTAAAATTATTTTACTTTATAGGAGTAATGTCTTATTTGTTGGAAAATTTATATTTACTCCACTTTATACATTTCATGGAGGGTTTAGCACACTATTTAAAATAAAGTCCAACGATATTCAATGTCTTTTTAACACATAGGGAAAAAAATGAATAATACAACACGTATACACATGTAAAAACACGAATAATACAATACTTTAACACGAGTTATAATTTTGACACCAACCCGACGCGACTTTGTGTCAAAAAAATCCAACATAAATATGATATTTCGTTTCAATTTTGGATCAATTTTAGGAGATGCTCATCAAATATGTTAATGCTTCATTTTTTTTGACAATAAAATCAAATGTGTGATTTTTGTCACTCTTCATTTTGAGTTTGAAATGTGTCATTTTTGTTGTGAATAGAATCAAATGTAAATTTGTGGGGAGATGCTGAATAGTATGCTTGAAAGCAAAACGACTCTTATTCGAATATTTTTTGTCATGTTAAAATGCATTAATCTTAAGAGTATGTAAGATGCAGTAGATAATACACTAGGTGATGTTTTTTCTATGGTGTAGATGCATACATTTCTACACATTTTGGTTGCTTATTGTAATAAAAATTCTGATTTGTTAATTTTAAAAAACATGAAGCAGAAATATACTAAGGTGACTTTTGAAGAGAGTTGTGACACCGCGCCCAATTTAATATCGTGTGATCAGTACTTTATAAAAAAATTATTACAAAATGTTCGGTTGGTTCATTCTTAGCATCACTGTCGAAAACATTAACTTTATTAATCACCTAATATAAATTAAGCTAGTGCCAAAATATTTTCCTTTTTAAAATTGTAACCAAAATCATATTTATAAAGTCCCAGAATTTAAATATAATCCATTCACCTATCAAATGAATAAAATAAATAATAAATCTGAATCACGTACAAAAATAAATGCAACTGGATAAAACATTCCAGTTCAAAACTCTAAACCACAGATCCATAGTAAAACTAAATCCAACTAAAATGAATAGAAAGTAAATCAAATACAATCTCTGATAAAATGTCTATGGAATGAGAGACACATGCCCTAAATGAAAAGTCTAGAGGAACTGAGAGAAAAGATAGGGGCATCTAATGCAAAGACCTACAGCTTTCGCATTAGTCGTAGCACGCCAAGCAATCCAAGTCTCTAAATCTGGTGTCCCTGTGGCTGAGCTCCTGATATAATACATGTGTATATAGCAAGAGAGAAAAGAGATGCAAGAGACGGGTCAGAGCCCGATGTGTAAAAATATGTTTTAGCAAGTATTTAAAACTACCTTCAAGCATGTATTATGTGCATGTTATATTCGTGCTCTCACATGAAGTTCTCACCTCTCTTCTATTGTGCACTCATATCGCATATTCTATTTAGTACTAGTAATTCTACCCAAGTTAACTAGTTCAAAGTCACGTAACACTATCTACATTCAACCGTAGTATTTTCGTATCACCCATACAATACCTCATAAGTAGTCCATCACATTTTACTACCTTTCATGTTCACTCTTAGAGTATTTAAATCTTTATCTCATTAAGATTGTTTCATAGGTCATTATTGCCATAACTACTAGTTTCGCTTAGTAGAATTTCTCATAAATACACACATATATATGTATACATAGTCACAACATCCTTATACATATATATATTCCAGTCCTACACCCCCGATTTGAATTTCCATTACTGTTATAATTAAAATGATCCTGCACCCCCGGGTTATCACCCATTAGTGCACTTAATACAATATCTTTGCACCCCCGGGTTATCACCCATTACTGTACTAAATAAAAACCTTACATCCCCGGGTTATCACCCTTTAGTGTATTAAACAACATAACCTTGCACCCCCGGGTTATCGTCCATTAGTGCACTTTAACAAAATATCAAATAATAGGCATACACACATCCTATTAAAATTTATAGGTATTCTCCCAACCTAGTTGCATACTTACCATACGCATTTTATTCTCATTGTTACGTATTGTATGATATTATTAGATTACCATAACTTTCTCGTAATCTTCAAGGTAAGTCTTCTTCACGAAATATTTAAAGTATAAATCTCACACACGTTCTCGTAAACCTGTCTCGTATTAAATTTATTAACTGGCAGTTCCTCTCACTCCAATAAACTGAAAATTCCAAAACTGGATTCTAAGAAAATTCCCAAAATTTAGCCCGTCGCTCGAACTAGATGGCAACGTCGTTTAAATGACTTCCACGTGTCGCTGGAGCGACTTCGCGCGACATCCCTATCTCGCTCGAACGACTACGCGTAACATCGCGCGAGATGCACTGTTTCGTCTTCTTGCCCAGATTTCAGCGTTTTTCCACCATTAACACCTCTAAAACCTCTATTGTACCCCAAACAGCAAATCCAATTGATGTTCTAACATATTTAGATGATTTCTAACAACCTAGAATCACTAATTCTTCACAATACATCAATTAAATACTAAATCCCCAAATTAAACCATTAAAACCCTAGTTCTTCCAATTTCAATTCAAGAACTACTATAACTCAGATTTGTTCATGGAAATTATTATAAATTCATGGATGATATCCTATCTACATGAAGGAATTTAATCTCTTATAATCTCAGACCTAATATGAATCAAATCATCAAGTTTTCATCAAAATTAAATCTCATAAATTAATGGGTTATCACCTACTCTAATCATGAACATAATTATTACTAAATCACGCAAGTAATAAACACTTGTCTCAAATCAACCGTCTGATCTCTTGATGTTGTTGGTATGAGTGTGTTCCTCTTGTTCTGATCTACACGATGGTGGTGGTGGTTGTGAAAGATGGTGCTAATTTGGGCATTCCTTCTTGGAATTTGTTCTCCCTCACACACTCTATGGTCGTTCCTTACTTTTGTATCTCTTCACCCTAATGGCTCTCGCGTGGCAGATATAATAAACTCCCAATTTTCGTCCATTTAATTTCTCCAAAAATTAAAATTACAAAATTACCCCTACGGGGTGCCGGTTTGGCTTAAAATCTCCCAGAGTCTAAATAAAATACTCGGGTAGTGTTTTTTGAATATCTCGACCCTCCCGGACTCAATGGCGCCCTCAAAATTACCATACGAGTTACTAAAAATAATTTAACTTTATATTCCATTCAATTAGTCCCGACACGACTCACACGCGTGTCCCGACTTAATATACCAAATTGTCGTATATTTCACTCTTGACAATTTATCAGATTCAAGAATTCCATATTACTTGTTCAGTCGGTAATATTCAATAATTCTCATTAATAAGTATTAACCCTTGTCATGCTAGTTAATATTTATTTTAAATCCGGAATAATCACCAATTAATGCTCACATATTAATTTAATTAATCCCACAATAATAATTTATCACATAATTATTTAAGTTCTCCAAAAATACGAGGTGTTACATACTCCCCCCTAATAACGGAATTCCGTCACGAAATTTGGAAAGTAAGGCAAACCTAGTACAAATAAATTTGGATACTTCTCACGCATATCCGCCTCTCGCTCCCAAGTGGACTCCTCCATATTGTGATGCTGCCACTGAACCCGCACAAGTGGAACTACCTTTGACCTTGGTCTCCTCGCATTGTGATCTAGGATAGCCACTGGCCTCTCCTCATAAGAACTGTCGAGCTACAAATCTATCTCCTCTATTACGATGTGAGTGTGGGCCAACTCATCCCGAAGATATCGCCTCAGCGACGATATGTGAAATACATCATGAATACAGTGTAAGTGCTTCGATAACCCAAGTCTGTAAGCCACTGATCCGATACTCTCGATAATAGGAAATGGTCCTACATATCTCGGAGCCAATTTCCCCTTTTTCCCGAACCTCATCACCCCCTTCATAGGAGATACTCTCAATAAAACTTTGTCCCCCACTGTGAACTCTCTAAAGGACCTCTTAGCATCGGCGTAGCTTTTCTGTCTATCTTGGATTACCCGTATGCGACTTCGAATCATCTCGATCCTGCTCGATGTATCCTGAATTACCTCAGGCCCAAGTAACTTCTTATCGCCCACCTCTAGCCAATAGGCTGGAGAATGATAAGGTCTCCCATATAATGCCTCGAATGGGGCCATGCCAATCATGAACTGATAGGAGTTGGTGTAAGCATACTCCACCAGTGGAAGGTACTGCTCCAATATTCCCCCAAAGTCAAGGATACACATGCACAACATATCCTCAAGCATCTGATTAGTACATTCAGTTTGCCCATCGGTCTGCAAATGATACGTCGTACTCAATCGAAACTTGGTACCCATAGCCTCCTAGAAACTCTCCCAAAAATAATACATAAATGTCTTATCTCTATCTGACATGATATCAAGAGGCACACCATGCAGTCTTACTATCTCTGCAATAAATATCTGAGCATACTGTCTCGCTATATAGTCTGCCCTTACTGGCAGAAAATGGGCTACTTTTGTCAACCGATCCATAATAACCCATATAGAATCATGCCCCCTCTAAGAAGTAGGCAACCCAGTAATAAAATCCATGGAAATGCCCTCCTATTTCCACATAGGGATCTCTAACGACTGAAGTAAACTTGGTGGTCTCTGATGGTCCACTTTCACTAGTTGGCAAGTGGTACACTTGGATACGAACTCTGTGATATCCCTTTTCATCCTACTCCACCAGTAGTGCCGCCTTATATCCTAGTATATCTTATCCCTGCAAGGATATACCGTAAATCTGGACCCATGCGACTCCGTCATCACTGCATGTTGAAGGTCCTCCCCCTCTGGAACGTTGAGTCTCCCGTTGAAACATAAGCCTCCTTTAGAACTTATCGAATAAGACTCGACTCCACCGGCTAAGAGTTGTTTAATCCTCTCCTAGAAAAAAGGGTCTGCCGCCTGTGCCTGGACCACCCTCATCACTATTTGCGGTGTGCCAGTTATAACTGACATGAATGATCTAGCCACAGCATCCTGGTGCCCTAGCTCTTTCCATTTTGCCTTCCACACCTCGATCGTCTCTTCTACGGGCCTACGGCTCAACACATCTGCAACTACGTTAGCCTTCCTTGGGTGATAGTGTATCTCAAACTGATAATCTTTTACAAACTCTAGCCACATGCGTTGATGCATATTCAGATCCATCTCCTTTGCGAGTCAAATGAGTCAATGGACCCTCTATCTTCGAGAATCCCAGAATAAACATCCTCTAGTATCCTGCTAGGCCCAAGAAACTACATATCTCCGTCGGCGTCGTGGGCTTTCTCCACTCCCTCACTGCTGAAACTTTCCTCGGATCTACGTATATCCCTCTATCCGAAATAATGTGCCCCAAAAACTGAACTTCCTTCAGCAAAAATCCACATTTCTCATATTTTTCATACAACTCATGCCGACATAGTATCTGCAAAATCTTCCTCAAATGTTCGGCATGCTCCTCTTTCGTCTGAGAGTAAATCAGGATGTCATCTATGAAGACAATGACAAACTGATCCAGGAACTCTCTGAACACCCTGTTCATCAAGTCCATAAACACGGTTGGGGCGTTGGTTAGCCCAAAAGGCATAACCCTAAACTCGTAGGAACCATATCTCGTCAAGAAACAAGTCTTCGACACATCCTGCTCCCTGATCCGTAACGGATGGTATCCCAACCTCAAGTCAATCTTCGAGAAGAAAGCAACTCCTCTCAACTAGTCGAATAAGTCATCGATTCGGGGCAACAGATATTTATTCCATATCGTGACCTTATTCAACTCACGATAATCGACACACGCCGTAACGATCCATCTCTCTTTTTAACGAATAGCACTGGGGCACCTCAAGGTGAAGTACTCCTACGAATAAACCCCTGACCCAACAGTTATTCTATTTAATCCTGTAACTCCCTCATCTCTACTGGAGCCATACGGTAAGGTGCGCGGGCTATCGGCCAAGTGCCTGGCGTCAAATCTATAACAAATTATATCTCTCTACTAAGTGGTAATCTCGGAATATCCTGGAACACATCAGCGAACTCTTGAACCACCGGTATCGAATCAAGAGGTATCACCACCTCCTTAGAGGTCTCCTCCTCTATATAATACAAATGCGTGGAAGATCCTCCCTCAGAATGAGGCATCGCCACCAGGAACATCTCCTGACCAGGTGTAGAAAAAATAATACTCTTACTAAAACAATCGATCATGGCCCTATATGCAATAAGCCAATCCATATCGATAATTGCATCATACTTGAACATCTCTAATACAAGCATGTCGGCAGGTAAAGTAAGTCTCCCAATCTCTTTACCCACCCCTCGACATTTAAAGAAAACTAGTGAGCCACTACCCAAAGGAGAATCTACACATGTAATAGTACTCTCTACTATATCTAATAATCTCAAAGCACGTGCAAACCTCATGGAAATAAAATAATATGTGGCCCTCGTATCAAATAAAGTACGCCCCAAAGTCCCCTGAATAGAAAACATACCCTCAATCGCGGGTGGAGCCTGTGGGACCACAGCCTGATGGAGGTTGTATACCCGTCCATACTGAAGTTGCCCCTGTTTCACCGGAGCTGCGAGCAAGGCTGGAACTGGCACTGGAGCTGGTAGGGAGGCGGGAAAGATGGGTCTCTGTGAGCACCCTGCTGCCGAGGGACCCTATCCCTATCGGGGCAACCCTGCTTCTTATGGACAGTCTTGCCATAAGTATAACATTTATCGGCAAAATTTCCTCCCCTCTGTCCCTGGTAACCTCGGCCCTGCTAGTCGTTACCACCCCTACCTTGGCCCAGATGGCCCTGTTGTCCTCCCTGGGAACTCTATCTCTGACTCTGATCAGTTGGTGCCCCACTAGCACTACCTCCCCCTGTCTTGCCCAACTGACTGGGATCTTCTCCCCGCTTACTTCCCTTAGCATGGAAGCGATTGTCCTAACAATGTAATAATGCTGCATTTAGGACATCTGTGTGGGAATGTAGGGAAAGGTTACCCAAAAGGTGCTATTATATCCTCTAAGTCAAACTATCCATGAACATCTGAATTCGTTTCTCCTCAGTAGGCACCTCGTTCGGTACCATATTAGTCAATCGCGTGAACTCCTCCTCATATTCCGCAACTGTCTTCCCTTCCTGGGTGAGGTCTAAGTTTACACCTCATCTCAGTCTTGACGACAGAAGGAGACAAAAATCGACAATCGTCATCAAATCCGCTCCTCTGAAGTAGTAGTGGACTCCCACCACTGTAAGGTTGCCCCTGTCAGCTTAAAGGTAGCCAAAACTTGCCTCTGAACCTCAGTGCACTCGTACATACGAAGGTGTCTCTCTATATCCTTTTTCCACTAACTCTCCATCACTACATCAGAACTGCCTGAGAACATTGGAGGATGCGCCTTCTAAAAGGCATCCCCGACTCTCTCCCTGTGGTAGGGAAAATGGGAACAGGTGCTGGCACCACTACTAGTGCATGTGGTGGTGCCTGTTGTACCACTGCCAGTGCTGCATTTACTATATGTACAACGATGGTAGAAACCTCTGTAGCATTTATCATGCCCTGTGCTGGAGCTAGCTGTGTCTCTGGATGAGCATTCTTGTCCCTGGGTGCACGTCGAGGAGGCATTTGAGACGAGAAAGAAATTTATTATTCCACAGTTATCGTTAAATCTCAAATAGCTAAAGACGTGATCGCATAAACCAGAATACAACAGTCCTAAAGATAAGGCTCTGTATCAATGGACGCTAAGCTGAAAGCACAATAAGGCGCACAGATCCTAAAGGACTATAGAACATGTTGCTCTGATACCACGTGGGACACCCCGCCCAATTTAAAATAGGGTGATTAGTCCTTTATAAAATTTTAAAACATAATGTTCGGATGGTTCATTCTTAGCATCACTGTTGAAAACATTAACTTTATTAATCACTTCATATAAATTAAGCTAATGCCAAAATATTTTCCTTTTTAAAATTGTAAATAAAAATCATATTTATAAAATCCAAGATTTTAAATATAATCCATTTACCATTCAACTGAATAAAATAAATAATAAATCTGAATCACGTGCTGAAATAAATACGACTGGATAAAACATTCTAGTTCAAAACTCTAAACCACAGATCCATATTAAAACTAAATCCAACTAAAATGAATAGAAAGTAAATTAAATACAATCTCTGATAAAATGTCTAAGGAATGGGAGACACATGCCCTAAATGATAAGTCTAGAGGAACTGAGAGAAATGATAGGAGCATCTAATGCAAAGATCTACAGCTTCCGCATTAGTCGTAGCACGCCAAGCAATCCAAGTCTCTAAATCTGGTGTCCCTGTGGCTGAGCACCGGATATAACACATATGTATATAGCAAGAGAGAAAAGACATGCAAGAGACGGGTCAGCACCCGATGTGTAAAAATATGTTTTATCAAGTATTTAAAACTACCTTAAATCAAGTATTATGTGCATCTTCTATTTAGTACTAGTAATTCTACCCAAGTTAACTAATTCAAAGTCACGTAACACTATCCACATTCAACCATAGTATTTCCATATCTCCCATGCAATACCTCATAAGTAGTCTATCACATTTTACTACCTTTCATGTTCACTCTTAGAGTATTTAAATCTTTATCTCATTAAGATTGTTTCATATGTCATTGTTTCCATAACTACTAGTTTCTCTTAGTAGAATTTCTCATCAATACACACACACACACACACACACACACACACACACACACACACACACACACACATATATATATATATATATATATATATATATATATATATTTTCCAGTCCTGCACCCCCGATTTGAATTTCCATTAGTGCTATAATTAAAATGATCCTTTACCCCCGAGTTATCACCCATTAGTGCACTTAATGCAATATATTTGCTCCCCCGGGTTATCACCCATTAGTGTACTAAATAAAAACCTTACACCCCTGGGTTATCACCCTTTGGTGTATTAAACAACATAACCTTGCACCCCCGGGTTATCGCCCATTAGTGCACTTTAACAAAATATCAAATAATAGGCATACACACATCCTATTAAAATTTATAGGTACACTCCCAACCTAGTTGCATACTTACCATACGTATTTTATTCTCATTGTTACGTATTGTATAATATTATTAGATTACCATAACTCTCTCATAATCTTCAAGGTAAGTTGATTCGTATCGAATATTGCATATTTCCACCCGTTATCTTTATGCATTCTAGCACTTTTATGGTCCTAAATGCCTATAATTATGCTCATTAACCAGACAACCTTGGATTTGGATATATACATGCTTTGCACGGGTTATTTGTGCTTTTGTAGGTATTGGAACGCTAAAAGTGAGGTTCGGTTGTATTTCGGAGAAGTTCCGTCGTCGAATGCTACTTCAAGGGCAATTTGGTCTTTTCAAACTCACTATTTTTTATGGAATGAAGTTACCAACATGTAGATCATCAAATTATCTTTCCGTGGCCACTGACCGTGCGTCATTCTGACTCCGTATGTGGAAGTTATGCCCATTTTCGGAAGGTTTCGGTATTTTCTTCTACTTCAAGGGCATTTTGGTAATTTCATACTGCATAATTTGGAGGGTTTCAAAATAGAATCATGTAGAGAATTGAATTAGCTTCGCGTCGGTTCCGACCACGCCTCATTTCTATTCCGTATGAGGGAGTTATAGCCGTTTCCGTGCAACGCCTCAAAATTGGTTCAAAGTGGAAAAGTGGGCTGCCTCCAGCCCAAGGCAAATTCCAAAAGTGCGGTCGACCGGTCACAAAACAGAGGTCGACCGGTCCCATCAGATATGGACGAAAATTGGCTTATTTTGGGTTTTTTGGGTTGGTTTTGTTGGGGGTTTATTTTGGGGTATTAAATGAATATTTGGGGCTTTTCTTTGAAGATATCTTTCATTTTTTAGTTAGGGTTTTGGGTATGGAGAGCTCATTTCTTCCTCTTCTTTGGGTGTTCCCCATTAATGGGTTGTAAGTGCACTATTCATCTTCCCCTCCATTTATATTATTTGCTATTCTTTGTTTAAGCTTTGTTTTCTTGATTTATTGCTTTGATTTATTAGTTGTTGGTAGTTTAATTCTTGTTTTCTTTGGTAATTAGTTATTTTACGTAGTTTAATCATGTGCAGTGAGTAGTTTTACGGGTTTGGGTCGTGTGTCCGCCATTGATGGGCGTTGAGCTCCGAAAATTAGGTTTTGTGTAAAATTGCATTTAATTGAAACCTCGCGTATTAAAGTCGGATTATTATGCGTTTAACTTTCTTTGTCATGCAACGTTAGTGTTTATAGCGGTAATCCGAATTTAAGATGCGTGTGACCATTTTCTGTTAATTGTTTAATCTCGCAACTTTGGGTTAAATTCCTTATTGTGTGATGTTTATACTTAATTTAAAATGCTCGATTAAATGTTTTTGAATCGAAATTATAATTATTAGTTGTTTAGCCCATGGTGGGGACACGATCCCGACTCTCGTTTTATTAATTCTAGTTTAGACTTAACTTCTTAATTTTTCCCTTTTCTTTATTTCCAACCTATCACCTTTTACACTTTTATTTTAGGAGTATTAAATCCTATAAATTCTAGCAACTCGTCTCTGTGGATTTTTGATACCCGGACTTGGCCGCTATACTCCCTTTTTGAGTGTAGTCATAAGTTTAGGTTTTTGTATTGAGGAGGTGAAACGAAAACAACGATTAGCGCCTTGACACGCGCTACTTTTCACCCTTGATCAAAATGTCGCCGTTGCCGGGGACTAGTTTGTTTTAGACTTTATTTGATTTAATATTTCATAGTATTTTCTTTCTATTTGTATTATTTGCTAATATTTTGCAGGACTTCCACATTTGAGCACTTAGAAACGCTCGAATTTTTCCCGCGTGCACCTACTTTGTGGAATCCGCCACTTGAGCCATTTTTGGGGTAAGCATGTCTTATTCCAATTCTTTCGGTAATCCTTGTTATAATTCTCAAAATTCTAGGCCTATGACTTTTGGTGAATACTTAGCATCCCAAAGTAAAACAAATTCAAATATGACTTTGGGCGAGTATAACGAAAGTCAAAATTTAGGTTATTGGAATTTTGATGATGATGATAATGATTTTGGGCATTTACCTCCTTATAATAGGAATTTTGAAACGAATTCGAATAATTTTCCAAATTCCTATAATAATGAGTTTTCGTTTAAGTCCGATAGTAATTTTCAAAGTTCCCGTTTTCATGCATCCGCACCTCGACCCATGACATTCGGTGAGGGTTTGCGTATGTATGAAAATGAGAAAATTGAAACTCGTTATCGGGAAGAAAATCGTTCGTGGGAACATGAGTTGGATTTATTATTTGAGTCCGTCGATGATTTTGCTTCCGAGACTTTCGAGGTCGACGAATGTTTTGAACCAAATGAGGTACTTGTGCCTACTTTGGAACAAGCCATTCTAGACTTTGCCCATTGCGTAATAGATATTGAAAGTGAGGATGATAATGACGTAATATCTATTTGCAATGAAATGATTTCTTCTTTGGCTCCCAAAGAAGAACATTTCATTGAAAATGATATTATTTCCTTTGAAATTCCAACTTCATGCGATGATGATTCATCTCATGAGTTTGAATTTCTTTCATCCCCTTTTTCATTCTCTATTACCCCACCGGAACAAGTACCCGATGATTCGGTTTCAAACTTTAATGTTTTAAACCCTATCGCCGATGAGGAGTACTTGCTCGAGTCGCCCTCCACGATCGCATCTTTGCCTTTGTGTGCGCCGCCTCCCATTCCAACTTCAAAATCCTTGGGAGGATATTCGGCTTTTCTCGGTCCCCACTTGTTTTTGTCACCCGTGCAATCCAAACCCCCCATCGTCCCTCCAAAACTTTTAATTGGCGATGGTTCATTTCTTTCGCCTTACACATGCCTTCCGTTGTTAAAACGGAATTCATATTTTTCGGAATGCATGCTTGTATGTGAGGGTACACCAGTTATCCTCCAAAGTCAAATCATTCTTATGGTGGACCCTCAGCTATTTAGACTTCTAGTGTACAGTTAGTGTGAAGTCTAAATAGTAGGTTGTATATAGTTAGCTTTTTATTTTTTCTTTTAATTTTTTTCCTTCCTTTTTAATTTAGTCTAATGTAATTAGTTAACTTTTTATTATTTATTTTTTCTATGCTCGGTACTAACTTGTTTTGTAGATTCTTTGGACTTGTTCTTATGGGGATCGCTCCAAGTTTGGGTAATATCTCTATTTTCCTCTCTTTGACTTGGTTCTTAATTAACATTGAGGACAATGTCAAGTTTTAAGTTAGGGGGTGTGGGATATTCTATCCATTTCTTTATTTAGTCCATGTTTTTGCTCACATGTTAGTTACTTAGTACGCTTTTCTTAGAAAAATTCAAAAATTTCAAAAAGATTTTCTTTATTTTTTCTCCTTTTTTGGGCATTTTGCCTTTGTTTCCGATGATAAATTTTAATGATTGCCCGATCCAATAGACAGCCCAATGATGCATGTTCTCGATTTTAGAAGTTATTAGACTTTAGTCTCGATTATTGATATTGTGAATAACTTCATGAATTAAACTTTAATCCCATGAGCACATGCACTTTTATTGTTATATTGATTTGGTTTAAGATTTTTATAACTCGGTAATCTTTTGTTGCATTGTATATACTTACACCGAGTAAGCTTTGTACCTTTCGTCGTTTGTGAGTGTTATACAATATTCTTTCCTCATTGAAAACGTTGAATTCGTTGGTAATCTCACTATTCTTTCATTTCATCGTTCATTAATTGAGTTCATACTTGAAATGTGTTACTTGAGCATGATTTTCATATATTATTTTGACTCGAGAATTGCGTAAACTTTGCGAAATGATCATAGGCCATCTTTGTTATATCACCCATATGACCTTGACCTCACCCTTTATATGTTCCCTAGTCAACCCACTCGAGCCTAAATACTAGCCTTTCTTTTTATTACCCGAAATCCCATATCCAACTCCAAATTGGAGTTTTAGCCCATACATACACTTTCCATACCTTTGTTTGGAATGTTACTTGGGATTGAATGATGTTGTTATGATGCCGGTTGCAATTTAGGCATATGAGAGTTTGATAAGTAAAGAAAAGAAAGTAGTGAAAAAAGTGAAGAAAAAGAGAAAGCAAAAAGCAAAAGAAAACAAAAGAGAAAATGAGAAAAAAAAGAAAAGAAAGAAAAGAGAAAGTTGTTTATGTTGTGTATAGTGTTCAATAAGGTTTGATTCCTCTCCCCGATGATACATTCAATGCTTGTTTGGAAACTACTTTCCATTTTTGATATTGCCCGCATCCTTCCCATTGTTCCAAGTTTTCATCTCCGAACACTTTGAATCCGTACATATACCTTTCATTTCGTACCTTAACCCCAAACCTACATTACAACCCTATAAAGTCCTATGTGATCTTAGGGTGCATTTAATTTAAAAGTCATAATAGTTGTGATAATCTGTGAAAATGCATTTCGCCTCTTTTAGTGAGTGGTATCCTTTCATTGAGATTACAGTTTTTCATTTTATATATAGCGTTCTTCATTTGTGACATGTGTGCGGCCTAGTGTCCATTTACATTTACTCTTTAGCCCGCATGTCCCGTGTGTTACCTCCCTGTTTCGAGTGAATTCGCTTGATGAGCGTAATGCCCATGAGGATTGAATATATGCTTGCTTTAATTATTATCCGGTTTATATAAGTTTTTGCCAAATCACACTTTGCATGTGCTCGCTCCACTCCCACATTTTAAGGTTTCAATTCTATGAGGTGCATTCTATAATGTTAATGATTCGAACTTTTGTGTGAATTCATTCACTTTGCTAATAATGCATATGAAATCCTTTTCTCCATTGTTGGGCTTGTCGCATGTTGGGTTGGGCATATTTTGAGGAAACCATGTGATGTTTGTGGGTATCATCCCTGAAAACCCTCACGAGACGACACTCGTCCACTAGGGTAACCTAGGGGTTTAACGGCTTATTGCATATGCTAAATGCAATCGTGTTCCCTACGAAAGTGGCAATTATATTTCGATGCATATATACATTTTGTACCGCCCTCTGTGGTCTAGTTTTCTTTGTTTCATCACTAGGGACTAGCAATGTGTAAGTTAGGGGGTGTGATTCGTATCGAATATTGCATATTTCCGCCCATTATCTTTATGCATTCTAGCGCTTTTACGTTCCTAAATGCCTATATTTATGCTCATTAACCAGACAACCTTGGAGTTGGATAGATATATGTTTTGCAGGGGTTATTTGTGCTTTTGTAGGTATTGGAACGCTAAAAGTGAGGATCCGTTGCATTTCGGAGAAGTTTCGTCGATGGACGCTACTTCAAGGGCTTTTTAGTCAATTCACATTTCTTATCCGGCTCATGTTAATTCCACGGATGCGTAGTTCATTGAGTTAGCATCGTGTGGCCGCAAACGGTGCGTCGTTTGGAGTTCGGACGAAGAAGCTAGGCTCGTTTCCGTAATGGACCTTTTCCCCCTCATCATGGACCAAATGCAGCCTGAAAACAGAGTACCGGTCGACCGCGTACAAGGGACCGGTCGACCGCGGTTTCAACTTTTGACGTAGGAAGGAGACAGTATGCTTTGGCTTAAGGGACCGGTCGACCGCTCCCCTGCGACCGGTCGACCGGTAGTGCCAGATATTTTGGGCTCTTTCCTCTTTCTTTCCTTTTTCCCTTATCTTTTTCCCACTTACTATATAAACCCATTTTTGGTTTTAATATCAAATATACACGATTTTAGGTTAGTTTAGCTTAGGGTTTGGGGTTTTTGCTTGGTTCTTCTTCATTTCTCTTTGGTTTGACACCCCATTTGGATTGTAAGTTGACTATTCATCTCCCCTACCATTTGAATATAGTTGTATTTCTTCATTTCTTGCTTTCTAGTTAATTTACAAGCTTTGTAATTTAGGTTTTCTTGCTTTATTTACACGCTTTGATTTACACGCTTTCTAGTATAGATTTACTGCGTTTATTTACCGCTTTCCATTTATCGCGTTTTTAACATGCTTTCTAGGTAATTTAAATTAGGTTGTGTTTGAATTGAACTCACTCGGGTTGACGCGTTGCTTTGCTTTGGTGATGGAGTTTACGGGTTTATTTCGAGTGCGTTGTCCTAGTTATTACGCCTAGGAGATTTGACGGGGCATATCATGTATGTCCCGTGCTTACGACCTTTCGCACGTAATTTCCGTGATATTTGTTGACGCCAAAATCTTATTAGGCTTTTATGATGATTTAGGGCGTAACAACCCTTGATTTAATTAACTGTCGAAACGAGACGCATTTGTAATAACTCGTCGACCCATGTAACCATTTTATACTAATTAACTCGGGTGAGGGATATTCGACGCAACCTATAGTTTTACTCGCTTTCATAATCTAGTTTCAATACCATTGCCTAGTTAATCATTTACCTTTATGCATCTTTTCTTTTAGTTTGTAATCATCTTTTACACTTTTATTTCGGAATATTAAACCACTTAAATTCTAACAACTCGTCTCTGTGGATTTTCGATACCCGGACTTGGCCGCTATACTCCCTTTTTGAGTGTAGTCATAAGTTTAGGTTTTTGTATTGAGGAGGTGAAACGAAAACAACGATTAGCGCCTTCACACGCGCTACTTTTCACCCTTGATCATAAGTCTTCTTCACGAAATATTTAAAGTATAAATCTCACACACGTTCTCGTAAACCTGTCTCGTATTAAATTTATTAACTGCCAGTTCCTCTCACTCCAATAAACTGAAAATTCCAAAACAGGATTCTAAGAAAATTCCCAGAATTTACCCCGTCGCTCGAACCAGATGGCAACGTCGTTTGAAGGACTTCCACATGTCTCTCGAGCGACTTCGCGCGACATCCCTATCTCGCTCGAACGACTACGCGCGACATCACGCGAGATGCACTGTTTTGTCTTCTTGCCCAGATTTCAGCGTTTTTCCACCATTAACACCTCTAAAACCTCTACTGTTCATTCCCAAACACCCAAACAGCAAACCCAATTGATGTTCTAACATATTTAGATGATTTTTAACAACCTAGAATCACTAATTCTTCACAATACATCATTTAAATACTAAATCCCCAAATTAAACCATCAAAACCCTAGTTCTTCCAATTTCATTTCAAGAACTACTATAACTCAGATTTGTTCATGGAAATTATTATAAATTCGTGGATGATATCCTATCTACATGAAAGAATTTAATCTCTTATAGTCTCAGACCAAATATGAATCAAATAATCAAGTTGTCATCAAAATTAAATCTCATAAATTAATGGGTTATCACCTACTCTAATCATGAACATAATTATTACTAAATCACGCAAGTAATAAACACTTGCCTCGAATCAACCGTATGATCTCTTGATGTTGTTGGTATGGGTGTGTTCCTCTTGTTCCGATCTACACGATGGTGGTGGTGGTTGTCCAAGGTGGTGATAATTTGGGCCTTCCTTCTTGGAATTTGTTCTCCCTCACACACTCTGTGATCGTTCCTTACTTTTGTATCTCTTCACCCTAATGACCCTCTCGTGGCTGATATAATAAACTCCCAATTTTCGTCCATGTAATTTCTCCAAAAATTAAAATTACAAAATTACCCCTACGGGGTGCCAGTTTGGCCTAAAATTTCCCAGAGTCTAAATAAAATATTCGGGTAGTGTTTTTTGACTATCTCGACCCTCCCGGACTCAACAGGGCACTCAAAATTACCATACGAGTTACTAAAAATAATTTACCTTTATATTCCATTCAACTCGTCCCGACACAACTCACACGCGTGTCCCGACTTAATATACCAAACAGTCGTATATTTCACTCTCGGCAATTTATCAGATTCAAGAATTCCATACTACTTGTTCACTCGGTAATATTCAATAATTCTCATTAATAAGTATTAACCCTTGTCACGCTAGTTAATATTGATTTTTAAATCTGGATTAATCACCAATTAATCCTCGCATATTAATTTAATTAATCCCACAATAATAATTTATCACGTAATTATTTAGGTTCTCCAAAAATACAGGGTGTTACAAGAGCGAAGTGTCAATTACAGATTTGTCTTATTTTGAAAGTTCTTTTTTTATAGGTTTTTACACATTTTTAATGATAATTGTCATAATAATTCCAATTTTTTATTTAAAAAAAAAACATATAGCAAAAATTTGTTAAATTTTTTTTATTGGTTTTTACACATTTTTTGTGACTATTGTCATAAAAATTTCGATTTTTTCACTCATTTTTAATTTTTTTAATTTATAACTAGCAGATTTATTTCTTCAACCTTAAGACTATATATGTTCATTTATAACCAATCAAGACAATGATATGGGCCTGCCATATATTTCTACCTATTATCACTATATGGTTTTAGTTTTAATTTTACAGTTTTTTAATTACAGTTGAATTTGAGATGAGAAATGGGGGTGCTAATATTCTCATTTTGTTTAGTTCTTTCAGGATTTAGAATGCTACCTTTGAATTGGCTTTAAGATTTAAGACATCTTTTTAGTTAATATTAATTGATTATTATTTTAGATAATTTTTTTTAATTTTACTTTAAAATTAATTTTACCTACTTGAGTTGCTGAATTTTAATTACACAAAATACGCGTAGAATCATATGTAAAACACTTACAAAGTCATTATAAACGTAGTGAGTTCTTTTCTTAGTTTAAGTTTAACGAATTCTACGAAATATATAGATGTTTTGTTGGGGAATGATATTTTTGTTGTTTTACGATTATGTACTTTCAAATTTTTGCCATTTTGCAATGACATATTTTGAAAATTATTAGTGTGTCTTCAGGCAGGGGCATACCCTAGTGTGTGTGTGTGTGTATATATATATATACATATATATATATATGAGTCAGGCTCCTTTACATACCAAACGGTACATACCAACGGTGCATACCGCTGGCGCGGACCCATTTTATAAATGATTTTTAGTTGAGTTTTTTATATGATGTTTAAACATTTCAATACACGCATATAAAAAAAATCAACTCAACGTATTTTGCTATTTTAAAAAAATCGGTCAAACTTTTGCAGCTTTAAAAGCTGTGAAAGTGTGACCGGTCTTTTTAAAATAGAAAAAAACGTTATTTTGAGTTGATTTTTTTTATATGCGTCTATTGAAATGTTTAAACATCATATAAAAAAGTTAAGCAAAAAAATATTTTTTTTACTATTTTAAAAAATTGGTATGCACCGTTGGTATGTACCATTTGGTATGTACACGAGACTCTCTCTCTCTCTCTCTCTCTCTCACACACACACACACACACACATACATATATATATATATATATATATATATATATATATATATATATATATATATATTCTAACCATATATATAAACATAACTATGAAAATAATGGCGTATCACGATCCCCCGCGAATCATCACTCGATTCTATCTCCAAAAGTCATCGTAACGCTAAGGTCCTAAAATCAGATCACATCACTACATCGATACTATGTATACCAAAAAAAATTTACTAATGATCTGCCAAACAAATATCGTCTCCAAAATCAAATCTAATGATCATCTCATCAAGATTACTACTTCTAACCTCAATGTCTACAACATCCTCAACACAAAACTCCCTCTCTCCAAGAAACACCGCTAACACGTATGCTAAACCCAATATCTTAAGGATTAGGAATCAATAAAGGGAATTAAATATCAGTAACGCGGAAGCTTAACGGACTCATAACCTATGAGAGTTAAGACCATAATCTAATACCATTTCTAACACCCCACGTATTTTGGCAAGCGAGGTGGCCAACTGTCGACACCAAACAACGCCCAATGTCACTATATAAATTATCATTCTCAACATGTGACAGAAATATGAGACATTTCAAAAAAAAATCATAAGATAATATTTAGATTTATCCAACAAATATAACCATTCATGCAAATTAAAATCTATCACCATGCTATCTCCAAGATAGATCCAACACCAAATATATATAAACTTAGATGAAATAATCCAACTATAAATATCTCACTAAAACCATAAACCACTGTGTAACCGATTGGCCCACAAAATTTATAAATGAAAGACTCATAGGGAAAACGACGGAGTGAAAAGTAAATCACTACACCAAAACTGTCGGGTTGTCATGGTCAATGATCGCGACAAGTTTGGGGGTGACAACTATTTTTGTCATGAACTTATCACAGTCAAAGACCGGGACAAGTTCATTAGACTTGTCACGGTCTTGTCACGATCTTTGACCTTGACAAGTTTTGTCACTCTTAAAGATCGTGACAAACCCTAAAACAATTGTCACGGTAAAAAACCGTGACAATTCTAGGCAGAATTTAAAAAAAATCTACTGGGGAGTATGGTCACTGCCTAGCAGTATATTTGTACCTATTATAACAAAATTGTACCTGTTCAAACAGCATATATGCAAAGAAAATAGAAAGAATGCACCAAATCATTGCATATATAATTCGATATCCAAATAATATATAAATACAATCCATATCCAAACCAAAATGAAACAAATCAAAACGATAAAAATATAATCCAAGTGTCCAAATAGAATAGATACAAATAATCAGCGCATAGAGCCATCAGTAGGTTATAGGAGGAAGGAAGACCACACGATATACACATTGAGACACCCATGAATATGCATCATGCCACATTTTTTGCGTAACCATAATGCGTAGTTCTCCTTTTTGGGTATCACATGCGTGATGATCACCTTGGCCTCGATGTCTTGAAGGAGACGTCCATGAATCGGCATACCCAGGAGGGTTCTCGGGTTCCTCAACCCCCTTGCTATCCGTTGTCCATCACATATGTCGAGTAAAAACACTCTCGGTCAACCGATTGTTGACATAGGCCGCTGGACGGGAGCCAAGATGGGAACTGGATCATCAAGCGGCGAGTCCGCGCATTTCTGTGATGAAGTAGTGAAATCCACATCCTCGTCCTCCTCCACCTCCTCCTCCATCGTATTATCGTTTCCCTTGACCAACTCACGTTTAATGAAGGCATACATATCTAGGACCTTCGCCTCCAACCTTGATAGCTTCTCGTCATGCATGTCCACTTGAAGAGCCAACCCGGTGTTGCTCGTCTCCATTCTACTGATCTTAGACTTTCCCACCCGTGAGCTCACCCCCTTGTCCTTCCCTTGCGATCAGCACCGAGCACTTGGCTGAGTGCGTCCGTAGCCAAAGATGCCTTGTCGGCATCAGATTGCGACTCATGCACTTCCTTAAGGTTTGCTTGAAATGATAAAAAGCACATGATTCGTTAATTAAGTAAATAAAAAATTATAACGTAATTAATAAAAATTAAATATTTATAACTTACAATCGTGGTCGTGATGCTCAGGACACATCCTTGTCCTTTCCCTTCTTCGTCCGAATTGCCACATAGGCATCGAGCCTATGGGTCCTACCCCCAGGGCCACTCCCCGTCTCCTGAAATAAAATAATGCAAAATTAGTAAGTAACGCAAAATAAAATAATGCAGAATAACATAAAACTATAATTATGAAAAATAAAAACTTACCATCCTGTGCTCCACCTTGGCGTAAGTCATCTGCCCGGAGAAGTGCATGTTCGTATTTTTCGCCCGGTTTTCTCTTCTCGATTGGAGAGATGCCAATTATCGCTCCTCGATCTCATTGTCGATGAACTTTTTGCCACAGTGCCAATACGATCGGCTCCTTCGGTGAGACAGTCTCATGCAGTCTGAGAATGGAGTCCCAAGTTTTCCAAAGTACAGGGCCCGCAAATTTTTCTTCCATGTCTTATGTTGTTCCCCAACTGCACCAACACGGAATCACGGAGTTGTGGGGACAGGCCGAATTGTTCCTGTCAAACAAATACAAAACAAAAGGAAAGTAAGTGTTAGTTGCTAATAAATATAAATTGAAATTGAATTTGAAATTTAAATTTAAATATAAAAATAAATATAAATACATTACCTGTAGTGCCGCACAAATAGCCAACTTTAGCTCATATGGCACCTCCCTCTAACTAGTGTACCCCGGACCGATAATCGACTTCACCAACTCGAGGGTTCTAGACAATATTCCCATCTTGTTCTCAACGGCCCATCCCAATTTGCCCCATTTTGGGAGCCTAGGGGCTGAGGAGCCCCTGTCGCCTCCGCTGCCGCCAAGCCCTGAATAAGACATTTTCTTTAAAAATTGTTGTTATTAGTAAAAATCCAAATGAATTAGAAGAATACAAAGCACTAGAGATATTATAACAAAACACTAGCAACTTTGAATTAGTGCACTAAACTGATCAAGTACAAATGAATTAAAAGCATTAAACTAATGTCCGATAAATAAAACACTAGAATAATACACCCATTGGATATGGATGTTGAATTAATGCTTAAGAATTAAATCTAAATATTACATGCAGTAAACTAATCAAGTACAAATGAATTAAAAGCATTAAACTAATGTCTGATAATTGGAATACTTATAACAAATCTAAAAATTATTTTAAATTCGGGTTATCATAAAAAATGGATTTATATTCGGTAGGAGCAGCCAAGTATTCCACACTACTATTTAGACGCTTTGGCGCATGTAGGACGATTGACCACGACTCGTTGTTGAAATACTTCGAGTAAAACACTTGCTTGACCTTTTGAAATTCACAAATAAATGGCTCATCGCTCACGTGTTCGTTGCTCTTTAACTTGAACAAGTCAGCCACGATCAAATTGGTGCCAGGATCAACTTTACAAGAATTTTTATCCTCAACTCTTACCCAATCACAGTAAAATACAACCTCTTTAAAGCTTACATAGTCCAATTCAAATATATTTCGAATTACACCATAATAACTCATTTCAGCTTCAACGAGGTTTTTATCTTTCGCGCTCGCTCGAAAGAAACTAATAGCATTGTATGAAATTATCGAGTATTGTACATTTGTACTTTCCTCATACACCCTTGAAACGAATACGTAACTGTTCAATCGATACTTTTTGTACTCTTGTGCCATGAATAATTAATCCAACAACAATAACAAACCAACAAATGTGTATCCCGTACTCCTTCTAATTCATCTTCTCAATTAATTCAACATTAATAATTTCTAAACAATTTCAAACCTAAATAAGAATATACAATAAGATTCAATCAATATTAACAATACCTGTTAATTTCAATCCCAACTAACATCACCAAATAAACATTAACAATTAATTTCAAGTCCTAAACTAAAATAAAAATACCCAATAAATATTAATAATTCCTAAAACCAAATTGAAAACTACATACACACACACACCCCGCCCCACTCACTCCACCACCCCCAGGCCCCCTGCCCCACCACCCCCTTACCCCCTCCCCCAACCACACACACGCTTGCACGCACGCACGCACACACACACACCTGCACACACACACCACCCCCAGACCCCCCCCCCCACGCACCTGCACACACACACACACATATATATACAAAGGAAATAGAAAGAGAGAAAAAACTCACTTGAAAGCATAGAGAGAGAGAGAGAGAGAGAGAGAGAGAGCAGTCGTGCGCTTAGAGAGAGAGAAATTGGAGGGAAGTGAAAATGGTGGGAAAAAATAAGGAGGAAGGGTTTTTTATTGACAAAGTTGTCACGAACCTGTCACGGTCTTTGACCCTGACAACTTTCTAATGTTGTCACGGTCAATGATCGTGACAAGCCTTTGTCACGGACTTGTCACGGTCATTGATCGTGACAAAAAACGTGTATTTTTTTATCACGGTCAATGACCGTGATAAGGCTGGTTGGCTAAAAGGTGACGATTTGACATTTTTGGTGTAGTAATTCTAAACTACTAAAGCAGATAAAATTAATCTCTAGTTGCACTTTCAAAAATCTCAAATCGCACGAATTTTCTCTATTTTGGGTCGTGCTCTCAAACCGAGGGTCCCGTGACTATGCAATCGGTTCCTATGAGTTACATTGGTCTCGTGCCAGGTGTTGGCACCGCTCACGGGGCCGTTTGGGGGGCTAACGGTATTCGTCCCCAACGGCACGTTTTCAAGCCTAAGTGTGGAGTTTCTCTATTTTGGGTCGTGCTCTCAAAGCGAGGGTCCCGTGACCACGCGATCGGTTCCTACGAGTTACATTGGACCCGAGCGAGGTGTTGACGCCACTCACGGGGTCGTATGGGAGGCATTAAGGGGTTTTGCCCCCCCCCCCCCCCCCCCCCACGACACATTTTCAAGCCAAGGTAAGGATTTTCTCTTTTTTGGGTCGTGCTCTAAAACCAAGGGTCCTGTGACCACGCAATCGGTTCCTACGAGTTACATTGGTCCCGTGCAAAGTGTTGGCATCGCTCAAGGGGATGTTTAGGGGGCGCTAAGGGGTTTCGCCCCCCAACGGCACGTTTCCAAGCCTAAGGGTGGATTTTCTCTTGTTTCGGTGTGCTCTCAAATAGAGGGTCCTCTGACCACGCGGTCGATTCCTACGAGTTACATTGGATCCGTGCGAGGTGTTGGCGTCGCTCACGGGGACATTTCGGTGGCACTAGGGCCCCCCCAATGGCACATCTTCAAGCCTAAGTATGGATTTTCTCTATTTTGGGTCATGCTCTCAAATCGATGGTCCCGTGACAACGCGGGTAATTCCTACGAGTTGCATTGGTCCCGTGCGAGATGTTGGCTCCCCTGACGAGGCCGTTTGGGAGTGCTAAGGGGTTTTTCCCCCCAACGGCACATTTTCAAGCCTAAGTGTGGTATTTATCTGTTTTGGACCGTGCTCTCAAATCGAGGGTCTCGTGACCATGCGGTCGGTTCGTACGAGTTACATTGGACCCGTGCGAGGTGTTGACGCCGCTCACAGGGCCGTTTGGGGGCACTAAGGGATTTCGCACCCCAACGGCGCATTTTCAAGCCTAAGTAAGGATTTTCTCTATTTTGGGTCGTGCTCTCAAACCGAGCGTCACGTGACCACGCTGTCGGTTCCTACGAGTTACATTGGTCTCGTGCAAGGTGTTGGCTCCTTTCATGGGGCTGTTTGGGGGGATAAGAGGTTTTGCTCATAAATGACACATTTTCAAGCTTAAGTGTGGATTTTCTTTATTTTGGGTCGTGCTCTCAAACCGAGGGTCCCATGACCACGCGGTCGGTTCCTACAAGTTACATTGGATCCTTGCGAGGTGTTGGCGCCGCTGACGGGGTCGTTTGGGGGGCGCTAAGGGCCCCCTAATGGCGCGTTTTCAAGCTTAAGTGTGGGTTTTTTCTATTTTGGGTTATGCTCTCAATTCGAAGGTCCCGTAACCACATGGTCGGTACCTATGAGTTACATTTTTCCCATGCGAGGTGTTGGCACCCCTCACGAGGCCATTTGGGAGCGCTAAGGGGTTTCGCCCCAACGGCACGTTTTCAAGCCTAAGTGTGGGATTTCTCTATTTTGGACCGTGCTCTCATACAGGGGGTACCATGACCATGCGGTTGGTTCCTACGAGTTACATTGAACCCGTTCGAGGTGTTGGCACCTCTCACGGGGCCCTGTGGTGGGAGCTAAGGGGTTTAGCCCCCCAACGGCACTTTTTCAAGCCTAAGGGTGGATTTTTTTAGTTTTGGGTCGTGCTCCAAAATTGAGGCTCCCTTGACCACGCGGTCGGTTCCTACGAGTTACATTGCACCCGTGCGAGGTGTTGGTGCCGCTCATGGGGCCCTGTGGGGAGCGCTAAGGGGTTTCTCCACCAACGACACGTTTTCAAGCCTAAGTGTTGATTTTCTCTCTTTTGGGTCGTGCTCTAAAACTGAGTGTCCTGTGGCCACGCGATCGGTTCCTACAAGTTACATTGGACCCGTGAAAGGAGTTAACGTCACTCACGGGGCCTTGTGGGGGGCGATAAAGGGTTTCACCGCCCAACGGTACATTTTCAAACCTAAGTGTGGATTTTTTTATTTTTGGACCGTGCTCTCAAACCAAGGGTCCCGTGACCACGCGGTCAGTTCCTATGAGTTATATTGGACCTGTAAGAGGTGTTGGTGTCGTGCAAGGTGTAGGAGACGCTCACGGGGCCGTTTGGGGGGTACTAAGGGGTTTCGCACCCCAACTGCACATTTTCAAGTCTAAGTGTGGATTTTCTCTGTTCTGGGTCGTGCTCTCAATTCGAGGGTCCCGTGACCACGCGATGGGTTCCTACGAGTTACATTGGACCTGTACGCGTTATTGGCGCCACTCACAGGGCCCAGTGGGGGTGCTAATGGGTTTCTCCCCCTAACGGCACATTTTTAACCCTAAGTGTGGATTTTCTATTTTTTAGGTCGTGCTCTCAAACCGAGGGTCCCGTGACCACGCGATCATTTCCTCTGAGTTACTTTGGACCCGTTCGAGGAGTTGGCACTGCTCACGGGGCTCTGTGGTGGGCGCTAAGGGGTTTCACCCCCCAACGGCACGTTTTCAAGCCTAAGTGTGGATTTTCTCTATTTTGGGTCATGCTCTCAAATCGAGAGTCCTGTGACCAGGCGGTCGGTTCCTACGAGTTACATTGGACCCATGCGAGGTGTTGGCTCCACTCACAGGGCCGTTTGGGGGGCACTAAGGGATTTCGCACCCCAACGGCACGTTTTTAAGCCTAATTGCGGATTTTCTCTATTTTGGGTCGTGCTCTCAAATCGAGGGTCCCGTGACCATACGATCGGTTCCTACGAGTTACATTAGACCTGTGTGAGGTGTTGGCGCCGCTCACGGGGACCTGTGGGGGTTCTAAGGGGTTTCGCCCCCGACAGCACGTTTCAAGCCTGTGTGAATTTTCTCTTTTTTTGGTCGTGCTCTCAAACCGAGGGTCCCGTGACCACGCGGTCGGTTCCTATGAGTTACATTGGACCCATGCCAGGTGTTAGCGCCCCTCACAGGGACATTTGGGGGGTGCTACTGGGTTTCGCACCCCAACGGCACATTTTCATGCCTAAGTGTTGATTTTATCTCTTTTGGGTTGTGCTCTCAAACCGAGGGTTCCATGACCACACGATCGGTTCCTTCGAGTTACATTGTACCTATGCAAGGTGTTGGCACTGTTCACGGGGCCCTGCGTGGGTGCTAAGGGCTTTCTCCCTCCAACGGTACATTTTTAAGCCTAAGTGTGGATTTTCTCTTTTTTGGGTCCTGCTCTCAAACCGAGGGTCCCGTGACCACGCGGTCGGTTCCTACGAGTTACATTGGACCCGTGCGAGGTGTTGACGATACTCACAGGGACATTTGGGAGGCGTTAATGGGTTTTGCCCCCCAACGGTACGTTTTCTAGACTAAGTGTGGATTTTCTCAATTTTGGGTCGTGCTCTCAAATCGAGGGTCCCGTGACCACGCGATCAGTACCTACGAGTTACAATGGACTTGTGAGAGGTATTGGCGCCGCTCATGGGGACCTGTGGGGGGTTCTAAGGGGTTTCAGGCCCCAATGGAACATTTTGAAGCCCAAGTGTGGATTTTCTCTTTTTTGGGTCGTTCTCTCCAACCGAGGGTCCCATGACCACACAGTCGGTTCCTACGACTTACATTGGACCCCCCGCAATCGGTTCCTACGAGTTACATTTGACCTGTACGAGATGTTTCACCGCTCACGGGGCCCTGTGGGGGGGTGATAAGGGGTTTCTCCCCCCAACGGCACGTTTTCAAGCCTAAGTGTGGATTTTCTCTTTTTTAGGTCGTGCTCTCAAATCGAAGGTCCCGTGACCACGCGGTCGGTTCCTAGGAGTTACATTGGACCCGTGCGAGGTGTTGGAGCCGCTTACAGGGCCATTGGGGGGCGCTAAGGGGTTTCGAACCCCAACGGCACGTCTTCATGCCTATTTTGGATTTTCTCTGTTTTGGGTCGTGCACTTAAACCGAGGGTCATGTGACCACACGATCGGTTCCTTCGAGTTACATTCGACCTGTACTAGGGTGCTAAGGGGTTTCGACCCCCAACGACATGTTTTCAAGCCTAAGTGTTGATTTTCTCTTTTTTGGGTCGTGCTCTTAAACCGAGGGTCCCGTGACTACGCGGTCGGTTCCTACGAGTTACATTGGACCCGTGAGAGGTGTTACGGCGCTCACGGGTACGTTTGGGAGGCGCTAAGGGGTTTCACCCCCAACAACATGTTTTGAAGCCTAAGTGTGGAGTTTTTCTATTTTGGGTCGTGATCTCAAACCAAGGGTCCCGTGACCACGCGATCGATTCCTACGAGTTACATTGGACATGTGCGAGGTGTTGGAGCCGCTCATGGGGCCCTGTGGGGGTGCTAAGGGGTTTCGTTCCCCAACGGCCATTTTTGAAGCCTGAGTGTGGATTTCCTCTTTTTGGGGTCATGCTCTCAAACCGAGGGTCACGTGACCACGCGGTCGATTCCTACGAGTTACATTGGACCCAAGGGACATTTTGGGGCCGTTCACGGGGATGTTTCGGGGGAGCTAAGGGGTTTCGCCCCCAACAGCATGTTTTCAAGCCAAAGTGTGGGTTTTTTTAATTTTTGGATGTGCTCTCAAACCGAGGGTCCCGTGACCACATTGTCGGTTCCTACGAGTTACATTGGACCCGTGCAAGGTGTTAGCGCCGCTTAGGGGGCGTTTGGGAGGCGCTAAGGGATTCCTACATCAATGACACGTTTTCAAGCCTAATTGCAGATTTTCTCTATTTTAGGTCGTGCTCTCAAACCTAGGGTCCCGTGACCCCGCGTTCGGTTCCTACGAGTTACATTGGACCCGGGCGAGGTGTTGGCACCCCTCACGGGGACCATTTGGGGGTGCTAAGGGATTTCGCCCCCCAATGACACATTGTCTAGTCTGAGTGTTAATTTTCTCTATTTGTGTCGTTCACTCAAACCGAGGGTCCCGTGACCACGCGATCGGTTCCTACGAGTTACATTGGACATGTGGGGGGTTTTAAGGGGTTCCTCCCCCCCCCCCCCCCCCAACAGCACGTTTTGAAGCCTAAGTGTGGATTTCCCCTTTTTTGGGTCGTGAACTCAAACTAGGGTACCATGACCATGCGGGTTGTTCCTACGAGTTACATTGGACCCGTGGGACGTGTTGGGGACGCTTAAGGGGACGTTTGGGGGGCACTAAGGGGTTTTCAAGCCTAAGTGTTGATTTTTTTGGTTTTGGATCGTGCTCTCAAACCAAGGGTCCCATGACCACGCGGTCGGTTCCTATGAGTTACATTGGACCCGTGCAAGGTGTTATCCCCGTTCACGGGGCCGTTTGGGGGGCGCTAAGGGATTTCCCACATCAACGGCACATTTTCAGGCCTAAGTATGGATTTTCTCTGTTTTAGGTCGTGCTCTCAAACCGAGGCTCTTGTCACCCAGCGATAGGTTCCTACGAGTTACATTGGACCTATGCGAGGTGTTGGTGTCGCTCACGGGGCCCATTTAGGGGTGCTAAGGGGTTTCGCCCCCCAACGGTACATTTTGAAGCCTAAGTGTGGAATTTCTCTATTTTGGCTCGTGCTCTCAAATCGAGGGTCCCTGACCATGCAATCGGTTCCTACTAGTTACATTGGACCCGTGCGTGGTGTTAGCACCGCTCACGGGGTCGTTTGGGGGGATCTTAGGGGTTTCGCACACCAACGGCACGTTTTCAAGCCTAAGTGTGGATTTTTCTCTATTGTAGATCGTGCTCTCAAACTGAGGGTCCCGTGAACACACGATCGACTCCTACGAGTTACATTGGACACGTTCGAGGTGTTGGAGCCGCTCACAGGGCCGTTTGGGAGGTGCAAAAGGGTTTCGCACCCCAATAGCATGTTTTCTTGCCTAAGTGTGGATTTTCTCTATTTTGGGTCGTGCTCTCAAACCGAGGGTCCCATGACCACGCGATCGGTTCCTACGAGTTACATTGGAACTGTGCGAGGTGTTGGCGCCGCTCACGAGACACTGTGGGGTTACTAATGGGTTTCGCCCCCCAACGGTATGTTTTCAACCCTAAGTGTGGATTTTCTCTTTTTTAGGTGTTGTGGGCGCTAAGGGGTTTCGCCCCCTAACACCACGTATTCAAGCCTAAGTGTGGATTTTCTCTATTTTAGGGCATGCTCTCAAACCGAGGGTCCATTGACCACGTGGTCGGTACCTACGAGTTACATTTGACCCGTGCGAGGTGGGGGCGCCACTCATAGGGCCGTTTGGGGGGCGCTAAGGGGTTTCACACCCCAACGGCACATTTTCAAGCCTAAATGTGGATTTTATCTATTTTGGGTCGTGCTCATGAACGGAGGGTCCCATGACCACGTGGTCAGTTCCTACGAGTTACATTGGACCCGTGAGAAGTGTTGGCGCCATTTCGGGTGTGCCAAGGGATTTCTCACATCAACGGCAGGTTTTCAAGCCTAAGTGTGAATTTTATCTCTTTTGGGTCGTGCTCTCAAAACGAGAGTCCCGTGACCCCGCGATCGGTTCCTACGCATTACATTAGACTCGTACGAGGTGTTGGCGCCGCTCAAGAGGCCCACTGGGGGCACTAAGGGGTTTCTCCCCCCAACGGTACATTTTCGTGTGGATTTTCTCCATTTTACGTCGTGCTCTCAAAGCGAGGGTCCCGTGACCACGCGGTCAGTTCCTACGAGTTACATTGGACCCGTGCGAGGTGTTGGAGCCGATCACGGGGACATTTGGGAGGCACCAAGGGGTTTCACCCCAATGGCACGTTTCAGTCCTAAGTGTGAATTTTATCTGTTTTGTGTCGTGCTCTCAAATCGAACATCCCATGAACACGCGATCGGTTCCTACAAGTTACATTGGACCCATGCAAAGTGTTGGCGCCGCTCACGGGGCCCTTTGGGGGGCGTAAGGGGTTTCTCCCCCCGGCACATTTTCAATCCTAAGTGTGGATTTTCTCTATTTTGGGTCGTGCTCTCAAACTGAGGAACCCGTGACCACGCGGTCGGTTCCTACGAGTTACATTGGACCTGTGCGAGGTGTTAGCGCCACTCACGGGGAAGATTGGGGGCGCTAAGGGGTTTCGCACACCAACGACACATTTTCAAGCCTAAGTGTGGATTTACTCTTTTTCCGACCGTGCTCTCAAATCGAGGGTCCTGTGACCAGGCGATCGGTTCCTACGAGTTACATTGGACCCGTGCGAGGTGTTGGCTCCACTCACAGGGCCGTTTGGGGGGCACTAAGGGGTTTCGCACCCCAACGGCACGTTTTTAAGCCTAATTGTGGATTATCTCTATTTTGGGTCGTGCTCTCAAATCGAGTGTCCCGTGACCACACGATCGGTTCCTACGAGTTATATTGGACCTGTGCGAGGTGGTTGCGCCGCTCACAGGGCACTCCGGGGGTGCTAATGAGTTTCGCCCCCAACGATATGTTTTCAACCCTAAGTGTGGATTTTCTCTTTTTTAGGTCGTGCTCTCAAACCGAGGGTCCCGTCACCACGCGATTATTTCCTACGAGTTATATTGGACACGTCTGAGCTGTTGGCACCGCTCACGGGGACGTTTGGGAGGCGCTAAGGGGTTTCTCCCCCGAACGGCACATTTTCAAGCCTATGTGTGTGTTTTCTCTATTTTGGGTCGTGCTCTCAAACCGAAGGTCCCATGACCACGCGATCAGTTCCTACGAGTTACACAGATCCCCTGCGATGTGTTGGCACTACTCACGGGGCTGTTTGGGGGGCACAAAGGGGTTTCGCCCCCCAACCGCACATTTTCAAGCCTAAGTGAGGGGTTTCTCTATTTTTGGTCGTGCTCTCAAATCAAGGGTCCCGTGACCACGCGGTCGGTTCCTACGAGTTACATTGGAACTGTGGGACGTATTGGGGCCACTCACGGGGGCATTTGGGGGGCGCTAAGGGCTTTCGCCCACCAATGGCACGTTTTCAAGCCTAAGTGTGGCTTTTCTCTATTTTGGGTTGTGCTCTCAAACCGAGGGTCCCGTGACCACGCGGTCGGTTCCTATAAGTTACATTGGACCCGTACGAGGTGTTAGCACTGCTCACGGGGACGTATGGGGGTGCTATGGGATTTTCGACCCCAATGGCACGTTTTCAAGCCTAAGTGTGGATTTTCTCTATTTTGTGTCGTGCTCTCAAACCCAGGGTCACGTGACCATGCAATCAGTTCCTAAGAGTTACATTGGACCAGTATGAGGTGTTGGCGCTGCTCACGGGGCCTTGTGGGGGGTGCTAAGGGGTTTCTCCCCTAACGGCACATTTTCAAGCCCAAGTGTGGGGTTTCTCTGTTTTGGACCGTGCTCTCAAACCGAGGCTCCTGTGATAACGCGATAGATTCCTACTGGTTACATTGGACCCGTTCAAGCTGTTGTCGCTGCTCACGGGGTTGTTTGGGGGGAGTTAAGGGGTTTCGTACCCCAACGGCACATTTTCAAGCCTAAGTGTGCATTTTCTCTGTTTTGGGTCGTGCTCTCAAACCGACTATCCCGTGACCACGCGGTCGATTCCTACGAGTTACATTGGACCCGTGATCGGTGTTGGCACCGCTCACGGGGCCTTTTGGGGGCGTTAAGGGATTTCGCGCCCCCAACAGCACGTTTTCAAGCCTAAGTGTGGATTTTCTCGGTTTTGGATCGTGCCCTCAAAGCGAGGGTCCCGTAACCACGCAGTCAGTTCCTATGAGTTACATTGGACCTGTGCGAGGTGTTGGCACCGCTCACGGGGACATTTGTGAGGCGCCAAGGGGTCTCACCCCCCAACGGTACGTTTTCAGGTCTAAGTGTGGATTTTATGTGTTTTGGGTCATGCTATCAAACCCAGTATCCCATGAGCACGCGATCGGTTCCTACAAGTTACATTAGACCCATGCGAGCTGTTAGCGCCTCTCACAGGGCCTGTTGGGGGGTGCTAAGGGGTCTCGCCCTCCCACGGCACGTTTTCGAGCCTAAGTGTGGATTTTTACTATTTTGGGCCATGCTCTCAAATCGAGGAACTCGTGACCACAGGGTCGGATCCTACGAGTTACATTGTACCCGTGCGAGGTGTTGACGCCACTCACGATGAAGATTGGGGGCGCTAAGGGGTTTTGCACACCAACGGCACGTTTTTAAGCCTAAGTGTGGATTTTCTCTTTCTTTGGTCCTGTCCTCAAACTGAGGAATCCATGACCACGCGGTCGGTTCCTACAAGTTACATTGGACCCGTACGAGTTGTTGGTGCCACTCACGGGGTCGATTGGGGGGCACTAAGGGGTTTCGCACACCAGCGGCACGTTTTCAAGCCTAAGTGTGGATTTTCTCTATTTTGGGTCGTGCTCTCAAATCGAGGGTCCCGTGACCATGCTATCGGCTCCTACGAGTTACAATGGACCTGTGCGAGGTGTTGGCGCGGATCACGGGGCCCTTTGGGGGTTGCTAAGGGGTTTCCCCCCCCCCCCCCCCCCCCAATCGTACGTTGTCAATACTAAGTGTCGATTTTCTCTTTTTTGGGTAAATCGAGGGTCTCGTGACCATGTTGTTGATTCGTATGGGTTAAATTGGACCTATGAGATGTGTTGGCATTGCTCACGGGGACGTTTGGGAGGCGCTAAGGGGTTTCCCCCCCAACAGCACATTTTTAGGCCTAAGTGTGGATTTTCTCTATTTTTGATCGTTCTCTCAAACCGAGGGTCCCATAACCACGCGATCGGTTCCTATAAGTTATATTGGACCCATGCGAGGTGTTGACGTCGCTAACGGGGTCGTTTGGGGATGCTAAGAGGTTTCTCCCCCAACGGCAGGCCCTTAAACCTAAGTGTGGATTTTATCTGTTTTGGGTAGTGCTCTCAAACCGGGGATCCCGTGACCATGCGATCGGTTCGTACGAGTTACATTGGTCTCGTACGAGGTGTTTGCGCCCCTCACGGGGCCGTTTTGGGGTGCTAATTGGTTTCACCCCAATGGCACATTTTCAAGCCTAAGTGTGTATTTTCTCTGTTTTAGGTCGTGCTCTCAAACCGAGGGTCCCGTGACCACGCGGTCGGTTCCTACACGTTACATTGGACCCATACGGGGTGTTAGCGCCACTCACGGGACCGTTTGGGGGAGCTAAGGGATTTCCCACCCCAACGGAATGTTTACAAGCCTAAGTGTGGATTTTCACTGTTTTGGGTCGTGCTCGCAAACCAAGGGTCACCTGACCACGCGATCGGTTCCTACAAGTTACATTGGACCTGTGCGAGATGTTGGCGCCGCATACGGGGCCCTATGGGGCAGATGAGTGGTTTCTCCCCCAACGGCACGTTTTCAAGCCTAAGTGTGGGGTTTCTCTATTTTGGACCGTCAATCCGAGGGTCTCGTGACCACGCAGTCGATTCCTACGAGTTACATTCGATCCATGCGAGGTGTTGGCACCACTCATGAGACCCTGGGGGGCGCTAAGGGGTTTCGCCCCCCAACGGCATGTTTTTAAACCTAAGTGTGGATTTTCACTGTTTTGGGTCGAGCTCTCAAAGCGAGGGTCCCGTGTCCACGCGGTCGGTTCCTACGAGTTACATTGGACCCGTGCGAGGTGTTGGCATCGCTCACGGGGACGTTTGGGAGGCGCCAAGGGGTTTCGCCCCCAACGGCACATTTTCAGGCCTAAGTGATGATTTTATCTATTTTGGGTCGTGCTCTCAAACCAAGAGTCCCATGAGTACGCGATCAGTTCCTACAAGTTACTTTGGACCTATGCGAGGCAGTGGCGCCTCTCACAGGGCCCTGTGGGGGGGCGCTAAGGGGTTTTGCCCTCCCACGGAACATTTTCAAGCCTAAGTGTGGATTTTCTCTATTTTGGGTCGTGATCTACATCCGAGTAATCCGTGACCACAGGGTCGGTTCCTACGAGTTACATTGGACCCATGCGAGATGTTGGCGCCACTCATGGGGAAGATTAGGGGACGCTAAGGGGTTTTGCACACCAATGGCACATTTTTTAGCCTAAGTGTGGATTTTCTCTTTCTTTGGTCGTGCCCTCAAATCGAGGAACCCGTGACCACGCGTTCGGTTCCTACAAGTTACATTGGACCCGTACGAGTTGTGGTGCCACTCACGGGGCCGATTGGGGGCACTAAGATATTTCCCACCCCAACAGCACTTTACATGCCTAAGTGTGGATTTTCTCTATTTTGGGTCATGCTATCGAACCGAGGGTCACGTGACCACACGATTGGTTCCTACGAGTTACATTGGACCTGTACGAGGTGTTGGCGCCGCCCACGGGGCCCTGTGGGGGGTGCTAAGGGGTTTCTCCCCCTAAAGGAATGTTTTCAAGCCTAAACGTTGATTTTCTTTGTTTTGGGGCATGTTCTCAAATTAAGGGTCCCGTAACCACACGGTCGGTTCTTATGAGTTACATTGAACTCGTGCGAGGTGTTGGTGCTGCTCAGGAGGCCGTTTGGTGAGAGCTAAGGGGATTTGCAACCCAATGGCAAGTTTTCAAACCTAAGTGTGGATTTTCTTAATTTTCGATCATGCTCTCAAACCGAGGGTACCGTGACCACGCGATTGGTTCCTATGAGTTACATTGGACATGTGTGAGGTGTTGGCGCTCCTCACGAGGCCCTTTGGGGGTGCTAAGAGGTTTCCCCTCCCAACGGCATGTTTTCAAGTCTAAGTGCGGATTTTCATTTTTTTAGGTCGTGCTCTCAAACCGAGCGTCGGGTGAACATGCGATTGGTTCCTACGAGTTACATTGGACCCGTGCGAGGTGTTGGCTCCGCTCACGACGACGTCTGGATGGTGCTAAGGGGTTTCACCCTCCCAATGGCACGTTTTCAGGCCTAAGTGTGGAGTTTCTCTGTTTTGGGGCGTGCTCTCAAATCGTGGGTCCCATGGCCACGCGACCAATTCCTACAAGTTACATTGGACCCCTGTGAGGTGTCGGCAGTGCTTACAGAGTCATTTAGGGGCGCTAAGAGGTTTCTCCCCCAACGGTACGTATTCAAGCCTAAGTTTGGATTTTCTTTATTTTGGGTCATGCTCTCAAATCGAGGGTCCCTTGAGCACGCGATCGGTTCCTACAAAATACATTGGACCCGTGCGAGGTGTTGGCGTCACTCACGAGGTCGTTTGGCGGCGCTAAGAGATTTCTCCCCCAGCGGCACATTTTCAAGCCTAAGTGCGAGATTTCTCTATTTGGACCGTGCACGCAAACCAAGGGTCCCGTGACCACGCAGTAGATTCCTACAAGTTATATTGGACCCGTTCAAGGTGTTAGTGTCACTCACGTGGATCTGTAGAGGGCGCTAAGGGGTTTTGCCCCCAACGGCACGTTTTCAAGCCTAAGTGTGGATTTTCTCTATTTTGGGTCGTGCTCTCAAACCGAGGAACCCGTGACCACATGGTCGGTTCCTACGAGTTATATTAGACCCGAGGGAGGTGTTAGATCCGCTCACGAGTCCATTTGCGTGGCATTAAGGGGTTTTATACACCAATGGCACGTTTTCAAGCCTAAGTGTTGATTTTCTCTATTTTTGGTTGTGCTCTCAAATCGAGGGTCCTCTGACCATGCGATCGGTTCCTACGAGTTACATTGGACACGTGCAAGGTGTTGGCACTGCTCACGGGGATATTTGGGGGCGCAAAGGAGTTTAGCCCCCAAACGGCACATTTTTAGTCCTAAGTGTGGATTTTCTCTAATTTGGGTTGTGCTCTTAAATTGAGGGTCCCAAGACCACGCGGTCGATTCCTATGATTTACATTGGTCCCTTGCGATGTGTTGGCACTGCTAACGGGGATGTTTGAGGGAAAGAAAGGGGTGTTGCCCCCCAATGGCAGGTTTTCAAGCTTAAGTGAGGATTTTCTCTGTTTTGGTCCTTGCTCTCAAATCGAGGGTCCCGTGACCACGCGGTTGGTTCCTACGACTTATATTGGGCTTGCGGGACAATTTGGGGCCGCTCACGGGGACATTTGGGGGCGCTAAGGGGCTTTGCCCAACAACAGTACGTTTTCAAGCCTAAGTGTGGATATTCTCGATTTTGGGTCGCGCTCTCAAACTGAGTTTCCCGTGATCACGCGGTCGGTTCCTACTAGTTACATTGGACCCGTACGAGGTGTCAGCACCGTTCACGGGGCCGTTTGGGGGCGCTAAGGGATTTCCCACATCAACGGCACGTTTTCAAGCCTAAGTGTGGATTTTCTCTATTTTGGGTCGTGCTTTCAAATCGAGGGTCTCGTGACCATGCGATCGGTTCCTATGAGTTGCATTGGACCTGTGCGAGGTGTTAGTGCAGCTTTGGGGGTCTGTGGGGGTGCTAAGGGATTTCGCCCCCAAATGGCACATTTTCAAGCCTAAGTGTGGATTTTATCTTTTTGGGGTCATGCTCTCAAACCGAGGGTCCCGTGACCACGTGATCGGTTCTTACGAGTTACATTGGACCCATGCGAGGTGTTTGCGCCTCTCACGGGGCCGTTTGAGGGGCGCTAAGGGGTTTCGCACCTCACTGCACGTTTTCAAGTCTAAGTGTGGATTTTCCCTATTTTGGGTCGTGCTCTCAAACTGAGGGTCCCGTGACCACGCGATCAGTTCCTACGAGTTACATTAGATCTGTGCGAGGTGTGGGCGCCGCTCACGAGGCCCTCTGGGGGTGTTAATGGGTTTGGCCCCCCAACGGCACATTTTCAACCCTGAGTGTGGATTTTCTCTTTTTTAGGTTGTGCTCTCAAGCAGAGGGTACCGTGACCATGAGGTCGTTTCCTACGAGTTACATTTGACCCGTTCGAGGTCTTGGCGCTACTCACGGGGACGTTTGGGAGTCGCTAAGGCGTTTCGCCCCCCAACGGCATGTTTTTAAGCCTAAATGTGGATTTTCTGTATTTTGGATCGTGCTCTTAAACTGAGGGTCCCGTGACCACGCGATCGGTTCCTAAGAGTTAAATTGGACCTGTGCGAGGTGTTGGTGCCGCTCACGGGGCCCATTAGGGGTTTCTCCCCCCAACGGCACGTTTTCAAGCCTGAGCATGGATTTTCTCTTTTTTGGGTCGTGCTATCAAATTGAGGGTCCCGTGACCACGCGATCAATTCGTATGAGTTACATTGGACCCGTGCGAGTTGTTGGCACCGCGAAGATGTTTCTCCCCCAAAGGCACATTTTTAAGCCTAAGTGTGGGATTTCTCTATTTTGGACCGTGCACTCAAACCAAGGGTCCCATGACCACGCGATCGGCTCCTACGAGTTACATTAGACCCGTGCAAGGTGTTGGTGCTGTTCATGGGAATCTGTGGAGGGCGCTAAGGGGTTTTGCCCCCCCAAAGGCCCATTTTCAAGCCTAAGTGTGGATTTTCTCTATTTTGGATTGTGCTCTCAAACTGAGGAACCCGTGACCACGCGATCGGTTCCTACGAGTCATATTGGACCCGAGCGAGATGTTGGCCCCGCTCATGGGTCCATTTGGGGGGCATTAAGGGGTTTCGCACACAAACGGCACCTTTTCAAGCCTAAGTGTGGATTTTATCTATTTTTGGTTGTGCTCTCAAACCGAGGGTCCCGTGATCATGCAGTCGGTTCCAACGAGTTACATTAGACCCGTACAAGGTGTTGGCGCTGCTCACGGGGACATTTTGGGGGCGCTAAGGAGTTTTGCCCCCCCCCCCCCCCCCGGGCACAGTTTTAGGCATAAGTGTGGATTTTCTCTATTTTTGGTTGTGCTCTCAAAATGAGGGTCCCATGACCACGCGGTCGATTCCTATGACTTACATTGGTCCCGTACGATGTGTTGGCGCTACTCATGGGGCCGTTTGGGGGGGAAGAAAGGAGTTTCGTCCCCCCCCCCCCCCAACGATAGGTTTTCAAGCCTAAGTGGGGATTTTCTCTATTTTGGTCCTTGCTCTCAAATCGAGGGTCCCGTGACCACGTAGTCGGTTCCTACGAGTTATATTGGACCCGCGGGACATTTTGGGGCCACTCACGGGGACGTTTGGGGGCGCTAAGGGGTTTCTACCACCAATAGCACGTTTTCAAGCCTAAGTGTGGATTTTCTCAATTTTGGGTCATGCTCTCAAACCGAGTGTCCCGTGACCATGCGATCGGTTCCTGCGAGTTACATTGGACCCGTATGAGGTGTTAGCACCGTTCACGAGGCCCTTTGGGGGCGCTAAGGGATTTCGCACATAAACGGCAGTTTTCAAGCCTAAGTGTGGATTTTCTATGTTTTGGATCGTGCTTTCAAACTGAGGGTCCCATGACCACGCGATCGGTTCCTACGAGTTACATTGGACATGCACGAGGTGTTAGCACCGCTCTGGGGCCTGTGGGGGGTGTTAAGGGATTTCACCCCCAAACGGCACATTTTCAAGCTAAAGTGTGGATTTTCTCTTTTTTGGGTCATTCTCTCAAATCGAGGGTCCCGAGACCAAGCGGTCAGTTCCTACGAGTTACATTGGATCATACGAGGTGTTAGCGCCACTCACGGGGCCGTTTGGGGCGGCGCTAAGGGATTTCCTACATCAACGACATGTTTTCAAGGCTAAGTGTGGATTTTATCTAATTTGGGTCTTTCTCTCAAACCGAGGGTCCCGTGATCATGCGATCGGTTCCTACGAGTTACATTGGACCTGTGCGAGGTGTTGGAACCGCTCACGGTGCCCTGTAGGGGGTTCTAAGGGATTTCACCCCCCAACGGTACATTTTCAAGCCTAAGTGTAGATTTTCTCTGTTTTGGGTTGTGCCCTCAAACCGAGGGTCCCGTTGTAATGACCCCACTTTTATATGTTCATATATAGATTTAAATGTTGTATTATTTCATATGTGATATGAATAATGTTAATTTATTATTTTAGTCTAATCCTCCCTTCATAAATCATGAAATATCAAATTAGTTACAAACATAAAATTTTAAAGTTTTCCGTAGGAATGTTCATATTAGAGACTAGTTTTGACCATTATAATATAACAATTGACTTGAGGAAAAAACTAAAAAGTTATAGATATATTAATTAGGTTTGTAACAAAACAAACGATGTGTTAAACGGAGGTCCGAGCAAGAAGTTATACCGAAATTACGAAATAAGGGCAAATATGTCCATCCTTTAAGTCGTATTTTGTCTTATTAGCACACCATGTGTTATATTTTGATTGGTTGGAAGGGGAGGCTAGTTAGGCCGACTTAAACACCTTAAAATGACATTTTTCTTCAGTAAAATGGATCAAATCAAAGTCTAACGGCATATCATAAGCCAAAAGATAAGTTGTGGGATAGAAAATTTAATTTTATGAGACTTTTGGGACTTAATTTTAAATAAAGAAAGTTTCAGGGACTAAAATGAAAATATAAAAAGGACCATTTTGTAATTAAAATATTTTCAAGTAACTCTAAGAAATATTGAAAATGTATGGTGTAAAATTACTAAAATACCCTTCATGTGTAAAATGACCCTTATACCTTTAATAACTTTACACCTCGTGCTTGGTTTTGACACCTCCACCGCACACGTGTTGCCTTTATCCGAAAAGATAAAACACATGTCATGCATTTAGAAAATTTTAAAACACGTGTCGCGATCTGGGGAATTAAGACTGCAAGATAGCCCCGTTACGCGGCACGCGACACGCTGACTCGCCAAAATGAACGCTTAGTCATCGGGGCACGTGTCATCACCCAAATAACTTTGAGAAACTATAAATAGAAGCCTTAGTATCAGTTCTTACACGAAATTCATTCCAAATATCCAAAAGAAAGTGTGCGAGAAAGTGTGAGGAAGTTTAAGAAGAAGTTTCGTCTTAAGATTAACGAGCGATCCAAGACTCGATATTTGTAGCTTCGAACTTCTGTTCTAGGTGAATACTCTATGACATTCCTTGTGTATTTTGATTATATGATATTATGCAAACTACATATATTTTTTGAAATGATTTTATTCTCAAATTCATCTGATACCGATGATTCCGTCGTTTGTTAAATGTGTATATCTCTCGATATAAACATCTGATTTGAATTCTGAAATTATTGATTCGACCTATGGAGACTCTCTTACTATGTTGGCCTTGACTACCAGGTGGAAATATTTGGGTGGTACCTTACTAGCTATTTTATCGCTGGTGTGCCCTAAATAAAGCGTTGTTCCATAGATCATGATTTTTTGTTTGTGTTGTTGCCGGGTGGAAACATTTGGAAACACTATCTGTTTATCTGGGTATTAGAGCATACATGGCCATCAAAATAAAATTGAATGATTGACATATTGCTCAATTGTTTTATCTATTCTATTCTGAACTGTTTATTCTGAAAATATATACTATCAGTTTACTTTATATATTTTTTTACAAATTCATGTCCATATATATATATGCCTTCTGTTGTAAATTGAATAGGTATCAATTTTCTGAAAAAAAACATGGAATATCCGGAGATTAAATATCATTCGAATTTTAGCTGATGTTGTATAAATAACCATTTTTCAGGAAATAAGTAGGTTCGCGGAAGGAATGAAAAAGGACTGTGTTGAAGATTCGGCTTTTAGAGCTCTTTTTGTTATTATGTTTGTTTTATCATTTAGAGCATGTTTGGCTCTCTTATAATAAGTTTTAAATTTTATCTTAAGTTGTAACTCATTGTCACTTTTAAAATAAATGAAGTTTCCTTTTAGAAAGCTCTGATGACGTAATTCCTTTACTTTCAGTAATTTACGATTCATAACCATGTGATTATATTTCTGTTGCACTTATTTAAGGAAACAATTTAAGTCAGAATATATGTTGCCTTGGTGGCATGTCAAGACACTCATTCCCTACTAGTAATTTGGGTCGGGGTCGTGACACCCGTGATCAGGTGATCAGTTCCTACGAGTTACATTGGACTTGTGCAAGGTTTTGGCGCCGCTCACGGGTCCCTTGGGGGGTGTTAAGTGGTTTCGCACCCCAACGGCACGTTTTCAACCTAAGTGTGGATTTTCTCTATTTTGGTTCGTGGTCTCAAACCGAGGGTCCCATGACCACACAATCAGTTCCTATGACTTATGTTGGACCTGCGCGAGGTGTTGGCTCCGCTCACGGGGCCATGTGGGGGTGCTAAGGGGTTTCACCACCCAACGACACGTTTTCAAGCCTAAGTGTGGATTTTCTCTTTTTTAGGTCGTGCTCTCAAACCGAGGGTCCCATGACCATGCGGTAGGTTCCTACAAGTTACAATGGACCCGTCCGAGGTGTTGACATCGCTCACGGGGACGTCTGGGAGACACTAAGGGGTCTCTCCCCCCAATGGTACATTTTCAAGCCTAAGTGTAGGTTTTCTCTATTTTGGGTTGTGCTCTCAAATCAAGGGTCCCATGACAATGTGGTCGGTTCCTACAAGTTACATTGGTTCCGTGCGATGTATTAGCGCTGCTCAAGGGGCCGTTTAGGTGGTGCAAATGGGCCTTTTGGGGGCGCTAATGGATTTCACACATCAACGGCATGTTTTCAAGCCTAAGTGTGGATTTTCTCTTTTTTTGGTCGTGCTCTCAAACCGAGGGTCCTATGACCACGCGCTCAGTTCCTAAGAGTTACATTGGACCCGTGCGAGGTATTGGAGCCGCTCACGGGGCCGTTTGGGGGCGCTAAGGGATTTCGCACCCCAATGGCACGTTTTCAAGCCTAAGTGTGGATTTTCTCTCTTTTGGGTCGTGCTCTCAAACCGAGGGTCCTGTGACCAGCGATCGGTTCCTACGAGTTACATTGGACCTGTACGAGGTGTTGGAGCCGCTCATGGGGCCCTGTGGGGGTACGAATGGGTTTGGCCCCCCAATGGCACGTTTTCAACCCTGATGTGGATTTTCTCTTTTTTAGGTCGTGTTCTCAAATCGAGGGTCCACCATGCGGTCGTTTCCTACATGTTACACTGGACCCGTCCGAGGTGTTGGCGCTGCTCACGAGAACGTTTGGGAGGCGCTAAGGGGTTTCACCCCCAACGGCACGTCTTCAAGCCTAAGTGTGGAATTTCCCTGTTTTGGGTCGTGCTCTCAAATCGAGGGTCCCGTGACCACGTGATCGGTTCCTAAGAGTTAAATTGGACCTGTGTGAGGTGTTGGTGCCGCTCACGGGGTACATTGGGGTGTTAAGAGGTTTCTCCCCCCAACGGCACATTTTCAAGCCTAAGTGTGGATTTTCTCATTTTTGGGTCATGCTATTAAACCGAGGGTTCCGTGACCACGCGGTCGGTTCCTACAAGTTACATTGGACCTGTGCGAGGTGTTAACGCTGCTCACGGGGCCATTTGGGGGGCGCTAAGATGTTTCGCACCCCAACGGCACATTTTCAAGTCTATGAATAGATTTTCTCTGTTTTGGGTCGTGCTCTCAAACTGAGGGTCCCATGACCACGCGATCAGTTCCTACGACTTACATTGGACATGTGCGAGGTGTTGGCGCCGCTCACGGGGCCCTGTCGGGGTATTAAGGGGTTTCACCCCCAATAGCAGGTTTTCAATCCTAAGTGTGGATTTTCTCTATTTTGGGTCGTGCTATCAAACTGAGGGTCTCGTGACCACTCGATCAGTCACTACGAGTTACATTCGACCCGTACGAGGGGAGGTTTGGGAGGCGCTAAGGGCTTTCGCCCCTCAACAGCACGTTTTCAAGCCTAAGTGTGGATATTCTCTATTTTGGGTCATGCTCTCAAACCCAGAGCCCGTGATCGGTTCCTACGATTTACATTTGTCCCGTACGATGTGTTGTCGCTGCTCGCGGGCCGTTTGGGGGGAGCAAAGGGGTTTAGTCGCCAACGGCATGTTTTTAAGCCTAAGTGAGAATTTTCTATATTTTGGGTCGTTCTCTCAAATGGAGGGTCCCGTAACCACGCGGTCGGTTCCTACGAGTTACATGGGACCTGTGTCACGTGTTGGCCGTTCAAGGGGACGTTTGGGGGGCACTAAGGGATTTCGCGCACCAACAGCATGTTTTCAAGCCTAAGTGTAAATTTTCTAAGTTTTTGGTCGTGCTCCCAAACCGAGGGTCCCTTAACGATGCGGTCAGTTCCTACGAGTTACATTGGACCCGTTCGAGGTGTTGATGCCACTTACGGGGCCGTTTGAGGGGCGCTAAGTGATTTCCCACATCAACGGCACGTTTTCAAGCCTAAGTGTGGATTTTCTCTAATTTGGACCGTGCTCTCAAACCGAGGGTCCCGTGACCATGCGATCGGTTCCTACGAGTTACATGGGACCTATGCGAGGAGTTGGTGCCGCTCACGGGGCCCTATGGGGGTGCTAAGGGGTTTCATCCCCCTACGGCACGTTTTCAAACCTAAGTGTGGGTTTTATTTTTTGGGTTGTGCCCTCAAACCGAGGGTCCCGTGAATAGGCGATCGGTTCCTACGAGTTACATTGTACCCGTGCGAGGTGTTGGTGCCACTCACGGGTCCCCGTGGGAGGTGCTAAGTGGTTTCGCACCCCAATATCACATTTTCAGGCCTAAGTGTGGATTTTCTCTGTTTTGGGTCATAATCTCAAATCGAGGGTCCCGTGACCACGCAATCAGTTCCTACGAGTTACGTTGGACCTGGCCCTGTGGGGGTGCTAAGGGTTTTCGCCCCCCAACGGCACATTTTTAAGCCTAAGTGTGGATTTTTTCTTTTTTAGGTCATGCTCTCAAACCGAGGGTCCCGTGACCATGCGATCGGTTCCTACGAGTTACATTGGACCCGTCCGAGGTGTTGGTGCCGCACACAAGGACGTATGGTAAGCGCTAAGGGGTTTCGACCCCAATGGCACGTTTTCAAGCCTAAGTTTAAGTTTTCTCTGTTTTGGGTCGTCCTCTCAAATCGAGGGTCCCCTGTCCACGCGTCCCATTCCTATGAGTTACATTGGTCCCGTGCGATGTGTTGGCGCTGCTCACGGGGCCGTTTGGAGGGCTCTAACGGGTTTCATCCCCCAATGGAACATTTTCAAGCCTAATTGAGGATTTTCTCTGTTTTGGGCAGTGCTCTCAAATCGAGGGTCCCGTGACCACGCGGTCAGTTCCGACGAGTTACTTTAGACCCGTAGGACGTGTTGGAGCCGCTCACGGGGACGTTTGGGGGGCACTAACGGATTTTACCCACCAATAACATATTTTCAAGCCTAAGTGTGGGCTTTCTCTATTTAGGGCAGTGCTCTCAAATCGAGGGTCCCGTGACCACACGGTCGGTTCCAACGAGTTACATTGGCCACGTGTGAGGTGTTAGCGTCGCTCAAGGGGCCGTTTAGGGGGCGCTAAGATATTTCCCACCCCAACAGCACATTTTCAAGCCTAAGGTTGGCTTTTCTCTGTTTCCGGTCGTGCTCCCAAACCGAGGGTCACGTGACCATACGATCGGTTCCTACGAGTTACATTGGACCTGTGCGAGGTGTTGGCACCGCTTAAGGGGCCCTGTGGGCGGTGTTAAGGGGTTTCGCCACCAAAGGAATGTTTTCAAGCCTAAATGTTGATTTTCTTTATTTTGGGCCATGTTTTCAAATTGAGGGTCCCGTGACCACACGATCGGTTCCTAGAGTTACATTAGACTCGTGCGAGGTGTTGGCTCTGCTCACGAGGCCATTTGGGGGGCGCTAAGCGGTTTCCACCCCAACGGCACATTTTCAAGCCTAAATGTGGATTTTCTCTTTTTTAGGTCGTGCTCTCAAACCGAGGGTCGTGTGAACACGCGATCGGTTCCTACGAGTTACAATGGACCCGTGCGAGGTGTTGGCGCCACTCACTGGGACGTATGGGTGGCGCTAAGGCGTTTCGACCCCCAACGGCACATTTTCAAGCCTAAGTGTGGATTTTCTCTATTTCGGGCCATGCTCTCAAACCGAGGATCCTGTGACCATGCGATCAGTTCAAACGAGTTATATCGGACCTGTGCGAGGTCTTGGCGCCCCTCAAAGGGACCTGTGGTGGTGATAAGGGGTTTCGCCCCCCAACGGCATGTTTTCAAGCCTAAGTGTGGATTTTCTCAATTTTGCACCGTGCTCTCAAATCGAGGGTCCCGTGACCACGCGATCGGTTCCTACGAGTTACATTGGACCAATGTGTGGTGTTGGCGTCGCTCACATGGACATTTGGGGGGCGCTAGGCAGTTTCGCCCCCCAACAGCACATTTTTAGGCCTAAGTGTGGATTTTCTCTATTTTGGATTGTGCTCTCAAACCGAGGGTCCCATGGCCACGCGATAGGATCCTACGAGTTACATTGGTTCCGTGCGATGTGTTGGCACTGCTCACGGGGCCGTTTGGGGTTCGCAAATGGGTTTTTCCACCCAACGGAATGTTTTCAAGCCTAAGTGAGGATTTTCTCTGTTTTGGGTCGTGCTCTCAAATCGAGGATTCCGTGATCACGCGATTGGTTCCTACGAGTTACATTGGACCCGTGGGACATGTTGGAGCCGCTCACGGGGACGTTTGGGAGGCACTAAGGGGTTTCGCCCACCAACAGCACATTTTCAAGCTTAAGTGTGGATTTTCTCAGTTTTGGGCAGGGCTCTCAAATCGAGGTTCCCGTGACCACGCGGTCCGTTCCTACGGGTTACATTGGACCCGTGCGAGGTGTTAGCGCCGCTCACGGGGCCATTTGGCGGGCACAAAGATTTTTCTCACCCCAACAGCACGCTTTCAAGCCTAAGTGTGGATTTTCTCTGTTTTGGGTTGTGCTCTCAAACCGAGGGTCACATGACCAAACGATCGGTTCCTACGAGTTACATTGGACCTGTGCGAGCTGTTGGCGCCACTCACGGGGCCCTGTGGGGGTGCTAAGGGGTTTCGCCCCCCAAAGGAATGTTTTCAAGCCAAAAAGTTGATTTTCTTTATTTTGGGCCATGTTCTCAAATTGAGGGTACCAAGACCACATGGGCAGTTCCTACAATTTACACAGGACCTATGCGAGGTATTGGCGCTGCTCACTGGATCGTTTGTGGAGCGCTAAGGGGTTTCGTAGCCCAACGGAAAATCTCCAAGTCTAAGTGCGGTTTTTATTTGTTTTGTGTCGTGCTCTCAAATCGAGGGTCCCGTGACCACACGGTTGGTTCCTACGAGTTTCATTGGACTCGTGCGAAGTGTTGGCAACGATCACGGGGACGTTTGGGAGGCGCTAAAAAGTTACGCACGCCAACGGCACGTTTTTTAGGCCTAAGTGTGGATTTTATCTCTTTTGGGATGTTCTCTCAAACCGAGGTTCCCGTGACCACGTAATCGGTTCCTAAGAGTTACATTCGACCTGTTCGAGGTGTTGGTGCCGCTCACGGGGCCCATTAGGGGTGCTAAGGGGTTTCGGCCCCCAACGGCACATTTTCTAGCCTAAGTGTGGCTTTTCTCTTTTTGGGGTCGTGCTCTAAAACCGAGTGTCCCGTGAACACTCGATCGGTTCCTACGAGTTACATTGGACCCGTGCGAGGTGTTGGCGCTGCTCACGGGGACCTTTGGGGATGCTAAGGGGTTTCGCTACCCAATGGCACATTTTCGAGCCTAAGTGTGGAGTTTCTCTATTTTGGGCCGTGCTCTCAAACCGAGGGTCCCTTGACCACGCGATCATTTCCTACGAGTTACATTGGACCCGTAGGACGTGTTGGGGCCGCTCACGGGGACGTTTGGGGGGAGCTAAGGGATTTCTCCTACCAACAGCACATTTTTAAGCCTATGTGTAGGTTTTCTCTGTTTTGGGTCGTGCACTCAAACTGAGGGTCCCGTGACCACGCGGTCAATTCCTACGAGTTATATGGGACCCGTGCGAGGTTTTAGCGCCGCTCACGGGGCCATTTGGGTGGCGCTAAGGGATTTCTAACCCCAACGATACATTTTTAAGCCTAAGTGTGGATTTTATCTTTTTTAGACCGTGCTCTCACACCTAGGGTCCCGTGGCCATGCAATCGGTTCCTATGAGTTACATTCGACCTGTGCGAGGTGTTGGCGCCGCTCACGGGGCCCTACGGGCGGTGCTAAGTGGTTTCACACCCCAACGGCACGTTTTCAAGCCTAAGTGTGGATTTTCTCTGTTTTGGGATGTGCTCTCAAACTGAGGGTCCCGTGACCACGCGATCGGTCCCTACGAGTTACATTGGACCTCTGTGAGGTGTTGGCACCGCTCACGGGGCCCTGTGGGGGTGCTAAGGGGTTTCGCCCCCAATGACACATTTTCAAGCCTAAGTGTGGATTTTCTCTATTTTGGGATGTGCTCTCAAACCGAGGGTCCCATCAGCACGCGATCGGTCCCTACGAGTTACATTGGACCTGTGCGAGGTGTTGTCACCGTTCACGAGGCCCAGTGGAGGGTGCTAAGGGGTTTTGCCCCCCAACGGCACGTTTTTAATACTAAGTGTGGATTTTCTATTTTTTAGGTCGTGCTCTCAAACTGAGGGTCGCGTGAACACACGATCGGTTCCTACGAGTTATATTTTACCCGTGCGAGGTGTTGGCACCACTCACGGGGGCGTCTGGTTGGAGTTAAGGGGTTTTGCCCCCAACGGCACGTTTTCAGCCCTAAGTGTGGATTTTCTCTGTTTTGGGTTGTGCTCTCAAATCGAGAATACCGTGACCACGCGATCGGTTCTAACGAGTTATATCGTACCTGTGCGGGGTGTTGGCGCCCCTCAAACGGCCCTATGCTGGTGCTAAGGGTTTCGCCCCCCAACGGCATGTTTTCAAGCCTAAGTGTGGATTTTCTCAATTTTGCGTCGTGCTTTCAAACCGAGGGTCCCGTGACCACGCGATCGGTTCCTACGAGTTACATTGGACCAATGCGTGGTATTGGCGTCGCTCACATGGACATTTGGGGGGCGCTAGGGAGTTTCGCCCCCCAACAGCACATTTTTAGGCCTAAATGTGGATTTTCTCTATTTTGGGTTGTGCTCTCAAACCGAGGGTCCCATGACCACGGGATAGGATCCTACGAGTTACATTGGTTCCGTGCGATGTGTTGGCACTGCTCACGGGGCCGTTTGGGGGGCGCAAATGGGTTTTTCCACCCAACGGAATGTTTTCAAGCCTAAGTGAGGATTTTCTCTGTTTTGGGTTGTGCTCTCAAATCGTGGATTCCGTGATCACGCGATTGGTTCCTACGAGTTACATTGGACCCGTGGGACATGTTGGAGCCGCTCACGGGGACGTTTGGGAGGCACTAAGGGGTTTCTCCCACCAACATCACGTTTTCAAGCTTAACTGTGGATTTTCTCAGTTTTGGGTAGTGCTCTCAAATTGAGGGTCCCGTGACCACGCAGTCCAATCCTACGGGTTACAGCACGTTTTCAAACCTAAGTGTGGATTTTCTCTGTTTTGGGTCGTGCTCTCAAACGGAGGGTCACATGACCACACGATCGGTTCCTACGAGTTACATCGGACCTGTGCGAGCCGTTGGCGCCACTCACGGGGCCCTGTGGGGGTGCTAAGGGGTTTCGCCCACAAAGGAATGTTTTCGAGCCTAAAAGTTGATTTTCTTTATTTTGGGCCATGTTCTCAAATTGAGGGTCCCGTGACCACACGGTCAATTCCTATGATTTACACGGGACCCATGCGAGGTATTGGCACTGCTCACGGGATCGTTTGGGGGGCGCTAAGGGGTTTCGTACCCCAATGGCAAGTTCCCGAGTCTAAGTGTGGTTTTTATTTGTTTTGTGTCGTGCTCTTAAATCGAGGGTCCCCGTGACCACACGGTCGGTTCCTACGAGTTACATTGGACCCGTGCGAAGTGTTGGCATCGATTACGAGGATGTTTGGTAGGTGCTAAGAAGTTACGCCCGCCAACGGAACGTTTTTTAGGCCTAAGTGTGGATTTTCTCTGTTTTGGGTCATGATTTAAAACCGAGGAACCCATAACCATGCGATCGGTTCCTATAAGTTACATTGGACCCGTCCGAGGTGTTGGCGCCGGTCACGGGGACGTTTGGGAGGTGCTAAGGGGTTTTGCCCCCAATGACACGTTTTCAAGCCTAAGTGTGGATTTTCTCTATTTTGGGTCGTTCCCTCAAACCAAGGAACCCGTGACCACGCGGTCGGTTCCTATGAGTTACATCTGACACCTGCGAGGTGTTAGCGCCATTCACGAGGACGATTGGGTGCCCTAAGGGGTTTTGCACACCAACAGTACATTTTCAGGCCTAAGTGTGGTTTTTTCTTTTTTGTGTCATATTATCAAATCGAGGAACCCGTGACCACGCGATCGGTTCCTTCGAGTTACATTGGACCCGTGCGAGGTGTTGGTGCCACTCACGGGGCCGATTGGGGGGCGATAAGGGGTTTTGCACACCAACGACACGTTTTCAAGCCTAAGTGTGAATTTTCTCGGTTTTGGGTTATGCTCTCAAACCGAGGTCCCGTGACCATGCGATCGGCTCCTACGAGTTACATTGGACCTATACGAGGTGTTGGCGCCGCTCACGGGGCCCTTTGGCGGTTGTTGAGGGGTCTCGGCCCCCAACGGTACGTTGTCAAGTATAAGTGTGGATTTTCACTTTTTTGGGTCAGGATCTAAAATCACTACACCAAAAACAGGAAACTGGCACGGTTTAAAATCGTGCCAGACGGAATCTGGCATGGTTCAAAACCGTGCCAGAATCAGGCGTGCCAGATTTTCTGGCGCGGTTTAAAACCGTGCCAGATTTTCCAATCTGGCACGCTTTTGGCACGCTTTTAAACAGTGCCAGATGTTAAATCTGGCACGCTTTTGGCACACGCCAAAACCGTGCCAAATTATCTATTTTCTGGAACGCTTTTGGCACGGTTATAAAGCGTGCCAGATTGTTTTATAAGCGTTCTCATTTTTATGCATTGGCACGATTTTGGCACTGTTTAAAACCGTGCCAGATTTTTCAGTTGATTAAAACAAATAATAGGAACCAAATCTGGAAAATCTGCAAATTCCAAATTTGGTAGGAAAAATATTTATTATTTGTAAAAACAAAATCAAGAAAATTCACAAATTATGAATATCGCAGGTTGTTGATAAACTAATGTGCATACAAACTTCAAAAAATTACAAGAGATAATACCAATATAAACCAACACATGACCATAAAAGTCGACAATAACTTCAAAAAATTACAAGAGTTAATAGTTCTCATATCAAAAAAAAATTGGGCTGAGTTTCCTCTATTTTTTTAGCATTCCAAAACCTGCTAACATAAAATCTGCCTATATAAAGCCCGCACGGCCATAAAAGTCAACAATAAAACTACTATTGCCAGCACGACCATAAAAATAAACCATAAAACTACGGAAGCCTGCTCGGCCATAACACAAAAAATAGAATCCTGAATATTAACGACACTAAATACACAATCCCCCTGTTGTAAAGCATTGACTTCTTCGTGCGTTCCAAGTGGATAAAAGCTAACGATTGAATGTCATCCTACAAAAAAAATAAGACACAAAAAAGATACAATATTAGTAACCAAGTCATTTTTAAAAAAATATTCAAGCAAAAAAATTGCATATACAAGAAGAAAAATTGCATATACGACTACGCGGTCAGTTCCTACAAGTTACATTGATCCCGTGCGAGGTGTTTGTGCCTCTTACGGGGTCGTTTGGGGGCTGATTCGGGTTTTCACCCCTTAACGGCCTGTTTTCAAGTCTAAGTGTGATTTTTGCAAATTACCGTCATATTCTCAAACTGGGAGTCCCGGGACTACGCGGTCAGTTCCTACAAGTTACATTGGTCCCGTGCGAGGTGTTCGTGCCTCCTACGGGATCGTTTGGGGGCAGGTTCGGGTTTTCACCCCTTAGCGGCCTGTTTTCAAGTCTAGGTGTGATTTTTGCAAATTATCGTCATACTCTCATACCAGGAGTCCCGGGACTACCCGGTCAGTTCCTACAAGTTACATTGGTCCCCTACGAGGTGTTCGTGCCTCCTACGGGGTCGTTTGGGGGCTGGTTCGGATTTTCACCACTTAACGGCCTGTTTTCAACTCTAACTGTGATTTTTGCAAATTCGGGTCATACTCTCAAACCGAGATTCCCAAGACTACGCGGTCAGTTCCTACGAGTTACATTGGCCCTGTGCGAGGTGTTCGTGCCTCTTACGGGGTCGTTTGGGGGCTGGTTCGGGTTTTCACCCCTTAACGGCCTGTTTTCAAGTCTAAGTGTGATTTTTGCAAATTATCGTCATACTCTCAAACCGGGAGACCCGGGACTACGCGGTCAGTCCCTACGAGTTACATTGGTCCCGTGGGAGGTGTTCGTGCCTCCTACGGGATCGTTTGGGGGTTGGTTCGGGTTTTCACCCCTTAACGGCCTATTTTCAAGTCTAAGTGTGATTTTTTTGAGTTATCGTCATACTCTCAAACCGGGAGTCCCGGGACTACGCGGTCAGTTCCTACAAGTTACATTGGTCCCCTACGAGGTGTTCGTGCCTCCTACGGGATCGTTTGGGGGTTGGTTCGGGTTTTCACCCCTTAACGGCCTGTTTTCAAGTCTAGGTGTGTTTTTTGCAAATTATCATCATACTCTCAAACCGGGAGTCCCGGGACTACGCGGTCAGTCCCTACAAGTTAAATTGATCCCGTGCAAGGTGTTCGTGCCTCCTACGGGATCGTTTGGGGGCTGGTTCGGGTTTTCACCCCTTAACGACCTGTTTTCAAGTCTAAGTGTGATTTTTGCAAATTATCGTCATACTCTCAAACCGGGAGTCCCGGGAGTACGCGGTCAGTCCCTACAAGTTACATTGGTCCCGTGCGAGGTGTTCGTGCCTCCTACGGGATCGTTTGGGGGATGGTTGGGGTTTTCATCCCTTAACGACCTGTTTTCAAGTCTAAGTGTGATTTTTGCAAATTATCGTCAAACTCTCAAACCGGGAGACCCGGGACTACGCGGTCAGTTCCTACAAGTTACATTGGTCCCGTGCGAGGTGTTCGTGCCTCCTACGGGGTCGTTTGGGGGCTGGTTCGGGTTTTCACCCCTTAACGACCTGTTTTCAACTCTAGGTGTGTTTTTTGCAAGTTATCATCATACTCTCAAATCGGGAGTCCCGGGACTACGCGGTCAGTCCCTACAAGTTAAATTGATCCCGTGCGAGGTGTTTGTGCCTCCTACGGGGTCGTTTGGGGGCTGATTCGGGTTTTCACCCCTTAACGGCCTGTTTTCAAGTCTAAGTGTAATTTTTGCAAATTACCGTCATATTCTCAAACTGGGAGTCCCGGGACTACGCGGTCAGTTCCTACAAGTTACATTGGTCCCCTACGAGGTGTTCGTGCCTCCTACGGGGTCGTTTGGGGGCTGGTTCGGATTTTCACCACTTAACGGCCTGTTTTCAACTCTAAGTGTGATTTTTGCAAATTCGGGTCATACTCTCAAACCGGGATTCCCGAGACTACGCGGTTAGTTCCTACGAGTTACATTGGCCCTGTGCGAGGTGTTCGTGCCTCTTACGGGGTCGTTTGGGGGCTGGTTCGGGTTTTCACCCCTTAACGGCCTGTTTTCAAGTCTAAGTGTGATTTTTGCAAATTATCGTCATACTCTCAAACCGGGAGACCCGGGACTACGCGGTCAGTCCCTACGAGTTACATTGGTCCCGTGGGAGGTGTTCGTGCCTCCTACGGGATCGTTTGGGGGTTGGTTCGGGTTTTCACCCCTTAACGGCCTGTTTTCAAGTCTAAGTGTGATTTTTGCGAGTTATCGTCATACTCTCAAACCGGGAGTCCCGGGACTACGCGGTCAGTTCCTACAAGTTACATTGGTCCCCTACGAGGTGTTCGTGCCTCCTACGGGATCGTTTGGGGGCTGGTTCGGGTTTTCACCCCTTAACGGCCTGTTTTCAAGTCTAGGTGTGTTTTTTGCAAATTATCATCATACTCTCAAACCGGGAGTCCCGGGACTACGCGGTCAGTCCCTACAAGTTAAATTGATCCCGTGCGAGGTGTTCGTGCCTCCTACGGGATCGTTTGGGGGCTGGTTCGGGTTTTCACCCCTTAACGACCTGTTTTCAAGTCTAAGTGTGATTTTTGTAAATTATCGTCATACTCTCAAACCGGGAGTCCCGGGAGTACGCGGTCAGTCCCTACAAGTTACATTGGTCCCGTGCGAGGTGTTCGTGCCTCCTACGGGATCGTTTGGGGGATGGTTGGGGTTTTCATCCCTTAACGACCTGTTTTCAAGTCTAAGTGTGATTTTTGCAAATTATCGTCAAACTCTCAAACCGGGAGACCCGGGACTACGCGGTCAGTTCCTACAAGTTACATTGGTCCCGTGCGAGGTGTTCGTGCCTCCTACGGGGTCGTTTGGGGGCTGGTTCGGGTTTTCACCCCTTAACGACCTGTTTTCAACTCTAGGTTTGTTTTTTGCAAATTATCATCATACTCTCAAACCGGGAGTCCCGGGACTACGCGGTCAGTCCCTACAAGTTAAATTGATCCCGTGCGAGGTGTTTGTGCCTCCTACGGGGTCGTTTGGGGGCTGATTCGGGTTTTCACCCCTTAACGGCCTGTTTTCAAGTCTAAGTGTGATTTTTGCAAATTACCGTCATATTCTCAAACTGGGAGTCCCGGGACTACGCGGTCAGTTCCTACAAGTTACATTGGTCCCCTACGAGGTGTTCGTGCCTCCTACGGGGTCGTTTGGGGGCTGGTTCGGATTTTCACCACTTAACGGCCTGTTTTCAACTCTAAGTGTGATTTTTGCAAATTCGGGTCATACTCTCAAACCGGGATTCCCGAGACTACGCGGTCAGTTCCTACGAGTTACATTGGCCCTGTGCGAGGTGTTGGTGCCTCTTACGGGGTCGTTTGGGGGCTGGTTCGGGTTTTCACCCCTTAACGGCCTGTTTTCAAGTCTAAGTGTGATTTTTGCAAATTATCGTCATACTCTCAAACCGGGAGACCCGGGACTACGCTGTCAGTCCCTACGAGTTACATTGGTCCCGTGGGAGGTGTTCGTGCCTCCTACGAGATCGTTTGGGGGTTGGTTCGGGTTTTCACCCCTTAACGGCTTGTTTTCAAGTCTAAGTGTGATTTTTGCGAGTTATCGTCTTACTCTCAAATCGGGAGTCCCGGGACTACGCGGTGAGTTCCTACAAGTTACATTGGTCCCCTACGAGGTGTTCGTGCCTCCTACGGGATCGTTTGGGGGCTGGTTCGGGTTTTCACCCCTTAACGGCCTGTTTTCAAGTCTAGGTGTATTTTTTGCAAATTATCATCATACTCTCAAACCGGGAGTCCCGGGACTACGCGGTCAGTCCCTACAAGTTAAATTGATCCCGTGCGAGGTGTTCGTGCCTCCTACGGGATCGTTTGGGGGCTGGTTCGGGTTTTCACCCCTTAACGACCTGTTTTCAAGTCTAAGTGTGATTTTTGTAAATTATCGTCATACTCTCAAACCGGGAGTCCCGGGAGTACGCGGTCAGTCCCTACAAGTTACATTGGTCCCGTGCGAGGTGTTCGTGCCTCCTACGGGATCGTTTGGGGTATGGTTGGGGTTTTCATCCCTTAACGACCTGTTTTCAAGTCTAAGTGTGATTTTTGCAAATTATCGTCAAACTCTCAAACCGGGAGACCCGGGACTACGCGGTCAGTTCCTACAAGTTACATTGGTCCCGTGCGAGGTGTTCGTGCCTCCTACGGGGTCGTTTGGGGGCTGGTTCGGGTTTTCACCCCTTAATGGCCTGTTTTCAAGTCTAAGTGTGATTTTTTCAAATTATCGTCATACTCTCAAACCGGGACTCCCGGTACTACGTGGTCAGTTTCTACGAGTTACATTGGTCCCGTGCGAGGTGTTCGTGCCTCTTACAGGGTCGTTTGGGGGCTGGTTCGAGTTTTCACCCCTTAACGGCCTGTTTTCAAGTCTAAGTGTGATTTTTGCAAATTATCGTCACACTCTCATACCGGGAGTCCCGGGACTACGCGGTCAGTTCCTACGAGTTACATTGGTCCCGTGCGAGGTGTTCGTGACTCCTACAGGATCGTTTGGGGGCTGGTTTAGGTTTTCACCCCTTAACGGCCTGTTTTCAAGTCTAATTGTGATTTTTGAAAATTATCTTAATACTCTCAAACCGGGAGTCCCGGGAGTACACGGTCAGTCCCTACAAGTTACATTGGTCCCGTGCGAGGTGTTCGTGCATCCTACGGGATCGTTTGGGGGATGGTTGGGGTTTTCATCCCTTGACGGCCTGTTTTGAAGTCTAAGTGTGATTTTTGCAAATTATGGTCATACTCTCAAACCGGGAGACCCGGGACTACGCGGTCAGTTCCTACGAGTTACATTGGTCCCGTGCGAGGTGTTCGTGCCTCCTACGGGGTCGTTTGGGGGCTGGTTCGGGTTTTCACCCCTTAACGGCCTGTTTTTAAGTCCAAGTGTGATTTTTGCAAATTATCGTCAAACTCTCAAACCGGGAGACCCGGGACTACGCGATCCGTTCCTACGAGTTACATTGGTCCCGTGCGAGGTGTTCGTGCCTCCTACGGGGTCGTTTGGGGGCTGGTTCGGCTTTTCACCCCTTAAGGGCCTGTTTTCAAGTCTAAGTGTGATTTTTGCAAATTATCGTCATAGTACGCGATCAGTTCTTACGAGTTACATTGGTCCCGTGTGAGGTGTTCGTGCCTCCTACGGGGTCGTTTGGGGGCTGGTTTAGATTTTCACCCCTTAACGGCCTGTTTTCAAGTCTAATTGTGATTTTTGCAAATTATCATCATACTCTCAAACCGGGAGTCCCGGGAGTACGCGGTCATTCCCTACAAGTTACATTGGTCCCGTGCGAGGTGTTCGTGACTCCTACGGATCGTTTGGGGGCTGGTTGGGGTTTTCATCCCTTAACGACCTGTTTTCAAGTCTTAGTGTGATTTTTGCAAATTATCGTCATACTCTCAAGCCGGGAGACCCGGGACTACACGGTCAGTTCCTACAAGTTACATTGGTCCCGTGCGAGGTGTTCGCGCCTCCTACGGGGCCGTTTGGGGGATGGTTCGAGTTTTCACCCCTTAACGGCCAGTTTTCAAGTCTTAGTGTATTTTTACAAATTATCGTCATACTCTCAAACTGGGAGTCCCGGGACTACGCGGTCAGTTCCTCCGAGTTACATTGGTCCCGTGCGAGGTGTTCGTGCCTCCTACGGGGTCGTTTGGGGGTTGGTTCGGGTTTTCACCCCTTAACGGCCTGTTTTCAAGTCTAAGTGTGATTTTTGCAAATTATCATCATACTCTCAAACCGGGAGTCCCGGGACTACGCGGTCAGTCCCTACAAGTTAAATTGATCCCGTGCAAGGTGTTCGTGCCTCCTACGGGATCGTTTGGGGGCTGGTTCGGGTTTTCACCCCTTAACGACCTGTTTTCAAGTCTAAGTGTGATTTTTGCAAATTATCGTCATACTCTCAAACCGGGAGTCCCGGGAGTACGCGGTCAGTCCCTACAAGTTACATTGGTCCCGTGCGAGGTGTTCGTGCCTCCTACGGGATCGTTTGGGGGATGGTTGGGGTTTTCATCCCTTAACGACCTGTTTTCAAGTCTAAGTGTGATTTTTGCAAATTATCGTCAAACTCTCAAACCGGGAGACCCGGGACTACGCGGTCAGTTCCTACAAGTTACATTGGTCCCGTGCGAGGTGTTCGTGCCTCCTACGGGGTCGTTTGGGGGCTGGTTCGGGTTTTCACCCCTTAACGACCTGTTTTCAACTCTAGGTGTGTTTTTTGCAAGTTATCATCATACTCTCAAATCGGGAGTCCCGGGACTACGCGGTCAGTCCCTACAAGTTAAATTGATCCCGTGCGAGGTGTTTGTGCCTCCTACGGGGTCGTTTGGGGGCTGATTCGGGTTTTCACCCCTTAACGGCCTGTTTTCAAGTCTAAGTGTAATTTTTGCAAATTACCGTCATATTCTCAAACTGGGAGTCCCGGGACTACGCGGTCAGTTCCTACAAGTTACATTGGTCCCCTACGAGGTGTTCGTGCCTCCTACGGGGTCGTTTGGGGGCTGGTTCGGATTTTCACCACTTAACGGCCTGTTTTCAACTCTAAGTGTGATTTTTGCAAATTCGGGTCATACTCTCAAACCGGGATTCCCGAGACTACGCGGTCAGTTCCTACGAGTTACATTGGCCCTGTGCGAGGTGTTCGTGCCTCTTACGGGGTCGTTTGGGGGCTGGTTCGGGTTTTCACCCCTTAACGGCCTGTTTTCAAGTCTAAGTGTGATTTTTGCAAATTATCGTCATACTCTCAAACCGGGAGACCCGGGACTACGCGGTCAGTCCCTACGAGTTACATTGGTCCCGTGGGAGGTGTTCGTGCCTCCTACGGGATCGTTTGGGGGTTGGTTCGGGTTTTCACCCCTTAACGGCCTGTTTTCAAGTCTAAGTGTGATTTTTGCGAGTTATCGTCATACTCTCAAACCGGGAGTCCCGGGACTACGCGGTCAGTTCCTACAAGTTACATTGGTCCCCTACGAGGTGTTCGTGCCTCCTACGGGATCGTTTGGGGGCTGGTTCGGGTTTTCACCCCTTAACGGCCTGTTTTCAAGTCTAGGTGTGTTTTTTGCAAATTATCATCATACTCTCAAACCGGGAGTCCCGGGACTACGCGGTCAGTCCCTACAAGTTAAATTGATCCCGTGCGAGGTGTTCGTGCCTCCTACGGGATCGTTTGGGGGCTGGTTCGGGTTTTCACCCCTTAACGACCTGTTTTCAAGTCTAAGTGTGATTTTTGTAAATTATCGTCATACTCTCAAACCGGGAGTCCCGGGAGTACGCGGTCAGTCCCTACAAGTTACATTGGTCCCGTGCGAGGTGTTCGTGCCTCCTACGGGATCGTTTGGGGGATGGTTGGGGTTTTCATCCCTTAACGACCTGTTTTCAAGTCTAAGTGTGATTTTTGCAAATTATCGTCAAACTCTCAAACCGGGAGACCCGGGACTACGCGGTCAGTTCCTACAAGTTACATTGGTCCCGTGCGAGGTGTTCGTGCCTCCTACGGGGTCGTTTGGGGGCTGGTTCGGGTTTTCACCCCTTAACGACCTGTTTTCAACTCTAGGTTTGTTTTTTGCAAATTATCATCATACTCTCAAACCGGGAGTCCCGGGACTACGCGGTCAGTCCCTACAAGTTAAATTGATCCCGTGCGAGGTGTTTGTGCCTCCTACGGGGTCGTTTGGGGGCTGATTCGGGTTTTCACCCCTTAACGGCCTGTTTTCAAGTCTAAGTGTGATTTTTGCAAATTACCGTCATATTCTCAAACTGGGAGTCCCGGGACTACGCGGTCAGTTCCTACAAGTTACATTGGTCCCCTACGAGGTGTTCGTGCCTCCTACGGGGTCGTTTGGGGGCTGGTTCGGATTTTCACCACTTAACGGCCTGTTTTCAACTCTAAGTGTGATTTTTGCAAATTCGGGTCATACTCTCAAACCGGGATTCCCGAGACTACGCGGTCAGTTCCTACGAGTTACATTGGCCCTGTGCGAGGTGTTCGTGCCTCTTACGGGGTCGTTTGGGGGCTGGTTCGGGTTTTCACCCCTTAACGGCCTGTTTTCAAGTCTAAGTGTGATTTTTGCAAATTATCGTCATACTCTCAAACCGGGAGACCCGGGACTACGCTGTCAGTCCCTACGAGTTACATTGGTCCCGTGGGAGGTGTTCGTGCCTCCTACGAGATCGTTTGGGGGTTGGTTCGGGTTTTCACCCCTTAACGGCTTGTTTTCAAGTCTAAGTGTGATTTTTGCGAGTTATCGTCTTACTCTCAAATCGGGAGTCCCGGGACTACGCGGTGAGTTCCTACAAGTTACATTGGTCCCCTACGAGGTGTTCGTGCCTCCTACGGGATCGTTTGGGGGCTGGTTCGGGTTTTCACCCCTTAACGGCCTGTTTTCAAGTCTAGGTGTATTTTTTGCAAATTATCATCATACTCTCAAACCGGGAGTCCCGGGACTACGCGGTCAGTCCCTACAAGTTAAATTGATCCCGTGCGAGGTGTTCGTGCCTCCTACGGGATCGTTTGGGGGCTGGTTCGGGTTTTCACCCCTTAACGACCTGTTTTCAAGTCTAAGTGTGATTTTTGCAAATTATCGTCATACTCTCAAACCGGGAGTCCCGGGAGTACGCGGTCAGTCCCTACAAGTTACATTGGTCCCGTGCGAGGTGTTCGTGCCTCCTACGGGATCGTTTGGGGTATGGTTGGGGTTTTCATCCCTTAACGACCTGTTTTCAAGTCTAAGTGTGATTTTTGCAAATTATCGTCAAACTCTCAAACCGGGAGACCCGGGACTACGCGGTCAGTTCCTACAAGTTACATTGGTCCCGTGCGAGGTGTTCGTGCCTCCTACGGGGTCGTTTGGGGGCTGGTTCGGGTTTTCACCCCTTAATGGCCTGTTTTCAAGTCTAAGTGTGATTTTTTCAAATTATCGTCATACTCTCAAACCGGGACTCCCGGTACTACGTGGTCAGTTTCTACGAGTTACATTGGTCCCGTGCGAGGTGTTCGTGCCTCTTACAGGGTCGTTTGGGGGCTGGTTCGAGTTTTCACCCCTTAACGGCCTGTTTTCAAGTCTAAGTGTGATTTTTGCAAATTATCGTCACACTCTCATACCGGGAGTCCCGGGACTACGCGGTCAGTTCCTACGAGTTACATTGGTCCCGTGCGAGGTGTTCGTGACTCCTACAGGATCGTTTGGGGGCTGGTTTAGGTTTTCACCCCTTAACGGCCTGTTTTCAAGTCTAATTGTGATTTTTGAAAATTATCTTAATACTCTCAAACCGGGAGTCCCGGGAGTACACGGTCAGTCCCTACAAGTTACATTGGTCCCGTGCGAGGTGTTCGTGCATCCTACGGGATCGTTTGGGGGATGGTTGGGGTTTTCATCCCTTGACGGCCTGTTTTGAAGTCTAAGTGTGATTTTTGCAAATTATGGTCATACTCTCAAACCGGGAGACCCGGGACTACGCGGTCAGTTCCTACGAGTTACATTGGTCCCGTGCGAGGTGTTCGTGCCTCCTACGGGGTCGTTTGGGGGCTGGTTCGGGTTTTCACCCCTTAACGGCCTGTTTTTAAGTCCAAGTGTGATTTTTGCAAATTATCGTCAAACTCTCAAACCGGGAGACCCGGGACTACGCGGTCCGTTCCTACGAGTTACATTGGTCCCGTGCGAGGTGTTCGTGCCTCCTACGGGGTCGTTTGGGGGCTGGTTCGGCTTTTCACCCCTTAAGGGCCTGTTTTCAAGTCTAAGTGTGATTTTTGCAAATTATCGTCATAGTACGCGATCAGTTCTTACGAGTTACATTGGTCCCGTGTGAGGTGTTCGTGCCTCCTACGGGGTCGTTTGGGGGCTGGTTTAGATTTTCACCCCTTAACGGCCTGTTTTCAAGTCTAATTGTGATTTTTGCAAATTATCATCATACTCTCAAACCGGGAGTCCCGGGAGTACGCGGTCATTCCCTACAAGTTACATTGGTCCCGTGCGAGGTGTTCGTGCCTCCTACGGATCGTTTGGGGGCTGGTTGGGGTTTTCATCCCTTAACGACCTGTTTTCAAGTCTTAGTGTGATTTTTGCAAATTATCGTCATACTCTCAAACCGGGAGACCCGGGACTACACGGTCAGTTCCTACAAGTTACATTGGTCCCGTGCGAGGTGTTCGCGCCTCCTACGGGGCCGTTTGGGGGATGGTTCGAGTTTTCACCCCTTAACGGCCAGTTTTCAAGTCTTAGTGTATTTTTACAAATTATCGTCATACTCTCAAACTGGGAGTCCCGGGACTACGCGGTCAGTTCCTCCGAGTTACATTGGTCCCGTGCGAGGTGTTCGTGCCTCCTACGGGGTCGTTTGGGGGTTGGTTCGGGTTTTCACCCCTTAACGGCCTGTTTTCAAGTCTAAGTGTGATTTTTGCAAATTATCGTCATACTCTCATACCGGGAGTCCCGGGACTACGCGGTCAGTTCCTACGAGTTACATTGGTCCCGTGCGAGGTGTTCGTGCCTCCTACGGGGTCGTTTGGGGGCTGGTTTAGATTTTCACCCCATAACGGCTTGTTTTCAAGTCTAATTGTGATTTTTGCAAATTATCGTCATACTCTCAAACCGGGAGTCCCGGGAGTACGCGGTCAGTCCCTACAAGTTACATTGGTCCTGTGCGAGGTGTTCGTGCCTCCTACGGGATCGTTTGGAGGATGGTTGGGGTTTTCATCCCTTAACGACCTGTTTTTAAGTCTAAGTGTGATTTTTGCAAATTATCGTCATACTCTCAAACCGGGAGACCCGTAACTACGCGGTCAGTTCCTACAAGTTACATTGGTCCCGTGCGAGGTGTTCGTGCCTCCTACGGGGCCGTTTGGGGGCTGGTTCGGGTTTTCACCCCTTAACGGCCTGTTTTCAAATCTAAGTGTAATTTTTGCAAATTATCAGCATACTCTCAAACCGGGAGTCCCTGGACTTCACGGTCAGTTCCAACGATTTACATTGGTCCCGTGAGAGGTGTTCGTGCCTCTTACGGGGTCGTTTGGGGGCTGGTTCGTGTTTTCACCCCTTAACGGCCTGTTTTCAAGTCTAAGTGTGATTTTTGAAAATTATCGTCATACTCTCATACCGGGAGTCCCGGGACTACGCGGTCAGTTCCTACAAGTTACGTTGGTCCCGTACGAGGTGTTCGTGCCTCCTACGGGGTCGTTTGGGGGCTGGTTCGGGTTTTCACCCCTTAACGACCTGTTTTCAAGTCTAAGTGTGATTTTTGCAAATTCGGGTCATACTCTCAAACCGAGAGTCCCGGGACTACGCGGTCAGTTGCTACAAGTTACATTGGTCCCGTGCGAGGTGTTCGTGCCTCCTATCTGGTCGTTTGGGGGCAGGTTCGGGTTTTCACCCCTTAACGGCCTGTTTTCAACTCTAAGTGTGATTTTTTCAAATTATCGTGATACTCTCAATCGGGAGTCCCCGGACTACGCGGTCAGTTCCTACGAGTTACATTGGTCCCGTGCGAGGTGTTCGTGCCTCCTACGGTGTCGTTTGGGGGATGGTTTTGGTTTTCACCCCTTAACGGCCTGTTTTCAAGGCTAAGTGTGATTTTTGCAAATTATCGACATACTCTCAAATCGGGATTCCCGAGACTACGCGGTCAGTTCCTATGAGTTACATTGGTCCCGTGTGAGGTGTTCGTGCCTCTTACGGGGTCGTTTGGGGGTTGGTTCGGGTTTTCACCCCTTAACGGCCTGTTTTAAAGTCTAAGTGTGATTTTTGCAAATTATCGTCATACTCTCAAACTGGGAGACCCGGGACTACGCGGTCAGTTCCTACAAGTTACATTGGTCCCGTACGAGGTGTCCATGCCTCCTACGGGATCGTTTGGGGGTTGGTTCGGGTTTTCACCCCTTAACGGCCTATTTTCAAGTCTAAGTGTGATTTTTGCGAATTATCATCATACTCTCAAACCGGGAGTCCCGGGACTACGCGGTCAGTTCCTACAAGTTACATTGGTCCCCTACAAGGTGTTCGTGCCTCCTACGGGATCGTTTGGGGGCTGGTTCGGGTTTTCACCCCTTAGCGGCCTGTTTTCAAGTCTAGGTGTGATTTTTGCCAATTATCGTCATACTCTCTAACCGAGAGTCCCGGGACTACGCGGTCAGTTCCTACAAGTTACATTGATCCCCTACGAGGTGTTCGTGCCTCCTACGGGGTCGTTTGGGGGTTGGTTCGGGTTTTCACCCCTTAACGGCCTATTTTCATGTCTAAGTGTGATTTTTGCAAATTATCGTCATACTCTCAAACCGAGAGACCCGGGACTACACGGTCAGTTCCTACAAGTTACAATGGTCCCGTACGAGGTGTTCGTGCCTCCTACGGGGTCGTTTAGGGACTGGTTTAGGTTTTCACCCTTTAACAGCTTGTTTTCAAGTCTAAATGTTATTTTTGCAAATTATCGTCATACTCTCAAACCGAGACTAAGAACTCTAAAAGTTCTGGAGTTTACACCGGAAAGAGACTAAGAACTCTAAAACTTTAATACAATACATTCTTAATTTACTACCATAAGACTTGTGTGCTTATTTTCTTTTTCTATATTCTTATCCGTATAAGATAAAATTCCATTTCCCCCTATTCAATTCCTCATTAATAGAAAAATACCTCATTATCTACTACTAAACTTTTATTTCTTCTTTTTACCCCTGTTTTTATCACAATTAGTTGGAGTTCTTTTACCCATTTTGGATTCCTCATTGTTGAAGAAAGTTCATCATCCCAAAGAGTTTAATGAAAAATGGCACGTAATTTTCAAAACATTATCTTCCTTGCAATAACTAAAAACTGTATGACCCCCAAAAGTCGCCAAACTACCAACTATCATATTATTTCTTAAAAACTGATTCACTTGAAAAAGAAAATAAAAAACATAAAAAATAACTTAGGATATTAAATGAAACTAAGAGATTTTGAAGCTGCTATCACCTCTGGGCCTTGTTTGTGGCTTGAAGTTCACATCATTAGGCTAGCTGCTGGGCACGTGCTCCATGCACCACTTTCAACTGAGGGCAGTCTCAGTGGGAGTTGTCGAGAGGCTTGGGCATTAACCTAGTGGCTAGCTGTAGACATAGAACAAGAAGAGCAATTTTCAAAAGGGGAGGAACACGAGACGCAAACTAGGCCAAATAGCTTCAATCAAAACATAATTCTAGAACTCAAACAGGACATTGCACCAAGGTAATCTCTCTTTAGCATTTTATCAAACATGTAACATACAACATTTTCAATAGATTGTAACATACAAAAATATCTTGTATGTAAAAGAAATTTATTATGGAGACATAAAGGAAACACAAACCGAAATCCATCGGAGCTGAAACCACGGGCTCTCAGTCATCTTCTCCCTTGTCGTATTATGACCACCTTGAATTATACACAATACTATCCTAAGACAAAAATAAATCGCAAAATTAGGCAGGAGAATATATAATACAGTGAATAAGAATCAATGTTTCATTTCAGATATACTTCACTAGAGTATGAATTCAACAAATATATCAACTAAATAATTTCTAAATCTAACACACAATTGAAAAGCCTAAGTAACAATGAAATTTGTTACAAGTGAAGATATGTTTCATCGAAGTACTCGACAAATACATTAATTCATCTATTTAGAAAGATAATATGGAATTGGTCCTTGCCTAAGACAAAAGTAAAATTGATGCCATGACGAACTACTCCTTGCCTAAGATAGTTAAGGCTCTAAGGTTATGCTTTGGATTAGCGTTTTTTTATAGAATTTTTTTGAAAAGATATATGTCCTTATCAGTAAGCCCCTGACCATGATGCTCAAGAAGAAGAACTTTTAATAGTCAACTGAATCTAGAAAAATTTTCAACAAGCCTAAAACAGCTATGACTACTACTCATGTTCTAGAAATACTGATTTTATTCAACACTTCATGCTAGTAATTAAGGGATTAGTGTTGATCTTATGCAAGTCTCTTAGCATTACTAAGCAAGGCATTACCTCCAATGAAGGCATTACCTCCATGAAATCTACCAACAACAATGTGATAAACACCTCCATGGCAACCACTTATTATTCTCTACAAAAAATGATACTATCAATAAAAAAAATAGTAGGTAAACTAAATTTCAACCAATATTCATGAAATCAAACAAGAAAAATTATTGAACCATGTCTGGATGTAGAGTTGGATGTGAAGTTGGATCGTGAGACTCAAGCAGATTGACCAAATCTTCAATCTCAAATTTCTTATTAAATGGAATGCATAAATTACCTATGTTGATGACCAAACCAAATTGTTGAAGTTTTTGGAGATGACCAAACCAAATATTCAACCAAACCTTCAGAGGTTGGTCCGACCTAACTCCGATGGCAGTTCGTGGATGGCCAGAAGAAGAGGATGATGGCAATTCGTGGACGAAGCAGAGGGTGATGGTTGTTCGTGGTCGCCTGGTAGTAGACGAAGCAGAGGATGAGTAGGCGGCAGAGGATGAGTAGACGAAGTAGACGAAGCAGAGCATGGTAGTAGACGAAGCAGCGTTGATGGAGGCGGAGGGTAGGCGGTGGGTAGTGTGGATGATGGAGGCGGCTGGTAGGCGAGTAGTGTGGATGATGGAGGCGTCGGGTAGTGTGGATGATGGAAGCAGAGGATGGTTGTTCGTGGTCGCCTGGTAGCGTGGAGAGAGAGAGAGAGAGAGAGAGAGAGAGAGAGACTTAGAGAGAAGAGAGGAGATCAGATTGATGTCCCGCCTTGAAAGTTTTGGTCCCCGATTGAAATTTTAGGATATTATTTTTTTAATGAACTATACCCATATTTGGCACGGTTTTACACCGTGCCAGAATTTGGCACTCATTTAAACCGTGCCAGTTTATGCTAAAACCGTGCCAAATTCTGGCACTGCTTAAAACCGTGCCAGAATCCCCTTGCCACAGCGTGCCAGATTAGCATTTTTGGTGTAGTGAATTGAGGGTCCCATGACCACACGATCGGTTCATACGAGTTACATTGGACTCGTATGAGGTGTTGGCACCGCTCACGGGGACGTTTGGGAGGTGCTAAGGGGTTTCACCACCCAATGGCATGTTTTTAGGCCTAAGTGTGGATTTTCTCTGTTTTGGGTCGTGCTCTCAAACCGAGGGTCCCATGACCACGCGATCAGTTCCTTCAAGTTACATTGGACCCGTGCGAGGTGTTGACGCCACTCACGGGATCGTTTGGAGGCGCTAAGAGGTTTCCCCCCCAACGGCACACCTTCAAGCCTAAGTGTGGATTTTCTCTGTTTTAGGTCGTGCTCTCAAATCGTGGGTCTCGAGTTACATTGGTTTTGCCCCCCAACGATAAGTTTTAAAGCCTAAATGTGGATTTTCTCCCATTTTGGTTCGTGCTCTCAAATCGAGGGTCCCGTGATCACGCGGTCGGTTCCTATAAGTTAGATTGTTCTCGTGCGAAGTATTGTCACCCCTCACGGGGACGTTTGGGGGCGTTAAGGGGTTTCGCACCCAATTGGCATGTTTTCTAGCCTAAGTGTGAATTTTTTCTGTTTTGGGTTGTACTCTAAAACCGAGGGTCCCGTGATCATGCGGTCGGTTCCTACGAGTTATATTGTTCTCGTGTGAGGTGTTGTCACCCCACACGGGGCCGTATGGGGGCGTTAAGGGGTTTTGCACCCTAATGGCATGCTTTCTATCCTAAGTGTATATTTTCTCAGTTTTGGGTTGTGCTCTAAAATCGAGGGTCCCGTGACCAAGCGGTCGGTTCCTATGAGTAACATTGGACCTGTGCAAAGTGCTAGCGCCACTCACAGGGCTGTTTGGGCCCAACGGCACGTTTTCAAGTCTAAGTGTGGATTTTCTCTGTTTCGGATCATGCTCTCAAATTGAGGGTCCCGTGACCATGCGATCAGTTCCTACGAGTTACATTGGACCCGTGTGAGGTGTTAGCGCCACTCATTGGGCCCTGTGGGGGTGCTATGGGGTTTCGTGCCCAAATGGTACGTTTTGAAGCCTTTGTGTGGATTTTCTCTTTTTTTGGCCTTGCTCTCAAACCGAGGGTCCAGTGACCACGCGGTCGGTTCCTAAGAGTTAAATTGGACCCGAGCGAGGTGTTGGAGCCACTTTGTGGGCCACTTGGGGGGCGCCTAGGGGTTTCGCACACCAACGGCACATTTTCAAGCCTAAGAGTGGATCTTTTTGGGGTCATGCTCTCAAACCGTGGGTCCCCTGACCATAAGATTGTTTCCTACGTGTTATAATTGACATGTGCGAGGTGTTGTCGCAACTCACGGGGCTCTGTGGGGGTGTTAATGGGTTTCACCCCCCAACGGCACATTTTCAACCCTAAGTGTGGATTTTCTCTTTTTTAGGTCGTGCTCTCAAATCGAGGGTCACACGATCATTTCCTACGAGTTAGATTCGACCCGTACGAGGTGTTGGCACCGCTCACAGGGACATTTGGGAGTAACTAAGGGGTTTCGCCCCCCAACGGCACGTTTTCAAGCCTAAGTGTGGAGTTTCTCTGTTTTGGGTCGTGCTCTCAAACCGAGGTTCCCGTGACCACGGGATCGGTTCCTAAGAGTTACATTGGACTTGTGCATGGTGTTGGTGCCGTTCATGGGGCTCATTTGGGGGTGCTAAGAGGTTTCGCCCCCCCCCCCCCGACACGTTTTCAAGCATAAGTGTGGATTTTCTCTTTTTTGGGTCGTGCTCTCAAACTGAGGGTCCCGTGACCACGCGATGAGCAAGTTACATTTGACCCATATGAGGAGTTGGCGCCGTTCACGGGGCCGTTTGGGGGTGCTAAGGGGTTTCGTTCCCCAATGGCACGTTTTCAAGCCTAAGTGTAGTTTTTCTCTATTTTGGGCCATGCTCTCAAGCCGAGGGTCCCGTGACCACGCGATCGATTCACACGAGTTACATTAGACCCGAGCGAGGTGTTGGTGCGATCACGAGGACGTTTGGGAGGCGTAAAAAGGCTTCATCCCACAATGGCATGTTTTCAAGGCTAAGTGTGGATTTTCTATGTTGTGGGTCATGCTCTCAAACCGAGGGTACCATGACCACACGATCGGTTCCTACGAGTTACATTGGTCCCGTGCGATTTGTTGTCACAGCTCACGGGGCCGTTTGGGGGGCGCAAAGGGGTTTCGCCCCCAACGGCATGTTTTCAAGCCTTAGTGAGGATTTTCCCTATTTTGGGTCATGCTCTCAAATCGAGGGTCCCGTGACCACGCGATCATTTCCTACGAGTTACATTGGACCCGTGGGACGGGTTGGGGCCGCTCACAGGGATGTTTGGGGGGCGCTAAGTTGTTTCACCCACCAATAATATGTTTTCAAGCCCAAGTGTGTATTTTCTCTATTTGGGGTCGTGCTCTCAAACCGAGGGTCCGGTGATCACGCGATCAGTTCCTACGAGTTACATTAGACCCGTGCGTGGTGTTAGCACCTCTCACGGGGCCATTTGGTGGGCGCTAAGGGATTTTCCACATCAACGGAACATTTTCAAGCCTAAGTGTGGATTTTCTCTATTTTGGGTTGTGTTCTAAAACCGAGGGTCCCGTGACCACGCGATCGATTCCTAGAGTTACATTAGACATGTGCGAGGTGTTGGCACCGCTCACGGGGTACTGTGGGGGGTGTTAAGGGGTTTCGTCCCCCAACGGCACATTTTCAGGCCTATGTGTGGATTTTCTTTATTTTGGGTCGTGCTCTCAAACCAAGGGTCCCATGACCACACGATCGGTTCCTATGGGTTACTTGGACCCGTGCAAGGTGTTGGCGCTGCTCACGGGGAATTTGGTTGCACTAAGGTCTTTCGCCCCCCAACGGCACATTTTTAGGCCTAAATGTGGTTTTCTCTATTCTGGGTTGTGCTCTAAAATCGAGGGTCCTTTGACCACGCGATCGGATCCTATGAGTTACATTGGTCCCGTGCAATGTGTTGACGCTGCTTACGGGGCCGTTTGGGAGGTGCAAAGGGGTTTCGCCCCCCAACGGCATGTTTTCAAGCCTAAGTGAGGATTTTCTCTCTTTGGGGTCGTGCTCTCAAATCGAGGGTCCCGTGACCACGCTGTTGGTTCCTACGAGTTACCTTGGACCCGTGGGATGTGTTGGGGCCGCTCACGGGGATGTTTGGGGGTGCTAAGGGGTTTCCCCCACCAACATCATGTTTTCAAGTCTAAGTGTGGATTTTCTCCATTTTGGGTTGTGCTCTCAAACCGAGGGTTCCGTGACCACGCGATCAATTCCTATGGGTTAAATTCGACCCGTGCGAAGTGTTAGCGCCGCTCATGGGGCCCTGCGGGGGATGCTAAGGGGTTTCACCCCAAACGGTACGTTTTCAAGCCTAAGTGTGGATTTTCTCTTTTTTGGGTCGTGTTCTCAAACCGAGGGTCCCGTGACCACGCGGTCGGTTCCTACGAGTTATAATGGACTCTTGCGAGGTGTTGGAGGCGCTCACGGGGCTGTTTGGGGGCACTTAGGGGTTTAGAACCCTAACGGCACGTTTTCAAACCTAAGTGTGGATTTTATCTGTTTCGGTTCGTGCTTTCAAACCGAGGGTCCCGTGGCCACGCGATGTCACGACCCCAACCCCAACCCAATAGTAGTAGGGAATGAGTGTCTTGACATGCCACGAAGGCATTCAATGTTATGGACTTAAAATATTTCTTAAAATAAATGCAACGGAAATACATTCACATGGTCATGAATCGTAAACTATTGAAAAGAAAATGGAATTACGTCATGAGAGCTTTTTAAAAGGGAACTTCGTATATATTAAAATATGAACGGATTACAACTTATGCCAAAATTAAAAACTTATTACTAAAGAGCCAAACATGCTCTATCTCCTAAAAACAAACGTTATATTTAAAAGTATTACAAAAAAGATCCTTAAGCTAGATCTTCAACATAGTCTGTCTACACACTCCATCCTCCAGTCTAATTATTTCCTAAATAATCGTTATTTATACAACACAGCTAAATGCTGAATAAGATTTAATCTCCTGACATTCCAAGGTTTTCAGAAAATAGATACCTATTCAAGTCAAAAGAGAAGGCATATACATATATGGATAGGAACTTGAAGTAAATAGATATATATTTTGAAATGATAGTATATATATCACAATTGGATAGCTCAGAATAAGAAGAATGCAACAAATCAAATGTGATATCTTTTTCTTTCAATCATATTATTTTAATGGCCAATTACACTCTAATACCGTGTTCTTCTACTGTATTATACCCCGGTAGTTGAGGGTCAATTGAACTAGTTCGTCACAACGCCTTATTTAGGGCACACCAGCGATAATCCGGCTGGGAAGGTCAGTCAGTAAAGAGGTCCCTTAGGCCGAATCTTATTTCCAATATTCAATCTCACTTTCAATACTCATTTCAATCAGTATGTCTATATGGAGAGATATAAACATATCACAAATGAATCCATCATCGGTATCAGATGCATTTTGAGAATAAAAGCATTTCACAAAATACATAGTATGCATAATATCATATAATTTAAATGTGAAAGAAATGACATAGAGTACTCACCTAAAATAGAGGCTCGAAAATATAGATATTGAGTCTTGGATCACACGTTAATCTAATAAATACAATAAAGGTTTAATTATGTATTCTAAATAAAGCCCAATTCTAAATATTGTGTTTTAATCCTAAAATATCTTGCTGAAAAAGGTTACTAAAACCATTTTCTCAATTTTTAATATTCATTCATCGTATTTAAAGAATTCAATTCATAGTTCTTCCTAATCAGTCGGTTCCCAGTAGAGATGGAGGGTCACAGGGGCACCACTTAAATACCATCTCAACTAGACAGAATTTCACCGGGACTCACTTTGGAATTACTTAAATGAGATTCCATAATACGAGCAATTGCTTACAAAAATCATTTTAAAAAGCGTATATATATATATATATATATATATATATATATATATATATATATATATATATATATATATATATATATATTTCAAACAAGTTGACATATTTAGAAAATAAAATCAATTTAGATTGTTTCCAAATTTTAAGTTTTGATTAGTAAAGTCTTTAGTGTATTTTACCAGCATAACTACTAAGTAAAGCTATAAAATACGAAATTAAAACTACAAAAATGAATTATAACATTTAAATAAAATCATACCTACGAAATGAATTCTTTCTTCGAAATTATAGAACTCCTTCTTAAGATATCTTCCAAGCTTTCTATCACTCTTTCTTACTATAATTCTCAAGGAATTGGTGTGAGTTTCAAATGAACCCTAAGGCCCTATTTATAGGTTTCCAAAAGTATTACGGTGTTGACATGTGTCTAGGTGATCAAGCATTTACGGTGGCAAGTCATCGTTTGGGCGTCGTATTCCGGGGTGGTCTTGCAGTCTTAACATCACCAAATGATGACAAGTGTTTTAGCTTTCTCTCTGAAGACGACATGTGTAAGGTGGAGGTGAGGAGCACATGGTGGAAAGGTGATGTCATTTCACACATGAAGGGTCTTTTGGTAATTTCACACTATATATTTTCAATATTTCTTAGAGGTCCTTGAAAATATTTTATTTATAAAATGGCCCCTTTTATATTTTTATTTTAGTCCCTAATGTTTTATAAAATTATATTTTCTACTCCAAAACTTATTATATACCTTAAGATATGTCATCAGACTTCGATTTGATCCTATTTACGATTGATTCTTCATATTTAAAAATGGGGTTTGTTATATTGATAGCCAATAACACCACATATCTAATAATACAACATTTATAAGATAGTAAGTAACACATGAGTGTAAAAACAAACTATATACATATGAGCAGATAAAAGTGGGGTCATTACACGCGATCGGTTCCTACAAGTTACATTGAACCTGTGCGAGGTTTTGGCACCGCTTACGGGGCCTTGTGGGGGTGCTAATAGGTTTCACCCCCCAACGGCACGTTTTCAACCCTAAGTGTGGATTTTTTATTTTTTTGGTCGTGCTCTCAAACCGAGCATCCCGTGACCACGCGGTTATTTTCTACGAGTTATATTGGACCCATCTGAGGTGTTGGTACCGCTCACGGGGACGTTTGGGAGGCACTTAGGTGTTTCACCCCCTGACGGCACGTTTTCAAGCCTAAGTGTGGATTTTCTCTGTTTTGGACGTGCTCTCAAACCGAGGGTCCCGTGACCACCAATCGATTCCTAAGAGTTACATTGAACATGTACATGGTGTTGGTGCCGCTCAGGGGCCCCATTTGGGGGTGATAAGGGGTTTCACCCCCTAGCTGCACGTTTTTAAGCCTAAGTGTATATTTTCTCTTTTTTGGGTCGTGCTCTCAAATGGAGGGTCCCGTGACCACGCGGTTGGTTCCTACAAGTTATATATGATGATTTTGCACCCCAGCGCCATGTTTTCAAGCCTAAGGGTGGATTTTCTCTGTTTTGGGTCGTGCTCTCAAACCAAGGGTCCTGCGCCACGCGATGGGTTCCTATAAGTTACGTTGGACCTGTTCGAGGTGTTGGCGCCTCTCACGGGGCCCTGTGGGGGTGCTAAGGGGTTTCTCCCCCAATTGCACATTTTCAAGCCTAAGTGTGGATTTTTATCTGTTTTGGGTCGTTCTCTCAAACCGAGGGTCCCGTGACCACGCGGTCGGTTCTTATGAGTTTCATTTTTCTCATGCGAGGTGTTGGCACCCTCACGGGGCCATTTGGGGGCGTTAAGGGGTTTCGCACCCCAATGACAAGTTTTTTAGCCTAAGTGTGGATTTTCTCCGTTTTGAGTTGTGCTCTAAAATCGAGGGTCCCGTGACCACGCGATCGGTTCCTACGAGTTACATTGGACCTGTGCGAAGTGTTAGCGCCACTCACGGGGTCGTTTGGGACCAACAGTACGTTTTTAAGCCTAAGTGTTGATTTTCTCTATTTTTGGGTCGTGCTCTCAAACCGAGGGTCCCGTGACCACGCGATCGATTCGTAAGAACTACATTGGACCTATTAGAGGTGTTGGTGCTGCTCACAGGGCCCTGTGGGGGGTGCTAAGGGGTTTTGCCCCCCAACGGAATGTTTTCAAGCATTAGTGTGGATTTTTTCTTTTTTGGGTCGTGCTCTAAAATCGAGGGTCCCGTGACCACTCGGTTGGTTCTTACGAGTTAAATTGGACCCGTGCGAGGTGTTGGCGCCGCTCACGGGGCCTTTTTGGGGGCGCTAAGTGGTTTCACACCCTAATTGTACGTTTTCAAGTCTAAGTGTGGATTTTCTCTATTTTGGGTCGTGCTCTCAAACCGAAGGTCCCGTGACCACGCTATCGGTTCCTACGAGTTACATTAGGACTGTGCGAGGTATTGGCACCGCTCACGGGGCCCTGCGGTGGGTGCTGATAGGTTTCACACCCCAACAGCACGTTTTCAAGTCTAAGTGTGAATTTTATCTATTTTGAGTCGTGCTCTCAAACCGAGGGCCCCGTGACCATGCGATCGGTTCCTACGAGTTACATTGAACGTCTGCGAGGTGTTGGCGCCGCTCACGGGGACCTGTGGGGGTGCTAAGGGTTTCGTCACCACCAACGGCACGTTTTCAAGCGAAAGTGTGGATTTTGTCTTTTTAGGTCCTGCTCTCAAACCGAGGGTCCCGTGACCACGCGATCGGTTCCTACGTATTACATTGGACCCATCCAAGGTGTTGGCGTCGCTCAGGGTGATGTTTGGGCTGCGATAAGGGGTTTCACCCCCAAATGGCATGTTTTCAAGCCGAACTGTTGATTTTTGTTGTTTTGGGTCGTGCTCTCAAACCGAGGGTCCCATGACCACGCGTTCAGTTCCTACGATTAGATTGGCGCTGGTCATGGGGACGTTTGGGGGCACAAAGGGGTTTAGCCCCCCAACCGTACATTTTCAATCCTAAGTGAGGATTTTATCTTTTTTGGGTCGTGCTCTCAAATCGAGGGTCCCGTAACCACGCGGTCGGTTTCTATGAGTTACGTTGGACCAGTGGGACGTGTTGGAGCCGCTCACGGGGATATTTGGGGGATGTTAAGGGTTTTCACCCACCAACAGAACGTTTTCAAGCCAAAGTCTGGGTTTTCTCTATTTTTGGTCGTGCTATCAAATCGAGGGTCCTATGACCACGCGATCGGTTCCTACGAGTTACATTGGAATCATGCACTGTGTTAGGACTGCTCACGGTGCCGTTTGGGGGACGCTAAGGGAGTTCCCACCCCAACAGCACATTTTCAAGCCTAAGTGTGGATTTTCTCTGTTTTGGGTTGTGCTTTCCAACCGAGGGTCCCGTGACCACACGATCGGTTCCTACGAGTTACATTGGACCTGTGCGAGGTGTTGGCACCACTCACGGGTCCCTGTGGTAGTGCTAAGGGGTTTCGCCCCCCAACGGCACGTTTTTAAGCCTAAGTGTTGATTTTCTCTTTTTTGGGTCGTGCTCTCAAATCGAGGATCCCGTGACCACGCGGTCCGTTCCTATGAGTTACATTGGACCCGTGCGAGGTGTTAGCGCCGCACAAGCATCGTGGGGGGCGTTAAGGGATTTCCCACATCAACGGTACGTTTTCAAGCCTAAGTATGGATTTTCTCTATTTTGGGTCGTGCTCTTTAACTGAGGGTCCCGTGACCGTGCGATCGGTTTCTACGAGTTACATTGGACATGTGCGAGGTGTTGCCGCCGTTCGTAGGTCCCTGTGGCGGGTGCTAAAGGGTTTCACCCCCAAACGGCACGTTTTCAAGCCTAAGTGTGGATTTTCTCTTTTTTGGGTCGTGCCCTCAAATCAAGGGGCCCGTGACCACGCGGTCGATTCCTATGAGTTACATTGGACCCGTGCGAGGTATTGAACCCAATCAAGGGGCCATTTGCGGGGCGCTTAGGGGTTTTGCACCCCAACGGCACGTTGTCAAGCCTAAGTGTGGATTTTCTTTGTTTTGGTTCGTTCTCTCAAACCAAGGGTCCCTTGACCATGTGATCGGTTCCTACGAGTTACATTGGACCTATGCGAGGAATTGACGCCGCTCATGGGCATGTGGGGGTGCTAATGGGTTTCGACCCCCAACGGCAGGTTTTTAACCCTGATGTGTGGTTTTTCTCTTTTTTAGGTCGTGCTCTCAAATCGAGGATCCCGTGACAACGCGGTCGTTTCCTACGAGTTACATTGGACCCGTCTGAGGTGTTGGCTCTGCTCTCAGGGATGTTTTGGGAGGCGCTAAGGGATTTCGCACCCCAACGGCACATTTTCAAGCCTAAGTGTGGATTTTCTCAGTTTTGGGCCCTACTCTCAAATAGAGGGTCCCATGACCACGCGATCGATTCCTACGAGTTACATTGGAACCGTGGGAGGTGTTGGCGCCGCTCACAAGGCTGTTTGGGGGGCTCTAAGGGGTTTCGCACCCTAACGGATCGTTTTCATTCCTAACTGTTGATTTTCTCTATTTTGGGTCATGCTCTCAAACCGAGGGTCCCATTACCACGCGATCGATTCCTAAGAGTTAAATTGGACGTGTGAGAGGTGTTACCGCTACTTACGGGGCCATTTGGGTGGCGCTAAGGGATTTCCAGCCCCAACGACACGTTTTCAAGCGTAAGTGTGGACTTTCTCTATTTTGGGTCGTGCACTCAAGTCGAGGGTCCCGTGACCATGCGATCGGTTCCTGCGAGTTATATTGGACCTGTACGAGGTGTTGGCGTTGCCACGGGGCCGTGGGGGGTGCTAAGGGATTTCGCCCCCCAACGGCACGTTCACAAACCTAAGTGCGGATTTTCTCTTTTTTGGGTCGTGCTCTCAAGCCAAAGGTCCCGTGACCACGCAATGAGTTCTCACGAGTTACAATGGAGTCGTTCGAGGTATTGGAGCCGCTCACGGGGTCGTTTTTGGGGCGATAAGGGGTTTCGCGCCCCAACGACACATTTTCAAGCCTAAGTGTGGATTTTCTCTTTTTTAGTTCGTGATCTCAAACCGAGGGTCCCGTGACCACGCGATCGGTTCCTATGAGTTACATTGGACCCGTCTGAGGTCTTGGTGATGCTCACGGAGACGTCTGGGAGGCGCTAAGGGTTTCGCCCCCCAACGGCACGTTTTAAAGCCTAAGTGTGAGTTTTATCTATTTTGGGTCGTGCTCTCAAATCGAGGGTCCCATGACCACGCGGTCGGTTCCTACGAGTTATATTGGTCCCGTGCGATGTGTTGGCGCTACTCACGAGGTCGTTTGGGTTGTGCAAAGGGTTTTCTCCCCCCAACGGCACATTTTGAAGCCTAAGTGGATTTTCTCTGTTTTGGATCGTGCTCTCAAATAGAGGGTGTCGTGACCACGCGATTGATTCCTATAAGTTACGTTGGAACCGTGGGATGTGTTGGCGCTGCTAACGGGGACGTTTCACATTTTCAAGCCTAAGTGTGGATTTTCTCTATTTTGTGTCGTGCTATCAAACCGAGGGTCCACTGACCACGCGGTCGGTTCCTAAGAGTAACATTTGACCCATGTGACGTATTGGCATCGCTCATGCGGCCATTTGGGGGGCGCTAAGGGGTTTCGCAGCCCAACGGCACATTTTTCAATCCTAAGTGTGGATTTTCTCTATTTTGGGTCATGCTCTAAAACTGGGGGTCCCATGACCACGCGATCGGTTCCTATGAGTTACATTGGAGATGTGCGAAGTGTTGGAGCCACTCACGGGGCCCTGTGGGGGGTGTTAATGGGTTTCGCTCCCCAATGGCATGTTTTGAAACCTAAGGTTGGATTTTCTCATTTTTGGGTCGTGCTCTCAAACCAATGACCCCATGACCACATGATCGGTTCCTACGAGTTACATTGGACCCATGCGAGGTGTTGGCGCCGCTCACGGGGACGTTTGGGAGGCGCTAAAGGTTTGGCCCCCCAACGGTACGTTTTTAGGCCTAAGAGTGGATTTTCTCTGTTTTGGGTTGTGCTCTCAGACCGACGGTCCCTTGACCACACGGTCGATTCCTACGAGTTATATTGTTACCGTGTGAGGTGTTGGTGCCGCTCGCGGAGACGTTTGGAAAGCGCTAAGGGGTTTCTCCCTCCAACGGCACATTTTCAGGCCTAAGTGTGGATTTTCTCTATTTTGGGTCATGCTCTCAAACTGAGGGTTCCGTTACCACGTGATCGATTCTTACGAGTTACATTGGACCCGTGGGAGGTGTTGGCAACGCTCACGGGGACGTTTGGAAGGCGCTTAGGGGATTCACTCCCCCAACATCACGTTTTCAGGCCTAAGTGTGGTTTTTTTCAATTTTGGGTCGTGCTCTCAAACCGAGAGTCCCATGACCATGCTATCGGTTCTTACGAGTTACATTGGACCCGTCCGAGGTGTTGGCATCGCTCACGGGGCCCTATGGGGAGTGCTAAGGGGTTTCTCCCCCCAACGGCACGTTTTCAATCCTAAGTGTGGATTTTCTCTTTTTTGGGTCGTGCTCTCAAACTGATGGTCCCGTGACCATGTAATCGGATCCCATGATTTATATTGGACCCGTACGAGGTGTTGGCGCCGCTCACGGGGTCGTTTGGGGGGTGCTAAGGGTTTTCGTACACCAACGGCACTTTTTCAAGCCTAAGTGTGGATTTTCTCTATTTTAGGTCCTGCTCTCAAACCGAGGAACCCGTGACCATACGATCGGTTCTTGAGAGTTACATTTGACCCGTGCGAGGTGTTGGCGCCACTCACGGGGCCCTGTGGGGGTGCTAAGGGGTTTTGCCTGCCAATGGCACGTTTTCAAGCCTAAGTGTGAATTTTATTTGTTTTGTGCCATGCTCTCAAACCATGGGTCATGTGACCACGCGATCGGTTTGTATGAGTTCCATTGGTCCCGTGCGAGATGTTGGCGCTGCTCACGGGGCCGTTTGGGGGGCGCTAAAGGGTTTCGCCCACAATAGCGCGTTTCCAAGCCTAAGTGTGAATTTCTCAGTTTTGTGTCGTGCTCTCCAACCTATGGTCCCATGACCACGCGGTCGGTTAATAAGAGTTACATTGGACTCCTGCGAGGTGGTGGCGCCATTAACGGGGCCGTTTTGGGTGCGCTAAGGGGTTTCGCCTCCCCCCCAACGGCACGTTTTCGAGCCTAAGTGTAGATTTTCTCTCTTTTGGTCCGTGCTCTCAAACCGAAGGTCCCGTGACCACGAGGTCGGTTCCTACGAGTTACATTGGACCTGTACGAGGTGTTGGCGCCACTTACGGGGACGTTTGTGAGGCACTAAGCAGTTTCTCCCCCAATGGCACATTTTCAACCTAAGTTTAGATTTTCTCTATTTTGGGTCGTGCTCTCAAACCGATGGTCCCGTGACTACGCTGTCAGTTCCTATGAGTTACATTGGTCCCGTACGAGGTATTAGTGCCCCTCGCGGGGACGTTTGGGAGGCGTTAAAAGGTTTCGCCCCCCCCCCCCCCCCCCCAATAGCACGTCTTTAGGCCTAAGTCTCATTTTTCTCTGTTTTGGGTTATGCACTCAAACCGAGGGTCCCATAACCACGCGATCGGTTCCTACAAGTTACATTAGACCCGTGTGAGGTATTGGTGCTGATCACGGGGTCGTTTGGGGGTGCTAAGAGGTTTCTCCCCCAACGGAATGTCTTCAAGCCTAAGTGTTGATTTTCTCTATTTTGGGTCGTGCTCTCAAACCGAGGGTCCCATGACCAAGCGACCGGTTCCTGAGAGTTAAATTGGACATGTGAGAGGTGTTTGCGCTACTTACGGGGATGTTTGGGGTGCGCTAAGAGACATCCTACACCAACGGCACGTTTTCAAGCCTAAGTGTGGATTTTCTCTATTTTGGGTCGTGCACTCAAACCGAGGGTCTTGTGACCATGCGATCGGTTCCTAGGAGTTACATTGGACATGTACGAGGTGTTGGCGCCGCTCACGGGGCCCTGTGAGGGGTTCTAAGGGGTTTCGCCCCCCAACGGCACGTTTTCAAGCCTAAGTGTGGATTTTCTCATTTTTAGGTCGTGCTCTCAAACTAAGGGTCACTACGAGTTACATTGGTCTCGTGCGATGTGTTGGCGCTGCTCACGGGGCCGTTTAGGGGGCGCAAAGGGTTTTCTTCCCCCCAACGGCACGTTTTCAAGCCTAAGTGTGAATTTTCTCTGTTTTGGATCGTGCTCTCAAATAGAGGGTCCGTGACCACGCGGTCGATTCCTACGAGTTACATTGGAATCGTGGGAGGTGTTGGCGCCGCTCACGAGGACGTTTGGGAGGCGCTAAGCGATTTCGCCCTCCAATAGCGCATTTTCAAGCCTAAGTGTGGATTTTCTCTATTTTGGGTCGTGCCCTCAAACCGAGGGTCCACTGACCACGCGATCGTTTCCTACGAGTTACATTTGACCCTTATGATGTGTTAGCGCCGCTCACGGGGCCATTTGGGGGCGCTAAGGGGTTTTGCAGCCCAACGGCACATTCACAAGCCTAAGTGTGGATTTTCTCTGTTTTGGTCGTGATCTAAAATCGGGGTCCCGTGACCATGCAATCGGTTCCTACGAGTTACATTGGAGTTGTGCGAAGTGTTGGCACCACTTACGGGGCCCTATGGGGGTGCTAATGGGCTTCGCTCCCCAACAGCATGTTTTGAAGCCTAAGGGTGGATTTTCTCATTTTTGGGTCTTGCTCTCAAACCAATGGCCCCATGACCAGATTGTCGGTTCCTACGAGTTACATTGGACCCGTACGAGGTGTTGGAGCCGCTCATGGGGACGTTTGGGAGGCGCTAAGAGGTTTGGCCCCCCAACGGTACGTTTTTAGGCCTAACTGTGGATTTTCTCTGTTTTGGGTCGTGCTCTCAAACCGACGATCCCTTGACCACGCAGTCGGTTCCTACGAGTTACATTGGTACCGTGCGAGGTGTTGGCACCGCTCATGGGGCCGTTTCGGGATGCTAATTGGTTTCGCCCCAATGGCACATTTTCAAGCCTAATTGTGGATTTTCTCTGTTTTAGGTCGTGCTCTCAAACCGAGGGTCCCGTGACCACGCAGTCGGTTCCTACACGTTACATTGGACCCGTACGAGGAGCTAAGGGGTTTCTCCCTTCAACGGCACGTTTTCAGGCCTAAGTGTGGATTTTATCTATCTTGGGTCGTGCTCTCAAACCGAGGGTCCCGTTACCACACGATCGATTCCTACGAGTTACATTGGACCTGTACGAGGTGTTGGCGCCGCTCACGGGGACGTTTGTGAGGCGCTAAGCGATTTCTCCTCTAACGGCATGTTTTAGCCTAAGTTTGGATTTTCTCTGTTTTGGGTCGTGCTCTCAAACCGGGGGTCCCGTGACTACGCTGTCAGTTCCTATAATTTACATTGGTCCCGTGCGAGGTATTGGTGTCCCTCACGGGGATGTTTAGGAGGCGCTAAAGGGTTTCTCCCCCAACGGCACGTCTTCAAGCCTAAGTCTTATTTTTCTTAATTTTGGGTTGTGCTCTTAAACCGAGGGTCCCATAACCACGCGATCGGTTCCTTCAAATTACATTGGACCCGTGCAAGGTGTTGGTGTTGCTCACGGGGTCGTTTGGGGGTGCTAAGAGGTTTCTACCCCAACGGAACATCTTCAAGCCTAAGTGTGGATTTTATCTATTTTGGGTCGTGCTCTCAAACCGAGGGGCCCATAACCAAGAGATCGGTTCCTAAGAGTTAAATTGGACATGTGAGAGGTGTTTACGCTGCTTACGGGGACGTTCGGGGTACGCTAAGAGATTTCCCACACCAACGACACATTTTCAAGTCTAAGTGTGGATTTTCTCTATTTTGGGTCGTGCACTCACATCGAGGGTCTCGTGACCACGCGATCGGTTCCTAGGAGTTACATTGAACATGTATTAGGTGTTGGCACCGCTCACGGGCCCCTGTGGGGGGTGCTAAGGGGTTTCGCCCCCAACGACATGTTTTCACGCCTAATTATGGATTTTTTCTTTTTTAAGTCATGCTCTCAAACCGAGGGTCTCGTGACCACGCGATCGGTTCCTTACAGTTTCATTGGACCCGTCCGAGGTGTTGGTGCCGCTCACGGGGACGTTTGGCAGGCGCTAAGGGGTTTCTCCCCCAAAGGCACATTTTAAAGCCTAAGTGTAGATTTTCTCTTTTTTGGGTCATTCTCTCAAACCGAGGGTCCCATGACCATGCGGTCGGTTCCGACGAGTTACATTGGTCCCGTGCAATGTGTTGGTGCTGCTCACGGGGTCGTTTGGGGGGTGCAAAGGTGTTTCACCCCCCAACGGCACGTTTTCAAGCCTAAGTGTGGGTTTTCTCTATTTTTGGATCGTGCTCTGAAATAGAGGGTCTCGTGACCACGCGATCGATTCCTTCGACTTACATTGGAACCGTGGGAGGTGTTGGCGCCGCTCAGGGGGACGTTTGGGGGGCGTTAAGCAGTTTCTCCCACCAACAACACGTTTTCCAGCCTAAGTGTGAATTTTCTCTCTTTTGGCTCGTGCTCTCAAACCGAGGGTCCAGTGACCACGCGGTCGGTTCCTACGAGTTACATTAGACTCATGCGAGGTGTTAGCGCCGCTTACGGTCCCCCTGCGGGGCTCTAAGGGGTTTCGCAGCCCAACGGCAAGTTTTCAAGCCTAAGTGTGGATTTTCTTTGTTTTGTTTCGTGCTCAAAAAACGAGGGTCCCATGACCACGCGATCGGTTCCTACGAGTTACGTTGGACCTGTGCGAAGTGTTGGCGCCGCTTACGGGGCCCTATGGGGTGTTCTAATGGGTTTCACTCCCCAACGTCATGTTTTGAAGACTAAGTGTGGATTTTCTCTTTTTTGGGTCATGCACTCAAACCGATGGTCCCATGACCACATGGTCAGTTCCTACGAGTTACATTGGATCTGTGCAAGGTGTGTGCGCCGTTCACGGGGACTTTTGGGAGGCGTTAAGGGGTTTAGCCCACCAACGGCACATTTTTCGGTTGAAGTGTGGATTTTCTCTATTTTGGGTCGTGCTCTCAAACCGAGGGTCCCTTGACCACGCATTCGGTTCCTACGAGTTACATTGGTACCGTGCGAGGTGTTGGTGCCACTCACGGGGACGTTTGGGAGGCATTAAGGGGTTTCGCCCTCCAACGGAACGTTTTCAAGGCTAAGTGTGGATTTTCTCTATTTTGGGTCGTGCTCTCAAATCGAGGGTCCCAAGACCACGCGATCGATTCCTACGAGTTAGATTGGACCCATGCGAGGTGTTGGCGTCGCTCACGGGGAGGTTTGGAAGGCACTTAGGGGTTTCGCCCCCCGATGGCACGTTTTCATGGCCTAGTGTGGATTTTTTCTATTTTGGGTCATGCTCTCAAACCGAGGGTCCCGTGAACATGTTGTCGGTTTCTATGTGTTACATTGCACCCCTGCGAGGTGTTGGCGCTGGGTGTTAAGAGGTTTCGCCCCCAATGGCACGTTTTCAAGCCTAAGTGTGTATTTTCTCTTTCTTGGGTCGTGCTCTCAAACCGACAGTCCCGTGACCACGTAATCGGTTCCTATGAGTTACATTGGACTCGTGCGAGGTGTTGGTTCCGCTCACGGAGTCGTTTGGGGGGATAAGAGGTTTCTCCTCCAACGACACATTTTCAAGTCTAAGTGCGGGATTTATCTATTTTGGATTGTGGTTTTAAAGCAAGGGTCCCGGGACCACGTTGTCGGTTCCTACGAGTTATATTGGACCCATGCGAGGTGTTGGCACCATTCACGGGGACCTATGGGAGGCGCTAAAGGGTTTCGCCCCCCAACGGCACGTTTTCATGCCTAAGTGTGGATTTTGTCTATTTTAGGTCATGCTCTCAAATCGATGAACCCGTGACCACGCGGTCGGTTCCTAAGAGTTACATTGGACCCGTGCGAGGTGTTGGCGCCGCTCACGGGGCCGTTTGGGGGGTGCTAAGGGGATTCGCTCACCAACGGAACGTTTTCAAGCCTAAGTGTGGATTTTCTCTGTTTTGGGTCCTACTCTCAAATCTAGGGTCCCGTGACAACGTGGTCGGTTACTATGAGTTATATTATTCCCTAGAGAGTTGTTAGCCCACCTCAAGGTGCCGTTTCGGGGAGCTAAGGGGTTTCGCCCCCCAAAGGCATATTTTCAGGCCTAAGTGTCGATTTTCTCTTTTTTGGGTCATGCTCTCAAACTGAGGTTCCCATGACCATGCGGTCGGTTCCTATGAGTTACATTGGTCCTGTGCGATGTGTTGGTGCTTCTCACGGGGCCGTTTGGAAGCGCAAAGGGGTTTCACCCCCCAGCGACACATTTTCAAGCCTAAGTGAGGATTTTCTCTATTTTAGTCCGTTCTCTCAAATCGAGGGTCCCGTGACCATGCAGTCGGTTCCTACGATTTACATTGGATCCGTGGGAGGTGTTGGGGATGCTCACGGGGATGTTTTGGGGGCTCTAAGGGGTTTCCCCCACCAACTGCACGTTTTCAAGCCTAAGTGTGAATTTTCTCTTTTTTAGGTCATGCTCTCAAACTGAGGCTCCTGTGATAACGCGGTCGGTCCCTACGAGTTACATTGGACCCGTGCGAGGTGTTAGCGCCGCTCATGGGGTTGTTTTGGACCAAAGGCACGTTTTCAAGCCTAAGTGTGGATTTTCTCTGTTTTGGGTCGAGCTCTCAAACTGAGGGTCCCATGACCACGCGGTCAGTTCTTACGAGTTATATTGTCCCCCTGCGATGTGTTTGCGCTGTTCGGGGGCCGTTTGGGCGGGGCAAAGGGGTTTCGCACCCCAATAGGATGTTTTCAAGCCTAAGTGATATTTTCTCTATTTTTTATCCTGCTCTCAAATCAAGGATCCTATGACCATGCGGTCGGTTCCTACGAGTTATATTGGACCCATGGGACGTGTTGGGGCCGCTCACGGGGACGTTTGGGGGGCGGTAAGGGGTTTAGCCCACCAACAACACGTTTTCTAGCCTAAGTGGGGATTTTCTCTATTTTTTGTCGTGCTCTCAAACCGAGGGTCCCATGACCACGCGATCGATTATTACGAGTTACATTGGACCCGTGCGAGGTATTAGCGCCGCTCACGGGGCCATTTGGGGGGCGCTAAGGGATTTCGCACCCCAACGGCATATTTTCAAGCCTAAGTGAAGATTTTCTCTATTTTTTGCTGTGCTCTCAAACCGTGGGTCCCGTGATCATGCGATCGGTTCCTATGAGTTACATTGGTCCCGTACGAGATGTTGGTGCTTCTCACGAGGCCGTTTGGGGGGTGCTAAAGGGTTTCGCCCCCCAACGGTACGTTTTTAAGCCTAAGTGTGAATTTCTCTATTTTGGGTCGTGCTCTCAAACCGATGGTCCCGGGACCACGAGGTCTGTTCCTACGAGTTACATTAGACCCGTGCGAGGTGTTGGCACCATTCATGGGGCCGTTTAGGGGGCGCTAAGGGGTTTCGCACCCCAACGGCACGTTTCAAACCTAAGTGTGGATTTTCTCTATTTTTGGTCGTGCTCACAAACTGAGGAACTCATGAACACGCGGTCAATTTCTATGAGTTACATTTGACTCGTGCGAGGTGTTGGCGTTGCTCGCGTGGCCGTTTGGGGGGTGCTTAGGGGTTTCGCACACCAATGGCACGTTTTCAAGCCTAAGTGTGGATTTTATCTATTTTGCGTCGTGCTCTCAAACCGAGGGTCCCGTGACCACGCGATCGGTTCCTATGAGTTATAATGGACCTGTGCGAGCTGTTAGCGTAGCTCACGGTGACCTGTGGGTGTGCTAAGGGGTTTCGCCCCCCAACGGTCCCTTTTTAAACCTAAGTGTGGATTTTCTCTTTTTTGGGTCGTGCTCTCAACCAAGGGTCCCGTGACCACGCGGTCGGTTCCTGCAATTTACATTGAACCCGTGCGAGGTATTGGCGCCGTTCACGGGCACGTTTGGGAAGTGCTAAGGGGTTTTGACCCCCAACGGCACGTTTTCAGGCCTAAGTGTGGATTTCCTATGTTTTGGGTTGTGCTATCAAACTGAAGTTCCCATGACCACATGATCGATTCCTAAAAGTTACATTGGACCCGTGTGAGGTGTTCACGCCGCTCACGGGGTCGTTTGGGGGCGCTAAGTTATTTCTCCCCCAACGGCATATTTTCAAACCTAAGTGTGAGGTTTATCTGTTTTGGACCGTGCTCCAAAACCAAGGGTCCCGTGACCACGTCGTCGATTCCTACGAGTTACATTGGATCGTGCGAGGTGTTGGAGCCGCTTACAGGCCCCTGTGGGAGCCGCTAAGGGGTTCCCCCCCCCCCCCCCCACTGCATATTTTCAAGCCTAAGTGTGTATTTTCTCTGTTTTGGGTCGTGCTCTCAAACCGGGGAACTCGTGATCACGCGGTCGGCCCCTACGAGTTACATTTATCCCATGCAAGGTATTGGCACCGCTCACGAGACCATTTGGGGTGCGCTAATTGGTTTCACCCCCCAATGGCACATTTTCAAGACTAAGTGTGGAATTTCTCTATTTTGGGTTTTGATCTCAAACCGAGGGTCCCGTGACCACGCGATCGATTCCTACGAGTTACATTGAACCCGTACGAGGTGTTGGAGCCCCTCACGCGGCCGTTTGGGAGCCACTAAGCGGTTTCGCCCCCAACGGCACGTTTTTGAGCCTAAGTGTGGATTTTCTCTGTTTTGGGTCATGCTCTCAAATCAAGGGTCCCGTGATCACGCGGTCGGTTCCTACGAGTTATATTGGTCTTGTGCGAGGTGTTGGCATCACTCACGGGGATGTTTGGCGAGGCGCTAAGGGGTTTCGCCCCCCAACGGCACGTTTCCATGCCTAAGTGCGGGTTTTCTTTATTTTGGGTCATGGTCTATAATCGAGGGTCCGTTGACCACGCGGTCGGTTCTTACGAGTTACATTGGACCCGTGAGAGGTGCTGGAGACACTCAAGGGGCCGTTTGGGGGGCGATAAGGGGTTTCACTCCTCCAACGGCACTTTTCAAGCTTAAGTGTGTATTTTCTCTATTTTGGGTCATGCCTGCAACCGAGGGTCCCATAACCACGCGGTCAGTTCCTACGAGATACATTAGACCCGTGTGAGGTGTTGGCGTCACTCACGGGTTCATTTGGGGGTGCTAAGGGGTTTCGTCCCCAACAGCACGTTTTTAAGCCTAAGTGTAGATTTTCTCTATTTTGGGTCGTACTCTCAAACCGACGGTCCCGTGACCGCGCGATCGGTTCCTGCGAGTTACATTAGACCCATACGAGGTATTGGTACTGCTCACGGGGCCGCTTGGGGACGCAAAAGGGTTTCGCCCCCAACGGTACATTTTCGAGACCAAGTGTGGATTTTCTTTGTATTGGGTCGTACTCTCAAACCGAGGGTCTAGTGACCACGCGATCGGTTCCTACGAGTTACATTAGACCCGTGCGAGGTTTGGGCGCTGCTCACAGGGCCGTTTGGGGGCGCTAAGGGGTTTCTCACCCCAACGGCACGTTTTCTAGCCTAAATGTGGATTTCCTCTGCTTTGGGTCGTGATCTTAATTCGAGGGTCCCATGACCACGCGATCAGTTCTTACAAGTTACATTAGACCCATGCGACGTGTTAGAGTCGCTCACGAGGTCGTTTGTGGGCGCTAAGAGGTTTCTCCACCAACGGCACATCTTCAAGCCTAACTGTGGATTTTCTCTTATTTGGGTCGTGCTCTCAAACCGTGGGTCCGGTGACCATGCGATCGGTTCCTTCGAGTTAGAAGTGTCCCGTGAGAGTGTTGGCGCTGCTCACGGGGTCTTTTCGAGTTCGCTAAGGGTTTTGCCCCCAACATCACAATTTCAAGCCTAAGAGTGAATTTCTCAGTTTAGGATCGTGCTCTCAAACCGATTGTCCCGTGACCACGCGATCGATTCTTACGAGGTACATTGGACCCGTGCGAGCTGTTGGCGCCGTTCACGGGGCCGTTTGGGAGACGTTAAGCGGTTTCTCCCCCCAAGGACGCATTTTCAAGCCTAAATATGGGTTTTCTCTCTTTTGGATCGTGCTCTCAAATCGAGGGTCCCATAACCACACATTCGGTTCCTATGAATTACATTGGACCCGTACGAGGTGTTGGCACCGCTCAAGGGGACGTTTGGGAGGCACTACGCGGTTTCGCACCCCAACGGCACATTTTCAGGCCTAAGTGTGGATTTTCTCTTTTTTGGGTCGTGCTCGAGGGTCCCACGACCACGCGATCGGTTCCTACAAACTACATTGGACCCGTGCGAGGTGTTGATGCCGATCACGGGGTCATTTTGGGGTGCTAATAGCTTTCTCCCCCACGGCACGTCTTCAAGCCTAAGTGTGGATTTTCTCTGTTTTGGGTCGTGCTCTCAAACTGGGGGTCTCGTGACCACGCGGTCGGTTCCTAAGAGTTACATTGGTCTCGTGTGAGGTGTTGGCGACCCTCACAGGGCCGTTTGGGGGCGCTAATTGGTTTCGCCCCCCAACAACACGCTTTAAAGCCTAAGTGTGGATTTTTGCTGTTTTGGGTCGTGCTCTCAAATCGAGGATCCCGTGACCACAAGTTGGTTCCTACGAGTTATATTGTTCCCATGCGAGGTGTTATCATGGCTCACGAGGTCATTTGGGGGCGCTAATGGGTTTCGCCCCTCAAATGCACATTTTAAATCCTAAGTATATATTTTCTCTATTTTGGGTCGTGCCCTCAAATCGAGGGTCCCATGACCACACGATCGGTTCCTACGAGTTACATTAGCCCTGTACGATATTTTGGCACTAATCACGGGGACATTCAGTGGCACAAAGGGGCTTCGTCCCCCAAGGACACATTTTTAAGCCTAAGTGAGGATTTTCTCTATTTTGGGTCAGGCTCTCAAATCGAGGATCCCGTGACCATGAGGTCGATTCCTACGAGTTACATTGGACCCGTGGTAGGTATTGGGTACACTCACGGGGACATTTGGGGGGTGCTAAGGTGTTTCGCCCACCAACATCACGTTTTCAAGCCTAAGTGGGGATTTTACCTATTTTGGGTCGTGCTCTCAAATCGAGGGTCCTGTGACCACATGGTTGGTTTCTACGAGTTATATTTGACCCGTGCAACATGTTAGCGCCGCTCACGGGGCCGTTTGGGGGGAACTAAGGGATTTCGCACCCCAACGGCACGTTTTCAAGACTAAGTGTGGATTTTCTCTATTTTGGGTCGTGCTTTCAAATCAAGGGTTTCGTGACCATTCGATCGGTTCCAACGTGTTACATTGGACCTGTGTGAGGTGTTGGCGACGCTCACTGGGCCCTATGGGGGGTGCTAAGGGGTTTTTTCCCCCAACGGCACGTTTTCAAGCCTAAGTGTAGATTTTATTTTTTTTGAGTCGTGCTATCAAACCGAGGGTCCCGTGACCACGCGGTGGGTTCCTATGAGCTACATTGGACTCGTGCGAGGTGTTGGCGCCACTCACGGGGTCGATTGGGGGGCGCTAAGGGGTTTCGTACCCCAATGGCATATTTTCAATCCTAAGTATGGATTTTCTCTGTTTTGGGTCGTGCTATCAAACTGAGGATCCCTCACCACGCGATCGGTTCCTACGAGTTACATTAGACCTATGCGAGGTGTTGGGGTAGCTCACGGGGACCTTTGGGGGTGCTAAGGGGTTTCGCCCCCCAATGGTACTTTTTCAAGCCTGAGTGTGGTTTTTCTCTTTTTTGGCTCGTGCTCTCAAACCAAGGGTCCCGTGACCATGCGGTTGGTTCCTGCGAGTTACATTGGACCCGTGCGAGGTGTTGGCACCGCTCATGGGGACGTTTGGGAGGAGCTAAGTTGTTTTTCCCCCCAACGGCATGTTTTCAAGCCTAAGTGTTAATTTTTTCCATTTTGGGTCGTGCTCTCAAACCGAGGGTCCCATGACCACGCGATCGGTTCCTACAAGTTAGATTGGACTTGTGCAAGGTGTTGGCGCCACTCACGGGGGTCATTCAGGGGCGCCCCCCAAACGTTTTCAAACCTAAGTGTGGGATTTCTCGATTTTGGATCGTGATCTCAAACTAAGGGTCCCGTGACAACTTGGTCGGTTCTTACGAGTTACATTGGACCCGTGCGAGTTGTTGGCGCCCCTCACGGGGGGCCCTGTGGGGGGCGCTAATGGGTTTCTCCCTCCAACAGATTGTTTTCAAGCCTAAGTGTGGATTTTTTCTATTTTGGGTTGTGCTCTCAAACCAAGGGTCCCGTGACCACGCTATCAATTCCTACGAGTTACACTGGACTCGTACGAGGTGTTGGCGCCGCTCACGCAGCCATTTTGGAGGTGCTAAGGGGTTTCGCCCCCAACGGCACGTTTTCAAGCCTAAGTTCGATTTTTTTTTTTGTTTTGGGTCGTGCTCTCAAAGCGAGGGTCCCGTGACCTCGCGGTCGGTTCTTATGAGTTACATTGGTCTCGTGCGAGGTATTAGCATCGCACACCGGGTTGTTTGGGGGGCACTAAGTGGTTTTTCCACCCAACGGCACGTTTACATGCCTAAGTGTGGATTTTCTCTATTTTGGGTTGTGCTCTATAAACGAGGGTCACGTAACCACGTGGTCGGTTCCTACGAGTTACAATGGACCCGTGAGAGGTGCTGGCGCCATTCACTGGGCCATTTGGGGGGAGCTAAGGGGTTTTGCCCCCACCAACGACACTTTTCAATCCTAAGTGTGGATTTTCTCTGCTTTGGGTCATATTTTCCAACCGAGGGTCCCATAACCATACGGTACATTCCAACAAGTTAAATTGGAACCGTGCGAGGTGTCCGCGCCGCTCACGGGGCAGTTTGGGGGCGCTAAGGGGTTTCTCCCAACAATAGTACGTTTTCATGCCTATGTGTTGATTTACTCTGTTTTGGGTCGTACTCTGAAACCACAGGTCTCGTGACCATGCGGTCATTTCCTACGAGTTACATTGGACCCATACGAGGTGTTGGCACCGCTCACAAGGCCGTTTTGGGATGTTAAGGGCTTTCACCCCTAACGGCACGTTTTTCAGGCTTAGTGTGGATTTCCTGTGTTTTGGGTCATGCTCTCAAACCGATGGTCCCGTGACCACGCGGTTGGATCCTATGAGTTACATTGGTCCCGTGCGAGGTGTTAGCACCGCTCATGGGGCCTTGTGGGGGCTCTAAGGGGTTTTGCCCCCCGATGGCACGTTTTCAAGCCTAAGTTTGTATTTTCTCTATTTTGGGTCGTACTCACAAATCGAGGGTCCCGTAACCACGCGATCGATTCCTACGAGTTACATGGGTCCCGTGAAAGGTGTTGGCGCACCTCACGTGGCCGTTTGGGGGATCTAATTGGTTTCGCGCCCCCAACAACACGTTTTTAAGCCTAAGGGTGGATTTTCTCTATTTTGGGTCGTCCTCTCAAATCGAGGGTCCCGTGACCACGCGATCAGTTCCTACGAGTTACATTGTTCCCGTGCGAGGTGTTGGCACCCCTCATGAGGCCGTTTGGGGGCGCTAATGGGCTTCACCCCCCAAAGGCACGTTTTCAAGCCTAAAGTGTGGATTTTCTCTATTTTGGGTCGTGCTCTCAAGTCAAGGGTCCCATGACCACGCGGTTGGTTCCTAAGAGTTGCATTGGACCTATGGGAGGTGTTGGCGCCGCTCACGGGGACATTTTAGGGTTGCTAAGTGGTTCTCCCCCCCAACAGGACGTTTCCAAGCCTAAATGTGGATTTTCTCTATTTTGGGTCGTACTCTTAAACCGAGGGTTCCATGACCACGCAATCGGTTCCCACGAGATACATTGGACCCGTGCGAGGTGTTGGCCGCACTTACAGGGTCGTTTGGGGGGCGCTAAGGGCCGTCCAATGGCACATTTTCAAGCCTAAGTGTGGATTTTCTCTGTTTTGTGTCGTGCTCTCAAACCGTGGGTCCCGTGACCACGCGATCGGTTCCTACGAGTTACAAGTGTCCCGTGCGAGATGTTGGCACGGCTCACAGGGCCGTTTGGGGGCGCTAAAGGTTTTCACCCCCCAATAGCACGTTTTCAAGCCTACGTGTGAATTTATCTGTTTAGGGTCGTGCTCTTACATCGATGGTCTCGTGACCATGCAGTCGGTTCCTACGGGTTGCATTGGACCCGTGCGAGCTGTTGACCCCGTTCACATGGCCGTTTGGGGGGAACTAAGCGGTTTCTCCCCCCAACAGCGCGTTTTCAAGCCTAAGTGTGGGTTTTCTCTCTTTTCGATCGTGCTTTTAAATCGAGGGTCCCGTGACCACGCGGTCGGTTCCTACAAGTTACATTGGACCCGTGCGAGGTGTTGGCGCCGCTCAGGGGGACGTTTGGGAGGCACTAATGGGTTTCACCTCCCCCCCCCCCCCCCCAACGGCACATTTTCAGGCCTAAGTGTGGATTTTCTCTTTTTATATCGTGCGCTCAAACCGAGGGTCCTATGACCACGGGATCGGTTCCTACAAACTACATTGGACACGTGCGAGGTGTTAATGCCACTCAGAGGGCGTTTGGGGCCGCTAAGCTCTTTCTCCCCCCCACGGCACATCTTCAAGTCTAAGTGTGAATTTTCTCTTTTTTGGCTCATGCTCTCACATCGAGGGTCCCGTGACCATGCAGTTCGTTCCTGCGAGTTACATTGGTCCCGTGCGAGGTGTTGGCCCACCTCAAGGGGCCGTTTGGGGGCGCTAATTGGTTTTGCCCCACAACGGCACGTTTTTAAGGCTAAGTGTGGATTTTCTCTGTTTTGGGTCGTGTTCTCAAATTGAGGATCCCATGACCACGCGATTGGTTCCTGCAAGTTAGATTGGACCCGTGCGAGGTGTTGGCGCCCCTCACGGGGTCATTTAGGGAGCTAAGAGGTTTCTCCCCCAACGGAACATTTTCAAACCTAAGCGTGGGATTTCTCTGTTTTGGATCGTGCTCTCAAACCAAGGGTCCCGTGACCATGCGGTCGGTTCCTACGAGTTACATTAGACCCGTGTGAGCTGTTAGCGCCGCTCACGGGGCCCTGTGGGGGGTGCTAAGGGGTTTTACCCCCCAACTTTACGTTTTTAAGCCTAAGCGTGGAGTTTCTCCATTTTGGGTCGTGCTCTCAAACCGAGGAACCCGTGACCACGCGATCAGTTCCTATGAGTTGCATTGGTTCCGTGCAAGGTGTTGGCGCCCCTCATGGAGCCATTTTCGGGCGCTAATTAGTTTCGCCTCCCAATAACAGGTTGTGACACCCCGCCTAGTTAAATACCGGGTGATCACTCCTTTATTAAATTAAAATTAAGGTGAACAGTCGGTTCATTCTTAGCATCACTGTCGTAAAAGTAACTTTTTCAATTTAAACACCCTAAATAATTAAGCTTAGTGTGAAAACCATTTTTTTTTTGGCATTACTTTCCAAAGTTTATTTTATAAACCAACATTTAAAACTTAAAGGAAAACATCCTGACAGTAATAAAAATCCAAAGTATAAATATTGGAAATAAATGAATTACAATATCCAACAAAACGACTGAGTAATGGAAAAGGGAGACACATGGCCAACTGATAAAGTAAATGCTAGGATTGGAATCAAGAAATGAGGTCGTCTAGGCAAGAGGCCTGCAACTCCCACCTAAGCTGCAGCGCGTTCCTACCAAAGGATCCTATGCAAGACGCCCCTGTGGCTGGGCACCTGTAATATATACATATATATACAAGAGAGAAAAGAAAATGGAAACGGGTCAGAGCCTGATTGTAAAAACGATTTAAAATTTGTTTAGCAAGTATTTAAAATGTTTACTGGCCAATGCAACAACATATTAGTGAGACACTCCCTTGAGAAATTCTCACCTCTCTTCAAATGTGCACGCCTATCGTACTAACCTTCCCAACGGTTTAACTTATCTTATCTTATGTCGCTCGTAAGATTTAAACTGACAATTTCAACTGTTTAAGAGGTTCATTCCATTTAACAACATAGTTCTCATTTCACCTTATTTACTAATAAAGTCTCTCAGCAATATATTATACTTTTCAAACACTTATTCCCAAATTGAAATAATTATTCATATCTTACTTACCATAAACACAGTAGGTAGTTCCCAAATTCCAGAATTTAATATATATATTAAATACTCATATAATATATATATTCTAACGGCACCCCACATAATAATTATGGTGCGGGCATACTCTGCTATCCAGTCCCCGTATCACTCGTACTAAGGGAAATACAAGTTCGGAATCACTCTCGAACTGTACTAACACAAACACAAACAATATTGAGGCGAAGCATAGATTCCAGGTCTCCAAGAGGTCAGTACATGCCCTCACGTCTCTTGGGACCGTCTAAACTATCGATTCGATAGCCTGTACTAAAGTATTTCTATCTTCTAGGGTACGAGTCAATATCCCCCATAAAGGTCCCATCGAAATAAGACTGTCCCAAGGCGGTAACCTCAGGGATAGCAAGTAGCGCGAGTATGATTTTTACACGTATATAGTATATGTATAAACGCAGTCATATAAATATACTACTATTACCATATCAAATTTAGGTACATCTCATAACCCATAATTATGACATTTGTCCTTATTATTCGTTATTTAGTTATTACGTATAACGGTTGCCTCTTATCTTAATTTGTGGGATTATTCCAACTTATCAAGTGACACTCGTGGATTCCTATACTCCCAAGTGAAATTTCAGTAGATACTCCTTTATTTTCCAACGTAACTATCTTACGCGTCTCTTTCTTTAATACATAGTTCCATTGTCCCTTTTATGTAAACATCCCCGAAAATGTAAATCTCGTCTTACATTAAAGATTTTATATTTTTAATAAGTCCTACTGGTCTTCTTTATCTCCCAAAATATTTTAATAAGGATGTCCAAGGATTATTACACATTTAAATTGAATTCAGCTATTTAAAAGGGGAAATATGAGTCTGCCAGGAGGGGTCGATTGATCGAGGGCAGGTGTTCGATCGATCGATCGATCAAGCAGGTATGTCTAATTCTGCAGAAATCCAGTTACGGGTTCTATCATCCAACCTCATCCAAATCCAGATTTTTAACACCTAAACTCTCATAAATTTTTACTACAACCATTATAAACCCAAACTAGCAATCTTCTACGTAAAACATGTGAATTTCCATCAATATCAATGTATTAAAAGGCCAAAACTTATACGAATCGCATGAACCCTAGAAATTTCTTTAACTTTGTTCTAATCAACCTTTTTTTTCCAGAATTTCTACTTCTAATCCATCATAAATCCGCGGTTCAACCTCTACATATGAAGGGGATTTTCCAGATTATCATTTATATCATTACTACATGCAATTTTCCTATCTCCAACATGGGTTTTCTTCTATGAAACTCATCCTAATCAACCCTAGACTAACATGAATGATGCATTAACGAAATTAAGCAAGATAAATACTTGCCTGGGGATTTTTTGTCTCTGATTTGTGCTGAAATCCGTGTGGTTATGATCCTTGCAACGTGATCTATCGTTTGGCGGCGACGGCGGCGCAAACGGAGGAGTTTTCGGCCTAGAACTCCTTGGTAACCTCTTCCTTTCCTTCTCCAATGGTCGTCACTAGGTTTTGATTGTTAACCCTAGGCATATGATATAACCCTTGAAAATTTGTGGGTTTAATTACCCAAATTACAAAATGTCCTCCCGGGGTACTAATTAAGCCTAAAAACGCCCCGAGACCCAAACTAAACCCCCGGGTACACTTTTCTGACTAACTCGACCCTTCCGGACACTTTGGCGCACTCAAAACGACCATACGAGCAACTTATAATTTATTCACTTTTTATTAGTCGATATTTAGTCCCGACACGACACATGTGCGTCCCGACTTAAATTTCCAAAATTGTCATTTTATTCACTCGTGACAGTTAATAGAACAAATATCATATATTACTTTGCTCATTAGTAGTATTCAACAAGTTTCCCATACTTACTAACTCACATCACGTTAGTAATTATAAAAAAATAATTTATTTTCGGATTTATATTAAATTAATATTTCACATTAAATTTAACAAATCCCCAAATTTAGAAAGCATAAAAATACGGAGTATTACACAGGTTTTCTAGCCTAAGTGTGGATTTTCTCTATTTTGGGTCATGCTCTCAAATCGAGGGTTCCTTGACAATGCGGTCGGTTCCTTCGAGTTACGTTGTTCCTGTGCGAGGTATTGGCACCCGTCACAAGGCCGTTTGGGGGCGCTAATGGGTTTCGCCCCCCAAAGGCACATTTTCCAGCCTAAGTGTAAATTTTCTCTATGTTGGGTCAGGCTCTCAAATCGAGGATCCCTTGACCACGGGTCGGTTCCTTCGAGTTACATTATTCCCGTACGAGGTGTTGGAGCCCCTCACGGTGCCGTTTTGGGGCGCTAACAGGTTTCGCCCGCCAACGGCACATTTTAAGGCCTAAGTGTGGACTTTCTCTATTTTGGGTCGTGCTCTCAGACCGAGGAACCCGTGAACACGCGATCGATTCCTACGAGTTACATTGGACCCCTACGAGGTGTTGGCGCTTCTCAGGCGGCCGTTTGGGGGGGGGGGGGGGGCTAAGGGGTTTCGCCCCCAACGGCACATTTTCGAGCCTAAGTGCGGATTTTTTCTATTTTGGGTTGTGCTCTCAAACCGAGGGACCCGTGACCACGCGGTCAGTTCCTACGAGTTATATTGGTCTCGTGCGAGGTATTGGCATAGCTCACGTGGCTGTTTGGGTAGCGCTAAGGGGTTCCGCCCCCCAACGGCATGTTTTCAATCCTAACTGTGGATTTTCTCTATTTTGGGTCATGCTCTATAAACTAGGGTCACGTGATCACGCGGTCAATTCCTACGAGTTACATTAGACCCGTGCGAGGTGCTGTCGTCATTCACGGGGCCGTTTGGGGGGCGTTAAGGGGTTTCGCCCCACCAACAGCACTTTTCAAGCCTAAGTGTGGATTTTCTCTATTTTGGATCAGGCTCTCCAACCGAAGGTCCCATAACCACGTGGTACGTTCCTACGAGTTACATTGTAACCATACGAGGTGTTGCCGCCGCTCACGGGGAAGTTTGGGAGGCGCTAATGGTTTTAGCCCCCCAACAGTATGTTTTCAAGCCTATGTGTGGATTTTCTCTGTTTTGGGTCGTACTCTAAAATCACGGGTCTTGTGACCATGCGGTCGTTTCCTACGAGTTACGTTGGACCCATACGAGGTGTTAACACCGCTCACGGGGCCGTTTGGGGATGCTAAGGGCTTTCGCCCCCCCCCCCCCCCCCCCCAACGACACATTTTCAAGGCTTAGTGTGGATTTTCTCTATTTTGGGTTGTGCTCTCAAACCGACGGTTTCGTGAGCACACGGTCGTCTCCTACAAGTTACATTGGTCCCGTGCGAGGTGTTGACGCCGCTCACGTGGCCCTATGGGGGTCGCTAAGAGGTTTTGCCCCCAACGTAAAATTTTCAAGACTACGTGTGGATTTTCCCTATTTTGGGTCATACTCTCAAACCGAGAGTCCCGTAAACACGCTGTCGGTTGCGACGAGTTACATTGGTTACATGCAAGGTGTTGGCACACCTCACATGGCCATTTGGGACAGCTAATTGGTTTAGCCCCCCAACAATACGTTTTCAAGCCTAAGGATTTTCTCTGTTTTGGGTCCTGCTCTCAAATCGAGGGCCCCGTAACCACCCGATCGGTTCCTATAAGTTACATTGTTCCTGTGCGAGGTGTTGGCGCCCCTCACGGGGCCATTTGGGGGTGCTAATGGGTTTCACCCCCAAAGGTAGGTTTTCAAGCCTAGGTGTGGATTTTCTCTGTTTTGGGTCGTGCTCTCAAACCGAGGGTCCCATGACCACGCTGTTGGTTCCTACGAGTTATATATTGGTCTCGTACGATGTGTTGGCACTGCTCACGAGGCCCTTTTTGGGGCGCAAAGGGCTTTCGTCCCCCAACAACACGTTTTAAAGCCTAATGAGGATTTTCTCTACTTTAGGTCGTGCTATCAAAGTGAGGGTCCCGTGACCACGCGGTAGGTTCCTACGAGTTACATTGGACCCGTGCGAGGTGTTAGTGCCGCTCACGAGGCCGTTTGGGGGGCGCTAAGGTATTTCGCACCCCAACGGCACGTTTTCAATACTAAGTGTGGATTTTCTCTATTTTGGATCGTGCTCTCAAACCAATGATCCTTTGGCCCCGTGATCAGTTCCTACGAGTTACATTGGATCGGTACGAGGTGTTGGCGCCGCTCACGAGGCCCTATGGGGGTTGCTAAGGGGTTTCGCCCCCCAACGGAACGTTTTCAAGCCTAAGTGTGGATTTTTTCTTTTTTGAGTCGTATTCTCAAACCGAGGGTCCCGTGACCACGCGATCGGTTCCTACGAGTTATATTTGACCCGTGCTAGCGCCACTCATCGGGCCGTTTGGGGGGCGCTAAGGGGTTTCGCATCCCAACGGTATGTTTTCGAGCCTGAGTGGGTTTTCTCTATTTTCGGTCGTGCTCTCAAACCGAGGATCCCAGGATCACGCGATCGGTTCCTACGAGTTATATTGGACATGTGCGAGGTGTTCGCGCTGCTCACGGGGCCTTGTGGGGGTGCTAAGGGGTTTCACCCCCCAATGGTACTTTTTCAAGCCTAAGTGTGGATTCTCTCTTTTTTAGCTCGTGCTCTCAAATCGAGGGTCCTGTAACCACGCAATTTGTTCCTACGAGTTACATTGGACCCGTGCGAGGTGTTAGCATCGCTCACGGGGATGTTTGGGAGGAGCTAAGGGGTTTCGCCCCCCAACGACATTTTTTAAGGCCTAAGTGTGGGTTTTCTCTATTTTGGGTCGTGCTCCGAAACTGAGGGTCCCATGACCACGCGTTCGGTTTCTACAAGTTACATTGGACCCGTGCAAGGTGTTGACGCCACTCACGGGGTCATTTGGGGGCGCCAAGAGGTTTCTCCTGCAATGGCACGTTTTCAAACCTAAGTGTGGGATTTCTCTATTTTGGACCATCCTCTCAAACCAAGGGTCCCGTGACCACACGATCGGTTCTAACGAGTTGCATTGGACCCGTGCGAGCCCTGTGGGAGGCGCTAACGGGTTTCGCCCCGCAACGACATGTTTTCAAACCTAATTGTGGATTTTTCCTGTTTTGGGTCGTGCTCTAAAATCGAGAAACCCGTGACCACGCGGTAGGTTCCCACGAGTTACATTGGTCCCGTGCAAGGTGTTGGGGCAACTCACACGACCGTTTGAGGGAGGCTAATTGGTTTTCGACCCCCAATGGCACGTTTTCAAGCCTAAGTGTGGATTTTCTTTTTTTTTGGTCGTGCTCCCAAATCGAGGGTCCCAAGACCACGCGGTAGGTTCCTACGAGTTACATTGTACGAGGTGGTGGCACCATTAATGATGCCATTTGATGGGCGCTAAGGGGTTTCACCCCATCAACGGCACTTTTTAAGCCTAAGTGTGGATTCTCTATGTTTTGGGTCGTGCTCTCCAACCGAGGATCTCAGAACAACACATTCGGTTCCTAGAGTTACATTGGAACCATGTGAGGAGTTGGCGCCGCTCACAGGGCCGTTTAGGAGGCGCTAAGGGGTTTCGCCCCCCAATATCACGTTTCCAAGCCCAAGTGTGCATTTTCTCTATTTTGGGTCGTACTCTCAAATCAAGAGTCCCGTGACCACGCGGTCAGTTCCTACGAGTTACATTGGACCCGTACGAGGTGTTGTCATCGCTCATGGTACCGTATGGGGATGCTAAGGGGTTTCGCCCCCCCCCCCCCATGGCACATTTTTAAGGCTTAGTGTGGATTTTCTCTGTTTTGGATCGTGCTCTCAAACCCAGGGTCCCGTGACCATGCGGTCGGTTCCTAAGACTTACATTGGACCCTTGAGAGGTGTTGGCGCTGCTCACGGGGCCATTTGTTGGGCGCTAACGGGTTTCTCCCCCCAATAACACGTATTCAAGCCTAAGTGTGGATTTTCTTTATTTTGGGTCGTGCTCTCAAACCGAGGCTCCGGTGACCACGCGATCGATTCCTATGAGTTACATTGGACCCGTGCGAGGTGTTGGCACCGCTCACGGAGCCATTTGGGGGCGCTAAGGGGTTTCGCACCCCAATGATATGTTTTCAATCCTAAGTGTGGATTTTCTCTGTTTTGGGTCGTGCCCTCAAACCAAGGGTCCCATGACCACGCGATCAGTTCCGACAAGTTACACTGGACCCGTGCGAGCTGTTGGCACCGTTCACGAGTTCGTTTGGGGACACTAAGAGATTTCACCCCCCCAAAGGCACATTTTTAAGACTAAGTGTGAATTTTCTCTATTTTGGGGTCGTGCTCTCAAATCGAGGGTCCCGTGACCACACGATCGGTTCCTCCGAGTTGTATTGGACCCGTGCAAGGTGCTAGCGCCGCTCAAGGGGGCGTTTGGGGGGAGCTAAGAGGTTTTTTCCCCCAGCGGCAGGTTTTCAACCTAAGTGTGGAGTTTCTCTTTTTTGGGTCATGATCTCAAATAGAGGGTCCCCTGACCACGCGATCGGTTCCACAGAGTTATATTGGACCAGTGGGAGGTCTTAGTGTCGCTCACAGGGCCGTTTAGTGGGGCATAAGTGGTTTCTCACCCCAACAGCACGTTTTCTAGCCTAAATGTGGATTTTCTCTGTTTTGGGTCATACTTACAAACCAAGGGTCCCGTGACCACACGGTCGGTTCCCATAAGTTATATTGGACCTGTGCGAGGTGTTGGAAGCACTTACGGGGCCGTTTGGGGGGTGCTAATGGCCCCCCAATGGCACGTTTTCAAGCCTAAGTATGGATTTTCTTTATTTTGTGTCGTGCTCTCAAACCGTGGGTCTCATGACCACACGATCTGTTCCTTCGAGTTACATTGGCTCGTGCGTGGTGTTGGTGCTGCTCATGGGGCCATTTGGGGGGGGGCAAAAGGGTTTCCCCCCCCCCCCAACGGCACGTTTTCAAACCTAAGTGTGGATTTTCTCTGTTTTGGGTCGTGCTCTCAAATTGAGGGTCCCGTGACCAAGCAGTCGGTTACTTTGAGTTACATTGAACCCGTGGGAGGTGTTGCTGTCGCTCATGGGGATGTTTAGGGGGCGTTAAGGGGTTTCGCCCACCAATTACACTTTTTCAAGCCTAAGTGTGGATTTTCTCAGTTTTGGTTCGTGCTCTCAAACCGAGGGTCCCGTGACCATATGGCCGGTTCCTGCGAGTTACATTGGACCCGTTCGAGGTGTTGGTGCCGCTCACTTGGCCGTTTGGGGGGCATTAAGGGGTTTCGCACCCCAACAACACGTTTTCAAGCCTAAGTGTGGATTTTTTCTGTTTTGGATCGTGCTCACAAACCGAGGGTCCAGTGACCACGGGGTCGGTTCCTATGAGTTACATTAGACCCGTACGAGGCGTTAGCGTCATTCACAGGGTCGTTTTGGGGGCGCTAAGGTGTTTCCCCCCCAACAACATGTATTCAAGGCTAAGTATGGATTTTCTCTGTTTTTCATAATTCTCTCAAATCGAGGGTCTAGTGACCACGCGGTCGGTTCCTACGAGTTATATTAGACCCGTGCGAGGTGTTGGCGCCGCTCACGGGGCCATTTGGTGGGCGCTAAGGGGTTTCGCACCCCAATGGCATGTTTTCAAGCATAAGTGTGGATTTCTCTGTTTTGGGTCGTGCTCTCAAACCGAGGGTCCCGTGACCACGCGATCGGTTCCTACGAGTTACATTGGACCTGTGCGAGGTGTTGACGCCACTCACGGGGTCGTTTGGGGGGCGCTAAGGGGTTTCACCCCCACTAACGGTACTTCTCAAGCCTAAGTGTGGATTTTCTCTATTTTTGGACCATGACCATGCGGTCGGTTCCTACGAGTTACATTGATCCTGTGCGAGCTGTTGGCGCTGCTAACGGGCCCGTTTAGGGGGTGCTAAGGGGTTTCGCCCCCCAACAACGCGTTTTCAAGCCAAAGTGTGGGTTTTCTTTATTTTGGGCCGTACTCTCAAACCGAGGGTCCCGTGACCGCGTTGTCGGTTTCGACGAGTTATATTGGACCCGTACGAGGTTTTAGTGCTGCTCGCGGGGCTATTTGGGGGTGCTAAGGGGTTTTGCCCCTCTAACGGCACGTTTTCGAGCCCAAGTGTGACTTTTCTCTATTTTTGGTCATGCTCTTATATCGAGCGTCCCGTTACCACGCGGTCGGTTCCAACGAGTTACATGGGACCCGTGAGAGGTGTTGGCGCTGCTCACGAGACCGTTTGGGGGGTGCTAAGGGGTTTCGCCCCCAATAACACGTATTCAAGCGTAAGTGTGGATTTTCTCTGCTTTGGGTTGTGCTCTCAACCTGAGGGTCCCGTGACCATGCGGTCGATTCCTACGAGTTACATTACACCCAAGCGAGGCGTTGGCGCCGCTCACGGGGGCGCTAAGGGGTTCCGCACCCTAACGAGACATTTTCAAGCCTTAGTGTGGATTTTATTTTGGTACATGCTCTCAAACCGAAGGTCCCGTGATCACGCGGTTGGTTCCTATGAGTTACTTTTGTCCCGTGCGAGGTGTTGGCACTACTCACGGGGCCGTTTGGGGGGCGGTCAGGGGTTTCGCACCCAACGACACATTTTCAAGCCTAAGTGTGGGTTTTCTCTATTTTTGGCCGTGCTCTCAAACCGATGGTTCCGTGACCACGTGGTCGGTTTCTACGAGTTACATTGAACCCGTGCGAGGTGTTGGTGTCGCTCACGGGGCCATTTGGAGGGCATTAAGGGGTTTTACCCCCCAATGACACTTTTTTAAGAGTAAGTGTGGATTTTCTCTTTTTTGGGTCATGCTCTCAAACCGAGGGTTTCCTGACCACGCGGTCGGTTCCTACGGGTTACATTGGATTCGTGCGAGGTGTTGGCGCCGCTCACAGGGCCATGTGGGGGGGGGGGGGGGGGGCTAAGGCGCTTTGTCCCCCAATAGCATGTTTTCAATCCTAAGTGTGGATTTTCTCAGCTTTGGATCGTGCTCTCAAATCGAGGATCCCGTTACCACGCGGTCGGTTCCTACAAGTTACATTGGCCCCGTGCGAGATGTTTGCCCCGCTCACGGGGACGTTTGGGGGGCGCTAAGGGGTTTTACCCCCAACGGCACGTTTTCAGGCCCAAGTGTCGATTTTCTCTATTTTGGGTCGTGCTCTTAAACCGAGGGCCCCATGACCACGCGGTCGGTTCCTATGAGTTATATTGGACCCGTGCGAGGTGTTGGACCTGCTCAAGGGGACGTTTGGGGGGTGCTAAGGGAGTTTGCCCCCAATGGCACATTTTTAGGCCTATGTGGGGATTTTCTCTATTTTGGGTCGTGCCCTCAAACCGAGGGTCCCGTGACCACGCGGTCAGTTCTTACGAGTTATATTGGTCCCGTGAGAGGTGTTGGTGCTGCTCACAGGGCAGTTTGGGGGAGCAAAGGGGTTTTGCCCCCAACAACATATTTTCAAGCCTAAGTGTGGATTTTCTATATTTTGGGTCGTGCTCTCAAACCGAAGGTCCCGTGACCACGCGTTGGATTCCTACGTGTTACATTGGAACCGTGTGAGGTGTTGGCACCGGGCGCTAAGAGGTTTCTACCCCCAATAGCATGTTTTCAAGCGTAAGTGTACATTTTATCTATTTGGGGCTGGGCCATTAAACCGAGGGTCCCGTTACCACGCGATCAATTTCTACAAGTTACATTGCTCCCGTGCGAGCTGTTGGTGTTGCTCACGAGGCCGTTTGGTTGCCGCTAAGGGGCTTCCAGCCCAATGACACGTTTTCAAGCCTAAGTGTGGATTTTCTCTTTTTTGGGTCGTGCTCTCAAATTGACAGTCATGTGGTCACGCGAAAGGTTCCTACGAGTTACATTGGACTCGTGCAAGGTGCTGGCACCGCTCACGGGGCCGTTTGGGGAGAGCTAAGGGGTTTCACCCCCCAACGGCATGTTTTCAAGCCTAAGTGTGGATTTTCTCTGTTTTGGTTCGTGCTCTCAAATCGGGGGTCCCCTGACCACGTGGTCGGTTCCTAAGAGTTGCATTGGACCTGTGGGAGGTGTTGGCATCGCTCATGTGACCGTTTGGGGGAGCTAAGTGGTTTTTGCCCCAATAGCACGTTTTCAAGCCTAAATCTGGATTTTCTATATTTTGGGTCGTACTCTTAAACCGAGGGTCCCGTGACCACATGATCGGTTCCTACGAGTTACATTGGACCCGTGCGAGTTGTTGGCTCCACTTACGGGGCCGTTTGGGGGGCGCTAAGGGCCCCCCAATGGCACATTTTCAAGCCTGTGTGTGGATTTTTTCTGTTTTTTATCGTGCTTTCAAACCGTGAGTCCGGTGACGACACGGTCGGTTCCTACGAGTTACATTGGTCTCGTGCGAGATGTTGGCACTGCTCACGGAGTCATTTGGGGGGAACTAAGGGGTTTTCCCCCCCAACCGCACATTTTCAAGCGTAAGTGTGAATTTCTCTATTTTGGGTCGTGCTCTCAAATTGAAGGTTCGTGGCCACGCGGTCGGTTCCTATGAGTTACATTGGACCCATGCGAGGTGTTGACGCCGTTCATGGAGCCGTTTAGGGGACACTAAGGGGTTTATCCCCCCAACGGCACGTTTTCAAGCCTAAGTGTGTATTTTCTCTATTTTGGGTCGTGCTCTCGAATCGAGGATCTCGTGACACTGCGGTCAGTTCCTACGAGTTACATTGCTCAGGTGCGAGGAGTTAGCATCGCTTATGGGGCCGTTTGGGGGGCGCTAAGGGTTTTCGTCCCCCAACAACATATTTACAAGTCTAAGCGTGGATTTTCTCAATTTTGGATCTTGCTCTCAAACCGAGTGTCCCGTGACCACGCGATCGGTTCCTACGAGTTACATTGGACCCGTGATTGGTGTTGGAGGTGCTCACGGGGCCGTTTGGGGGGCGTTAAGGGATTTTGAACCCCAACAGCATGTTTTCAAGTCTAAGTGTGGATTTTCTCTATTTTGGGATCGTACTCTCAAATCGAGAGTCCCATGACCACGCGATCGGTTCCTACGAGTTATATTAGTCCCGTACGATGTGTTGGTGCCGCTCACAGGGTCGTTTGGGGGTGCTTTATATTTTGACCGACAAATGTTAGTTTGGCAAGAAAATCTATTTTTTCTGGCCTAGCCAAATACGACGTGTTGTAGAGCTCATTGAAATTATTCTGGAAAGGTGCCCCGAATAATATAATGAGTTATCTGGGACTCCTTTCCAGAACAATGTCAATGATCTCTAGAACACACTGCATTTGGCAAGGCCAAAAAAGGCAGATTTTCTTGCCAAACATGCCTTTGAGGGCGAAAACCCAAAGCACCTCCCAATGGCCCCGTGAAAGGCACAAACACTTCGCACGGACCATTGTAACTCGTAGGAACCGCGTGGTCACGGGACCCCGGTTTGAGAATATGACGATAATTTGAGAAAATAGACACTTAAGCTTGAAGACGTGTCGTTCGAGGGCAAAAACCCTTAGCGCCTCCCAAGCGGACCCTTTAGGGGAGCGATCACCCCGCACAGGACCAATACAACTCGAAAGAACCGATCGCGGGGTCACGAGACCCCCAGTTTGAGAATATGATGATAATTTGAGAAAATCCACACTTGGGCTTGAAAACGTCCCGTTAGAGAGCGAAAATAAAAAACCCACCCTACAACCCCTAAAGAAGTTTGAACACCTCGCCAGAACCAGCGTAACTCGCAAGAACTGACCGCGTGGTCACGGGAACCCCGATTTTAGAATATGATGATAATTTGAAAATATCTAGAATTAGGTTTAAAAACATACCGTTGGAGGGAAAAAAACCCAAAGCACCCCCCAAACGGCCCCGTAAGAGGTGTTAGTGCGGGGTGTTGCTACCTCTTACGGGGCCATTTAGGGGGTGTTTCGAAGTTTTGCCCCCAAATGTCATATTTTTAAGCCCAAGTCTAGATATTTTAAAACTATCATCGTGTTCTCAAATCGGGGTTCCCATGATTATCCAACAGTCAAAAACCAACAACAAGCCAACAACCAATAACTATCTCGTACTCCTTCTGACATACTATCCAACAACAAGCTAACAACCAATAATTATCCAACAGTCAAACCAAACCAAACCAATAATTATCCCGTACTCCTTATAACATACTATCCAACAACAAGCCAACAACCAATAATTATCTAACAACCAAACCAAACTAAACCAATAATTATCGCGTACTCCTTCTATCATCTACAAAATTTAAAAGATAATGCATATTAATTATATAACTACTTCAGTTAAAGAAAAGAGTACCTGATTCCTGTGATCCAAGAAGGCCATTAAATAGAGTCTTCTGAATGTGTGATTGGACCAAATTGATCCTGGAGCCCCCGGCGTATTCCTTTACATGTACATTTGTGGACTAGTTTCTTTAATACAATTTTTACAAAATCAAACAAATTTAACTTCATTTTATGACCACTGCATAATTAAAACAGATCAACAAATGTATATGTATAGGAACACGTGGAAATTGAGTTGGGTCAATTTGATCCAATCATAAACTCAAATGACTCTATTCTCAAACTGAGCGTCTTGTGAAAGTAACTAAATATTCGACTCAGCATAACAAATTATTGAAAGTTAAATTACATAAAGCATATTAAACATTCGTAAAAGTAACTAAACATTCATACATCAAAGTAAAGTGCAAATACAATGTCAATATCATAATAGGATACAAATAAGATTGACAAGGATAACATAATATTTTGATACTCAATCTTCCTCTAAATCAACTAAAAGATCCTTCAAATTAGGGTTGTCATCAAGAGTTGACTAGAACTCTTATGGAGCCTTTAATGAATCCACTTCAGTATTCATACCGTTTGGTGCATGCAGAACAATAGACTAATTGCCATCATTTATACACTTCATGTAGAATACCTTCTTCACGCTCTAAAAGGCAAAAAATAAAAGTCTCGTCAACTATGCGATCTTTACTCTCCAGCTTTGATAAATCTACCATAATAAGTTTGGAGTCAGGATCAACTTTGCAAGCATTCGTAGTATCCTATACCTTTACCCAATGACAATTGAATACAGTTTACGTGAAATCTAAGTAATCAAGTTCTAAGATTTATTAGATTATCCCATAATAGGTTAGCACCGTATTATTTGAATTTTTATCGCTTTTGCTAGGGATACAGGTGGTCAAGGATGAAATTGATATTCCACTATTTTGTGTCAAAAGATTTTCCTCATATGGATATGAAATGAAATCAAAACCGTTGGTGCAGAATTTCCTAAACTCTTTCGCATGAAAATTGGGCCTTTTGCTAGGTATGCAAGCCTAGAAGAGACATCACCTCTTTTTAAAAGCTGAACTTATTAATGAATTTGTATCAGGACATATTTTTATCACACATGAATAAATAATCGCACACATGAGATGTGAAATTTACCTCATTTGATACCCATGCCCTAAAATCAGTTGTCGTGCAATTTCTCCTTTAATCTTGGGCTCATTCCCGTACTTCCTATCGGTCAATTGTAGAGTTTAGATCATAAAATATAAAAAAACATATAATCAAAGAAGAAGAATTCAGTAGATACTCACTCTCTCCAGTCTTTGACTTTATCTTGCGATTCGAAGACATAACGAGTTGCTTGCTCATATTATATATTTGTGAGTTTCACCTTTTTAGGGTTCCCAAACGCAATTCATCCTCAAACTCGTCAGGTTCCTCGATCACTCATTCTCCATGAGGATTGAACCTCCTCAGCTCTTGTTCTGGCATATGTTCCCTAGCGTATAGCAATGATTCCACCGTTACGTACTCTTCAATAATTGACCATCCAATATACCCAGTATTCTTTGTGTAATCTTTGAAGGTTTTCATCAAGCGCTCAAAAGGATACATCCAATGATACCTAACGGGACCACATAACAAAGCTTCATCGCATAAATGCACAAGCAGGTGGATGTTGATATCGAAGAACGACAGAGGAAAATATTTCTCTAATTCGCAAATTGCCTCTGCTAAAGTTGATTTTGCAACTTTAATGTGTGTTATGTTTACCACCTTTTCATAAAGTAGGTTAAAACACAAACTGATTTGCATAATTTCCAAATGGAGATCTTTGTGTTTAGAAAAGAAATGACGAAATAACAGAGGGATTAATTGGATGATTACGTGCCAGTCGTCAGACTTGCACTATTTCAAGTCATTTGCTTGGTAGCTTACTACCCTACGTAAATGACCAGAATAACCGATTGGAGTCTTCAAGTTGAACAACGTGTCTAAGAGGTCTTCTTCTCACTGGTAGTCAAAGTGAAAGAAGCACAGGGGGATGAAAACTAGCCAATAACTCTGACTAGTACTTTAATTATCGAAAGGGTTAAACCCATCAGTTGAGATTGCAAGACGAACATTGCGCGGTTCTTTTGTAAATTCATGGTGTTGTGCGGTTTAAATTTACAAGATGGGTGAACCATGTACCACTTTCACACGTTAGGTTTTCGTTACGAGGTCGGGCACCGGCAATTCTTCCGGAACATAAGGTATATTTTTTTCACCATGATATGTCCATATTTTATAATCTTGACAGATTCCCCACTACATTAAATGCAACTCAACGTATTCCAATGACTTATATTTTTCGTTCTCGCAATGGGTGCATGGGCTTGGAATCTTGTCATTTTTAAAATTTTTGAAAGCGTATTTAATAAATTCTTGAACGCCATTTACATAATTATTTGAAATTTGGCCAGTCTCTCCCATCCACTCTTTGTATAGTGGGAAATCCATGTAATAATTTGCAAATTCCAGTCATGTTGGTATAGGTTAAAATTAATAATCAATGTAATAATCTACAACTCAAGCAATAAAAAAATATTATTAAAACTAAAACAAAACAAAAATTCTTAAACGGAAACAAAACCAATATTCTTAAATTAAAACAAAACCAAAATTCTTACAACTGAAAAAAAAATTATTACAATTGAAAAAAAACAAAATATTATTCGATCTTTTCCAACAGATAAATTGCCGTAGCAAGAAAATAGTTTTTATAATTCCTTAATTCCAGCCCATCCCCGCCTACAGCGAACACAGGTATATCCCTGCATCCGTTATATATTTCATCGATCAGTATTTGAGCCCCTGACGCGACTAAGAATGTGTCTCAGAAGTGCGTACTCTCTAGGCTCAAGTGCAAGCATGTCGCTCAAGTAATAATCCGATAAGTTGGGTATCGATCCTCAGGGAAATAGGACAATAGGGTTGTGACGACGTTGGACAGATGAAGGAATCCTAACTCTGACTCTAAAGAAAAAGAAAAGATGATTGGTTTTGGGAATGGACTACAACTAAATGCAATTTGGAAAATAATTAACTAGTGAACTAAAGTATGAATTGAACGCGACTATTCTAAATTACCTAAAATACTGATGATGAATGACTTAAAATTTAAACTATATGATGAAGGAAACAGGACGGGAATACAATCCCTCAACCCTAGTGTATTGCAGGTATAAAACTAATCGTAAATTTAAGTGATTAATTAGACCCAGAATTTAGTACTCCCAAGCATTACGTATATGAGGTTCAAGCCCGCACCATACTTAATCAGAGGATGAGTAAATCGGTATATGCAATAGTGACACTCGCATTGCATTCTAAAGCATCCCGGTTACCTGGAAGCAAACGAGATCCAAATATCTACAATGGTTGTGTTGCTACACAATACGGTCGTAATAAATCATTAAATTCAGAGTATTAATTGTATACACATGCAACTAACACATCAGGCTGAGTTCATGCATACCGACCCTTTTAAAACTAACCAGACATGTTAAACCTAACTATGCATGAAATAATTACGTTGCATGTGAAAGAACTCATGATGAAACTATATTGAAACATGCAAATACGTATTATGAGAAATTGTTTGAATCAAGTAGAAAAAATAATCATGCGATAACAATAATAAAAAGAAGAATGAAACTTGGATTAAACTTGAAAACAAACCCGGAATGATTCAATCTTGAAGCAAATAATTCAAACTATGTTCCTAGAGGATCTTCTACCTTTTTCTCTATCAAAAACTATGAAAAACTATCAAGAACTGTCTTTCCTAAGTCATTAGCTTCGTAAAAATACGTTTTGGAATGAGTTGTAACCTAATGGAACTCTTTTGACCAATCAGAATAAAGGAGAATTTTCTCCCATCAGGACCCCCGAACCGGTTCACAGGGACCCAAACCGGTTCGACCCCCAAACCGGTTCGACCTCGGTTTGGGAATTTTCGCTGGTTTTGGCCTCTTTTTCCTCTTTTCAACACTTAGAATTTTTCTCATGTTTTATTCTTTTCTTCTTGGATTTTTTTCTCAACTTCAATTGATCATAACTCTTCAACCGTAACTCGGATTTGGATGTCGTTTCTTCCATCGTTCTCATTGTTCTGAGATTTTCAACATTCCAATTGACTCTTCCTTCGGGATTCGACTGTAGAATTACCAAAATGCCCTTGAACTTGCCTTCCTAGCCTTTCTTTCATTGTTTCGATTTCTCTTTTGCTCCGCCTACATAATTAACCTGTAAAACACATAGGAGAAACACAAAATAAGAAATACTTGCCAACGAAGGTAAGTAGCACAAATGTGAGTTAAATCCATATCAATTTCACCACTCGAGTTCACAAATGTACCGAAATTAGGGGGAATAAATATACAATATTTATGCCTAATCAAACCCCCCTAACTTAGATCTTTGCGCGTCCCGAGCAATGTAAAAGAGAAAGAATAAAGTCACAACTCTTCTAAACATATTATTGGAATAGAATACCTTTTTCGTGGTCAAGTGATTGCATTTAGTGTATCCAACAAGTCGTTAAACCCCTAGGTTACTCTAGTATGATGAGTGTTGTCTCGTGAGGGTTTACAATGAATGTACCCACAAAATTCGACTCAAAGAAAAAAATCAAAATACTTAAAAATTGTATACTTCAAACTTTTACCTAAAATAGTCATTATCGAATCATCTTCAAGAGTCTCAAATCATAGTGCATGTGTGCGAAGTCGAAAATTTAACCGCGAATTTCCACCGATTGACCATTACGTTACTTATCCAAAAATTCGTTTTGATTTCAAAATCTCACGGCTCTCACAAATGAATCACTCGAAATGTGTCTATTCTCTTGGTGTGCGTGATTTATAAGAGTAAATGTATGGGAAACAAATTCACGCACACAAATAGAAAGACGAAAATTTTATGGTAATCGGATCTCATCAAAGGATTACAGATATAAGAAAATGGGAACATTGCCTCTAATTCACATTTGTTTATCTCTTTTATTATCTTTTGGTGTTTTAGCTCTCCACGCAGTAATCAATTTAGCATTCCGGACTCGATAGGACTTTTCAGGTTAAAGGTGTATTGGGTAACATGGAAAAGGTTAAGAATTTTGGAATTGGAAAATTTTGCTTATGCAGTCCGTTAGTGTTTTTTTTCGGGCTCTTGCTCATTTTTCTCTCCTTTTTCTATTTTTTTCTTTTCTTATTTTTCTTTTTCCTGCTATTTTTGTTGAGCATTTTTCTATTTTTTTCTTGCCCCTTATTGTTGCACTTTTCGGACTTAAATTCTGACTTTTTCCATTTTTCACAATTCCAGGCTATTAGGGTTTTTCGGGTTGTCAACCGAAAGGAGAAATTATTCGACTCAAATTTGGGTTACAAAAGGGATATTTTTTTATGACTTTTTATGGCTAATCTTTTTGGGTAACAAATGATGGCCTACTTCATTGTCCAAATGCGAGTTGTTTTACCATATGCGTCTCGAGATTAATTTAGTTTAGAGATTTCTTCGGCATGTTTTTCAAGGCAATGTCACACACATTTCTCTAAACCGATCAAAGTGAAAGACTTGAGATCCTAGACCAACTTTGAGTTAACAGTTAACTCGAAGTGATTTGTAAATTTCACAAAATTGAAAGGCTCGATTCTCACCGGGGTTGTTATCTCCACACTTATTCGTTAAGTCATCAATTTTCGCACAATTTCCAACATTGGTCAATTTCGGCTTTGTGCATTGAGTTTTTACAATTTGAGACTTTAAACCGACTTTTAATGATATTTTTGAAAATTTTGAATTCCAATTTTTATTTATTTTGAAGAAAAATATTTTTGGATTTTTCAAATTTTCATGATTTTTTTTTTTTGAAATTTTTGGGCATTTTTGAAAATTTGTGAAGTTTTAGAAATACGCACTTGTGACCCCCCCTAACTTAGACTTTTGCATTGTCCTCAAGCAAAAAGGACTAAAATCTAACTCAAAGCGAATGAAAAGTGCGGAAAAATAAAACAAACAAATATTTAAAATGCATAAAGACACTAAATGACCCCAACATATGACTCAATAATACAATAAAAATCACCCCATACGCGTCGGGGGTGCGACGACCTCTCATCTCCCCATAAACTCACCTGACCCCACTAACGGGGCATGGTGCTCTCCTCGTCTCTCCCGTCTTCATATCGTAAACCAATAATTGGAACAAGTTGGGACCTCGCCCATAGATAAGGGAAAGACCGGGAGACGCATCGTGACTACTTGAAAAGGGATCCCTGTGATGCTTACTCAAAGCATGGCCTGCGTGCACCGATTCGTAGGGAACACCTAAGTTTCTTTTAATTTTTGGAACGCATGGGTCGGGCTCTAATTCGGACGAAACACAAATTTTCTCCTCAATAGCCTTCGGGACCTCTAGTGGTATGGGTGGATGGTCACAAATAAGGAATTCATCAATTTTATCCTTCCATTCGCTTTCTTCTGAGTGACTACAAAAGCCTAGTAGGGATTGGACTTTAACAGTAAGTCTCTCTTCCACCGGCCCGAATTTTTCTTCAAAGTCTTCAGGATTTATATCTCCTAATTCTCTCTCTCGAGTGTTGCCTACGTCCTCGCTTACTCGCTCGATCTCTAACTCCACTGTTTTTCTCTCCTCAAAGTCGGTGTACGCTCTCGCACTCTTATTGCTCGATACTAAGCACGTCCCTAGGGAATCTCCACAATAGTTTTCCTCAAAGTGCTCCTCTACGATCTCATCGATTAGGCTCACCGCGTGAAGATCATCTTTTTCCCCTGTATGTTGGGCTATATGGAAGATGTTAGTCACTAAGGTCATATTCCCAAAGGGGAGTTGTATCTGCCCATTTCAAGTATTGATTATTGCGTTAGCTGTAGCTAAGAATGGGCGCATGAGGATGATGGGAACATATTGCTTGAGGCGAAGGAGGGTTCCGTGTCCCAAATGACAAAGTCTACCGGGAAGTAGAAAGTGTCCTTGGATGATCACATCCTCAACTATACCTCTTGGGATCCTTACGGTTCGATCCGCCAATTGGAGAGTGATCTTTGTGGGCTTGAGGTCGCCCAGATCAAGTTGCTTGTAGATGGCGTAAAGGAGGATATTGACACTTGCTCCCAAGTCAAGTAAGGCTTTTTCGATTTTATTTTCTCCAATGATGCAGGAAATGGTGGGTGCACCGGGATCTTTGAATTTGGGCAGGAGATCATTACGTAGGGTGGAGCTCACGTTCTATGCCAGAAATACGTTTTTCTTTATCTTCATCTTCCTCTTCACTGTTAACAAGTCCTTGATGACTTTCGCATAAGCTGTAATTTGCTTAATGGCATCGAGGAAAGGTAAATTTAGCTTGACTTTCTTAAGAACGTCTAGCACTTCATAACGGGGGATTCCTTTGTGGGGAGGAACCAACCTTTGAGGAAACGGTGCCGCGGTGGGTGGTTTTAATACTACCTCGGGCTCACTAGTGTCTTCTTTATCACTCTCATTCAAGGGGACATCTTTGGCCCCTTTCGTGCCAGGCGAAATCCCCTTATCTTTGGTTGCGTCGTATGGGGGAGGTGATAAATCAACGACTCTCCCACTACGAAGAGTGGTCATAGCTTGACATTGCTCCTGATGTTCTGTCGAGGTGGAGCTAACACTAGTTTGACCTTGGGGCGGTCTTTGGCCCTTGGCAGGAAACTTGCCTTTCTTTTGGATACTCAACGATGATTGCAACTTTGAAATGTTCGTATTAATGTCGTTGGTCATGCGCTCATGCCTAGCATTAGTTGCATTCTGGGTATTGATAAAGTGGTTGATCGTATCCTCGAGATTTCTCCGCGATGGAGTGATATATGCTCCTTGAGGTGGTGGTGCTTACACATGTCCTTGCATGTGTGGAGCTTGTTGAAAGTGCGGTGGTGGAGGAGGGGCAACATGTGAATTAGGATTCATCGCAGCATGTTGTTGCCCATAGCTAAAACCAGGATGGTTTTTCCATTAAGGGTTGTAAGAATTCCCGTGCGGTGCACCGAAATTACCTTTGAATCCTCCTATACCACTTACTTATTCTTGAAGCATAACTTTGTAGGCGGGTATAGTCGAGCATTCCTCAGTTGAATGACTCGCCTCACAAATTTCACACACGTTCTCGACGGGGTTTGGGATGGATCCAGTTAATCCTCTTCCATATACTTTAAATAGGTCTCGCATTCCTTTTTCAATTACATCGAGTCGACAGTCCGTCATAGAATTCTTTTCTACGTGAAATAGGCCAGACACCGATGGAGTGGTGGTCACATGGAGATTTCAATTTTGAGCATTAGGGTCAGATGTATCCCAGGATTGGGTAGTCTCGGCGACATACCTCAGGTAAAGCTCAGCATCGTTGGCGTCTAAGTCAATAATAGGACCATCGCACATGGTTTTAACGAGTTGCTTGGAATTAATGTTCAGCCCATTATGGATGAAGGAAATGATTTGCGTTTTATCAAAACCATGATGGGGACACGAAGTAATTAACTCATTGAAATGCTCGTAGCATCGATCGAATGACTTATTTTCTAATTGTCAAAAAGTTTAAATTTGAGCCTTGATGGAGTTCGTTCGATGTGGAGGAAAGAATTTCTTAAGAAATTTAGATTGTAGCTCGTTCCATGATGAAATCGAATTTGGAGGTAAAGACCATAGCCATGTCTTAGCCTTATCCTTTAGCGAGAATGGGATGAGTGTAAGGCGGAGCACATCTTTTGTGCAAGTTTAATCATTGAGAGTCTCGCACGCCTACTTAAATTCCATGATGTGGGCATATGGCTTTTCTGAATCCATTCCATGGTAAGTGGGAAGTATCCGGATCATCCCATTCCTAAAGCGAAATTGCCTTGCATTATACGGGAGTAAAATGCATCCCGGAGTGACAGTGCGCTCGGGATATAGGATATTTCTCAAAGGGCGATACGGGGCCTCTTCCTCACCGGCGGCTTCACTACCGTATTGAGACATATTTCTCTCACTCAAAAGTTTTGTTTCCTCACTGGGTATACTCGGAGCGTGCTCTGAAGTGTGTTCGAAGAGGAAAAACGGAGTGTTATTTGCGATTGAGTGTGTCGGTGTGGGAGGTGGAACCCAGAATTGTGAAGCGTTAGGAATGTGAAGGCTATCAGGGTCATACTCAACTATCGAGTTTTCGTGAATGTGGGTTGGAGTATTAGAGGGAGTTGAAGTGAGCTCGGAATTTTGCATTAACGGGCTAATGAGAGATGATGAGGAATATTTTTAAGATTTTAAATTTTTTTATGTTTTTGGATTTTTGGTCAAAGTTTGAGATTGACTTGATCTAATCCTAAGTCTACCTAGATCCCCGGCAACGGGGCAAAAAACTTGACACGACTAAGAATGTGTCTCAAAATTGCGTACTCTCTAGCCTCAAGTGCAAGCCTGTCGCTCAAGTAATAATTCGATAAGTCAGGTATCGATCCTCAGGGAAATAAGACAACAGGGTTATGACGACGTTGGACGGACGAAGGAATCCTAACTATGACTCTAAAGAAAAAGAAAAGATGATTGGTTTTGGGAATGGGAATGGACTACAACTAAATGCAATTTGGAAAATAATTAACTAATGAACTAAAGTATGAATTGAACGTCACTATTCTAAATTACCTAAAATACTAATGATGAATGACTTAAAATTTAAACTATATGGTGAAGGAAACAGGACGGGAATACCATCCCTCAACCCTAATGTATTGCAGGTATAAAACTAATCGTAAATTTAAGTGATTAATTAGACCCAGAATTTAGTACTCCCAAGCATTACGTATATGAGGTTCAAGTCCGCACCATACGTAATCAGAGGACGAGTAAATCGGTATACGCGATAGTGACACTCGCATTGCATTCTAAAGCATCTCGGTTACCCGGAAGCGAACGAGATCCAAAGATTTACAATGGTTGTGTTGCTACGCAATATGGTCGTAATAAATCATTAAATTTAGAGGATTAATTTTATACACATGCAACTAACACATCAGGTTAAGTTCATGCATCCCGACCCTTTTAAAACTAGTCGGACATGTTAAACCTAACTATGCATGAAATAATTACGTTGCATGTGAAAGAACTCATGATGAAACTATATTGAAACATGCAAATACGTATTATGAACCCATAAATTGTTTGAATCAAGTAGAAAAAATAATCATGCGATAACAATAATAATAAGAATGAAACTTGGATTAAAACTTGAAAACAAACCCGGAATGAATCAATCTTGAAGCATATAATTCAAACTATGTTCCTAGAGGATCTTCTACCTTTTTCTCTATCAAAAACTATGAAAAACTATCAACAATTGTCTTTCCTAAGTCATTAGCTTCGTAAAAATACGTTTTGGAATGAGTTGTAACCTAATGGAACTCTTTGGACCAATCAGAATAAATGAGCATTTTCGCGCATTAGGACCCATGAACCGGTTCGCAAGGACCTCAAATCGGTTCGACCCCCAAACCGATTCGACTTGGGTTTGGGAATTTTCGCTGGTTTTGGCCTCTTTTTGCTCTTTTCAACACTAAAACTTTGTCTCATGTTTTCTTCATTTCTTCTTGGATTTTTTTCTCAACTTCAATTGATCATAACTCTTCAACCGTAACTCGGATTTGGATGCCATTTCTTCCATCGTCCTCGTTGTTTCGAGTTTTTCAACTTTCCAATTGACTCTTCCTCTGGGATCCGACTGCAAAATTATCAAAATGCCCTTGAACTTGCCTTCCTAGCCTTTCTTTCATTGTTTTGATTTCTCTTTTGCTCCGCTTGCATAATTAACCTGTAAAACACATAGGAGAAACACAAAACACGAAATGCTTGCCAATGAAGGTTAGTAGCACAAATGTGAGTTAAATCCATATCAATTTCACCGCTCGGGTTCACAAATGTACCGAAATTAGGGGAATAAATATACGATATTTATGCCCAATCAGCCTCACCCGTCTCCAATGGTCGGTTCTGTACTTTAATTCCAACAACCTTGGAGATGAGTGTGCATATCGCAATAAACCTCTCATTGCTCAGGTCTTTGAAATAGTACTTTTCGCCATAGTCACCGTGAATTGTTGATGACAATCCAAGTCCCGTGGCAGGCGGCATTTGGGAGGGGAATGTTGGATGAGGAGGCATTTGGAAGGAGAATGGTGGATGAGGCGGCATTTGGGAAGGGAAAATATAAAGGGGGGGATAGGTAAAACCTTGAGGAAGAGGGTGAAGGTAAGGGTAACCTTGAAAAAAAGGACACAAGTTGCCCAATTGGGATCCCATAATTTTGGAAAAAGGACACAAGTTTCCCAATTTGATTCGTCAATATTCCCAGGTTATTTTTTATATCCTGGACATCCCCATTGGTCTTGGCATGTCGTTCGTCAATGGACGAGAAATGATTATTGATCGAAGAGAACTCGTCCACGAGAGGTGCAATTTGTTGAAATTTTGTTTTTGGCATATGTGAGCCAACACCTCTCGCCCTCCCCCTTTTGTCCTTTCCAAAGGTCTGGGTCAGGGCATCATTATCAAGGTCAAAGCCATTAGCAGATCTCGAAACTGACTGACTGTTGATGGCCTATATTGGTTTTAGCATCTCAGCCAAATGTGACGGGAATGTATTATCTTTACCCCGTCGAGAATGAACAAAAATGTTGGATCGATTTGGTGTTTTACCCGCATATGGACCATCCTTTGTCCTACTCTCCCATTCATTCTTCATATCCTCATAGGATTTAGATCCCAACCTGTGGATATCAGTTTTTTGTGCCCTATTTTTTTTTGGTTTTCTCCCTTTGGACCAACTTTTTATCCGTCGCCTCATTCTCCAAAAACTAATTCCACTGCTCCATCGGAATTTCAAGATTTGAAGGCACTCTCTCTTTCAAAGATAAAATATCGGAGATCGCTGCCTCTTTCGGGAAATGTTTCTTTTAAGGTTTCTCCTGTATGTCCTCAATGATTCAGCAATTCGAGATAGAACCTTATTCTTGGAATGATTGGGAAATGAGAAATACTTGGAGAGTTGATCGTATATACCATTCTTGATGTCTTGATGAACCTGGTTTCAGTTGTCTGGTCCACCAACCCCCACGTTCATTTTTCCTAAAGCCAAACATCGGGATTTAAAGTTCAGCACGTCATTCCTATTACCCGTCGGGTTATTCCCGAGAAGGGAGAACCTAATGGGCTTCTTTAGGTTGAGCGGGAGGCATCGACAGCATTGGATGGGGGCGGTGGAGCAACGGGAGTGCTGGATGAGGGTGTCGAGGCAGTTGGACTTGTTAAGGAGGCAACCATTGGTGGATTTGTGTATTGCTCACCAATTAGTGTTAAGAATTCGGGTTGTGCACGAGATGGTGAACCTCGTTGTGGTGTTCCCTCGGCACTTTGTTCCCTTGGGTTGTTTCCTCCTGACATTATCTACAAAAGTGAAAAACCATAAGTGACAAAAAATTATAATAAGAAATTGTAATTAATTAATCAAGCTTACGACTATATATATATATATATATATATATATATATATTTTCAAAGTAAGACGTTAGAATAAGTTCAATGTGCTTGATCTCCATCCATTCGGTATTAGTTTTTAAGAACCTATGAATTTTTTCACGCGGTCAACTAAGAGGAAGGGTATCTATAATTTATGTGTAGATATTCGTGACATGAACTCGGAATCCCATCATTTTCAACTTGTTAGCAAGATTCAATTTAGCGTTCATATGGCGCGATACACCACAGTCCATGTCAATGCTCTATGTACGCAGTTGTATCCATAACGGGTGGATTTTTTTCCGCTTTCCCCAACAACGTAACCAAGGTCGGGGATACATCAGGATTATGCGTGTGAGATATATTTTGTATAACGTCATCCCAGTTTTGTGGTAGGGAAAACAAAATACGATCGAATAGGAAATCTTGCCGGAAATTAACTCAATGGTTTTGAAGTTAGTTAAATTGTTCAATCTTTTTATTTCCATACCTATAAATAGGAGTACCATCTATATGATGCTCAGTAATAAAAGAGTTACGTGTGCGGTCCAATTACAACCTCTCCAACTCTTGTTGCCAGTTATTATCACCGTGGCTCATTTTTCCTGAGAAAAATATACGAGGGCGTGTATATTAGGGTATATTAGTTTGATTAAGGTTTTGATAATAAAAAAAAGGATTTTGAGTGTATTAGCTTAATTAGGGTGGGGAACCTAAAATACTCAATTAATTTCAAACTCTAAATAATGTAATTTATCTTAATCCCTAGGTAACCACATTCAGTCAATAGTAATAACACTCAATTAATTTCAAAACTCTAAATAAATTTCAAGCCCTAAATGATAATACCCATAAATTTTGCAATTTATTTTAATCTCTAAGTAACCACATTCACCCAATACTAATAATACCCAATAAATACCCTTAGATAATACAGTTAATTTCAACCTCTAAATAAAAATTCCCAATCAACGTTAAAAAAACCCAATAAATACACAATAAATAATGCAATAAATTTCAACTCCTAAATTTAACATCCCTTTTCTTGAAAAAAAAATATACACATATATACACACACATAAATCGGGGATAGGGGTGGCAATTCGGGTTAGTCGTGTCATTTTCGGGTCGTGTTGATTTTTATTCGAGTATAAGTTTTGGTTACTCTTAAATCTATACAAGCTAATCGTGTCATGTTCGAGTCATGTTCGGGTTATTACCATAAACGGGTTATCGTGTCAAAAATTGACAGCCCTAATCGGGGATACACACACATAAACCGAGGATACACACATACACAGATACACACACACATATACAAATGTACACACATACACACGAATTCACATAAACATTCATAGATATATACGCACACGTACACACATATACACACATAAACACACACATACGCAGAAATACACACACATTCGCACACATATACACACTAGGGTTTAAATCAGAAACACAAAAACTAGGATTTACCTTTGAGATTGAGAGAGATAAGGGCCGAAAGAGTTTAAGAGAAAGTAAGCAAATCATCGAAATCGCACAGAGGAAGAGAGAGAGAGAGATTGACGCGAGAATAAATGAAAACGAGGCAGAATGGTTATAGTATAAGGACACTGGTCATGACCTAGAGCCGTGACCTATTACCATGACCCTTAATTTTTTTCCACATCAGCGCGTAGTCAACCATGTGGTCACGACCCTAAGCCGTGACCTACGCCCGTGAACAGATTGATATGGTCATGGACCAAAGCCGTGACCCATATGCTGTGCATTGTAGTATTGGTCATGGACATAGGCCGTGACCCATCCGTGATGAAACTTGGAGGGAACTTTGGTGCAAAATTGGCGCCATAATGGTCGCGACCTGGTCACGGCCTTACGTCGTGACCCACAATGGTCAGGGATTTGGGTCGTGACCACTTCCAAGATCATCCATGACCACAGTAGGTCATGGATATGGTCACCCCAAAGTTGATGAGGTCACGACTGTAGGCTGAGACCCCCTGGGGGTGACCATTTGCAGGATTGGGTGTAGTGACCATGACCCATACTTTCATGTTATTAGATTCGTAGCGGCCCTAGATCGTGACCCATACCCTTATGTACTCAAAATGGTCACGACTCAATTTATGCGTGATAAAAAAAATAGGGTTGATCATGGACTATGTCCGTGATCATTTTAAATATATTAAAAAAATTTGGGCAGAATTTTATCTGTTTTTTGGACATTCTAAAACATATGTAATGTAAACCCCATACGGTCATAATGCTAAACAATAAATTATAAAGCCCGCGTGATCACGGGACCCCCAATTTGAGAGCACGACGATATTCTAAAATTTAGGTCGTGCTCTCAAATGGTGGGTCCCGTGGCCATGCGACAATTCATACGAGATACGTTGGTCCCGTGGGAGGTGTTGGAGCCACTCACACGACTGTTTGGGGGGTGGTTCGTGGTTTCGCCCTCTAACGGCATATTTTCAGGCCTAAGTGTAGATATTCTAAAATTTGGGTCGTGCTCTCAAACTGTGGGTCCCATGGCCACGCGGTCGATTCCTACGAGATACGTTGGTCTCGTGGGAGGTGTTGGCGCTGCTCACGGGACCGACTGAAGGGTGGTTCGTGGTTCTGCCCTCTAACAACATATTTTCAAGCCTAAGTGTAGATATTCTGAAATTTGGGTCGTCTCTCAAACCGTGGGCCTCGTGGCCACGCAGTCGGTTCCTACGAGATACGTTGGTCCCGTGGGAGGTGTTGGTGCCACTCACGAGGCCGTTTGGGGGGTGGTTCGGGGTTTCGCCCTCTAACGACATGTTTTCAGGCCTAAGTGTATATATTCTGAAATTTAGGTCGTGCTCTCAAACCGTAGGTCTTGTGGTCACGTGGGCGGTTCCTAAGAGCTACGTTGGTCCCGTGGGAGGAGTTGGAGCTGTTCACGGGGCCGTTTGGGGGTGGTTCATGATTCTGCCCTCTAATGGCATGTGTTTCAAGCCTAAGTGTAGATATTACGAAATTTGGGTCATGCTCTCAAACTGTGGGTCCCGTGGCCACGCGGTCTGTTCCTACGAGATACGTTGGTCTCGTGGGAGGTGTTGGCATCGCTCACGAGTCCGTTTAGGGGGTGGTTCGTGGTTCCACCCTCTAATGGCATGTTTTCAAGCCTAAGTGTAGATATTATAAAATTTGGATCGTGCTCTCAAACTGTGGGTCCCGTGACCACATGGTCGGCCCATTTGTGGGGTATTTATTGAATTATTTGCTTATCAAAAGAAAAAAAAAACTTTTAAATCTAATGTTATAATAATCGAGAGGAACCCTCAAGCACAAGCAGTAAAACGCATATGAACTCCCAAAACATAACCCATAGAAAAATAAAATATACATAAATGTTGAGCATTAACAATAATCGGTAAGAATTCTTCTTTTCCCGTAGTTAGCTTTGAAGTAAGCTTGCCTAATCTTCTTAGTTATTTCAGTGAGATCCAATTCTGGCACCAACTCCAAAATTTTCTTATTCTCTTCCAGCATTAGATGTATGGATCTCATTGAAAGAACTAAGAAACTGATGGAGTTGATGCCAGAATTGGATCTCACTGATTGAATGAAGAAGCTTAGGCAAGCTTGCTTTAAGGGTAATTATGAAAAAAAGAAGAATTCTTACTGATTATTGTTCATCCTCAACATTTGATGTATCTTTTTCTCTATGGGTTATGTTTTGGGAGTTCATATGCGTTTTACTCCTTGCGCTTTGGGGTTCCTCCCAATTATTATAACACGGGCGGTAGTTTATTAAGGAGTGTGATCACAATTTATTATAACTACATTAGATTTATAAGTGTTTTTTTTTTCTTTTGATAAGCAAATAATTCAATAAATCAACAAAGTAAATAACTCAAAGTTCCTTATTTTTCATGAGAAAAATATTATCCAACAACAAGCCAACAACCAATAATTATCCCGTACTCCTTCTAACATACTCTCCAACAACAAGCCAACAACAATTAATTATCCCGTACTCCTTCTTACATACTAATACTATCAAACAACAAGCCCACAACCAATAATTATCCAATAGGTGTATATGTACAGGAACATGTGGAAATTGAGTTGGGTCAATTTAATTAAACATTCATACATCAAAGTAAATCATATTAAACATTCGTAAAAGTAACTAAACATTCATACATCAAATTAAAGCGCTAATACAATGTTAATATCATAATAGAGTACAAATACGAATGACAAGGATACAATAATATTCGATACTCAGTCTTCCTCTAAATTAACTAAAAGATCCTTCAAATTAGGGTTGTCATCAAGAGCTAACTGGAGCTCTTTTTGAGCCTTTAAAGCGTCCACTTGAGTAGTCATACCCTTTGGCGCGTGCACAACAATAGACCAATTGCCATCATTTATACACTTCGAGTAGCATACCTTCTTTACGTTCTGAAAGGCACAAATAAAAGGCTCATCGACTATACGATCTTTACTCTTCAGCTTTGATAAATCTACCATAATAAGTTTGGAGTCAGGATCAAATTTGCAAGCATTCGTAGTATCCTATACCTTTACCCAATCACAATAGAATACGGTTTATGTGAAATCTAAGTAATCAAGTTATAAGATTAGTTAGATTATCCCATAATAGGTTAGCACCGTATTATTTAAATTTTTATCACTTTTGCTAGTGATACAGGTGGTCAAGGATGAAATTGAAATTCCACTATTTTGCGTCAAAAGATTTTCCTCATATGGATATGAAATCAAATCAAATCCGTTGGTACGGAATTTCTTAAACTCTTTCGCATGAAAACTAGGGCCTTTTGCTAGGCGTGCAAGTCTGGAAGAGACATCACCTCTTTTTGGAAGCTGCATTTATTAATGAATTTGTATTATATCAGGTTTTAGTCACACGTGAATAAATAACCGACACATAAGATGTGAAATTTACCTCTTTTGATACCCATGCCCTAAAATCAATTGTTGCGCAATTTCTCCTTTTATTTTGGGTAATGTCGTTCTCGTACTTCATACGAGTAAATTGTAGATGTTTAGATTATAAAATATAAAATACATATAATCAAAGAAGAAGAATTCAGTAGATACTCACTCTCTTCAGTCTTTTACTTCATCTTGCGATTCGAAGACATAACGAGTTACCTGCTCGTATTTTATATTTATGAGTTTCACCTCTTTAGGGTTCCCAAACAGTAATTCATCCTCAAACTCGTCAGGTTCCTCAATCACTCCTCCTCCATGAGGATTAAACCTCCTCACCTCTTATTCTGGCATATATTCCCTAGCGTATAACGATGATTCCACAGTTACGTATTCTTCAGTAATTGACCCTCCAATATATCGTGTATTCTTTATGTAATCTTTGAAGGTTTTCATCAAGCGCTCAAAAGCATACATCCAACGATACCTAACGGGGCCACATAATAAAGCTTCATCGCATAAAGGCACAAGCAAGTGGATGCTGATATCGAAGAATGACGGAGGAAAATATTTCTCTAATACACAAACTGCCTCGGCTAAAGTTGATTTTACAGCTTTAATGTGCCTTTTGTTTACCACTTCTGCATAAACTAAGGTCAAACACAAACTAACTTGCATAATTGCCCGATGGAGATCTTGATTTTCAGAGAAGCAATGCCGAAATAACAGAGCGATTAATTGGATGATTATATGTCGATCGTGAGACTTATACTGTTATAAGTCATTTGCTTGGTAGCTTACTACCCAACGTAAATTACCAGAATAACCTATTGGAGTATTCAAGTTGAACAACGTGTCAAAGAGGATCTTCTTCTCACTAGTAGTCAAAGTGAAAACAGCTGGAGGGGTAGAAATTCTTCCTATTGTAGGATTTTTTTTTACCAGAAATTCTTCTTTAGCTTCATATCCTGTAGATCTCGGCAGGTTTGCTCTCCATCTTTGGAATGAGATCCACCCAGACATGTTCCTATCAGATATTCTGCAACATTCTTCTCCGTGTGCATCACATCAATTACATGCCTTACACGATGATCTTTCTAATACGACAAAAAAAATATTGATCGTCTGGACCATGGTTTTGCTTTCCTAGGGTCATTAGGATCTCGCCTTGCCTCTTCGGGTTTACAAACTTGTGGTGTTTGCCTACGTACCTATTCCCTAGAGTCGCAGCCACCACCTTCTCATTGATCTGTTGACCAGAAAGTCGAGTAGGTGCCATCCGACGCTCTTGACCAATAGGATAAAAGTTAGACTTGTCATTCCTGAAAGGGTGAGTGATCGGTATAAATCTACAATGACGCGTGTAACTCATCTTACTACTATATTGTAGCCAAGTGGCTTCAGTTTCCTCCCCACATATGGGACATCCATAATAACCATGAACATTACAACCGGACAATATCCCATAAGTAGGAAGGTCGTGGATCGCCCACATCACCATTGCTTTAAGTGTGAACTCTTCACCCTTGTGAGAGTCTAACGTCATCACGCCTTTATCCCACATCTCATTAAGTTCTTCGATTAATGGGGCTAAGAATTAATCAATGTCATCTCTAGGAGCCTTCGGCCCGTGTATCAATAAATATAACAATGTGAACTCCTTTCTCATGCACAATGTTGGAGGGAGACTTAAAGGCGTCATGAGAACTGACCAATAACTCTGACTAGTACTTAAATTAACGAAATGGTTAAACCCATTAGTTGAGATTGCAAGACGAACGTTGCGCGGTTCCTTTACAAATTCATAGTGTCGTTCATTTGAAATTTGCCTGATGAGTGAATCAACCGGATGACGCATCAGATTCCCACCCACCTTGCATCGAGCATGCCATGTCATGGCCTCCACTATCCATGGAACGATAAAAAGCCATTTTAACAGTGGCCCAAGTGGGAAATACTTCAAAATTGTGGGACTTGCGATCACTTTTGATATTTTGCAGGTTTGTCATTTACCTTCTCACAAACGACATATCTTGGCTCACCGCATACTGGACATTCATCGTTATCTCCGTGCTTGTTGTGGTACAATATGCAATCATACTTGCATGCATAAATAGATTTGTATTTCAATCCCAAACCCTTCAATCTCTTCTTCATGGTAGGATAATTTTCTGGTAACGTATTCTCTTTTGGGAGAATTTCTTTAACCCACTTAAGAATTCCGGCTACGCTATTCCCGGACAAACCAAAATGACTCTTCAAATTATTCAAACCAATTATTGCATATAATACTGAGTGATCTTCATCGCAATCTTTATACAACTGTCTAGCCACATCGACATTTAACCGTATATATTTTCGATCTCCTAGTAGTTCAGTATCAAATTGTTCAGTGTCCACATTATTTATCTCCATAGGTTGGTGATTTTGGTCGTGGTGGACTCCGTAAGCATCGTCAATTAGGTCGGGTAATGGACGACGTGTTGGCGAATCATTTAACACTTTCGTTCGTTGATGGTTTATTACGTAGTTGGTTACCAGTAATTTTTCGAGAACATAAGGTACATTTTTTTCATCATGGTATGTCTATTTGTTATAATGTTGACAAATTCCCCACTTTATTAAATTTAACTCAACATTTTCTAGATATTTATATTTTTCGTTAATACAATGGGTGCACGGAGACGGAATCTTCTCACTTTTAAGGTTCTTAAAAGCGCAGCTATTAAATTCTTGAACGCCTTTAACATAACTATTAACTATTCGATCAGTCTCCTCTATCCACTATTTGTATTATGGAAAATCCATTTAATAATCTTCAAATTACAGTCTTGTGTTAAAATGATAAAATAAATATCATATTGTAAATCAATCAAACTATGCAATAACTTAAATACAAGAACACACCAATCAACGATACTATGCAACCACTTAGATTCAAATTAAATAAATTTGTCTATTGATATTATTACATCATAAGAAAAATATTACTACATATTCATTAGACGATAAACTAGCCAAGTGGTAAAAGAGTTTAAATAAATTTTCAACAAATTCCCTTCTCCGCTGTCGACGTGCATGGGAGCATCTTTGCAATCGACATGTACTTTATCCACCAGGATCCAGCACTCATCCTCCTGGAAAGGCCGATTATGTACTAAAGTGCCTACTTGAGTTGAGATGAGCGTGCACTCCCCAACGACAACTTTACCGCTCAGATCCTTTATATAGTATTTCTCACCATAGTCAGCGTGGGTTGTTGATGATGATCCAGCACCTATGGCATGCTGAGGTGCTAAGAAGGGGAATATTGAAGGAGGAACCGGTATCTATGAGGGGAATGGAGAAGGAGGAAAATTTTGAGGAGGTAAGGGGAAATCGGGATGCATTGGGGGTTGCAGGGTTATACGATCGATTAAAAGGGACACAATTTGTGAAAGTTTATCATTTATGCCTCCCAATTCATTTTGAAGCCCCATTACATCCCCTTCGGTCCTAAAATGGCGTTCATCGTTTGACGAGAAACGCTTATTAATAGGGATGGCAATTTAACTAGACCCACAGGGTTCTCACCTCGCCTCGATCCTAATGGGGCAGGTTCAAAAATCGTTTAAAATAATAGGTGGGTTTGGGTTTTAAAAAAAAATGTTTATTGAACGGAGCGGGTTCGAGTCTTATCAGAATATGCTTGACCCGCTCCATTTAGCAAATTTACTATTATATCCTTATTATACTAAGTTAATAACACATCCACCACATATATAAATAAACTTAAAAAGAAAGAACCCTAGCTCAAACCCTTTTCTCAAAAACCGGTCGCTAGTCCTCAAAACCATTTCTCTCTCTCTCACTCTAAAGAAGTCGTCCTCTCTCTCTCTCTGCACTCTCTTTCTCTTTCACGCGTCTCACTCCCTGTCTCTCTCTTCATTTCAAGCCACATAGCAGTGGCCAGTGGCTCCATATTTGATAAGCTTTCTTGGGGTAAACACGCAGCTCTCACCATTCAACCACATAACAGTGTCTCACTCTCTGTCTCTCTCTTCGTATCTTATGTTTCAAGGAGTCAACGTGTGGCGTCGTCTCTTACATTTCAAGGTAAGTTTTTTTTTAATGATTCAATTTCAGCGTTTTTTTTAGGATTCAGTTTTTTTTAAGGATTCCACTGACCACTCAGCATGTTGTTTGATTAACATCAGCGTTATCCTTATTTACATCAACGTGTTGCTTTTAAGGGTTCAGCGTTATCCTTATTTACATCAGAGTGTTGTTTTGATTAACATCACCATTTCAATGGACTCCACTGACCACTATTAAGAAATAGACTCCACTGTCATTAATGGTTTTATTGTTGCTGGTTTGTTTTATTGTCACTAATGCTGCAATATTTGTTGTTGTTAAAATTGTTATTATGGGTTTTATTGTTACTGTTAAAAAATGGACTGCACTAATTGAATTTGTTTTACATATTGTTATTCTGAAACTTGTTATTAAGGTTTTTATTGTTGCTGTTAAAAAATAGACTGCACTAATTGAATTTGTTTTTTAGGTTTGAGTTGATGAGGAGGAGGAGGAGGAGAGGAGATTGCAAAAAGATTATAATCGAACTATTTGAGACTTTTGTATAACATTTGCTATATTAAGAACTTTTGAGACTTGTGTTGTTTGAAACTAATTTTGTGGTAATTGATGTACTTAAGACTTATTTTGTAACAGTTGACGTTGTTTGAGACTTAGTAGTTTGGCATTTTAAATTGTGTTATTTGAGGCATTTTAATTATTTATTTTGAGACTTTTAAGTTGATGTTGAAGTTTAAGACTTAAAAATTGATGTTGAGGCATTATTATTTTCTTATAAAGTCACCTTTATTTTTATATAATAAAATATGTTTGTTTTTTTTAAATCGGGTTTTAACTCGGGGGGCGGGGCGGGTTCTGACCCGTTTAATTCATGGGGGCGCGAGGGGGACGAGTTTGAGGAGGTTATACTTAAGTGGGTTCGGGGTTGAAAATCATAACCCGTCGCGGGGCGGGTTGATTTTTTTTTTGCAGTGCGGGTTTGGGTTTTGACAAACCTGCTCCATACCCGACTCGTTGCCATCCCTACTTATTAACAGAAGAAAGCTCGTCCACGAGAGGTGCGACGTGTTTGAATATTATTTTTAACATATGCGACCCTAAACCTCTCATCCTCCCTCTATGGTCCTTCCCCAAGGTCTGTGTGAGGGCATCATTGTCAATGTCGTCGAACGGGATTGAAGTTGACTGACTACTCAGAAACTCTATTGATTCTAGAGTCTTAGCCAAGTGAGGAGCGAATTTATTATCAATGTCTCATCTTGCATGCACGTATAAGTTGGCCCTATTCGGTGTTTTTCCTTCATCTGGGTTGCCTTTTGTCTTGCTCAACCACTCGTTCTTCAAATATTCATAAGATTTCGAGCCAAGCCGATGGACATCAATTTTCTTGGCCCTATTCTGTTTGCTTTTCTCCCTTTGCAACATTTTTTAGTCCTTCACCTCATTTTCCATAAAATCATTCTATTGACCGACTGACATCTCAACGTTCAAAGGGACTTTGTCTTTGAGCTCCAAAATGTCGGAGGTCGATGCTCCATTAGAAAAATGCTCTTGTCTAAGGTTTCTTCGATATGTTCAGAGTTGTTCAATAACTCGAGAAAGAACCTTATTTTTTGAGTTTGCAGAAAATTCAAACCGTTTGTTGAGTTGCTAGTAGATGTCATCTTTAATAGCTTTATCTACGAGGTTCCAATTATCAGCTCCTCCCACTCCCACATTCATTTTTGCCAAGGACAGACACTTGTTGAACGTGATTCTTATCTCTTATGGGGTTATTCCCCAATAAAGAGAACTCAATAGTCTTCTTCTCAACTGACCCGACAGTTTCAGGTGCGGTGGGCATGTCTGTTGGATTAGTATGAGTACGTTGCCTACTGCAACTCGGAGTAGGGGAGTGAACTGTGGGTGGAGTTGAGTATTGCTCACCAATCGGTGATGAGAATTCTCCTTGTACCGGTGTCACGTCCTCAATTGGAGCATTGTTTCCATTACCGCCCGACATTATCTACAAAAATAATAAAAGTTCAATGTGTATCTATCATAATAGATGCATAATTTCAAAGTTCAATATGAAATTATAACTAACAAAATAAACTTTTTGACCATGTAATCTACCTTTTCATGGTAAGACTTTAATAAAAGATCAATGTGTTTAATCTCCATCCAGTTGAACTTTATTTTTAAAGACCTATGGATTTTTGCACATGGCTAATTGGGAGGAAGCGTATCTATAATGGATGCATAGATGTCAGCGACATGAACTCGAAATCTCACCCACTTCAGCTTATTAGCAAGATTAAGTTTGATGTGGATGTGTCGCGAGACATCACGGTTGCAATGCTCTTTGTACGTAATTTTATCCATAATGGGTGAATTTTTTTTCTACCTTCTTTAACAGCGTAAGCAAGGTCAGTGTTATATCAGCACTATGTATGCGAAATATATATTGTACAACTTCATCCCAGCATTCTGGTAGGGAAAACAGAATACGATTGAACAAGTACTCTTGCTAAAGATGAACTCCACGGTTTACAAGGTAGTTAAATTGTTCTATCTTCTTATTCCCATACCAATAGATCGGAGTACCCACTGAATGAGGCTCATTAATGAAAGAGGTAAGAGTGCGGGCCAATTGCAACCTTTCACACTCATGTTGCTATTTATTATCACCGTAACTCATTTTCCTGAGAAAATAAACGATGGCGTGAATATTATTCCTATAAATAATGGCTCTAATGAATCATTAACTAGTTATTATGTACGAGGGCATGAATCCCATGCACAGATACACATATAAATACACACACGGATCGGGGGGCTCGTGACTACGCGGTCGATTCTTGCGAGTTACATTGGCCGTTTTGTGGTTGTTTTACGTAAAGATATGCGATTGTGGAGTAACTTGGGTCAAATACTCCCAAAATATACCTCATTTTTTTGCGGTCGTTATGGCCTTACTTCATACAACGGTCGTAAAAATCTTTGTGACCCGACCTTTGATTTCCTTCACACAACAGTTACTTTCTCGCTTATATTAAGTCTTCGCTTTACAATGGAAATCCCCATCAACAATATGGCATTTGAGAAGGAGAGCGTGGAATCAAACTATAGTTGCATAACAAGCCTTACTTCCCCTCACTCAACAAAATCGAACTCCACCATCTAACATCAGTAATGAGAACACTTGCTATAGTTGTAAAAAGCCATGGCACTGGTCCAAAGACTATCCAGACAAAACTCCAAAGAAATCAGCGGAGCCACGTAGTCTCCCACGAGTGAATCTCGTGCATGTGTGTGTATCTCACCGTTAATCTATTAGGTTTTGAATACCTACTTTTGCCATTTAAACCAACAATCCCTAAAATCAATCCTTACATCAACCCTAAAATTAACCCTTACAAACATTAATTGTAAAATTAACCCTTACAAACATTAGTCATATAATTAATCCCTTAAAAACATTACCCCAAAAATTAATCCTGAATTTAGCATTAATATTAAAGGACGCACATTTTTTTTATATTTCAGCCCCAATCTTGAACCAACATTAGTCATATATTTTTTTCTAGAATACACACACACACAGTATACATATACATGCATATATAGTATACACACATACATCCACAATACACACACGTACACACACATATACACACTGAAATACACACACACATAAATACACACATACATACACACATAGAAATACACACTGAAACACACACATAGAAATACAAATGCACAAAATATTACCTTTGAGATTGAAAGAGAGATTGAGAGCCGAAATCGCAGGAGAGAGGGAAACTTTAGAGGGTTTAATTATTTTAAGGGGAAATGAAAAGTTCGTCTGGGAATTAAGTGCAAAGACACTGGTCACGGCCTTAAGCTGTGACCACATGCCGTGACCCCTTTAATTTTTAACACGTCAGCATGTAAATAATACACTGGTCACAGCCGAAAGCCGTGATTCAATTCCTAATATGGTCACGTTTCAAATTCATGACCATCCTAGTGTGGCTTTGGGTTATGGTCACGGCCTTAGACCGTGACCCCATCCGAGACCACATTTAGAGGGAAACTTAAGCGCCATAATGGTCAAGGATGGATCATGGCTCATATCCGTAACTCACATGATTCACGGTTGTGGTTCGTGACCATATGCAAGACGATCCATGACCACACTAAGTCATGGACTTCGTCACGCCCATTTTGGATATGGTCATGACTATGGGCCGTGATCAGCTGTCCACGGCTACGGGCCATGATCCCAATACCGTGACTATTCACAGGATTTGGTGTAGTGACTATAGCCAGTCAGAGCAATTTCATTAGCTCCGCAGATACTCGTGAGGTTCCACGCACGACACATCACTAAAGTCGGTCAATCAAATTTTGTTAGTGCCGCATATACTCGTGATTCCAACACACACCCACGTCGTTATAGCAAGTCAACCTAATTATCGTTAGTTTTGCACATCCTCATAATGCAAATTTATTTTAATACCCGTTTATTATCTTAGGCATTAATTATCAATTTAGTAACAAGTTCTCATTATTTTCAATTAGCCCCACCCTTTAATCAAGCATAAATCCACAAACCACCCCTAGTACCATATCTAGAGGTGTCTAAAATACAAGTTTATCCTAGTCTATCATTTAGGAAGAAATGTCCATCAAGAGTTATTACCTAGCCTCGCGCCTAGGCTAACGATCCATCGAAAATGACGTACAATTCAGTCCCACCCCGAAATTGCCCATCCGTAAAATCCCACACTATATAGTCCCATTCCTAGAAAGCATTAACAATATCTGAAAAATATCACTTAAGTTGTTTATTACAAGACTAAACTATATAAGTAGCTCCGAACTGTTTTTTAGGGAAACTCTTTTCTTTAAACCAAACTGTTTAACACAAGATGTGTATAATCAAATTATGTACGAGATATCTTCAAGATTATATAAATAGTTTTGAAAATAAAAACTAAAAACAGTTTAACTCAGCACACCAATAAGAAGAGGATGAGATGATGTAGAAATATTAAGTGCACACAATTTTTAATGTGGTAAAATCTCACCCAAGTGAGGAAACATCCAAGGTGACTTCTAAGTCACAAACCAAAAAAATCCACTAAAACAAAATATTCAAGTTACAATCTATTTAACACACAAGAAAGTAAATCAGGACTATACAAGTTTAGAATATATACCAACTCCACTGGCTTGATTCCAACTTCTCTGCAGTTCTGATGATGTTGTGGCTTTCCCAACTTCGTAACTTCTCTAATTTTGTTCCAGCTTTACGTCGACTCTTGAAGTTCAAGATCTTAAATCCAACACTTCTTGTGTAGTAGTGTGATAAGTGTTTTGTGACAGTGTTCTAACACATGCATGTACATACTCACACTTATTTATACAAACAGATCCTATCAAATTACAAAGCACAATTTCAGAGGTTTTGCAAAAAAAATTTGAAATTATAAACCACCGATTGCGATTTGGGTTGTAAAAACTAGAAACAGAAATAAGATTTGTTGATTCTAAAGTTTTTAAAAATATTTACAAATCGAAATAATCAACAAATATAATTTCTCAAGATGAGAAAGAAAATAATGCAGATCTAAGTGATATATGACATAAAATAGTTAGATCTAAAGTTTCTATAAGAAGAAATAGAGATCAAACCAATATGACTAAGTTGGAATGAAGATCTCAAACAACAGAGGATCAAACCATGAATAAGCTTTAACCAACTCAACAACAACTCTCACAAACTCAGGTTTTTAGTTAGGGTTAAAGATATGGCGTTTGATCGAAAAATAGGTTAGGGTTTGTATGAAAGAAACAAAAGGTTTCTTCTCTCTGTATGTTTCTCTCTCTCTCTCTTCTGTCTTAAAAAAAATGAGGAAACCCTAAAGACGAAAAAACTAAACTGAGGTAAAAGGGTTATAAGCCTTATATATGGATATGATTTCACATGTATCGCAAAGGAATAACATCCAACCGTTGATTAACACAAATGAACGAACCAAATTAAATAAAGGGTTCTGAGTCTGTGAAGAAACACAAATCGGCTTGAAATAACTGCAACACGTGGATGGACAAGATCTGTTTCAAACGCGTGTTTTTAGAGTTTAAAAAAATACAAATTGAGCCCACATAAGTTTGTACCGGTTTTGATTTCTACCCAGAGCAGTTTTATGGAGAAAAATATAATTACAAATAAACCACAAAACTTTATTAAGAATATATTTTAATTTCCAAAAAATCATTTAAAAATCTTAGAAGATGTTAAATAAATCCCAAAAATTATTTAAAAATTATTTTAAGGGGATATAACTCACACATGATTATATCGTGACTAAATCAATATATGAATGCAGTACTAGTGTGCGGTGTATGTGTTATACCTTCTTGAACTTGTAGAGGAATATCAATGAAGCTATGAAATTCTGAAGGCTTTTTGGTTCAACTAGGGATAGACACAATTTTGTCTCTATTTCTAAACTAGATGAGCTCCTATATAATGTAGACTCAAGTGAGTCAAAGATATAGGGTGCTTCAACATCCAAGACTTACCTGTTAGTCTCATACCTAGCAAGCAACCTAAAATAACATGAGAATAATAACTACCCCAATAATCTCGTTGTCCCGGCGTTATTGAATATTAATGTAATTAACGATCACATAAGGCATATTTTTTTATCGTATCACAACGATTCATTAATTCCATCACAAGATTTCTATTTATCCAAATCATGTACGTTTTATTATGATGTTAATTAAACCAACTTGTTTCTAAAAAATTTATACAATTCTCATCAACGTGCATATTTCGGGGAATACAACAATAAACTTTTATTCTATAAACTACACATGAATAACATGATTTTATGAGTCAAATTCCATTTATAAAATTCATACAACTTATTTTAACATGCAAACGTCCATATATTATAACGAGAGCCCAACCTCTAACATAAACATACATGAGTTTTGAGTCTTAATTCGCATTAAAGATTTGAATAAAAATAATTCCAAATTTAGTTTCACTTTTCCTAATTACTCTCTTCAATTTATTTTAGGAAAATAATGATTATTAGTGTTTAGGCAACATTTAAAACACCTAATACTAAAGGGGGACAATAGAATTATTCATGCCTGTAAAAGAGTCGTTTGAAAGTCTGATTAGATGGTTGTTTTCCTTTCGAGAAAACAGCAAAAACACGTTCTTGGACGATCTTGATAAATCTTGGTTAGTTTTTTCAAATCTTGAGTTGAAAGTTGTGTTAAATGGGTTTAGATTTTGAAAAAAAGAGATGATGCAATTTGTGGGAGGTGAATGATTTTGGAGAAAGCTAAAATGTATTTTATAAACCCTAAACCCGAGATTATGTATTTATATAACAAAAAAGTGTTTGAGTCCTATGCAAACTATAAAATAAAAGAGGTTTTTATTTTCGCAAACTTGCAAAGCGAACTAGATCACCGGATTTTCGAACTAGTTCGAATTTCTGTACAAATCCGAAATTCCCCAATTTTTATAAAATACAAAACTTTTCGATTTTTTAACCCGATTCCAATTCCAATAAAAATTTAATTTTTTCAATAATAAAAACAACATTTTACATGCCAAAAATAATCCAATAAAAAAATATTTTTCTCACTTTTTACTACGACGGTTTACAATAATCGGTCTAAAACTACGGGGTGTTACATTTAGTTGTTGACTAAATATTGTGTTGAGTTATATTCTCACATATTTAGTGTTTCGATTCAGTTAAAGTTTTCTTTTAATCACTTATACGGTTATCGAGAATTTTGTATCTAATGAAAATACCTACGGTTCGGGGGATTGGATTCCGACTCCGCTTTTTTCAAATAGTTTTCAAAAATTAAAATTCTAGTTTTTCGCTTTCTTTCAAATCAAATTGCACTTACTAGTTTAAGATTTCTTCATTAATTATAAAATTTTTCAAAATCAAATTACCTTTTCTTTTCTTTCTAGAGTCAATGCCTAAATTTTAGAAGCCTACCATGTTGTCGTCAAAATGTTTATCGTCCTATTCCTTGAGGATTCGATCCCGACTTACCAGATATTACTTGAGCGGCTGACTTGCACTTGAGCCGTAGGTACACACGTAGCATGCATATTCTGCGTATCGTTAAATGTCAAGTTAAAAAAACCAAATCATTATTATTAATTTAATGATAATTTTCTTTAGTGTACTATCATTTCATTCATAAACAATTCATTATATGATAAAACATAAATTCTTTACAAACTTATAACTGACTACTGTGGGAGTATTTATTTTTACCTCTTATGACTCGTTTGGTTCGAGGTTTATAATTGGAATGAGAATCCTTGATTCGAGGAATTTAGAATTCCTCGAATCTTGATTTTTTTGCCATTGTTTGGTTCACCCAGTAATGCTCTTTCCCATACATCTAATATTAAATTTCCATGTGTGTGAGAGCGCGTGTGTGCATGTGTTTGTTCGAGTCTCTATGAGAGTATATATGTGGGAAAAGAGTGTGTATGCGTGTGAGAGAGACTGTGTATAGGTGTGAGAGTGTGAGGGAGATAGTGTTTCGTGTGAGAGAGAAAGTGTATGTATGTGTGGTATAACCCGATGACATAATTAACTTTATGTATATCGAAAATAATACGACTAATGTTAATTGAGACACATATTATAAATAAAAATGAAAGTAATGTATAAAATGATGAAATTTTGAACCCAACTAGGTAAGGTGTGAGGGGGTAAAATGACAAATGAGGGCAGGACGTAGATGTAAGATTAACAACATATTTGGGGGTTTGAAAATGGAGTGAAAGGATAAGAAATATAGAGAAAGAAAGGAAAGTTTCCAGTCCTAGCTGTTTGAAAGTTTTTTTAAGTGAGAAAGGGAGGAAGGGAGGGAATATTCATGCATTTTTTTCTTCCAAAGCTTTCCTTAAAAAATGGATGGAAATGGAGATAAGAGAAAATGACTACAATACAAAAATTAGTGGAGTGACTAAATTATCCTTCAATTAAGACGTGTTCTCCTGTACTACTTATAAGATATATACAAAGACTCCAAAATCATATGTTTTTTCACCTTATTAATATTTACATACAGTCGCAGTTCATTTTGTTTGACTTTTTTATCACACACTCTCTCTATCAAGTATGTTCAAGATGTGTAGCTTTTTTTTAACTTCTCTATTTTGCCATATTATATGCTTTCATAGCTTTACTTTCTCAAGCCAAAAATATAATACCCAACTCTTTTACCCCTAGATACATTAATACACACCATTATACTTATACACTACATTTAAAAAATTATATATATAAAAACATTAATTTTATAGGAAAAAAATATTTTTTTAAATTGTTTTTCATATATATATAATGTTATTTTAATTATAAATTGTTTTAAAAGTGTCAAAAACTCTATATATGTAAACAGTTTTTCAAAAATTTATTTAAAACATTTCTTAAAAAATATATAAAAAATATTTTTCATATATAAACTGTTGTTTACAATAAATTGAGACTTAATATTTTTAAAGTACATGTATATAGTTATTTAATATGTCTTTAAATTAATTTTACAATATAAATAATACATGGTCTTAATTGTAAGAGCATCTGTAGTTGTGGGGAGTAAAGCCAAGGAATTTGGCAAAGTTGCAAATTGTGAGGCATGCAGTGGTGGGAGATAGTTGCCAAATATAGTAGTGGAAAAGGTAGACGTTTGCCAAAGTTACTAGATGACTAGTGAATCAGTAAAATATTCTTACGAAGTTGGTTTGTTCGTAGCAACTTCCTACGAATTTCTTTTATTCGTACGAAGTTCCTACGATCTTCAAAAGTTCGTAGTAACTTCCTACGAACAACAGAAGTTCGTAGTAAGTTGCTACGAACCAAACAACTTCATAAGAGAATTTTTACTGCATGTTAATTTGACGATAGTTTGTTTATCAATACTGCCCACACAAACTCTAAAATTTTCATTCTCACCATTCATTTCTTCTACTATAATTTTATCAGGGTTATTTTCTTATTCCCATTTACAATAAGTTCGGCATAAAACCGACAATGTCGATAATTGATTTGATCGTCGGTTTTTTCTCTCCAATGAATTTGTACAATTTCATTGGCCCCGTCCAATTTCCCTGGAATTCGAATTCATTTTCGCTTATGATCGGAGTTTCTCCGTCCGACGTGTGTGTCGACCCGTGTTTTTTTAATTTCCCGAACTTAAAATATTTTTTCCATTTTCTACCTTCCATAATGAATAAATTAAAATAAGAGAATGGAAGTGTTTATGGTTATGGGAATCGGAGGCTAGGGCTGTAAACGAATATTCAAAAATCCGCATCCGTCCGATATTCGAATCCGAATTTGCGGATATTTATCCGAAAATATGGAAACGGATACGAATATAGATACTATTTAAAAATATTCGAGAAAATGGATAAGCATACGGATAGTACTAGTATCCGACACGGATAATCCGTATCCGATGTGGAGTATCCATTTTATCGGATATCCATTTTACCGGATATCCATATCCGTCAAACATATGTTTAAAATATTACTAATAATATTAGTATTAGTATTACTAATAAAATAATATTAAAAAAAATCTTAATTGTTTATTCCCAAAACAAAATAAACACATACTCTACTCAAAACAAAAACACCTTGAAGTTATTGTTTTATTGGGTATATTATAAAATGTCATGTATTATTATTTTATTGGGTACATTATCATGGAGTTACACTAAAGTTACAATACACCTTATCACACACAACATACACCGACTAAATAACATATACTCTACTAAAAAAAAAACTAACTTCGTTTCATTTCTCCTTTGTACAAAATAAGAGAAAAGAAACTTTCATGTGGTTGTTCGTTAGTTTCCTTAATTATAAATAAATGTAAGAGAGAAACAGAAAATAATGTAAGAGAGAAACATGATAGAATGTAATAGAGAAACATAGAAGTAAAGAGATGGTTTTGATTGTAATGAGAACTGAAGTTAACAACATGTATATTATATACAAAATAATAATGTATACTTATTAAAATAAAAATATCAGTATGTTTTGAAGACAAAATGTCCATGAGGTTATCATTCTCAATAAATTTGATTAATCTAAGAGGTGCATATTTATTTTTACTGTCATGGAATGCGACTGTTATTATTTTTTGGATGGCTTTAAGCTTATATGGTTGTAAAGTATGGATGAATTTAACCCATATTATCATTATGGAATGATACTATTATTATGGAATCCATAATTGTTGATGTTAGGAGGCAGTAAGTTTGTTACATATTTATTTGGATGGGATTGAATTTTATTGGATTGGATATTTTAATTGTTATTTTTTGCGATGAATATGGATACGGATATTATCCGAATCCGGATACGGATATGGATAGTTGTTTTAACTATCCGTGCGGATACGGATACGGATACGGATACGGATACGGATACGGATACAGATACAGATAGTATATTCAGATAACGGATACGGATATGGAAAACATGGTATCCAATCCATATCCGTTCATTTACCACCTCTATCGGAGGCTTTAGAAAATTTAAAACAGTGGAGAGTTTGAGAGAAGAAGATGAAGAAATGACTGTGAAGAAATGACTGTTTAAATAAACAGAATAAAGACTAGTCGTTTATAGCGGTTATGTTGATGTTAAGTTCTATTTATTGGTAGAAAACCTACGAGTATGCACTTGTTGTTGATGAAAGACAAATGGTGAGGCAAAGTTGGCTTTGGTGGCACCCCTAAAATAATAGTAGTAATTTTTATATATAGTTATTTGGAATAATGAAATAACTATTGTTCCGTTAAATATTCGCGAGGCACGAAACCCCGAGTGGAAGGGAAGCCCTAGTTCCTGGTTGAAAGATAAATTTAGTTGTCAAGACAAGAGTATGATTTACACGGCGATCGACACATTCTATGTGGAGGATGAACAGCTAAAGGAGTCGCCTTCAAGAAAAGATGGAATTGATGAACCCACCGAAACCACCCTTCGGATTTATGGGTGTGATCTCATTCAAGAGAGTGGAATCTTACTCAAACTGTATGCTTCCTCTCTCTTTCTCTTTGACCAGCCAGACCCAGACCCCATTATTTTGTTTCCTTAATTCTCCTATTGTCTTGTCTTGCCTGCAGACCTCAAGCAGTAATGGCTACTGGCCAGGTTTTATTCCATCGATTCTACTGCAAGAAGTCATTTGCTCGTTTCAATGTCAAGGTTTTCTTTTTGTATTTCTTAATTTTGTTTCCTAATCCTAATCCTAATCCTAATCCTAATCGACTTATATGCATACATACTTGCAGAGGGTTGCTGCTAGCTGTGTTTGGCTTGCCTCAAAATTGGAGGAAAGTCCCAGAAGATCACGCCACGTCCTCAATGTTTTCCACAGAATGGAATGTAGGAGGGAGAACTTATCTCTCCACCACTTGGACCCTAATTCTAAGGTTATCTCTCCACCACTACCACTACCACTACCACTACCACTAGGACTTGGACTTGCCTTCTTTTCCCCAACATTAACATTTTCTATATCTAACAGAAATGTAAAGAATTGAAGATAGAGTTGATCAGGACCGAAAGGCATCTGCTCAAAGAGATGGCTTTCATCTGCCATGTTGAACATCCTCATAAATTTATATCCAATTACCTTGCCACCCTTGAGACCCCTCCGCAGTTGCGACAGGAGGCTTGGAATTTAGCAAATGATAGGTATCCCCCACATCCTTACTTATTCATCTATTCTTCTTCTTAACATGCTACTCAACAGAGTTGAATTTCACATTATTTCTTATGCATATTGTAAATTTTTTCATTTCACAACGATCCTTTTCTCATGCTTCTCGCCGATGGAAACTTACTCATGTTTTCTAGTTTCGATAGGAGGTTCTCAAAAGGAATTTTCTCTTCAAATTGATCTTATCTCAACACTTTTACAAGAGCTTTCATTTCTTGACAACTAACAAGTTTTCTCATCCAACATTTTTTTTCTTTCTATTTACTGAACTAAATCTCTTGAAGGAATCTCATATACTATGTATTCACGTATTCATCAATGATGATGTATGGACTTCTATGAATCTTGGGTTTCTTCGCATTCCATTATTAATTTCTATATTTATATGATTTTAATATTATTTGCTTAAAGTTGTCGATTCGAATGTGGTTACTGCTTTGCTAGTTAAGTATTTATCTTTCATCTGGGGTCAAAACTTACAAGTCCCTAAGGTATCTAAAAATATTAACTTTATAAACTTTTCCATCTTTCTCCTTCTCCTAAGATTTATGTCATTCTTTTGACACGCTTCTTGTTTAGTCTCATTGATGGAAAAGTCTTCATGTTTTCTTGTTTGGATAGATTGTTTTGACGACGATTTTTTTTTCCTTTTGTTTAAGAAAGCAGTAAACCTTTGATTAGGAGTTTAGGAAGTTCATCTAGTTCTATCTCTGTTACATGGTTTTATCATGGATTGATTATGTGCATGTAGTTATCTACACACAAACATGTATGAGTATAGAATTATCTACAAACACACACACACACCCCTCTTAAAAATAATTGTCACACCATCTTTTTATTTATTTTAGTTGATCTTTTGAATATCTTTTGACCTTTGGCTGTTTTTATAATCAATTATGGATTAGTCTAGGTTGTGTATTCTTTGCATCGTAGGTTGTGTTTGAGCCAATGTTTTTTATTGCGCAATGTTGCGGCATTCATTCTATTGTTTGGTTATTTTGCATAATTGCTTACATAAAATTGGGTTAAACACAAATTGCATATCCAACATGATAAGGTGAAATGTTAGCCTTAGGCCTTGAAAAAATAAAGTGAAATGAAAAGTAAGCAAAATGGATTGCTTCGTGAGTTGGAGATGATTTTACGAAGTATTAACACTTCATTTGAGAATTTGAGACTGAGGGAGAGCCTCCGAATAGTGAAATTGGTAACAATCAATTTAGGGGTTCAATGTATAGGTTTATCAATTTTGAAGCTTGGAAATTTAGAATTAATTTGGTATATAAATAGGAACCAAGAATAGATGTTCTCATGCAATGAACATTTTATCTTTTCAAAGCCCTTTCATGCAATGTTATCAATGACTTAATGTGTATGTGGTTACAATGGATGGTATCGCCTCATTTGGTAAACAGTTCAAGCTCCCTTCCATGCATGAATCATTAAGGTTGGTGGTGAATGGGAGAATGTGGCTACACCATAATGTCCTATGGCTCACATGATACATGTGCTGCTGTGGAGTTCTATAAAGAAATGAGCGTGGTAGCGTTGGATGTGCGGATGTTAATTGTGACAAAGCTACAAAGATTAAATTATAAATAAATATATTCGCTAAACAATGGAAGTAGTTTCTATACAAGATTAATCGTGTGAAAATTGCCTTAGATGCAAGGGCGAACCCATGCAGGGCGAAAGGGGTGGGGGGCATAGTTGTCAGAATCTTACGATTCGCTATTCGATTCGTAAGATTCGACCCGATTCACATACTATTCGATATGCATCGGAGGAATTCCAAAATCGGACTGAATCGGCCGATTCAGGGGCTGAATCGTGAATCGCACCGATTCACGATTCAGGTACAATTCATGTTTCTCGGAGGCTGTTGAGTATTTGCATCAAACTTAAAGCTTAAAAAAATGCGAAAAAATATTTATTTTTAAAATAATAAGAAGTTTGTACAAACTTAAGTTACTCTTTGCGAAATAGGGAGTGACTAACACACATACTAGAACGAAACTTAAACTGCAATCACTTTTCTTCTTCTCTTCTACTAACGTGTTCCTGATTTTTGTGTTGCGATAACTTTTTTCTTCTCCTCTAACCTGTTTGAGAGAGTGGAAGGTAGCTTTGCGTTCGATTGAAGTCAACAAATCTTTTGTAAGTATTTTATAAGTTATATTATATAGTTTTGTTATTATAACGTATTTTTTATAGTGTTATGTTTGATCTTTATACGTGTTACTATATTGTATAATATATTGTTGTGTTTAAATTTGGACATTGTAGGTAATGGCATTGTTAAAATGTGGTCATAATTTGAAATGAAAGTTCACTTTGTTAATTATATTTTATGAAATCATGTCTTATAATTAGTTTTCGGTCATAATATGTTTTATTACATATTCTTAATGGGTTCTCTTTGTATTTATATATTATTTTCTACATATTTTATGTTTATACCGATTCTTACGATTCAATTCACGGTTCACGATTTATAAAGTTTCCCATTCATGATTCGATTCACAATTTGACAATTATTTGGGGGGGGGGGGTCGACCTCCCGAGTTTCTGGGACTTTTTAAATGAATTTTTATATTTGATATTTTCTAACGTTGTCGCAGCAAAAAAACGTGACAATATTTGTTCTAATGGTTCAGTAGCCACAAATTTATCACAATTTTTACCCGTGATAATTTTTTTTACAACTCCAAAAAATTTCATTTAGGGTCCGTTTGGTTGCGAAGTTGGCAAAATTTTATGTGACAAAAATTGTCATGGCAAAATTTTCATAGGCAAATGTTAGGTTTGCCCACTTTGGACTATCAAACAACCTAATGAGACAAAAATTAAAGTCAACCCAATGAGTCTAAAAGTAAAATAATTATTTCAAATACAAATAAAAAATTGACTAACATAAAATATATTTGACTAAAATAAATAGATTTTACCAAAAAAGTAAATTAATACATTTTTTGAAACGTTTAAATAATTTTAATGGTTATGAAAAAATAAGCATTTTTTAAAATAATATTGAAGTGCTTAAAACAGTGTTTTAAATAATTTTTAAAAGCAGTTTTTTCTAAAAATAGTTTTTAAAAACAGGTTTTAAAACAGTTGTTAAAAATTGTTTAAAAACAGTTTTTAAAACAATCTTTAGATAATTTTTAAAAACAGTTTTAATACAGTTTTTTAAAACAGGTTTTTAAAAGGTATTTTTGAAATATTTAAAATAATTTTTTAAAACATTTTAGAAAATTATTTTTTAAAACAGTTTATTAAAATATTTTAAACAATTTTTCTTAAGTCATTTAGAACAGTTTAATAAATTAATTATTAAAACATTAGAAGACATTTGACAATAACATAAAAAAGGGAGAAAAAGTATTCATTCAAAGTTTACAAATTTGTTGGAAAATTCTTAGTTTTATGCACCCCAAGTAGGATTAAATGAGCACACTAAAGTACAGTTTTGGGAACAAATGGATGAACTAATTCAAGAAATACTCGTAGATGAGAAAATTTATATAGGGGGAGATTTTAATGGCCGTGTAGGAAAAGATCGTGTAGGATATGAGATAGTGCATGGAGGATATGGTTTTTGAGATAGGAATGACGATGAAGGGTCTATCTTAGATTTTGCTATGGTTTATGATTTTGTACTAGTAAATACATGTTTTAAAAAGAGGCTTGAACACTTAATAATTTATAAAAGTGAAAAGCATAAGAGCCAAATAGACATGTTCATTTCTAGAAAAGGAGACCGATTAACGTGTAAAGACTGTAAGGTTATCTTGAGAGAGTGTTTAACTTTATAATATAAGATAATGGTGTTGGATATAAGTATTAAAAATCAATTTACGAGTGCGAAAAGAGAAGATTAATCCACGATATAGGTGGTGGAACTTAAAAGGAGAGAAATTAGAACTATTTAAAGATAAAATATTAAATGAAGCGTCATGGAATATCGAAGAGACTAACATAATGTGGAATAAGATGGCCACATGCATTAGGAGAATATCAGAAGAAATTATTGGAGAATCAAAAGGCAGGGGGCCACAATCTAAAGAAACTTGGTGGTGAAATGAAGAAGTACAAAATACAATAAAAATAAACAAGGATTGCTTTAAATTATGGCAAACAACTAGAAACGAAGAAAATTTTGTGAAATATAAATGATCTAAAAAGGAAGTTATGAAAATGGTAAGAGATGCAAGGTTAAAGGCGTATGATGATCTTTATACAGAATTAGGAATACAATAAGGGGAAAAAATATTTATGTGTTTGCTAAACTTAGGGATAGAAAAACAAAAGATTTTAATAACGTTAAGTGTATAAAAAATGATGATTCGAGAGTTCTAGTCAAGGATGATGAGATTATGGAAAGATAGAAAAACTACTTCGAGAGGTTATTGAATGGAGATAATGAGAGTAGATAAGATATAGATGAACTTAGGGATACTCGGAAAAATATTTTTTTTCGCAGAATTAAGACAACAGAGGTTAGGATTGTTTTAGAAAAGATGAAAACAGGGAGGGCTTAAGGACCAAATGCTGTCCGTATTGAGGTTTGGAAGTGCTTGGGGGAGGAAGGAGTATCTTGACTTACAAAATTATTTAATAGAATTATAATGACTAATAGGATGCCCGATGAATGGAGAAAGAGTGTTTTTAATGGGAATCCATTGTTATTTTCCTTTTATTTTTTCCTTTTATCTCTATTTTTAGTTCTTTTTAGGCATTTTCTCTCCTTAATTAGCCTCCAAGCATGTTTGGAACTAATCAGACATTCTTTTATTTTTAGTTGGTCCTTTTAGTCATTTTAGCTAATTACTTGATTAGCAAGTAATTATGTCCATATATATACTCCTTGTATTCTCATTTGTACTTAACTTTCTATTTTTGAATATAAGACATTTTTTGAGTCTCTCTCTAAAAGTTAGGGTTGGTTTCTTTCATTTAGCCATTGGCGTGTAGTTTACTTCAAAATTGGTATCAGAGCGGGTGTCGCTCTAAACATTGGTGTTCGTGTGTTAGTTTGTATCGGTGTGTAGTGTATCAAAAAAATCGTACGCTACTTTCCCGATGGCTCCAAGAAAATTCAAACCTCAAGTTGAAGAGATTCAAGAATTGGAAGATCAATTAGCACAACAATTGGCACAAACGAAAGAGGAGAACGAACGAAGAAAGAGGAATTGACAAGAAATCAACAAATCCAATTTGAAACCTTAATGCAACAATTTTATATGTTGCAAACCCACAATGACAATTCAATATTGATGTCGTTCACATCATGATTCACGAATCTGCCTCAATCCGAGGTTTTTTGCTGTCAAGAACAACTAAAACAACCCCAGGGCTGTTCGGCCATTTATCTCCCACAAGATAACAATTCAAATAAAAAAAAAATAGCCATAATGCCACTGAAAACCCTGCTGACCCCACGCAAGCCCAGCACTTCTGGACTTCCACTAGTGGCTTGCCCAGGGGCTTCTCACAACCTCAGGCAGCCCAGGGACTATCTCCTACCTCCGGCGGACTGCATAAGACTTTGGCCAGTGGCCTGCCGATACCCTCCACCCTTCTGGGCCTGCCTGTTGCTGCGTAACCCAGAATTGCCACCCGATCAGTTAAAAAAAATCGAGAAGATAACAACCATTCCAAACCAAGAAACCCTAGAGGTTCAATCCAAAAACTTACCAAACACCAACAATTTCATTGAAAGCAAACCTAATCTTGATTTTCTAGGGTTTGACATCCCAAATTTGATTTTTGACCCTGGTGCATGCTATTTTTGTTGGTTGACATGAGAGGCAAGAGGAAAATGATGAATCTTGAATCAAGAATTGAAGAATAGCCTCTTCCTCCCAAAATTTTTCGGGAAAAAAAATTACTTTTGGCCTTACAAGTCTAAGCATCACCTTTCAAGCACAATTTGGAACTTCTCACACAATTCTCCAATTATGCAAGTGCGGGACAAACTTTTTCGAAGACGGGGAGAGTGATGGGAATCCATGGTTATTTCCTTTTATTTTTTCATTGTATCTCTATTTTCTATTTTTAGGCTTTTTCTCTCCTTAATTAGCCTCCAAGCATGTTTGGAACTAATTAGGCATTCTTTATTTTTAGTTGGTCCTTTTAGCTAATTACTTGATTAGCAAGTAATTCAGCCCATATAAATACTCCTTGTATTCTCATTTGTACTTAACTTTCCATTCTTGAATATAAGACATCTTTTGAGCCTCTCTCCAAAAGTTAGGGTTGGTTTGTTTCTTTTAGCCATTGACGTGTAGTTTACGTATGTTTTAGTACCTATTTATAAAAAAGAGGACATACAAAGTTTGTTCAAATTATTGTGGTATTAAGTTAATGAGTCATACACTGAAATTTTGGGAGATAATGATTGAATATAGATTGAGATTGAAAATAATAGTATCTGAGAATCAATTTGGGTTTAAGCTCGGGAGGTTAACAATGGAAGCAATTTATTTATTGAGGAGATTAATAGAGATGTGTATGATTTTATGGATTTGGAGAAGGCGTATGATAGGATACCAAGAGATATAATATGGTGGGTTCTATGTAGAAAAGGGGTGACTAGTAGATATATTGATGTGATTAAGAATATGTATGATGGGGCCATGACTATGATAAAAACACCAGCCTGAGAAAGTAATGAATTCCTAATTATTGTAGGTCTGCACCAAGGTTCAGCACTAAGTCCTTATCTCTTTGCTCTTGTTGTGGTTGAGTTAACTGAACAAATACCAAGGTTCTAAAAGGCGCGAGGCGTGGTCGAAGCGTAAAAAGGCCTCAAGTCCTAGGCGTAAAAAGGCGTTTTTCCTTTTTTTATTATTTTAATTATTCTAAGGCTAATAATATAATAAAATAATACATACCTTGAATTTTGAAAATATATCCGTATGTTTGGTAGCCATCTTTCTCATATTCATGCTCCATAATCAATATATAAAATGTATTTTGATTGTTTTGGACGAGATATTTGTACGATTTGTAAAAAGAAGCCTTTAAATGGCGATATCATTTCACTGAGGCATATTTATTTTAAAAAAGTGCGCCTTAAGCCTTTACCAAGAATAAGGCGTAGGCGATGCGTTTCTCTCAAGCCTCAAGCCTAGGCGTGCCTAGGTGGAGCCTAAGCACGCCTTTTAGAACACAGACAAATACAAGATGAGGTGCCGTGTGTTTTAGTGGAAGAGACTAAAATGAGAACTAATGCTAGATTGGAATTGTAGAGAGAAACTCTAGAAACAAGAGGATTTAAAATAAGTAAGACTAAAACAAATCTCTGGAGTGCAATTTTAGTAGTAGTAGGAAGACAAATGGGGATGTGGTGAAATTGGAGGGTCAAGAGCTACCTAGAAATGATAATTTTCGTTATTCAGGCACAGTTATCCAAAAAGATGGAGATATTAGTGATGATGTTATTAATAGGATTAAAGCAGGCTGGGTTAAATGGAGATGTGCTACCGGTGTATGGTTTGATAAGCGCATACCTTTGAAGTTAAAAGGGAAATTTTATAGGACGACCGTTGAACCCGCCATGTTATATGGGACAAAGTGTTGAGAACCAGATGCAGAAAAAGATGTGAATGATAAGATGAATTTGTGATAAAACTCGGAAGGATAAAATTAGAATTGAACAAATTCGTGAAACGGTAAAAGTAGCTCATATAGAAGATAAATTGAGGGAAAATCGACTTAGATGGTTTGAACACACAATGGATGCTCTCGTAAGGAAGAGTGATTTAGTTAGTATTGATGCTAACACAAGGGGTAGAGTAAGCGTAAATTGACTTGGTGGGATTTTGTAAAAAAGGATATGATATCATGTGGTTTAACCGAAGATATTACACTGTTGGAATGGAAAAATAGGATTCATGTAGCTGACCCCAAATAATTGGCAAAAGGCTTTGTTGAGTTGAGTTGAGTTTTATTGCCCTATAAATTTGTTTTGATTTTTGGTAATGATAACTTTTGTCACGGATATAACTATGACAAATATACATACAAGATGTTCACTCCTTAAGAAAAAAATTCACAACAAAATAAGTGTTTCCGTCCCTCCTAGCGAGAAATTCAGAAATTCTGGATTCGCCATTGCTTAGATGGTTTCGACACGTCAAACGTACGCCAATACATGATAACATTTAGCTAAATAGAGAGGAATGGAGAAATATTATTCATGTAGCTGACCTAGTTTTTGGATAAAAGCTTTGTTGAGTTGAGTACTTTGGAAAGTGTGGAATATTTTTAATTTCCTTAAGTTAGTGAATTGGTGGGATAATGTCATTCAAGTTATCATTGATAGTGCGTCCAATTGTATGAACCAGTTGAAGAGCCTTAGGGAGGACAGGAACAACTTGTGGTGAACACGTGCCGCATATGGTATGGGTTTAGTGCTAGAGAACATTGGAGAATTGAAGATTTATGTTGAAAGTGTTTGCTGAGTTATAAGCAATACCTATGTTTGAAAACACAATTTATCTTGAACATACATTGATCCTTTCTTTGATGCCGGGAGAGAAGCAAGACTAAACTTCCTCATCTAAAAAAAACTCACTTTTGTATTGCATTTCTCACTCTTCAATACTTTTATAAGGTAGAAGACCACTTGATTATGTTTGCTTTTGACAAGTGGGTTGAGTCTTCTTGCTTAGAGGAGACTTGTGAAGTGGTTTAGCAAAATATGGAGAACAATATGTGGCCTTTTGTGTCAAAATCCTACCGGAGCGAGGTCGCTCGTATGTTTGTGGTGGTGGTACTTGATAGTGTATATTTATTTCATTGTGAATCTTGAACAATACTCGCGATCAATAGTTAGATTAGTTTTGTAGTACCCTTGGTAGGTTGAAGAGGATCTTCAGAACTGTTGAGAAGAACGTTCATATAGCCGCAACAAATTCCGTTGGTATTATGAGCGAATCTCACTCGTTTATGCTGAATACTCTGAAGAAAATATTGAAAATTGTAAGAAGGTTTTCAAAGAATTGGAGACAGAACACTATAATCTTTGGCGTGACTACAAAGATTATTTGGCTGAAATGTGCAAAAGAGAAAACACAGTGAAATGCAGCGACAGCCACATGTCCATGTGCCAACAGCAGTCCCAGCGGTCGCACTAGTCGATTCTAACGACTAGTTTACTGGGCTCGCCAACCTCATGCGCGATGTTGATTCTCCAGCCCCAGACCGTCTCGCACGTTAAAAACCATCGGAACCCCCTTATCTGACAGTTCCCATGTCCCCTATGATTTATACCCTCAACCCTTCACAACACCAACCATTACCATTGAGTCTGCGACCCAGCACTGTTGATGCACGACTTTCTCAACATTCATTGACCCCGAATCGCTCACAACCTCCTTTGCTGGCCCTCGTCCCCACTCCAGGGGTTGTATCTACAAAACTGTGCGTAAGCAAGCTGAAACCCATGCCACAATTACCATGCCTCCACTTGACAAAGCGTACAGGCTGCCAAACCTCATTTGAAATTCGTCACTTAGGACAACCCCATTGAAAAAGGGGCTCGAATTCCACCCTTCGGTTTCACGATATTGACTCTAATTGAGAAGTTGAGTTTGATAGAGAAAATCGAAGTGTAGAAAGGGAAAAAGGCAGAGCAGATGTTGGTGAAGTGCATGCGATGCTAGAGAAGCTGCAACAGCGTGAAACCCTGGGAGGGTTGGATCTGTTGCATTGTGTGAGTTAGAGAGAAGTTGAACTCAATTGGAACTCCCTTGGAAGTGGTTTGATACATTGCAACCCATTGAGATGTTGATACGTCCCAATCTAATGGCTATATTAGAGGACTCATATGAACCCTTCTTTGGGTCTTGTCAAAAGGTGAACTGGATTTGGTTATTGTGACAAAGTGCTCAAAATAATAACGGGTGGCCAACCCTATACTACATTAAATCAGGTATCTCAGATGGCACAGTCTCAACATTAATTAACAATACTAATAATATAAGGCTAACTACCCGAAACTATTAAAAGTGGATTGTCAAAAATTTTAAAACTTTTATTTAACAACAACAACAAAACCAATAATGCAAACACAACCAACTACATACATATAACTATGATGAGTGATAAGTGCAAACACCAATATATACAAGAGGCAATACAATGTACAAATAAAATACCCGAATATGCTGTCGGGTAACAGACAATACAATCGGAGAAATGAAATATAAAAGTGTTAATCTACAACACCTTGAATACTAACCCCATATACAACTGAATCCTAATATAGATATACAAAGATAGGAATTGACTAAAGCAAAATGCCGCGACAGTCCGCTATTGCCACAGCTCCACGAATCCTGAATGGATGAACATCAAAGGTGTCCTTGCGGAGGAACACCTGAAGTAATACAATATATACATGGAGGGAGAAAATATAAACGGTTCAGAGCCCGAGTTGAAAAACAGTTTATAGCAAGTGCATTAAAATGCATAATAATTATAAATGCATTATTACATGATTTAATGGAATCGTCCTCTCCATAAAATCCATCTCACCTCTCAACTAAAGCGCGCACTAAGCGAATGCACGTGATCTCGAAATGGGTGCCCGATTCTATTTAGGCAAGAGAATTTAATTTAAAACCCAAATGAAATATTTAAATAAAATCATCTAACCCATCTCTCAATCTCTACCTATGTGAGTTCCATCTAGATCGTATACTTTAATTTAATTGTTATAGTTATCTTTATATTTGTTCATTTATTGAACATATAAAGTTGCATAATCAACCACATCATCTCAAAACATTAACATTCTCAATTACTAGAATATTTTATATTCTAGTTATGCCCTTATGAGGCATGCAACAATATCTATATATAATATATATATGAGTTATTAGCATCAAGAGTTAAGGACTAAACTCCTCTCGATTCTCAACACGGCACTGCGTTTCGTGCGTGGGACGTCTCGCCGAAGCGAAATCCAAACAAGGACCCCAACGTTACACTACTCCTGACCGTATCGATCCTCGAGGCTCATTATGCCCTCAATGCATGATGCATGTAACCCAAATTATTATCCAGTTTTAATTAATTAATATTCCCAATTCTCAACAGTACACGGCGTTTCATGCGTGGGACGTCTCGCCGAAGCGAAATCCAAACAAGGACCCCCCCGTTACACTACTCCTGGCACTGTCGATTGTTGGGATAGGTGATATATATATATATATATATATATATATATATATATATAAGTATGAGCATTAAGGACTAACTTATCCCCAATTTCCAACATTACACTGCGGTTCGTGCGTGGGACGTCTCGCCGAAGCGAAATCCAAACAAGGAAACCCCCTGATACACTAATCCTGGCAATGTAGGTCGTTGAGGTCCATTATGCCCTCGATACCCAAATACAAGCACAAGTAATAATAACCATCCAACCGAGCTATAACTCGAAGGACGCAGGCTCACATGCTATCATCTTCCAGTAGCCCATATACGTAGCAAACTGGGGCCACCTGGTGGGGTTCCACGACACCCACCTCGTGATCAACTCACGCACACGACGTCCCGGGAAGCGGTCATAGCTCCTAACCGGCAAGTGAGAGCGACACGTACCCACGACCTCCCACCCCCAAAATAAATAAATGTATATATATGTCATTTGCTGACCACCATGGACGACTATGACCTGGGGAATATCCACATCCTGCTCTTTGAGCCAGGATGCTCACCCTCTACGCACGTAACTTCCCAATGATAGCAAGGAGAGGGTATGCCTAACCATGCATATATACCATCATATAGGGTATACATACATCCCACATAATAAAGATATACCATCATATAAGGTATACCTGCCACATCATTTTCATATTTATTATACGCTCTTGGGCGCAATAAATTTAATGTCATTGTTTAGTATATCTCTCTCCTTTGATACACTAACCGTAAAATCTCACATATCTTCCCCACTTAGTATACGCGATACTATTTCTCGCTTGAAGCTCACACGTTGCTTCTAATAATGAATTGTCTCTCAATTCTAATTAAGTTAAGGATATTCTATATCCGAATGCACCTCAATTCACATAAACAGTTCTCCATCCATAATGGGGTTCAATTCATTTTATGAACCTTTAAAATTATCCCATTTGGGATTGGATCCTAAGATCCGGTATCTATAAATTATTCCCATTAATATCATAATTATCCCCAAATAGAATTCTCAAAACAAGGTGGGCTTCCCCACTTAGAACATACCAAAATATCTTAATCGGTATTCCTCAAATTTAGTCAATATGACTCCAAAATTTCTTATAAGGGAAACTCGCTAAAAGTCTCCAAAACATACTTCAAATATCTCCTATAGAGATCCCCAATCGATAACCTCGAACAAAACGGGATGAAATTCTTTTTAGAAAAACAATCCCACAAAAGCCCTGTTTCCGAATCGATTCGGGCCAATTCTGAATCGATTCGGCCAGGAAGGCGAATCGATTCGGGTCATCAGACCTGGGATTCTGTCTCAGTCCGAATCGATTCGGCTGGGGTCCGAATCGATTCGGCCACTCAGACCTGGGCACCTGCATAATTCCGAATCGATTCGGTAGGAGGCCGAATCGATTCGGCCCTTCAGAACTCTCGAAAATGGCTACTTTTTGTAAGCCTAAAATACCCAAAATTCATTTTAATCATTTTCTCTCCATTTCTCTTCAACCCAATCACATGTATATCATCAATAATCATCCTAGAATACATATAAACTAATTTCTATCCTCAAATCAAAGATCTACATATCAAATCTAAGATTATACCCAAAAGTTAGGTTTTGTTAAACTAAACCTAAAACCCAAAATATCAATCCACAAATCATGCAATAAATGGTACACAACAATTATTTAGCAAGTTTAATCACTTGACTCGGGTTCGTAGGGTCTGAATCCGTCTTGAGATCGCGTATTTGGCCGGAAATGTCCACTTTCTCTCTCTTTTCTCCTTCTTTCTCTTCTTCTTTCTTCTTCTCTCTTTCTTTCTTTCTCTCTTTGGAGAATAATCTCCCGTAGGCTTAATAAGCCCTAAATCCCAAGATACACATCTTTAAATGATAATACACACTTTAAATGACTCGGTAACTTTAATTCGAGTCAAACGGCCCTAAATTATTTCGGAACCTAAATAGACCCCAAGTACAGTCATTTCGACTTTCTCGACCCTTCCGGACACAACTACACCCTTAGAATCGCCATTCGATACACTTTCTAACGACTCCAATTTTTGACCTCAAGTGCCAAATTTAATTATTCTCCAATAAAATATTATTTATTTCTCCCAAAATAATTAAATCCTCGTCTCCAAAACCTCGGGTTGTTACAATTATAAGGATGAGGTTAGTTTTAAGACGATTGGGTTTGGTTGGACCAATTAAAAGATCGGTGTGCCTTTAGTTTTTCTGTTAAAATTAGGCTGGGACTTAAATAGCTGCGAATGTGTTGCTGCAATTTGATTTCCTTGGGCTAAATTTTTTTGGGTCCTCCATGGATATTGGGCCACAAAATTTGGGTACAAGTCAAATTGCGTTACAATTAAAGTGCTAAAAAATTTCAAAATATATGATTTTTTGGAATAGGATTCTCCAATTTACCACTAAAACTCGTGGCTGAGATTTTTTTAAGGCTGGGAGAACGGTTCTGTAAACAAAGAGAGTTAAATTGTATTTGTTATTAATTAATTTTTTGATGTTAGTAGAATGTAAGATATTCATCAGAAAAATTCTAAGATCAGTTTAGGGTTAGTTTAGTAGTGTTATCCAATTAGGGCAACTTGTTCACTGTATATTGTCGTGTTCTCTCTCTCCAATTGACTATGAATATATAAAATGAGAGAGAGAGAGAATTGATGTTGATGGTTTGTTCAAGTCTTCAGCTGTGGTGGTTTATCTCACCCAAAGTCCCAATGAAGTTTGGAGTCCTTCTGCTACTGGGGATTAGCACTGGATATAGGAGTATAAAAAAGAAGTCCTGATGAACCTTTCACTTCATAGTTAAAAAGAACGGAATATGATTTCTCTTGCTCATTAGTGAAAAGAAAAGAGGCAAATGGGACCGAAAAACCTAAGATGTAGCAATTTTGAACCAATTAATGTGTCCTTTGACACGTTGGCTATGTTTGTTTGGAATATTTGAATAATGTTTTTTTTTCGGCTACTCGACAATTGGAAATTTAAATGATTCTGATATTATAACTTATTTATATTTTTGCATACAATTTATCTTCAATCTTTTTTATATGCTTATTCATAACCACATTATATAATTGTCTTTTTTTGGAAAGGTAAATATGATTCACAAAAGCTTAAAAACAGGGGCAACAGTTAACAACCCTAAACAAATGAAGATCAAATCTTGCCAATTACAGCATGGCCAAAAAATTCAAAAAGGCCTCCTCCAAGCTTGGAGAGGATCCTTCCGGCCAAAATAATAATGAGGACAAAAAATCCTAATGAAGGTATTTAGATTAAATTTCAATCCTTGAGAGGCCATCCTATTCATGGTTCAAAGTCTCGGTATCGGTCCCGGTATCGGACAACCGATTTTCAACTCGGTCGCGATATCGGTCGCGGTATCGGGCGATACGCAAAGATACGCTATTTAGAGAGCGCAAAAAATTCCGGAAAAAATATAGAAAATTTTAAAAAAATAAGATAACAATGTGGACCAATGAGATACATTCAAACCCATCATTCAATATGCATTGCATTGTAGAATTGGTTATACTGAAGCGCAGCAGAGTTGTCAGATTCAATATTGCATAGTAAACCAATAATAATATTGAAAAACAAAAATATACATTTTGTTTTAACAACAATGTATATTTTTTTACATTTTTACAAAAACGTACAAAAGAACATTGTTACAAAAATGTACATTTTTTAACAACAATGTACATTTTTTTACATTTTTACAAAAACGTACAAAAGAACATTTTTACAAAAATGTACATTTTTTTAACAAATATGTATATTGTTTTTTACATTTTTATAAAAACGTACAAAAAAACATTTTTTACAAAAATTTTCAAAAATGTACATTTTTACAAAAACGTACAAAAGGACATTTTTACAAAAATGTACATTTTTTTTAACAAAAATATATATTTTTTTACAAATATTTACACTTTTTTTTACAAATATGTACAAATATATATTTTTTTACAAATATGTACATTTTTTTTTAACAAAAATGTACATTTTTTTACATTTTTACAAAAAACGTACAAAATAATATTTGTACAGAAATGTACATTTTTTACAAACATAAATGTACATTATATATTTTTTGTAAAAGATTTGAATATTTTTTGTAAAAAAATAACATTTCTTTGAAAAAAGAGTTTTAGTAGTCATTTAAAAAAAAAAAAGAGTATTACTTTTTAAAAGATTTATATATTTTTTTTAGTAGAGTCATTTAAAAAAAAAAAGAGTTTTATGTTTTAAAAAATTAATGTTAATACTTTTGAAAAAGTACCATTCTGTAAATGTTACAATATATTTTCAACAACGAAGAAATATGGTAAAAGATAAAAGTTCTATCAAAAAATAAAACAAAATATGACTATCGTTTGAATCGGTTGTCTCGGCCGATATCGCGGCGAGGCGTCTCGGAATCGGTTGTCTCGAGCGATATCGCGACTGTCTCGGCCGATTCAGTGTTTTTTTTGAAACGTCTCTCGGTATCGGATCGGTGCCCTCCGATTCCGAGTTGACTCGGTTGATACCGAGTCAACTCGGCCGATACTTAAACCATGATCCTATTCCTCCCAGACCAATTTTAAAAGGCACTATAAAATGCTGGTGCCCGGTTGCTTTAGAATACGTCCTTCGTTCAAGTTAAATCAAGAATTAATTCCAAATTCCAAGTGAAATGAATCTAATTGATTGAGTCATATTTTATGATTACCAAATTCATCTTAGATTTAATTTCAGATGTGATTTGCAGTATTGTGGTATAAATTAAAAGCAACCACACAAGACTCAGAACTTTACGCGGAAACGCTTGCGGGAAAAACTGCATCGGCTCAACTCTCGATCTCTCTCAACTATGATCAATTCGATAGAATTATGACCCTCAAAGACTCATCTTATAGTACAAATTTGCTCACTCAAGTCATCCCCTTTGCGATTAAAAGCAACACCTCGATTATAATCGATACACGAATCCAAAATAATCGTGCAGCGATCTTGACACCTCAATATCCACTGATCTTCTTTAGGCCTTGGCATTTGCTGAGTTCACCGCACACGCATTCAATGATAGGAATGATAGATTTTTGGGGTTTGTGATCATACGGTGTGATTTTGGACAATAATCTATGAAAAATTCAATATAAAAGCTCTTTAGGGTTTAGGTTTGGAGATTTTTATACTTATTTAGGAAAGCAGTTTAAATTAAATTAAGAATCTCAAAGTCACCTTCTCATGCAAATGAGATTTGACATCTCATGTGAACAAGCTTCGCACGAGTGTCTGAGAGGTTTTATTTGGATTCAAAATATCTTGTGAAGCCTCGTGCAAGCAGCATCTCACAAGGGTAGCTTGTGCGAACCAGGTTCTCACGTGTGCATTCTATGAGTCACTTTGTAAATTAAAATTAAAATAATCTATCGTGAGATGTTCTTGTGCGAATGAGATCCTTCTCTTTCGAACAATTTAAAAAACAGCTATCAAGTAAAACCAAATTAAAAGGCAGTTCAAGTCAGAACCCAGTTTTTCATTCTAAAAATAATTTTAACTTCGTTTAAAAAGAGAAAAAACCATAGTTGTTGGAATCTTACGATACGCAATACGTATCCCGATACGATACACGATACACAAGTAAAACGATACGAATCACACCTCTGTCTAGCAAATGTCTAGCAAATGTATCACAAAAGTATGTATCCCACATGTATCCTTTCTTATCACAACACGATACGTGTATCTTACGATACATGGCACACATAGCGATACAAAGTCAATTTTTGGGCAAAATTTTCAGCAAAATAAACTCTGTTTCCAAGCTCTTTTGGTCTTCCAATTGTACGATACTTCTTTCGGCCTTGCGAATGGACCGAAAATAAAAAAAATAATAAAACCCTATTATAATCTAATATTTTTCTCAATTCATTCTCTTGTGCAATATGCCACTTCCCCTTGTGTGAAACTTCCCTCAACCTTTTCTTACATTTTCCGCAAAAGTGAACAAATTTCTTTGAAGATGTTGGTAAAAAATTAGAACTAACAAATAGAAAAATTAATACTAAATTAAAAAAAATAGTACTAATGTTAGAAAAAGTAGTTCAACTTTTTAATTAAATATATTAGTTTTAGTAATATTAATTTGTGTTTATAATTTCTTAAAAAAAGCTTGTTATTTTGTAGAATCCCCCTAAACAAGATAATCACTTCTATACAAAGTTTTATGCTTCATTAGATCGTTTTGCTAACTCAGTGTTAATGTATTATGGAACATTGAAGTTGACTAGTCCAATGCACGTTAGCATACTCAATTTAGATAATGCTATGCATATTAAATGTTGATTTCTATCTTACTAAATTGGTCCACATTATATATCTTTTTTCTTAAATTTACTATTTTTTTTCGAAATAACGTGTCGTTGCGTATCGCCCGATACCACGACGGAGTTGAAAATTAGGCGTCAGAGTCGTATACCGCAATTGAGATTTTGAACCATGAATTGAAAAGTTTAATTTGTTTAATGTATTCTTTCATTTCTCTTTCATGTTGCAACATCACCACAAAAAAGCGGACTCCTTACCGTATGATGATGTAGTCATGTCATAAAGTTGGTTTATAATATGTTGTATAATTGATTGTAAAGTGTTTACTATAGATTTATGTAGTTTTTACAACTTTGATTTATTTAATTTATACAACTTTGATTTATTTAATTTATACAACTTTGATTTATTTAGTTTTTAAACCTCTTACATCTTTTAGATAATCACTTTTATTTAACTTCGATATAATATGTTGTATAATTGATTGTAAAGTGTTCTCTCTATATTTATTTAGTTTTTACAACTTTGATTTATTTAGTTTTCACAACATTTAGATAATCATTTTTATGTAACTTCTATTTAATATGTTGTATAATTGATTTTAAGTGTTGTCTATAAATTTTTCAAGTTTTTACAACTTTGATTTATTTAGTTTTTACAACTTTGATTTATTTAATTTTTACAACTTTTATTTATATTTTGTACCGTATCTTACGATGCGTATCACGATGCGACTCAGGATATGCAATGCATTGCATAGTGTTTTCGATACGCGACACGTATCCCGATTTAACACTATTGAAAAACACGGTTGGTTGTCTTGACCCATTGGAATGCGTGATAAAGAACGAAATCCCGCAAGCTTGAACTCGTAGGCGGTTAATCACTCTAACAAACCTACACTCTGTATTTTGTCAAACCGGAATAAGCCAATAAAATCGACTTTACACAAATAAGCCGAAAAAGGCAAGCCACCAATCTTTTCTCAAATATTTTCACTAAAAAAATTGAGGGGAAACTAGAGTACTCTTTACCAAAGTTAATCAACATCCTTTAGAAAGGTATTGGTGTTTCTACCCTGTCAATCTTTTCTCAAATCTTTCCACTACGGAGGACCGAACCGAGTCATCCTTGCAATTAACCCAAAGCAGGAGCCCTTAATAGATTGAGGGGAGATTCATCACTCCACACCCTAGGATTTCAATCTACCCATCTAAATTGTTTTCGCTCCCAAATTGTTAAACTTTTTCATGTGGAATCTATCACTCAGAAGAAATCTTGATGATTAGGAGATAGATGACTTCCCTTGCTTTGCTAAATGTCAAGTGTTCTACTTTCTGTCGAGTCTTAGGATAAAAGGGCTTGGGGTGGTAGTCCTTCAGGTGAGCTTTCCTGCAATTCATAGAGATTCGTCTTTGTACTCTACCTTTGAGACATAAATTTATATGGAAGGCGATGGTTCCTATAAGTCATTTTTTACGCGGTTGGCCGCCAAAGGAGGATAATTACTATTTTACTTATAATTTTGGGCCTTAAATGAACTGATTGAGGCCTCTTATCTGTCACCCCCCTCCAAACTATCTGGTGTTCCTTTCTTCCCAATCATGGTAGACGGATACTGAATGAGCTCTTTTTTTTTAAACTCTAACCATAAATCAATCCCCTTTCCCTGATTTAAAGCTGTAATCATTATTCTTCCCAACTTTAGAATATACTCGAGTTACAGTTTTTTAAAATCTTAATCCATATTTGCTCGGAGAATTTGCAGTAAAATAATAAATTTTTCTTGTTTCTGGCCTCGAACCACACCACATCTTCATAGTCTAGTCCACACTTATCGTAGTATATATGAAAGCGCATGTCTTGAAAAACAAACTGCTGACATCCATACCTTAGACTTACGGTATCTCGCAATGTTTCAAAAATTATTCGAGGCCGGGCAAAAACCGCCCTGAGGCTGTGGCTTTAGAAGATGCTTACGCCTCCCTGGGTAGAGGCAGTATGCTTCAAGGCGCTCTGAGGCGAGGCGCTAGTTTCACAATAAAAAAAAAGTAAAGTAAAAATGAAACCGTACCTTCGCAAACCCTAGTCTGTTGTCGGCAACAACTAAATAAGAGAGAAAAAGAGTGATCGATTCATCCAGCTTACGTATTTCTCTTTCTCCTCTCTTCTCTCTCTTCCCGGTCTTTTGATCGTATCTGCTCGTGTTTCCGCTGGGTTGTTTAAGAGGGTTTTCTATTGTTTTTTTTATCTTACTTTTGAACTTACTAGTCGTTTTTTTCCCGCTGGGAAGTAAATTGACCATCATGTAAATCTTTACTATTTTATCAAACTAATATATTTAAATGTCCAATGCTCTGTTTTTTTCCATAAAAAAACAGCTTCTTCATTTTCTAAAATTGCACTATACTTTAAAAAAATTGCTTTTTTAATCTACAAACTCTTATTTTTTTTTTCTTTTTTGTTTTAAAATTGCACTTGACTTGTGTAATTGATGATTATGTGTATCAATTTGATTTTGCATTGGTATGTGAATTGATCTTGTCAAATGATTTAATTTGACATGGGAGCAGCCTCTCCCCCAGGTAAGGCCAACCGACATTTGTCTCTCCTAGACCTTGCAGTTAAGCGGGAGCCTTGTGCATTGGGTACGATCCTTTTTGTAAAATAACCAATATGTTAAAATTGATCTTGTCAAATTATCTTAAAAAAACAGTCATCTCCCGGGGAAAAAATATTTTATGTGAGGAGTCCTCAAATATGTTTTTTTTTTTGCAGTTTTATTTTATATTTCTTTGTTAATTTTTTTTATGGTTTTATTTGTATTTTTTTAATATTATATTGCTCTTTTTTTTTGGGTGAGGCTTATGCCTCACCTTGCGCCTTTTCAAACATTGGTATCTCATAGCATTATAGGCTGACGTGATTGTAAACTCTCCATTCTTTGCAAGGCTCCAACTCATTTCATCCTCTTTGTTACAAAAAGCTGTAAAGTTGACTTACTTGACTCATCTTTAGTAATGAAAATTCATTCATTAAATATGTTCTTGTATTTTTTTTTTATTCTCGACTTTTTATTAATGTCAGGAATCTTTACTATTTTTATTTGTTTTGCATTGTCTACTGAATCTACTATTTGCGTTTCATAGGTTATTGATTTGACTAATTATTTGATTCTGCAAAATGATTTGTGAAATCCTTTTAATCTTTTCAGTATTTTTGTAGAACTTCTTTTAGCCATAGCTAGGTGGGTGTATATAATCATAGAAATTAAAGGATGAAACTGAACTGCTAGGGCCGAGTGACTTGATTTTGGTACCCCCAAATCCGAAACAGGTACAAATACCTATAAATTAGCAAAATCAACACCAATGGACTTGTCTCCCCGAGTTTGAAGGGATACTGAGTCAAAAGCATGTCTTTCAAATGTGGTGCGTGGGTGGGGGGATGATTGAGAAGTTCACAAACTCTTGCACTCAAGGCGAGGAAAGGAAATAGAGAGTTTTAAAATTAATATTCTCCGATCATTGATATTTGTGAAAACTAAAACCATACTGCAAGTTATGGGGGCAAGTCAGGACAACCCTAGAACTGGATCAACTTAACCTGGCGTTTGCTACCGGTCCAATTTTTTTCACACTTGGTTTCATAAGTTGTAAGTCAATTGTGAATTCTGGGTTAGACTGTCCTTAACCTAACTTGACCAGTACACACTACACATCAGTTTGTCCAGAAACTCGTATTATTTATATATTGATATTTTTTTCACAAATTGAAGAAGGTCTTGTGCTATAGCCTCCTACCTAATGTATTGTGCATGATGTAAATGTTATTGGGAGCCGAGTACATAGGACAGAGATGAGTAATCTTAGCAGTGTATCTTGCTATCGTACCCTAATTTTTTTTTCTTTCCTTGATTGACTAGGAAAAAAATGCTTCATGTTGCTTACATTTTAACAAAATTCTCTACCAATCCATATCACAAATTCGGCTAACACCTGCATTTCTGCACAGGTTTAGCTGGGCTGTTGTCTTCCCTTGGATTTCACCAATTTTGAGATTCTTAAGTTCGAATTTTTGCTCTTGGCAATGAATTGATTTGAATTGTTGCCTGATATGAAATATGAAAATTGTAAAATTTTGAATTATTTTCTGAAGAAAATTTCATGATAACGAGTATGTGGTGGTTTGGCTCTTAATTTTGTGGTAGAACTTCAACTCTGGTTTGTCTGATTGTGTTTTCTTCACTGACTATCTATCTATCTGTCTTTTGCGCAGTTTGCGTACAACTCTGTGTGTACGATTCAAAAGTGCGGTGGTAGCCTGTGGGGTTGTGTATGCAGCTGCACGTAGATTTCAAATACCCCTTCCGGAGAATCCTCCATGGTGGAAAGCATTTGATGCTGACAAATCTGGGATTGATGAAGTTTGTAGAGTTCTTGCTGAGCTCTACAGCCTACCTAAAGCACAGTATATACCCGTATGCAAGGAAGGAGGCTCATTTACAACCCCTAACAGATCATGGGATTCACCATCTCATCCACTTCCTAAGGTCAATCTCTCTCTCTCTCTCTCTCTCTCTCTCTCTCTCTCTCTCTCTCTCTCTCTCAGGTTCCTTTTTTGTTTTGAGTTGCATAATTATTCAAGTTTGAAATGAGTCTTGAACTAGTAATGTCGAAGAAAAGTGAATTTTATTCCTTTTTTTTTTTCAAAAAAAAAAAAGAATCACTTTCACCCTTGTTAAAAATGTGGGAGCAACTATCTAGTCACAACATGTTTTAGTGATCGAAGGGGTCACCTGTTCTTTCTTGGACCTCTTTGGTTTAGGGTAATTTTTTTTCACCTTGCCAAAAAATAAAGCAGTGAAAAATCCACCCGTTTGGAGTTAATTTTTATATATCAGTTTTGTCTGAAATTACATAATTGTAGCGTGTAATTTTTGTCCAAAATTTCAATTATATACTAACAGATTTTTTACTCCAAATAGGTGAAAAATACGTATCACCCAAGTGAAAAGATATTTGGGTGATCTGGAATTCAGTTCCCATTACACCCAATTGCATTTTGGATACTAAAGTTTGCAACAATATACGTTTGATTCCTAAAAGGATTTATATAACGTTATCTGTGGAATTTTTTGTGACACTTTACAAGTATTTATGATGCTTTTTACACCCAAATAGAAATAAGCCATAACAAATGGGGGTCAAAGTTTAAATCACCAAAAAAGTTCCACCCTGAATCGAATGGGACCTTGGTAACTTTTTGTTTCTTTGTAGAAAGGTTCGATAGCAATTTGAAGTTTTTTCTCCCTTGTTCCTGTTTTAGGAAGGATTGTTGAGTGGGCCACCAACAAATGATGATACCGATACTCCCAAGGCAGCTTCCTCTGCAAATAATTTGGATATGACTAGGTCCAAGGATTCACTGTTAAAAGCAGCACTTGACAAGTTGAAAGTTTCAAAGAAGAGCAGTGATGATTTACAAGGCATGGTTTTCGAGGGAGAGGCAAGAGAAGAAGCAATTTCAAAACCAAAATCCGATCACAGAACAGAGGCAAGTGGGGAAAGGGTCAAAGAGAGGGAGAGGGAAAAGGAAAGAGTTAAGGTTCGTGAACGCGAAAGAGGGAGGGATTCTGATCGGGAATGGGAACGAGAACGAGAGGACTACGAGAGGGAGAGAGATAAGGCCAAGGAGAGGGCCCACCGATCCAAGGACAAAGGAAAAGATTCAGGTTTGTTTGTGATTTAATTAACAAATATGTTGAAATCCTTGTAGTTCACATTTTTTTTAAATCCGGATATTTCCCTTTTGCCCCCACCGCCCCTCACCCCACCCCCCCGAAAAAAGAAAAAAAGTTTGACCTTTAGCTCAAATTGACTTTAGCTCTCAATGTTTTTAGTTATTGGACTTTGGTCCCATATCTTTAATGGTTCCGTCAGTTGACTGTTATGATCATACCAAATGTCCAAAATATTTCCAGTTTAGTCCCCATTGTGTTGTATATAGGTTTTGTTTTTTTGATCAGAAACAAGCAGTTTCATTGTTTCTAAAAAACATACAAGATAGGATCAAAACAACGAACATGACCAAAAATACATTGCAAGAGGATACAAAACCCACCTATCTATACACAAAGACACTATCTTCAAGAGGGATCCTCGATAAATTTTTTATAGACAATTTCTCCATGAAAGAGTAAAAAAAGGAAAAGGTATCCTTACAACAGGGAGCAGGTTGATACTTGAAACTCACATTCTCCCCAAATACTCTTTTTATATCTCTGGACTTCTCTTCAAAGATTCTTGCATTGGATCATTCCATAAGGCTCAAAAAGACAGAAATTGGCAAGGATAATGCACCTCCAAAGCATATATCTCCTCCTCTCGTCTTTATACAAAATAAAACCACCAACAAGCAAATCCCTTGGATACCAAGGTAATGGCTAACAACTACCAATCTCCTCCAACCGAAAGACGAGTTTGCATTGAATAAGCATGCTCCAAGCTTTCCTTGCACATCACACACCAATTTAGCACACCAATTTAGTGAGAAATGCTTATAGGGACAAGTCTGTTGAATCTAATCACAAGTATTGACCTTTCCCAAAGCCACCGACCATGAAAAAATTCTAACATTTAGAGGAATACCCGTTGTCCGTATTTTATAAACTTTGAGGGGAAAAAAATAATATAAGGATTTGAATTCTGAAGATAGTCAGAGATGACATTATTGAGAAGACGACCCCCCCCCCCCCCCCCCCCCCCCCACACACACACACACACACACACACACACACACACAAAGCAACTCACCCTTCATCTTACACCAACTTAATTTGACCCCTAACCTTAATGGAAGAAGATATATGTGATATTCCACACCGCAAGGCCATTTAGGCTACAATAGAATTTTGAAATTACATGTCCTTTATTGGTAAAGATTATATACAAAGAAGGAAAAGGACTTTTGAACGATTGTGCCCCAAACCACACATCTTTAAAAATTAAAATTTCTCCCCATTTCCCTTTGAATGGAACACAGAGAGATAAGTATATTATACCCTTAGAAATACAAGCCCGTGGACTTTTCTAAGTTCCTGTTGACAATTTGGAATCTCATCCCATGCTCTTCTGTGTGCCAAAGGGCTTCCTTCTCTTAGTCAAATCTCAATGGCCATTTGCCCAACAAAGATGTATGTTTAATGTTAAGATTACCAATTCCCAAGACCCCAAATTTTTTGACTCTAATAACACTATTTCTAAAGAACTAAATTATATCTTTTAAAGTCTTGTAGGCCATGTCCAACGAAATTTCTCGTTCTCTTAATTTTCACCACTAATCTAGACATTTTGAAAATCGACCCTGAAATAAATGGGAACACTTCTTAAAACTGATTGAATTAATAAAGTTATTTTACCCCTTCGAAAAACAACTCTTTTTCCTCCCATAAAGCCTTTCTTAAATTTTATTTAAACCGAATTCCAAAGACAATTTTATTATTCCTCCCCCGGGTGAGATATGACATCAACCACTTACCAATCTCACAACCTAAATCCGAAGCCCTCTTAATCTCTAAATCTGATGCATATGCAACGAAATTTACACACATTTAGGAATAGTAAAATATAACTCCCAACTTCTTATATATTCATCTCTATAAAATTTAATAGTGTCCTCTCAAGTGAGAGGAGCACTCTATTTCCATGTTACAAGAGAATAATGGGGGAGCTTTTAGAATATGATGATGTCATGGGTGATGTGACATTTAAGCATAACCTTGACATCATTAAAGCCTATCTAGTTTAATCTAAAATATTTTTAAGTGAATATTGATTTATTTTCACAATTATAAAGCATTAAAAAAATACAATTATTTCTCGTCCTGCATATACATCATTCTCCAACACTTTAAAAAAAGCTCGCCTCGAGCGTGAAGGTGGACGAAGAGAGAGACTATCACCATGGATGCACCATCAACACCGGACTCCCCCACTTGAAAGGGAAGCCATTCTCGTAAATGACTTGCATACCTGCTAGCAAAAATGTGGGCAAAAGTAGCTAAAAACCCAATCTCAGTTGGAGAAGGTGAACTCTGCCCCGAGACTTTTCGGGAGTAGGATTTGAGTGCTGAGGATCCACGGAGGAAAGCAGGGCCACACTTCGGCCGAAGCAACCTCAAGCAAGAACTTCAGCTTGAGGTTGCTCATGCAAACCATCCTCAATATCATCATCAGAAAAATCACTTTCATTCCTTAAAATTTGGGAGAAGTCACCAAAACAGAAATACTCCACATCTCGAAAAAAAGTACAGTTACCCAACAATCCTTAACAAAAATAATGCCGACACTGAGCCCGACCTCGTCCTCTCCAAAGATGGGATAAAAGTCTCCAATGCCGAACACCCCAATGTTTGAGTGCGAGTAGTCCAACGTTCTTCGATGAAGATGTCGAACAAATCGCTAATAGAGTATTCCACGGAGTCCTAGCAATTGGAGTTGGCTTGGAACGACTGCCAAAGCTAAAAGAATGACGGGGAGGCATTAATCGGAAGTAAGGGAATGACTCGCCTTAGGGCATATGATCACGAAACCTAGCTAGGGTCTCCTCGTGCTCCAGAATCCTTGTATCAGGTAGCCGAAATCAACCATGAATTGAAACCCTGACTCTCACGGTGCCAATACGAGTAATTGTATTTCCAAATGTGTCGATTTCACTGGGAGGCCCGCAATGGCCTCACGACACTGGATAAACCGATAAATTTTTCTCTTATGGGATCAATGGCGCAACGACGAAGAACATTAATCTTTCAACAACATCTCTCACGTGTTAAACATGAGGGCTAGAAATTTCGGGGTTTTGTTGGGACTAAGAGAGAATAAAATGGGATCAAAAGTTTAGAGAGCTTCGTCTATCTATCGATGAACAACGGATTGATAAAGCTCATTGCTTCGTTTTTCTCTTATTTCCTATCAACGAGTTCCGACCCTTTTGTTCGAAATTTCTTCATTCGTACCGAACCGTCTCTGTTGCTAGCTAGATCTGGGTCCCAGTTGTTGCAACGTAGAGGTTTTAGGCATGGTGAGACTGCGTCGAAGGTTCCAACAGGGTCGCCTAACCTCGGCGAGCTTCGCCTTAGACTAGCGAAGGTGAGTCGACATCAGAAGTGGCAGATCGGGACTGAATATGATAGGTTTTCAGTGGTGGGTAGAAGGTTTTGAGATGTGGTGGGGTTTGGGTGGTGCTTATGACTGAAATTGGGGCGTGGGGGTGTCGCAATGCCCCAGGCAACGGGGGGGTCTTTCCGAAGTGTGGCCCAATGATAGTTCCTCCAAGCCTTACACACGTCTCTACAACGCGTGCGTCGACCATATCAGGAGCGAACGTTGCTCTGATACCAATTTAATGTATACGTATCGGAATTCACACACATTTAGGAATAGTAAAAGATAACTCTTTACTCCTCATATATTCATCTCTTAAATTGTAGTAGTGTCGTCTCAAATGAGAGTAGCACTCAATTTATAGGATATAAGAGAATAATGGAGAAGCTTCTACATGGTAATGTCACGTGTAGTGGGCTTCAACCATGACATTACTAAAGCAAATCTAGCCTACTCTAGAATATTCCGAAGGAATATTTTATTTATTCTAACAATTGTAAAGCACTAAAAATAAAATAATTTTTTTTTCCCCGACCCTGAATATATACATCTCAATCTTCTTCTACATTTATCCCTACAATTGAGCTCTTGGTCAAGGTATCATCGGCGAATTAGAGATGAGTTTTCTCCACTTATCCCTCCTTACTTAAAAACCTTTCACTATCCTCATCTTAGAATCTAAAGTAACCATGTTACTAAGAGCATCAACGACTAAAGTGAAAAGGAAAATAGGGTCCCCTCTTCCCTCGAAGATGACCATTCACAATAATGGAGAAATTTGAAGGTCTCATAAAAAACCCCATCCACAATCTCCACTTGTCACCAAAACCTTTCTTATTCAAGACGAAATCAAGGAAACCCCAATTTACACGGTCTTAGGCTTTTTCGAAATCTATTGTGAAAATAACACCTCTTCTTTTGGACTCTATAATCTTCCGCAATCTCATTAGGTCTAAGTGAGGTTAAGAATTTGCATATTACTCACGAAAGCGTCATGTAATGTTTTCCCCTTAAACCTTTTCAAGTCTCAAAGACCAGTCTTGTGTAAATGTTAGAGGCCAAACTAATTAGCTTAAATCCTTGGCCCTAAAAGAATGGCATTTCTTAGGAATCAAACAAACTTGCGTTACACACATTGACAATACCTTCTCTGTGAAATTTATTAAAAGAATTTGCCAAGTCCTCCTTAGAAATGTTCCAATATTCTTCAAAGAAAGCTAAAAAAGAAAAAGCCACCCAGACCCGGGGCTTTAGCATGTCCGCATTCCCACACGTCACTCTTGATCTCCTCTTCTTCAAACTCTTTTTAACCAAGAAGCTTTCTCCCTCGAGATAGTACTCCAATCTAGTCCTTCAATACCATGAGAAGAGCCACACTTTCTAGAGAATGAAGCCTCGAAAAAATCTAGAATCTCCTTAACAGTCTCCTCTTTCCAAATTATTGATCCTTTTCTTTTTTCAAATTTACAGATCTCCTTCTCCCCTTGGCGCTGGCAATTCTATGAAAAAAACTATTGAGTTATTGTCCTTCTCAACCCATCTGACTTTTGCCTCCAAGAAATCTCCTCTTTTGATAACCACCTCAAGCTTAAGTTGCTTTCATTTTCTTGGTTGCTATCCTTTAAATCATCAAGTCTCCTGATTTTATGCAGAATTTCTCTTTTTTTCAACTCACGTCACCACACTCCTCCCAAACGTTCAACTTGGCTTTGTGCTGTTTATAATTAGACTTCAACATATACTGCTTTATATAAATATACTAAGAAGCACAGATACGGATATGGTCGTATATTTTACGATATGGATTTACAACAAATCTCAAGAAACTAGGATATGATACGCTCAGTATACGTTAATAAAAAAATAATATAATATATGTTTATATGCATAGAATTTTATTAAGTCAACAAGTGTGTGAACAAAATGACTACAAGAAACATTCGATTCGTTAAAATTGAATAAAACATCAATGCAACGATTCATTATTATTGACCATTCATTCAAAGAATGAAAGAAATTAATTGATTTAAGCCATTAAATATTTAATCTTTTTTGCAGGAATATATCAAAGAATGAAAGAAGCCATGCTTCAAATAAAATTATCAGATGAAAAACGAGCAGCACAAACATACTATCAGATAAAAATATCAAAGAAATAGAAAACTGAACATACTACCAGCTTTTTTTAAGTAGTAAAGCATGAGATTAAAAAAATCAAAGAAAAAGACATTTTACATGAACAAGGTTTTCCAGCAAAAGGAAGCTTCGAAGCTTCAGTTCCCTCCCACCCATCCTGATTCTAAATGCAATTTAATTTAGTGTTTAATTTTTGCTTTCTTTCTTTCTTTCTTTCTTTCTTTCTTTCTGACTGATGGTCTTTTGGTAGAACAATGAGTTAAAAGTTTCATTTTCGCTTTATATTAGACAAATTTAAAAAAAAAATAAATACAGATTTGACTTCTAAATATTACAAAAAAATCTTGTCCCACTATATATGAAGAAAATTTTAAAAGTACAATATAGAATAAATCAAGGATAAATCACATACCTTTTACTCTCCTACCCAAAACTACATCAACTCTCCACTAAGTGAATCAAAGTTGTAAGGTTAGAAGTTCCTCAATCTCACGATTCCAAGTGCTTCCCATGTTGGTAGCTGATGTATTCCGATCCATATGTATCTTGGTGAGGAAACCATCACACAACACATGTAGGGCACTCTCTCAATACGTAAAAGACTCGCACCCAACCCTCTTCCACCTTTGAGCAATATCATACCCATGGGTGACCATGCTTTTCACCCCCAAAATCTCACCTTAGGAAGAGCCTCACATCTCACATCTCCTTTGAGCCTCAAAATGAGCTGCAAACTTAGGTTAAAACGCTTGGCAATAACCCCGAAATGCCCCTCATTTATAAACTCAGCTGCAATACCATCAGACATGTCTGATGCGTACATGATGGTGGACACATCAGATGTCAACAGACGGCCCGATAGACATTTGATGGTCGTGGGGCCTCAATTTAGAGCCCCCAAACCCACATTCTTGTCATTTGTTACAATATTAACGATCGAATGACAGTACAATAATAGACAGGGACCAAAGTTAATTAACTAAGGGTCTCCTTGATAGCATTGATGGCAAAATTTGCTTTGAATTTTTTTTTCCTATGACACCCCTAAAGAAAACATTGACATGGAAAATCATCAAAATGTGCATTAACTAGTGGTACTTTAGTATAAGTAAGGCAAATAAAGACAATCAAACATGCCAAAAAGATGGAAAATTCAAAGGATTCCTTATTTTCCACGACAAATTTTGCTATAGAACACGCCCTAGATCTTTTGGTGCCTTGAGTCAGTTTTTTGCCTAAACTTTTAGGTGCCAAAAGCTGATGGACCGTTTTGGTGCACGTCACATTTTACTTTGGCCAATAAATTGAGCTTATCTGATCTCATTTTGGGTGCAGGATACCCTGAGAAATTAAAACATCAGTCATCTCGAGGTACATATATGTATATAAATTTTGTGATTTTTTCCTGTCTAGAGAACTGTGTTGCAACACCCACAGCAATTTTTTTCCTTTTGCAGATCGGGACCACCACAGCTCTTCTTATTCCTCGAGGGAGAAGGATCGCAGCAGAAATCATTCTTATGGTTAAAAAGGGAATCTGAGGATTAACGAAAAATAGGTTTGTCTTCAGCATAAATTGTACAACACATGTTTGGATAGAGGAGACAAACAAATTACTGGCCCTGTAATGTTCACCATTTCAAGCTAAATGATGTTAGTTTATCTCTGGTATTGTGGGGGGGATATACAGTTATTATTGTCAATCTGAGCCATATTTGTAGTTGTCCAGGAAAAAAAGAATTCTTAGATTTCCAATTAGAGTTGTTTATCTTTATTAAAGAAGAAGATGAGATACATGAGGATGTCCTCTTTATTTATCCCAAGGGGTGTGAAACTGTCCTAACTGGGAGTTGAACACCTTCCACAAACCTCCGTGAAAGTTGAGTAATCCCATTATTTTGGCCTATTACACTTTAGGTGTTAAATCTTGCAATAATATATACATATGATTTACTTAAAGAAAAGGATAAATTACAGTGAACCCATGTACTATTCCGGGTTTTTAAGTCACTATCCTGTACTTTTTGCCCGACAAACTGCCCCCTCGTACTTTCAACCAGTTATATATTAGTACAAATCTGTCGAGGAAGCTAACAAAAATATCCTTAAAATGTTCAAAGTTCAGTCCAATAAACCGAATTATTAGTGTATTACGACTCCCCCCCCTCTCGCTCTCGATTGGGTTTTATTTTGATGAACATTAGTTTTGATTCACAATCTACTCTTTTCCCCTTTCCAATCCGTTTTTCAATTTTTAATTGAGGGCATTTTCATTTTGTCTTGTTTGATTTTTGTTTTTTGATGTGGTGTGCGGTGGTGATTTGTTCAGGTTGCGTTTTTGATGTGGGGTGGTGGTGGTTTGGCTTGTAGTAGTGGTGATTTCAGTGGGCGGCATTGGTTTATGCTGGTGGTGGGGTAGCAGAGGAGGTGGGATGGTAAATTTAAATTGTTAAAACAAGTAATTGTCAAACTGTAATTTAGCCCATAAAATAATAATACACGATTGACCCCAAAATCACTTTTTTTAGGATTTTTTTGGGAGTTTCTAAGGGCACCACAAAAATTGCTTCAAAATACCTCAAGGTTTTAAAATCTATATATATTTTTTAACGCAACTAAAACACATAATACCACTACACTCCAATCCTTACTTTCTCTCTCTATCCACTACACTCCAAACTCTCTCTCTCATCTTTTCCACCCAACAAATTTGTCTCCATTAATATAACCTATCATCTTCAACATCATTATTAAAGTTTTGGTCCCCACACATCATTATAAAAGTTTTGTACCCACCAACCATCTTCAACAATATTATTAAATATCTAGGGTTTGTTCTTTAAATGTTCACATACTAATGGATATCCCACCATTATATAATGACAAAACCTCAAAAACAAATGACAACTCTACAAATTCCATTGTCGAGGTAAAATTTGGGTCCCATTACTTATATATTTGTTTTTTCACAAGGGTTGCACATTAGAAAAAATGCAGCAAACGTACAGTTGGCTCGGGATCGGGGCCTCGATTTCATGGCAGAAATTCGGGATAAACCTCCCGAACCAACTGTATATTTTTTTGATCGAAGAGGTTCATTCGTTATGATCATGCCGAACCTGATATACATATTCGACATAATTACCTCGAATGGTTGTCCAATTTTCGCTATATACATCCTGAACCACTTTAACATTATTCGTTAGGATCTCCCCGAAATAATGAAACATAATCGGTATATTCATGCCGAATAGAATTCAAACACAATGTAATTCAATTTTTTATTTTTCACTTTAACCCAACAAACAAATGGTCCAGTATTTTTTTCATTATTGATATAATACACAACAAACAATTAAGCATGCGAGTTTCAAAGTAATACACAACCAACGATAAGGGATGTTTATACAAAATACGCCACAACCAACAAATGAATTTCAAATTCACCAAAAAATATTATCATTAAACCAAGCGTTCATACAAACCCAAAAATATTATCATTAAACCAAAAATTAAAAGATATCCGACCTATTTCTTTTTTCTACTTCTATGCGACCCCTCAACTACTTTATCTTTTCCCTTAGCTTTGATCTTTCTTTTCTTCGCCACCCGCTCAATGACAACCGACCTGCCTACCCCAATGGCCGTAGCTAGGATATCGTAGGCTTGCACATCGCGTGCAATTAATATGGTCGGATCAGTTGCAATTCCATCATCAATATTGTTCTTCATCAAGTTCATAGCCTTACGCACCTCGTCCGCCTATGAAACAATTAATAACACTGTGGGATTAAATTAGCCAAAAAAGGGTATTATAATCACATATAGTAGCGGATGAAGTTGAGACAAAAAACTTACCAATGACGTATGTTGTTGTTTCACGCTGCGCAACTTCGGATTTTGGACTCTAGGATGGGATTTGGAAATGGACCAAGCCTAAATGGACCAAGCCATGTAATCATTGCTGTAATCCCAGGGGCTAGATACCGGCACGGTCCTAGATTTCTCGAATAAGAGGTGGTCTTGCCAGTTTTCTTGGTACCATTTCTGCACATCGAATATAACTTTGTACCGAGCCGCCTTGTCTCCCCTATCGCCCTTCAGGGGTGTCATTGGGTCACGCGGTATGATTTGTAGCCGTCCCATTTGTCTAAGACATCTTTCAGGGTAATAGGCCCCCCCCCCCACCTCAAAACAAATCATAATCCCGCTATACCATGAAGCTTCATGGAAGGGATAAGCAGCCCTAGAATCTCGATTTGGTTCCCAAATGACCTACAAATAAAACGTTACCAACAGTCATATCAAAACATAATTTGATGTCAGAAAATATAAAACGTTACAAAAATTATTTGAATTAACTCACATCACCAACAGTCATATCATCCAATTGCTCTCGAAAATTGATTAAGTTTGTAAATGCATTTTTCTGAGAGGCGGACTGCAACGACCAACGTACGATCCTTGACTTCATTTCATCAAACTCCATATCAACGCATCCGCCAACCCCTGTAAAATGCTCATATATCCATGACTGCAAAGCAAACACACATTACAAATTTATTAGAAAAAAGCAGGACATTGATAAACATACATAGACAAAATATGATGTGTGTTATTGGTTACATGTATGAGAGAGGCAATCGCTTATTTGTCGGACACCTGAACGTGAGGCAAGTCCTAACTGCCGATAGACATGCGCTAAGATGCCCATACCCCATGCTAGTTTCCCCACCTTCTTCAAGTCTCTAAGAACATGAAGGTATACCACGGAAATCTTGTTCTTGGTCTTGTCGGGGAAAACTGTGCACCCGATAATGTATAACAAGTAGGCTCTGGCACAATAGTTTTTGTCTTCACTCGATGCGTTGGCGTCACACGACCTCTTCTTGAAATTCGCAGTGAGCCAATTCAAACGGACTGCCGCACATTTATCCAATGCAAATTCCTTACTCACTCCTAACAACTCTACCACGAAGTCCACAAGTGACAGGACTACTACGTCCAGCTCCTCCTCCTCCTCAACTGCGGGCTGCGGGTTATATATACAAAGGGTGATTCGACGAGAGGAACACCTAAGATTGTCCATACGTTGTCGAGGGTGATTGTCATCTCCCCAGAGGGCATATGGAATGTGTTTGTCTCCGGATGCCACCTCTCGATAAACGCCGAAATGAGGGCGTAATCTAAATAACGTTGGTTAGATGAGATAACCCCCCCCCCCCCCCCCCTCCCCCCCTCAGCTTGGCCCTCTGAACCCTCTTTTGAACACTTGAAGAAAGATCACTGAATTGCCACTCCTTGATCTTAGTCCAATGATTGATGCATAATAACGACACCCGCTTCACTTACAATATAAGCAAAATATTTATTAAGGTTTATGAAAGAAACGCAAAATAGAAAACATTAATGTTATAACATTTAAGGGAAATGAAAGTACCACTGATCCAGTCCAAATACCATATGCCACATGATGCTTAAAGTATTTTAATAGGCTAAGATCGGCGGGGCCCCCGTATGCCGGAGTAGATGTGCCTTCTTCAGGGACCTTCTGGCTATAAGCTACTGCGGTCTTGTGTAAAATGCTAAACGGGGTTTCAGGCCGCTGGGGAGCAACATACTCCGACTCGGAACCCCCGTCCGCCGCCTCATGACCCTCATCTGCCTCTTCCTCAACCTCCGCCTCCTCAACCTCAACCGTAACCTCCTCGTCCTTAACCTCGACCGCAACATCCTCATGCGTATCCACCACTCGGGGATCCACCTCCATCACATCCGGGACAGTAACAGCAGACATAGCATGGATCTCTTCTCGACGCTTCCTCTCTGAGGCAATCAACGGCTTACGGTTCTTGCGAGAGTAAGATATAAGGTTATCCATGTTTGACCTGCATTCATTATAAACATAAGTCAATTCGTAACAAAATATTTAGAAGTTTGTTCATAATGTATTGATTATAAACATAAGTCAATTCGTAACAAATCATAGGTAATCATTTTCAGGCCGCTGGGGAGCAACATACTCTGACTCGGAACCCCCGCCCGCCGCCTCATGACCCTCATCTGCCTCCTCCTCAACCTCTGCCTCCTCAACCTCGGCTTCCTCAACCTCAACCGCAACCTCCTCGTCCTCAACTTCGATCGCAACATCCTCATGCGTATCCACCACTCGGGGATCCACCTCCATCACATCCGGGACAGTAGCAACAGACAGAGCATGGATCTCTTCTCGACGCTTCCTCTCTGAGGCAATCAACGACTTACGGTTCTTGCGAGAGTAAGATATAAGGTTATCCATGTTTGACCTGCATTCATTATAAACATAAGTCAATTCGTAACAAAATATGTAGAAGTTTGTTCATAATGTATTGATTATAAACATAAGTCAATTCGTAACAAATCATAGGTAATCATGTATTGATTATAAACATAAGTCAATTCGTAACAAATCATATGTAATCACAGATAATAATGTTTCGATTCATAGGGAATCATGTAATGATTATAAACATAAACATAAGAAACAAAGATAATTCGGCATAATAATAGTTAATCATGTATCATTTGATAGGTATTCAAAGATAATAAAATAATTGATTCCATTCGGGGCAAAGGTGCCGAACTATGGTGGTTAATTCGGCATACACATCACGAACATCCTCATCTTCCTCCTCCTCAAACATAAATATATTGAGTGGCATAAACATCATCAAACATAGCGAATTAGGGCATTCGACATAAACATAGCGAATTAGGGCACCTCATTTCGGTATGAATGTAACGAATGGGTCGCTTAATTTGAAATCCATCGATTCGCTATGTTTATGCCGAAACCTTACACTTAATTCGGTATGAATATAACGAATGAAACCCTTGTTAGTAAAAAAAAATTATTCGTCGTGAACATATCGAATAAATGGAATTCATTCGATATGTTCATAACGAATGAAACCCTAGTTTAGTGGCTTCAACATTTTTAACAGTCCAAACGATGTTTAACAGTCCAAACCCTAGTTCGTTTTCTAGCAGTCATTAAATGAACAGGGATTGCAAGTTCGTTTAACAGTCCAAACCCTAATCCAAACCTTAGTTCGTTTTAACAATCCAAACGAAAGAAATTAACAGGGATTGCAAGTTAATGAACAAATCATAGGTAATGAAGATGATCGTGGGTGACATACCAATGTACGATGCCTCTGATTTGGGAGAATGGTGTAATTCGATCCTTAACAATGTGTAGCGAGATGCTGAGTGTAATTCGTGGGTAACCAAACTGTTAGCTCGATGGTTTGAGATCGTGGGTGATTGGAATGATATTCAGCGGGTGTGTATATATATATATATATTCAAGATGAAAGGTTAATCTTTAGTTGATGGAGAATGAATTTGAAGACGAAAAGTTTAGAAGTTGAAGATGAAAGGTTTGGGGATCTGAATGTGTAGAGAGATGGAGGGAAAGTGTGTAAATGATTTTTACAACTTTAAATAGGTGGTGGCCCTGATGTGGTATTATGAAGTAACTTTTAGAATTAAGTGGAATTTTGTAGTAAAAATAAAATTGTTGTATTTTGGAGCACAAAATGAGGTGACCTTAGAAACTCCCTTTTTGTTTTTGCTGCTGACTATGACACTTTTTGAGAGTTTAAAGATACTAGTGCAAACTTTAGCACCCAAACTGAAATAGAACAGAGCAAGAAAGCCCGATGGGGAATGAAGTCAAATAAGCCTTTATTTGTTATATGATCCCAACTTTAGAATGATCTGCTATTAGGTTTACCTTCCTTGTGCAAGAAGATGGGCTGCTATGGTTCGTCCACTTTATCAGTATCAAGTTTTGAATTCATTGGATTGTATATATATATATATATATATATATATATAATAATGCGGACCGAACATGTGTGGGCGGTGAGCCCTGAAAAGAGAGAGTGTGCCTATAATTTATGCGATAATTTCTCGGCGCACCGTTAGGTGACACATGTCCGGTCCGCATTCTTAAAATGCGGACTAGTCCGCACAGGAGCATTATTATATATATATATTTTTTTACATTTGATAATTTGAAAGATAAAATCAAGCCTAGTTGTAGATACTGGAAGGGCAAAGCATACAAGTTGAATTTTATTTGGGATGGGTCCCCATGTAATAGTATGGCTTTGAATTCGTGAAACAGTTTTTGAGTTTTTGAGTATGGTCGATCCAAGTTAATTAGCCACAAAACTTGCCTTTCCAAAATGGCTTACCAACAAAACTACCCTTTTAATTAAACAATATAAGTCAAATATATTTCAAATCATTTTTTGGTGATTCATTTACTGCTTGCCACTCATCATTATCCTGTAGAAAAATGTTCGTCCTTGCGATATGAATCCTTAGTTGACTTCTTCTTCGATGCAAGTGTATAACCTTAACCATCGATATTATGGTGAATGAATCTTATCTTATCAGGTGTATGGCATCATATGTCGGTGACCTAACTCAGCATGTATCATCATTCAAAACCCACATCACTAATTAAAAATTTATTTAAACAAAAAGTAATATAAAATAAATAGATTAATTATAATTCATCTAACCCCTTTAATTGAAAATTTCCCCACAATATGAATGTAATTAAATAGAATAATTATTATTGCAACATCTAATATTGCATTTCCCAAAAAAAATATACATGGAAGACATTTTCAAACGTAGTTATCTTGGTGTTTCAAGATAAAAATGAGATAATATCGTAATATCAAATGTGAAAGGACAGTGGCAGATCCAGGATTTTGTGTTAACTGGGGCGAAACTTCGAGTGTTGCCGGGGGTTCGGAGGCGGGAGCCCCCAATGCGATTTTTTTGGGGGTTATTTTGAGTTTTATCGGGCATTTTTGGTATTGTTTTTACTTTTTTTTTGGGCATAATATGATAATTAATACACATAAATCAATAATTTCAATATAAATTTAATTTCACATTTAATTTTACATTATAAATTTAATTTCACATATAATTTCACAAAATAAACAAATGATGAAATATAAATAAAATTTGGGGATCGGATCATCGGAGATCAAAATATACCTGGTGGAGGAGAGAGCAGTAGGGTAAGTGATTTACATTTTTTAATACACGTTTAGTCCAAGCGTTTTATTTTGTATCAAAAAGTCCCTCAAACACCCAATTAACTAGTATTATCTTATTCTTAAAGGTTCACGCCAGCGGCATGATGAATGACTTTTTGGAGTAAAATAAAAACGTTTGGAGTAAACGTGTATTAAAAGACTATTTGGTATATGCCCGTATTTTTTTTTTTTTTTAAAGTGAACTGGGGCAGCCGCCCCGCTTCGACCTTACGTGGGTCCGCCCCTGTGAAAGGAGATGTATTCTTGTGAGTTTAATCAATTATCTATTGCCAATAACTTTCTTGTTAAACACTAGCATTCAAGCCACGCGATGCGTGGCGGATTTTTTCAAAACTTTATTGTTTTAAATAAAAGAAAATGTTAAAGGGTGAAGTGAACAAAATAACAGAGTAAGGAAGAAGATGATTAAAATCATTAAATCTGTAATAGTGGAGAAATTTATAATATCATTTGTAAGCCTAAACATATTATGTCAGGATTTTCGTAAAATCATATATAATATAAATATAACTAAAAAATAAAGTTAAAGCGATGCAAAAGTTCGATGATTATTTGTACAATAATTATTATTTGCTAACTTTAAAAAAAGTTAGAATTCAAAAATTACATAAATTTCACGATTAAATATGCAATTTAGCCGGTAAATTATAGAATCCATAACTTTCCTTCATTGATTTTTCCATTTAAACTACCAAATGAGACTACATAGGGCAGAGAAGAACAATCGATATACCAAATGATGGGCGGAGCAATAAATACCAAATACTTTCAATTTAAAACCAAACTTTCTGCCATTCTCCTTCAATTTTTCATTATTTTCTCCTCAATCAGACAGTCAAATGGGGTTGAAAACTAAGTCTACTTTTGAACTACCAACTGAGCAAAAAGAATAAATTAACTAAAACAGAAAAAATTGGATTGTTTACATTTCAACAAACATATGCCAATACAATGGCAACATCTGGCTCCTTTTTCCCGCATCAGTACTTGTTTTTGGGTTTGGGGGTGATATAATAACACGATATTACTTTTTTAGTACTTGTGATTGAATGAAAATTAAACATCCTAGTAACTTTTCTTTAAACAACAATCTAACCTTATGAGAAAATAAATATTTTGATAAACAAATCATTTGGGAAGACATCGTGATTTCAGAGCTTCTTCCTCGCAATTTGGCAACCACTCTCCACTTCATCTTTGCTATAGTGTCCTTTTCAGACTACAACGATAAACTCTCTCTATAAAATCGGAGGACGGTTAATAAACCCAACTGGCTTTGGATATGAGAATGTAGTGTCATATGCAGTGTACTCTGAGAGAGATGAAAAGATAATTATAGGAAGAAATTAAATGATCTTATTTTAAACTATTTATAAATGAAGAGAGAAGATGAAAGGGTATATAAATTATAGGGAGAAACTAAAGGGATCGAATGTAAATGAAAAGAGTAGATGAAAGGTGGCACTAAAAGGAATTAACGTGTAAGACACATATAAAGGAGAGAGACATAAAAGAGTAAAAAGTTTATCATTCAACACCTTCCACGTGACATTTCTAGGTTAAGTTAATCTATAATTTTATATATATGCATAGATAAGAGACAATTTTTACCAATTAATATTACAAAAAAAGTGATGCCAATTGAAGAGATGTTATAAAATCTCATAAAAATAAAGTATAATGTTATAAAGTTAATGTGTTATAATGAGGTCAAGATTTGAAAGAAAGATGTGAACTAAGATATTCATTTATGTTACATTTGTAATACCCCGTATTTTTATGGCTTTTAAATTTGGGGATTTATTAAATTTAAATTGAGATATTAATTTAATATTAATTCAAAAATTTATTTTAAATATTTACTAGCGTAATGAGAGTTAGTAATTATTGAGAATTTGTTGAATATTACTTAATGGATAAAGTAATATGTATAATTGAATTTATTAAAATTATCACGAATGAATAATATGACAATTATGGAAATTAAGTCGGGACGCGCCTGTGTTGCGCCGGGACTAAATTATTATTATAAGAAGTGAATAAATTATAAGTCCCCCGTATGGTCATTTTGAGTGCACCAAAGTGTCCGGAAGGGTCGAGATAATCAGAAAAGTGTACCCGGGGGTTTAGTTTGGGTCTCGGGGCGTTGTTAAGCCTAATTGGCATCCCAGGAGGGTTTTATAGGCATTCTGTATTTTTAGGTAATTAAACCCACAAATTTTCCTAAGTTATATCAACTATTAGAGGCTGGCTTTTAGGGTTAACAATCACAGAAACATAAGAACGGCCATTAGAGAAGAAGGTAGGAAGCTTTCCAAGAAATCCAAGGTCAAGAACCCATTCGATTGCACCACCACCACCGCCAAAACATAGATCGTAAGACGAGGAACACAACTATATCCTCATCATCATCAAATCAGACATTAGAATCCCAGGCAAGTATCTATCTTGCTTTTATTTTAGTTAATGTTTCGCCCATGTTAGAATAGGATTATTAAACACATGTTTCATGGAAGAATTTAATGATTTAGAGAATTTAAATCACATGTTTTTAGAGGAAATAGATATATTCTGGAAATCTCAATCATATGTAGAGGATTACCTATGAAATTGTGTTGGTTTAGAAGCAAGAAATCTGGAAAAAAATTAGAAGAATGGAAGTTTTATGAAAAAATTAAGGTTCTTGATAATTATGATAATTTACCTTATTAATTCATTACATTTGATGAATTTGTACATGTTTTACGTAGGAAATCATGTATATAGGTATATGTAACCAGTAGTAATTTTGTTTAGGAGTTTGGGGATAGTTAATGGAGTTTCGGTTGAGGTTGGAGAAGAAAACCCGTAGTTAACAATGGCAGAATTCAGAATACCTGCTTGATCGATCGATCGACCCAAGAGTATCGATCGATCGATCGACCCCTTCTGGAAAATTGCATATTTTTCCCCTTTTTGTTTAATCCGTATAAAATACGTAGGAACCCTTAAATATCATTTAAATAGTAAAATTGGTCATGAAGAGGACCAATAGGGTCTAAGTAGACTCCGTTAAGTGAAATTTAACATGGGATGAAATTTTGGGTTAACGAGGGGTTTAGTCATACGTTGAAAATTGTGCGTACGTTCACTAAAGGATTTAGAGACTCGTGAAAGACTTAGACCAGAAGGTTAGAGAGGGTGTACCTACCAAAATTATACTTTAGTAAGAAGGAATACTTCGAGAGATGAGAAGTAAGTATGAAATAATTATAGGTGACAATAAAAGAGATGAATCCTTTATGCGAGATAATTGAGTAAAATTGTGCTAAGAACGGATAATAATTATGGGTCGTGGGAGAACCTAATTTGGAAAATGTGAATATCTATATATATGACCGTGTGACAGTGTACATATATTAAGTATGCTAATTGTAAATAATCATACCCGCGCTACTTACTATCACGGAGGTTACCGCGCCGGGACAGTCTTATCTCGATGGGACCTTTATGGGGGATATTCACTTGTACCATAGAACATAGGTGTGACACCTCGCCTAATTAAATACCGGGCGATTACCCCTTTACCAAATTAAAATAGGAGTCGTATATGGTTCATTTTTAGCATCACTGTCGAAAACCAAATTAATTACTAATAACCTATTAGGCTGGCGTCAAAATTTTACTTAACTAATCTTTTAAGCAAATTAAATCAATTAAAACATTCACACAGTTAATGAATAAATGAAAGTGAGATGAAATAAAAAATAACCGAACACTCGGTTTAACAATATACAACCAAATCGAATCCGTATAAAAGGCGGTGAAAGAATAAGTAAATGCAGTTGGGTTATTAGCCCAAATGTTTATACAATAACTCCTATCTAGATTTCAAGGATAGAAGCATCTACCAAAAACCTGCATGCATCCACAGTAGCTGCAGCAGACGTCTGACTCGAAAGGATCATCATCCAGGCGTCCCTGTGTCTCGACACCTATAAATATATAATATATAGCAAGAGAGGAAAAATATAGAAACGAGTCAGAGCCCGAGTTGTGAAAATATTTTGCAAGTGCATAAATACTTTATTTAAGAAAATATGTTCTACCTTATATTTTAATTGGTATCGCACTCCCATGAGATACCCCTTACCTCTCTTCTAATAGTGCATTTTTAGCGTATCCCTCTAAACATCCTAGTCAAGATACTCTGCCTAAATAATCCGTCACCCCCAAACCCTAAAGGTCCTAAGTAAACTGGGTACTAAGGGCTAAACTTTTCCTCATTCCCAACACTGCGCTAAATTCGTGCGTGGGGTGTCTCGCGAAGCGAAATCCAAATAAAGAACGCCCCCGATACATTACTACTTGGAAGTGTTGATCATCGAGATCCATTTGGCCATCAGTACGCAATGTATAGGTTTACTCATATAATTATATACATTATCATACTCACATCATATGCATACCACAATATACGTCCGGATATAATCCCCCGGAATGAGAATTAATCCTTTTTCATTTTATCTCTTTACTCTAATAGAGATATATAATATCTTGTTCTCATGCACAAGTAATATACTATACACACAAGTATAATAACCATCCCTACGAGATATAACTCGAGGATGTGGTCTCTCAATGCTATCATCTTCTAGGGCATCACTCACATACCATCCTGGGGACCAGGGTCGGACTCAATATCACCGACATCGCGGTCAACAATCACAACGTCTGGAAAGCGGTCATAGTTCCTCCCCGGAAATGAGACGAAACATACCCACCACGTCTCACCCCTAATAAAAATGACACAATGTAACAATGGACTATATGACCTGGGGACTATACGCTCCCTGCTCCTCAAGCTAGGGGCCTCACCCACATCGCGTAACTTCCCATGATAGTATTAGAGGGGGTATGCTTCACACACATATATATATATATATATACCATCCGCACATAGATATATATACATATTCGTATCATATTATATATATACTTTAATCACATCGTATATATACATTCCACATTGTTCCTCAAATATATATAAATGTCCATAATTGCCAATCACACATAAAGATGGCCAATAATCCCAAAGATTCTCATAAATAATAATATTCAAGTATTCGCACACTCACGATACTAAACTCAAAAGTGTTCCCTAACTTGATAAATAACCTGTACCTTATTCACACTTAAGGATTTATATAATTTCTCCAACTATACCAATTCATACTAAGTAAATACACATTTTCCCAAATTCATCCTAATAGTCTTGCAGGATATAGTCAACCATAATCGATATAATTATGTTTTCCACTCACACAATTATATAGGCCTAAATGCCCACTAAAATTATCCCAAGGAATATTCGTCCCTAAGCACCCTTAAATTAAATAGGTCGTGGATTCCATTTCCATGAACCCAAGGACTACATCATGTCCATATAATAATTTAGAGGCCCCTACTCTATTTTTGGGAACCGCAACCCTCTAATTTCTCAATTTAATTTATTTTTCTCAAAAGTATAATATTTATGTCACCAAATATTACCCCTTCCTAGCCCCCATAGATTTCCTCAATCGGCTAGGGATAAGTCCCCTTAGTTGAGTATTAAATTTCTTAATTAACCAAGCTAAAACCATAAACGTGGGAATTTATCCAATAATTAACCCTAGGCAAAATTGCCAAAAATCCTGAAGGATCGATCGATCGACCCTTTGCCCTCGATCGATCGATCGCTTCGGGAAGCTTCTTCTCCGAGAAGCTGTTTCAGCTATTAAAGCTTCTCCCAAGATTTTATCTCTTCTCCTACCCTTCTCCAACCTCAATCAACACCATATACACGCATAAAAAGGGTTTTAAACATCCTAAGACCCAAATCCAACAACTAATTTCAAATGATTTCCTAATTTCTTGAATTTATTATTTTCCGTGGTTTATCCGTAAATCTTGCAAAAAACCCATTTTCCTTCACAAAACCCATCCCGAAAATCTTTAAAGTTATTCACTACCAACTATAATATGAGATTTATGCTTGAAGTAAATAAATCAAGTAAACACTTGCCTCGTGGATAAAATCCGACGATCCTGAGTCGAATCTCGCGGAGTTTGGCCAGATCCTCCCTTTTCTTCCTCTTTTCTCTCCTCCTTTCCTCTCCTCTTTATTCTCTCTCTTTTTCCTTTCTTCTTTCCCCCTCCCATACCTTATATTGGGAGAAATTAGGGTTTATCTCTTAAAACCCAAAAATGACTCGTTTACTCAATTACGAGTCCCTATTAATCCAAAAATTCTCGGAATCCAAACACTACTCCCGGATACTCTATTCTGACTATCTCGGCCTTTTCGAAATCAACCGCACACTCGAAATCTCCATCCTCGGTACTTGATCGCAATCCACTAATTAAACCCAATACATCTCAATGCGGGTTTTCCAATTAAAATATTATCCTCTATCACTTTACTCAACTGCGACCTATAATAAAATAATCCTTCTCATCTAATTATTCCCAAAAGTAGTTATAACATGCATCTGAAATCATCTAACACTCATAAACTCCAAAAATTATTATTCAGAGAAATTCCCTAAATTTTCAAATTACACCCATTTGTGAAATTTAATTATCTCTAAAAATGCGGGGTGTTACATACTCCCCCCTTACAACGGAATTTCGCCCTCAAAATTTGGATATGACCTGCTCCACCAACCTAGGATCACTAATTACACCTCAACCATACCCTCGTTCGGTACCAACCTATCGCAAGGTTTATACTATAACGCACTAGCTTACAAAATCCCTATGTGCTACACTACTACCTCACCGTAAGGCGACTCTAATAACGTTACCTCGCACCCATCATTTCTAGTGCCATCTATAGCGAAAACAAGCCTATAGACACCGTTCTAACATCTAAATCTCCCCGGAGAATCTCGATTCTAAGCGTCCTCTCATCTACATCAGGATATCTAATTCTCCTAAAAAGGAAATCACTCTAACGCTTAACTATTCGCGTCATCTGATTGCTCATCTTAGGTGTACCAACTCTCATTTTTGCCTACATCATAGGGTTGTCGCGTGTCTCGTACGACATTCCATCCAACAAATTGCAATCTTACTTATAATTGCCTCACTGTATATTCTTCAACTTATATACTATACATCTTCTATATCAGACGGTATATAAAACCAACTTACCTAGGTGCCCATACCTTGACCCGTGCCTGGTTGCACAACCATTACGAATATCCAACACGTAGCACTCTCTCTAAACGACATCTGCACACCTGGGTTTTCCTAACTCAATACCTCAAACTCCAATCTTTCTTGTAACTGAAAATGAAATCTTTCATAAAGTCAACCCACCAATCTTCTTGTGGTTAACTCACAACTCTTTCCTTACATCGGCGCCACTAATCCTTCTGACATAAAATTCTAATAGTCCTAAGATCGATGTGTTTCCAACACACGTAAAACTAATACTATCCTAAATATCCCTAGTGCCCAAGGCCTCTCTCAACTTCCGACATTTGCTCGATTTCATGCGTGGGATGTCTCGTAAAGTGAAATCCAAATAAGGAACCCTCCCGTTACACTACTTCCTCGCATCGTCGCTCATCGAGATATAGCAGCCCGAGGCACACCAGCGGGACATCCTAAATCCTATCTCGCTAACCTACTAACGTACTTCTACCACTCTATACTTCCACCTTGGAGAAATGGAAAATCTAACTAATCGAGGCGCCTACTCTCTTCAAACAGGTTATGAACCTCACACCCAAAACATACTATCTTCGAATTTACCTTCTCATCAAGGCCTAGCTATAAGACTTTAATCAATTTCCTTTACTTTGCCTCACCTACATACTTGCGGTGAGAGAACCATTTTAGTGCTTTTCCATAGCACTTCCATCTCTAAGCATAGCATCATCACACGGCTCTCAGTCTATAGTGTTTCCTCCACATTATATGACTTATCAACAAAACCAACATCCTCGTATCCTATAACATCTCTACACTCCAGACGTCGTTAAGGTTCATGCGTGGAGCGTCTCGTAAGCGAAATCCAAACAAGGAACCCCTCCAATACACTACTACTTAACTTTGTCGGTCATGGAGGTCCGTTAGCTTCAAATATGCAATCGGGATAACCCTATCCCCTCCTTCAACAAAATGTGGTCTGAACTCCCATCTCTGTCCAGGAGCCATACCACTAAGAGCTCGCACTAACACTCAGTCCTTACGCAACCAATAATGAGCTTAAACTCACAACTCATCAATTAACCCTGTATACCTTAAATCACACTTATAAGGTCGCCACGCACTCGAATCATGATAATGAAACATCTCCTCACCGAAGTTCCATCCGTACATATAATAAAGGTGAACTCAACCTGTATCCAGGTGAGATATCACAACAACAACCTGTTCCACCCTAGAACTGCGGACACAATAGTCTTGCCATCTTTAGCCTGCTATCGCTCCGAACAACGAATATCATATTCTACTCAAAATAACACCATACTCATATAACACACACAAAACGAGTAATACCAATCTGATATAGCCTCAGAATACTAACACCCACTCTTCACCATGAATGAAAGAAAATAGATTCCCGCTATCGTGGAAAAGCACATAAACATATACTACGTAACGTTATCGATACTATTTGTAAACTCGTATCACACACGAATTTGGAGCTCATAAAATACGGTGACTCAATCTTGTCACACAGAACATACCTCCCTCAACTGAGGTGAAATTCGTAACAACTTCGCCTATCTCCCTAGCTACTCCAAAAGGTTCCCGGACTTAGTTCACTTGCCGTAACTGAACCAAAAATTACTTTAATCAATGCCCCATCTGGACACCTTACTCTTGCCCTTGAACTCCCACTGGGCAATGACTAACCGTATGGTTTTACACACCACGTTACAACATTCCCCATCTCGGGTCACCCTGACCCTTTTAAGGTTATCAGTATCTTGGACTCCATAGCCATGATCCTAACAATCCTTTACTAGTTCCTCTTAACTTCTTCATAAAAAGGAAACTCCACCACCGGCCTCAATAGCCCCGTTTCAATGAATTCCCCAAGTGAATTCCCACCAATGGGGTCCACAAACACTACACCAAATATGCCGAATTGTCAAGGTCATTGACCTTGACAAATCCAACTTGTCAAGGTCAATGACCGTGACATTTCGAGGCGAGACAACTTTTTTTGTCACGGTCGTGTCACGGTCATTGACCTTGACACAAAACTCGCGTTTTGTGTCACGGTCGTGCCGCGGTCAATGACCATGACACGTTTGTCGCGGTTTATAACCGTGACAAAGCCGTGACCCTTTTAAAAAAATTGTCACGGTCAATGACCGTGACACGTCCGTGACAACTTTGTCACGACCAATAACCGTGACAATTCTGGTCAGAATTTAAAAAAATCTGCTGGGCAGTATGGCCACTGCCACTGCCCAACAGTATCCAAACATCATATATCCAAACAAACTAAAGATAATGCAAATATATATTCAAATAGAGACAATATGCATCACGATATAATTCAAATGTAACAACTTAAAACAATTCAATTCAAACTTAAAACAATGTCACTACATGTCTGGTGTATTGTTAAAACTGAGGAGGTGAGTAGGCCACACGACATACGAATTGACGCACCCACTAATATACGTTGTGCCGCATTGTTCGCGCAACCACAATAGGGAGTTCTCCTTCCCGGGTATGACATGGGTGACGAGCACCCTGGACTCCATCTCTTGAAGCGCACGTCCATGAACTATTCCACCCTGGACGATATTCGGGTCCCTCAACCCCCGCCCTATCCGCTGGCCATCAAATACGTCCAATATGAACACGCTCGGCCAACCAAGTGTCGACATTGGTCTGTTGAAGGGCGCCAAATAGGGAAGTGGATCATCGAAGTACGAACGTGTCGGTGATGAAGCAGCGAGGTCCACATCCTCGTCATCCTGCGCCTCGTCCTCCCGCACCTCCTCCTCCACCGCCTTATCCTTCCCTTTCCCTTTCCCTTTACGGTCTCCGCCCAACGTACGCTTCATGAATGCGTACATATCTTGGACCGTCTCCTCCAAACGGGACAGCTTCGCGTCGTGTGAATCCACCGTTCGAGCCAACCCGGTGTCGCTCGTCTCCAATCCGATGATCCTAGATTTGGCCACCCGCGAGCTCACCCCCCTTGTCCTCCCCTTGCGATCAGAGCCAAGCACTTGGCTGAGTGCATCTGTGGACAAAGATGCCTTGTCGGAATCAGACTGCGACTCATGCACTTCCTTAAGCTTTGCCTGAAACGACAAAAAGCACATGATTAGTAAAATAAGTAAACTAAAAAATTATAATGTAATTAACAAAAATTAAACTTTCGGATTACTTACAATCGTGGTCGCGACGCTCGGGGACACCTCCTTGTCCTTCCCCTTCTTCGTTCGAAGAGCCACATAAGTATCGAGTCTATGTGGCTTACCCCCTGGCCCACTCCCTACCCCCTGAAATAAAATAAAGTAAAGTAAAATTAGTATCGGCCCCGCAAAGTAAAATAATGAAGAATAATATATTTCTGTAGTTATAGAAAAATTAAATCTTACCTGCATCCTATGCTCCACCTCGGCGTAAGAGGTCCGACCGGAGTAGTGCACGTCCGTCTTTTTTGCTCGATTTTCCCTCCCCGATTGGCGAGATGCCAATTGTCGATCCTCGATCTCATTGTCAATGAACTTCTGCCATTGTGCCAATGAGATCGGCTCCTTGGGGGGGACAGATTCACGCCATTGGATAATCGACTCTCGTGTTTTCCCAAAGTACCGTGCCCGCATATTTTTTTCCACGACTTGAGTTGCTCCCTAATCTGCTCCAACACTGGATCGCGTAGCTTTGGATCCAAGTTGAATTGTTCCTGTCCAACAAATACAATGTTAGTTGCGAATAAATATAAATATAAGTATGAATATAAATATGAAATCGAAATCGAAATTGAAATTGAAATTGAAATTGAAATTGAAATTGAAATTGAAATTGAAATTGAAATTGAAATTGAAATATTCATATAAATATAAATATATTACCTGTAGTGCCGCCCAAACAGCTAACTTGAGCTCATATGGCACCTCCTTCCAACTCATAAACTCCGGCCCGATGACCGTCTTTAGCAGAACGAGGGATCTCGCTAATATCTCCGATTTGTTCTCGACGGTAATCCCATATTTCCCATATTTGGGGAGCCTAGGGGCGGAAGAGCCCTCGTCGCCTCCACTACCACCGACCCCAGACGACATCATCATAAACAACATCATCATCTTCGCCTTAATATTTGAAGGAGACATTTGCTGTAAAAAAATGTTAGTAGTACAGATATAATATTTTCAATTTTAAGGACTATTTTCATCACTTAGTGTTCATCTAAGTTCTAGTATAACAAGTTCCCATAAAAATCTTTAATAAAATTCTCATATCTTCTTTCAATTTAAACACACACACAGTAGTGACTGTCTATTTAAAATAATCTCAATGTTAATTTCAGGTATTGAATTTCTACTATTGTTTTGTGCTTTTTATAAATCATACCCCACCCCCACCCACCCCCACCCCCAGCCCAACATGTTTACGGGCTTTCATCACCCGTCATAAATTTTTCGGTCCGTGACTTACTGGCCAGTTGTCTTGGGTCTTTTAGTCCCTTAACATTACTTTAAGAATTTTACCCAATCTAAATACCACATTTTCTTTCTTGTTATACACTTGAACACGTTTTGTTATTTAGTCCTTATTAATTTATCTTTGATGTATTACCAGCATCTTTACTTTTATAAACTTTATTTAATTTTCAATTTTAAGGACTATTTTCATCACTTAGTGTTCATCAAAGTTCTAGTACAACAAGTTCCCATAAAAATCTTTAATAAAGTATTATCACAAATATAAACTAAGAGTGATAAAATAACTTTGAGGCATATAAATTAATTGTGACAAAGTTAGATTATGAAAACCCCACTTTTCTTTCTATAACTCCTATTTTATTAAACTTTAAATATAATTAGGGGTGTATAGAAAGAAAAGTTAAATAGGAATAAAAACAACATTTTTAAAATATGAAGGGCTCACCAATTTGATCAAATTTTTCAACAACATAGACTAATTGATCTATATTATAAGACAATTACTACAAATTTATGCGCATCGCCCGAATTCAAAAAGTAATTTAATGACTAAAGTAATACTTTTTTTAACTTTAGTTATTCACCACAAATCTTAAAAAATATTTTATTTTTCATGCTTTTAGCAACTTCGGATGCCATTTTAACCCTTATGGTAGTTTTTTAGTTTTCATGCTTTTATTTGATGGATATAAAGTCATGTGATTATTTCACCATATAAAGTCAACAAAAAACGCCATATATGGTTTTTTTCTCCATTAGTATAAGTATATAGCGATTATTTCACACTTAGATCACATATTAAACCGGCCTTCATTTTTTTATGAAATTTGTAGAAAATTACTTATTTATTTTGAATGAAAATAAATTGTTATCCAATATTTTTGAATATTATTTACATTTACATTTTTGGATTTATTTACATTTACATTTTTGGATATCATTTTTGGAAATTTATAGAAAATTACTTATTTATTTACATTTTTAATCCCCTACCCCCTACCCCCACCCTGCCCCACTCCCTACCCCCCACCCTGCCCCCACCCTACCCCCACCCTGCCCCACCCCCCACACACGCACACACACACGCACATATATACACACATACACACATATATATATGCACACAAACATATATATAAATGGAAAAGAGAGAGAGAGAGAGAGAGAATTAAACCTGAAAGTAGAGAGAGAGAGAGAGCAGCGTCGAGAGAGAGAGGGAGGGAACGGCGGGAGGGAAAAAAGAAGGGGGAAAGGGTTTTTGCTGGAACCATTGTCACGGTCGTGTCAAGGTCATTGACCGTGACAAGTAAATTTGCCACGGCCTTGTCACGGTCATTGACCGTGACAATTATTTGTCACGGTCGTGTCAAGGGTGCCCGGCTGAAAGGTGATAATTTTATCATTTTGGTGTAGTGAAACACACACATTCCCCATAAGTTTTAGTAACCCTTCTCTAGTGAGCCTATCATTCTTTTGAACGACTCTCTCTTCATTGTACCTACCCTACTTCGGTACAAGGTTCACTTCTCCATATCACTCTTTATTCACTGTCGGCCTCTGACCGATCCTTATGTGAATAACTCAGGAACTGCATTATCTTCATATATGATAAACCAAAGGAACTAACGGTTGTATCCATCCGTAAGATCCCTCTATGAGCTAAACATCCTGCTCCCTTACACAAGGTGACTATCGTTCCCACCATTTCAATATTACTTGTACGAGTGAAAATTTTTCCTCAAATTTTCACATCTGGGTATTTCCATACCTTGCTCTAAGTCAAAGCTTTTGAGACTTCTACTTCCACCGAGTAATGCAACACTGCCTTCGCATGAATTAACTTCAAAGTATGGTCCTTATCAAAGACCCCTTTCGAAACCTTAGCTTCACCGGGTAATTCATCTTTAGTACCACTCTCTAGTATAGCGGTACTTGGATACTTATAACCACTATACCTTAGTAGTCATTTCCACCATCTTTGACAAAGGCCACAAGAAGAGTGACATCTATTACGGTCCTAATCTTCAACTTTAACTAAACACTCTAAGTATGTCCTGCCTTCTGCTACCCTTGCAATGGCCTTCTGTGGTCATCCTTCATCGATCAGCACACGAATCTCGAACGAGCATGCAAAATATTACTATAATATTATACTATGGCAGGAGAACGAATCTCACAGGAGCAATCAACAATCCTAATAATAAGGCTCTATAACAAATCGAGAGCAACACTGAAAGCGTAGTACGTCCGCACAGATTCCAAAGGACACTAAAACCTGATGCTCTGATACCATCTGTGACACCCCGCCTAATAAAATACCGAGCGATCACTCCTGTACCAAATTAAAACAGGAGTCGCATATGGTTCATTCTTAGCATCACTGTCGAAAACCAAATTAATTACTATTAACCTATTAGGCCGGCGTAAATTTTTTATTTAACTAATCTTTTAATAAAATTAAATCAATTAAAACATTCACACAGTTAATGAATAAATGAAATTGAGATGAAATAAAAAATAACCGAACACTCGGTTTAACAATATACAACCAAATCGAATCCGTATAAAAGGCGGTAAAAGAATAAGTAAATGCAGTTGGGTTATTAGCCCGAATGTTTATACAGTAACTCCTATCTAGATTTCAAGGATAGAAGCGTCTACCAAAAACCTGCATGCATCCACAGCTGCTGTAGCAGGCGTCTGACTCGAAAGGATCACCATCCAGGCGTCCCTGTGTCTGGACACCTATAAATATATAATATATAGAAAGAGAGGAAAAATATAAAAACGGGTCAGAGCCCGTGTTGTGAAAATATTTTGCAAGTGCATAAATGCTTTATTTAAGAAAATACGTTTTACCTCATATTTAAATTGGTATCGCACTCCCATGAGATACCCCTTACCTCTCTACTAATAGTGCACTCCTAGCGTATCCCTCTAAACATCCTAGTCAAGCTACTCTGCCTAAATAATCCGTCACCCCCAAACCCTAAAGGTCCTAAGTAAACGGGGTACTAAGGGCTAAACTTCTCCCCATTCCCAACACTGCGCTAAATTCGTGCGTGGGGTGTCTCGCGAAGCGAAATCCAAACAAGGAACCCCCCGATACACTACTACTTGGCAGTGTTGATCATCGAGATCCATTTGGCCATCAGTACGCAATGTATAGGTATACTCATATAATTATATAAATTATCATACTCACATCATATGCATACCACGATATACGTCTGGATATAATCCCCCAGAATGAGAATTAATCCTTTTTTATTTGATCTCTTTACTCTAATAGAGATATATAATATCTTGCTCTCATGCACAAGTAATATACTATACACACAAGTATAATATCCATCCCTACGAGCTATAACTTGAGGATGCGGTCTCTCAATGCTATCATCTTCCAGAGCATCACTCACATACCATCCTAGGGACCAACGGTCGGACTCAATATCACCGACATCGCAGTCAACAATCACAACGTCTGGGAAGCGGTCATAGTTCCTCCCCGAAAATGAGACGAAACATACCCACCACGTCTCACCCCTAATAAAAATGACACAATATAACAATGGACGCTATGACCTGGGAACTATACGCTCCCTGCTCCTCAAGCCAGGGGCCTCACCCACATCGCGCAACTTCCCATGATAACATTAGAGGGGGTATGCTTCACATATATATATACCATCCACACATAGATATATATACATATCTGTATCATATTATATATATACTTTAATCACGTCGTATATATACATTCCACATTGTTCCTCAAATATATATAAATGGCTATAATTGCCAATCACACATAACGATGGCCAATAATCCCAAAGATTCTCATAAATAATAATGTTCGAGTATTCGTACACTCACAATACTAAACTCAAAGTGTTCCCTCACTTGATAAATTACCTGTACCTTATTCACACTTAAGGATTTATATAATTTCTCCAACTATACCGATTCACACTAAGTAAATACGCATTTTCCCAAATTCATCCTAATAGTCTCGCAAGATATAGTCAACCATAATCGATATAATTATGTTTTCCACTCACACAATTATATAGGCCTAGATGCCCACTAAAATTATCCCAAGGAATATTCGTCCCCAAGCACCTTTAAATTAAATATGTTGTGGATTCCATTTCCACGAACTCAAGGACTACATCGTGTCCAAATAATAATTTAGAGGCTCCCCTACTCTATTTTTAGGAACCCCAACCCTCTAATTTCTCAATTTAATTTATTTTCCTCAAAAGTATAATATTTGTGTCACCAAATATTACCCCTTCCTATCCCCCATATATTTCCTCAATCGGCTAGGGATAAGTTGTAACACCCCGCCCGTCTGATCCACTAATTTCAAATTCTTCAAATAAATACCAAGTCTCTCAAATTACATATAACAGCTAACTCGAAAATAAAATACAAATCTCCAATGCTCTATACATCAAAATAATACATTCTTCTGATCTTGTATTAAAAATCTTTCCAAAATAATTCTCGCTGAAATCAGTCTCCATAGCGTCCCAAAATCCGCGCTAACATGCCACTAAAAGAAAATATGGGGAAGTACACAATACGACAGGAAAGATGCTCAACAAATATTAGCGGTGAATAAAACGTAACAATACGAATACAAATACAAATATTCAAATCAAATTCGAATCTCAATAGCAATTATATCAATATAATTTCTCAACAACACATTAACCGGGTCACCAGGCCTCACCACCGTACCACACCTATGCATTTTTCTAGCATATTCGGAAAAAGGAATATTGGCGGGTGCCCAACTTCAGTGCCATATTAAAATCTCATGACAACATGCTCAACACCAAATATAATATAACATGAATCGAAATTTGATTCCAACAAATATTTCCAGATTTCCAAATGACTTTATCAATTCAAATATGAGTCAATAATCACAAGAAAACAACGAGAATAATACTCGCGAGATTAAGGAGCATATTGTGTAAAACCCCATACCTCAAAATTATGACACGAATCATCACATAATTTCAGCCTCAAAATCTAAACACACCACGTTCCTCTCGCAAAAATAATCAAATCTCGTTCTAGCCCAAACTTGAGAAAACACCAAATAAGTCTTCTAATCTAAGGTTGAAATCTTGAATAAGTTTGCGCCTATGGTTTGTATATGAAAGGGAGTAATTTTGGAGAGGTCTTCTGGTTGAAAATTTTGAGAAAAAGTGAGTTGGAAAGCCAAGCCACGAATTAGTTGATATATAAAGGATTAAGAGTTTGATTAAGAAAAGAGTTCTAATCAGATACAAACACTAAAATTTTTATTCCGGACGATCGAACCATTGGAATTAGATGAAATTTGACTGAGAATTATCTTAAGACGATAGGAAGCTACAAAAAAAAATTCAGCTCGATCGGACCGTTCAATATTTTTAAATATTTTTTTTGCCAGAGAGTTTTATGTTTCGAGGACTCTTAGAGAGTTTTATGTTTTGAGAACTCTTCTATATAATAAAAATTCAATTAAAACTCTATTTTAATTCCGATTTTGAAACCGTTTGAAATTCTCGCCTTTAAAAATAATAACCAGCATATTTGAGCAATAAAAATAATCTTATCTCAAAATTTATTTTTCCCCTTTATTTTGAAAATACCCTAAAAATTACGCGGGTTGTTACATAAGTCCCCTTAGTTGAGTATTAAATTTCTTAATTAACCAAGATAAAACCATAAATGTGGTAATTTATCCCATAATTAACCCTAGGCAAAATTGCCAAAAATTCAGAAGGATCGATCGATCGATCGACCTTGGCCCTCGATCAATCGATCGCTTTGGGCAGCTTCTTCTTCGAGAAGCTGTTTCAGCGATTAACGCTTCTCCCAAGCTTTTATCTCTTCTCCTACCCTTCTCCAACCTCAATCAACACCATATACACGCATAAAAAGGGTTTTAAACATCCTAAGACCCAAATCCAACAAGTAATTTCAAATGATTTCCTAATTTCTTGAATTTATTATTTTTCGTGGTTTATCCGTAAATCTTGCGAAAAACCCATTTTAATTCACAAAATCCATCCCGAAAATCTTTATATTTATTCACTACCAAATATAATATGAGATTTATGCTTGAAGTAAATAAAGCAAGTAAACACTTGCCTCGTGGATAAAATCCGACGATCCTGAGTCGAATCCCGCGGAGTTTGGCTAGAACCTCCATTTTCTTCCTCTCTTTTCTCCTCCTTTCCTCTCCTCTTTCTTCTCTCTCTTTTTCCTTTCTTCTTTCCCCCTCCCATACCTTATATAGGGAGAAATAAGGGTTTATTTCTTTAAACCCAAAAATGATCCGTTTACTCAATTACGAGTCCCTATTAATCCAAAAATTCTCAGAACCTAAACACTACTCCCGGATACTTTATTCTGACTATCTCGGCCTTTGTAAAATCAACCGAACACTCGAAATCTCCATTCGAGGTACTTGATCGCAATCCACTAATTAAGCCTAATACATCTCAACGCGGGTTTTCCAATTAAAATATTGTCCTCTGTCGCTTCACTCAACTGCGACCTGTAATAAAATAATCCTTCTCATCTACTTATTCAAATTTCCAAATTACACCCATTTGTGAAATTTAATTATCTCTGAAAATGCGGGGTTTTACAATTGGATTCCTTGGTGCAGGCTATTTGAGAATGATAGTCAGACGGTCCTAAGAGATGTGAGGGGTATGTGCTGACCTCTTAGTGACTTGGAACTATGCTTTGCCTACATTTTGTGTGTATTGTGTTAATACAGTTCGAGAGTGAGTCCAAACTAGTATTTCCCTTAGTATGAGTGATACGGGGACTTGATAGCAGAGTATGCCAACACCATAGATTTTATGTGGGGTGCCGTTAGTATATATATTATATGAGTGACTAATATATATATAATTATATATGGAAACTTTCTACTGTGCGTATAAGTAGTTAAGTAATGAATAAATGCTCTAACTTTATAATAAGTGTTCGAAAACTTTGTAACAGTACTGAGTTGTTCTAAGTAACGTAAGAAATCCTGAAGAGATTGATTTTGTTTAAACTAAATATCATAACCTTTTTACTTCTCCGGATAAAACTTTATGAAAAATAAGTTAGATAGATTTATGAGTTTAGTAGTACGGTAGGCATGCACACTAGATGAAAGGTGAGAATTCTCAAGAGAGTGTCGCATGCTAACATGGTTATCGCATTAGCCGGTAAGCATTTTAAATACTCGCTAAACTATTTTAAAACTGTTTTACACTCGGGCTCTGACCCGTTTCCTGTTGTTTTTCTTTCTCTTGTATATATATGTATGTATTACAGGTGCCCAGCCATATGGGTGTCATGCATCGATTCTTTGGACTGGACGTGCTGCAGCTTATGTGGGAGTTGCAGGCCCTTGCTTTAGACGAGCTCTCCATTGATTCTGTTCTTGTTTTAGTTCTGCTTAGTTAGGGCATGTGTCTCCCGTTTTCCTATTCCGTTTGGATTTTTCAGAAGTTTATGTTTATTTATATTGTTAGTATTGAGTACTCTTTGGGAGTTAACTCTTGTCAGGATGATTTAATTTATAGTTCTTAAACTTGGTTTGGTTTATCTAGATGGTTTAATTCTTGTGTGTCAATTGCCACCCTTAGTATTTATGTGATTCTTAAACTGTTGTTTATTAAAAAGGTTTTCATATTGGAATTTAATAAAATGAAAATAAGACTTTAAATTGTTTTGACACTTAGCTTAATTATTTAGGGTGTTTAAATTGGTAATTTTTATTTTACGACAGTGATGCTAAGAATGAACCAACCGTTCACCTTGATTTTAATTTAATAAATGACTGATCACCTGGTATTTAATTAGGCGCGGTGTCAAAACATTAACAATTCAAACACATGTTTAAAGGACCAATGTTCGATTTCATAAAATGTAAAATCACATAGTGAAGATCCTTTGTTCAACTATGGAAATTATACTCACACACATAGTTAAAAGTTAAGAAGACGAGACAAAATGTCACAAAGAAGTGATGGATGGGGGTTGCAAATGTAATGAAACATTTAAGTTATTAATAAAAAAAATGATAGGAGAAAACACTTGCATTGTGAATTAACATACATATTCACAAACACATTATCATTTACAAAAAACTTAACACCACTCCTACTATGACCAATTCAACACAATTAAGCCGAGCAGTAAAGAAAAATCACACAGTCACATAACACAAGATATATGTGGTTCGACAACGTGCATATATCCACGATGGTATTCGTCTATCTTTATTGATCAGTTCTTGATAACAAAAATGAGGACATGTTCAATGACCTTTGGCTTTGTAATTCTTGGTTGGGAAAGATATTTCACCTCAACTATTGTTTTGATGTCGGAGTCGACGGTTGAACCTAAAGTGGATAGAGCATCTACATGGCTATTATTTCCCTTGGGAAATTATTAGATATAAACCACCATGAACTGGGCAACTAGGTTCAGGAAGACATGTAAGTATGATGATATGTGTTCGTCTCTAGAATTATAGTCTTATGATACTTAATCAAATACTAACCTTGAGTTGCAGGAGACATCAAGGCGACTTGTGCCAAGAGATAGGGCCTTTTTCAACCGATGATAAGAACTTCGTATTCCATATCATTATTAGACGTCTCAAATCCAAGTCTAATCCCTTACTCGATCATGTTTTGTTTTGGTGTTATAAGTACAATTCCTACTCCTACCCCTTTTTGAGTTAGATGCCTCTTCTATATAGAGCATGCAATTGTTGTGTTGGTGAGGCTCTTAATTAGTTATTTGGTTGGGGTTTCCTCTTCGTCAGGCTCCTGCCCTCCGGTGAACTTAGCGATAAAATTTTCTAACACATGCCCTTTGACTGCAGTCCTTGGATGATAATGGATATTGAACCTCCCCAGTGACACCGACGACTTGGACATTCGTCCAGAGAGGTCAACCTTTTTGAAGATTGCCTTGAGAGGGAATGAAGTGATGACTATGACCGAATGAGCTTCAAAGTAGTTCTTCAATTTTAGTGAAACGACAGAGTAATATATCTTCCTGTTTCTTGGTGCCCAGTATCATATTTCTAACATAAGAGATTGGGGCATGCTTCCCTTCCTTTTTGCATATTAAAGTCATGCTAAGCGCGTGGTCAGAAACTTCGAGATATAGATAGATTGTATCTCCTAAATTTGGGACCCCTAGTAGAGGTGGTCGACTTAAATAATACTTAATTTCCTCAAGTTCCTTTGAGCATTCTTTATTCCATTCAAGTCCCTTCTCTTTCTTCAAGAATTGAAAACGGTCGACACTTCAGCGAGAATTTAGAGATAATGCGATTGAGCGCTGCTAATATTTTGATTAACTTCTAAACACCTCTTACTGTCTTTCACAGATTGACTTTATTAATCACCGCAATCTAGTTGGGTTTCTCTTCGATCCCCCTTTGACATACCAGGTAGCCCAGGAACTTCCTGTACAGTACTCTAAAAGAATAATTAGCAGCGTCTAATATTATCATGTAGTATCTCAAGACTTCGAACGTTCTCGCTAAGTCTTCTAGGTGATCACCATAATGCTTGTTTTACGAGCATGTCGTCTATATAGACATCCATTGTGTCACACAATTAGTGTTTGAACATCTTAGTGACCAACCATTAGTAAGTTTCTCCTACATTCTTGAGTCCAAACGACATGACCGTGTAGTAGTATAAGCCAAGAGTTATGATGAATGAGGTATTTTCTTGGTCGAGACCAAACAAAGGGATCTGATGATACCTTGAATATGCATCTGGGAAATTCATTCATTCGTGGCTGGCTTTAGCATCGACTGACTGGTCAATCTTTAGCAGCGAAAAGTTATCTTTAGTATAGGCTTTATTGAGCTCAGTGAAGTTTATGCAGACTCTCCACTTTCCAGTATTCTTCTTAAGAACTACTGGGTTAGAGATACATTTGGGAATTCAACTTCTTTAATAAACCTTGCCTCTATAAGTTTACCCACTTCTTCTTACATAACTTTCGCATTCTCTAGGGTTGTTCGACGTGACTTTTGCATGATCAGAAGGAATGATAGGTTCACATAGAGTAATTGGCACATGACTTCAAGATTAATCCCATGCATAATATAATACTATCGAGAAAATATGTAATGATTCTCTTTAAGAATAGAGATCAACCCTTCCATTTCATGATCGGTAAGCGAGCTACCGATTAAAAAAAATTCTCTGGGTGTAAGTCGTCAAAAATTACTTCTCACAATGGTTCCATAACTCTATCTACAGGGGCTACCCTTTTTATTTCACCCCCAATATCCCATACTTTAGTTTCTATTTTAAAGTGGTAGCCTTGTCCTTGGTCACCTCATTTGTGAACATTTTTTCCTTCTTATTTTCTTGCTTAGGTATGATGGTAATGATAAAGCTTATCGAGTAATGACCTGATTTCCTTTTATCCCCATTATCTCCCAATCGATGATGCATTTGAGATTCTAGTGATACATGGAAGTGATAACCTTTATGGGGTGAAGAAGTCCTCGTTCGAGGATATCATTTTAAGGGGACTCGATGTACCCAACTAGGAACTCGATCAACTTTGAGATATTACCAACTCGAACTGGAAGAACACCCTCCCTAGTGGCATAATCATCTTTCCATCGAATCTGACCAAAGGTAGGGTCACTTCTCTTAGATATTTTATCTTGCAGTTGAGCTTGCTGAATAGTTTTAAAAATGCATGACCTATGAAGAGCTTCCTTGGTCAACTAATATCTTGTCCATATTCTAATTTGAAATCTTAAGAGTTATTACTAGGGCATCATGATGCGAAGTCTTGATTCTGACCAGATCTTCTCGATGAATACTAGGTGCTTGTTATAGTCAACGTCTTATGTTTGACATCGCTTTCCTACTGAGGTCTTGGAAAGGTCGATATCGAAAGCCTTCATGGTGGTAGTAACCTTTTTTTTCTCCATCCGAATAGCATTGCCTGCCGAGCGTACTCTCACAAGGTTTCCTGGGGTTTCTTTCTCATAGTGAGGAGTGAGTCCATCCTTTTAGGATGAGAACTAATGGTTATGAACCTAGTCGTGAATGTTTGTGTGAGATTCTTGAAGCTGGTGACCGACCTGTGTAGCAACTTCTCGAACCACTTTTACACAATATCCTCCATATTATAAGTGAATATGCGACACATAAGGGCTTTATTGTTTTTCCAAAGAGTTATCGCTTGCTGATAATGATGAACGTGATAGATGGGATCATTTTTCCCAATATAGATTTTAAATCTAGGTGTGGAGAACTTTTTAGGAGGTTCTGGTTCCTCAATTAACATCAATAAAGGGGACTTCATCTGACAAATGGGGGACCTTCTATCCAGTTCCTTGGTCAATTTGGCCCCGTGGTGAGCAGGGTGTCCACTCATCTCTCGTCGAATGAGATCACAGAGATGATGATTGTGATGACCTTTTTCTTTGTCCCTTTTCGCTGGTGGGCTCCTATGCCTTGAGCGTTCCTGATCGTGCCTGGAACTCCTTCCTCATCTGTAAGGTTTTCTCGCTTGAGGGTTAGGTGTTAGGGTATAGATTTTGCATTTGTAACCATGGATATCTTGCTTCGTTCTTTACATGCGATGATGCAAAAGGGTGTTCTCCTCCTACTGGAGGCATGTCGCATCCTCGTATTCATAAAGTCACCGTTCATAGGCATCTACAAGCCACGAGACCTAGGTTGATCTCATTTGTTTGTTGATTTTTAAATTTTCTTCCTCATGTGTGCGATAACGTGAGTTGGGAGTGTTATGGCTCATGTTGGGATGGACCTCAGACCTGATTCTAGTGCTAGAGGTCCGTTCTTATAATTTTGATGGTCCTTATTAGATAGAAAACGAGGGTTGCGTAGGTGAGACGTGACTGTTGATTGGCTATGTTTGGCTAAAATATGGAAACTCATTCCTATCGATGGTGCTAATTATAGATGGTAATATCCTACTATGAGCAATTCAATAGAGTTAAGGCGAGCAGTAGAGGAAAATTACAAAATCACACAACATAAGATATGCATGGTTCATCAACGTCCCTACGTCCATGGTGGTGTTCTTCTCTTTTTATTGATCAGTTCTTTATCATAAATATTACATTCTTTCCCAGGGATTAGGTTATATTTATAGAGAACAAAAAGAGTGTGAGTAATGTGGGACTCTATAGCCTTGGAATGTTGTTATGATTTGGTCGAGTGGATCCAGGCTCGATATGTCCACCTGTAGGCTCATCTTTTGTTACTATCTTCAAGTTATGATCATTTATCGGGATATTCAAACACGTGTCAACTTTCCCGATTAGATCGAATAATTCCCCCACAATGCGTATAAATAATAAATTTACAGTTATTAATATAAGTGTTTTACTCCAACCTTGCTGGTGTTAGTCTTTCAAAATGTGTTTTTTATGAACTCGTATAAATTCCTACTAGTTACCATTAATGAAGAGATGGCTAGTATACCCAATACCCACGATAATAGCATCACAAAAAAGACTGGAATGTACCCGAAATAATTATGTATCATAAATTTATCGATACATAAAATCGGGACTAGCCCCCAATAAATACAGGGTCACTAGTACACAAAATAACCCGTGACTAGCTCCCACTAACTACGGAATCACTAGCATGTATGTACACCATTTTTCAATTGGTGCGAAAATAAATAAATCGACATCTCCCTCGCCCGCCTCTATAATATAAATTATCGCCATCTCCCTAGCTTACCTCCATAATATAAAAAACAAACATGGTATAACCATGACTCTAACCCGTGTTATATCGATAACATAAACATCCATACTTGACCCATTTATTGTATTAGCCTAAAGAATGAATAATTATTTTCTTTAGTCTTAAATAATAAAATTCGTCTTTTTATCCATATATATTCTCATTGTGTGTGAGGGCAAAACCAATTAGAATCGTAACTGCAACACTAACTCTAAGTGTCTAACTATATAATTTAACATTTTATGTGATACTTTTTATGGAGAGAATGTCCAACATATAAGAAGTCATAAGAATACCCAATTCTAAAGTAATAGTCTAACACTAATCCAATATATGATCCTAATCAAATTACAAACTAGTTACTTCATTATGGGATTTCCACTAGAATTATGTTAATTTCGTATGAGAATTCAATCCTAATATTTCAAAATACGGAGAAGACGTAATTCAAAGTCTTTAATTGCATTTCCAACTAAAAGAGGGGATCACATTACAATTTTCATACTTTACTAACAAGTGATTACGTGTTAACATTAAAACTTTCATTGAACATATGACTACACGTTAACACCAAAGAAGAGTTCGACCCAGTGCTTTATTTATATCCTAGTTGATCCTGATTCGACATTAGAAGTATATTGATTTTTTTCCAATAATCGAACACTATTGTCTATAAATACTGCATATTTTATTTCATCCATAAATCTATTTTCTTCCTTATACTTTCATTGAACATGTGATTGCGCGTTAATCAATCATTTAAAAAATAAAATGAATCAGATTTATAATACATAATGATTCAAATCATATTTATCAAGGGAATCCAATAATATGAGCCATATAGTTCTAAGTTAAACACGATTTTAACATGAACATGGGATTAATCAATTCAAATCCACAATAAACATATTTAGAAATCAAACTATATAAATCAAATCCAGTTTTTTTAAACCCTGATAACACGGTCTTAACAATTGATCAAACGCAGCGATGAAAGTCATAAATCGATTACATTAGTACGATGATCATGATAACATTTCTTATCTTAATCTAAGCTTGATCTTTGATTAATTCTTCATGAGCGTTCTTCCACTTCTCCCAAAGACTGCCTCTTGCTTGCTAGGTTTTAATTATGATGTTTAATGAAAGATCTTAACCTATTTAAAATCCTAAATCTGCAAGTCTACTATGGGCCCACTTTTGAGCCCCAAATAAGCCTGAAACACTAATCCAAATACTCTTAAAACTTGGCCCAAATTGTACCTACCCCTAGGGCCCAATTTGTCGCATTAAAAATACTATTTTGGGCCTCTGTAAACCCCTAGAGTCATGTATTACCAAACCCCCATCAAATTAATTACAAGCGATAGTTAATTTAATTCACGAGTCGTTCACATATTATTTAAAATTATCATTATAAATTCCAGTTAATAATCCGAACCGGTTAAACCCAATAAATTATCGGTTAATTTCCCGAGTATATATTAATTAATAATTGAATAATCATTTATCTAATTCTAAAAAATAGGAGGTATTATAAAGTGAATCCAATAGGTATGTTACTTGACACTGTTATATATTTGAATTTGTTAAGACATTTTCAAACCTATATGCATGATTCTCAATTTTACTACTTGAGTTACATAGCTTTCGTAATACCCCATAAATTTAAAAGTACTTAATTAATTATATTTACTAATTAAATTGGATTAGTGAATTTAAACGTATTTAATGAATTAAATTTACTAATTAGTTTGGATTTGTGGAAGAATTTAAATAAAGTTAAAAAACATGGACTTTATTTTGTAAAAAAATTAGTCACGTTGCTTAATTGTAATTTAGAATTTTAGTAAAGTAACAAATAATAGAAAAGGGGAAATTGTACTTAAGAGTATGGGTATAGTTGTAGTGAAATCATACTTTGAGAGAAATATTGGCTTAAGGACAAAATAGGAAATAAATAAGATAGGTTTAGGGCTACGGGTTTGGTCGTGGTGCTTGCATTTTTCTCCGTAGATCTCTCGGTCCATCCTCTCCAGACGTCGCTACAAACGTGTGTTTTCCTCCTCTTCGGGGCATGTGGCCTCCTCCTACTGGAGGAGTCGATGTTCATATGCATCGACCAAACACGGTATCTGAGTGGATCTAGGTTGCTCGTTGCTTTGCTTAGAGTTTCGCTCTTATGGAGGATAATGTATATGAGGAGCATTGTAACTCCTGTTGGGGTAGATTTCTGATCTTATCTTGGGCACTGGAAGCCCATTCTTGTGCTTGCCATTAGATGACACTGGTGCACTGTGTGGGTGAGACATGGTTGTTTGTAGATTCTAACTAATTTAGGAAAAGAAAACTCATTTCCCAAAGACGGAGATAGTTGTAGGTGCAAAAATCACACAATGAATAATTTCAAACAATTAAAACCAAACAGAATAAAGCAAGTCACACTACACAAGTATTTATGTGGTTCGATAATGGCTTATGTCTATGGGGTGTTTCTCCTTTCTTATTAATTTGATCCTAATAATAATAATAATAATAATAATAATAATAATAATAATAATAATAATAATAATAATAATAATAATAATAATAATAATAATTTCATGCTCATTTACCCCAGGGTAAAGGTTACCTTAATATAAAAAGAAGAGGTTGTGCCGTGTAGGGCACTTGATCTTGTTGATGCGGTTGCGATTTGATCATACTGATCCCTCTATGAGATCCTTGCTAGTTGGACTCTTCTTTGTCGTTATCTCGAGATGTGACCCTTTATCTCATTATGTCGAACAAGTGTCATCCAGTCCGAATCATTCGGGTTATTCATATAATTCCCCCACAGTTGTATTCCCTGAAAACTCAATTAATGAAATGAAAAATTAAATTTTACTATATTAATATGCCTTATATGAAATGTTCTACCTTGACTAGTCAAACAACTGAAGAAAATCATTTATTGAATGGATAATTCGTAGTCAATCATAATAAGAAAAATATTAAACAACATATCCAAGTTAAAACTAATAGTAAGGATTTTTTTCATTAACCTTGATTGTGGAAGATATCTACAAGAGATCAAGATAGGGTCCTCTCTTAATATTAATTAGCAATCCTAGCTGTATGTGCTATTATAAGAACCCATGGATGTCTTACATGGTCATATGCAACATGGAATGAATTGACACGAACATCATGCAATACGATATTCCAATGTACCTAGAGTCCAAATTAGTAAAAAATAAGCATATTAAGATTACGTGTAGGCAAAACGAAGTTATATCAAAACTATCCAAGTTAAAATAATAATTGTAAGGAAAAATTTTCAATGGAGTCAATTTGTAGTATTGGCAAAATTTCAAACAAAACGTAGTGATTCATAGGATATAGTGTTAAGTTATATCCATCCAAGCCTATGATGAGTTTGTGTTGAAGACCTCGCGGCTCAGAATTTAAAGCTTCATTATTGCCGAGTCTAGTGTCACGTTTCATGTCATCAACATGAGGATTCCATAGTCTCCAAAAGGTATGAATGCACTTTAATATATGCAGGTGACTTGGAATATTTTATGGGTGTAATTTTAATCTAAAATGATATTTTATGTTCATAAATTATTTTAGAACTTTGGATAAAAGTTTTTGGACTTAAAAATTAAAAAGCTGGAAATTCTGAATTTTCGTTCGAAGTGTCGTTTGAACGAGATTGTCGTTTGAAACGAGAATTCGAATGAGTTTGCCAAAATGTTCCCTCACTTTTCATTAGAAGTTTCATTCTAACGACCTCATTCGAACGAGTTTTCCAACGAGTCTTTTGGCATATGTTCCCTTTGCAATTTCATTTGAACGATGTCGTTCGAACGATCTGGGAAAGTCGTTCGAACGACTTTGGCGGGAAAGTTAAAAATCTTGCACTTTACTCTTTTTACCCACTTTCCCACTACTTTTCCCCACTATCTTTTACCACCTTTACATAGGGCGGGAACTAGTCTTTTGAAGAGAAATTTTGAGACATTTAGAGTGAGATACATTGAGAGAAAAAATCTTCAATCAAAAGTTCATGTTTGTGCGTTTAATTTTTCATGGAATAAAGTTTTAAAACACATGCACCCATTGTTCTGTTTTAATCCAAGTACCTTCATATGTATATATTTGTTGCTTGGAGTGTTTGGTATCTTGGTTCATCTCTACACCATTAAAGAAGAAAGTTTGGGCTCTTCTCCACCCAAAAGTAGTTTGTTTTTGCGTGCTGCAGTATTCCCACTCGAAGAAAGGTTTCGCGTGAGGGTGACCAAGATCCCCATCGGTGGAGTCCGAGACCGTGGAGGAGTCCATGGTTATCTACTATTTGGAGGTGTTTACAAGAAGGAGCATCAAGGCTTGGACGGAGTCAAGCTGTTGGTGTAAGTATTTTTGTCTTGTAATTGTAATTCCATTCTTAATGGATTTGTTAGGCCAGGGTCGTTCGAGGTTTTTCTCATTTGGGTTTTCCTTGTACATTGACGTGTAGTGTGATGTGATTTACTTTTATCTTACAAATCATCTTATAATGCATGCTTAGGTTTACGTAAGATAAAATTTGGATTAATCACACTTTTGGTTAATTTGGTGCTAACTAAATTTGGGTGACGTTTAAGTTAATTTAATTCAAGTCATTAGTTGTAATTTGATAAAATTTGGTTTGGGCTCAAAAGGAAATTGAATATCTATTATTAGAAAAATTTTAGAACTTGGGTTAAATTAAATATGTTTAAGTGAAAACTTTTGTTGGAGTAATTTAATGTCACTTTTAATTGAGTTTGATTTTAATTTGAAAGAAATTAAAATTTGTAGTTTATTTATGTTTTAAATTTGAATTGAAATTTTAATTGGGAATTTAATTGAACCATCTAGTTTAATTATTTAAAGTTTAAATTTGGGGGTTTCCGTGAACACAAGTGGTATCGGAGTGAGGATCGCTAAATTATTGCATTTAAGATCCTTTTGAGTTTTTATAATGGAAAATATGCCTTTTTCGAAATTTTCAGTTTTTGATGGTTCTCGCATGCTTGCACATGACTCTTCACTTGCTATATCTTATGAGTAATTTGTGACAACCCGCTCACCAAAATAAAGGGTGGCTAGCCCGATACTCCAATAATAATGGGGATCATAGATGGACCATTCTCAGCATCACAATAATATAGTAAGTATACGGGATAACCACACTATTTTTCAGAAAAACGGGTTGTCAAAAATTTTGTTTTATAAGTTAAAGAAAGAATTTAAACAACCCAATTTGAAAAGAAATGGGATACCCAAAAGGACTTATATTACATCCGCATCAAGTATACAATAAGGGGATCGAATATGCTGTCGGTCAAGAGTCTCTTACAAGTAGTTACAACAATTTAATTCAGTTACATAATACATTACAATAAGCCAATACAATAGACTGGGCCACACGCTCGAGTAAATGACCCGATCATAACGAGAGTACAAAAATGATGGCATCTATAACAACATATCCCGTAATATCCGCAAAGTATTACGGCTCCCCAAAAATATCGGAATAGGAAAATCAGAACAGGCATCCTTGCGGCGGAGCACCTGAGCGAATGAACAATTTATGCAAAATAAGAAATATGAACGGGTCAGGGCCCGATTTTATATGATCACCAGATGAATAAAGAGTATGACAGTTAATCATGAATGATAAAGATAAGAATCTACCTACTGAATCTCAAAGCATAAACTAAACCAATTAAATGATCAAAAGTTAAATTTAGTTATGCAAGAGGATATGAATGAATATCATTAATTAAAAATCTCCATCGTTTACACTGTTTCATTTCATCGTTCCATATCTCATTATGAAACATAATCACAGTTATTTGCTCTTTATGGCATTTATCATAAATCAAGTCCAACTTGAATAAGAATAGTTATATTCATCTATATATAATGATTCTAAGACCGCCCGTCTGGGTTTTTCCACTGTGCGCCCCCCTAAATGACTATCATCTTCCAGGGCCTATCAACCAAGACAAACTGGGCATCCTAACGCAAAGTGGGGAAGTGGCCATATACATGCTAGTGAGTCATAACCACACCCGGAATTACCCCACATCGCACAATAATACAACATACATAATAACCGGTCATATGGCCGAGGACTATATTCATCCTGAATTCACTAGCCAGGGGACTTCACCTCATGCGCGTACTTCCCTTATGATAGCATTTAGAGATGTGTGTTTAAGTAAATTATTATTTACCCGTTTCATTTCCATTTTAATAGATGCATCACATTTTATCCGGAGCCATACGTAATTCATACCATCATTATAACCTCAATGAATGAATAAACTCTCAATTTATTCTCCAAACATTTTGTGGTGTTATTATTAACCACCAAGACTATCATCTCCGAATAATGTGACAAATACTCTTCAATTATTTATTTCTACATCCCAAATTATTACATTAACTAATCAAGGGAAAAGAACACCTAATCTTCTATTTACTAATCCCCAAGTAAGTCCTAACTATCCCATAAGATATTTGCCTACCCAATATAAGACTCTAGGACACTAAGTTTACTTCATACAAAAAGGTTCCTAAGTCATAATTCTAAAAGAAAAGGATAAAAATTGAGTTAGAAAAATAACTCAAAACAGCAGGATTTTCGAATCGATTCCCCCTTAGGGCTGAATCGATTCGCCCCTAGCAGCGAATCGATTCACCCAAAAGCGAATCAATTCGGATGGAGAATTCAAGTTTCTGCCTCAGCCGAATCGATTCGGCCTTAACCCGAATCGATTCGGGTTTGCAGACCTGTAGGCTGACCCCTTAGCGAATCGATTCGCAGGAAGGACGAATAGATTCGCCCCTGCGAATTTGCCAAGAAGGGGCTACGGGTTATGAGCCCTAGTTTTTCCCCAAAACCAATTTCTCCTCCATTTTTACACACATCAATCACCATTAATCTACCCAAAACCATCCTATATGATTATCAACTACTATACTCCACATGATCATAAATTCAAACTATGATTAGGACTAAAACACCACAAATTCCATAAAATCCATATTTGTTCATTTGATCCCAATACACAACTATCAATACAATTTATTCATCTTAAATCACATATTAGCAAGAAGAAAACTTGCCTTGAGGTTGAAATCTCAGATTCTTGGAAGATGGAAGCAAGATCAAATCCCAAATCTTTAATTTTCTTATTTTCTCTTCTTTTCTCCACAATTCTCTTCTTCTCTCTATCTCTCTAGTAATACACACTTAAGAGAAATAAATGAGGTGCAAGACTTAAACGTGCCTTTCTCCTTAATTCCCAACTTAAATTGTTAATACCACATTAAAATGACTCATAACTACGCATTTAAGCTATAACCAGTCAAAAGTGCCCGAAACTCAAAAATATAATATGGCACTTATTTTGACTATCTCGCACATTTCGGGACAAACTACGCCCTCTAAATTGACATCCGATAATTTTATAAATCATTTCAAGTTCCGATTTCATTTAAACCATAAATGCCGTTTAAAGCATGCGACACTATAAAACTCAACATGATGATATTTACATACACACACAGTAAATATGCAACAATCTAGAAAATATTATCTTTCAACTCATTCAATTAATATTTACTCCATTTTCCAACATTTAAATAATTACTTCACACAGTAAATTAATATAAAATAAGTTTCTCAAAAGCGAGGGTTGTTACATACTCCCCCCCTTATGAGGGAGTTTTGCCCTCAAAATTCAAGCGTACCTTGCAAGAAGAGATGCGGATACTTTTCCCACATATCATCCTCATTATCCCTCGTCGATTCCTCGGCGTTGTGATGACCCCATTGAACTCACACCAAGGGTACCACTCGATATCTCAATATACGCTCTTTGTGCTCTAAGATTGCAACTGGTTGTTCTTCATACGAAATATCGGGTTGCAAATCGATATCCTCCAAGGGAATATGCCAAAGGGCTCCTTCACACCTCTTATACTTTTTCAAAGAGGAAACATGAAACACATCATAGAGTTGTTGTAAGTGTTCTGGTAAGGCAAGTTGATACGCCACTGGACCTAACTTGGCAATAACAGGAAAAGGTCCAACATAGCGCGGCGCAAGCTTTCCTTTCTTCCCAAAGAGCTTTATACCTTTTATTGGCGATACTCGCACCAATACTTGATCTCCAACTTCGAACTCTACATGCCTTCTATTCGCATTGGCGTAACTCTTTTGACGATCTTGAGCTATTCGGATGCAATTTTGAATGAGTTCAATCTTGGAAGAAGTATCCTGGATCATTTCAGGTCCACGAAATTTATTATCCCCCACCTCCAACCAACAAATGGGTGATCTACACGGCCTTCCATACAGTTCTTCATAGGGTGCTATTCCAATAGTAAATTGGTACGAATTATTATAAGCAAATTCGACCAAAGGGAGATATTGTTCCCAACCCCTTTGAAATCAAGCACACACATTCGGAGCATATCCTCCAACATTTGGTTGACTCTTTCTATCTGCCCATCTGTTTGAGGGTGATAAGAAGTACTCAATTTCAATTCGGTTCCCATAGCTTCTTGGAAACTTCGCCAAAAATGGGAAACAAATATCTTATCTCTATCGGAGACTATATTTATGGGCACCCCATGGAGTCTAACAACCTCCGCAATAAATAGCCGGGCATAACGAGCAGTATTATAGTCGATGCGTACCAATAGGAAATGTGCCGACTTAGTTAAACAATCAACAATAACCCAAATGGAATCATGACCGCTCTGCGACGTTGGTAATCCCGTGACAAAGTCCATCAAGATACTTTCCCACTTTCATACCGGAATTTCCAATGGTTGTAACAATCCCATCGATCGTTGATGATCTATCTTGACCAATTGACAAGTAGTACATTAGGAAATGAACTCGAAAATATCCCGCTTCATGCCCGCCCACCAGTATTGACGGTGCAAGTCTTGGTACATCTTGTCCCCACCAGGATGCACCGAAAATTTAGACCCATGAGATTCTGTCATCACGACCCATCTTAAATCCCCTTCGTCCAGAACAACGAGTCTTCCGTGGAAACGTAATCCACCCTCCGAACTTATAGAGTAGGATTCTGCTCCCTCGGTCAATAATTGGTGTATAAGGTCCTGACAACCTTTATCCCTTCCTTGAGCTTCTACAATCCTTGTCACCATAGTAGGCGTAATGGTTAACACCGACATAAATGCCCTAGCAATCGCTTCCTCCTAACTAAGCTCCTTCCATTTGGCTTTCCATACCTCCGCTAACTCCCCCTCGGGATTCCAACTCAAAGCATTTGCCACCACATTCTCCTTGCCCGGGTGATAGTGGATGTCAAATTGGTAGTATTTCACAAACTCTAACCACCGGCGTTGTCTCATATTTAAATCTCTCTGAGAAAACAAATATTGCAACGATTTGTGGTCCGTGAAAAGACTAAATTTCTCCCCCAGGAGATAATGACTCCAAATCTTCAAGGCAAAAACTACTGCGGCAAGTTCCAAATCATGCACCGGATAATTCTTTTCATGGGGATTTAGCTTGCGAGAAGCATAAGAAATAACCCTCTGCTCTTGTTGTAGTACACTTCCCAATCCTTGTAGAGATGCATCGGTAAAGACTAAATATTCCAATCCCGGCCTTTGTAACGCAAGGACTGGAGCAGAAGTCAACCTATCCTTGAGCTCGTCGAAAGCCGACAGACAAGAATCATCCCAAACAAACCTCACCCCTTTTCGGGTTAAATTTATCAAAGGGCTAGTGATTTTTTAAAAACCCTTGATAAATCGACGATAATAACCCGCCAAACCCAGAAAACTATGGATCTCGGTAGGTGTCGTGGGCTGACCCCACACCCTCACCGCAACAACTTTACTTGGGTCTACCAAAATACCCTGGGCTGTCACAATGTGACCCAGAAACTGTACTTCCTGCAACCAAAAACCACACTTCTTAAACTTGGCATACAACTGATGATCCCTCAACGTTTGCAGGACCAAACGCAAATGAGTAGCATTATCGGCTTCTGTCTGAGAATACACTAGAATGTCATCAATGAACACGATGAAAAACTGGTCCAGGAAGTCTCGGAACACCCTATTCATAAGGTCCATAAACACGTCAGGAGCATTGGTTAGTCCGAAGGGCATAACCAAAAATTCATAGGACCCATATCTCGTTAGGAACGCAGTCTTGGACACATCTTGCTCCCGTATTCTCAACTGGTGATATCCTGTCCTCAAATCTATTTTAGATAAGTACAACACACCCCTAAGTTGATCAAATAAATCATCAATTCGAGGCAACGGGTATTTGTTCCGGATGGTGACTTTATTCAACTCTCTATAGTCAACACACAACCAGAGTGAACCGTCCCTTTTCTTCACAAATAACACCGGAGCGCCCCACGGTGACGTGCTTCTCCTAATGAACCCTTGTTCTAGCAAGTTCTGAATCTGATTCCTTAAATCCCTCATCTCAATAGGAGCCATACGATACGGGGCTCTAGCAATTGGCCGTGTTTCCGGCGCTAAATTGATTATAAACTCAATCTCCCTACTCAAAGGCAAACCCGGTATTTCTCGAAAAACATCTTGGAAATCTCTAACAATCGGAGTAGAATCTAAGGAAACAACTACATCCCGAGAAGTCTCTTCCGCAATACAATACAAGTAAGTGCTAGTACCTCCTTCTGAATGAGGCATAGCCACTAAAAACATTTCTTTCCCCGGAATGGCAAAAACTACACTTTTCCCATAACAATTAACTATCGCACAATACTTCACTAGCCAATCCATACCCAAGATTACATCATACCCTACCATATCAAGGACGAGTAAATCGGTCTCAAAACACAAGTTACCAAGATTTATTCCTATTTGTTTACAAACAAAGAAAATGAGTGAACCATCACCCATAGAAGATTCAACACTAGTGAAGGTACTCTCTGCAGATTTAATCAACTCTGTAGACTGAGCAAAACTTTTAGAAATGAACGAGTGTGTCGCACCCGTATCAAACAATACACAACCCATATGCCCCTAAATGAGAAACTTACCCTCAATAGCTGGCGGCGCTGGCGGGGCTGGAGGAAGCATATCATCCTGAATATGGTAAACATGACCATACTGTAGCTGTCCCGGTTGTGGAGGGACAACTGAATTAGGTAATTGTGGCGGTAACTGAGCTTGTGGCTGTTATGGAACCCTAGGAAGTTATCCCCCAATCAACTGAGGACACGCCCTCCTGAAATGACCCGACTCTCCACATTGAAAGCATCGATTCGTCATGTTCTCCTGATTTAGGCCCCGGTTATTTCTAAACTACCCAACTCCTTGGCCTGGATGGCCTCTACCCCCATTACCACCCCGACCTGCTTGTTGCTGTTGTGGGGCACCTTGACCGTGCCTAATATTACTGCCACCCACATTGAATCCACCAAAACGCTGCCGTTTAGACAAGTCCCCTTGCTGGGGGTGTAACACCCCGCCTAATTAAATACCGGGTGGCCAGTCCCATACCAAATTAAAACAGAATATACAGTTGGCTCATTCTTAGCATCACTGTCGAAAACATTTACAACTCACCCAATACCCAATTAAGCTGGTGTTAAAAACTTTCCAAATTTTAATTCAACAAAATCCATTTTTAGTTTAAGAATAACACAACACATTTTATTCTATAACACCGATAACCGAATAGGTAACACAAAAGAATTTAAATGCATTTGGAATAAACATTCCCAAATAATATAAATCCATTTCAAAAATCCCAACAATATTAAATGTATTAAAATAACACGAGTACAAGAGTATTTGGCTCAGATAGAAAAGAGATAACTGAATTCCTTTGGGCGACAAGCCCTAACTAAGAGAATACTGTGAATCAAATGAAGATAGATGTCTAAGCAATACTCCATAGCTCCATAGCTCGTCATAATTCGCTAAGGTTGGCATCCCTGCTGCTGGACACCTGATATAGAAGGTACAACAGAAAAGAGAATATGCAAGGAAACGGGTCAGAGCCCGATGTGAAAATGATTTTGAAAATAGCAAGTATTTAACAAGTGCAATAAAGCATTTATTATGTACATGTTAGTATCCAACTCTCACTTGCTATTCTCACCTCTCATCTAGAGTTCACACTTAACATCTCCTATTAACCTCCTAGTTAATGGTTCCTCCTCACTAGTTTCCATTCTATGAATTCGATCCTATATCATAACCCCGTATGTCCCATATCATACGTCACATTATTATTCATTTACATTTCACATTTATATGAATCGTTTCTCATTAACATGAATAATTAATATGAATTAAGCTTTTCAATTCTATAATAATAAACATTCATTAACTTAATTCCATTATCTTTCTCTATTCACCGTTATCTACAATTATCACCGTAGATAGATTTAACCACAATATATATCCATTCAATCATTTAATTCATTATATATATATATATTCATATATAATACGGCACCCCGAGTCACAGCTGCGGTGCAATGCATTACTCTGCTATCATGTCGCATCATCGCAGGTCGCCGAATAGGGGACAAAAGGTTCGGTAAGGATTCCTCGAACCATAAACAACATCACAAACATTGGAGGCGAACATAGTTCTCGTATCCATGGGTCACGCACATACCTACGTTCCCATAGTCAGCGGACTTATCAACTCCCCGATAAGTCTTTCATAGACCTATGTTCTTGAGCGACAAATCAAAGATCCCATGGATTCATCAGGATATGACTGCCCTCACGCGCAAACCTCCCATCGATAGCAAGTAAGCTAGGTATGTCATACACATAATCATCAATCAATCAAATAGGCATTATCATCTACCTATATAAATATAATATTAGCAAGGTACTCACATTACCCTAATATAATTCCCATACGTAGTATTATATCTCTTTAAATCCTACGTATAAAATAATATGACTTTTCATCTTTAATTTAATTATCCCCGAGCCTCACTCATTACTCAAGGTTCGAATAGGTTTTCCTCAATAGTATATTCATTAAGAAATAACTAATATCCTACTGGTCCATATCATCATGTCTCCCGAATTACCACGAATTAAACTCTCCCTTTAATTAGGGTTAAAACCGACAGTTTCTAATCTCTTATAAACACATCTTCTATCAACTAGGATTGAATACCATCATCACATGGCTCATAATCACTACATGACTTATCAAAAAAACCAACATCCTCGCATCCTATAACATCTCTCCACTCCCGACGTCGTTAAGGTTCATGCGCGGAGCGTCTCGCAAAGCGAAATCCAAACAAGGAACCCCTCCAATACACTACTACTTAACTTTGTCGATCGAGGAGGTTCGTCAACTTCAAATATGCAACCGGAATAACCTCATCCCCTCTTTCAACCAAATGTTGTCCGAACTCCCATCTCTATCCAGGAGCCATCCCACTAAGCGCTGGTACTACACTCAGTCATCAATAATGGGCTTAAACTCAGTCCTTGATGTTCAAATTGTAACCCTAAGGCTACCCATGTATTATATTAAATCTCCCCTACTGGACCTATCCTTAATCCTTAAGCATAAAAATTAGAATCCAACACATGAATCTAGCAACCGAAATTTCTTCCAATTTAACTAACATAATTCTAATCAATTAAATCCCAATCAAATCAATACAATTCTTATCTAGGGCTTACTGAACCTTCCTAAGTCCCATAATATACAAATAATAATCATCAAAGATCTACAAAAGGTTTGGGATTAGAATAAGCATTAAAAGGAACGACTTCACAAATTCTGGGGAGGTTGATCGATCGAAGGCAGGGGGTCGATCGATCGATCCCTCAGGTCATAGCCTGGTTTTTCTGCAATTCACCAACTACGGGTTTCACCATTTTTATTCATTCTAACCTTCATATTAACATCCCAAATGGATTATAATCTCTACTACATGATATATCAACTTATATGAATGATTTCTAATGTTCTAAACATCCTAGATTCATCAAGAGATTGAATTAAAAGCATGTTTATATCCTCCTTTTTTTCTAGAAAATTATCAACATAATATCTTCAAGAACACATCAATGGTTTTCAGAATTTCTTCAACAGATTTATGATTATTTCGTGGATTACTATCTACCTACAACATGAGTTTGATTCCTATAAACTTCCATTTTTCAGAAATCCATTAACAACTCTTCATTATCTTCCAAACATGTAAAAATCTCATCTTTTCATAACTATCCTAACATGGACAATATACAGACTTAAATTGAAATTTTCAAACACTTGCCTCTAATGAATATCTGATCCTTTGGAGTTGAATAACACAAGTGGTTCTCCCTTTCTCCTGATGGTGATGGTGGTGGTGACCTTTGACCTTTGATTTTCCTCCTTTCCAAGCAAGCTTTTTCTTTCCAAGCAACCTTTCACTCTCTCTAAGAAGATGACTTTTCAATTTTGTGTAGAAGAGATGAAATGAACCTACGTACACTAATCTCCAAATATTTATAATAAGACAAAACCCAAAATCACTATTCATCCCCCTTGTAAAAATTACCAAAATGCCCTTTTGGGTTGTCTTTTCATTTCCAAATGCCCCGGGACCCAAATCCAACATCCAAATAGACTTTTCTGACTATTTCAACCCTTCCGGATGCAACGATGCAGTCAAAATGACTATAAGGTCGATAGAAAATAAATTTACTTTTTAATCTCACAATTTAGTCCCGACACGTCCCATACCGCGTCCGACTAAAAATCCAAATTACTGAATTTAATTCACACAGCCATATCAATAGCTTCACATTAATATATTACCTAAATATCTTCAAGTAATATTCAGAATCATCCATTTTAATATCCACAATTCGGATAAAACCCAAATGAATTAATTAATAATTAAAATCCAATTAATCCATTAATTTAAAATATAACCCATTTTAAAAGTCATAAAAATTACGGGGTATTACAGGGGGTCCCTTTCTTTTTGTTTATTTCCCGAAGATTGGGATGAGGGAAAATGTTCCTCCTCCTATCCCATTGCCTATGGGTTTCCCAACTTGCCCCAAAACTGAAGCCTTCTTACTACCTTGAACATACAACCGATGTTCCTGACAATGGAGTAACGCTGCATTCATCACATCTCCAAAAGTCCGCAAGGCTGGATTGCCCAGCAAATGTTGCCGTATCCTCCAGTGCAAACCTCTAATAAATTTGGATATTCTCCTTTCCTCTGGAGTCACCTCATCAGATACAAAACTAGCTAACCGAGTGAATTCCTCTTCATACTCTGCAACTGAACGTTCACCTTGAACCACATCTTGAACTTTTCTTCTCATCTCCCTTTAAACTGCGGGAGGAAAATACTTCTGGTAAAATAGAACCCAGAAATCATTGATGGTCATAGCATCTCTCTGCTCTGGCATAGTCATCGACTCCCACCAATGTAATGCAGCTCCAACTAATTTAAAAGTAGCAAGGATTTGTTTTATTTCCTCACCACACTCCACCAAGCGTAGATGGCGTTGCATATCCTTTTTCCACTGATTAGTTACTATGACGTCATAACCTCCTTAGAATTCTGGGGGATGGCCCTTTAAAAAGGACTCCCTAACTCTCTCCCACGGAGAAGGTCCCGCAGGAGCTGGTACCTCTTGAGCTCGTCGCGGTTGAGCCTGTGGTAATTTATGAACCACGGTAGTCATCGCTGCATTGACCGCTTGGGCCGCAATATTTGCTACCTCAGTAGCATTTATGGTTCCTGGCTGCGGCGGTGGAGGTCCTACCTCCTCTTATACAACTCTATTCCTTCTAGCAGGGCGACCTCTCTTAGGCGACATCTGATACAAAGGAATAACATAATTTGAATACTATTTAAAACAATCTATTTTGCAGAAGATCGCAAACACAGGCATCAAAACAGTCCCAACCTTAAGCTCTATCAAAGAACGCTACGGTAGAACGTGACAAGTCTGCATAGATCCTAAAGACTCTAGAACCTGATGCTCTGATACCATCTGTGATAGCCCGCTCACCAAAATAAGGGGTGGCCATATTGATACTCCAATAATAATGTGAATCATAGATGGACCATTCTCAGCATCACAATAATATAGTAAGTATACGGGATAACCACCCTATTTTTCAGAAAAATGGGTTGTCAAAAATTTTATTTTATAAGTTAAAGAAAGAATTTAAACAACCCAATTGGAAAAGAAAGTGGATACCCAAAAGGACTTATATTACATCCGCATCAAGTATACAATAAGGGGACCGAATATGCTGTCGGTCAATAGTCTCTTACAAAAAGTTACAACAATTTAATTCAGTTACATAATACATTACAAGAAGCAAATACAATAGATTGGGCCACACGCCCGAGTAAATGACTCGATCATAACTAGAGTACAAAAATGATGGCGTCTATAACAACATATCCCGTAATTACCCAAAAAAGTATTACAGCTCCCCAAAAACACCGGAATAGGAAAATCAGAACGGGCGTCCTTGCGGCGGAGCACCTAAGCGAATGAACAATTCATGCAAAACAAGAAATATGAATGGGTCAGGGCCCGATTTTATATGATCACCAGATGAATAAAGCATATGAAAATTATGAACAGTTAATCACGAAAGATAAAGATAAGAATCTACCTACTCAATCTCAAAGCATAAACTAAAGCAATTAAATGATCATAAGTTTAATTTAGTTATGCAAGAGGATATGAATGGATATCATTAATTAAAAATCTCCATCATTTACACTGTTTCATTTCATCGTTCCATATCTCATTATAAACATAATCACAGTTATTTGCTCTTTATGGCATTTATCATAAATCAAGTCCAACTTGAATAAGAATAGTTATATTCATCTATATATAAGGATTCTAAGACCGCCCGTCCGGGTTTCCCCACTATGCGCGCCCCTAAATGACTATCATCTTCCAGGGCCTATCAACCAAGACAACTTGGGATTCCTAACACAACGTCGAGAAGTGTCCATATACATGAGAGTGAGTCATAACCACCCCCAGAATTACCCCAAATCGCACAATAATACAACATATATAATAACCGGTCATATGGACGAGGACTATATTCATCCTGCATTCACTAGCCAGGGGACTTCACCTCATGCACGTACTTCCCTTATGATAGCATTTAGAGAGGTATGTTTAAGTAAATTATTATTTACCCATTTCATTTCCATTTTAATAGATGCATCACATTTTATCCGGAGCCATACCTAATTCATACCAACATTATGACCTCAATGAATGAATAAACTCTCAATTTATTCTCGAAACATTTTGGGGTGTTAATATAAACCACCAAGACTATCATCTCCCAATAATGTGACAAATACTATTCAATTATTTCTTTCTACATACCGAATTATTACATTAACTAATCAAGGGAAAAGAACACCTAATCTTCTATTTACTAATCCCCAAGTAAGTCCTAACTATCCCATAAGATATTTTCCTACCCAATATAAGACTCTAGGACACTAAGTTTACTTCATACAAAAAGGTTCCTAAGTCCCAATTCTAAAAGAAAAGGATAAAAATTGAGTTAAAAAAATAACTCAAAACAGCAGGATTTTCGAATCGATTCGCCCCTAGCAGCAAATCGATTCACCCAAAAGCGAATCAATTCGGATGTAGAATTCAAGTTTATGCCTCAGCCTAATCGATTCGGCCTTAACCCGAATCGATTCGGGTTTGCAGACCTGTAGGCTGACCCCTCAGCGAATCGATTCGTAGGAAGGACGAATCGATTCGCCCCTGCGAATTTGCCAAGAAGGGGCTACGGGTTATGAGCCCTAGTTTTTCCCCAAAACTAATTTCTCCTCCATTTTTACACACGTCAATCACCATTAATCTACTCAAAACCATCCTACATGATTATCAACTACTATACTCCACATGATCATCAATTTAAACTATGATTAGGACTAAAACACCACAAATTCCATAAAATCCATATTTGTTCATTTGATCCCAATACACAACTATCAATGCATTTTATTCATCTTAAATCACATATTAGAAAGAAGAAAACTTGCCTTGAGGTTGAAATCTCAGATTCTTGGAAGATGGAAGCAAGTTCAAATCCCAAATCTTCAATTTTCTTCTTTTCTCCTCTTTTCTCCACAATTGTCTTCTTCTCTCTATCTCTCTAGGTTTAGTAATACACACTTAAGAGAAATAAATGAGGGACAAGACTTAAACGTGTCTCTCTCCTTAATTCCCATCTTAAATTGTTAATACCACATTAAAATGACTCACAACTACGCATTTAAGCTATAACTAGTCAAAAGTGCCCGAAATTCAAAAATATAATATGGCACTTATTTTGACTATCTCGCACATTTCGGGACTAACTACGCCCTCTAAATTGGCATCTGTCAATTTTATAAATCATTTCAAGTTCCGGTTTCATTTAAACCATAAATGTCATTTAAAGCATGCGACACTATAAAACGCAACATGATGATATTTACATGCACATACGGTAAATATGCAACAATCTAGTAAATATTATATTTGAACCCATTCAATTAATATTTACTCCATTTTCCAACATTTTATATAATTACTTCACACAGTAAATTAATATAAAATAAGTTTCTCAAAAGCGAGGGTTGTTACATAATTGCTTGCATGCTTTGCATAATCTAGCTTGTGTTCTTCATGCTATTTGTTCTTGCTTGTTGTATGCTTGATTGTCATTTACTAGCCTATGTCTCAATATATATGTGTTGCTAGATTTATGACTTGTTTATCTTTTGTATTATATTCTTTTCATTTTAGTTTGCTTTAAATGAAAAATACGAAAAGATTTTTTTATCATTTGTATTTTATCTTTATGAGTAATTTAGACTTAATAAAATATACAAAATGATGTTTGTTTGCCTTTTAGTTAAAATTTTCAAAAACTCAAAAAGATTTTATTTTTTTTGTGTATTTTAGTTTGACACACTTTATGTGGAATATACCTGTATTTGGATCCTTTCCTTTTCCGCTTCCATATGGCTAGAACTTTTGATTAAGATTATTAATCCGTAAAATATTCTTAGTCATGCTTGCATGGAGTAGTTGGACTTTGTGTTGCTTATTGGATTCTATTTTTATATACCTCGATTCACACATGCACGAGCTCATTTGAAATTTAACTTCTCATGTATATTTAAGCTAAGTGAGATGTTATGCTATCAATTTAGTCATCTACATGTGCTATGACTAAGGAGGATTTGTGCATGTAATAACCGTTTCCCGGATTTAAAATAGAAAAATATATTTATCCGGTGTAGTTATTTATCAATGGAATCGGGCTACTAAAGACAAATTTACTTTGCGTGAAAAGCCATCACTGAACATTAGGCCTTAAAAATGTGTTAAAAACAATATTTTCCAAGGCCAAAATAAGTTTAATTAATATGTTCAAAAGAAAAAGAAAAATTATGAGGAGTTTGGTTGGATGTTTTAACGGGTTTGCACAATGACTTTGTATCATAGTTAAGATTTTATTGTCATGACTCTATTAGTTTGTAGAATTATCGAAATTATAGGTTTGAGTGCATTGTGTATGTTTGTTCATTGAGTTCAATTTATATTATCACATGAGGCTATATCTAAATGTGATAAAGTTTTGCAATCAAATGAGAACTCTGTGAACATGTTTTAAGTGATTGGGTATAAATTTAATTGTTACTAGTTCACACCCTTACACTTCTGTTTATCACATGTATTTGTACACGTTTTTTCTATACGAGTGTGAAAAGCTTAATGTATTTTGTGTCATTTGTGTGTTTATATCTATATGTGTGTGCTTGTGCATATTTTGTATACATATATATGATATTTTGTTTGTTTTGAGTGTTTTGCCATGATATCTAGTCCATATATGCTTTAGTTCATAATTGGTATCTGTATTGTTGCGAATTTTGGTTGATATCCCATGCCTATGTTGTATACTTTTTAGCTGGTATCATTTTTGTAGCGCATCATAAGTTGATATCTATTTACCCTTATTGTGGATTTGTTACTTTTTATTGTTGCCCATATGCTTTAATGTTCGTATCTCTTAATGCACCATCATGTTTTACTTGTTTTCCCATATTAAATTCGTTTTATCTTCCTTGTGTTGTTTTAAAGGGGGAGAAATAGTATTTGAAATAGTATATGCTTTATTTGGGGTAGAAATAAGTAATGTTTTAATTCTTTAACCTCTGTCTATTCCTGAATAAAAAGGGGGCGAAATGGTATCTAAACCTTTAGTTTAAGAGATCTACCTTAGGGGGAGACGTCACCTTTTATGTAGAACATTGTGAGAAAAAGGGGGAGAATTAATTTAGGGGGAGTATTTATTTAAATTGCACTTAATATTTTGATATTCCCTATGCGTTTAATGGTTTGCTTAAGTGTGCAGGATATATTCTTTTAGCGGCATTTATTTTTTTAAAGCGGTAAAGCGGCAAAGCATCTTTATGTTGTTTCATTAGTGTCTCTATTTTTTATTTTTTGGGTGAAATGTTGTGTATATATGAGATTGACGGCCCTTTAGGATTTTTGGTTTGGTTTTGTCTCGAAATAGCCACTGGGGGAGATTTGTAAGGACAAATTTCCAATCGAGTCAATTTATAGTATTGGCTTAATTCCAAACAAAACGTATTGAGTCATAGGATAGGGTGTCAAGATGTATCCATCCAAGCCTATGATGAGTTTGTGTTGAAGACGTAGCAACCCAAAGTTTAAAGCTTCATCATTGCTGAGTTTAGTGCCACGTTTCAAGTCATCAACATGAGGATTCCATAGTCTCCAAAAGGTATGAATGAACTTGCACTTTTATATGTGTAGGAGACTTGGAATATTTTATGGGTGCAATTTTAATCTAAAATGATATTTTATTTTCAGAAATTATTTTAGAACTTTGGATAAAAGTTTTTGGACTTAAAAATAAAAAAACAAGAATTTTTGAATTTTCGTTCGAAGTGTCGTTCGAACGAGAATTTGAATGAGTTTGCCAAAATATTCCCTGACTTTTCGTTAGAATTCCAACGAGTTTTTTGGCCTATTTTCCCTTTGCAAACGACCTGGGAAATTCGTTCGAACGACTTTGGCGGGAAAGCTAAAAATTTGGCAGTTTACTTTTTTACCCACTTTCCCACTACTTTTTCCCCACTACCTTTTACCACCTTTACATAGGGCGAGAAATAGTCTCTTGAAGAGGACCTTTGAGACTTTTAGAGTGAGATACATTGAGAGAAAAATTCTTCAATCAAAAGTTCATGTTTGTGTGTTTAATTTTTCATGGAATAAATTTTTAAAACACATACACCCATTGTTCTGGTTTAATCCAAATATATATATATATATATATATATATATATATATATATATATATATATATATATATATATATATATATATATATATATATTTGTTGCTTGGAGTGTTTTTCACCATTGGTTCATCTCTACACCATTAAAGAAGAGAGTTTGGGTTCTTTTCCACCAAAAAGGAGTTTGTTTGCGTGCTGCGGTGTTCCCACTCGAAGAACTGCTTCGCGTGAGGGTGACCAAGAGACCCATTGATGGATTTTGAGACCGTGGAGGAGTCTATGGTTATCTACGAGGCTGAGGAGTTTACAAGAAGGAGCATCAAGGCTTGGACGGAGTCAAGTTGTTGGTGTAAGTCTTTTTGTCTTGTAATTGTAATTCCTTACTTAGTGAATTTGTTAGACCAGGGCTGTCCGAGGTTTTTCCCAATTGGATTTTTCTCGTACACCGGCGTGTAGTGTGATGTGATTTACTTTTATCTTGCAAATCATCTTAGAATGCGTGCTTAGGTTTAAGTAAGATAATATTTGGATTTATCACACTTTTGGTTAATTTGGTGCTAATTAAATTTGGGTGATGTTTAAGTTAATTTAATTCAAGTAATTAGTTGTAATTTGATAAAATTTGGTTTGGTCTAAAAAGGAAATTGAATATCTATTGTTAGGCAAATTATTGAACTCGAGTTAAATTAAATATGTTTAAGTGAAAATTTTTGTTGGAGTAATTTAATGTCACTTTTAGTTTAGTTTAATTTTAATTTGAAAGAAATTAAAATTTGTAGTTTGCTTATGTTTTAAATTTTAATTGAAATTTTAATTGGGAATTTAATTGAACCATCTCGTTTAATTATTTAAAGTTTAAATTTGGGGGCTTCCGCGCACACAATAACCAAAGTTGAGGTAACATTTTCTTTTTAATCCAAATTCAGTAAAAAGCTTATCCTAAAGTCTAAGTGACAATAACATTATTTACAAAATAATTCTTTGTTATATGTTTATTAAGAGTATGTGGGAATCAAATTGTGGAATAGTAAATGATGTACATGAGATGGGGATTTATATTAGGAAAAAATCCTTTTTGGGAAAAATCTCGGGCCAAACCGACACCTTCCACTATATAGGCAAAGATTTACATAAAGGGAGGATTGAATTACAAACTTGAACCTCTAATATTCTAAAAAATGCACAACCTCCACAATCCACTTTTCACATTTTTCATTGGAAGAGCAAGAATGTATTATTCTCCAACCGCTCGTCACATCGCAAGTGTCAACTTATGTTGATAATGCCGCATTTGAGCTAATCTTCAGATCTTTTTAAAGTTGAAGTAAACTTTGTGTTCCATTGGAACATTTGATTAGCCATCTATATATTTCTAACTTCTTAGGATGTGATATTCTTAAAGATTGATGTAAGTGGGTTAGTGTGTTTGGCAAATCAAAATAATCTGATTAGTATTTTTTAGATATAAAAGTATTTAAAGTCTCTTAAGAACAATTTTGAAAAATGTTTGTTTAAGTCTTTAAAAGAAGTAAACAATTTTAAAAAGTTTGTGTTTAAGTCGTTAAAAGAAATAAAGAAACTTCAAATGACTTTAAATATCAATAACAACAAGGATTTCTCAAGAACAATTAAACAAGCTTGAAGAAAAACTCTCATGAATAGTGATTTTTTGCATATGTTTTCTGTCTAAAAAACTTAAGCTTTTATAAAATCAACCCCTACTTTGTTTGGGAAGAATAAGACCTTAAATATTCAATAATTCATAAACCAACTCATGGACACAAGATTTTAAGGCTAGTATACTTCCCATCCACACAAAAAGTTAAAAATAAATCTGTACAAATATATGGTTTATGTACTGGATTGCACAAAGTTCGAGGCCAAATAGTGATTAAAATAGGCATCATATTCATTTTTTGGTCATCTCTGTGACCAATGATACCTCAACAAAGTATTTTCACGTCAGTGAAGCCTTCTATCACTCCATATTTGTCATCACTTAGTTTTGCACACAGTTTGCGATAAATGAATTTTTACTTCATTGCAGCGAACAATTACAAGTTTTTAGAAGTTTTTAAAGACAAAAACCAATTATTTTAAATAAAAAACATGCCGTTTTAAATTATGTTTATATACCAAAGATATATGATATTGTAAATGACAAATTAAAAAAATTACCTCAAACACACACACACACACACACACACACACACACTAGTTTAACACAATTTCCACTTTAGGAAAATGAAATTTTTGTTATGTTAAATCATGGGTATTCTAAGTCATCTAAGTATCTTTATTCTAAAGTGGCATTATCGTTGGTCATGACATTAGGTAGCTCTCGAATGAAGATGAAGAAGTGTCCGATCTTAAAATCTTGATCATGAAGCTTTTTGGAACTACCTAGACTACGACTCAAAATGTTTGTGTAATGGAATAAGATAATCCTAAAATCGAGGGCACTTGAGCATAATTGCTCTTTTACAATCTCCCCACTTTTTTTATTTCGTAACAATAACATACTAATAAAATATTACATACAAATTAATCAAACCAAATACCTATGACATGACTTGTCTGGTCAAATGTGTAAAGAAGTAAAGACACACTTGGATGAATCACAAGAGATTCCTCAACCATATGGAACTCCTGAAACCTGTTTCATGTTAAGAACTAGAAACTACATCAAGATACTAGTGCGTAATCATTCGATAACATAACATAACATAAGTAATAATAATAGTACTTGATATAACAATGTAAACACAGTTCATCTAATCACTAAAGAACATATACAAAGTTCAGTTAATATCTCTAGAAGATACAATATATAAACTTCATTACTAAAGATTATACTTTCACTAATTCACGTGTCCGTTTCTCCACCCATTGGAATAAAACCCATTTTTGAAATAAATCACTCCCCCCTTTTTAATCATTGAATAGACAAAGGAAAAGGGAAGAGAATCAAGAATGCACTAGGAAAAAAATAATCCAAAGGATTAAAACCAATATACTGTAATAAATATTTGTAATAAAAGTTAAAAAAGGTTATGAACCAAAGATAACAATGTATAAGGATCCAAAGATAGTGATGATATCAGTAACAACCTCAATATATATGCCACCAAAAGTAAAAAAGTTATGGTATCCTTAACTAAACTCTCCCCAACTTGTTATAGCATTAACTTTTTTCCTATGATAAGTATAACCTAATAACATGCAATTTCCCTTTTTCTATCCTATAGATAACTTTCATTTGTCACAAATTGATTCTCCCCTTAATCATCTTCTCTCCTTTCACGAAACTGATCGATATACTAAGAAAGATGAAGATATTAAGAACCAAATAAATAAGGACATAAGGAACATATCTATATGACATACTTAAAGAAAATAATCTTAGAGCGTGGAAAACATATTATGTAACACGAAAAGCACAAAAAGATGATAGAAATATGGGATATGAATCACGTGATACGACATATTAAGGAACAAATGATCAATATTGATACCTCAAGGCAAATATATAAAAACCATCGTCAAGATTTTAGCATAAGTATTCAAAATGTACTCAAGTTATACAAGATACCAGTTTATATTATATGATCCAACCTAAAACTCAAAACATAAAATAGTCCTATATACCAAGTGATAACTCATGACGAGACAAGTATTTATGAAGTTTGTCTAAGAAACCTAAAATGGTGAAGTATGGATATTACAATAAATACCATTCACCAAGGATATATGATACATCAAAGCAGGATATCGTATAATTTATCCTACAATCCTAAGAACAAAATCATCCAGACAAAGATGATTAAAACAACATTGGGATAGAATGTAGCATATTGTTCTAATGTAGAAACTAATATCAATATATATATGGAAATTATTGTAATAATATCAAAGTCAAAGGTAAATACCACATACTCTAAATACACAAATTAACAACATCAAGCCTAAGGTCAATTAAGACTACAATATAGCAAGGTTATAAAAAAAAATTATCACTAAAAAAGACATGATATCCCAATCAAGCACAACATTCCTTAAAAAATATGAATCTCTATGTATATGATGACATTTGATTCTTAAATCAGTTTAAAGAGAAAGATATGACCAATGGAGCTATAGAATAAATGTACAAGATATATTAAATGGGAAAAGAGATAGTAAGATGCAAAGATAATATTATCAATTTAATCTTTTAGCCATTTATCTGTACAAACGGTTTTACATGGCATAATAAGATTTATGAAACAAGAAAATAACTCTAGGACCCCATTTGATAAGTTAAAATATAAGCAATATTATCGTACTTACTAATTTTGAGTTTTATGTTCAATGTTCCTAATAAAAAAAAGATTATCTATAAAAGAAATATAACTTAATGAGATCATTAACCAAGAACATAAGATCATATCTCGATTGTGAAAAACTAAAAAAAATGAACACAATTGAGAGAAAGAAACAAGCTTAAGTTAAATTAAGATAACAAATCATAAAATAAATAATGCAAAGCTTTTAATTGAGTGAAATTTCCAACATGCTTTTTAGGATCATTGTCAACCACCATTTGTTTCCCTCAAATAAAAAACTTTATGGTTAAAACCTTTTATCTCATATCCTTGGTGTAATCCAATTTTGGATATATTCAAAACTTTGAGACAATTCTACGTTCTTTTTTTTTAAAGTGGTGGATTCACACAAGCATAATGTTGGGATACTATTTCCAAATTTCAAAGGTAGAATTACACAATCAAAGTTATAGCCCTAGTTACTTCTCCACTCATGATTTTTTAGATAACATAAGCTTTTTCAGCATCGTCCAAATCATGAAATGAAATTCCTCACATACACATTTTTAGGAGTTTAGACATTATTACACAAGCCTAATGAAACTGTGAACGCTTTGTATAAAACCATATATCCGTGCTATTGCTTATAAACTTGCATCTAAACAATGTATAATGTGATGTAACATCAACATAATATGATCATATATTCTCAAGCATAAATTTACACAAAGTTTATAAGACTTAAAAGAAAATATAATCCATCTCATGAAGCCCATATCATATTCCTAAACAACGAAAAAATGATTAAATAAACCAATTCGATATACAAAAGTCTTATATGGAGTATATCATCTAAAATAGCATAAACATGATGGTATCAAATTTCTTTTGGAATTTTTAAATGAAAGAAACATACAACCACAAAAGAGAATGTCATAGGATTAAGAGATGCACATGATGCATATAATCCTAAACGTGTTCCTACAAACTTAATCAATTAACAGAATAACCAATAAAGTCCTAGGATAATCAATCTAGAGAAATCATAAATGTTAAGATGAAAAGAGTATGCAATGCCCAAATAAAAAATGGGAAACTAAGGATAATAATCATTTACAATTAATATCAATCCAAGGTACATGTGATAACAATTTTAATATGAACATGAATATGACAGACATGGATCAATAACAAGATCAAGTAAATGTGACAATACTAAAAGCATACTTTGGAAAAATTAAAAATAATCATTCTCAAAAACCAAATCTTTACGAATTATTCAAGATATTAATCAAGTTTAAATAAAAAAGATGAACAATTCACATTTTAGTTATAAAAAATGATACATGTGATATACAATCTCACAAATGAATCAAAAGCCTATAGCTATATGATTTAAAGTACTAACATAGACTATTCTAAAACAACACAAATTTAACATTTAGAGGTGGGTGGGGTGGGGGGACTAATTTCATAATATTCTTAGTTTTAACTTTAATCCAATCCAAAGTGTCCTTCGTTAGCCATATATGGCTCACACGAGGAGATTTGGGAAATGTGGGACACGAGGCACATTCTGATTCATTTGTCTCTCTTTCTATGGTCCTTTTTTCAAAAAAGCTCTTTGATTCCTTTTAACCTAATTTTTTCTTTTAATTGGCTTATAAGAAAATTTATTTGAATCAAAAGCATTTCGAGTGTTGTTGTTCCTCACAAAAATCTTTCCATATGATGTGAAGGTAAGGTTGATTTGAGTAAAAAACAAAACTTCCCCAAATGACCAAATTTGTGACAATAGTCACTTTTAAAGATTTTAGGCCTAAAAATTTGGGTTTAGGGATAAGAAAAATGTTTTTTAATATTGAACTTTATTCAACTTGTAACAAAAATCTCTAAGGTGGCCTTTTTTTATGACAAAGAGGACAAATAAAGTCCTTTTTAGGTCTCTTGTTTTTAAGCACAATATTTATGTTTTCAAACTAATTGGTAACATTTTTCCCTTTACCTTAAAATGTTAAGGGTTCTTTTTCAATTTTTGTTGTATCATTTTAAGAAGAAGCTTTAAAAAAAGTTTCCTTTTTGGAATTTGAAACATCAAATTTGTGAAAATCTAACCCTCATTTATCATTTTCTTTTCGGGTTGGTGTAAAAAATATATCTCCAAGTATTTATGATCTCAACTCTAAATACACTTTCACAATTTTTGGCTGAGATCAAATTATTTTAAACACTTTTAACTTTATTTTCCAAAATAATTTTAGAATATTTACGCAAATAAATATCTACTTTAGCTATCCATAATTTCTCTCTTTCTTTCTCTCTCTCTCGTGATTTTAGCCATCCATAATCCTTAGGGTTGGTATCCACCATGAATAATTCTCATGAAACTCCTTCGAACCCTAAACCCACTGACCCTTATCCTTGGAGTAAATCATTTGCAAGTGTTGTAGCATCACATGCTCATGTGGAAACTAATCTAAAACTCCCTTACAAGTACAAGAGATAGCCCGCAATGCAATTTTCAAATGAAGATATCAAGAACCTAGCTGAGCCGTTCAAGTTCGCATTGGTAGGGAAGTTCTAATATGGAAGACCATTGGTGGAGATTGTTCATAATGCTTTCCTCTCATTCTCATTAAAGACTGCCTAAAATGTAAGTTTACTAGACCATAAACATGTCTTGATAAGATTGAACAAGAAGGAAGATTTCTCAAGAATATGGCTTAAAGAACATTGGTACATTGTAAGATATACAATAAGAGTCTTTAAATGGACTCCGAAATTCAGGGTTGATGAAGAAAGCCCAATAGCACCCGTTTGGATCAATCTTCCCAACCTTCCAATCCATTTCTTTGCAAAATCCTCTCTATTTTCAATTTCTCAGTTAATTGGAAAACCTCTAAAAATGGATGCATCCATTGTCTCTATTAATAAACCTAATCTTGTAAGAATATATTACTAGAAAAACCTACAGAGGTTTGTATAGGATGTGGTGAGGTTGGATTTTGGCAAGAGGTGGCTTATGAAGATCCCCCTCACTTCTGTGCTCATTGTAAAAAGAAAGGCCATGCAATCGATAAATGAATTTTCAAGAAGACCAAGACACAAATGAATGCCGAACATCCAATGGAAGGTACAAGAGTTCTTACTAAGTCAACTAGAGATCAAGGTGCCCAAGAAGACATGTTAAAGATAAAAAAGGTGTAAAAAAAGTGGAGCAATCACATGGGTGGTAACAGTAGAAGAGAAGGAGGATCATAACTTTTAAGAAACAAAGACAAAGATGAAAGATTCCACATAAACACCCCTTAGTCGTCAGCTTAAAATATCCAAACATATTAAGAGGATAAAGCACTGTGAAATATCGAGCCAGGAAGAAATGGTTCTAGAAAATTCTAGCCTTTCACCTAGAGTAATAAAATATTAAACTTTGAAGTCAATGAAGATCATGACATAGCATACCATTCAGACTAAGAATTTTAAAAAAGAATTCAAACTCTAATGATTGAGGAACTATTGCTATTTGATAAAGTAGTAAATGAGAACATCAAGAAATATAGAGAGCCAATGGCAAGAAAATCTAAGCAGACAAACACCAGTAATGAAGAATTGCAAAAGAGAATGAAGAGTGGGATGACCATTATCCCTAAATCTATGCCAAATGACCATATGTTAAGAATATTAACTAGAACAAGTACTAAAGTTCTCCTCAAATCAACCTCCTCAAGTGTTGATGATTAATTTCACAATTTAGAATGATAGAGGGGTGGGTTACAATGCCACCTCTAGAAGGATTAAAAAGCTTAGTAAAATTCACAAAATCCCTGCAATGGAAATTTAAATCCAAAAGTTAGCCAATCTAAAATATCCTCTATTATGTTAAAACTGGGCTTTGATGGTAGCTGATATAATGTTTCAAACAAAATATGGTTTCTTTGGAAATTTGACTTGAGCTATTCAGTGTTGCAAGATGAAGATCAAATTCTTTTAGTGAAAGTTTCACATCAAATACTGAAGGAAGTTGTCATAATTTCATGGGTGTATGCTAAATGTACTCAAGGGGAGAGAATTCCTTTATGGAATAGCATTGAAGTGCTTAGTGCAAATTTTGTTAACAATCCTCATTTAGTCATAAGGGACTTTAATATAGTGAGAAGCCTTGATGAAAAACGAGGAGGTAATTCCCTTGATTTTAATGGATCTCAAGACTTTAATGATTCTATTTCTTTTAAGTGGCTTGATGGATTTACGCTATAATGGATCAAAAATATAATTGGTGCAATAATAGAAGAGAGGAAGACTTGAATTTTGCAAGGTTAGACAGAGGGTTAGTCAATACTAAATGGAACTCTAAATACCCTAATTCAGTTATCAACCACCTTAATAGGTGTTGCTCAGCTCATAGGCCTCTTCTGTTGTCTATTAAAACTAGGAAAATGTGGTGCAACCATCATAAGATTCATGATCATATACAATCCACTTGGGCTAAAGTTGAGGTAGATAGTCCCATGAGATCATTCTCAAATAAGTTAAAAAGGTTGAAAATTGTTCTTAGAGTGTGGACTAAAAACATTTTTAAATATGTCTTGTAAACAGATAAAGATTTAGAGGATGATTTGCTAGGAAATGATATGTTGTTTAAATCGCAGAGAGATTCAGTGAGTAGAGAGGCCATGAATGTCTCAAAGGCTAAACTCTTGAGTTCTCTTAAAAATGAAGAGGCTTTTTGTAGACGGAAATCAAGCATAAAATGTCATTTGAGGTCACCCAAGATTTTTTGGAAGCTGAGGGACCTTGACAAAATTTATTAATCATTTCATGGTTTATCATGGTAGTCACTCCCTCATCCTTGCTTGTTATCTAGAATATGAGAAGGAGGACCTTGAGGTCACCCAAGATTTTTTGGAAGCTGAGGGACCTTGAGGGTTCCACGTTCAATATTTTCTGGAAGCTGAGGAGGAGGACCTTGAGGGTTCCTCACCCAATATTTTTAGGAAACTGAGGAACCTTGAGGGTTCCTCACCTAATATTTTCTGTAAGTTAGGGGGAAGGGCCTCGAGGGTCCTTCGCCCCAACATTTTTTGCAAGTTGAGGGGGAAGGCCTTAAGGGTCCCTTGCCCCAATATTTTCTGTAAGTTGAGGGGAGGGACTTAAGGGTACCTCGCCTCAACCTTTTTTGGAAGTTGAGGGGGTAGGTCCTTGAGGGCTCCTCACCCCAACATCTTCTGGGAGTTGAGGGGGAGGGCCTTGACGGTCCCTCACCCCAACATTTTTTAGAAGTTGAGGGGGAGGGCCTTGAGGGTCCCTCGCCCCAATATATTCTGGAGTTTGAGGGGGGAGGGACTTGGGGGTCCCTCACCCCAAAATGTATATTGGGTATGCTTGAAACACCCTTCTACATTAGCCCCTCGTGCAAAGTTTTTTGTGTTGGACTGACCAAAAGTCTTTATGCGCCATAAATTCTATTTTCAATTTTGAGGGACCCTAGGGTTTCTTCATCATTCCCCCTAGGGACATTAAATGCTCTGTCTTTCCTCCCAGGTTTTGGAGATGAGGCCACTTATGATGGACCTCCTTTTTCTGATATTAACTTGGGCAGAGGGGCTAATCATGGTGAGTCCCCTCACCCTGGCCTTTTTCTGTAGCCTTCTATCATGTTTAGTGGGGTTGGTCACAGTGAGCCCCTCGTCCTTGGCCTTTTTCTGTGGCCTTCTATCTTGGGTAGAGGGGTTTCTCACAGTGAGACCCCTCGTCTTTGGCCTTTGTTATATGGCCTTCTATCTTGTTTAGAGGGGATGCTCGCAGTGAGCCCCCCATCCTTGGCCTTTGTTTTGTGGCTTCTATCTTGGGTAGAGGGGTTGCTGATTGTGAGCCCCCTCATCCTTGGCATTTGTTCTATGGCCTTCTATTTTAGGTATAGGGGTTTCTCACAGTGAGCTCCATTGTCCTTAGCCTTTTTTTGTGGCCTTATATCATGTTTAGAGGGGTTGCTTACAGTGATCCCCCTCGTCCCTATATTACACATCATCATAGGGACACTCAAGGTGGACCCCCTTGCTATAAATATTTCTTGCTAACTTGGGCAGTGGGAGCCCCTCTTGGTGGGTTCACTTGCCCTTGGCTATTTTAGAATAGCAGATGGAAACCCCTTTACATTAGTCCCCTCGTACAAAAATATGTGTTGGGTAGACCAAATGGTTTTGTACAAAATGATCACTTCGTCTTGGAATATAAAAAGTTTCATGCGATCACATCATTATACTGTTCGATTTGGAGTGACTGGGGGGTCCCTAGTGTTGGAATTTCCTCATCCTTAGTCATTCTCTTTTCTACATTATTTTTGGGCAGAGGGGACACTCGAGGTGTGTCCCCTCACTCTTACCTATTTTGCCTGATTTCAAGTTTATGCAGTAAGGGGGAGCCATTAGCGGTAGACCCTCTCATTTTTATGTTTGTCTTTGGAAGATGGGTCACTTATCTTGGACTCCCTTGCCCTGGATTTTCGTCTTTATACTCCATCGCCATAAACTATTCGTGCCTTTGATTGTAGCTGAGGGGCCACTCATGGTGGACCCCCTCACCACCAGCTATTTTGTAACATTGATCTTGGTCGAGGGGCCAGTCGTGGTGGAATCCCTCAGCATAAACTATTGCTTGTTGTAATCTTGACTGAAGGGCCATTTGTGGTGGACTCCCTTATCCTCAAACTGTTACTTATGTTGGCATTGGTAGAGGGGCCACTCGAAGTGGACCCCCTCGTCGTAAGTTATTTCTTGTATTGATCTTGGCAGAGGGTACCACTCGTAGTGGACCCCTCGCCCTGAGTAATTTTTTGTAGCATCATGTTTGGGAAGAGGGTCCACTCAAGGTGAATCCCCTCGCCCTGGCTATTTTCTATCAATCTTGCAATCTTGGGCAAGTGGAGCAATATAAGTGGATTCCCTCGCCCTAGGCTATTTTCTGTCAAACTTGCAATCTTGGGCAAGTGGAGCCACTCTAAGTGGATCCCCACGCTCTAGGCTATTTCACTCTTTATTCACTTGCTTGAGCACTTCTCTATATTAGCCCCCTCGTGCAGAAGTTTCTTCTAATGTCGAGAGACTTATGCATGAAATATCATAATCATGATTTCACTCTTTGTTCACTGGCTTGAGGACTTGTCAACATTAGCCCCCTTGTACATAAGTGTCTTGTAGTGTCGAGAGACTTGTGTACGGAATATCGTAATCAAGATTTCACTATTTGTTCATTGGCTTGAGGACATCTCAACATTAGCCCCCTCGTGCAGAAGTGTCTTATAGTGTCGAAAGACTTGTGCACGAAATATCATAATCAAGATTTCACTCTTTGTTCACTGGCTTGAGGACTTCTCAACATTAGCCCCCCTCGAGTAGAATACAAGTTAATAGTATGAGCGATTCTATGCCTTTGGAGCCCTAGGTACAAAACTTTCGTACCTTTTATTTATACTTAGCAGTTTCTCAATATTGTGAGCGCTCCTATGCCCTTGGAGTTTGAGGTACTAAACCGCCGTACCTTTTATTTATACTTGGCAGTTGCACAATACTATGAGTGCTCATATGCCCTTGGATCCTGAGGTACTAAACTGTCGTACCTTATATTTATACTCGGAACTCGCTTAAGACTGTGAGCGCTCCGATTCCTTTGGAGCCCGAGGTACTAAACTGTCGTACCTTATATTTATACTTGGCACTTGTTCAATACAGTGAGCGCTCCGATGCCCTTAGAGCCCGAGGCACTAAGCTGTCGTTTCTTAATTTATACTTATCACTTGCTCAATACTGTGAGCACTCCGGTGCCCTTGGTGCCTGAGGTACTAAACTGTCGTACCTTATAGTTATATTTGGTACTTGCTCAAGTCTGCGAGCGCTCCGGTGCCCTTGGAGCCTAAGGTACTAAACTGTCGTACCTTACATTTATACTTGGCACTTGCTCAAGACTGTGAGTTGCTCTATTTTCTGTGACAACTTCCAGATTGAACTTCCCCGTAGTCTGTGGGGGTACTTTCCTATGATCTGAACAACTTATCATTTCAGAGTCGCCCCCTCTATCTGTGGAGTATTTTCATGTGAGCTGAGCAAGTTATCATTTCAGAGTTGTCTCCCTATAACTATGGAGTACTTACATGTGAGCTGAGAAAGTTATCATTTCTGAAGATGCCGCTCTAACTGCGGGGCACTTGCATGAGATATGAAGAAGCTAAAATTTGAAGTTGTCCCTTCTAACTGTGGGGGTACTTGCATATAGGCTAAGAAGGTTAACATTTGGAAGCTACCCTTCTAACTGTGGGGTACTTGCATATAGCTGAGCAAGTTAAAATTTTGAAGCTTCCCCTCTAGTTGTGGGGCAGTTGTCCTATTCCTATTCTTTTAGGTCTTTTTTTTTTAAAATCATAACTTAAAGGGGGTGGGGGTGGGGGTGCGGTAAGTTCCCTCAACTTTTTTTTTCTTTTTTTTGATTCAATCAATAACTTAGAGGGAGGGGTGGGCTGCCCTTGACATTTTTTTCATTTGAACCAAAACATAACTTAGAGGGAGTGGGGGGGAGCCCCCTCAACATTTTTTCATTCAAACATAACTTAGAGGGAGGGGTGAGCCCCCTCACATTTTTTTCAAAAGTTGTTATGATTTCAGGGGAAAATTATGACATGACTGATACTTTCAAAAAAAGTTTGAAAGGACAGGACTTGGAGTTTAACCACCCAAGCTTGGTTTATAAATAGCTTACCTTTTGTGTCGAGCAAAGAGTAAGAAACATGCCAATTTAATCTTTATTTTGAGCAAGGCAACTTCCTTGACAAAAGATAATTGGTTCCTCATAGGTAAACACCCTCTTAAATAAGTGGCACATGCCAAACACTTATCATATTTCTCTTGTAAAAAAAAAGGAGAAAAACTTGATGAAGCTTTTATCAGACGAGTGAGGGTTCTCAAAAAAAACTTTGCGAGCACTCGAACTTTACTTGAAACTGGGGTTGTATTTATTTGGGGACACCCCATCGTTTTTTTCATTATTCGAGAAAACCCTCTCGCTCCTTCTTTTTTGAGTGTTTTTTTTATTTAAAGGTTGAACTGAAGTCACTCTTTCCAGTCTGAGACATGATATATATATATATAGGGAGAGGTTCACAAGTGGACCAAAAGAATGGACTTTTTAATGGACCTTAACAAAAAACACATAATAACACATTAATTTTAATTCCTATAGTGTAATTGGTCCGCGCCAGCGGCACCAAATACACGTGTCGATCGATCCTCCACTCCCCCACATGCCCCCCACCCACCCCACCCCACCCCCCACCCTCCCACCCCCACCCCCACCCCCACCCCCATGGCAACCCTGCTGTCATAAGGGCTTCCACAAGCGCTTCTTTGGTGATGGTAGTGGTTGGGAGGTGGGTGGGTGGGGGGGTGGGGGGTAGTGGGGTGAAGGTGTGGTCTCGGATGCCGCTGACGCGGATCAATTACACTATAGAAATTAAAATTAATGCGTTAATATGTGTTTTTTGTTAAGGTCCATTAAAAAGTCCATTCTTGAGAGAGAGAGAGAGAGAGAGAGAGAGAGAGAGAGGTATAGTTGTCTCACTCTTTGGTGTCCAAAAGTGACGTGACTGGGTTAAGCTTTGGCTTTGGTGTATGTGTACCATAAAAAATATGATCTTCTCATCTCATCTTTAGCATACGAGATCTTCAGTTGAGAGTTTATTTGGATGGAATTTCTTTCAATTGCGTGCTTGCCGGTGAGATGGAGATGGGAAAAACATGAACTTCTCGCTCCACATTATGTCATACAATAGATCTTTACCGCCGCTTTTGCCGACCATTTTGGTCATCTCGAACCAAAAACTTAACTGAGAGGGGTTGCTCGCCTAACAATTAGGTTACTTGACAATATTTTTTTCATTTCTTCTACTCCCGCTTTTTTTTTGTTTCAAGTTCTGTGTTCTTCTTCTATAAGCTTTTAGGATTGCTCGATTGATTTTTGTTTGGCAAAGACTTTACTGTTCCAAACGGGTTCATAGGTACATACGAGCAACGATAGCTAAAGGGATTTTAATTTTACGATATGAGCAAACCATTTGATTTGGGTTGTTGATTGAAAGCTATTAACTCCATTTTCTGAGAAATGAATTCACGAGAAGGCAATCAAGCCACTATGAAACTTTTTTTTTTCCAGTTATTATTAAGAGCAAGGGATATTGGGTCGAACTTTAGTGGTTGATGAGCAACCAAATATAATTTCTTTGTGTATTGTGTACTTTTTGATGTTGGGTTATTCATTTTGGGTAACATGTGATTGATAAAATGCCCACGCACTCAGTTTAGGGGTTCAAGCAAGGGGTAAATAATTTAGGTGTTCAAGCAGGCCATAAACTATTTGGTTGAAATAAGGTGCCAAGTGTTTCTTGGGTTGAGCAGGTCTAATTCATTTTGAGCATGTCGCCAAAATCTTTGAGTCATGATAATTTGAACGAGAGGGTCTTTTAACTATTTTTTGTTCGAGTACGTCTACCAAATATTTTTGGTTGGGGAAAGCAGGTCTTTTGGTGTATAAATTTGGCTCGAGCAGGTGCCAAGGATTTTTGGGTCGAGCAGGTTAATGAACATTTGTGTTCAGATTTTGAGCGACACCGTCATGTCATTTGTAAAGGCATGATGTGGGGCTTTGTTGTTTTTCACATATGAATGAGTAAATGGCATCCCATTGGTAAAATTTAATACCAGTAACTCGGTATAGACTTTTAAACACATAGAAGCATGGATATCAAGGGCAGACAAAAATTAAACTTTTCAGATTTTCTCTCTGTACCCTACATTATTTAATGAGTGTAATAAATGCTATCGTAAAAGTAAAACATGATTATACCATTACTTGCAAGCAATATGTTTTTTTACTCATAACCAACAAATGATTCTTTACCCTTTAATTTTTTATTCATCATAACATAAATAAAATAAAATAATAAGTAACATGATGTGTCCCTTCTAAGACCTACAATACTTATTAATAGGATTTGATGCGGCTTCGGAAGCTGTAAACATAAGAGAATGTTTTTCGCATTTTACCACTGGTCATCTAAAGAAATGATAGGATCTATGATTTTTTTTATCAACCAAATCAGCTAGAATAAATATATGAAATGCTTGTAATATATAAATCAAGGTTTTTGAAACGAACATATTCGACAAGTAATAAAGCAAGGCAATTTACTTAGCTGATTAGGAATAAGATATGTCTGGGCATGGTTGTTGAATGCGTTATTATTTTTCTTCTTCTTTAGTATCTATATTTTATAAGTGAGTAGAGTCTCTTCCAAGGTTCCTTTAAGGATGAATCATCCACCTCAACTTTCTTTTGCTATAGAGTTACTCAACTACTAATTTTTTTTTGTCGACGCCACTTAGGGCACCGCTGCTCCCTCCCGTGGGAATATTCACTGGTGAAACTATTTTCTCTAGCACCGCCTTCAATGGCAGAGCCATCTCTACAACTGCTGGTGATGTAGCGACTGCCTCTCCAGAGGGGTTTGCTGCTGTCAACGGAGTAACTACTGCTACACTAGTCTGTTCTCCTTGAGGAGCAGGTGCTCTAGCTCCATTCATTACCACCTCCTCTTAGGTGGTCTGGTCATTTTGAAATCCATTTCCAGCTGGAGTGTCTTTAAAGACTAGTTTCTTAGAAACATTATAACCTTATTTGTCCACGAAAGTGAGGATACCTCCCCAGTGGAGTCGCCAAATGTAGGAGGGTAGTGTGATTGGGGTCTGGTAAAATATTGAATCGGGTGAGGTGTAACCCAGTTCAATGAACTTTGCCTTCAAGGTTCTCAAGAACTTTTGGAGCATTTTCTTGTGAAACCTTCTCCTTATGGTAAAAATGAAAGTCAAGCTATAACTATAGCTCACTCCCCGCTAGAAGATGAACTTCACAACAATAATAGTAACTTTTTCTCAAGAGATACTCCTGAGAGTGATGGCTGTCAGTGGGGAGTGAAAGAACAAGGCATTTAGCAATAGAGAGAGAGAGAGAGAGAGAGTTGGGAGAGAATGCTGGGAGGTTCTGGTGTGTTTTTGACAGAGTAATGGTGCTATTGAGTTTTTCTATCTTATCCTATGACCTTGCCCAGGGGTCCTATTTATACTTGGGCACTAAGACTGAGCTGGCACTTTTGGCTTCAAAAATGAGAGGGAAACTTAGGGGGACAAGGTCTGCAACGTACCTTTTATCCCTACTGGGTTTGAATTTGCCCGTCCCCTCTGACAGACGACACTTGGTGAAAATCAAAGTCAAAAAGAAAATATGTCCCCTAATGGAGACAAAATATATGATTTGGTAAATATCTTTTAAAACGGTAACTTGTTATACAAACTTTGTAAACTTGAGAGAGGAGGCCTCGAGGAGTACCTCCTCTAAGACTATTAACCTTGGGGGGGGGGGGGGGGGGGGCTTGAGGACCCTTTCTTCTAAAAATCACTTTTGTAAAAGTTCATTTCTTGTGATCTTTCCCTTGGTTGCTCACTTCACTTGTGACTAACTGTGAGGTGTTTGAGGTCTTGACGGACTCCTAGGGTCTTTCTACTAATATTCTCTCAATTCTAAAGTTCTAAGTGGTTGATCTTGCTCAACAAACCGTGTTCCTCAGCCACAAAGCCAAAACTCCCAAGAGATCCCAACTGCCCCCTTTGAGCCTTGCCTGCTCAACTTGGCAACCAGCACAAGAAAGTAAGTGTTAGTTACTTTGTTCTTTGAATGAATGACTTTTCATGATGAGGGGGTTGCTCATGGTAGCCATTCCGTCATCCTGGCTTATTTTCTTGAAGTTGAGGGGGAAGACCTTGAGGGTTCCTTATCCAAGATTTTCTGGAAGCCGAGGGACCTTGAGGGTTCCGCATTCAATATTTTCTGGAAGATGAGGGGGAGGACCTTGAGGGTTACTCACCAAATATTTTTTGGAAGCTGAGGAACTTTGAGGGGTTCACACTCAATATTTTCTGGAGGCTGAGGAACCTTGATGGTTCCGCGCTCAATATTTTCTAGAAGCTGAGGGGGAGGACCTAAAGGGTTCTTCACCCAATATTTTCTGAAAGTCGAGGAACCTTGAGGGTTCCGTGCTCAATATTTTTTGGAAGCTAAGGGGGAGGACCTTGAGGGTTCCTCACCCAATATTTTCTGTAAGTTGAGGGGGAAGGGCCTCGAGGGTCCCTCGCCCCAAAATTTTCTGTAAGTGGAGGGGCAAGGCCTTAAGGGTCCCTCGCCCCCAACATTTTCTGTAAGTTGAGTGGAGGGCCTTAAGGGTCCCTCGCCTCAACATTTTCTGGAAGTTGAGGGGGGAGGTCCTTAAGGTTCCCTTGTCCCAACATCTTCTGGGAGTTGAGGGGGATGGACTTGAGGGTCCCTCCCCTCAATATTTTCTGGGAGTTGAGGGGGATGGCCTTGAGGGTCCATCACCCCAATATTTTCTAGAAGTTGAGGGTGAGGTCCTTGAGGGTCCCTCGACCCAATATTTTCTGGAGTTAGAGGGGGAGGGCGTTGAGGGTCCCTCGGCCAAAAATGTATATTGGGTGTTCTTGAAAAACCCTTCTACATTAGTCCCTTGTGCAAAGTGTTTTTTGTTGGGCTGATCAAAAGGATTTATACGCCATAAATTTGATTTCCAATTTTGAAGGACCCTAGGGTTTCTTTGTCATTCTACCTAGGGCCATTAAATGATCTGTCACTTCATCCCAGGTTTTAGATATGAGGCCACTTGTTGTGGACCTCCTTTCCCGGGTATTAACTTCGACAGAGGGGATACTCGTGGTGAGTCCCCTTACCCTAGCATTTTTCTGTAGCCTTCTATCATGTTTAGAGGGGTTGCTCATAGTGAGCCCCTAGTCCTTGGGACTTTTATATGGCCTTCTATCTTGGGTTGAGGGGTTGCTCACAGTGAGCCCCCTCGTTCTTGGCCTTTGTTCTGTGGCCTTCTATCTTGTTTAGTGGGGTTGCTCACGGTGACCCCCCTCATCCTTGGCCTTTGTTATGTGTCCTTCTATCTTGGGCAGAGGGGTTGATCATAGTGAGCCCCCTCATCCTTGGCCTTTGTTTTGTGGACTTCTATCATGTTTATAGGGGTTGCCCAAAGTAAGCCCCCTCATCCCTATATTACACCTCGTCATAGTGACACTCAAGGTGGACCCCCTTGCTCTAAATATTTTCTTGCTAACTTGGGCAGTGGGAGCCCCTCTAGGTGGGTTCACTTACCCTTGGCTATTTTAGAATAGTAGATGGACACCCCTCTACAATAGGAATATAGATTCTAGGGAGAGGCTTTCAAATAAAGATGTAAAACTAGGTAATTAAACCTTTTTTATCATCCTCCTAATTATCCCCTAATTACTCATTTAAGTTTTGCAGATGATATCATTATTTTCATTAATGGGAATAAGAAGAGCTTAAAAAATTTAGTGGGCTTGCAAAGATCCCACGAAGAAATGTCAGGCGAGTTGATAAATACAAGGAAGATTTCATTTTCAGTTGAGCCTAAAATGTGCAAGGAGAGAAGATGTACAATTCAATCAGTACTGCAATGAAAGGAAATAAAGCTCCCTATTAAATACCCAAGGTGCCCTTTTTACAAATGTAGAAGAAAGATAGCCTTTTATGAAGACCTTTTAGCTAAAATAAGTTCCAACATCCAAGGTTGGAATTCAAAGTTCCTTTTTCATGGAGGCAAACTTATTCTCAGTAAACATGCCCCATCTTCAGTGCCCATATTCCTTTTAACACCTTTAAATCCCCCTACATGCATTATTAATAGATTGCATAGCCTATTTTCCAAGTTTTTCTGGGGTAGTAGGAATTTAGAGGTTAGGAAATATTAGTGGATTAACTGGGAGTCAATAGGCTAAACTTATGATGAGGGTGGCCTTGGTCCGATGAACTTATTTGATATTATAAGTGCAGGGAGTTGCAAATTATATTGGAAATTGTGCAACAAAGAAGGTCTATGGGATTATTTATATCTAAAAAGCACTGTTCTAAAAAACCCGCCTAGGCTCCGCCTAGGTACGCATAGGCTTGAGGCTTGGGAGAAACGCACCGCCTTAAGATTTTGACGCCTTATGCTTGGTAAAACCCTTAAGGCATACTTTTTCTCTAAAAACAACAATGATTTAGTGAAACGATATCGCCTTTTAAAGATTTTTTTGCAAACCGGACCATTATCTCATCCAAAATAATCAAATAGTATTTTTATTTGCAAATATTCAGACATATTTTTATGATATGTACAATTTTAGTATTTTAATAGCCTTGTTATGGTTAAAAAATATTAAAATATATTAAAAAGGCCTAAACGCCTTTTCACGCCTTTTTACGCCAAGGCCCGCCTAGGCTTCTAAGGCTTAAGGCTTGGCCTCCCCGCCTCGATCACGCCCCGCATTTTTTAGAACCTTGCTAAAAAGTATAAATCCAATCTCTAGTTTGTCTAGAATGCTTCACAAACCATTAAAATAATTAAATAAGTGTATGAAATTTCATTTGATAAGATTACTTCTAGCAATAATTCTTTGGTCTGGAAACCATCAGTTACAGGAGAATTCAGTTTTGCATCAGGAGTGAAAGTGTGTAGGAATAAAATCCTATAGCTCAATCATTATAGTAACTTTGGAGTAAGTACTGTCCCTAAAAAATATCCATTTTTTCATGAAAATTAATTCAAAATGTAGTGCCTATTGACAAAGAAATCCAGAAGCTAGGCATTCACTTAACATCAAGGTGAAGGTGTTGTTTTAAAAGTTAGAAATCTATAGACCACTGTTTCTTAAGTGGTTCAGTTTCAATGTCAATGTGGCAGTGGTTCGGGAGGATGTTTGAAGTTAATATCAACCTTAATTCTCCTAAAGCCATGATAATAGCTTGGTGGATCAAGAACTCTAAAGAATAGTTTAGGAAATGCCTTTTATACCTTGTTCCTCTAATCAATTTTTGGGAATTATGGAAATCTAGGAATGATGGAATGTTTGAAGGGGTGGTAATCACTGATCACAAGATTATCTTTGAAATCTTAGCAGTGACTTAAGACACTATAAGTAGTTTATCATTTAAAAGTAGACCTAAAAATTAGGATAATGAGATTCTTTACTACCTTAACATCAAAGTTCATAACCTTATTCCTAATTTTAAGGTTATAAGATGATTAAAACCTACTCCAAACTTTTGGAAGTTGAATGTTGATGGTGCTTGAAAAGGGAACCCTGGACTTAATGGGATAAGGGGAATAATTAGAGATGGGCAAGGAATGTTTTCAGGGAGTTTCAATGGATTTATAAGTTACTAAAATATTCTAAATACAGAGGTGGAATGTCTCCATAGATGTATTCAATTATGCATTACTTTGGTCTTGCCTAATGTCATCACGGAATCTGATTCAAAAGTTCTATATAGTCTTAACAAATGGAAGCCTCCATGTAAGATTAAAGAAGCTGTTACAGAAATTCAAAAATTATTGCAAGTCTATGGATACAATATCAATCACAATTTGAGGGAATCAAACACAGTTGCTGATTATATCGCTAACTATGCCATTTCAACTCAATCATCTAATAGCTACCTAGATTTCCAGAGTACGCAATTTTTAGCAAAAGGGTGTCTTAAGGTTGATACACTTGGCATTCCTAATGTTAGAATTAAATAGTCTATTTTGTAATGGGATTGTTTATAAGATCCCAAATTTATGCTTTTCACAAAATTGATCTATTGGGCTCAACGATCGATTTTATTTTATTTTAGTTCTCGAGCTTATACATGCCATGTAGGAGAGGTCATTTCTCCTAATTTAATTTGATAAAATGTGTGGGGGTACTGTTTCTCTTCCATAAAGAAAATATCTACTTTAGCTTTTTAATGAGATAAAATAAATTTTTTCGCCCTTGATGTTAGCAAAACTTCCATCATTTTCTCTTGAAACAATGCTCTTATCTTTTAATTCATCAACAAAGGCTAAAAGATTCAAAAATAGACATCATCAAAATTCAAGTTTTTGTTAAAGAGGGTAGTTCCTTGAGCTTCCAAAGCAAATAAAAATTCATTTTATCATTTACAAGTGCTACCTCATCTAAAAATTCATAATGTTCTTTTTCAATAGTTTGAACCTTTTTCAAAAGAGTTTCATATTATTCTTTCAAAATATTTGTTGAATCCATATCAACTTTTGAAAAATCTTTTTTCAACAACTTAATCTTCTCACACAGGTGAGCATGGTCAACTTGAAGTTGATTAACAGGGACTGCTTTAAGTTATAAATTAATGTTTTTATTATTATAAAATTTTATATTAGAGGACAATTTTTTTTCGTAAGTCCGAGTGATTTTTCATAGAGTCACCATACTTAAATTCAAGAGTTCAGGAGACTTGTTCGTAAAATTCTTCCTCACTAGATTAATTTTCTTTTTCAGGGAAAGAATGACAAACAAAATCATATGGAGAAACAAAATTGTTAAAATTATGACCAATATTATTCATAGGATCATCTTCAAATATATCTCATTTATTTTCGAAAAGATGATTATTAGTAAAATCAGACAAAGTAACAAGTCTGATAAAATTATTTTTTTCTCCAATAGAAAATCTTCAAAAATTTCCATAGAAAATTCTATTTCCACACACTAGATCTACCTCAAGGTGATTAAACCTACAAAAGTGAGGTCTAACTCTGATATCGGTTGAGAGTGTGTTAAGCAAAAGAAATTGAGATCAAAACTACCCAAATTAAAATTATTACCAAAATTAAGGTAATATTTTCCTTTAATCAAAATTCGGGGGAAAAACTTATCCTAGTGTCTAAGTGATAATAACATGATTTAAAAAATAATTATTTGTTAACAATTTCTCATTTAACATAAAAAGGAATCAATTTGAGGAATAGTAAATCATGAAATTGAGATGTTATTTACATAAAGGGGGAAATGACTTAAAAACTCTAACCTCTCCTAGAATAAATAATGCACAACCTCCACAATCGACTTTTCCACCTTTTCATAGGAAAAGCAAGCACAAATCTCTCTCCGATCAGTTGCCACATCATATGTTTCAACTTTCATTGATAATGTCATGTTTTAACCAATCTTAAAATCTTCTTTTTATTTGAATTGAAATTTGTGTTCTAATGGTACAAGTGAGAAGTCACCAATGAAATTTCAAATTTTTTAGGATGTGAGATTCCTAAAGTTTGATGAACTATATAAAAGTATTTGGCTAGTTAAAATAGACTCACAAGCAATTTTATATATAGAATATTTAACGCCTCTCCAAAAAACCCGAAAAATATTTGTTTAAGCCTTGGGAGGAAGTAATAAAACTTGAAATGAGTTTAAATAACAATAACAATAAGAATATCTCGTGAACACTCCAAGAACTCGATGTAAATCTTTAATGAATAGTAGTTTTCAGCATATATTATTCTCTTTTAAAAACTTTAGATTTTGTAAAATCGACCTTTACTTTGTTTGTGGGAAAAATAAGACCTTATGTATCCAATAACTCATAAATGAACTTGTGGACAAAAGATTTCTTACGATAGGAGATGATGTAGATTGCACAAAGTTCGAGGACAAATAGTTCTTAAAATGGGTGTCAGATTCCTTTATTTATCATCTTTGTAACCAACGATGCCTCGTCGAAGGATTTTTTTGTCTTAAAAAATCCTTCATTCGCTACAACAAATGTGGTTGCGATTGTGGCCATATTTTTCACCATTGAGTTTTACACATTGTTAGCGGCCAATGAATTTTTACTTCACTGCAATGAACCAAGATAAGTTTTTTAGAAGTTTTTAAATTTAAAGACAAGTATTTAAAATACACAATATTCCTTTTTAAAGTATGTTAATATAAGAAAACTACATGGCATAGTTTAACACATTTTCCAATTTTAAAAAAAATCCAATTTTAGTTATGTAAAATTATAGGTGTTATAAGTCATCTAATTACTTTAACTTTATCCTAAAGAATAATTCTCATTGTTCATGGCGTGACGTAGCTCTTAGATGAAGATGAAAAGGTTATATCTTGAAATCTTATACATGAAGTTTTTTGAACATCCTATGATACAAGCCAAAGCAATTTGGTAATGGAATAAGACAATTATAAAGTTGAGGCCCTTGAGCATACCTGTGATCTTACACATAGTAATCTATAATCCAAATGGTCACTTAAAATCAAATATGAGGTGGTCAAATGACTCAACATCAACTCCATCAATGTCATTAAATATCGAACATGTCTTGAAAACATCATTCTTGTATCTAAATATAGAGGAAATGTTCACATTTTCATCGAATATTGGTATCTTAACAAAAATTATACCATATATGAATATCAACTTCTGAATATTGATATGATCCTGGATAACACTACTAAGAAGTCATTCAAATCTTTTATACATGGTTTTATCAGTTATTACCAAATCAAGATGCATCCTAATCATTTTTAGAAGACTGCATTCTTCATGACATGGGGAACCCACTAAAATATCTTTTTTTTTTCTAAAGAATGTTTCGGATACATACTAGAGATAATGATCTTGGTTGATCTTATTCATAAATATGTTGAAGTTTATAAAAGGATATAATCATGAATCCAAGGATCGAAAATATCATGTTCTAGATTTTTAAAATCTCTTAGAGCACCTCTACTAACATCAGATGTTGATTAATCCATTCAAATTTGTCTTTGGTGTCACTTAGGGTAAACTACTTGGCTTCATGGTTGGAAATTAATGAATTAAGGCCGATTCATCTATGGTTTGTATCATTATCAACATAACACAATCTCGAATGGAGAATAATATATGTGGTTTCCTAGACAAACTTCAATATCTAAGTTGATTCATCAATTAGGCCACAATTTTTTCCAAGCCCATATTTGAATTGCTACATAAAGTCTTAGATAAATCTGGAATCAAAATTCCAAAAAGGTTTTGAAAATATTAAGAGATATATATGTTATCGCACTGTCTAAGATCTTTGAATTAGGAAAAAATAATAGGTTATTGAGGATGAAGTGTTAAAAAGGTTAATTGTGGAAGGGATCTAAATATTTTTCCTTGAACTAGATTTTAACAAAAGTGATTTGGTTTTTAATTTGCGGAAATAACTTTCAAATTAACCAAATAAATTAAACGTATATGTATAAGAGATACCCTTAATGAGATTTTAAGGAATGCAAAACTAGTCAATACCTAGATTACCAATTATATTTTCTCTGGGATAAAAAGATAACTCAGGGTCCTCTTGTAAGAAGTCATGATAGGTTTAAAGAAGTCTTTGATTGCTTTCTTCATAATTGAATGAAAACCTAAATATGATGCGCTATTAGGTAGGGATTGTAGCCATTCTAAAATTGAATTCCTTTTCCATGCATTATAAATTATTGATATTGAAGGGGAGCATAACAATTAAAAAAGTAGAGGCAAGACCTGCAACCATTCCACATGAGTTCAAATTGCATTGAGGCTCAATAATACTGACGATAATGTGGATTTAGTTAAAGGGGATGCAATATGTGTTGGCTTAGTTGAATAGTATTGGGAATATTTTATCATTGATATATTTAGAAAAATATTTGATGAACAAGTCAACCATGGATGCAAATGGAGAACCTGGAGAGAGTTGGGAAGGGCTTCACTACCCAGTTGTTTCTTGCCAAATGAGGGGTGTGTAACTCTATTTATAGGAGTTGATTTACCACCTCCCGTGCATTGTTCATGTGTTTATTGATACGGATGATGTGAATGAATATTTTTTGAAGGTGGACAACTGGTAGTCCATTGCTGATGTGTAAGGTGTCATGTCCTTCTAGAGTCATGCTGAGGTTAATAAGTTGCGACTTCTGAGGTACCTGGTCACGACCTTCTGAGGTAGTCTGTGCTTAGGAATCGTAGCCTTTGAGATCATATGTCGTTGTCTTGTGTGTTTAAAGGAAAATGGCGTGGAATTCATGTCTTGGTTATGTATCGGGATATGGCGTTATTATAAGTCGAGGCCTTTTGCTGGTACTTGAGCATATCTTCATGTGCTTGTGTGGGCTTTCATGCCACGTGTTTCTTATCCATTAGAAAATATGTTTTGGGTATAATAGGGATCCTCCCCATGGAGAATATCAGTAAATTACTCTTAATAAAGTTTCAAGTTATAGGAAGAAAGATCCAACAGATAAATGGGGTAACTTCCTCTATAAAGAACAATTAACATAATCGCAAGGGTCAAATGAATAAGAGTTGTTAAACTCGCTTGCATACCTAGAGGAGTTTAATGTCTCCATTCAAGATTCATTATTATGGGTTCCAATAATGACTGTTGATTAACTTACGTTAGCTTTAAACTAATCATTAAATACTACTATTTTTTTTTTACTAAATTTCTGTGCGAATATAAATATTTCTTGGCATGTGATTAAAATTTGATACTTGAACTAGATCGTAGCTGAGTAGAGAACATATTACCAATAAATATTATATCAAATTAACAATATCCATAGAGGATGGGATGTGAAATCAATGCTAATATCAAGGAAGAGACCATAAGGTTACTAAGATATGATTTATCCAAATAGCGAGGTACTTCTAGTGGTTTTCAAATGTAGTCCTGATAGTAAAAAAACTATAGGAAAATTAAGAGTATGTATGGGGTTTATAAATTTAAACATTTCCTTACCAAATTATGAGTATAAAATGCCCATATTAGACCTTTTGGTTGATAGTTTAGAGGGACATCAAGTTGTCTATCATGGATGAGAATTTTGAGATATGACATGGATTATTTTTATTAATCCTAAAGGTAACATGTCCTTTATTCCTTCACTTTCTTGGAGTCGAGTTCAAATGCATTTTATCTTCCTATGATGAACCCAAGCATCATAAAATTACCATTAATAGGCTTATTTCAGTAATTATAATAATACTATTCATATTCCGTAAGGGCGAGATATGGGTATATCTCTCGACTATAGTAACATGGGTGGGTGTAGGCATTATGAGTATGTGCAGGGCTAATGATAATTGGGCTGACTGGTTATAGTGACATGTTGTGCGTGGAACATCATGAGTATGTGCAGGGCTAAGAAGTCAGGCTGACTCAGAATAGTGATAGAAATGGGTGTGATGTTTTGAAACTTAAGCGCGCCACGAGAATGTGTAGGACCACTAAAAAGGTTGAATGGCTATAGTGACGTCGCACTAACAAGAATAATTAATTAATTAGGTTGAGTAAGATTAAGGTTTAGATCTAGTTCACTATTGTAATTACATAATTGGACTTGAATAATGGGGTGTCTTAGTTATGTGGGTAGTTAGTATGGTTTTACTTTACTCGCATATTTATATATCATTTTAATTTAAAATACTTTATTGCAATATTTATCCCACATGATGCTTATGTCCGGACTCATAGGTACTAATTGGGAGGAGTAACTAGTGTTCATGTTATGGGATCTAACCCATTGCGTTGACTAATATTTCAGGTATAGTTGCTAGATTAACATTTCATGTTGTGCGAGGTGTTAGTGCCTCTCACGGGGTCGTTTGGGGGGTGTTTCGGGGTTTCGCCCTCTAACGGCATGTTTATATTTTTAATCCTGAGTTTAGGTATTTTCAAATTATCATCGTGCTCTCAAACTGCGGGTCCTGTAACCACGCGTCACTTCCTACGAGTTACTTTGGTCTTGCGCGAGGTGTTGGTGCCTCTCACAGGGCCGTTTGGGGGGTGTTTCGGGGTTTTGCCCCTAATGACATGTTTATGTTTTTAAGCCTCAGTCTAGGTATTTTCAAATGATTCCCTTGCTCTCAAAACGGGGGTCCCGTGAACAAAAGGTCAGTTTTTACGAGCTGTATTGGTCCCATATGAGGCATTGGTGCCTCTCACGAGGCCATTTAGGGGGTATTTCGGGGTTTCTCCCTCTAACGACATGTTAATGTTTTAAGCCTAAGTCTAGATCTTTTCAAATTATCACCGTGAACTCAAATAGTGTGTCCCTTGACCATGCGGTCAGTTCCTACGAGTTACATTGGTCTCGCGCGAGTTGTTGGTGCCTTTCACGGGGCTATTTGTGGGGTGTTTCGGGGTTTTGCTCTCTAACGACATGTTTATGCTTTTAAGCCAAAGTTTAGATATTTTCAAATTATTGCCGGGATCTCAAGTCGGGGGTCCTGTGACCACGCGGTCAGGTTCCTCCAAGATAAAAAGTCCCCATGCAAGGTGTTGGTGCCTCTCATGGGGCCGTTTCGGGGGTGTTTCAGGGATTCACCTTCTAATGCCATGTTTATGTTTTTAATTATCAGTCTAGATAATCTCAAATTATCGTCCTTCTCTGAAATCGGAGGTCCCGTGACTACACAGTCAATTCCTACGAGTTACATTGGTCCCCTATGAGGTGTTGGCGCCTCTCATGGGGCTGTTTGGGGGGGGGGGGGGTGTTTCGGGGTTTTGTCGTCTAATGATATGTTTTGTACCTAAGTCTAGATATTTTCAAATTATCGTTGTGTTCTCAAAACAGGGGTCACGTGACCACCCGATCAGTTCCTATGAGTTCCATTGGTCCCGTGCGAGGTGTTGGTGCCTTTCATGGGGCCGTTTGGGGGGGGGGGGGGGGGGTATTTTGGGGTTTCGCCCTCTAATCATCGTGCTCCCAAAAGTGGTGGTCCCGTAACTACTCAGTGATTTTCTATGAGATGCATTGGTTCAGTGCGAGGCGGCAGTGCCTCTCACGAGGCCGTTTGTGGGGTGTTTTGGGATTTATAAATTTAATGACGTGTTTATGTTTTCAAGCCTATGCTTAGATATTTTAAAATTATTGCTGCGCTCTTAAATAGGGGTCTCGTGACCACGTAATCAGATCCTACGAGTTGCATTGGTCCTGCGCGAGGTATTATTGCCTCTCACGGGGATGTTTGTGGGGTATTTCGGGGTTTCGTCCACTAATGGCATGCTTTTAGCCTAATTCTAGATATTTAAAAATTATCACCGTGCCCTCAAACCGGGGATCCCGTGACCACGCGATCAGTTCCTACGAGCTGTATTGATCCTGTGCGTTGTGTTGGTGCTTATCACGAGCAGTTTGGGGGGAGTTTCAGGGCTTCGCCCTCTAATGACATGTTTATGTTTTTAAACCTAAGTATAGATAGTTTTAAATAATCAATGTGCTCTCAAATCGGTGGTCCTGTGACCACATGATTAGTTACTATGAGCTGCAATGGTCCCGTGCGTGGTGTTGGTGCCTCTTACGGGGTTGTTTGGGGGGTGTTTCGGTGTTTCTCCCTATAATGGCAAGAATTTAATCCTAACTCTGGATATTTTCAAATTATCATCGTGTTCTCAAATCGGGGGTCCCGTGACCACACGGTCAGTTCTTGTCCTGTGCGAGGTGTTGGGGCCTCTCACGGGGCCGTTTCGGGGTGTTTTGGGGTTTCGGGGTGTTGTTAAGTGTAAGTCTGGATATTTTCAAATTATCACCGTTCTCTCAAATCGGGGTTCCTATGACCATGCAGTAAGTTTCTACGAGCTACATTAGTCCCGTACGAGGTGTTGGTGCCTCTCATAGGTCAGTCTGTATGGTGATTCGGGATTTTACCCTATAATGACATGTTTTTAAGCCTAAGTCTAGATTTTTTCAATTTATTGCCGTTCTCTCAAACCAGGGTTTCCGTGACCACGTGGTCAGTTGCTACGAGTTACATTGGTCCCGTGCGAGGTGTTAAGGCCTTTCACGGTGTTGTTTGGGGGGTGTTTCGTGGTTTCGCCCTCTAACAACAAGTTTATGTTTTTAATCATAGGTCTAGATATTTTTAAATTATCGCTGTGCTCTCAAATTGGGAATCTCGTGATCACGCGGTCAGTTCCTACGAGTTATATTGGTCCGGTACGAGGTGTTAACGCCTCTTACGAGTCCATTTGGGGAGTATTTCGGGGTTTTGCCTCAAACGATGTGTTTATGTTTTGAAGCATCGGTCTAGATATTATCAAATTATTATCGTTCTTTTAAACCAGGGCACCTGTGATGACATGACCATTCGATTAGTTCTTACGAGCAACATTATCCCATGCGAGGTGTTGGTGCCTCTCACGGTGCCGTTTGGGGGGTGTTTCGGGGTTTTACCTGCCCTCCATTGACTTGTTTTTAAGCCTAAGTCTAGATATTTTCAAATTATAGCCGTGGTCTCAAACCGGGGGTCCCATGACCACGCGATCTGTTACAACGAGCTGTATTGGTCCCGTGCGAGGTGTTGGTGCCTCTTTGTTTTTTTTTGGCCAGGGGGTGTTTCGGGTTTTTTCCCTCTAACGACATTTGTATGTTTTTAATCCTACGTCTTGATATTTTTAAATTATCATCGTGCTTTCAAATCGGGGGTCCCGTGACCACGTCGTCAGTTCCTAAGAGTTTCATTAGTCCCGTACGAGGTGTTCGTGCCTCTTATGTGGCCATTTGGGGGGGGGGGGGTGGGTGTTTCGAGGATTCGCCCTCTAACAACATGTTTATGTTTATAAGCCTAAGTATAGATATTCTCAAATCATCGTTGTTCTTTCAAGACGGGGGACCCATGATCACACGGTCAGTTCCTACGAGTTACATTGGTCCCGTGCGAGGTGTTGGTACCTCTCACGGGGCCATTAGGTGATTTTTTGGGGTTTCTCCCTCTAACGGCATGTTTTTAAGCCTAAGTGTAGATACTTTCAAATTATCATTGTGCTTTTAAAAACAAGGGTCCCATGACCATGCGGTCAGTTCCTACGAGCTTTATTGGTCCCTTACGAGGAGTTGGTGCTTCTAACGGGGTTGTCTGGCGGTGTTTTTGGGTTTTGTCCTCTAACAGCATGTTTATGTTTCTATGCCTAAGTCTAGATATTTTCAAATTATAGCCATGATTTCAAATCGGGGGTCTTGTGACCACGCGATCAGTTCCTACGAACTGTACTGGTCTTGTTCGACATGTTTTATATCCTAAGTCTAAGTATTTTGAAATTATTATCGTTCTCTGTAACTGAGGGTTCCCTAACCACGCGGCCAGTTCCTACGAGCTCAATTGGCCCCATGCGAGGTGTTGGTGCCTCTGACGGGGGCATTTGGGTGGTGATTAGGCATTTCACCCTATAACGACATGTTTTTAATCCTAAGTTTAGATATTTTCAAATTATCGCCGTGCTCTCAAACTGCAGGTCCCGCAATCACGTGGTCAGTTCCAATGAGTTGCATTGGTCCCTTGCGAGGTATTGGTGCCTCTCACAGGGCCGTCTGTGGGGGTGTTTTGAGGTTTCTCCCTCTAACGATATGTTTATGATTTAATCCTAAGTATATATATTTATAAATTATTGTTGTGTTCTCAAACCGATGGTCCCATGACAACACGATCAGTTCCTACGAGTTGCATTAGTCCTGTGCAAGGTGTTGGTTCCTCTCAAGGGGCCATTTGGGAGTGTTTCGGCGTTTCGCCCTCTTACGACATGTTTTTAAGTCTAAGTCAAGATATTTTTAAATTATCAGTGCTCTCTCAAACTGGGGTTCCCATGACCACACCGTCAGTTCCTACGAGCTACATTGGTCCCGTGCGAGGTGTTGGTACATCTCACGGGTCAATTTGGGTAGTGATTAAGGGTTTTGCACTCTAACGGTATTTTTTTAAGCTTAAGTCTAGATGTTTTTAAATTATCACCGTGCTCTTAAATTGGGGGTTGGGTTACCACACTGTCAGTTGCTATGAGTTACATTGGTCCCATGCGAGGTGTTGGTGCCTCAAACGATGCCATTTGAGGGAGTGTTTCAGAGTTTCGCCCTTTAACAACATGTTTTTTTATCCTAAGTCTAGGTATTTTAAAATTATCGTCGTGCCCTCAAACCGGTGGTCCTGTGACCACACAGTCAGTTCCTACGAGTTGCATTAGTTCCATGCGAGGTGTTGGTGCCTCTTAAGGTACTGTTTGGGGGGTGTTTCGCGGTTTTGTCCTCTAACGACATGTTTATGTTTTTAAGCCTAAATCTAGATATTCTCAAATTATCATCATGCTTTGAAATCAGGGGACATGTGACCACGTGGTCAGTTCCTATGAGTTATGTTGGTTTCGTGCAAGGTGATGGTGCCTCTCAAAAGGCCGTTTGGGAGGTGTTTCATTGTTTTTCCCTCTAACGACATGTTTTTAAGCCTAAGTATAGATATTTTCAAATTATCATCGCGCTCTCAAAACGGGGGTCCCGTGACCACTCGATCAGTTCCTACGAGCTCCATTAGTCCCGTAAGAGGTGCTGGTGCCACTCACGGGGCCGTTTGGGGGTATTTTTGGGTTTTTCCCTCTAATGACATGTTTATGTTTTCAAGCCTAAGACTCGATATAATCAAATTATATTCATGCTCTCAAACCAGGGGTCTCGTGACCGCACGATCAATTCCTACGAGTTGCATTGGTCCCGTGCGAGGTGTTGGTGCCTCTCACGGGACCGTTTTGAGGGTTTTTCTAGGTTTCGCCCTCTAACGACATGTTTTTAAGCCTAAGTCTAGATATTTTGAAATTATCATCGAGCTTTATAACTGTGGGTTCCCTAACCACACGACTAGTTCTTACGGGCTCAATTGGTCCTATGCGACGTGTGGTGCCTCTCACGGAGCCGTTTGGGTGATTATTCCATGTTTGTAAACCTAAGTCTAGATATTTTGAAGTTATCGCTGTGCTCTCAAACCGGGGGGCCCGTGACCACGTTCTCAGTTCCTACGAGCTGCATTGGTCCCGTGCTAGGTGGTGGTGCCTCTCACGGGGCCGTTTGTGGGGTGTTTCGAGGTTTCGCCCTCTAACGACATGTTTATATTTTTAATCCTAAGTGTAGATATTTTCAAATTATCACCGTGCTCTCAAAGCGGGGGTCCCATGACCTCAGGATCAGTTCGCACAAGCTGTATTGATCCCGTGCGAGGTGTTGGTGCCTCTTACGGGGCCATTTGGAGCGTGTTTGGGTTTTTTCCCTCTAACGAAATGTCTATATTTTCAAACCTAAGTCAAGATGTGACCAAATTATCGCCATGCTTTCAAACTGGAGGACCTGTGACCAAGCATTCAGTTCTTACGAGTTACATTGGTCCCGTTCAAGGTGTTGGTGTCTCTCACAGGGCCATTTGGGGAGTTTCGGGGTTTCGCCCTCTAACGGTATGTTTTTAATCCTAAGTCTAGATATTTTCAAACTATCACCATGCTCTAAAATTGAGGGTTCTGTGACCATGCGCTCAGTTCCTACGAGCTTGATGGGTCCCGTGAGAGGTGTTGCTACCTCTCACGTGGCCATTTGGTGGTGTTTCGGGGTTTCTCCCTCTAACGACATGTTTATGTTTTTAATCCCATATATTTTCAAATTTTCACCATACTCTGAAACTGAGGATCCCGTCACCACGTGTCAATTATTATGAGTTGCATTGGTTCCGTGTGATGTGTTGGTGCCTCTTAACAGGCTGTTTGGGGGGTATTTCGAGGTTTCGACCCCTATCGACATGTTTATGTTTTTAAGCCTAAGTCTAGATTTTCTAAAATTATTGCTGTGATTTCAAATCGGGGGATCGGTTACCACGCGGTCAGTTCCTACGAGTTAAATTGATCCAGTGAGAGGTGTTGGGGCATCTCACGGGGTCGTCTAGGGGGTTTTGGGGTTTCGCCCCCTAACGACATGTTTTTAAGCCTAAGTCAAGATATTTTCAAATTATCGCCATCCTCTCAAAAGGGGGGACCCGTGACCATGCGGTCAGAGGCATTGGTCCTGTGCGATGTGTTGGTGCCTGTCACGTGGCCGTTTGGGGTATGATTGAGGGTTTCTCCCTCTCACGACTTGTTTATGTTTTTAAGCTATGTGTAGATATTTTTCAATTATCATCGTGCTCTTAAACTAGGGATCCCGTGACAACGCAGTCAGTTCTACGGGCTGCATTGGTCCCGTGCGAGGTGTTGGTGCCTCTCACGGGACCATTTGGGGGATGATTCAGGGTTTCGCCCTCTAACATGTGTTTAAGCCTAAGTCTAGATATTTTCAAATTACCATCATATTCTCAAATTGAGGGTCCCATGACCACGCGGTCAGTTCCTACGACCTGCATTGGTCCTGAGCGAGGTGTTGGTGCCTCTCACGGGGCTATATGACGGGTGTTTTGGGGTTTCTATCTCTAATGACATATTTATGTTATTAAGCCTAAATATAAATATTATAAAATTATCATCTTTCTCTCATACCGAGGGTCCCATGACCACGCGATGAGTTCTTACGAGTTATATTGGTCCCGTGCGAGGTTTTGGTGCCTATCTCTGGGCTGTTTGGGGGGTGTTTCAGGTTTTTCCCTCTAACGTTATATTTTTAGGTCCAAGTCTAGATATTTTCAAATTATTACCGTGTTCTCAAATTGAAGGTTCCGTGACCACGTGGACAGTTCCCCTCGTACTGTGTTGGTCTCGTGTGAGGTGTTGGTTCCTGTCGACGGGCTCTTTTGTGGGTGTTTCAGGGTTTCTCTATCTAACGACATCTTTACGTTTTTAAGCCTAAATATAGATATTCTCAAATTTCACCGTTTTTTGAATTGTAGGGTCCTGTGATAACGCGGTCAATTCCTATGATTTACATTGTTCCCATGCCAGGTGTTGGTGCCTCTCACTAGGCCGTTTGTGCGTGTTTCAGGGTTTCGCCCTCTAAAGGTATGTTTATGGTTTTAATCCTAAGTATAGATATTTTCAAAGTATCGTCGTGCTCTCAAACTGGGGGTCCCGTGACCGTACGATCAGTTCCTATGAGTTGCATCGGTTATGTGCAAGGTCCTCTTATGGGGTAGTTTGGGTGATGTTTTGGGTTTTCGCCCACTAGCGACATGTTTATGTTTTCAAGCCTAAGTCTAGATATTTTCAAATTATCATAGTGATCTCAAACCGAGGCTCTCGTGACCACGCGATCAGTTCCTACGAGCTGCATTGGTTCTGTACGAGGTGTTAGTGTCGCTTATAGGGCCATTTGGGGGATGTTTCGGGGTTCGGCCCTTTAGCATGATGTTTATTGTTTAAAGCCTAACTCTAGATATTCTCAAATTATCATTGTTCTTTCAAACTGGAGGACCCATGACCACGCGATTAGTTCCTACGAGTTACATTGGTCCCGTGCGAGGTGTTGGTGCCTCTCACAGGGCCGTTTGGCGGGTATTTTAGGATTTCTCTCTCTAATGGCATCTTTAAATATTCTAAAATTATCATCGTTGTCTCAAAATGAGGGTCCCGTGACCACACGGTCAGTTCCAACGAGTTACATTGGTCCCGTGTGAGGTGTTGGTGCCTCTCACTGGTCAGCTTGGGTGGTGATTCGGGGATTCGCCCTCTAATGATATGTTTTTAAGCTTAAGTCTAGATGTTTTAAAATTATCTCCGTGCTCTCGAATTGGGGTTGGGTGACCACACTGTCAGTTGCTGCGAGTTACCTTGGTCCCATGCGAGATGTCGGTGCCTCTCACGATGCCTTTTGAGAGGGTGTTTTGGAGTTTTGCCCTTTAACGACATGTTTTTATCCTAAGTATAGATATCTTAAAATTATTGCTGTCATCTCAAGCCTGGGATTCCGTGACCCTACGATCAGTTCTTACGAGTTGCATTGGTCCCGTGCGAGGTGTTGGTGCCTCAAACGGGGCCGTTTGGGGGGGGGGGGGGAGGGAGGGTGTTTCTGGGTTTCACCATCGTACGACATGTTTATGTTTTTAATACTAAGTCTAGATATTTTAAAATTATCATCTTGCCCTCAAACCGGTGGTCCTGTGACTAGGGCTGTCAATGGACCGGGTCTGGACCCGGACCCGATCCGGACCCGACCAGAATTAACGGATCTGAGCAAATTTTATAGACCCGATTATCCAATTACCCGATTACCCGATTAGTTAATGGACCGGATCTGGATATACATGACTCCGATCCGATAAGGACCCGAACCGAATGTGTATATATATAATATAATAAATATATATATATTTATATATAATATTATATACATATATAATCTTACATATAGTTACTAAATATATATATAACTAACTTATATATATATATATAACAGTTTTACATACATATTTACATACATATATATATGTTTTATATAAAAACAGTTTTACATACATATTTACATACATATATATATATATATATATATATATATATATATATATATATATATATATATATATATATATATATATATATATAAACTATCTTATATATAAAAATAATATATATATATATATAAACTAAACAGTTTATATATATGTATATATATAAAAAACAGTTTATATAAAAATAATATATATATATATATAAACTATCTTATATATAAAAATAACAGTGTATAAAAACAGTTTATATAAAAACAGTTTATATATATGTATATATATAAAAAACTGTTTATATAAAAACAGTTTATACACTGTTATTTTTATATATAAGATAGTATACAAAAAACAGTTTATATAAAAACAGTTTATACACTGTTATTTTTATATAAAGATAGTTTATATATATGTATATATATATAAAAACAGTTTATATAAACTATATATATATATATATATATATATATATATATAATCGGGTCGGGTATTCGGGTCGGGTCTCCGGGTCCTTAACGGATCCGGGTCTGGATCCATTTTCTGAGACCCGTCGGGTAATCGGGTAAGACCCGATCCGTTAAAAATATACCCGGATCGGATTTGGATATACTCAGACCCGATCCAGACCCGACCCGTTTACACCCCTACCTGTGACCACGTAGTCAGTTCCTACGAGTTGAATTGGTTCCATGCGAGGTGTTGGTGCCTCTTACGGTACCGTTTTTTTTTTTGGGGGGGGGGGGGGTTTCGTAGTTTCGCCCTCTAATGACATGTTTATGTTTTTAAACCAAAGCCTGTATATTCTCAAATTATCATCGTGCTATAAAACCGGGGGACCTGTGACCACGCGGTCAGTTGCTACGAGTTACATTGGTCCCGTGCAAGGTGTTGGTGCCTCTCACAAGGTCGTTTGGGGGGGTGTTTCGGTGTTTTCCCTCTAACGGCATATTTTTAAGCCTAAGTATAGATATTTTCAAATGATTTCTATGCTCTCAAAACGGGGGTACCATGACCACGCGATCAGTTCCTACGAGCTGCATTAGTCCCATGAGAGGTGTTGGTGCCTCTCACGGGGCCGTTTGGAGGGTATTTCTGAGTTTTTCCCTCTAACAACATGCTTATGTTTTTAAGCCTAAGTCTGAATGTATTCAAATTATATTTTTGCTCTCAAACCTGGGGTCTCGTGATCGTACGATCTGTTCCTATGAGTTGCATTGGTCACGTGCAAGGTGTTGGTGCCTCTCACGGGACCGTTTGATGGTTTTTTCTAGGTTTCGCGCTCTAACGACATGTTTTTAAGCCTAAGTCTAGATATTTTGAAATTATCTCCATGATCTATAACCGTGGGTTCCCTGACCACACCGCCAATTCCTAGGGGCTCAATTGGTCCCGTGCGAGGTGTGGTGCCTCTCATGGAGCCGTTCGGGTGGTGATTCAGGGTTTTGCCCTCTAATGGTATGATTTTAAGCCTAAGTCTAGATATTTTTAAATTATTGTCGTGCTCTCAAAACGGGGGTCCCGTGACCACGTTGTCAGTCACTACAAGCAGCATTGGTCCCGTGCGACGTGTTGGTTTCTCTCATGGGGCCGTTTGTGGGGTGTTTCGAGATTTCACCCTCTAACGACATGTTTATATTTTTAATCCTAAGTGTAGATATTTTAAAATTATTGCTATGCTCTCAAATCGGGGGTCCCATGACCTCGCTATTAGTTAGTATGAGCTGCATTGGTCCCGTGCGAGGTGTTGGTGCCTCTTACAGGGCCGTTTGGGGCATGTTTTGAGTTTTTTTCCCTCTAACGAAATGTTTATGTTTTCAAGCCTAAGTCAAGATATTACCAAATTATTGTCATGCTTTCAAACTGGTGGACCCGTGACCAAGTGTTCAGTTCTTACGAGTTACATTAGTCCCGTGCTAGGTGTTGGTGTCTCTCACGGGGCCATTTGGGGTGTTTCGGGGTTTCACCCTCTAACGACTTGTTTTTAAGCCTAAGTCTAGATATTTTCAAATTATCATCGTGCTCTAAAATCGAGGGTCCCGTGACCATGCGATCAGTTACTAAGAGCCCCGTGCTAGGTGTTGCTACCTCTCACGGGGCCATTTGGTGGTGTTTCAGGGTTTTCCACTCTAACGACATGTTTATGTTTTTAATCCCAAGTCTTGATATTTTCAAATTATCACCATACTCTCAAACCAGGGATCCCGTGACCACGTGTTCAGTTATTACGAGTTGCATTGGTTCCGCACGAGGTGTTGGTGCCTCTTTCGAGGCTGTTTGGAGTGTGTTTCGGGGTTTCGCCCTCTATTGACATGTTCATGTTTTTAAGCCTAAGTCTAGATTTTCTCAAATTATTGTCGTGCTTTCAAACCGGTGGACCCGTTACCATGCGATCATTTCCTAAGATTTACATTGATCTCGTGCGAGGTGTTGGTGCATCTCACGGGGCCGTTTAGGGGGTTTTTGGGATTTCTCCCTCTAACGACATGTTTTTAAGCCTAAGTCTAGATATTATCAAATTATCACCATGCTCTCAAAAGGGGGACCCATGACCAAGCGGTCAGTTCCTAAAAGATGCATTGGTCCCGTGCAAGTTATTGGTGCCTGTTATAGGACCATTTGGGGGATGATTCAGGGTGTCGCCCTCTAACGACATGTTTATGTTTTTAAGCCTAAGTCAAGATATTTTCAAATTATCATCGTGCTCTTAAACCGGGGATCCCATGACAATGTAGTCAGTTCCTACGAGTTGCATTGATCCCGTGCGTGGTGTTAGTGCCTTTCATGGGACCGTTTGGGGGTTGATTCAGGGTTTCTCCCTCTAACAATACGTGTTTAAGCCTAAGTCTAGATATTTTCAAATTAACACCATGTTCTCAAACGAGTGGTCCTGTGAACATGTGGTTAATTCCTACGACCTGCATTGGTCCTGTGCGAGGTGTTGGTGCCTCTCACGGGGTTGTTTGACGGGTGTTTTGGGGTTTCTCTCTCTAATGACATCTTTATATTTTTAAGCCTAAATATAAATATTATAAAATTATGACCGTTCTCTTAAATCGAGGGTCCCATGACCACGCGATCAGTTCCTATGAGTTATATTGCTCCCATACGAGGTGTTGGTGCCTCTCATTGGGCCGTTTGAGGGGTGTTTTTGGGTTTTTCTCTCTAACGGCATGTTTATGTTTTTAATCCACTAGATATTTTCAAATTATCATTGTGCTCTCAAATCAGGGGTCTTGTGACCACGCAATGAGTTCCTTCAAGTTGCATTGGTCCCGTGCAAGGTATTGGTGCTTCTGACGGGGCCGTTTGGGGGATGATTAAGGAATTCGCCCTCTAATGGTATTTGTTTAGGACTAAGTCTTGATATTTTAAAATTATCATTATGTTATCGAGCTGGGGTTCCCGTGACCATGTAGCCAGTTCCTTCGAATGGCGTTAGTCCCGTGTGAGGTGTTAGTTCCTGTCAAGGGGCTATTTTACGGGTCTTTCAGGGTTTCTCTCTCTAATGGTATCTTTATGTTTTTAGGCAAAAATATAGATATTATCAAATTTTACCCGTTCTCTGAAATTGAGGGTCCCGTGACCACACGGTTGCTTCCTACGAGTTATATTGGTCCCGTGCGAGGTGTTGGTGCCTCTCACTTGGCCATTTATGGGTGTTTTTGGGTTTCTCCCTCTAATGGCATGCTTATGTTTTTAATCCTAAGTTTAGATATTTTAAAATTATCATCGTGCTCTCAAATTGAGGGTCCCGTGACCATGCGGTCAGTTCCTACGAGTTGCATCAGTCCTGTGTGAGTTCCTCTTACGGGGCCATTTTTGGGATGTTCCGGGGTTTCTCCCTCTAACGACATGTTTATGTTTTCAATCCTACGTCTAAATATTTTAAAATTATCATCGTGATCTGAAATCGAGGCTCTCGTGACCACGCGATCTGTTTGTACGAGCTGAATTGGTTCCTTGCGAGGTGTTGGTGCCTCTTATGGGGCCGTTTGGGCGGTGTTTCGGGGTTGCCCTTCTAACGTCATGTTTATTTTTTTTATGCCTAACTCTAGATATTCTAAAATTATCGTCCTTATTTCAAACTGGGGGAACCATGACCATGGGATCAGTTCCTATGAATTGCATTGGTCCCGTGCGAGGTGTTGGTGCCTCTCGCGGGGCTTTTTGGTGTATGGTTTGGGATTTCTCTCTAACGAAATCTTTATGTTTTTAAGTGGAAATATAAATATTCTAAAATTATCACCGTTCTCTCAAGCCGAGGGTCCCGTGACCATGCAGTTAGTTCCAACGGGTTACATTTGCCTCGTGCGAGGTGTTGGTGCCTCTCGCTGGGCCATTTGGGGGGATGTTTTGAGTTTCACCCTCTAACGGCATGTTTATGTTTTTAATCCTAAGTCTAGATATTTTCAAATTATATTTGTGCTCTCAAACTAGGGGTCCCAGGATAGCATGGTCAGTTCTACGAGTTGCATTGGTCCTGTGCGAGGTTTTGGTGCCTTTCACGGGGCCGTTTGGGGGGTGTTTCGAGATTTCGCCCTCTAATGGCATATTTTAAGCCCAAGTATAGATATATTCAAATTAATGTCGTGCTTCGTAACCAGGGGTTCCCTGACCATGCGGCCACCAGTTCCTACGAGCTCCATTGGCCCCGTCCGGGGTATTGGCACCTCTCACAGGGCCATTTAGGTGGTGATTTGGGGTATCGCCCTCTAACCACATGTTTTTAAGCCTAAGTCTAGATATTTTAAAATTATCACTATGCTCTCAAACTGGGGGTCCCGTGACCACGCGATCAGTTCCCACAAGATGCATTGGTCCCGTGCGAGGTGTTGGTGTCTCTCACGGGGCCGTTTGGGTGGTGTTTTTGGGTTTCACCCTCTAACGACATGTTTATGTTTGTAATCCTAAGTCTAGATATTTTCAAATTATCTTCGTGCTCTCGAACCGGGGGTTCCGTGATCATGCAGTCAATTTATAACAACTGTATGGGTCCCGTGCGAGGTGTTGGTTCCTCTTATGGGGTTGTTTGGAGGGTGTTTTGGGGTTTTACCCTCTAACGACATGTTTAAGTTTTTATGCCTAAGTCTAAATATTTTTAAATTATCACCGTGCCTTTAAATCGGAGGACTTGTGACCCCGCAGTTCTTACGAGTTACATTGGTCCCCTGCGAGGTGTTGGTGGCTCTCACCTGTGCTTCTACATGAGCACACAGTCCCCAACAATGGTGCAATTTTTATCGAGAGTGAATCGCGTCCTCGTTTCGAAGCACTGTCGTTGTTTTCGGTTCACCTCCTCAATGCAAAAAACTTGAACTATGACTACACTCTTTTAAGGGAGTATAATGGCCAGTCCAAGTATAAAAAATCCACAGGGAATGTTGAATAGATTTTAATTGATTTATTACTTCAAGAATAAAAATGTAAAAGGTGATGGGAGTGTAAATGGGAAAAAGGAGGAAAGTAAGACGTTAAATTGGATTAATAAAATGAGAGTCAGGATCACATCGCCACCATGGGCCAAACAATGCATAGTTAGAATTTCGGTTTGAAAATATTTAACCGAGCATTTTTATTTAATTATAAACATAACACTGTAACACCCCGCCTAATTAAATACCGGGTGGCCAGTCCCATACCAAATTAAAACAGAATATACAGTTGGTTCATTCTTAGCATCACTGTCGAAAACATTTACAACTCACCCAATACCCAATCAAGCTGGTGTTAAAAACTTTCCAAATTTAAATTTCAACAAAAACATTTTTAGTTTAAGAATAACACTACACACTTTATTCTACAAAACTGGTAACACAATAATAACACAAAAGAATTTAAGTGCAACTAGAATAAACATTCCCAAATAAGATAAATCCTATACAATAATTCCAACAATGTTAAATGTATTAAAAAGTCCAGAATACAATAGTATTTGACCTCAATAGAAATGATAACTGAATCCTTTGGGCGACATGCCCTAACTAAGAATACTGTGAATCAAAAAGATGATAAGCGTGTAAGCAAAACTTCCATAGCTCGTCACAATCAACTATGGTTGGCGTCCCTGCTGCTGGACACCTGATATATAGATACAATAGAAGAGAAAATATGCAAGGAAACGGGTCAGAGCCCGAATGTGTAGAGTATTTTTAAAACAGCAAGTATTTAACAAGTGCAATAAAGAATTTATTATGTACATGTTAGATCCAACTCTCACTTGCAATTCTCACCTCTCAACTAGCGTGCACACTTAACGTTTCCTATTAACCTCCTAGTTAATGGTTCCTCTTTTCTAGTCTCCACATTATAATTCCATTCCCATATCATAATCCCCGTATGTCCCATACCATACGTCACATTATTATTCATTTACATATCTCCTTTATGATTAGTTTCTCATTAACATGAATCATTATTCATTAATCTGAATCATTTCTCATTAATATGAATCGTTACTCATTATCATGAGTTAAGCTTTTCAATTCTATAAGAATAAACATTCATTAACTTAATTCCATTATCTTTCTCCGTTATCGACAATTATCACCGTAGATAGATTTAACCACAATATAAATCCATTTAGTCATTTAATCCATTATATATATATTCATATATAATACAACACCCCGAGTCACAGCTGCGGTGTAATGCGTTACTCTGCTATCATGTCCCATCATCGCAGGTCGCCGAATAGGGGACTAAAGGTTCGGTAAGATTCCACGAACCATAAACAACAACAAACAAATTGGAGGCGAACATAGTTCCCGTATCCATGGGTCACGCACATACTTACGCACCCACAGTCAGCGGACTTATCAACTCCCCGATAAGTCTTTCATAGACCTATGTTCTCGAGCGACAAATAAAAGATCCCATGGATTCATCAGGATATGACTGCCCTCACGCGCAAACCTCCCACCGATAGCAAGTAAGCTAGGTATGTCATACACATAAATCAACAATCAATCAAATAGGTATTATCATACCTAGAATATAATATCAATAAGGTAATTATCACTACCCTAAGATATTTCCCATACGTAGAATTTTATCTCTTTTAAATATCATATCTTTACTTCATAAATTAATTATCCTCGCATCCTATAACATCTCTCCACTACCGACGTCGTTAAGGTTCATGCGCGGAGCGTCTCGCAAAGCGAAATCCAAACAAGGAACCCCTCCAATACACTACTACTTAACTTTGTCGATCGAGGAGGTCCGACAACTACAACTATGCGATTGGGATAACCTTATATCTTCTTTCAACCAAAATGTGTTCCAAACTCCCATTTCTATCTAGGAGCCATACCACTACGCTCTTATAATTTAATTATTCTCGTATCCTAACATCACTCCACTCCCGACGTCGTTAAGGTTCATGCGCGGAGCGTCTCGCAAAGCGAAATCCAAACAAGGAACCCCTCCATTACACTACTACTTAACTTTGTCGAGCGAGGAGGTTTGTCAACTTTAAATACGTGATTGGGATAACCTCATACCCTAAGGCTACCCTCTCTTAATGTACAAGATTCAAATAGGCTTTTCCTCAACATATATTCAGTAAGAAGTCACTAATATCCTACTGGTCCATAACGTTATTTCTCCCGAACTACTACGAGTTTAGTTCTCCTTTATATTACGGTTAAAACCGATAGTTTCAAATCTCTTATAAACACATATTCTTTCACTTAGGATTAAACCCTCTTGTAAACCTAAGGATACCCAGATGTTATATCAAATCACCCCTACTGGTCCTATCATAATTCCTCATACATCCCTATTTGGAATTTAACAAATAAATCTAGCAACCCAAATTCATTTTCGGGGTTTCTAAACTACCCCAAAAATTATCCCGAACATCTACGACATTAATTGTAGCCGTAATTTTTTTCCAATTCCCGATTTGATTTCCGAGTTGATGATTTCAACCCGGAGCTGTCATCTTGTAAAAATCATATCAAATCGTAGAAAAATAAGAAAAATACGCGGTCGGCTCCCACGCGACCGTATCGAATATATCTACAACTTTCGTGTTTTGGACGAAAGCTAAATCATTTATCTTCTTGGCCGAAAATGACCCCAAAGGCTACGGGTTACTATTCATTATCTCTCCCAAAATCCCAAACTCCATTTTTCTCCATTTTTACACATTCAAACCTTCATATTAACCTCCAAAAGGAGTTATGATTATTTTTTCATGATATATCAACATATATGAACGATTTCCAATACTCTAAACATCCTAAAATCATCAAAGGATTAAAAGGCATGTTTATCTCCTCATTTTCATAAAATCATCAACATATCAACCTCAAGAACACATCAATGGTTTGCAGATTTTCTTCAACAGATACAAGGCTATTTCGTGGATTATTATCAACCTAAAACATGAGTTTAATTCCTATATTATTTCAGTTTTCCAGAAATCCATTTATTACTCCATTATTTCTTCCAAACAATAATAATCTTCTCTTTTCATATTATTCTAACATGGACAATATACAAACTGAATTTGCCATTATTAAACACTTGCCTTTCTTGTAGGTCTGATCCTTTGGTGTAGTTTATCACAGTTGGTTGTCCCTTCTCCGGTCAAACTCCGGTGGTGGTGAACCTTGGTTCTTGTTCTTCACCTTCCCAAGTGACTTTTCCCTTCCCAAGCACTCTTATTTTCTCTCTAGGAAGATGGCTGCTCTTATTTGTGAAGAGGAGATGAATAACTCCCATTCACTTAATCTACAAACACTTATAATAGTTCTAAATCCGAAATCACTATTCACCCCCTAGAAAAGTGACCAAAATGCCCTTTCGGGTTGTCTATCCATTTCCAAATGACCCGAGACTCAAAATTAACATCCAAATAGACTTTTCTGACTATTTCGAACTTTCCGGACGCAACTACGCAGTCGAAATGACTATAAGGTCGAAATAAAATAAAATTCCTTTTTAATTTAATAAACTAGTCCCGACACGTCCCATACTGCGTCTGACTAAAAATATAAATTACCGAATTTATATCATACGGTCATCTCAATGACATCAAATTCATATATTACCTAAATATCTTTAAGTAATATTCAGAATCATCCATATAAATATCCACCATCTGGATAAAACCCGAATGAATTAATTAATAACAAAATCTAATTAATCCATTAAATTAAAATATAACCCATTTTAAAAGTCATTTAAAAAATACGGGGTATTACATACTTCCCCCCTTATAACATAATTTCGTCCCGAAATTCAGGAATATAAGTCATACTGATAAGGTAAACTCCGAGTATAAATCTCACATCGCAAGAAATCCAAGATGTACCGCCCATACAGTACGTTAACAAAATCCCTATCGATGTTATACGCCAAGTCTCACCCTATAGTCTCAACTGAATCAAATTTAGACTTTTCCTAATCTTCCCTATACCGTCCTCGTGACAAACTTTGGGAAAACTGAGCCTCACACATTGAACAAATGAATCCTGAAGTTCCAACTACTTACCTTTTCACAATTTGAAAACTACTGCCATTCAATCATCCAGGGCGCCCATACACCCTGTCGTACCACTTTCAATATTAAAAGTTTCGCAAAGGTTATAAACTCATATACTAAAGACCTAACTTATTTCGACTCCCAACGGTTATTAGTTTCGTGCGTGGGGTGTCTCGCAAGCGAAATCCAAACAAGGAACCACCCCGATACACTACTTCCTAAAGTAGTCGGTCATCGAAACTCCTAAGGTCCTTAGTCAATAAAAAAAATTTGGTTTAAAAAATAATGTTAGTTTTATCGATTTTGAAAACAAAAATTTGGTTTTTATCGATTTCAAATAGGGTATACGCATCTACTCTCTTATAGAAGACAAGATGCAAACATATGCTCTCATATACCACAAGTCAATGCACGCCGATAGTCTCATCACACTCGAACATGCTCTGGGTAAGTAATCCCATGATACAAATCAAACCCACGTGATAACATGTAATATATATAGGTGTCCCTCACCCCTCAGTGAGTCTACGTAAATAACGATGCCATAGGCTAAGTTTAACAACCCTTTTTCCCTCACAATATCAATCAATACGCCTCATACTTCCTTAGATAGAAAACATACCCTCATTTGCGGGTGATGGTTGTTGAATCCCAATATTATAACTTTGCTCCGATGAGTCAAGAAAATTTTATCCCAAATATTTAGTTCTAGTTAACCACACTCCACTATATGCCCAAGCCTTTCAATATATTGCCTTCGTTAGGGAACATACACAATTCACGCATTTCAAGAACCTCTACTGATGATTCTCCTCAATTTTTTTTTCCAAAATGGGGGTGACCTCGACTACGGTCATCATACTCGAACATACTTCATAACCTCCTAAGTACGATCTCCGCTAACCATCCTATGGCCCTCAACTGCCATACTTCTTTGTTCGATTACTCCCGAACGTAAATAAGATTCACTAATATATACGGAATCTTATCAAAGAGATCAACAATCCTAAACATAGGGCTCTATATCAAAGAACGCTAAGCTAAAAACACAGTAAGCCGCACAGATCCTAAAAGACACTAGAACCTGATGCTCTGATACCACCTGTAACACCCTGCCTAATTAAATACCGGGTGGCCAGTCCCATACCAAATTAAAATAGAATATACAGTTGGTTCATTCTTAGCATCACTGTCGAAAACATTTACAACTCACCCAATACCCAATCAAGCTGGTGTTAAGAACTTTCCAAATTTAAATTTCAACAAAAACATTTTTAGTTTAAGAATAACACTACACACTTTATTCTACAAAACTGGTAACACAATAATAACACAAAAGAATTTAAGTGCAACTGGAATAAACATTCCCAAATAAGATAAATCCTATACAATAATTCCAACAATGTTAAATGTATTAAAAAGTCCAGAATACAATAGTATTTGACCTCAATAGAAATGATAACTGAATCCTTTGGGCGACATGCCCTAACTAAGAATACTGTGAATCAAAAAGATGATAAGCGTGTAAGCAAAACTTCCATATCTCCATAGCTCGTCACAATCAACTATGGTTGGCGTCCCTGCTGCTGGACACCTGATATATAGATACAATAGAAGAGAAAATATGCAAGGAAACGGGTCAGAGCCCGAATGTGTAGAGTATTTTTAAAACAACAAGTATTTAACAAGTGCAATAAAGAATTTATTATGTACATGTTAGATCCAACTCTCACTTGCAATTCTCACCTCTCAACTAGCGTGCACACTTAACGTTTCCTATTAACCTCCTAGTTAATGGTTCCTCTTTTCTAGTCTCCACATTATAATTCCATTCCCATATCATAATCCCCGTATGTCCCATACCATACGTCACATTATTATTCATTTACATATCTCCTTTATGATTAGTTTCTCATTAACATGAATCACTATTCATTAATCTGAATCATTTCTCATTAATATGAATCGTTACTCATTATCATGAGTTAAGCTTTTCAATTCTATAAGAATAAACATTCATTAACTTAATTCCATTATCTTTCTCCGTTATCTACAATTATCACCGTAGATAGATTTAACCACAATATAAATCCATTTAGTCATTTAATCCATTATATATATATTCATATATAATACAACACCCCGAGTCACAGCTGCGGTGTAATGCATTACTCTGCTATCATGTCCCATCATCGCAGGTCGTCGAATAGGGGACTAAAGGTTCGGTAAGATTCCACGAACCATAAACAACAACAAACAAATTGGAGGCGAACATAGTTCCCGTATCCATGGGTCACGCACATACCTACGCACCCACAGTCAGCGGACTTATCAACTCCCCGATAAGTCTTTCATAGACCTATGTTCTCGAGAGACAAATCAAAGATCCCATGGATTCATCAGGATATGACTGCCCTCACGCGCAAACCTCCCACCGATAGCAAGTAAGCTAGGTATGTCATACACATAAATCAACAATCAATCAAATAGGTATTATCATACCTAGAATATAATATCAATAAGGTAATTATCACTACCCTAAGATATTTCCCATACGTAGAATTTTATCTCTTTTAAATATCATATCTTTACTTCATAAATTAATTATCCTCGCATCCTATAACATCTCTCCACTACCGACGTCGTTAAGGTTCATGCGCGGAGCGTCTCGCAAAGCGAAATCCAAACAAGGAACCCCTCCAATACACTACTACTTAACTTTGTCGATCGAGGAGGTCCGACAACTACAACTATGCGATCGGGATAACCTTATATCTTCTTTCAACCAAAATGTGTTCCAAACTCCCATTTCTATCTAGGAGCCATACCACTACGCTCTTATAATTTAATTATTCTCGTATCCTAACATCACTCCACTCCCGACGTCGTTAAGGTTCATGCGCGGAGCGTCTTGCAAAGCGAAATCCAAACAAGGAACCCCTCCATTACACTACTACTTAACTTTGTCGAGCGAGGAGGTTTGTCAACTTTAAATACGTGATTGGGATAACCTCATACCCTAAGGCTACCCTCTCTCAATGTACAAGATTCAAATAGGCTTTTCCTCAACATATATTCAGTAAGAAGTCACTAATATCCTACTGGTCCATAACGTTATTTCTCCCGAACTACTACGAGTTTAGTTCTCCTTTATATTACGGTTAAAACCGATAGTTTCAAATCTCTTATAAACACATATTCTTTCACTTAGGATTAAACCCTCTTGTAAACCTAAGGATACCCAGATGTTATATCAAATCACCCCTACTGGTCCTATCATAATTCCTCATACATCCCTATTTGGAATTTAACAAATAAATCTAGCAACCCAAATTCATTTTCGGGGTTTTTAAACTACCCCAAAAATTATCCCGAACATCTACGACATTAATTGTAGCCATAATTTTTTTCCAATTCCCGATTTGATTTCCGAGTTGATGATTTCAACCCGGAGCTGTCATCTTGTAAAAATCATATCAAATCGTAGAAAAATAAGAAAAATACGCGGTCGGCTCCCACGCGACCGTATCGAATATATCTACAACTTTCGTGTTTTGGACGAAAGCTAAATCATTTATCTTCTTGGCCGAAAATGACCCCAAAGGCTACGGGTTACTATTCATTATCTCTCCCAAAATCCCAAACTCCATTTTTCTCCATTTTTACACATTCAAACCTTCATATTAACCTCCAAAAGGAGTTATGATTATTTTTTCATGATATATCAACATATATGAACGATTTCCAATACTCTAAACATCCTAAAATCATCAAAGGATTAAAAGGCATGTTTATCTCCTCATTTTCATAAAATCATCAACATATCAACCTCAAGAACACATCAATGGTTTGCAGATTTTCTTCAACAGATACAAGGCTATTTCGTGGATTATTATCAACCTAAAACATGAGTTTAATTCCTATATTATTTCAGTTTTCCAGAAATCCATTTATTACTCCATTATTTCTTCCAAACAATAATAATCTTCTCTTTTCATATTATTCTAACATGGACAATATACAAACTGAATTTGCCATTATTAAACACTTGCCTTTCTTGTAGGTCTGATCCTTTGGTGTAGTTTATCATAGTTGGTTGTTCCTTCTCCGGTCAAACTCCGGTGGTGGTGAACCTTGGTTCTTGTTCTTCACCTTCCCAAGTGACTTTTCCCTTCCCAAGCACTCTTATTTTCTCTCTAGGAAGATGGCTGCTCTTATTTGTGAAGAGGAGATGAATAACTCCCATTCACTTAATCTACAAACACTTATAATAGTTCCAAATCCGAAATCACTATTCACCCCCCTAGAAAAGTGACCAAAATGCCCTTTCGGGTTGTCTATCCATTTCCAAATGACCCGAGACTCAAAATTAACATCCAAATAGACTTTTCTGACTATTTCGAACCTTCCGGACGCAACTACGCAGTCGAAATGACTATAAGGTCGAAAGAAAATAAAATTCCTTTTTAATTTAATAAACTAGTCCCGACACGTCCCATACTGCGTCTGACTAAAAATATAAATTACCGAATTTATATCATACGGTCATCTCAATGACATCACATTCATATATTACCTAAATATCTTTAAGTAATATTCAGAATCATCCATATAAATATCCACCATCTGGATAAAACCCGAATGAATTAATTAATAACAAAATCTAATTAATCCATTAAATTAAAATATAACCCATTTTAAAAGTCATTTAAAAAATACGGGGTATTACAAACACATGAAGGAATTTAATCAAAAAATGCGAGATAAAATATTTAATAAAAAATGGTCACACGCGTCTTAAAATTGGATTATCGCTATAAACACTAACGTTGCGTAACAAAAAAAAGTTAAACGCATAATAAACCCATTTTAATATTTGAGGTTTCGATTAAACATGATTTTACCTAGAAACTAACTTTCGGATCTCAATGCGCATTAATGGAGAAAACACAACCCCAACCCGTTAAACTACGAATACACATGAGTTAAACTACATAAATAATAATTAAACAACAAATTAACTAATGAAAACAATAAATAAACAACAATAAATTGACTACAAAGCATGCAAATAAGGAAAAAGAAACTATATAAATGGTATGGATGATGAATAGTACAAAGTTACAAATCCAAAGGGGACACACATAAGGAGGAAGAAGAAATGAGCTCTCAACACCCCAAACCCTAGAATAAAATGAATTATATCTCTCAAAATGAGAGGAAAATGTATTTATACATAAACCCTAGGTGGCAAACTTGTAAGTAAGAAAGCTGAAAATAGGGGACCAAATTGATTCGGTAGAAACTGAATCAATTCGAAAATAGGGGAATAAAAAAAATTGCTTCCGGTGCAAATCGAATCGATTCGATTTTGACCGAATCGATTCGCACCCTGCAGATGCAGCTTTGTCCAACGATACAGAAAATGCCATAACTTCTTTGTTATAACTCGGAATTATGCACGATCAAAGGCTACATGAAGATAACTCAGAGAACTACAACATATAATGAGACATTAGGTCAAAAACCCAACAATGAAATGACTAAAATGCCCTTGAATGTGCCCTTGAGGCTTATTTTGAAGACAAAATCATCCTAAAAATGCCATAACTTCTTCATTATACGTCAGAATCATGCATCATCGGTGTCCACGCGAAGAGAAATCAAAGGGATTCAACTTATGTGAAGAGGTCAGGATTAAAATCCTAATGCTAAAATTACTAAAATGCCCCCGAAACTGTAATATTCAACTGAACTTTTCCGAAAAGTGACCAAATTTCATATTAAGCGCTGAAATACCTACAATAGCTCAATTATACCTCATATAGAGAGTTAACGTATACAATGGAGTTTTTCTGGTTAATGAGCATAAGTATAGGTATTTAGGTACCCGAGGGGACTAAAATGCCTAAGTTTAAGGGTGAATAAATACTGTATTCGTGCCGAATCACCCCCCAACTTACACATTGCTAGTCCCCTGCAATGAAGTACAACGTAAGAAGAACTATAACCAGACCACAAAAAGGAGATATGTACAATGGGGATAAATGCCACATTCGTGGGTGAACGATTGCATTTAGCATATGCAAGAAGCCGTTAAACCCCTAGTGGACGAGGGACGTCTCATGAGGATTTTTAGGGATGAAACCCACAAACATCAAATAGTTTCCTCAGAATATGCCCGATCTCACGCGATAAATTCAACAATACAAAAAATATTTCAAATATGTTATTAGCATATCAAATGAATTCAAACAAAAGTCCTTTGTTATTAACATTATAGAAGGAACTTGAAAGAATTGAAACCTTAAAAGTGGGAGGGAGGCGAGCACATGCATAATATGATTTGGCAAAAACTTAAATAAATCGGATAAGCGTAAAAGCATGCATATATATATCCTCACTGGGAATTACACTCAGCAAATGAAATCACTATTAAAGGGGAGGTCATACACGGGACATGCGGGCATACAGATTAAATGTAAATGGAAAATAGACCGCACACATGTCACTAATGAAGAATTCTATATATAAAATGAAAAACATGTAATCTCAATGAAAAATACCGCTCCTTAAAGGAGGCAAAATGTATTTTCACAGATTATCAAAACTATTTACACTTTTAAATTGAACTCACCCTAGGTTCACATAGGACTTTATAGGGTTGTAATGTAGGCTAGGCTCGGGTTATGAAATGAAGGAAATATGTATGGATTCAAAGTGTTCAGGGATGAAAAACTTGGGATAATGAAAAATAGTGGGCAATTTACAAAAGTGGAATAAAATATCCATAAAAGCATTAAATATAACAGCGGAGAGAGTAAACAAAGGTTCTTGAACACTATCTACAACATATACAACTATTTATTTCTTTTTTATTTCTTCTTTTTCTCATATTTTCTTTTGTTTTATTTTGTTTTTCTCCCCTTTTCTTTTCTTTTTCACTACAATTTTTTCTTTTTCACTTCTTTCTCACTCTCACATGATTAATTGCAACAACAAGATAATAACATCATTCAATCCCAAGTATCATTCCAAACATATGTATGCAAGGTAATATGTATGGTTTATAACTCCAATGTGGAGTTGGTTATGGAATTTTGGGTAATGAACCGAAAGGCTATATTAAGGCTCAAAGGGGTTGACTAGGGAAATATTTAAGGTGAGGTCATGGCCAATATGGGTGATGTAACAAAGATTGCTAATGATTCTTTCCTAAAATTTACTCAATTCTCGAGTCAAAACAACATCGAAAATTATGCTCAAGTAACACATTTCATGAATGAACTCGAATAATGAAGGATCAATGGAAGAATAGTGAGATTACCGATGAATTCAATGTTTTTAAGGAGGAAAGAGAAGTGTATAACACTCACAAACGAAGAAAATCCCAAAGCTCACTCGGTGTAAGTATATACAATGCAATAAAAACATGACCGAGTTATAAAAATCTTAAACCAAATCAATAAAACAAGAAAAGCGCATGTGCTTATGGGTTAAGGTTTAATTCATGAAGTTATTCATAATATCAATCATATGAGAACTAAAGTCTAATAACTTCTAAAATCGAGAACATGCATCAATTGAATTGTCTATTGGATCGGGTATTTATTGAAATTTCTCATAGAAAACAAGGCAAAATCCCCAACAAAGGGGAAAAAAGAAAGAAAATATTTTTGAAAATTTTATATTTTTAAGAAAAATCATGCTTTGTAACAACATGTGATCAAATCAATGGACAAAACAAAGAAATTGATAGAATATCCCACACCCCCTAACTTAAATATTGCATTATCCTCGATGCTAATCAAGAACACAACATAAAGAGAGGAAAATAGAGACATTACCCAAAATTGGAGCGATCTCCGATAAGCACAAGTCCGTTGAATCTACAAAACAAGTTAGTAACAAGCATAACAAAAAGAGTAACCAAAAAGTTACTAATTACACTAGACTACAATTAAAAAGAAAGAATAAAAAAAGAAAGAAAAACTAATTATGTACAACCTACAATTTGGACTCGTAACTAACTATACACTAGATGTCTATATTTTTGAGGGTCCTCCGAAAATACAATTTGGCTTTTAGGGATAAGCGGTGGACGGTCAACTCAGGCCTCCTAAAAAATAGGAATTCCATTTGAACAATGAAAGGCTTGTGTAAAGCGGAAGAAATGAACCATCGCCAATTATAAATTTTTGGGGGACGACGGGGGATTTTGATGCTAAGGGGACAAGACCACATTGATCTCGGGAAAATTTAAATCACATCCCCATGGTTTTTCAATTGGAAGGGGAGGTGGGCTAGTGCAAGTGAATATCCCATGAGATGAAGCATCTCAAAATAACATTCCCATTCAAGAATCGGGTCAAAGTCCTCAAGACTTTCAACCAATTCTTGTGATAAATTTAACGGTTCAAGAATAGTAGGGAATAAAGTAAAGGAAGGAACATCAACCTAAATACAATCGAAAGAATTAATTAGAGGTTGAAATTTGAAAGTGCTTGAATCACTCTTGATTATGTCTTCCTCAAAAAGGGGTAGAGGTGAAACGGAAGTTTCAACCTCAACCGACTTTTTAAAGAAATAATCTCATCGAACATGGCGTTATTTTCTAAAAAACAAGCCTTAGAACTCTCGGATCGGTCATTTATTTCCTTAATCATTAAGTCATGATCAAACCAACAAGAATATATAACATCTTCATGTGAGGCTTGCTCATAGCTAATTGATTCCCCACTTACCATAGTTTCCTCACAATGTGATGAAGGATTACTTACATATTCTTGAATTTCACACTCAATACGCTCATTCTCAAGAATTTGTAGGCATTCTCTCATAGTGTTGGAAGTATAACTAGAAAAATTATTCTCAAAACAATTAAGGTTATCTAAAGAGTTATAGCGAGACATTTCAAATTAGCCAATTCAACAAAGCCACAAACGCCAAAATTTCAATTTCTCGAAACAATCTAGCTAAGTCAAAAAGAAAGGAGAAAATAAATAATACAAATATAACGAAAAGAATACAATGAAAAAAATAAAAGAATTACATTCTATAACAAACACTCCTGGACAAGGACACCATTTTTATCGAACGCGAACCGTGTGCTCGTGTAGAAGCACTGTCGTTGTTTTCGGTTCACCGCCTCATTGCAAAAAACCTAAACTATAACTACACTCCTTTAAGGGAGTATAACAGCCAATCCGGGTATCAAAAATCCACAGGGAATGTTGGATAAACTTTAATTGATTTATTACTTCAAGAATAAAAATGTAAAAGGTGATGGGAGTGTAAATGAGAAAAAGGGGAAAAGTAAGAAGTTAAATATAATTAATAAAATGAGAGTCAGGATCACATCCCCGCCACGGGCTACACAACGCATAGTGAGCATTTCGGTTCAAAAATATTTAACTAAGAATTTTTAGTTAATTATAAACATAACACATAAAGTAATTTAATCCAAAAATGCGAGATAAAATATTTAATAAAAAATGGTCACACGTGTCTTAAAATCGAATTATCTCTATAAACACTAACGTTGCGTGACAAAGAAAGTGGAATGAATAATAAACCCATTTTAATACACGATGTTTCGATTAAAGATGATTTTCCCCCAAAACTAACTTTTGGAGCTCAACACCCATTAATGGCTGAAACACAACCCCAACCCATTAAACTACGGACTACACATGAATTAAACTAGTTAAGCAATAATTAAACAATAAATTAACTAATGAAAACAATAAATAAACAACAATAAATTAACTACAAAGCATGGAAATAAGGAAAAAGCAACTATATTAATGGTAGGGATGATGAATAGTATAAACTTACAAATCCAAAGGAGACACACCCAAGGAGGAAGAATAAATGAGCTCTCAACACCCCAAATCCTAGACTAAAGTAAACTAAAATGAATTATATCTCTCAAAATAAGAGGAAAATGTATTTATACATAAACCTTAGGTGGCAAACCTGTAAATAAAAAAGCTAAAAATATGGGACCTAATCGATTAAAAAATAGAGGAATAAAAAAAAGTTGATTTTGGTGCAAATCGAATCGATTTAGTTTTGACCGAATCGATTCACACCCCATAGGTCTACATTCTGCAGCTTTGTCTTGTGATACGAAAAATGCCGTAACTTCTTCGTTATAACTCAAAATTAGGCACGGTCGGAGGCTACGCGAAGATAAAGCAGATGACTACAACATTCGAATGACATTGGTCCAAAAACCCAATAATGGAATGACTAAAATGCCCTTGAATGTTCCATTGAGTGTGATTTTGAAGACAAAACCATCCAAAAAATGCCACAACTTCTTCGTTATACATTGGAATCATGCACCATCGGTGGCCACGCGAAGAGAAATCAAAGGATTTAACTTCCGTGAAGAGGTCAGGATTAAAATACGAATGCTAAAATTACTAAAATGCCCCTGAAGCTGCAGCATTCAATGGAGCTTTTTTGAAAAGTGACCAAACTTCACACTAAGCACCGAAAAACCTACAAAAGCTCAATTACACCTCATGTAGCATGTTAACGTATAAAATGGAGGGTGTATGGTTAATGAACATAAATAGAGGAAGTAAGGTACCTGAGGGGGCTAAAATGTGTAAGTTTAAGGGTGAATAATTACAATATTCGTGCCGAATTATTGGTGCCTCTCATGGGGTAGTTTTGGGGGGTTTTCAAAGTTTCGTCGCCCTCTAACGACAGGTTTGTGTTTTTAATCCTAAGTGTCGATATTTTCAAATTATCACCGTTCTCTCAAATCGGGGGTCCCGTGACCACTCGATCTATTCGTATGAGCTGAATTGTTTCCGTGCGAGGTGTTGGTGGTGTTTATGGGTTTCATCATTTAATGGCATGTTTATATTTTTAAGCCTAAGTCTAGAAATTCACAAATTATTATCTTGCTTTCAAACCAAGGGACCCGTGACCACACGGTTAGTTCCTACGAGTTACATTGGTCCCGTGCGAGGTGTTGGTACCTCTCACGAGGTCGTTTGGGGGGGGGGGTCAAGGTTTCGCCCTCTAATGGCATGTTTTTAAGCCTTTGTCTAGATATTTTTAAATTATCGCCGTGCTCTCGAAACGATGGTCCCATGACTAGCAGTCAGTTCCCACGAGCTGCATTGGTCCCGTGCGAGGTGTTGGTGCCTCTTACGGGGCTGTTTGTGCTATGATTCTGGGCTTTGCCCTCTAACGACATGTTTATGTTTTTAAGCCAAAGTCTAGGTATTTTCAAATTATCGTCGTGCTCTCGAATTGGAGGTCCCATGAGCATGCAGTCAGTTCTTACAAGCTGCATTGGTCTCGTGCAAGGAGTTGGTGCCTCTCACGGGCCGTTTGGGGGATGATTCAGGGTTTCAAGCTTTAAGCCTAAGTCCAGATATTTTGAAATTATCATCATGTTCTCAAGCAGGGGGCCCCATGACCACACGATCAGTTCCTATGACATGCGTTGGTCCCGTGCGAGGTGTTGGTTCCTTTCACGGGGCTATTTGGGTTGTGTTTTGTAGTTTCTCCCTCTAACGGGATCTTTAGGTTTTTAAGCCTAAGCATAGATATTCTCAAATTATCCCCGTTCTATCAAACTGAGGGTCCCGTGACCACACGATCAGTTCTTACGAGTAACAATGATCCCGTGCGAGGTGTTAGTCCTTCTCTCGGGGCCGTTTGGGGGGGGTGTTTTGGGGTTTCGCCCTCTAACGACACGTTCATGTTTTTAAAGACAAGTCTATATATTTTTGAATTATCATCGTGATCTCAAACTGGGGGTCCCGTGACCACGCGATCAGTATTCACGAGATACATTGGTCCCGTGCGAGGTGTTGGTGCTTTTTATGGGGCTGTTTAGGGGGTGTTTTGGGATTTCTCCCTCTAACGACATCTTTATATTTTTTAGACTCAGTCTTGATTTTCTCAAATCATCGTCATGCTTTCAAACCGGGGGACACATGACCACATGTTTGGTTCCAACGTGTTACATTGGTCCCGTGCCAGGTGTTGGTGCCTCTCACGGGCCGTTTGGTAAGTGTTTGGGGTTTCGCCCACTAACAACATGGTTTTAGGCCTAAGTATAGATATTTTAAAATAATCATCACGCCCTCAAAACGGTGGTCCTGTGAGCACGCGATCTGCTCCTACGACCTACGTTGGTCCCGTGCGAGGTGTTAGTACCTCTCCCGAGATTTTTTTGGGGGTGTTTCATGGTTTCTCTCTCAAATGGCATTTTCATGTTTTTATGCTGAAGTATAGATATTCTCAAATTATCGCCATTCTCTCAAACTGCGGGTTCATTGACCACGCGATTAATTCCTACGAGTTGCATTGGTCCCATGCGAGGTGTTGGTGCCTCTCATGGGCCGTTTGGGTGGTGTTTTGGGGTTTCACCCTCTAACGGCATGTTTATGTTTTTAATCCTTAGTCTAGATATTTTCAAATTTTTGTCATACTCTAAAACCGAGGTTCTCGTGGCCACGAGTTACATTAGTCCTGTGAGAGGTGTTGCTGCCTCTAACGGCGATGTTTGGGGGGGGGGGGGGGGGGTGGTGTTTCGAGGTTTCTCCCACTAATGACATGTTTATGTTTTTAAACTTAAGTATAGATATTCTCAAATTATCACTGTGATTTCAAACCGTGGGACCCGTGACCACATGGTCTGTTTCTATGAGTTATATTGGTCCCGTGCGGGGTGTTAGTGCCTCTCATAGGGACGTTAGGGGATGGTTCAAGGTTTCGTTCTCTAATGACATGTTTTAAAGTCTAAGTTCGGGTATTTTCAAATTATCATCGTGTTCTCAAACCGGGGGTCCAGTGACCACATCGTCATCTCCTACGACGTGCGTTGGTCCCGTGCGAGTGTTGGTGCCTCTCAGGGGTTTGTTTGATGGGTGTTTCGGGGTTTGTCTCTCTAACGACATCTTTTTATTTTTAAGGCTAAGTATATATATTCTCAAATTATCATCATTCTCAAAAACTGTGGGTCCCGTGATCACGCGGTAAGTTCCTACGAGTTACATTAGTCCCATGGCAGGTGGGGTGCATCTCATGAGGCTGTTTGGGTGGGGGGGGGGGGGGGGGTCGGGGTTTTGCCCTCTAACGTCATGTTTATTTTTTTAATCCTACCTCTAAATATTTTCAAATTATTATATTGCTTTCAAACTGGGGACACGTGACCACGCGATCAGTTCTTACGAGTTACATTGGTCCCATGCGAGGTTTGTTGCCTCTCACGGGGCCGTTTGGGGGGGGGGGGGTGTCTCTGGGTTTTTCCCTCTAACGGCATGTTGATGTTTTTAAGACTAAGTCTAGATATTTTCAAATTATAGCGGTGCTCTTAAATGGGGGGTCTCATGACCACACGGTAAGCTCCTACGAGTATCATTGGTCCTATGCGTGGTGTTAGTGCCTCTCACGGGACCGTTTGGGGATATTTCTAGGTTTCGCTCTCTAACGGCATATTTTTAAGCCTAAGTCTTGATATTTTCAAATTATCACCGTGATTCATAATCGGGGGTTAACTGAGGTGGCCAGTTCCTACAAGCTTAGTTGGACCCATACGAGGTGTTGGTGCCTCTCATGGGGCCATTTGGGTGGTGATTCTGGGTATCGCATTCTAACGACATGTTTTTAAGCCTAATTCTAGATATTTTAAATTATCGCCGTTCTCTCAAACTGGGGGTCCCGTGACCACACGGTCAGTTTTTACGAGATGAATTGGTCCTGTGCAAGGTGTAGTGTCTCTCACGAGGCCATTTAGGGGGTGTTTCGGGATTTCTCCCTCTAACGGCATGTTTATTTTTTTAATCGTAAGTCTAGATATTTTAAAATTATCGATGTCCTCTTCAACCGAGGGTCTCGTGATCACGTGGTCAGTTTGTACAAGCTGCATTGGTCCCGTGCGAGGTGTTGGTTCCTCATACAAGGCCGTTTGGGGGGTGTTTCGGGTTTTTTTCGTCTAACGACGTGTTTAAATTTTTATGCCTAAGTCTATATATTTTTAAATTATTGTCGTGCTTTCAAATCGGGGTACCATTGACCCCACGGTTCTTACGAGTTACATTGGTCCCGTGCGATCCGTTCGTGCCTCTCACGGAGCCATTTGGGGGGCGTCTTACGGCATGTTTTTAAGCCTAAGTCTAGATATTTTAAAATTATCACCATGATACAAAACCGGGGATCCTGTGACCATGCAATCAGTTCCTATGAGCTGCATTGGTTCCGTGCAAGGTGTTGGCACATCTCACGAGGCCATTTGGAGGGTGTTTCGGGGTTTCTCCCTCTAACGACATGTTTATGTTTTTAATCCCCAGTCTAGATATTTTCAAATTATCATTTTACTCTTAAATCGAGGATCCCTCGAGAATGCTATCAGTTATTACAAGTTGCATTGGGCTCGTGCGAGATGTTGGTCCCTCTCAGAGGGCCGTTTGTGGAGTATTTCGGGGTTTCACCCTCTAACGACATGCTTATGTTTTTTAGCCCAAGTCTAGATATTTTTAAATAATCGTGGTTCTCTCAAACTGGGGGTCCCATGACCACGCGGTTAGTTCCTACGAGCTACATTGGTCCTGTACGAGGTGTCAGTGCCTCTCACAGGGCCGTTTGGGGGCTGATTCAGGGTTCAACCTCTCACAACATGTTTTTAAGTATAAGTCTATATATTTTAAATTATCATCGTGTTCTCAAACTGGGGGTCCCGTGACCATGCCATCAGTTCCTACAACCTGTGTTGGTGCCTCTCACGGGGCTAGTTGGGGGGAGTTTTTGGGTTTCCTCCTCTAACGGTATCTTTTTGGTTTTAAGCGTAAGTGTAGATATTCTCAAATTATCACCGTTCTCTCAAAACGAGGGTCCCGTGACCATGCATTCAGTTCCTATGAGTTACATTGGTCGTGTACGAGGTGTGGTGCCTCTCATGGGGCCGTTTGAGGGGTGTTTCGGTATTTCTCCCTCTAACGGCAAGTTTTTGGGCCTAAGTTGAGATATTTTCAAAGTATCATCGTGCACTAAAATTGGGGGTCCCGTTACCATTCGGCCCATTTTTACGAGTTGCATTGGTCTCGTGCGAGGTGTTGGTGCCTCTCACGGGGCCGTTTATGGGGTCTTTTGGTGTTTCGCCCTCTAAAGGCATGTTTTTGTTTTAATCTTAGGTCTATATGTTTTTAAATTATCACCGTGCTCTCTAACCGGGGGTCCTGTGACCATGAGGTCAGTTCTTACGAGCTACAAAGATCCTGTACAAGGTGTTGGTGCCTCCCACGAGGCCTTTTGAGAGGTGTTTCGGGGTTTTTCCCTCTAACGACATGTTTTAACGCCTAAGTCTAGATATTTTTAAATTATCTCCGTTCTCTGTAATCGGGGGTTCCCTGACAGGCGAGCAGTTCCTACAAGCTCAATTGGTCATGTGCAAGGTGTTGGTGCCTCTCACGGGGCCTTTTGGGGGGCGATTCAGGGTTTTTCCCTCTAATAACATGTTTTATGCATAAGTCTTGATATTTTCAAATTATAGCCATTCTCTCAAATCGAGGGTCCCATGATCACGCAATCAATTCTTATGTGCCTCTCACAGGGCAGTTTTGGCGGTGTTTCAAAGTTTCTTACTCTAACGACATCTTTATGTTTTTAATCATAAGTGTCGATATTTGCAAATTATCGCCGTGCTCTCAAATCGGTGGTCCCATGACCACACAATTAATTTATACGAGCTGTATTGGTCCCTTGCGAGGTGTTGGTGCCTATAACGGGGCCGTCGGGTGGTGTTCCTTTCATGACATGTTTATGTTTTAAATTCTAAGTATAGATATTCTTAAAATATTACCGTCCTTTCAAACGAGGGGACCCGTGACCACGCGATCAGTTCCTACGAGTTACATTCATCCCATGGGATGTGTTGGTGCCTCTCAGGGGGCCATTTGGGGGGGGGGGGGGGGCGTCGGGGTTTCTCTCTCCAACGACATGTTTTAAGCCTACGTCTAGATATTTTCAAATTATCGCCATGCTCTCAAAATGAGTGTCCCGTGACTAGCGAACAGTTCCTATGAGGTGCATTGGTCCGTGAGAGGTCTTGGTGCCTCTCACATGGCTGTTTGTGGACATGTTTATGTTTTTAATCCAAAGTCTAGATATTTTCAAATTATCATCCTTCTTTTAAACCGAGGGTCCCGTGACCACGCGATCAGTTCCTACAAGCTGTACTGGTCCCGTTCGAGGTGTTGGTGCCTCTCACGGGGCCGTTTGGGGGGTGTTTTGGGGTTTTGCCCTCTAACGACATGTTTAAGTTTTAATGCCTAAGTCTTGATATTTTCAAATTATCACCGTGCATTCAAACTGGGGGACCTGTGACCCCGTAGTTCTTATGAGTTACATTGCTCCCGTGCGTGGTGTTCATGCCTCTCACGGGGCCATTTGGGGGCTATCTTACGACATGTTTTTAAGCCTAATATGACACCCCGCCTAATAAAATATCGGGTGATCAGTCCTTTATTAAATTAAATCAGAATATCTAGTTGGTTTAGATTACGCATCACGGTCGAAAACTTTATTATTAAACACTAACCACCTAATATTTAAAAAGGTTGATGTCAAAATTTTATCTTTTAATTTATATAAAACTAGGTTACGAATAATTAAACATTTACCATTCACATCAATCTCGTATGATAGGAAATAACTGCAATACTAAATGAAACTGGAAAAAACATTTCCAGTCCAAGACCCAAATACAATAATCTAACATAAATAAACCCAACAACTTAATGAAGTAAATACTAAATCCAAAAATCTTTGAATATCTGAATAGAAAAGGGGTAACATGCCCTAACTGATGAAATAACTCAAAAGGAAGAAATCATAGACATAGAGGCGTCTACCACCAAGGTCCTTTAACTTCCACAACAGCTACAACTCGTCGAATGAATGAAACTCCTATGCTTGGTGTCCCTGTGGCTGAGCACCGAAAATAATTTGACAATAAAAAAGATTTGTAGAAAACGTGTCGGAGCCCGAGTTGAAAATAGTTCAAAAATCGTCAAGTGCTTAAAATAAGTTTATCGCACATATATAATCATGTTAGATTATCGTACTCACTTGAGATGCTCACCTCTCATCTAATATGCACGCCTAACGTTCCATCAAACCCTACTAGTTTCTATTCCCATGCTAACTGGTTCTTTCCCGTCTAACATCTAATCATAGCCCAATATCGTTCCCAAGTATTTCCCTCGCAATATACATAATACCTATAACCAACTTCTCTTTAACGTGAATAAGAACCCTTTCAATTTTATATATATATACATAGGCTCAATTGTATATATATATATATATATACGACAAAACGCTTCGAAATACATAATCGTAAAACGGGTAATATTTCTAACGTGCATACTTGTAAAACGACAAAAATTCCGTTCCCCAACAAAAAAAAGTGTAATTTAAATCAGTTTAGAGCCATAAATTGCAATACCCCGTATTTTAGTGATATTTATCTATGGGATTAATTGAATTAAATGCGTATTAATTGGAAATTAATCCGGATAAAAATACTAGCGAGATGCGAGTTAATATTTGATATTAATGAGTATATATGGCTATATATGACTATGGAATTATTGATTTGTCGTGAGATAGAAATACGACAATTTGGAAATCTTGTTGAGACGCGTGTGACAGTCGCGTCATGGAATATAATTATGATAATTAAAAAGTGAATTTTATTTCTATAAACCGTATGGTCATTTTGAGTGCGCCAACGTGTCCGGAAGGGTCAAAATAGTCAGAAAACACTAGCCGAGGGTTTAGTTTGGGTCCCGGGGCATTTTTAGGCCATACCGGCAACGTATAAGGGTAGTTTGGTAATTTTGGATTTTTGAGAATTAAAACCTACGAAAATTGGGAATTAAAAAGCTGACTTGGTAATTGTCCACTAAACCCACTAACCACATCTTAGGACTTAATGGGCTACGGGGGGTTATTAGAATTTGTTCCAAAAATTTCCTAAGGCAAACCCTAACCGCCATTAGCACCTTGGAGAAGAAAGCTTGTAGAGAGAGAATAGAGGAGAATTCTGCAGAGAGAGAGAGAGAAACTCATCAATTCGTCATCAAATTCAGAGATACACATAAGTCAAGTGGTTTAATTTCGTTATTTTGCAGAAAATGTTTCTTCCATGTGTAGGAAATTGATAAAACTTATTGTTCTTGGGAGTTGATGAAAAACCCATTTAAATTGGATGTAGAATTTACATTTTGATGAGGAATCGCATGTAGATTTGTATTTAGATGATTATTCTAAGGATAATATATTTTGGATAAAATGAAAAATGGATTTAATTAGACTCTTTGATGATTTATAAACTTCTAGGGTTCATATTCTTGAGATTGGGGAGAAATATGAAGAGAATTGAAAATTGAATGAGGTTAGGATGAATTAACCCCACAAAATGCGTCAGTATATGACCTAAATATGTTTAGGGATGATTAGTAGCTTTGAACAATCTTTGTATTAGTGTTTGGATGAGGTTAGAGGTGAAGAGAAGTTGGAAAAAACGAGATTAGGAAATCTGGGCTCGAATCTGGCCACTCGTTAGAAGACCTGCCCAGGTCGTTCGAACGAGCTTCTAACGAGTTGACAGTTTGACTTCTAATGAGGGTGATGTTCGTTTGATGACTTTCGTTCGAACGAGATCTCGTTAGAAGGCCCACTTCGTTCGAACGAACTCTCGTTCGAACAGCCTCGTTTGAACGAGACTTCTAACGAGTTGACAGTTTAGTCTTTTTAGCCAGTTTTGATTTCGTGTGTCCTGTAACCTTACTTAATGGTAGAGATAACCTTCCCTTGATGATAAATTGATATAGTAGTGACATTTGAGATATATAGAGGAGTAAAACCTAGAAGTGTGATTCGAACCAAATGGAAATTATGGAGTAGGACGTGAGTGTCTATTACGATGCGAGAACATTTACGGCCTAAATAATTATATTAACCGGGAACATATAAATTTTGTAGCATTATATGTCGGTACGAATGAGAAGTATACCACCAATATATTATGGTTATTACTAAGATGTGTGCATACTTAGTATATGTATTGCTTTTATGTGTATGACATACCTACCATACTTGCTATCACGGGAGGTTTATGTTCGCTTAGGGCCCTCTAATCCTTGTGTTGCCCGGATTTAGACTGGTACCTCGATGAACATAGGTCAGAGAAGGACTTATTGGGATATTAATAAGTCTGCTGATCGTGGGAGCGTAGGTATGTACGTGACCCATGTGATGTGACTGTGTTCGCCTCCATTGTTTGTGATTGTTGTTATCTGAGAACGATTCCTGAGAGATTCGGAATGCGTGATCCTTATGTACGTGATGTACCGAGATGGATAGCAGAGTATGTGTGCACCGCAGCTTAGTCTCGGGGTGCTTATATTGTATATTGATGACGTGAATAATATACACTTAATTAATGGGAACTATCATGTGTTATTGTGTGTATAAATATGGAAACGTTTTGAGAAAACATAAAAGGATAACCTGAAATGAATTGTATTACTAATTGAGAATCTGAGTTTAAGTAAATCCCTCTATTGATTTTATAATGCTAGAATGTAAAATGGGAATCGAGTAATAAGGGGTAGAACTTATTACGGTTTGGTTAGATATGTATATCATTTAGATGGGTACGGTACGTTAGGAGTGCACATGTAGTCGAGAGGTGAGAATTTCATGTGAGTGCACGTCCTAACATGTATTTTGAATTTAATGTTTTAATGTTAATAAAACACTTGCTGTTTTTAAAATGATTTCCACTTTCGGGCTCTGACCCATTTGCTTTCAAATCTATTTTTTTGTGAAAACCATTTTAGGTGCCCAGCCACAAGGACACCATGCTTAGAATTCTCATTCAGGTGACGAGCTGTAGCTGTTTGTGGAAGTTACAGGACTTTGCTTGTAAACGCTTCATCTATCTTGACTCTATATTCCGCATTTATCAGTTGTAGGGCATGTCGCCCATTTCTTTAGAGACATTTCATTTATTTCAGTTATTCAGACTTCTAGCATGTAATTAATTCAGGACTCAGACTTGTCATATTATTTTCAGTTGTGAGATTGTTGCGAGGAGTTTCCTCCGGAATTATTACTATTTGTTGGTTATTTCATTACTTCGTTATGGTGAATGGATTTTGTTATTCTTCCATTATTCTTCTATTGCATGTTAATCAGACTTAAATTAAAATTTGGCAACTTACTTTTTTAAATACTAGGTGGTTAGTAATCTTTAAAATGTTTTCGACAGTGATGCTATTAACTGAACCAACTTGAAATTTTGTATTGATTTAATAAAGGAGTAACTACCCGGTATTTAATTAGTCGGGGTGTCACAAGTGGTATCAGAGCATGAGGTTCTAGTGTCCATTAGGATCTGTACGGCTTATTATGTTTCCGCTGAGCTTTGTTTGATGTAGAGCCCTATATTTTAGGACTGTTGTATTCTCTTGTTTATGCTACGTTCTTCAGCTATTTTAAGTTTATAACTACGAACTTATAGACTTTATTCTTGTTTCAGAATGCCTCCATGACGTGCACAAAGGATTCCCAGGGATGCAACGCCAGAACCACAACCCGCACCAGTTCAGGGCACGATGAATGCCGCCGAGGTTGCAGCCATTGTGGCCCAGGCGATAAATGCCGCATTAGCCATAGTTCAGTCGGCATCACCTCAGGCTCCAGTAGCCGCGCTAGTTCAGGCACATGCATTCCCGTCTGCTTGGGAACGTGTACGTGATGCTTTTCAGAAAGCACACCCTCCGGAGTTCGCAGGTAGCTCCGATGTGGTGGTTTCGAGTCAGTGGGGGAAGGATATTCAGCGACACTTGAGGATGTATGAGTGCACCGATGTCCAAAAGCAGATACTAGCTACCTTTAAGCTAGTGGGGTCTGCACTGCAGTGGTGGGAGTCTATTACCACCATGGAGGAGAGAGATACTCTCACTATCCAGGAGTTTTAGGTGCGGTTTGATCGTAAGTACTTTCCGTCATCTGTTCACACGGAGATGAGAAGGAAGTTGATGAGACTCAAGCAGGAGGGTAAGACTGTGGCCGAGTATGAGGCCGAATTCACTGATCTTCTAAACATTGTTCCGGATGAGATACCGACAGAGGAGAAGAAAATACATAAATTTACAGACGGGTTGACTTGGAGGATCCATCAGCATTTGTTGGGGAACCTATCGTTGGCCACTTACTCTGATGTGGTTAACGCTGCACTGTTATACTGCCAGGACCATCGCTTTCACTTGACTGAAGGCAAGAGGTCAGGAGAGTCCAGCCATCAGGGCAGGACTGGGGGAAATGGTGCCAGTGGGGCACATTCTGTTCAAGGGCAGAGGCAGGGTGATCAGGGTTCCCAGCAGGGGGATCATAAGAGGTTCAGAATGGGGAACTTCAGGCACGGACAGGGAGGTTTCCGGCAGGGCCATCAGGGTCCGAACGGCCATCAGAACCAGCAGGGTCAGAATCGTCAACAGCAGTTTCAGCAGGGCCAGCAGGGCCAGTGGAGGAACGGTAACGGCCACCAGGGCCGGGGGCAACAGGGACAGAGAGGGGGGAACTTCCCGGGGAAATGTTTCGTTTATGGCAAGACTGGCCATAAACGCCAGGACTATCCTGATAGGGGCAGGGCCCCGCAGCAGCAGCAGGGTACTTGACATGAGCCACAGAGGCCACTTTTTCCGCCTGCTCTCCCAGCTCCAGCCCAGGTGCCAGCACTACCAGCCATTCCAGCAGTTCCTGTGCAGCAGGGGCAGTTACAGTATGGACGTGCCTATAACGTCCACTAGGCAGCAGCTCCACAGGCACCACCCGCGATTGAGGGTATGTTTCCTATCCATGGTACTATGGGTCGGGTTTTGTTTGATACGGGGGCAACGCATTGCTTTATAGCTACACATTTTGCGAAAGCCTTAGGGTTGTTAGCCACAGCAGAGAGCACAGTGACGTGTGTAGACTCACCATTGGGGAGTGGGTCGCTTATTTTCTTTATATGCCAGGGAGTGGGGGTAGAGATTGGTAGTTTGGTATTACCTGCAGACATGTTGGTATTAGATATGCATGTTCACGATGTGATCATCGGTATGGATTGGATCGCGGATTATAGAGCCATGATTGATTGCTTCGGTGGGAGCATTGTTTTTGCCATTCCGGGGAAAGAGATGTTTGTAGTGGTGATGCCTCGCCCAGAGGGAGGTTCGACCGCTCATTTGTACTACATAGAGGAGGATACCTCTAAGGAAGTTGTGATTCCTTTAGATTCGATCCCAGTTGTCAGGGAGTATTCCGATGTGTTTCAGGAGATACCAGGCCTACCCCCCAATCGAGAGATAGACTTTGTCATAGACTTATTGCCAGATACGAGACCTATAGCACGCGCACCGTACCGTATGGCTCCGGTAGAGATGCGAGAGCTACGAGATCACATTGAGCAGTTGTTGGGTCAGGGGTCTATACGGAGGAGTACTTCGCCGTGGGGTGCCCCTGTGTTGTTCGTGAAGAAGAGAGATGGTTCACTGAGACTGTGTGTGGACTACCGAGAATTGAATAAGGTCACGATACGGAATAAGTATCCGTTGCCTCGAATCGATGACTTATTCGACTAGTTGAGAGGAGCTTCTTTCTTCTCGAAGATTGATTTGAGATCGGGATACCATCAGTTGCGTATCAGGGAGGAGGACGTCTCGAAGACTGCGTTCTTAACGAGATATGGTTCTTACGAGTTTTGGGTTATGCCTTTTGGTTTGACCAATGCTCCAGCCGTGTTTATGGACCTGATGAATAGGGTGTTCAGGGATTTCCTAGATCAGTTTGTCATTGTCTTCATCGATGATATTTTGGTTTACTCCCAGACAGAGGAGGAGCACGCCAAGCATTTGAAGCAAGTTTTGCAGACTCTACGTCAGAACGAGCTGTATGCAAAATATGAGAAGTGCGGGTTTTGGCTGAAGGAGGTCCAGTTTTTGGGACATATTATTTCCGACCGGGGGATATCTGTTGATCCGGGGAAAGTATCCGCGGTGAGGGAGTGGGGACAGCCCACGACACCGATGGAGATCCGTAGTTTCTTGGGATTAGCAGGATACTACAGGAGGTTCATTCGGGGATTTTCGAAGATAGCAGGTCCTTTGACACATCTGACTCGTAAGGGTGTGCCATTCATGTGGAGTGATGCCTGTCAGTTGGCATTCGATGAGTTGAAGGATAAGTTGACCTCAGCACCTGTGTTAGCATTGCCGAGACTGGGTGTTGAGTATCTAGTCTACACCGATGCATCCTTACAAGGACTTGGAGGTGTATTACAGCAGGAGAGTTAGGCCATTGCTTATGCTTTCCGTAAGCTAAAGCCTCACGAGAAGAATTACCCCACTCATGACTTGGAGTTGGCGGCAGTTGTATTTGCCCTTCGTATTTGGAGACATTACCTTTTGGGGGAAAAGTTTCGATTGTTCACGGACCACAAGTCCCTACAGTACCTATTCACGCAAAAGGAGTTGAATATGTGGCAGCGAAGGTGGCTTGAGTTTGTAAAGGACTATCAGTTTGATATCCAGTATCACCCAGGGAAGGCTAACGTGGTAGCAGACGCGTTGAGCCGTAGGCCATTAGATGAGGTGGCAAGGGTGTGGAAGGCCAAGTGGAAGGAGTTGGGACTCCAGGATGCAGTGGCCCGATCGTTCATGTCTGTGATGACCGTTACACCTCAGATTGTCACGAAGGTAGTAAGGGCACAGACAAATGACTCGTTCTGTCAGGAGCAGATAGTTCGATTACTAGCAGAGGGAGCCGAGTTCTATACCGTTAGCTCAGACGGGGGATTACGCTTCAATGGGAGATTGGTAGTTTCGGAAGGGGAGGAATTGCGGCACGAGGTGATGGCAGAGTCGCACGGCTCACGGTTCGCGGTACATCCCGGTGGGGACAAAATGTACCCAGACATGAGACGACAGTATTGGTGGAGCGGGATGAAGAGAGATATTGCCGTGTTTGTTTCAAAATGTGCCACTTGTCAGCTAGTAAAAGTGGATCATCAGAGACCGGCAGGACTTCTACAGCCGTTGGAGGTCCCGATGTGGATGTGGGAGAGCATCTCCATGGACTTTATCACGGGGTTGCCTACGTCACAGAGAGGTCACGACTCCATTTGGGTAATTGTGGACAGGTTGACTAAAGTCGCTCATTTTCTACCCGTAAGGACAGACTACACTATGGGACAGTATGCCCAGCTCTTTATTGCAGAAATAGTGAGACTTCACGGTGTGCCCCTAAATATCGTGTCTGACCGAGACAAGATATTTGTTTCACGATTTTGGGAAAGTTTTCAGGAGGCCATGGGCACGGAGTTGCGGTTGAGTACGGCGTATCACCCGCAGACTGATGGGCAAATCGAACGTACAAACCAGATGTTGGAGGACATGCTACGTATGTGCATCATTGATTTCGGGGGTGGATGGGAGCAGTATCTTCCACTGGTGGAGTTTGCTTACAATTACTCCTACCAGTTCACCATTGGAATGGCTCCATTTGAGGCGTTGTACGGTAGACCTTGTCGTTCCCCAGCATGTAGGTTGGAGGTGGGGGACAACAAACTACTTGGGCCGGAAGTGATTCAGGATACTTCGGCGAGGATAGAATTGATTCGGAGTCGCATTCGGGTAGCTCAGGATCGGCAGAAGAGCTATGCTGATGCGAAGAGGTTATTCAAAGAGTTCCAAGTGGGGGACCAAGTTTTGCTCAGAGTATCTCCTATGAAGGGGATTATACGTTTCGGGAAGAAAGGGAAGTTGTCACCGAGATATGTGGGACCATTTCCTATTATTGAGCGGATTGGACCGGTTGCGTATAGACTTGGGTTACCGGAGCATTTGCATCGGATTCACGATGTATTTCATATTTCCTCGCGAAGGAAATATCTTAGAGACGGTTTGTCTCATTCTCATATTGCTTTGGAGGACATCGATCTCCAGCCTGATAGCTCCTACGAGGAGGGGCCGATTGCTATTTTGGACCGAAGTGAGCGGAAACTACGGTCAAAGATAGTTCCGTTAGTGCGTGTTCAGTGGCGACATCATAATGTCGAGGAGTCCACATGGGAGCGCAAGGATGAGATGCAAGAACGTTATCCAGAGTTGTTCTTACCAGGTACTTTCTAGTTCCGAATTTCGGGACGAAATTCAGTTATTAGGGGGGAAGTATGTAATACCCCGTATTTTTATGATATTTATTTATGGGATTAATTGAATTAAATGCGTATTAATTGGAAATTAATTCGGATAAAAATACTAGCGAGATGCGAGTTAGTATTTGATATTAATGAGTATATATGGCTATATATGAATATGGAATTATTGATTTGTCGTGAGATAGAAATACGGCAATTTGGAAATCTTGTTGAGACGCGTGTGACAGTCGCGTCATGGAATATAATTATGATAATTAAAAAGTGAATTTTATTTCTATAAACCATATGGTCATTTTGAGTGCGCCAACGTGTCCTAAAGGGTCAAAATAGTTAGAAAACACTAGCCGGGGGTTTAGTTTGGGTCCCGGGGCATTTTTAGGCCATACCGGCAACGTATAAGGGTAGTTTGGTAATTTTGGATTTTTGGGAATCAAAACCTACGAAAATTGGGAATTAAAAATCTGACTTGGTAATTTCCCACTAAACCCACTAACCACATCTTAGGACTTAATGGGCTACGGGGGGTTATTAGAATTTGTTCCAAAAATTTCCTAAGGCAAACCCTAACCACCATTAGCACCTTGGAGAAGAAAGCTTGTAGAGAGAGAATAGAGGAGAATTCTGCAGAGAGAGAGAGAGAAACTCATCAATTTGTCATCAAATTCAGAGATACACATAAGGCAAGTGGTTTAATTTCGTTATTTTGCAGAAAATGTTTCTTCCATGTGTAGGAAATTGATAAAATCTTATTGTTCTTGGGAGTTGATGAAAAACCCATTTAAATTGGATGTAGAATTTACATTTTGATGAGGAATCGCATGTAGATTTGTATTTAGATGATTATTCTAAGGATAATATATTTTGGATAAAATGAAAAACGGATTTAATTAGACTCTTTGATGATTTATAAACTTCTAGGGTTCATATTCTTGAGATTGGGGAGAAATATGAAGAGAATTGAAAATTGAATGAGGTTAGGATGAATTAACCCCACAAAATGCATCAGTATATGACCTAAATATGTTTAGGGATGATTAGTAGCTTTGAACAATCGTTGTATTAGTGTTTGGATGAGGTTAGAGGTGAAGAGAAGTTGGAAAAAACGAGATTAGGAAATCTGGGCTCGAATCTGGCCACTCGTTAGAAGACCTGCCCAGGTCGTTCGAACGAGTTTCTAACGAGTTGATAGTTTGACTTCTAACGAGGGTGATGTTCGTTCGATGACTTTCATTCGAACGAGATCTCGTTTGAAGGCCCACTTCGTTCGAACGAACTCTCGTTCGAACAGCCTCGTTCGAATGAAACTTCTAACGAGTTGACAGTTTAGGCTTTTTAGCCTGTTTTGATTTCGCGTGTCCCGTAACCTTACTTAATGGTAGAGATAACCTTCCCTTGATGATAAATTGATATAGTAGTGACATTTGAGATATATAGAGGAGTAAAACCTAGAAGTGTGATTCGAACCAAATGGAAATTATAGAGTAGGACGTGAGTGTCTATTACGATGCGAGAACATTTACGACCTAAATAATTATATTAACCGGGAACATATAAATTGTGTAGCATTATATGTCGGTACGAATGAGAAGTATACCACCAATATATTATGGTGATTACTAAGATGTGTGCATACTTAGTATATGTATTGCTTTTATGTGTATGACATACCTACCATACTTTCTATCACGAGAGGTTTACGTTCGCTTAGGGCCCTCTAATACTTGTGTTGCCCGAATTTAGACTGGTACCTCGATGAACATAGGCCAGAGAAGGACTTATTGGGATATTAATAAGTCTGCTGATCGTGGGAGCGTAGATATGTACGTGACCCATGTGATGTGACTGTGTTCGCCTCCATTGTTTGTGATTGTTGTTATCTGAGAACGATTCCTGAGAGATTCGGAATGCGTGATCCTTATGTACGTGATGTACCGGGATGGATAGCAGAGTATGTGTGCACCGCAGCTTAGTCTCAGGGTGCTTATATTGTATATTGATGACGTGAATAATATACACTTAATTAATGGGAACTATCATGTGTTATTGTGTGTATAAATATGGAAACGTTTTGAGAAAACATAAAGGGATAACCTGAAATGTTGTATTACTAATTGAGAATCTGAGTTTAAGTAAAGCCCTCTATTGATTTGATAACGCTAGAATGTAAAATGGGAATCGAGTAATAAGGGGTAAAACTTATTACGGTTTGGTTAGATATGTATGTCATTTAGATGGGTACGGTACGTTAGGAGTGCACATGTAGTCGAGAGGTGAGAATTTCATGTGAGTGCACATCCTAACATGTATTTTGCATTTAATGTTTTAATGTTATTAAAACACTTGCTATTTTTAAAATGATTTCCACTTTCAGGCTCTGACCCATTTGCTTTCAAATCTATTTTTTTGTAAAAACCATTTTAGGTGCCCAGCCACAAGGACACAATGCTTAGAATTCTCATTCAGGTGACGAGCTGTAGCTGTTTGTGAAAGTTACAGGACTTTGCTTGTAGACGCTTCATCTATCTTGACTCTATATTCAGCATTTATCAGTTGTAGGGCATGTCGCCCATTTCTTTAGAGACATTTCATTTATTTCAGTTATTCAGACTTCTGACATGTAATTAATTCAGGACTCAGACTTGTCATATTATTTTCAGTTGTGAGATTGTTGTGAGGAGTTTCCTCCAGACTTATTACTATTTGTTGGTTATTTCATTACTTCGTTATGGTGAATGGATTTTGTTGTTCTTCCATTATTCTTCTATTGCATGTTAATCAGACTTAAATTAAAATTTGGCAACTTACTTTTTTAAATACTAGGTGGTTAGTAATCTTTAAAATGTTTTCGACAGTGATGCTATTAACTGAACCAACTTGACATTTTGTATTGATTTAATAAAGGAGTAGCTACCCGGTATTTAATTAGTCGGGGTGTCACATAAATATATATAAGTATATATAATACGTGACTCCAATTGTAAATATTCGGACATATTTTTAAGGTATGTACCATTATAGTATTTTTTAATAGCCTTGTTATAATTAAAAAAAATATTAAAACATATTAAAAAGACATAAATGTTTTTTCACGCCTAAAACTCTTCTAGGCTTCTAAGGCTTAAGACTTGCCTCCACGTCTCGGACACACCCCGCATTTTTTAGAACCTTGATTTATATATAATACCTTTGTAGTTGTATATAATTACGAATTATGCCGTCTTTAGTATACACAATATATAATATTTTTTTACACCAAAATATATAAATGCTATTCATATTAAAGATTTTTTTTGATATGCATATATTATTCATATATAAATTTTTTTTCAATTAAAATGAAAACTTAAAGCTTAGCATTGACACTTAACATACGACAAAATATATATACATATAAAATTGCCTGGAAAATTCTTTCAACTTCTTTTAAAATGATACCTGTTATTTTGTTTTGTCTTGTTTTGTCTAATCTTATCATAACCGGGTCACCTTGGGCCACGCTCAAATCATTTATTTTTTATTAATCACTAAATGGTAAAAATTTCCTAAGTACGTAATTACAAAACTGAAAAAAAATTGTTCCCAAACAAAACAGAGTGAAATTTAAAAAAAATTGATCTTTAAAAATTTGGGCCGAATATATATTATACATACTCATTTTAACTATTTTTTTTATGAAAAAAATAGTTTTCACATACTATTTAATTGTTTTCATATTAAAAAAGCATTTTATCTTAATTTGTCTCCATTGTGAAATACTGTTCTTAGAAGACAAATTCAAGTCCATAAATAAGACGCTATTGTAAAAATGTTACAAATATTTGGCAAGAGTGATTAGGTTGGGAGTGTCACTCATTTTACCATCTGATGCATTGGGGAAATTGTTACCACTTGTTATTCTCCAGATAAAAAATCCTAATTTTTCTCATCTTTTCCTCACCAAATCTATATAAAGCAACTATTTAGCCCCTAAAAACCGTACTACCTAACTTCAAATTCAGCCTTGAAGCTCGGAGGGAGTTACCCACTTTTGTCCTCCATCCAAATCTCAATAGGCACCAAGGCATGTTTTCTGGTACTATACCCCTTACATTTCAAATTTTTCGATGTTTTCTTTAGTTCTAAGACCTTGTTTTAAACACAAAATTTATGCATTTTTTCTATTTCCCTATAGTTATATATTTAGTTCTTCTATGGCCACATTACTTACACTATTTTAATTTACCAATCCCCAAATAACTTTTTTAGTTTCCCTTAATTTCAGTCACACTTACAAAAATAAAATAAGAAAAATACAAAAAGCTATGGTTTAATTGTCCAAGAATATAGCGGGCATCTTCAGCCTACTCCTGTTTATCAAATTTTATTTTTTTGTCTAAAAAAGGCATTACAAAATTAATATCACAATTATCACATATCATAGATAAAGATTACTTAAAAGACAACCATAATAACCCACAATACAAAACTTGAAAAACTCAAACAGACATAGATTTATAAGAAACTGGAATTTCAAAGAGAGGCAATAATTGAAATCTCAAAGAAAAGAAAATGGAATTTCTTGTACTGACTTTTAAATTATGTGATAATGAGGCAACCAAAACCTCACCCAAATAGTTAAAGAACTTAATAATAGCATACCCACAACTTCCATTAAAGCTACTCTCATGGTGTCTTCCTTTTGAGGGATTATTGTCAAAGCATTATAGTAGGCCTTGCATAGTTTGAACCGTTTTGAAAATTTAATATAAAAAAGATATGGAAGCATAAATCACAATTTAATTATTCACCATCCACACCTTACCCACTTTTGAAATTAAATCATAGATAAGAAAACATTAATCATAGTCCATATACATAACTGTCATAGTTTAGCTATTCTTTTGAATCTTGTAAACAATAAAACATAAAGAATGAAGATATTGATTCAATTTGTTCATAAAAAAAGCAAAAAAAAAAAAAACTTTCGAGGCCCAAAAGTATGAGACAGAACCTTAAAACTGGCAACACTCCATATCAAACATGAACAGTGATAGAATATTACCCCCAATTCATGGCTCATGTCTTGAAACCTAAACAAATGGGAGAATACACCCCAAATACAAATTATGTCTCTCAAATTTTCCAAGTAACTGCAGAAATGAATTTTATATGACTAAAAATTCGAGTAACATTTTTAACAAATTTGTACCCTTAGTCTTTACAAATATACGAAAGTATCAAGATGTTGAAAAATCCAAAATGTGCAGACAAATCTATACGACATTTGAAAAGCCAAAAATATTGACACAACAAATTATAATACATATGCATTAATATTAAAATTGAAAAAAAAGTATACATGGAGCATCAATATTTGCTACCATACAAACTGGATCACTGTAAAAAAATTAAACCACCAACTGAATCATATGTTCCAACTAAATAAAACAACCAATTAAAGAAAGAGTTCTAACTAACATAAATGATATGATCTCTTACCAAAACAATAAAAAAATTAGTTCACAACCAAATAAACCCCGACCCCTCCTGATACAAAAAAATACTGTCAGATCTGAAAAGTTAGTTCACCGCCCACGAAACTTTGTACACCTCATAACCAAACCTCAGATTTGAAAAATGCAAAAAAAATATAACCATCATAAATGGTAATGAAACCTCAAATAACGAAAAAAATTTGATGGATAGTCATCATAAATGAACCTCTGGAATATTGGATAACTTACATCTATAGGTTGGAAATATCAACTACACTTTAACGATTCACATAAAACTAAATAAAATACAAGAAAGAACTACAGTAGAAAAGAATGAAAACATAAAAAAGTAGTAGAAAGTAACAGATCACCTCTTTCCATGACGTTAAGCATCAAAACCAATCAAGGCCTCGAGAAAGCAGCTCGCTACCAAGGCTGCCAGGAAGTCGGCTCCGGCCAACGGAGGAGCAAAGAAGCCCCATTGTTTTCCCAGGACTTTCGTCTCATGTTTCAAAGCAGCGCTATTGTGGCCCTTCAAGAGGCAATTGAGGTTTATCCCTGGGTGTGTTTGTGGACAGTAGATATTTTGAAAACAGGGTGAGAGAGAGTCTTTGGATTTGAGGAGATGGGTGTAAGATATGGGACACGGGAGAGGCTCAATGTCTGGTTTGTTTGGTTTTGTAGTCACAGAGAGAGAGTGATAAGATAGTTTGGAAATAGAGGAAATAATAAATGCTATTTGCATTGGAAGCTGGGAAAGAAAAAAGGCATTCAAATTAAAGTGAACTTCATTTTTTAGCGGTAGGTATCTTGAGAATTGAGTCTGACTGATATTAAGATATGAAAGCTTCCTCGGTATCTTTTTAAACTAATCAGAGCCCTCGATTTCATGATTTGGTGACTAAATCCTAGCTTCTAATTAAATTATCAATTGATTGAAGTGGGTGGAATTTTAAATTAAAGGTGAAATAAATTTGGGGTGTTCTGTAGTACATTCTATTAGTGTGTGAGTGAAAATCGAACCTTTCATCTAGTTATGGATGATTTTGATGATTAAATCCTAGCCTCTGCTTGTATTATCTCTTTATTGAATAGTGTCAAAACCTCTACTCCTTATTTTTTTTTATATATATATATAGAATAAGGAGTAGAAGTTTTGACATATATATATGTATATATATATTCAACACTGCACCACGATACACAGCTGGGCTGCATGCATACTCTGCTATCATGTCCTGGTGCATCGTTCATTTCCTAAAGGACTATATGTTCAATCTCTTGCGAACCATCAAAATAAACACACATATTGGAGGCGAACATAGTTCCAAGAAGATGGGCTATGCACATACCTACGCACCCACACGACCGTCATCACTATCATTCTCACAGATAACCCTTACCTAGGTTCTATGCTCTTGTGGTATAAATCAAAATCTCACCTGAAGGCTCCTCAAGGCATGATTGTGCACAACGCACAACCTCCACTCGATAGCAAGTAGCGTAGGTATGTCGTACACATAATGATTCAATCAATAAGTATACACATAACTTATTATATTCATTAGGTATTCATGCAACCTAAGTTCCTGAATTTATATGTAGTATATTCGTCCCTACTATGCACAATACTTTACTGTACGATTCACCTCTCTATCGTATATACTCTTTAAAGTTCTCTCATTCCAACCCATTACCTGAGTAGTTAGATAATTACTCTCGCTACTAAATTATGAAAAGAAGCTACCCTAGAATAGCGTAGGTCCTATTCTCTCACTTAAAGGAATCTTGAAGGATTTTTAACTCATTTGGGAAAAAAATGGAGTTTTTGAAATCTCGTTAGAACTTGGGAATTCTCGTTCGAACGAAATATAAAATCTCGTTGGAATTATCATTGGAATTCTCATTCGAATGAGGTCGTTCGAATGACCTGGGTAGGTCTTCGAATGAGAATTCTGAGAGCTTACTGTGTTCCAAAAATTTCATTTTTTCCAAATCATTCAACAACAAAATCACTTTGAACTCATTCTAATCCACATTTAACAACTCCAAACCATATCCCCTAGTATTAGAACACTTTCCCATCCGTTTTAACATCAAATCCCTAAAATTATAACATAAATTTCGATTTATTTCTCAAATCTTCAACAAGCCCTAATTTCACATAATCTCATTTAATAACCATTTAATCCCAGATTTAATTTTGTGAAAATCAACATATAAAACCCAGAATTATCATACTCATAACATGGTTATTCAACTACATGAAAACTTATACCCCTAATTAAAGATTAATACTCAATTTCAACCCCAAATTCATAATATCATGGTTATTCCATCAACTATATTAACATGAATCATATATGCTCTAAAAAATCAGTAAGATAAACACTTGCCTTTTTGTGAACTTCTGATTCGCTGGATGAAATTGATGTAGGGGTGAATCTCTCTTCACGATCTACGCGTTGGTGTAATTTTTGGTGTGTGAGCTTGAGTTTTTATCCCTGGGCTCCTATGGAGTTCTTTTTCTTCTTCCTCTTTGGTTCTCTCTCTCTCTCTCTCTCTCTCTCTCTCTCTCTCTCTCTCTCTCTCTCTCTCTCTCATGTAGGTTTGGAAACTCACGGATGGTCTATTAATGACGTACTCTTCCTTTTAAATTTTCTATTTTTGTCCATTTTAATTGCCAAAAATCTCAAAAGACTAAAATACCCCTCCGGGGTGTCGGTTTAGCCCAAATTGCCCCGAAACCCAAATAAAACACCCGAGTAGAGTTTTCTGACTATCTCGACCCTTCCAGACTCATCGGCGCACTCAAAAAGATCATACGAGTTACTTAAAAAAACAAATTATCTTTTTTAACCCAACAAAGTAATACCAACATGACTCACATGTGCGCCCGAACTAAAAGTGTATCGCAACTGCCGTATTTTTCACCCCTAGCCATAATAATATTTTCTTATATTACTTTACTCACTAAGTAATATTTAACATAATTATCACCAATAAGTACTAACTCTCTTCACACTAGTAATTATTACATTTAAATATGGATTAATTATAAATATTTTTTCTCTATTTAAATTAATTAATCCTAATTCCAGTATTAAAATAAAATCCCTAAAAAATACGATGTATTACACCTAACTCCAGATATTCCCAAATTATCACCATGTTTTCAAATCGGGGTTCCCGTGACCATGCGATTAGTTCATACAGCTGCATTAGTTTCTTGCGAGGTGTTAGTACGTCTCACGAGGCCATATGGGTGGTGTTTCAGGGTTTTGCCCTCCAACGACATGTTTATGTTTTTAATCCTAACTCTACATATTTTCAAATTATCATTGTACTCTCAAATCGAGGATCCCTCGACCACATGGTCAGTTACTACGAGTAACATTGGTCTAATGCGAGGTGTTGGTGCTTCTCACGGGGCCGTTTGGGGGGTGTTTCGGGGTTTCTCCCTCTAACCACATGTTAATGTTTTTAAGCCCAAGTACAGATAATTGTAAATTTTCCTTGTGCTCTCAAACCGAGGGTGCCATTACCACGCGATTAGTTCCTACGAGCAACATTGGCCCTGTACGAGGTGTTGGTGCCTCTCATGGTGCCGTTTGGGGGATGATTCATGATTTTACCTCTCACGACATGTTTTTAAGCCTTAGTCTTGATATTTTCAAATTATCATCATGTTATCATACCGGGGGTTCTGTGACCACACTGTCAGTTCATACGTTCTGTGTTAGTGCCTCTCACTGGCTATTTGGGGGGTGTTTTGTGGTTTCCCTCTCTAACAACATCTTTATATTTTTAAGCCTAAGTATTGATATTATAAAATTATCACCATTCTCTCAAACCGAGGGTCCGAAGAGCATGCGGTTAGTTCCTACGAGTTACATTGGTCCGATGCGAGGTGTTGGTGCGTCTCATGGGGCTGTTTGGGGGGTGTTTCAGTATTTCTCCCTTTAAGGACTTGTTTTTGTGCCTAAATCGAGATATATTCAAAGTATCACAGTGCAATCAAACTGGGGGTCTCATGATCGTTCGATCAGTTCTTATGAGCGACATTGGTTCCGTGTGAGGTGTTGGTGCCTTTCACGGGGCTGTTTAGGGGGTGTTTCTGGGTTTCTCGCTCTAAAGGTATGTTTATGTTTTAAGCCTAAGTCTATGTAATTTTAAATTATCTCCATGCTCTCAAACCGGGGGTCCCATGACCATGCGATTAGTTCTTACTAGTTGCAATTATTGTGTGCGAGGTGTTGGTGCCTCCCATGGGGCCTTTTGAGGGGTGTTTGGGGGTTTTCCCTCAAACAACATGTTTTAATCCTAAGTCTAGATATATTCAAATTATCATCGTGCTCTATAACCGGGGGTTCCTGACCACGGGGGCAGTTCCTACGAGATCAATTGGTCCAGTGCGAGGTGCTGGTACTCAAGGGGCCGTTTGGGTGGCAATTCAGGATTTTGTCCTCTAACTACATGTTTTTAAGCCAAAGTATAGATATTTTCAAATTATCGCCGTTCTCGCCAACCGTGGGTCATGTGAACACGCAGTATGTTCTTATAAGCAACATTGGTCCCGTGCGAGGTGTTGGTCCTCTCACGGGGCAGTTTAGGGGTGTTTCAAAGTTTCTCACTCGAATGGCATCTTTATGTTTTTAATCAGAAGTGTCGATATTTTTAAATTATCCCCGTGCTCTCAAACTGATGGTCCCGTGATCACGCAATCTGTTCGTACGAGGTGTTGGTGCCTATAACGGGGCCGTCGGGTGGTGTTTCTGGGTTTTTCCCTTTAACGACGTGTTTATGTTTATGTTTTTCAACCTAAGTCTAGATATTCTAAAATTATTACCATGCTTTCAAACCGGGGAACCCATGACCATGCGATCAGTTCCTACGAGTTATATTCATCCCGTACGAGGTGTTGGTGCCTCTCACGAAGTAGTTTGGGGGGCGTTTCGAGTTCCGCCTTCCAATGACATATTTTTAAGCCTACGTCTTGATATTTTTAAATTATCGCCATGCTATCAAAATGGGGGTTCCGTGACCAGCGATCGGTTCCTACGAGTTACAATGGTCCCGTGCGAGGTGTTGATGCCTGTCACGAGGCCGTTTGTGGGATGATTCAGGGATTCATCCTCTAACGAGAAGTTTATATTTTTAATCCTAAGTCTTGATATTTTTAAATTATCTTCATGCTCTCAAATCGAGGGTCCCAGACCATGAGGTCAGTTCCTGCAAGTTGCATTAGTCCTGTGCAACCGTTTGGTGGGTGTTTTGAGGTTTCGCCCTCGAACGACATGTTTAAGTTTTAATGACCAACTCTAGATATTTTCAAATTATCGTCGTACTTTCAAACCGACGGACCCATAAGGCCGTGGTTCTTACGAGTTAAATTAGTCCCGTGCGAGGTGTTCGTGACTCTCACGGGACTGTTTGGGGGATATCTTACGTCATGTTTTTTAAGCCTAAGTTTAGATATTTTCAAATTATCACCATGATCTCAAACCGGGGGTCCCGTGACCATGCAATCAGTTCCTACGTGTGAGGTGTTGGTACCTCTCACGAGGCTGTTTGGGGGTATTTCAGGGTTTCTACCTCTCACGACATGTATATGTTTTTAATCATAAGTCTAGATATTCTTGAATTATTATCCCGTTGTCAAATCGGGGGGCCCATGACCACGTGGTCAGTTCTTACGAGTTTGATTGGTCTTAATCGAGGTGCTGGTTCCTTTCAAGGGGCCATTAGGGGGTGTTTTGGGGTTTTTCCCTATGACGACATGTTTTTAAGATTAAGTCTATATATTTTCAAAATATCATCGTGCTCTCAAAATGGAGGTTTCGTGACCACGCGGTCAGTTACTAGGATCTCTATTGGTCCCCTCCGAGGTGTTGGTGCCTATAACAGGGCCGTTCGGTGGTGTTTATGGGTTTCGCCCCTTAACGACATGTTTATTTTTTTAACCCTAAGCCAAGGTATTCTCAAATTATCACCGTGCTTTCAAATCGGAGGACCCATGAGCACGCAGTCAGTTCCTATGAGTTATACTCTAACAACATGTTTATATTTTTAAGCCTAAGTCTATATATTCTCGAATTATTATCCTGTTGTCAAACTGGGGGGGCCCATGACCACGTGGCCAGTTCTTAAGAGTTTGACTGGTCTTATCCGAGGTGTTGGTGCCTTTCAAGGGGCCATTAGGGGGTGTTTTGGGATTTTTCCTTTTAACGACATGTTTTTAAGATTAAGTCTAGATATTTTCAAAATATCATCGTGCTCTCAAAATGGAGGTCCCGTGACCATGCAGTCAGTTACTATGAGCTCTATTGGTCCCCTGTGAGGTGTTGGTGCCTATAACGGGGCCATTCGGTGGTGTTTTTGGGTTTCACCCCTTAACGACATGTTTATGGTTTTAATCCTAAGCCAAGGTATTCTCAAATTATCACCGTGCTATCAAATCGTAGGACCCATGAGCACGCAATCAGTTCCTACGAGTTACATTGGTCCCGTGCGAGGTGTTGGTGCCTCTCACGGGGCTGGTTGCGAGGGGTCGGGGGTTTGCTCTCCAACGACATGTTTTTAATCCTACGTCTAGATATTTTAAAATTATCACCATGTTCTCAAAATGAGGGTCCCGTGACCAATGATAAGTTCTTACGAGCTGCATTGGTCCCACGCGAGGTGTTGGTGCCTCTCACGGGGCTGTTTGTGGGATGATTCGGGGCTTCGCCCTCTGACGACATGTTTATGTTTTTAGGCCAAAGTCTAAATATTTTCAAATTATCAACGTGCTCTCAAACTAGGGGTCCCGTGACCACACGATTAGTTCCTACAAGCTGCATTGGTCCCGTACGAGGTGTTGGTGACTCTCACGGGGCCGTTTGGGGGTCGATTCAGGGTTTCGCACTCTAACGGCGGGTTTTTAATCCTAAGCCCCGATAATTTCAAATTATCATCATGTTCTAAAACCGAGGGTCTCATGATTATGAGATTAGTTCCTACGAGTTGCATTAGTTCCGTGCGCGGTGTTGATACATCTCTCGAGGCCATTTAGGGGGTGTTTTGGGGTTTTTCCCTCTAGTGACATGTTTATATTTTTAATCCTAAGTCTAGTTATTTGTAAATTATCATTATGCTCTCAAACCGGGGTTCCCGTGACTACGCGGTCAGTTCTTACGAGATGCATTTGTCCCGTACGAGGTGTTGGTTCCTTTTATGGGGCCGTTTGGCGGGTGTTTTGGGGTTTCGCCCTCTAACAACATGTTTATGTTTTTATTCATAAGTCTAGATATTTTCAAATTATTATCGTACTCTAAAATCGGGGATCCCATGATGATGCAATCAGTTACGACGAGTTGTATTAGTCCCATGGGAGGTGTTGGTGCTTCTTATGGGGCTGTTTTGGTGGTATTTCAGGGTTTTGCCCTCTGATGACATGTTTTTGTTTTTAAGCCTACGTCTAGATATTCTCTAATGATCACCGTGATTTCAAATCGGGGGACCCATGACCACTTGGTCAGTTCCTATGAGTTACTTTGGTTCCGTGTGAGGTGTTGGTGCTTCTAACGGGGCCGTTGGAGGGGGTCAGGGTTTCGCCCTCCAATGGCATGTTTTTAAGCCTAAGTCTTGATATTTTCAAATTATCTCCATGCTCTCAAAACGGGGGTTTCGTAATAATGCGATCAGTTCCTACGAGATGCATCGGTCCCGTGCAAGATGCTGGTGCCTCTCACTGGACCGTTTTTGGGGATGATTCAGATTTTGCCCTCTAACGACCAGTTTATGTTTTTAAGCCCAAGTCTAAATATTTTAAAATTATCATTGTTCTCTCAAATCGGGGGTCCTGTGACCACACGATCAGTTCCTACGAGCCGCATTTGTCCCGTGCGAGGTGTTGGTGGCTATCACGGGGTCGTTTGGGGAATGGTTCGAGATTTCACACTCTAACGACATGTTTTTAATCCTAAGTCCAGGTATTTTCAAATTATCATCATGTTCTCAAATCGGGGCTCCTGTGGCCATGCGGTCAGTTCTTATGACCTACGTTGGTCCCGTGCAAGGTGTTGGTGCCTCTCACGGGGCTGTTTGGTAGGAGTTTTGTGGTCTCTCTCCAACGAAATCTTTATGTTTTTAAGGCTAAGCATAGATATTCTAAAATTATCTCCATTCCCTTAAACCAAGGGTCCCATGACAACGCGATTAGTGCCTACGAGTTACATTGGTCCCGTGTGAGGTATTGGTTCCTCTCATGGGACTGTTTGGGCAGTGTTTCAGGGTTTTGCCCTCTAACTACATGTTTATGTTTTTAATCCTAAGTTTATATATCTTCAAATTATCATCGTGCTCTAAAATCGAGGGTACTGTGACCACACGATAAGTTTCTACGAGTTGCATTGGTCCCGAATGAGGTGTTGGTGCCTCTTATGGGGCTGTTTGGATTGTTTTTGGGTTTTCCCCTCTAACGACATGTTTATATTTTTAAACTTAAGTCTAGATATTCTCAAATTATCATCGGGTTTTCAAAAGGTGGACCCGGACCATGCGACCATTTCCTAAGAGCTCAATTAGTCCCGTGCGAGTTATTGGTGCCTTTCACAGGGACGTTTGGGTGGTGATTTTGGGGTTTCACCCTCTAACGACATATTTACAAGTCTAAGTCTAGATGATTTCAAATTATTTCCATGCTCTCAAACCGGGGGTCCCGTGACCACGCCATCAGTTCGTACGAGCTGCATTGGTCCCGTATGAGGTGTTGGTGCCTCTTACTTTGCCGTTTGGGGCGAGTTATGCCCTCTAAAGGCATGTTTATATTTTTTAGCCTAAGTCTAATTATTCTCAAATTATCACCGTGCATTAAAACTGGGGATCTCGTGGATATGAATTTAGTTCTTAAGAGTTACATTGGTCCCGTACGAGGTCTTGGTGCTCTCACGGGGCTGTTTGGGGGGTGTTTTGGGGTTTCGCCCTCTAACGACATGTTTTTAAGCCTAAGTCTCGATACTTTTAAATTACTGTCGTGCTTTCAAATTCGGGGTCCGATTATCACGCAGTCAGTTACAAAGACTAACATTGGTCCCGTGGGATGTGTTGGTGCCTCTCACGGGGCTGTTTGGGGGTTATTTTGATCTTTCTCTATCTAACAAATTCTTTATATTTTTAACCCTAAGTGTAGATATTCTCAAATTATCACCGTTCTCTCAAATCTAGGGTCCCGTGACCATGCGGTCAGTTCCTACGAGTTAAATTGGTCCCGTGCGAGGTGTTGGTGCCTCTCACGGTGCTGTTTGGGGGATGTTTCGGTGTTTTTCCCTCTAACGACATGCTTATGTGTTTAATTCTATGTCTAGATACTTTCAAATTATCGTCGTGTTCCAAAAAAGGGGGAATCGTGACCACGTGGGCAGTTCTAATGAGTTACATTGGTCTCGTGTGAGGTGTTGATGCCTCTTACGGTGCCGTTTATTGATTTTTTTTGGGGTTTTACCCTCTAACGAGATGTTTATGTTTTTAAGGCTAAATCTAGATATTCTCAAATTTTCTTTGTGCTTGAAACCGTGGGACTCGTTACCACGCGATCAGTTCCTATGAGTTATATTAGTCTCGTACGAGGTGTTAGTGCCTCTCACGGGGTCGTTTGGGGGGTGTTTGGTGTTTTGCCATATAACGGTATGTTTTTAAGCCTAAGTCTAGATATTTTCAAATTTTCATTGTGCTCTCAAAACGGGTGTCCCGTTCCCACGCGATCAATTCGTACGAGCTGCATTAGTTCTGTGCGAGGTGTTGATAGCTCTCACGGGGCCATTTTGGGGGTGTTTCTGGATTTTTCCCTCTAAGGGAATGTTTATGTTTTGAAGCCAAAGTATAGATATTTTTAAATTATAGTGACACTCTTAAACCATGGGTCCCATGATCATATGGTCAGTTCCTACGAGCTGCGTTGGTCCCGTGCGAGGTGTTGGACGGGGCCATTTGGGTGGTGTTTCGAAGTTTCGCTCGTAAAATGGCATATTTTTAAGTTTAAGTCTAGATTTTTTCAAATTATCACCGTTCTATATAATTAGGGGTTCCCTAACTATGCTTCCAGTTCTTACGAGCTCAATTGTTCCCGTACGAGTTGTTGGTGCCTCTCATGGGGCCGTTTGGGTAGTGATTCGAGGTTTCGACCTCTAACGGTATGTTGTTAAGCCTAAGTCTAGATTTTTTAAAATCATCATCAAGTTCTCAAATCGGGGGTCCGTGACCTCGTAGTAAGTTCCTACAAGCTACGTTGGTCCCATGAGAGCTGTTGGTGCCTCTCACGGGGCTGTTTGGTGGGTGTTTCTGAGATTCGCCCTCTAATGGCAAGTTTATTTTTATCACTTTTCAAATTATTACCGTTCCCTTAAATAAAGGGTCCTGTGACCACAAGATCAGTTCGTACGAGGTGCATTTGCCCCGTGCGAGGTGTTAGTGCCTCTTACGGTGCCGTTTGGGGTGTGTTTTGGGGTTTGGTCCTCTAACGACATGTTGATATTTTTAGCCTAAGTCTAAATATTCTCAAGTTATCACCCTGCTTTCAAATTAGGGGACCCGGGACCACGCAATCAGTTCTAACTAGTTACATTGGTCCCGTGCGAGGTGTTGGTGCCTCTCACGGGGCCGTTTGAGGGGTGTTTCTGGGTTTCGCCCTCTAACGGCATATTTTTAAGCCTTTGTCTATATACTTTTAAATTATCTCCATGCTCTCAAACTGGGGGTCCCGTGACCATGCGATCAATTCCTATGAGCTGCATTGGACTCGTGTGAGGTGTTGGTACCTCTCACAAGGCCGTTTGGGGGGTGTTTCAGGGTTTTACCCTCTGACGGCATGTTTATGTTTTTAATCCTAAGTCTAGATAATTTCAAATTATCACCTTACTCTCAAATCGAGGGCACCGTGAGCACGCGGTTAGTTACTATAAGTTGCATCGATCCCATGCGAGGTGTTGGTGCCTCTTACGTGGCTGTTAGGGGTGTGTTTCGAAGTTTCGCCTTCTAACGACATGTTTATGTTTTTAAGCCTAAGTCTAGATATTCCTAAATTATCATTGTGCTTCCAAACCGAAGGACTCGTGAACACGCTCTCAGTTCCAATGAGTTATAGTGGTCCCGTGCGCCGTTTGGGGGGTGTTTCTAGGTTTTGCCCTCTAACGACATGTTTATGTTTTTATGCCTAAGTGTATATATTTTCAAATTGTAATCGTTATCTCAAATCGGGGGTCTCGTGACCACATGGTCAGTTCAAACGAGTTGCACTGGTGTCGTGCGAGGTGTTGGTGCCTCTCACGGGGTCGTTTGGGTTGTATTTTGAGGTTTTGCCCTCTAACGACATGTTTTTAAGCTTAAGTCTAGATGAAATTATCGCTGTGCTTTGTTACTGAGGGTTCCCTGACCATGTGTTTAGTTCCCACGAGCTCAGTTGGTCCCGTGCGAGGTATTGGTGCTCTCACGGGGCCGTTTGGGGGTGTTTCGGGGTTTCGCCCTCTAACGACATGTTTATATTTTTAATCATACGTGTATATATTTTCAAATTATCACCATGCTACCAAACAAAGGATCCCTTATCCTCATGATCAGTTCCTACGAGCTGCATTGGTCCCATGCGAGGTGTTGGGGCTTTTTATGGTGCCGTTTTGGGGCGTGTTTCGGGGTTTTGCCCTCGAAGGACATGTTTATATTTTTTTGCCTAAGTCTAGATATTTTCAAATTATCACCGTACTTTCAAAGAGGGGGACTCGTCACCACGTGAGCAATTCTTACGAGATACATTGGTCCTGTCCGAGGTGTTGGTGCCTCTGATGGGGCCGTTTAGGGGGTGCTTTGGGGTTTTGCCCTCTAGCGGCATGTATTTAAGTCTAAGTCTAGATATTTTCAAATTATCACCATGCTCTTAAAACGGGTGTCCCGTGACCATGCAGTTAGTTCCTACGAGATGCATTGGTTCTGTGCGAGGTGTTGGTGCCTCTCACGGGGCCATTTGGGGCATATTTTTGGGTCGCCCTCTAAAGGCATGTTTATGTTTTTAAGCCAAAGTCTATATATTTTTGGATTATCTTCGTGCTCTCAAATCGAGGGTCACATGACCACACGATCAGTTCCTATGAGATGCATTGATCCCGTGCGAGGTATTGGTGCCTCCCTCGGGTCCGTTTGATGGGTGTTCCGGGGTTTTGGCCTTTTATGGCATGTTTATTTTTTTTAATCCTAACTGTCGATGTTTTCAAATTATCATCGTGGATTAAAACTGGGGGTCTCGTAACCACGCGATCGGTATGTACGAGCAACAATGGTCCCCTTCGAGGTGTTGGAGCCGCTTACGGGGACGTTTGGGGGGTGTTTCTGGGTTTTGCCCACTAACGACATGTTTATATTTTTAAGCCCAAGTTTAGATATTCTCAAAATTTCATTTCTCTTTCAAATTGGGGGACCCATGACCACGGGGTCAGTTCTTAAGAGGTACATTGGTCCCGTAAGAGGTGTTAGTACCTTTCACGACACCATTTGGGGGATGTTTCGGGTTTTGCCCTCTAACGGCATGTTTTTAAGCCTAAGTCTAGATATTTTTAAATTATTGCCACGCTCTCAAAATGAGGGTCCGGTGACCATGCGACAATTCCTACGAGCTGTCTTTGTCCCGTGCTAGGGGTTAGTGCATCTCTCGGGGCCGTTTGGGGGTGTTTCGGGGTTCCCCCCTCTGACGACATGTTTAAGTTTTTAAACCTAAGTCTAGATATTTTAAATTTTTTTCCGTGCTCTAAAATCGAGGGTTCCTTAACCTCACAGTCAGTTCTTACGAGCTGAATTGGTCCCGTGTGAGGATTTAGTGCCTCTCATGGGGACATTTGGGGGATGTTTCAGGGTTTCTCCCTCTAACGGGATTTTGTAGGCATAAGTATATCTATTTTCAAATTATCATCGTGTTCTCAAACTGGGGGTCCTGTGACCACGCAGTCAGTTCCTACAACCTGCGTTGGTCCCGTGTGAGGTGTCGGTGCCTCTCACGGGGCTATTTGGGTGGTGTTTTGGGGTTTCTCCCTTTAATGACATCTTTATATTTTTAAGCCTAAGTATAGATATTTTCAAAAAAATCTAACCGAGGGTCCCGTGACCACGCGGTCAGTTCCTACGAGTTACATTGGTCCCGTACAAGGTGTTTGTGCCTCTCACGGGGCCTTTGGGGATTCACCCTCTAACGACATGTTTTTAATCCTAAGTCTAGATATTTTCAAATTATCAATGTGATCTTAAAACGGGTGTCCCATGACCTCACGGTTAGTTCCTACGAGATGCATTGGTATGGTGTGAGGAGTTGGTGCCTTCCACAGGACTTTTTGGGGGATGTTTTGGGGTTTCACCCTCTAACGACATGTTTATCTTTTTAAGTTTAAGATTAGATATTTTGAAATTATTTTCGTGATCTCAAACCGAGGCACTCATTACCATGCGGTTAGTTCCTACGAGCTACATTTTCCCCGTGTGAGGTGTTGTGACTCTCACAGCACCGTTTGAGGGTTGTTTTAGGGTTTCGCCCTATAACGACATGTTTTTAAACGCAAGTCTACATATTCACAAATTATCGCTGTTCTGTCAAACCGAGGGTCCCGTGACCACGCGATCATTTCTTATGAGTTACATTGGTCCTGTGTGAGGTGTTCGTGCTTATCACGGGGCCGTTTAGGGGTGTTTCAGGGTTTTTCCCTCTAACGGAATGTTTATCTTTTTATTCCTAAGTCTAGATATTTTCAAATATCATCATGATCTCAAACCAGGGGTCCCAAAAACACGCTATCGGTTCCTACGAGTTGAATTGGTCCCGTGTGAGGTGTTGGTGTCTCTTACGTGGCCGTTTGGGGGGTGTTTCGGGGTTTCACCCTCTGACGACATGTTTATACTTTAAGCCTATGTCTAGATATTCTCAAATTATCATCGTGCTTTCAAACTGAGGGACCCGTGACCACGAGATCAGTTCTTATGAGTTATATTGGTTCCGTTTGAGGTGTTGGTGCCTCTCACAGGGCCTTTTGGGTGGTGGGCGGGTTCAGGATTTTGCCTTCTAACAACATGTTTTAAAGCCTAAGTCTATATAATTTTAAATTATCTCTGTGATCTCAAAACAGGGGTTTCGTGACCATGAGGTCCGTTCCTACGAGCTACATTGGTCTCGTGCGAGGTGCTGGTGCCTCTCACGGGGCCATTTGGGAGGTGTTTCGGGATTCCTCCCTCTAACTATATGTTTATGTTTTTAATCCTAAGTCTTGATATTTTCAAATTATCGTTGTTCTCTAAAACTGAGGGTCGCGTGACCACACGATCAGTTCTACGAGTTACATTGGTCCCGTGCGAGGCGTTGGTGCCTCTTACAGGCCGTTTAAGGGGTGTTTCAAGATTTTCCCTCTAACGACATGTTTATATTTTTAACTCTAAGTCTAGATATTCTCAAATTATCACCGTGTTTTCAAAAGGGGGACCAGTGACCATGCGGTCAGTTCTACGGGTTAGATTGGTCCTATGCGAGGTTGGCGCCTCTCACGGAGCCGTTTGGAGGGTGTTTGGGGTTTCGCCCTCTAACGACATGTATTTAAGCCTAAGTATAGATATTTTCAAACTATCACCGTTCTCTCAAAACACTTGTCCCATGACTAGGCGATCAGTTCCTACGAGCTACATTAGTCCCGTGCGAGGTGTGGTGACTCTCACGGGGACATTTGGGGGGTGTTTCTAGGATTGGCCCTCTAACGACATGTTTATATTTTTGGGAGTAAGTCTAGATATTTTCATATTATAGCCATGATCTCAAACTAGGGGTCCTGTGACCACACAATCTATTCCTACCAGCTACATTGGTCCAATGCGAGGTGTTGGTCCTCTCACTAGGCCGTTTGGGTGGTGTTTCGAGGTTTCACCCTCTAACGACATGTTTTTAATCCTAAGTTTAGATATATTCAAATTATCCCCTTGCTCTATAATCGGGGGTACCCTGACCATGCGACCAGTTCCTATGAGCTCAATTAGTCCCGTGCAAGGTGTTGGTGCCTCTCACGGGGCTGTTTGGGTGGTGATTTTAGGGTTTCGCATTCTAACGACATATTTACAAGCCTAAGTCTAGATATTTTCAAATTATCACTGTGCTCTCAAACCGGGGCTCTCATGACCACGCCATCAGTTTGTACTAGTTGTATAGATCCCATATGAGGTGTTGGTGCCTTTTACGATGCCATTTGGGGTGGGTTTTTCCCTCTAAAGTCATGTTTATATTTTTTAGCCTATGTCTAGGTATTCTCAAATTATCACCGTGCATTAAAACTGGGGAACCCATGACCATTCATTCGGTTCTTACGAGTTATATTGGTCCCGTGCAAGGTGTTGGTGCTCCCACGGAGCCATTTGGGGGTGTTTAGGGGTTTCTCCCTCTAACGACATGTTTTTACGCCCAAGTTTCGATACTTTTAAATTATCGTCGTGCTTTCAAATCGAGTGTCATGTGATCACGCGGTCAGTTCCCAAGACATGCATTGGTCCTGTGGGAGGTGTTGGTGTCTCTCATGATGCTGCTTGGGGGTTGTTTCGGGGTTTATCTCTCTAATGGATTCTTTATATTTTTAACCCTAAGTGTATATATTCTCAAATTATCGCCGTTCTCTCAACTGAGGGTCCCGTTACCATGCGGTCCGTTCCTACGAGTAACATTGGTCCCATGTGAAGTGTTGGTGACTCTCACGAGGTTGTTTGGGGGGGGGGGGTGTTTTGGATTTTTCCCCTCTAACGACAATCTTATGTTTTTAATCCTATGTCTAGATATTTTCAAATTATCGTCATGCCCTAAAAGAGGGGGTACCGTGACCGCGGGTGTTTCGGATTTTGCCCTTAACGGCATGTTTTTAAGCCTAAGTCAAGATATTTTCAAATTTTCATTGTGCTCTCAAATTGGGTGTCCTGTGACCACGAGGTCAATTCCTACGAGCTACATTAGTCCTGTGCGAGGTGTTGATGGCTCTCACGGGGCCATTTGGGGGGTGTTTCTGGATTTCGCCCTCTAAGGGAATGTTTATGTTTTTAATCCAAAGTCTAGATATTTTTAAATTATATCCATGCTCTTAAACCATGGGTCCCGTGATCATATGATCAGTTCCTACGAGATGCGTTGGGTCCATGCGAGGTGTTGGTGCCTCTAACGGGGCCATTCGAATGGTGTTTCGAGGTTTCTCTCGTAAACCGACATGTTTTTAAGTTGAAATCAGGATATTTTCAAATTATCACCGTGCTTTATAGTCGAGGGTTCCCTAATCGTGCGACCAGTTCCTACGAGCTCAATTGGTCCCGTGCGAGTTATTGATGCCTCTCATGGGGCCGTTTGGGTGGTGATTTGGGGTTTCGCCCTCTAACGGGATGTTGTTAAGCCCAAGCCTAGATATATTCAAATCATCACCAAGTTCTCAAACCAGGGGTCCATGACCATGCGATAAGTTCCAACGAGCTGCGTTGGTCCTGTGCGAGCTGTTGGTGCCTTTCAGGGGCCGTTTGGTGGGTGTTTCGGGGATTTGCCCTCTAATGGCAAGTTTATTTTTAATGCTTTTCAAATTATTACTGTTCCCACAAATAGAGGGTCTTGTTACCACACGATCAGTTCGTACGAGCTGCATTTGTCCCGTGCGAGGTTTTGGTGCCTCTTACGGTGCCGTTTGGGGTGTGTTTTGGGGTTTTTCCTCTAACAACATGTTTATATTTTTTAGCCTAAGTCCAAATATTCTCAAATTATCACCCTGGTTTCAAATCAGGGGACCCAGGACCAAGAAGTAAGTTCTAACGAGTTACATTGGCCCGTGCGAGGTGTTGGTGCCTCTCACGGGGCCGTTTGAGGGGTGTTTCTGAATTTCTCCCTCTAACGGCCTATTTTTAAGCCTTTGTCTATATACTTTTAAATTATCTCCATGCCCTCAAACCGGGGGTCCCGTGACCATGCGATAAATTCCTATGAGCTGCATTGGTCTCGTGTGAGGTGTTGGTACCTCTCACGAGGCCATTTGGGGGTGTTTCAAGGTTTCTCCCTCTGACTACATGTTCATGTTTTTAATCCCAAGTCTAAATATTTTCAAATTATCATTGTACTCTCAAACCAGGGATTTCGTGAGCACGCGGTCAGTTACTACGAGTTACATCGATCCCGTGTGAGGTGTTGGTGCCTCTTACGTGGCTGTTTGGAGGGTGTTTTGAAGTTTTGCCTTCTAATGACATGTTTATGTTTTTAAGACTAAGTCTAGATATTTTGAAATTATCATAGTGCTTCCAAACTGAAGAACCCATGAATACGCTCTCAGTTCTAATGAGTTACATTAGTCCAGTGCGAGATGTTAGTACCTCTCACGAGGCCGTTTGGGGGGTGTTTCTGGGTTTTGTCCTCTAACGGCATGTTTTTCGTCCTCTAATTTCAAATTGTAGCTGTTATCTCAAACTAGGGGTCCCGTGACCACACGGTTAGTTCAAACGAGTTGCATTGGTGTCGTGCGAGGTGTTGGTGCCTCCCAAGGGTCTGTTTGGGTGGTGTTTCGAGGTTTTTCCCTCTAAGGACATGTTTTTTGGCCTAAGTCTAGACATTTTAAAATTATCACAGTTCACTCAAACTCGGGGCCCGTGACCATTAGATTGATTCTTACGAGCTGCATTGGTCCTATGCGAGGTGTTGATGCCTCTCACGGGGACATTTAGTTTTTTTGGGGTTTCTCCCTCCAAGACATGTTTATGTTCTTAAGCCTAAATCTATATATTTTTGGATTATCACCGTGCTCTCAGACCGGGGGTCCTGTGACCACACAGTCAGTTCCTACGAGCAACATTGATCCCATGCGAGGTGTTAGTGCCTCCCACATGATGATTTGAGTGGTGTTTCGGGGTTTTGACCCGTAACGACAAGTTTATGTTTTTATTCCTAAGTGTATATATTTTAAAATTATTGCCTTGCTCTCAAACCGGGGGTCCCATGACCAAGCGATAGTTCGCACGAGCTGCATTAGTCCCGTGGAAGGTGTGTTCCTCTTACGAGGCCATTTGGAGGGTGTTTCGGGGTTTCGCCCTCTAACGACATGTTTATGTTTTTAATCCTAAGTCAAGATATTCTAAAATTATTACGTACCATGCTTTCAAATAGGGGGACCCCTGATCACACGGTCAGTTTTAACGAGTTACATTGGTCTCATGAGAGATGTTAGTCCCTCTCACGGGGCTATTTTTTTGGGTTTCGCCTTCTAATGGCTTGATTTTAATCCTAAGTCTAGATATTTTCAAATTATTGCCTTGCTCTCAAAACCGGGGTCTCGTGACCTCGTGACCAGTTCCTACTGGTCCTGTGCGAGTTTTTGGCACCTCTCGCGGGATCTTTGTGGGGATGTTTTAAGGTTTTGACCTTTAATGACATGTTTTTAAGCATAAGTCTAGATATTTTCAAATTATCCTAATTTTCTCAAACCGGGGATCTCGTGACCACGCGGTAAGTTCCTACGCCCCGCGTTGGTCCCGTGCGAGGTGGTGGTGCCTCTCACGGGGCTATTTGGGGATTTTTTTGGGGTGTCTCCCATTAAGGACATCTTTGTATGTTAAAGCCTAAGTATAGATATTCTGAAATTTTCACCGTGCTCTCAAATCGAGGGTCCCATGATCTTCGCGGTTAGTTCCTACTAGTTACATTGGTCCCATGTGAGGTGTTGGTGCCTTTCACGGGACCATTTCAATGGTGTTTTGGGGTTTCACCCTCTAATGACATCTTTGTGGTTTTAAGACTAAATCTAGATATTTCCAAATTATCACCGTGCACTCAAACTGGGGGTCTCGTGACCATTCGGTTAGTGCAAGGTGTTGATGCCTCTCGCGGGGCCATTTGGGTGGGGGGTATTTTGAGGTTTTTCCCTGTAAAGGAATGTTTATGCTTTTAAGCCTAAGTATACATATTTTTAGATTATTGTCGTGCCCTCAAACTGGGGGTCCCGTGACCACACGTTCAGTTCCTACTAGCTTCATTGGTCGCGTGCAAGGTGTTGATCCATCTCACCGGGCCATTTTTTTGGAGGGTGTTTTGGGGTTTCGCCTTCTAAAGACATGTTTATGTACTTAAACCTAAGTGTAAATATTTTAAAATTATCACTGTGATCTCAAACCGAGGCTCCCATGACCACGCGGTCAGTTTCTACGAGCTACATTGGTCCTGTACAGGTGTTGGTTTCTCTCACGGAGCCGTTTGGGGGTGTTTCGGGATTTTACCCTCTAACGACATGTTTATGTTTTTACGCCCAAGTCTAGATATTTTCAAATTATCACCATGATCTGAAATTGGTGGTACCGTGACCACCCGATCAGTTCTGACGAGCTGTATTAGTCCTGTATGAGGTGTTGGTGCCTCATCACGAGGGGTGTTTTGAGGTTTCACCCTTTAACGGTATTTTTAAGTCTAAGTATAGATATTTCAAATTATCATCGTGTTCTAAAATTGGGGGTCCTATGGTCACGCAGTCCGTTTCTTCGAGTTACATTGGACCTGTGCAAGGTGTTGGTGCCTCTCACGGGGACATTTGGGGGGGGGGGGTGTTTAGGGGTTTCGCCCTCTAACGGAATGTTTTTGGTCCTAAGTCTAGATATGTTCAAATTATTTCCATTCACTCAAACTGGGGGTCATGTGACCATTCGGTCAGTTCTTACGAGTTGCATTGGTTCCGTGCGAGGTGTTGGTGCCTCTTAAGGGGCCGTTTTGGGGGTTTCACCCTCTAAAGGCATGTTTATGTTTTTAATCTAAGTCTATATATTTTTAGATTATCGTCATGCTCTCAAATTGGGGGCTCATGACCACGCGATCAGATCCTACGAGATGGATTGATCTCGTGCGAGATATTAGTGCCTCCCATGGGGCCGTTTGAGGGGTGTTTTGGGGTTTGTCCCTCTAATGACATGTTTTTATTTTTAATCCTAAATGTAGATATTTTCAAATTATCACCACGCACTCAAATTGAGGGTCCCATAACCATGCGATCAGTGCGTATGAGCTACATTGGTCCCATGCGTGCTGTTGGAGCCTCTTACGGGGCCGTTTTGGGGGGGTGTTTATGGGTTTAGCCCACTGATGACATGTTTATGTTTATAATACTAAGTCGGTATATTCTTAAATTATCACCATGCTTTCAAATCGGGGGACCCGTGGCCACGCGGTCAGTTCTTCCGAGGTAGATTGGTCCCGGGCGAGGTGTTAGTACCTCTCACGGGGCCGTTTGGGGGGTGTTTTGGGGTTTCACCCTTTAACAGTATGTTTTTAATTATAAGTCTAGATATTTTCAAATTATCACCGTGCTCTCAAATCGGGGTTCCCGTGACCATGTGATCAGTTCCTACGAGCAAAAATTGTCCCATGCGAGGTGTTGATGCCTCTCACGGGGCTGTTTTGTGGGTGTTTTGGGGTTACACCCTCTGATGATATGTGTATGTTTTTAATCCTAAGTCTAGACATTCTTAAAATATTTTCGTACTCTCAAACTGGGGATCCCGTAATTATGAGATGCATTGGTCTCGTGCGAGGTGTTAGTGCCTCTTACGGGGCTTCTTGGGGGTGTTTTGGGGTTTTGCCCTATAATGACATATTTATGCTTTTAAAACTAAGTCTAGATATTCTCAAATTGTCATCGTTCTTTCAAACTGGGGGACCTATGACCACGGGGTCAGTTTTTACAAATTACATTGGTCCCGTGCGAGGTGCTGGTGCCTCTAACAGGTCTGTTTAGCGATGTTTTGGGGTTTTGCCTTCTAACGACATGTTTTTAAGACAAAGTCTAGATATTTTGAAATTATTACCATGCTCTCAAAATGGGGGTCCCGTGACCACGCGGCCAATTCCTATGAGATGCCTTGGTCTCGTGCACGATTTTGGTGCATCTCACGGCGCCATTTAGGGGTGCTTCGGGGTTTTCCCCTCTAATGACATGTGTATGTTTTTAAACGTACGTCTAAATATTTTAAAATTATCACCGTGCTCTCAAATTGGGGGTCCTTTGACCACGCGATCAGTTCTTACGACTTGCAATGGTCCTGTGCAAGGTGTTGGTGCCTCTCACGGGGATTTTGGGGGATGTTTCAGGGTTTTGCCCTCTAACGACATGTTTTTAAGCCTAAGTATAGATATTTTAAAAGGATCATCATGTTCTCAAAACGGGGTCCCGTGACAACGCGTCCAGTTCCTACGACATGCGTTGGTCCCGTGCGAGGCATGGGCTCCTCTCATGTGGAAGTTTGGGGGGTGTTTCGGTGTTTCTCCCTTCAACAACAACTTTATATTTTTAAGCCTAAGTTTAGATATTCTCATATTATCACTGTAATCTCAAACTGAGGGTCCCGTGACCACACAGTCAGTTCTTATGAGTTATATTGGTCCCGTTTGGGGTGTTTGTGCCTCTGACGGTACCGTTTCGGGTGTTTCGGGGTTTCGCTCTCTAACGGCATGTCTTTGAGCCTAAGTATAGAATTTTTCAAATTATTTACTTGTACTCAAAATGGGGGTCCCATGACTATTCTATTAGTACTTACGAGCAGATTGGTCCAGTGTGAAGTGTTGGCACCTTTCACGGGGCCGTTTGGGGGGGGGGGTGTTTTGGGGTTTTTCACTCTAACGGCATGTTTATATTATTATGACTAAGTCTAGATATTTTCAAATTATTGTTGTTCTCTATAACTGGGTGTTTCGTGACCATGCGGTCAGTTCCTACAAGTAACATTGGTCCCATGCGAGGTGTTGGTGCCTCTCACGGGGGCCATTTTGGGGGTGTTTAAAGGTTTTGCACTCTAACGACATGTTTATCGTTTTTAGCTTAAGTCTAAATAGCTCCAAATTATTGTCGTGCTCTCAAATCGGGGGACCCGTGACCACACGGTCAGTTCCTATAAGCTGCATTGGTTCTGGGCGAGGTGTTGGTGCCTCTCAGGTATCATTTTGGGGATGTTTCAGGGTTTCATCCTCTAATGGATTTTTTTAAGTCTTAGTATAGTTATTTTGAAATGATCATCGTGTTCTCAAATCGGGGGTCCCGTGACCACATGGTAAGTTCCTACGAGCTGCGTTGGTCACGTGCGAGGTGTTGTTGCCTCTCACAGGGACATTGTGGGGTTAATTCTGGGTCTCCCTCTAACGACATATCTATGTTTTTAAGCGTAAGTATAAATATTTTCAAATTATAGCCGTGATCTTAAACCAGGGGTCCTGTGACCATGCAGTAAGTTCTTATGAGCTGCATTCGTCCTGTGCGAGGTATTGGTGCCTCTTACGGGTCTGTTTGGGCGGTGTTTCGGGTTTTCTACCTCTAAAGACATGTTTATGTTTTTTAGCCGAAGTATAGATATTCTTAATTTATCTCTGTTATCTCAAAAGAGGGTTCTGTAACCACGCTGTCAGTTCCTACGAGTTACATTAGTCCTGTGCGAGGTGTAGGTGCCTCTCATGGGCCATTTGGGGGGTGTTTCGGGGTTTCTCCCTCTAACGGCATATTTTTGGACCTAAGTCTAGATATTTTAAAATTATCACTGAGCACTCAAATTGGGGGTCCCGTGACCCTTCGATCAGTTAATACGAAGTGTATAGGTCCCGTGTGAGGAGTTGATGCAACTCACAGGGCCGTTTCAAGTGTGTTATGGGATTTCTCCCTCTAACGACATGATTATGTTTTCAACTTAATTCTAAATATTTTCAAATTATCTCAATGCTCTCAAATCGGGGACCCGTGACCACCTGGTACATTCGTACGAGCTATATTGGTTCTGTGCGAGGTGTTGGTGTATCAAATGGGGTCCTTTTGGGGATGTTTCAGGGCTTCATCTTCTAATGGAATGTTTTTATGACTAAGTCCATTTATTTTCAAATTCTCATTGTGTTCTAAAATCGGGGGTGCCATGACCAAGCGGTAAGTTCTTCCAAGTTGCATTGGTCCCGTACGAGGCGTTGGTGCCTCTCACGGGTCTATTTGGGGGATGTTTCGTGGTTTCTACGTCTAACGACATGTTTATGTTTTTAAGACTAAGTATAGATATCTCAAGTTATCGCCATTCTCTCAAGACGAGGGTCCTGTGACCACATGGTCAGTTCCTATGAGTTATATTAGTCCCATGCGATGTGTTGGTGCCTCTCACGGGGCCGTTTGGGGGGCGTTTTGGGGTTTCTCCCTCAAATGGCATGTTTATGTTTCAAAATTATGTCTAAATATTTTCAAATTATTGCCATGCACTTAAATTGGGGGACTCGTGACCACACGGTCAGTTCCTACGAGCTGCATTGGTTCTGTGCGAGGTGTTGGTCACAAGATTGTTTTGGGGATGTTTTAGTGTTTTGTCCTCTAACGGCATGTTTTTAAGCCTATGTCTAGATGTTTTCAAATCATCGTCATGTTCTCAAACAAGGGGTTCGTGACCATGCGATAAGTTCCTACGACATGCGTTGGTCCCGTGCGAAGTGTTAGTGCCTCTTACGGTGCCGATTGGTGGGTGTTTTGGGGTTTCTCCCGCTAAGGACATGTTTATGGTTTTAAGCCTAAATCTAGATATTCTCAAATTACCTCCATGATTTCAAACCGAGTGACTTGGAACCAGGCAGTCCATTGCTATGAGTAAGATTGGCCCTATTTGAGGTGTTGGTGCCTCTAATCAGGCCGTTTGGTGGTGTTTTTGGGTTTTTCCCTCTAACATCATGTTTTAAAGCTCGTATCAAGATATTTTCAAATTATCGCCATGCTCTCAAATCGGGGGACCCATGACCATGCGATTAGTTCCTATGAGCTGCATTAATCTGTGCAAGGTGTTGGTGCCTCATACGGGGCTATTTTTGGGATGTTTCAGGGATTCGCCCCCTAACAACATGTTTTTAAGATTAAGTCTATATATCTTCAAATTATCATTCTATTATAAAATCGGGGTCCCGTGACATCGAGGTAAGTTCCTACGAGCTGTGTTGGTCTTGTGCGACGTATTGGTGCCTCTAACAGGGATGTTTGGGGGGTGTTTCGAGGTTTCTCCCTCTTACAACATGTTTATGTTTTTAAGCCTAAGTATAGATATTCTTAAGTTATCACCATTTTCTCAAACCGAGGGTCCCGTGACCACGCGATTAGTTCCTATGAGTTCAATTGGTCCCGTGCGAGGTGTTGGTTCCTCTCATGAGTCCGTTAGGGGGGTGTTTAGGGGTTTCGCCCTCTAATGGCATATTTTTTAGCCTAAGTCTTGATATTTTAAATTATCATCGTTCACTCAAACTGGGGGTCCCGGGACCATTCGGTCAGTTCTTACGAGCTGTATTGGTCTCATGAGAGGTGTTGGTGCCGCACACGAGGCCGTTTGGGGGTGTCTTTTAGGGTTTCTCCCTGTAAAGGAAAGTTTTCTATTTATAAGACTAATTTTATATATTTTTAGATTATTGTAGTGCTCTCAAACCGTAGGGGGTCAGTTACTATGAGATACATTGATCCCAGTCGAGGTGTTGGTGCCTCCCATGCGGCCGTTTGAGGTGGGGTTTCGAGGTTCTTCCCTCGAACGACATGTTTTTGTTTTTAATCCTATGTTTAGATATTTTCAAATTATTCCTGTGCTCCCAAATTAGGGGTCTCGAAACCACGTGATCTGTTCGTACGAGCTGCATTAGTCCCGTGCGGAGGTTTGGTGCTTCTTATGGGGCCGTTTGCGGGGTGTTTTGGGGTTTCACCCTCTATGACAGGTTTATGTTTTTAAGCCTAAGTATAGATATTATCAAATTATTGCCGTTCTTTAAAATCGAGGGACCCGTGACCACGTAGTCAATTTTAACGAATTACATTGGTCCCGTACGAGGTGTTGGTGCCTCTCATGGGACCGTTTGGTGGGTGTTTCGGTGTTTCTCCCTCTAACGACATGTTTTTAAGACTAGGTATAAATGTTTATAAATTATCGCCATGCTCTCAAACCGGAGGTCCCGTGACCATGCGATTAGTTCGTACGAGTTACATTGGTTCCGTGCGAGGTGTTGGTCCCTGTAATGGGGTTGTTTAGGGGGTGTTTTGGGGTTTTTCCATCTAACGACATATTTATGTTTTTAATCCCAAGTCTATATATTCTCAAATTATCAAATTATCACCGTGCTTTTAAATTGGGGGACCCGTGAGCTCGCGGTCAGTTCCCGTGAGTTACATCGGTCCTGTGTGAGTTATTGGTGCCTTTAATGGGGCCGCTTGGGGGGTGTTTTGGGGTTTCTCCCTATAACGGCATGTTTTAAGACAATGTCCATATATTTTCAAATTATCACCATGCTCACAAAACGGGGGTCCAGTGACCACGCAGTCAGTTCCAACAAGATGCATTGGTCCCGTGCGAGGTGTTGGTTCTTTTCACTTGGCCATTTGGGGGTGTTTAGGGGTTTCGCCCTCTTATGACATGTTTATGTTTTTGAGCTTAAGTATATATAATTTAAAATTATCACCGTGCTCTAGAACTGGGGGTTTCGGTCAGTTCGAACGAGCTGCATTGTCCCATGGGAGGTGTTTGTGCCTCTTACTGGGCCGTTTGGGGGATGTTTCTAGGTTTCGCTCTCTAACGACATGTTTTTAAGACTAAGTCTTGATATTTTCAAATTATCATTGTGTTTTCAAATGAGGAGTCCCGTGACCACGCGATCAGTTGCTATGAGCTGAATTGGTCCCATGCAAGTGTTGGTTTCGTCTCACGGGGCCGTTTGGAGGGTGTTGCGAGATTTCGCCCTCTAACGACATGTTTATGCTTTTATGACCAAATCTAGATATTTTCAAATTCTTACCATGCTATCACACTGGTGATCCCGTGACCACTCAATAAATTCCTACTAGTTGCATTGGTCCCGTGCGAGGTGTTGGTCCCTCTCACGGGGCCGTTTGGGGGGTGTTTAAGGGTTTCGCCATCTAATGGCATGTTTATGTTTTTAATCCTAAGTTTAGATATTATCAAATTATCACCATGCTCTCAAACTGAGGGTCTCTTGAACACGTGATCAGCTCTTATGAGTTACATTGGTCCCGTGCGTGGTGTTGGTGCCTCTCACATGGCCGTTTGGGGAGTGTTTCGGGGTTTCGCGCTTTAGTGTCATGTTTAAAACCTAAGTCTATATTTCAAATTATCGTTGTTCACTGAAACTAGAGTTCTCATGACCACATGATCAATTCCTACGAGCTCTATTGGTCCCGTGTGAGGTGTTAGTACCTCTCATGGGGTCATTTTTTTTTTTTGGGGGGGGGGGGGTCGGGGTTTCACCCCCTAATGGCATGTGTATGTTTTTAATACTAAGTCTATATATTTTCAAATTATCATCTTACTCTCAAATCGAGGATCCTGTGACCACGCCATCAGTTACTACGAGTTGCATTGGTCCCGTGTGAGGTGTTGTGGCCTCTGACGGGGCTATTTAGGAGGAGTTTCGGGATTTATCCCTCTAACGACATGTTTATGTTTTGAAGACTAAGTCTAGATATTCTAACATTAATGTCGTTCTTTCAAATCGTAGGACCCATGACCACGCGGTCAGTTCCTGTGAGTTACATTGGTCCAGTACGAGGTGTTGGTGCCTCTTACGGGGCCCATTTTGGGGGTGCTTCGGGGTGTCGCCTTCTAACAACATGTTTTTAAGACAAAGTCCAAATATTTTCAAATTATCGCCTTGCTCTCAAAACGGGGATCCCGTGACTAGGCGGCCAGTTCCTACGAGCTGCATTGGTCCCATACGAGGTGTTGGTGCCTCTCACGGGGCCGTTTAGAGGGTGTTTCCGAGTTTCGCTCTCTAACGACATATATATGTTTTTAAGCCTAAGTCCAAATATTTTTGAATTATGCTGTGATCTCAAATCGGGGGTCTCATGATCACGCAGTCAGTTCCAATGAGCTGCATTAGTCTCGTGCGAGATGTTGGTGCCTTTCACAGGACCCATTAGGGGATGTTTCAGGGTTTCGCCCTCAAACGGAACGTTTTTAAGCTCAAGTCTAGATATTTTCAAATTATCACCGTGCACTGTAATTAGGGGTTCCGTGACCACGCAATTAGTTCCTACGAGTTGCATTGGTCCCGTGCAAGGTGTTGGTGCCATTCACCGGGTCATTTGGGGTTTCGCCCTCTTACGACATGTTTATGTTTTTAATCCTAAGTCTAGATAATTTGAAATTATGACCGTGATGTCGAACCAGGGGTCTTGTGACCATGCGGTCAGTTGGAACGAGATGCATTGGTCCAGTGCGAGGTGATGGTGCCTCTTACAGGGCCATGTGGGGGATGTTTCAGGGTTTCGCCCTCTAACGACATGTTTTTTAGCCTTAGTCTAGATATTTGAAAATTATCATTGTGTTATCAAACCAGGGGTCCGTGACTACACGATCGTTTCTTACGCGCTACATTTTCCCCGTGTGAGATGTTTGTGCCTCTCACCGGTCCGTTAGGGGGTGTTTCGGGGTTTTTCACTCTAACGACAAGTTTATGTTTTTAAGCCAAAGTCTATATATTCTCAAATTATGATCGTACCCATAAACTTGGTATCCCATGAGCACGCAGTCAGTTCTTACGAGTTACATTGGTCCCCCACGAGGTGGTGGTGCCTCTCACGGGGCCATTTGGGATGTTGCGGGGTATTTCCCTCTAATGACATGTTTTTGAGCCTATGTCAAGATATTTTCAAATTGTCATTGTGTTATCAAATAGGGGGTTCCGTGACCACGCGATAAATTTCTACGAGCTGAATTAGTCCCATATAGGTGTTGGTTTCGTGCGAGGTGTTGGTGCCTCTCTCGGGGCCGTTTGGGGGTGTTTCGGGATTTCGCCCTCTAACGACATTTTTATGTTTTTACACCCAAATTTAGATATTTTCAAATTGTTTTCGTGAATGACCACACGATCAGTTGCTATGAGTTGCATTGGTCCCGTGCGAGGTGTTGGTGCCTCTCACGTGGCCGTTTGGGGGGTGTTTCGGGGTTTCGGCCTCTAACGACATGTTTATGTTTTTTTATCCTAAGTGTATGTATTTTCAAATTATTGCCATGATCTCAAACCAAGGGTCCCATGACCACGTGATCAGTTCTTACGAGTTACATTGGTCCCGTGCGAGTTGTTGGTGCCTCTCACGAGGCCATTTTGGGGATATTTCATGGTTTTGTCCTCTAACAACATGTTTTTAAGCCTAACTCTATCTATTTTAAAATTTTCATTCTATTCTCAGATCGAGGTTCCCGTGATCACGTGGTATGTTCCTAAGAGTTGCGTTGGTCCCATGCGAGGTGTTGGTGCCTCTCATAGGGCTATTTGGGGGGTGTTTTAGGGGTTCTCCCTCTTACGACATGTTTATGTTTTTAAGCCTAAGTATAGATATTCTAAAATTATCTCCGTTCTGTCAAACCGAGGGTCCCGTGACCAGGCAGACATTTCTTACGAGTTACATTTATCCTGTGTTCGGTGTTGGTGCCTCTCACGGGGCCAGGTGGGGAGTGTTTCGGGGTTTCAATATCTAATGGCATGTTTTTGAGCCTAAGTCTAGATATTTTGAAATTATCACCGTGCACTCAAACTGGGGGTCCCGTGACTATTTGATTAGTTCTTGCGAGCCGTATTGACCCTGTGCGAGGTGCTGTTGCCGCCGACGGGGCCATTTGTGGTGTGTTTTGGGGTTTCGCCCTCGAAAGGAATGTTTTATTTTTTAAGCCTAAGTCAATATAATTTTTTATATTATCACCGTGCTCTCAAATCGGGGGTTCCATGACCATGTGGTCAGTTCCTACGAGCTACATTGATCTCGTGTGAGGTGTTGGAGCCTCCCACGGGGACGTCTGAGGGGTGTTTTGGGGTTCCTCCCTCTAACGTCATTTTTTTTAATCCTAAGTGTAGATATTTTCAAATTATCATAGTGCTCCCAAATTGGGGGTCTCGAAACCACGTGATCAGTTCGTACGAGCTGCATTAGTCTCGTGCGAGGTGTTGGTGCCTCTTACGCGGCCGTTTGGGGGATGTTTCGGGGTTTCGCCCTCTAACGACATGTTTATGTCTTTAACCCTAAGTATATATATTGTCAAACTATCTCCGTGCTTTTAAATTGGGGTACCTATGACCACGTGGTCAGTTTTAATGAGTTACATTGGTCCCGTTGGAGGTGTTGGTGCCTCTCACGGGACCGTTTGGTGGGTGTTTCGGTGTTTGGCCCTCTAACAACATGTTTTTAAGCCTAAGTATAGATATTTTCAAATTATCGCCGTGCTCCCAAATTGGGGGTCCGATGACCATGCGATCTGTTCCTACGAGTTGCAACGGTCTCATGCGAGCTGTTGGTGACTCTCACGGGGCCGATTGGGGGTGGTTCATGGTTTCGCCCCATAAGGACATGTTTTTGTATTTAATCCTAATTCTAGATATTTTCAAATTATCGTCAAACTCTCAAAATGGGGATCCCGTGAGCACGCAGTCAGTTCTAACGACTAACATTGGTCCCATCTAATGACATGTTTATATTTTACAGGGCTGACTGTTGGTTCTTCTTACAGGGCTGTTTGAGGGGTGTTTCGGGTTTCGCCATCTAATGACATGTTTATATTTTTAAGCCTAAGTCTAGATATTCTCAAATTATTGCTGTTCTTACAAACCGAGGGACTCGTGACCATGCGGTCAGTTCCCGCATGCTACATTGATCCTGTGCGAGGTGTTGGTGCCTTTCACGGGGCCGCTTGGGAGGTGTTTCGGGGTTTTGCCCGATAATGGCTTATTTTTAAGCCGATGTCTAGATATTTTCAAATTATCTTCGTGCTCTCAAAACGGGGGTCCCATGACCACACAGTCAGTTCCAAGGAGTTGCATTGGTCCCGTGCGAGGTGTTGGTTCTGCTCACGGGGCCGTTTGGGGGGGGGGGGGAGGGTGGTTTCAGTGTTTCTCCCTCTTACAACATGTTTATGTTTTTAAGCCTAAGTCTAGATAATTTGAAACTATCTCCATGTTCTCAAACTGGGGTTCTTGTGACCACACGGTCAGTACAAATGAGCTGCAATGGTCGCATGCGAGGTGTTGGTGCCTTTTACAGGGTCATTTATGGGATGATTCAGGGTTTTGCCCTCTAACGACACGTTTTAAAGCCTAAGTCTAGATATTTTCAAATTATTACCGCGTTCTCAAATCAGGGGTCCCTTGACCATGCGGTCATTTCCTATGCACTACATTAGCCCCTTGTGAGGTGTTGGTGCCTCTCACGGGGACGTTAGCGGGTGTTTTGGGGTTTTGCCCTCTAAGGACATGTTTATGTTTTAAGCCTAAGTCTAGATATTTTAAAATTATCACCGTGCTCTCAAACTTGGGGTCCTATGACCACGTGGTCAGTTCTTACGAGTTACCATGGTCCCAAACGATGTGTTAGTGCCTCTCACAATGACGTTTGGGGGTGTTTCGTGGTTTCTCCCCTCTAACGACATGTTTTTTAGCCTATATCTAGATATTATGAAATTGTCGTCATGATCTCAAATCGGGGATCCCGTGACCACGCGATCTGTTGCTACGAGATGAATTGGTTCCATGCAGGTGTTGTTCCTCTCACGGGGTGTGTGGAGATTTCGGACTCTAACGACATGTTTATGTTTTTATGCCGGCTGTCACAGTGGTTTTGTGACCACACGGTCATTTCCTGTATGCTACATTAACCCCACGTGAGGTGTTGGTGCCTCTCACGGGGATATTTTGGAGGTGTTTTAGGGTTTCTCCCTCTAAGGATATGTTTATGTTTTAAGCCTAAGTATAGATATTCCCAAGTTATCGCCGTTCTCTCAAATCGAGGGTCCCATGGCCGCGTGAATAGTCCTTACGAGTTACATTGGTCCCGTACAAGGTGTTGGCAACTCTCACGAGGCCGTTTAGTGGGTGTTGTGGGTTTTGCCCGCAAATGGCATGTTTTTGAGCCTAAGTCTAGATATTTTGAAATTATCATCGTGCACTCAAACTAGGGGCCCTGTGATCATTCGATCAGTTTTTACGAGCTGTATTGATCCCATGTGAGGTGCTGGTGCCGCTCATGAGGCCGTTTGGGGTGTGTTTTGGGGTTTCACCCTCTAAAGGTATGTTTTTGTTTTTAAGCCTAAGTCTATATACTTTTAAATTATCATTGTGCTCTCAAATTGGGGGTCCCATGACCACCGATCAGTTCCTATGAGTTTCATTGGTCACGTGCGAGGTGTTGGGGCCTCTCACGGGGCCATTTGTATTCTTAGGGTGGTGTTTTGAGGTTTCGCCCTCTAACGACATTTTTTAAGCCTATGTCTAGATTTTTTCAAAGCATCACCCTACTCTAAAATCGGGGATGCCGAGACCACGTGGTCAGTTGCTACAAACTGCATTGGTCCTGTGTGAGGTGTTCGTGCCTCTCACAGGGACATTTAGGGGTGTTTCGGAATTTTGCCCTCTTGCAACATGTTTATGTTCTTAAGTCTAAGTCCAGATATGCTCAAATTAGCTCCGTTCTCTCAAATCGGAGAACTCGTGACCACGCAGTCAGTTCTCACGAGTTAGATAGGTCCGTGCGAGGTGTTTGTTCCTCTCACGGTGCGGTTTTGGGGTTATTTTGGGATTTTACCCACTAATAATATGTTTATAAGACTAAGTCCAGATTTTTTCAAATTATCGATGTGATCTCAAATGGGGGGTCCTGTGATCACGCGATCAGTTACTACGAGCTGCATTGGTCCAGTGCGAGGTGTTGGTGCCTCTCACGGGGCCATTTTTGTTTTGAGGTTTCTCCCTCTAACGACATGTTTATATTTTTAATCTTAAGTCTAGATATTTTCAAATTATCACCATGAACCCAAACCGGGGGACTCGTGACAAATCGATTAGTTTCAACGAGCTACACTGCCCCTAAGAGAGGTGTTAGTGTCTCTCACGAGGCCATTTAGGGGGTGTTTCACCCTCTAAGAACATGTTTATGTTTTTAAGCCTAAGTCTATATATTCTCAAATTATCATCATGCTCTTAATTTGGAGGTCCCATGACCAAGCACTGAGTTGTTACGAGTTACAATGGTTCCCCGCGAGGTGTTGGTGCCTCTCATAAGGCTGTTTGTGGGTGTTTCGGGTTTGTGCCCTCCAACGGAATGTTTTTAAGGCTATGTCCAAATATTCTCAAATTATCGACATGTTCTCAAACCATGGATCACATGACCATGCAGTCATTTCCAACGAGTTGCATTGGTCTCGTGCGAGGTGTTGATGCCTCTCACAGGCTCGTTGTAGGGTGTTTTGAGGTTTCTCCCTCTAACGGCATGTTTATGTATTTAAGACTGAGTCCAAATATTTTCAAAAATACCCTATTCTCAAATCAGGGGTCCCGTGATAATGCGGTCAATTTTTATGAGCTATATTGGTCCTGTGCGAGGTGTTAGTGCCTCTCAAGGGGCCGTTTGAGGGTGTTTCGGGGGTTTTCCCACTAGTGACATGTTTTTATTTTTAAGCCTAAGTCTAGATATTTTCAAATTATCGTCATGATCTCAAATCGCGGGTCTCGTGACCATGCGATCAGTTCCTATGAGTCGCATTGGTCCAGTGCGAGGCGTTGGTGTCTCACACGGGACTGTTTGGGGGTGTTTTGAATTTTCTCCCTCTAAAAAATATGTTTATATTTTTAATCCTAAGAGTAGATATTTTCAAAATAATGACGTGCTATTAAATTGGGGGTCCTGTGACCACACGGTCAGTTCCTACGAGTTACAATAGCCCCGTGCGAGGTGGTGGTGCCTCTCACATGGCCGTTTGGGAGTGTTTTGGGGTTTCGCTCTCTAACGACATGTTTTTAGACCTAAACCTAGATATTTAAAATTTATCTTCATGCTCTTAAAACAGGTGTCCTGTGACCACACGGTCAAGACAAACAAGCTGCATTGGTCCCGTGCGAGGTGTTAGTGCCTCTCATGGGACCGTTTGGGAGTGTTTTGAGGTTTCACCCTCTAGCAATTTGTTTATTTTTTAAGTCTAAGTCTAGATATTCTCAAATTATCACCGTTCTCTCAAACCAAGGGACCTGTGACCATGTGGTTTGTTCCTACGAGTTACATTGGTCCAGTGAGAGGTGTTGGTCCCGTGCGAGGTGTTTTTAAGCCAAACTCTAGATATTTTTAAATTATCGCAGTGCACTCAAATTGATGGTCCTGTGACCACACCATTAGTTCTTAAGAGCTGCATTGATGCTGTTCGAGGTGATAGATCCTCTCATTGGGCCGTTTGGGGTTTTTTCCTCTAACGACATGTTTATGTTTTTAAGCTTTAGTCTAAATGTGTTCAAATTTTTAGTATGATATCTAATCGGAGGTCTCGTGACCACGTGGTCAGTTCCAACGAGCTACGTTGGCCCCATGCATGGTGTTGGTGCCTCTCACGTGGCCGTTTAGGGGGTGTTTCAGATTTTTTCCCTCTAAAGGCATATTTTTAATCCTATGTCTAGATATTTTCAAATTATAATCATGTTCTCAAACTAGGGTTCCCATGACCACGCGGTCAGTTCTTACAACCTGAATTTTTCCCGTGCGAGGTGTTGGTGCCTCTCACGAGGTCGTTTGGGGGGTGCTTCAGGATTTTGCTTCTAACGCATGTTTATGTTTTTAAGCCCAAGTATAGATATTTTTGAAATTATTGTCATGTTCTTAATTCGGGGATCTCGTGACCAAGTAGTCAGTTCTTACGAGCAATATTGGACCCGTTGGAGGTGTTCGTACCTCTCACGGGGTAGTTTGCGTGGTGTTTGAGGGTTTCTCCCATTAATGACATGTTTATTTTTTTAGCCCTAAGTTTAATTATTATCTAATTATCGACGAGCTCTCCAACCTAGGGTTCTGTCACCACGCGATCAGTTCCAACGAGATGCATTAGTCCAGTACGAGATGTTTGTGCCTCTCACAGGGCCGTTTGGGGTGTGTTTAAGGGTTTCGCCCTCTAACAACATGTTTTTAAATCTAAGTCCAGATATTTTTGAATTATCACCACATTCTCAAATCGAGGGTCCTGTGACCATGTAGTTAGTTCCTTTGAGATGCATTGGTCCTGTACGAGGTGCTGGTTCCTCTCACGTGACTGTTTCGAGGGTGTTTCGGGGTTTCTCCCTCTAATGGGATGTTTATGTTTTTATGCCTAAGTCTAGATATTCTCCAATTATCACCATGCTCTAATACCTAAGTTCCCGTGACCAAGCGGTTAGTTCCTACGAGTTACATTGGCCCCGTGCGAGGTGTTGGTGCCTCTCACGGGGTCGTTTGGGTTGTGTTTTGATGTTTCATCCTCTAATGTCGTGTTTTTAGTCCCAAGTGGAGATATTTTCAAATTATCGTTGTACAATAAAAGTTGAGGTCCCGTGACCATTCTGTCAGTTCCTATGAGCTGCATTGTACCCCTACGAGGTGTTGTTGCCTCCCACGATGCCCTTTTTTTTGAGGGGGGTGTTTCTGGGTTTTTCCCTCTAATGGTAGGTTAATGTTTTTAAGGCTAAGTCTATATATTTTCAAATTATCATCGTGCTAAAAAAATGGGGGTCACGTTACTACGTGATTAGTTCCTATTTGCTACATTGGTCCTGTGCGAGGTGTTGGTTCCTTTCACGGGGTAGTTTGGGGGATGTTTCAGGGTTTCGCCCTCTAACGACATGTTTTTAAGCCTAAGTCAAAATATTTTCAAATTATAGTCGTGTTCTCAAACTGGGGGTCCCGTGACCACGCAGTCAGTTCCTACGACCTGCATAGGTATCGTGAGGGGTGTTGGTGCCTCTCACGTGGCTGTTTATGGGGTGTTTCGGGGTTTATCACTCTAACGACATGTTTATGTTTTTAAGCCCAAGTTTAGATATTCTTAAATTAATGTCGTACTCTCAAGATGAGGGTCCCGTTGGCATATAGGCAGTTCCTATGAGTTACATTGGTCCCGTACGAGGTGCTGGTGCCTCTCACGACGCCGTTTGAGGGTGTTTCGGGGTTTCACCCTCCAATGGCCTATTTTTAAGCCTAAGACTAGATATTTTCAAATTTTTTGCTGAGTACTAAAACTGGGGGTCCTGTGACCACGATGTCATTTCTTACGAGCTGCATTGGTCCCGTGCGAGGTGTTCGTGCCTCTAATGGGGCATTGGGGGGGGGGGTGGTGTTTCGTGATTTTTCCCTCGAATAATGTTTATGTTTTTAATCCTAAGTCTATATGTTTTAAATTATTACCATGCGCTCAAATCGGAGGTCCCATGACCATGCGGTCAGTTCTTACGAGCAGTAATGATCTCGTGTGATGTGTTGGTGCCTGTCATGGGTCGTTTCGGGGTTTCTCCCTCTAACAACATGTTTATATTTTTAAGCTTAAGTATAGATATTTTCAAATTATAGTCGCGATCTAAAATTAGGAGTCCCATGACCATGCGGTTAGTTCCAACGAGCTACATTGGCCCTCTACGAGGTGTTGGTGCCTCTCATGGGGCTATTTGGGTGGTGTTTCGGGGTTCTCCCTCTAACGACCTATTTATTCTATTAAGCCTAAGTTTAGATATTCTCAAATTATCATTGTTCTCTCAAACGTAGGGTCCTATGACCATGTCGTCAGTTCATACGAGTTACATTGGTCCCCTGCGAGGTGCGGGGGCCTCTCACGCGACCGCTTGGGTCGTGTTTTGGGGTTTCTTCCTATAACGACATGTTTTTAAGCCTATGTTTAGATATTTTAAAATTATAATCCTGTTCTCAAACCAGGGTTCCAAATACCACGCGGTCAATTCTTATGAGCTGCATTGGTCCCGTTGTTGATGCCTCTTATGAGGTCGTTTGGGGTGTGTTTCGGGATTTCCCCGTCTAACGACATGTTTATGTTTTTAAGCCCAAGTATAGATATTTTCAAATTGTCACTGTGCTCTCAATCCAATGGTCTCGTGACCACACAATATTTTTTTACGAGATGCATTGGTCCCGTGTGAGGTGTTGGTGCCTCTCACGAGGTCAAGGTTCCAAATACCATGCGATTAATTCCTACGGGTTGCATTGGTCCCATTGTTGGTGCCTCTCATGAGGTCGTTTGGGGGGTATTTCGGGATTTTTCCCTCTAACGGTATGTTTATGTTTTTAAACCCAAGTATAGATATTTTCAAATTGTCATTGTGCTCTCAATCCAATGGTCTCATGACCATACGATCTTTTCTTACGAGCTGCATTGGTCCCGTGTGAGGTGTTGGTGCCTCTCACGGGGTCTTTTGGGGGGGGGGGTGTATCGAGGTTTTTCCTTCTAATGGCTTGTTCTTAAGCCTAAGTCTAAATATTTTAAAATTATCATCGTATTTTCAAACCAGGGGTCCCGTAACCACATGATCAGTTCCTACGAGTTGCATTGGGTCCGTGAGGTATTGGTGCCTCTCACGAGGCTCTTTGGGGGTGTATTTCGGGGTTTGTCTCTCAAATGACATGTTTATGTTTTTAAGCCTAATTATAAATATTCTCAAATTATCATCGTGCTCTCAAACCATGTATCCTATGATCACGCGGTCAGTTCCTACTAGTTACACTGGTCCCGTGCGAGGTGTTGGTGCCTCTCACAGGGCTGTTCGAGGGGTGTTTATGTGTTTCTCCCTCTAACGAAATATTTTTAAGCCTAAGTTTAGATAATATCAAATTATTGTTGTGCACTCAAACTAGGGTTCCTGTTTCGTGACCATGCCGTCAGTTCCTACGAGTTGCATTGGTGCCGTGCGAGGTGTTGGTGGCTCTCACGGGGCCCTTTGGGGGGTTGTTTTGGGGTTCCGCCTTCTTACATCAGTTTATAATTTTCAAGACTAAATCTATATATTTTGAAATTATCCCCATGCTCTCAAACCGAGGTTCCATGATCAATCGATCAGTTCCTACGAGCTTCATTGGTCCCGTGCGAGGTGTTGGTGCCTCTCACGGGGTCGTTTGGGGGATGTTTCAAGGTTTCACCCTCTAACGACATGTTTTTGAGCATAAGCCTAGATGTTTTCAAATTATCACAGTGTTCTCAAATCGGGAATCTCGTGACCACGCGATCAGTTCCTATGACATGCGTTAGTCCTGGGAGAGGTGTTATTGCCTCTCACGAGGCCATTTGGGGGGTGTTTCGGGGTTTACCCCTTTAATGACAAGTTTATTTTTTAATCATAAGTACATATATTTTCAAATTATTATTGTTCTCTCAAACCAAGTGTCCCATAACCACGCGATCAGTTCCTATAAGTTACATTGGTCCCGTGCGAGGTCTTGGTGCCTCTCCGGGGCCGTTTGCGGGGTGTTTCAGGGTTTCACCGTCTAACGACACATTTTTTAGCCTAAGTATAGATATTTTAAAATTCTCGCCATGCACTCAAATTGGGGGTCTCGTGACCACACGACCAGTTCATACGAGCTACTTTAGTCTCATGCGAGGTGTTGGGGCCTCTCACGGGGTCGCATGGTGGGAGGTGTTTTGGGGTTTCGCCCTATAGCGACATTTTTATGTTTTTAATTCCAAGTCTATATGTTTTTAAATAATCATTGTGCTCTCAAATCGGGGGTCCCGTGACAACGCGACCAGTTACTAGGAGATGCAATGACCCCGTGCGACATGTTGGTGCCTCCCATAGGGCCGTTTGGGGGTGTTTTGGGGTTTCGCCCTCTAACGACGTTTTTATGTTTTTAAGCTTAAGTATAGATATTTTCAAATTGTCATCGTGATCTCAAATCAGGGCCCTGCGATAATGCAGTTAGTTTCAACGAGCTACATTGGCCTCATGCGAGGCGTTGATACCTCTCACAGGGTGTTTGGAGGCTATTTCGGGCTTTTAACCCCGTACGGCGTGTTTATGTTTTTAAGCCTAAACTTAGATATTCTCAAATTATTTTTGTTATCTCAAACTAGGGGTCCCATGACCACGCGGTCAGTTCTTACGAGTTACATTGGTCCAATACGAAATGTTGGCACCTCTGTTTTTTTTTTTTAGGGTTTCGCCCTTTAACAGCATATTTTTAAGCCTATGTTTATATATTTTCAAATTATCATCGTGTTCTCAAAACGGGGTTCCTATTACTATGCGGTCAGTTCTTATGAGTTGTGTTGGTCCCGTACGAGGTGTTGGTACCTCTCATGGGGCTATTTAGGGGTGTTTCGGGATTTCACCCTCTAACGGAAGGTTTATGTTTTTAAGCCCAAGTCTAGATAGTTTCAAATTATCATTATATCCCAAACCGGTGGTCCCATAACCACGCGATTAGTTCCTACGAGCTTTATTGGTCTTGTGCGAGGTGTTGGTGCCTCTCACTGGGTCGTATGGGGGGTGTTTTGGGGTTTCACGTCTAACGACATGTTTTTAGGCTTAAGTTGAGCTAATGAAAAATTATCATTGTATTCTTAAACCGGGTGTCCCATGAACACGCTGTTAGTTCCTACGAGCTGCATTAGACTCGTGCGAGGTGTTGGTGCCTCTCTCGAGGCCGTTTGGAGGTGTTTCGAGGTTTTTCCCTCTAACAGTGTGTTTATGTTTTTTTAAGCATAAGTCTTGATATTTTCAAATTATCATCGTGCTCTATAACTAGGGCTTCCATGACCACACAATCTGTTCCTACGAGCTACATTGGTCCCTTGCGAGGTGTTGGTGCCTCTTACGGGGTCGTTGGGGTGGTGTTCGAGGTTTCTCCCTCTAACAACATGTTTTTAAGCCTAAGTCTAGATATTTTGAAATTATCATCGTGCTCTCAATTCAGGGGTCCTATGACCCACGTGAACAGTTCCTACAAGCTGTGTTGGACCCGTGTGAGGTGTTGGTCCTCTCACTGGGCCGATTAGGGGGTGTTTTGGGGTTTCACCCCCTAACGACATGTTTATGTTTTTAAGCCTAAGTCTAGATATTCTCAAATTATCACTGTACTTTCAAATCGAGGGACCTCTGACCACGCGATCAATTTTTATGAGTTACATTGGTCCTATGGGAGGTCTCGATACCTCTCACATGGCCGCTTAAGTGGTGTTTCGGGGTTTCGCATGATAACGGCATGTTTTTAAGTTGAAGTTTAGATATTTTCAAATTATCATCGTGCTTTGGAATCTGGAGTCCGTGATGATGCAACGAGTTCCTACGAGCTGCACTGGTCCCGTTCGATGTGTTGGGGCCTATCACGGGTCCATTTAGGGGGGGTGGGTGTTTCAGGGGTTTTCCCCTCTAACGACATGTTTATGTTTTTAAGTTTATGTCTATATATTTTCAAATTATCGTTGTGCTCTCAAATCGGGGGTCTCATGAGACAACATGGTCAGTTCCTTCGAGCTGCATTGGTCGCGTGCATGGTGTTGGTGCCTCTCACCGGGCCATTTGGGGGACATTTTAGTGTTTCTCTCTCTAACGACATGTTTTTAAGCCGAAGTCTAGATATTATCAAATTAATATTATGTACTCAAATTGGGGATCCCGTGTAACCCTGTAAACGATTTGGATTCAGACCGAATCAGGCAAATCAAAATCCAAATTCGATTATGTTAAAAGGATTCAGATACGATCCGTTTATCCGTAGAATTATCTATTAGGGTTCCAAATCCATATCCGTTTATTTCAAAGGAATTCGGATCCGATCCGATTATCTGTCAAATTATCTTTTAGGATTCCAAATCCATATCTGTTTATGTTAAACAGATTCGGATCCAATTTGATTATCCAATTCGATTATTTTATTTATTTTTTTATTTTTATAATAATTTTCATTAAAAAAATAAATAATGATATGTCAAAACATATACTTTTGACCAGTTGATTTGCAAAATCTTGATTTTTAAATCTTAGGAGCCGAGTGTGTGACTTTTTCCTTTTATATGAGGGATATTTTTATTATATAATATTATAACCGTTATAATATATATTTAGATATTATTAAATACAATATATATTAATTAAAAATATATTATTAATAATATATATATATATAGACACACACACACACACACACACATGCACACACTAGGGTATGCCCGTGCCTGAAGGCACGACGAAAATTTCCAAAAATTACGTGTGACACCCCGCTTATTAAAATAAGAGGTGGCTATCCCACTACTCCAATAAAACAAGAGTCTTAAATGATTCATTCTTAGCACCACTGTCGCATAAAAGATAATATGATACGACCACCCAACATTTTAAAAATGGATGCCAAAATATTTTCCAATTAAAAATAAAACTATTTCAGTCATTTACTTCCGTAACAAATTGGATAATATACAACGAACAATTTGATAGCATTTAAAAACCATAACCGAATAAGCTGTTGGCTAATAGAAAAATACAAAAAGGTCACACCAAATATAACAGTAGCTATGAGATAAAAACTAGGTCAACATGCCTAAATACCACTGATGAATCATAACTAGAATATCCAAAAAGTATTTGATGCGTTTATTACAAAAATCCTACAACATCCACAATGTGTCGTAGTTCCTTAACACTGGAAGGGAAGGTCAGAATGGTCGCCCTTGCAGCGGGACACCTGAACATAAACAATAACCACACCAAGAGACAAAATACAAATGGGTCAGGGCCTGGTTTGATATTATTTACAAGTGAATAAAATGCATAACAATTATGAATGCAAAATTTCTTAAACAGGTTAAATTCTCTCTTCACTTGAAGAATTATACTCACCTCTCTTTTAAAGTGGACATCCTAACGCGTATAATTCATTTTTAAGTTAAGCTACCCGATTACTTAATAGGAATATCCTAACTCTATCCAACATGCCTGGTTTACCAATTTATCAGTTATCCACACAAGTCAATGAATCATTAATGATCACATATAATCAGAGTTGATTCATAATTCCATTTAATCATTCGCGTTAAGACACAGTTTGAATGAGAACAGTTATATTCATAAAATAACATTTCTAAAACCATCCTTCCAGGAATTACCCCACTGGATGTGTTCCCTAAATGCTATCATCTTCTAAGGCCTACTTTCATGTCCACCTGGGTACCCTAAATCACAACACATGGGAAATGACCATATACCTTCGAAAGTGAGGCTTAACCATACTCGAAATTACTTCACTTCGAATAAAAATCACACAATGTAACAACTGGTGCTATGGCCTGAGGACTATACTCTCCTAGCATTCATTAGCTAGGGGGATTCATCTCTTTCGTGTAACTTCCCTTATGATAACATTTAGAGAGGTATGTGCACATATGCCAAAATCACAAAATGTATGTATAATGAATTAGGACGACAATTCTTATACCAAAAAGCATACATGTATAATAAATTAAGGCTACAATGTATAAACACATCCATACTAGTCCTCGAAAGACAAAACAACAAAGTTCTACTATACACTAGTCCTAATGTCATTTTCTTAACCAATTGAGGTATTATGCCATCATTTCTAATCCCCAAAATAGACCCGAATGCCCCCTTATCATCCTAAGGTATTAATCTCCTCATATAAGGTCACATTTCTCTTTCATATATCCTATAATAAGGTTCCCAATCTTTAGACGCAAGAGAAAAGGAGTTAAAACAAATTTAGAAAGATTTTGTAAAACAACACCATTTCCGAATCGATTCGCCCTTGGAAGCGAATCGATTCACCCCAGCCGAATCGATTCGGTCGAGAGAACTAAACTTGCTGCTAAATTGACATATAATTTTGACCTACCCGAATTGATTTGCTAACTCAAACCTGTAGCCTACCATTTTACCGAATCGATTCGCCCCTGGGTCGGACAACCTAGTTTTAGTTACGGGTTTATATGAACCCTAACTCCCAAAACCATTTTTCTTCCATATAAACTCAATATCATCAACCAACATCATCTAAAAATCATTCCTACATGACAACCCACCATTATGAACCCCTCAAATCATGTTTACATCATATACATAAGGGTTTAAACATCAAGATCACCAAAATCCACAAATGGTTTAAACTCAAGAACACTATCAATATATACAATTTATTCACACACAATCATACATCTATGCAAGTTAGAAAACTTGCCTCAATATTAAAGTCTCAGATTCCTCGTCATTGAAACGATTCAAAGCACAAATCACCAATTCCTCTCTTTTTCTCTTCTTTCTCTCGCGCTCTTCTCCTCTTTCTTTATTTCCAGGTTTAAACACAAATGAGTTCTAATTGCCCTTTCTAGACTAACTACCCAATATATCTCAAATACATTTAAGTCCAACATTAAATGCTAGTACATACTTAAAATGACTCATAACATATTTAAGTCGTAACTAGCCAAAAGTGCCCCGAAACCCAAAAACAAACCCGACACTTATTTCGCTATCTCAGCAGTTCCCGGACTAACCGTGCCCTCTAAACTAACATCTAAGATATCATTTATAATTTCCTATCCCAACATCATATTTTCTTTCTTAAATAGTTCGATTGGGATATAAGCCATAACCGTCGCTTTAATGTGCAACGACGCCACATAACATAATATTACACTATTTACATTCGGGTAACAGTAAGTATGCAACACTCATAAATATTAACTCTTAAATCATAAAAATTAATATTTAATTCGAGATTTTTAATGACTAACCCTCATGGCAACTTATATAAAAATAATTACTCAAAAGTAAGGGGTATTACAGTACGTAATGGCAAAACGAAGAAAATTTCCAAAGTACGTAATTGCGAAACGCAAATAATTTCATTTCCCCAACAAAACAAAGTGTTAAAATTTTTGGAGAGTTTCATTTATTTATAAAACTACCCACCTTATTTAATAAAAAAAATAGTTCAAAAATAAGATTAATAATCTGTTATAAACATCATATAAAAAAATTCAACTCAATTCGTGAAAATAACACCAATATTTAATTCAAAATGATTTATTTCATAACATAAATAATTATAAACAATATATAAAATTTGAATAGGGCTTCCTCTATTTATAGGACTATTCGCCCTGTTTAAGAAATAAAAAAATAACACAACAACGATATTCAACATATGACATTTATGATATTAGAGTCGAGATATCTTGCATTGTTCATTGCCTCATATGGATGTCCCGCGATCACAGCACCGTCCCCTATTACTGAAATTATGTGATTGTCATTACCTAACAAATCCCTCCCAAAAACCTTCTTAAACTGGTGTACTTCCACACATTGGATACACCTGTGTAACATTGATATGTCAATGAAGAACAAATATGAGACCACACGTTCATGTAATAAAATTGACACTAAACATTCATGACTTGAATCTTGCAATAAAATTCAATCTACATATAAACCGACATATGTTTGGTATCTATTGTATATAACCTTATACAAACAGTTCTCACTCGTACCTACAGCAATCCAACAGTTTTATAAAATAATCCTGACTCGCACAAATTGGTACCCTCAATTACCAACTGGATTGGCAGCCTCAACAGTTTTATGGGGTGAAACAGATAAAAAAGAGATAATTCACAATGCTCACAGTTCACAATGGCACTATTTTAGTTTTATCTCATGTGTGATCATATGCTTATTATACGCTCATGATCATTTTATAATTTTACAGAAAGTCAAATTCAAGAATAAACTAACATGGCAAGTTCACAACTATTAAGATACAATAGTGAGAAGCAAAATTAAAGAATATTTTTATTTAAAACTGACATTTAGACTTGGAATACAATTGAAGTACCAACCACAATTCACATATGCCACCATACGATGTCCTCAGCAGGGACGTGTTTTATAATCAAAATCAAAATCTAAGACGTGTTTTATAAATATATCAACGAGCAAATTCAGGTCCTAATGAGGTGTTTTATTTGAATCATACTAGCCATTCAAAGCAATAAATTTCCATATCTCATCTGGTATTAGTCCATTCATGTATTATTATTAGAAACCCAAGCATGAGGCCCGAACAAATAAAACTGAAACAAATTGAGTGAGAAATGTAATTGAATGTTTGTGCTGAAAATTTAGTGAGAGGTGAAAGCAAGAGAACATAGAGAATGAGACAAAAGAGGGCAGTTGAATGAAAAACATAAATAATATAATAAATTCCTATAAATCACCTACGGGATATACAGTGAGTACACATCAACTTATTTCACTGAAATAACCCTCGTTCCGCCATCTTGTGTACCTCATCACCAAAAATCTGATCTGGATATGCACGAAAATACAGTTTCAATCTCATAATGGGTTGCAAAAACATGTTTGTCCCAACATTCAAAAAGATTAAAATTTCTTATTCATGTCATTTTATTCCATAATAAGATTTGTCGACAATAAAAACAGAGGGTAGAAAAAATGAGGAAATTTACCGATGGAGGTAGGCATTCAGTGGCATACTTCTGTAGAACAAAGAATTCTCGATGAGTGCTTGTATCAAATGTTAAAGTCCTATAAAATAACTGAACAATAGTCTTCGGTGATCAATTGGACATGGTTATGAACTTGTACACAACCACAATATCGTCGATTGGACGATCTGCATCAAGAAAGGAAAAAAAGTCAAGCCTCTAATTACGAACATAATTTATCATATTAAAATTATTTAAAGGAGAAGTAGGAAAGTAAATAAAGAGACCATGAAAGTAATTTAACATTTCCATAATGATATTGTTCAAGAAAACACAACACGAAAGTAATTAAAGAGACCATGAAAGTAAAGTTAAAGGAACTAATTAATAAACATGAAAGTATTTAATGAACATTGCAAGAGACGCAATCCATACCACAACTTAAAAAAAGTAACAATAACACCGTTAATGGGTAATCCACCAAAAGCCATAAATTTCAAAAAACTAAAATAAAAAATAGTGAGAAATGTGGATTGAGATAGATAAAGAGACATAACCTTAATTGCCAAAAAGATTTCAACCCATGTATTTTTCCAATGACTTAAGAAGCATCCATTTGTTTATTTGGACAATCTGCTAGAGGTTCTCAACTTCAAAAGTGAAAACTTGGTCACAAATTTAAAACAAACACAGTTATCATCTCGATACATGAATAAATACAAACCACTATACTAATCTAATATACACCGATACACAAATGAATATAATATGAAATGGCAATATAATAGAACAAATAACCTCACTTTTTAACTAAAATAAAAACATGATGTTAGAAAAATAGAGTTGCAACAAATATCATTCCTTAAAAGTCTTTGTCACATACATAGAAATGGGAATCAAAACAAAAACATGATAAGAATGGGAATCAAAGCAAAAACATGAAAAATTAGCAATTACTATTGCTGTTCATTAAAAAACTAAGATATAAACACAAACTTATAAAATATTCAAGTCATTTATTCAACATGTGGAAATCTAGAATAAAAGAGAAAAACAGAGATATTTTTTCCCAGAGATTAAGTTAAGGGAGATTATTTAAATTTCCCAACAAAATACTCTCAAAAGGTATCACAACCATGGCAAGAAAAGTCAATATGTTTTATTTTTTTCCCATCAACTTATGTATTGCGAAAGGTTTTGATTTAACCCTCGAGTGCTGATGCTCTAGATATAATCTCAATCAATTATGTGGTGATTGATGCTTACCGAGTTATGTTATAAGCAAGAGTGAGGCGATCAATCATTTCACTAGTGTTTCAACTGGAGATATCCACAACTGATTGGAACTTGTTGAAAATAGTAGCACTTGTCGGCAAAAATGCAACAACTGATCAAAACTTGTTGAAAACAATACGAAATGTATCATATTCTACATTCTTTAAGACGTCATCTGCAATTAGAGAAACTTGACTATAATTCAAAAAATTCTTTTGCAATTCAGTAATGAATATCTCATTGTCCTTCTTGGAGTCCCTTATGAGCCGAGCCTTTGCCTTTTCTCGCAATATGACATATTTATTCTCTTTATCAGGAACAAAATTCAATTTGTGAAGAGCCACAATTATCTTGACTAATGTACTGTTGATTCCATAACAAATATATTCAAGAGAAGCATAAATATATTAAATAAATTACAATGTTAGATTATAGTGATTAGCTCTTACGCTTTCATGAAGACCCATTCATTCTCCCTTTTTAGCTGAAAAGCATATTACAAACAATAGTGAGTAAAAAACACAAAACACCTTTTTCTAACAGGATTTATAGCCAACTTATGAGCATTAACAATGAGATATTTAGGAAATTTATTGGCAGTAGAAGAGTACTCTCTCGTCAAAAATCTAGCTAGGATTCCAATATATCTTGAGAAAGAAAAACCCAGAAAGCATATAAGTTCACAGTAACAACGAATCATATCATATCTATTCATAGGAAAATTTTCAAAGTTACCCATTTTAATGAATAATATCAGTTCACGGGAACAAAAAAATTTCAATTACTTTCAACATTTTATTTCTTCATGATCTAGACTTCATATGAATCTGAACGATCCCATTCAATATTTAAAAAAATGAACTTTGGTTGATACAATATATAATATACCAGAAGTGCTAATCCAAGCTAATCCACCACTACTCGAAGTGGTGGATAGAGTCTCTGTGTGTCCGTATGTAGAGATAGGGGGAATACCTGAGTTTAACCTTTCAATTATCTTCACCACATTATCAAATCTGAAAACCCTAAATAAATCAACCAAAAACACAAACCAAATAACCATAAAACCTCAAATTAATCAACTAAAGGGAGATAATGTGATTGAGAGAGAGATGGTTACCTGAAATCCAAGCCCAAGTAGACAAAAATGAACCTAAAATACAAAAATCTAAACCCAGATTTGTATGTTGATAGAGAGTGTGGAGAGCGTGGAGAGATACAAAATAAGAGAGTTAGATGAGAGAGTTTGTGTGTGTTTGGAACCGGTGGGATTTATGGTTTGGGTATCATGAGGTAGAGAGAGATGAGAGAGGTTTAGAGGAGTGTTACAAAAATACCCCCAATTTTGAATTAAAGTGAATTGTTAAAGCTATGTGCAAAGCAATTTACTCTTTTAACCATATTTTTTTACTTTTTTAGATGATGACAAAATTAATTAAAGTGATGGAAGAGAGGGGGAAATGAAATACTAAAGCGATAAAAAAGGAAAAAAAATATCTTTTAATCTCAAACCCTTGTATTCTTGCCTTGTTGGCTTCGATCTGAACCGTGAAGTGTCATCCAAACTTATGAATAGTGAAAACATGAATGCACCTTATTTTTTATATATATATATATCAAAACTATTATTCGGATGGGATTATTAATGGATCGAAGTATATGAATCCGAATCCGCTCAATTTAATAAACAGGTAATCGGGTAATAGGGTAATAGAATTTTGGGCATGTTCCATATCAGTTTAAATGGATTGAATTCGGATTCAGATTCAGATAAAATCTAATCCATTGATAGTATTAGTCTCATGACCACGCCGTCAGTTCCTTCGATCTGTATTGGTGTTGTGCGAGGTGTTGGGGCCTCTCACAGGGTCCTTTGAGGGGTGTTTCGGGGTTTCACCCTCTAATGATAGTTTAATGTTTTAAGCCTAAGTCTATATATTTTCAAATTATCCCCATGCTCTCAAAATGAGGTCTCGTGATCACGCTGTTAGTTCCTATGAGCTGTATTGGTCGTGTACAAGGTGTTGGTGCCCTTTCGAGGACATTTCAGAGTTTTGCCCCTAACTACATGTTTCTAGGGCTAAGTCTAGATATTTTCAAATTATCATCATGTTTTGAAAATGGGGGTCCCGTGACCACGCGGTCAGTTCCTACGACCTGAGTTGGTCGAGTGCGAGGTGTTGGTGCTTCTCACGGGACTATTTGGGGGTGTTTTGGGGTTTCTCCCTCTAACTACATGTTTATGTTTTTAAGCCTAAGTATAAATATTCTCAAATTATTGTTGTGCTCTCAAACCGAGGGTGTCATGACCATGCGGTCTGTTCCTACGAAATATAATTGTCTCGTGCGAGGTGTTGGTGGCTCTAACAATGCTGTTTGGGGGGTGTTTCGGGGTTTCACCCTCAAACAGAATGTTTTTAAGCCTAAGTCCAGATTTATTAAAATTATCAACATGCACTCATATTGGGGGACCCGTGACCATGCGATCAGTTTTTATGAGCTGTATTGGTCCGGTGCGAGGTGTTGATGCCTTTCAAGAGAACGTCTGGGGGTGTTTCGAGTTTTTACCCTCTAATGGAATGTTTATGTTTTTAATCCTAAGTCTATATGTTTTTAATTTATCGTCGTTCTCTCATTCTGGGGGTCCCATGACCACAGGATCAGTTCCTACTAACAGTAATGATCGCGTGCGAGGCGTTGATACCTCCCACGAGGCCGTTTGTGGGGTGTTTCGCCCTTAAGGGCATGTTTATATTTTTAAGCTTAAGTCTTGATATTTTCAAATTATCACCGTGATCTCAAATTGGGGGTCCCGTGACCACGTGATCAGTTCTAACAAGCAACATTGGACCCGTGCGAGGTGTTGGTGCCTTTCACGGGGCCGTTGGGGGTGCTTTGGGGTTTCACCCTCTAATTACATGTTTATGTTTTTAAACCTAAGTCTAGATATTCTCAAATTATTTCTGTGATCTAAAAATGGGGGTCTCATGACCACGCGATCAGTTCTTATGAGTTACATTAGTCCCCTGCGATGTATTGGTGCCTCTCACGTGACCGTTTGGTGGGTTTTTTAGGGTTTCGCCCCGTAATCGCATGTTTTTAAGTATATGTCTGGGTCTTTTAAAATTATCGTTGTGTACTCAAACCGGGGTTGCTGTGACTATGTGGTCAGTTCTACGAGTTGCATTGGTCTCGTGCGAGGAGTTGGTGCCTCTCACGAGCCGTTTAGGGGATATTTCGGGATTTCACCTTCTAATGGCATGTTTATGTTTTTATGCCCAAGTCTACATATTTTCACATTATCATTATGCTCTGAAATCATTGGTCCTGTAACCACGAGATCAGTTCCTACGAGCTTCATTGGTCCCGTGCGTGGAGTTGGTGCCTTTGAAGGGGTCATTTGGGGGGTGATTCGGGGTTTCTCCCTCTAATGACATGTTTTTAAGCCTAAGTTTTGATATTTTAAAATTCTCATCGTACTCTCAAATCAGGTGTCCCATGACCATGTGGTCAGTTCCTATGAGCTGCATTGGACTTGTGCAATGTGTTGATGCCTCCAGTAAGGTCTTTTGTGGGTTTCTCCCTCTAGCGGTATGTTTATATTTTTAAGCCTAAGTCTAGATATTTTTAAATTATCATCCTTCTCTGTAAGCGGGGGTTTCTTGACTACGCGATCTGTTCTTAAGAGCTACATTGGTCACTTGCGAGGTGTTAGTGCCTCTCACTGGGCCATTTAGGTGGTTATTCGGGGTTTCTCACTCTAACCGCATGTTTTTAAGCCCATGTCTAGATATTTTAAAATTATCATCGTGCTCTCAAACTGGGGGTTCTATGACCACGAGATCAATTCCTATGATCCGTGTTGGACTTGTACGAGGTGTTGGTACCTCTCACTAGGTCGTTTAGGGGGTGTTTCGGGGTTTCTCCCTCTAACGAGATGTTTATGTTTTTAATCCTAAGTCTATATATTTTCAAATTATCGTTGTGCTCTTAAATTGGGGGTCCCGTGACCACACGATCAATTCGTACGAGCTGCATTAGTCCCGTGGGAGGTCTTAATGCCTCTTACAAGGTTGTTTTTTTTTTTTTTGGGGTTTCAACTTCTAACGACATGTTTATATTTTTAAGCCTAAGTCAATATATTCTCAAATTATCATCCTGCTTTCAAATTGAGGGACCCCCGATCACGCGGTTAGTTCCTACTAGTTGCATTGGTAACGTGTGAGGTGTTGGTACCTCTCACTGGGCTATTTTGGGGATTTTTCAGGGTTTCCCCCTCTAACGACATGTTTTTTTAAGCCTAATCTAGATATTTTCAAATTATCATCATGTTCTCAAACTGGGGGTCCCATTACCACGCAGTCAGTTGTTACGACATGTGTTTGTCTCTTGTGAGGTGTTGGTGCCTCTTACGAGGCTGTTTTGGGGTTTCCCCTATAACGACCTGTGTATGTTTATAAGCCTCAGTATATATATTCTCAAATTATATTCTTTCTCTCAAACCGAGGGTCCCGTGACCACGCGATCAGTTCCTACAAGTTACAATGGTCTCGTACGAGGTGTTGGTGCCTCTCACAGGGCCGTTTGGGGTTGTTTCATGGTTTTAACCTCTAATAACATGCTTTTAAGCCCAAGTTTAGATATTTTCAAATTATGGTTGTGAAATCAAACAGGGGGTCCCATGACAACACGGTCAGTTTTTACGAGTTGCACAGGTTCCATGCGAGGTGGTTGTGCCTCTCATGGAGCTATTTGGGTGGTGTTTCGGGGTTTTCCCTCTAATGGAATTTTAATGTTTTTAATCCCAAGTCTATATATTTTTAAATTATTATTGTGCTCTCAAACCATGGGTCCCGTGACCACGCGGTCAGTTCTAAAAAGCTGCAATGATCCAGTGCGAGGTGGTTGTGCCTCCTACGAGGTCGTTTGGGGGTGTTTTAGGGTTTCGCCCTCTAATGGTATTTTTATGTTTTTAAGAATAAGTCTAGATATTTTGAAATTATCATTTTGATTTCAAACCGGGGGTCCCATGACCATGCAGTCAGCTATAAGGAGGTACATTGGCCCCGTGCGAGGTATTGGTACCTTTCACGGGGCCGTTTTGGGCCTATTTCTGAGTTTTGCACTCTAACAGCCTGTTTATGTTCTTAACCCTAAGTCTAGATATTCTCAAATTATTGTCATGCTCTTAAAATAGGGGTCCCATGACCACGTGGTCAGTTCTTATGAGTTACATTAGTCCCCTGAGAGGTGTTGGTGCCTCTCACGGGGCCATTTGTTTTTTTGGGGGGGTTTCGCCTTTTAACGACATGTTTTAAAGTATATATCTATATATTTTAAAATTATCATTATGTTATCAAACTGGGGTTATCGTGACCATGCGGTCAGTTCCTAAGAGCCGCATTGGTCCCGTGCGAGATGTTGGTGCCTATCACGGGGCCATTTACGGGGTGTTTTGGGGTTTTCCCCTCTAACGACATGTTTATGTTTTTAAGCCTAACTCTAGATATTTTTAAATTATTGTTGTGCTATCAAATGGAGGGTCCCGTGACCACAGGATCAGTTCCTATGAGTTGCATTAGTTCCGTGCGAGGTGTTGGTGCCTATCACGGGGCCATTTGGGGGGTGTTTCGGGGTTTCGCCCTCTAATGACATGTTTATGTCTTTATGATTAAGTCTAGATATTTTCAAATTATCGTTGTGATCTCAAACCTGGGGTACTTAACCACACGGTTAGTTCCTATGAGTTGCATTGGTCTCGTGTGAGGTGTTGGTGAATCTCAGGGGGTCGTTTGGGGGGTGTTTCGTGGTTTCGCGCTCTAACAATATGCTTTTAAGCCTAAGTCTAGATATATTTATATTATCATTGTATTCTCAACTCGGGTGTCCTGTGACTACACAGTCACTTCCTATGAGCTACATTAGACTCGTGAGAGGTGTGGTGCCTCTCACGAGGCCATTTGGGAGTGTTTTGAGTTTTCTCCCTATAGTATGTTTATGTTTTGAAGAATAAGTTTAGATATTTTCAAATTATCATCGTGCTCTATAATCGGGGGTTCTGTGACCACGTGATCTGTTCCTACGAGCTACATTGGTCCCTTGCGAGGTGTTGTGCCTCTCGCTAGGCCGTTTGGATGGTGATTCGGGGTTTCGCCCTCTAACGGTATATTTTTAAGCCTAAGTCTAAACCGGGGGGCCTGTGACCATGTGGTTTGTTCCTACGAGCCGCATTGGACTCGTACGAGGTGTTGGTGCCTCTCACTTGGCCTTTTAATGGGGTGTTTTGGGGTTTCTCCCTCTAACGACATGTTTATGTTTTTAATCATAAGTCTAGATATTTTTAAATTATCATCGTACTATCAAATTGGGGGTCCTGTGACCACATTGTCAGTTCATACGAGTTTTATTGGTGTCGTACAAGGTGTTGGTGCCTCTTACAGGGCTGTTTGGTGGGTGTTTCAGGGTTTTGCCCTCTAACGACATGTTTATATTTTTAATTTTAAGTCTAGATATTCTTAGATTATCGTCGTTCTTTCAAACCGGGGTACTCGTGACCACACGATCAATTTTTATGAGTTTTATTGGTCCTATGCGTGGTGTTGACGCCTCTCACGGGGCTGTTTGGGGGCTTTTTCTGGGTTTTGCCCGCTAACGACATGTTTTTAATCCTAAGTCTAGAAATTTTCAAATTATCATCGTGCTTTAAAATCGAGAGTCCATGACCATGTGGTTGGTTCCTACGAGTTGCACCGGTCCCGTGCGAGGTGTTGGTACCTATCACTGGGCCGTTTGGTGGGTGTTTTGGGGTTTTTCCCTCTATCAACATGTTTATGTTTTTAATATTAAGTCTAGATATTTTCAAATTATTGTTGTTCTCTCAAACCGAGGGTCTTGTGACCACGCGGTTAGTTCCTACGAGCTACATTGGTCCCATGCGAGGTGTTGGTGCCTCTCACGGGGCCATTTTGAGGATGTTTTAGTGTTTCTCCCTTTAACGACATGTTTTTAAGCCTAAGTTTAGATATTATAAAATTATGTTGTGAACTCAAACTGGGTATCCCATGTAGGCCTGTAAACGGATTGGATTCAGACCGGATCAGGCAAATCTAAATCCATATCCGTTAATGTTAAACGGATTCGGATCCGATCCGATTATCCATTGAATGATCTGTTAGGGTTCCAAACCCATATCTGTTTATGTCAAACGGATTTGGATCCGATCCGATTATCCATCAGATTATATTTTAGGGTTCCAAATCCATATTCATTTATATTAAACGGATTCGGATCTGATCCGATTATCCAAGAGATTGTTTATTATTTATTTTTATAATAATTTTCATTAAATAATGATATGTCAAAACATATACTTTTGACAAGTTGATTTGCAACATCCTAATTTTCAAATCTTAGGGGTCGTGTGTGTGCCTTTTTCCTTTTATATGAGGGAAATTTTTATTCTATAAGATTATAACTATTATAATATATATTTAAAATATTATTAAAATCAATTTATATTAATTAAAAATATATTAAATATATATATATATATATATATATATATATTTATCAAAAATATTAATCGGATCGGATTATTAATGGGTCGAACTATACGAATCCAAATCTGCTCCATTCAATAAACAGGTAATCGGGTAATAGGATTTTAGGCATGTTCCATATCCGTTTAAATGGATCGAATTCGGATTTGAATTCGAATTTAGATAAAATCCGATCCATTGCCAAGCCTAGTCCTGTGACCATGCCGTTAGTTCTTACGAGCTGCATTGGTCCCGTGCGAGGTGTTGGTGGGGCCCTTTGGGGGTGTTTTTGGGTTTCGCCCTCTAATGGCAGGTTAAATTTTTTAAGCCTAGGTTAATATATTTTCAAATTTTCCCGTGCTCTCAAAACGGGGTCCCATGATAACTTGGCCAGTTCTTACGCGATCCATTATTCCCGTACGAGGTGTTGGTGCCTATCACGGGGCCGTTTGGGAGATGTATTAGGGTTTTTCCCCCGAACAACATGTTTTCAAGCCTAAGTCTAGATATTTTTTAAATTATCGTCGTGTTCTCAAATCAGTGGTCCCGTGACCATGCGATCATGTGACCATGTAGTCATGTGACCATGCGGTTAGTTCTTAATCCTTGCGTTGGTCCCGTGCGAGTCTTTGGTGACTCTCACGGGGCTGTTTCGGGGGTGTTTCAGGGTTTCTCCCTCTAACGACATGTTTATGTTTTTAACCCTAAGTATGGATATTATCAAATAATCGTCATGCTCTCAAACCGAGGGTCTCGTGACCACGCGGTCAGTTCATATGAGTTACATTGGTTCCATGCGAGGTGTTAGTGCTTCTCACAGGGCCGTTTGGGGGGTGTTTTGGGATTTCACCCACTAACGAATTATTTTTAAGACTAAGTCTAAATATTTTAAAATTATCGCAGTGCACTCAAACAGGGGTCCCGTGACCACACGGTCCATTCTTACGAGCTGCATTAGTCCAGTATGAGGTGTTGATGCCTCACATGCAGCCGTTTGGGGGGTGTTTTAGGGTTTCGCCCTCTAACGACATGTTTATGTTTTTAATCCTAAGTCTATATATTTTTAAATTATTATTGGGCTCTCAAATGGGGGGTGGGGTACCGTAATGATCCCGTGCGAGGTGCTGGTGCCTCCCACAGGGCCATCTGGGGGTGTTTAGGGGTTTCACCCTCTAACGACATGTTTATGTTTTTAAGTTAATTATAGATATTTCTCAAATTATCATCGTGATCTCCAATCGGGGGTCCCGTATCCACGCGGTTAGTTCCAAGAAGCTAAATTGGGCCCCTGCGAGGTGTTGGTTCCTCTCACGGGGCCATTTGGGGGGGGGGGGGTGTTTCGGGGTTTCTCCCTCTAACAACATGTATAACTTTTTAAACCTAAGACTAGATATTCTCAAATTATCATTGTACTCTCAAACTGGGGGTCCCATGACCATGCGGTAAGTTATTACAAGTTACATTGGCACCCAGTGAGGTGTTGATGCCTCTCACAGGGCCGCTTGTTTTTTTTGGGGTTTCTCCCTAACGACAAGTTTTTAAGTCTATGTCTAGATATTTTCAAATTATCATCATGTTCTCAAATCGGGGGTTCCTTGACCACACGGTCAGTTCCTACGAGCTGCGTTGGTCCCATGCGAGGTGTTGGTGCCTCTCGCGAGGCCGTTTAGGGAGTGTTTCAGGATTTTGCCTTCTAACGACATGTTTATGTTTTTAATCCCCTATCTAGATATTTTCAAATTATTTTTGTGCTATCAAACCGGTGGTCTCGTAACCAAGCATCAATTACTACGAGCTGGATTGGTCCCGTACGAGGTGTTGGTGCCTCTCAAGGGTTCGTTTGGGAGGTGTTTTAGGGTTTTCCCCTCTAACAGCATGTTTTTAAGCCTAAGTCTAGATATTTTCCAATTGTCATTGTATTATCAAATTGGGTGTCCTGTGAGCATATGGTAAGTTTCTACGATTTTCATTGACTCGTGTGAAGTGTTCGTGCCACTCACGAGGCTGTTTGGGGGTGTGTCGGGGTTTCTCCCTCTAACGGTATGTTTATGTTTTTAAGCCTAAGTCTAGATATTTTCAAATTATCACCGTGCTCTATAAATGGGGGTTCCGTGACCATGCGATCAATTCCAAGGAGCTACATTGGTCCCTTGCGAGGTGTTGGTGCCTCTCATGGGGCCGTTTGGGTGGTGATTCGGGGTTTCACCCTTTAACGACTTGTTTTTAAGACTAAGTCTAGATATTTCAAAATTATCATCGTGCTCTAAAAATGGTTGTCCTATGACCATGCAGTCAATTCCTACGAGCTTTGTTAGACCAGTGCAAGGTGTTGGTGCCTCTCATTGGACCATTTAAGGGGTGTTTCTAGATTAATCCCTCTAACGGCATGTGTATGTTTTTACGTTTAAGTGTAGATAATTTCAAATTATCACTATGATATCAAATCGGGTGACCCATGACCACATGGTCAGTTCCAACGAGCTAAATTGGCCCCGTACAAGGTGTTAGTGCCTTTCACGGGACCGTTTTATGGGTTTCACCCTCTAACGACATGTTTATGTTTTTAAACCAGAGTCTATATATTTCCAAATTATCATCGTGTTCTTAAATTGGTGGTCCTGTGACCATGCGATAAGTTTCGACGAGCCGTATTGGTCCCGTGTGAGGTGTTGGTGCCTCTCACATGGTCGATTGAGGGGGTCGGGGTTTCGCCTTCTAATGGAATGTTTATATTTTGAATCCTAAGTGTATATATTTTTAAATTATCATCGTGCTCCCAAACTGGGGCCCCCTTGACCGCGGGGTCTATTCCTATGAGATACATTAGTCCCGTGGGAGGTGTTGGTGCCTCTCAGGGGGCAGTGCGGGTGGTGATTCGGGGTTTCACAATCTAATGGCATGTTTTTAAGCCTCAGTCTAGATATTTTCAAATCATCACCATGCCCTAAAATAGGGGGTTCCGTGATCACACGATCAGTTGCTATGAGTTAGATTGGTCCCGTGCAAGGTGTTGGTGCCTCTCACGGTGCCGTTGTCAGGTTATTTTAGGGTTTTCCCCTTTAATGGCATGTTTTTAAGCCTAAGTCTACATAATTTTTAAATTATCTCCGTGCTCTCAAATCAGTTCCTTTGAGTTGCAATGGTCCCGTGCGAGGTATTGGTGCGTCTCACGAGGCCATTGGGTATTTTGAGGTTTCTCCCTCAAACAACATGTTTCTGTTTTCAATCCTAAGTCTAGATATTTTTAAAATATTGTCGTTCTCTCAATCCAGGAATCTTGTGACCATGCGGTTAGTTCCTACGAGATGTATTGTCCCGAACGAGGTGTTGGTGCCTCTCAGAGGGCCATTTGGTGGGTGTTTCGTGAGGCCTCTAGTGACATGTTCACGTTTTAAAGTCTAAGTTAAGATATTCTTAAATTATCAACATGCTCTCAAACTGGGGGACCCATGACCACGTGATCAATTTCTACTAGTTATATTGGTCACGTGCGAGATGTTGATGCCTCTCACGGGGCCGTTTGGGTGGTGTTTTGAGGTTTCTCCCTCTAACGACATGTTTATGTTGTTAAGTCTAAGTCTAGATATTTAAAAATGATCACTATGCTATCAAATTGGGGGTCCCTTGACCATGCATTGAGTTCCTACGAGCTACATTGGTCTTGTACGAGGTGTTGGTACCTCTTATGGGGCCGTTTGAAGGGGGAGGGGATGTTTAGGTGTTTTTTTTCTTTAATTGCATGCTTTTAAGATTAAGTGTCGATTTTCTCAAATTATAGCCTTGCACTCAAACTAGGGGTCCCGTGACCACGCCGTCAGTTCCTACGAGCTGCATTGGTCCCATACGAGGTGTTGGTGCCTCTCATGCGGCTGTTTGGAGGGGTGTTTCGGGGTTTCATCCTTTGACGGGCATGTTAATGTTTTTAAGGCAAAGTCTAGATATTTTGAAATTATCATCGTATTCTCAAACTGGGGGTCATGTTACCATGCGGTCAATTCCAACGAGCTGCATTAGACCCGTGAGAGGTGCTGGTGCTTCACATGGGGCCGTTTGGGGGTGTTTCGGGGTTTCTCATCTGACGACATGTTTTTGAGACTAAGTCTAGATATTGTCAAATTATCGCCATGGTCTAAAATCGGGGGTCTGGTTATGATACGATCAATTCCTACGAGCTGAATTGAACCCATGCGAGGTGTTGGTGCCTCTCACGGGGTTATTTGGAGGGGGGGGGTGTTTAGGGGTTTTGCCCTCTAACTTCATGTTTTTAAGTATAAGTTTAGATATTTTCAAATTATCACTGTTCACTCAAACTGGGGGTCCCGTGACCACTCGGTCAGTTCTTACAAGATGCATTGCTCCCATGCGAGCTGTTGGTACCTCTCACGGGGCTGGGGGAGTTTCGACCTATAATAACATGTCTTTAAGCCTAAGACTAGATTTTTTTGAATTATCGTTGTGTTCTCAAGCTGGGGGTCCCGTGACCTTCCGGTCACTTCCTACAAGCTGCATTAATCCCGTGCGAGGTGTTGGTGCCTCTCATGGGGTTATTTTGGGGATGTTTTGGGGTTTCTCGCTCTAATGGCATGTTTTTAATACTGGGTGTTCTGTGACCACACGATCAATTCTTACGAGTTGCATTATCCCGAAGGAAGTGTTGGTGCCTCAGACGGGCCATTCGGGGGGGTGTTTTGGGGTTTCCCCCTCTAACGATATGTTTATGTTTTTATGCCTAAGTCTATATATTTTCAAATTATCATCGTGTTCTCAAATTGGGGGTCCTGTGACCACGCAGTTAGTTCTTACGAGCTACATTGGCATCGTGCAATGTGTTCGTGCCTCTTACGGGACCGATTGGGGTGTGTTTTGGGGTTTTTCCCTCTAATGGCTTGTTTATGTTTTTAAGCTTAAGTATAGATATTCTTGAATTATCGTCATGCTCTCAAACTGGGGGCCATGACCACATGGTAAAATCCTACGAGTTATATTGGTCCCCTACGAAGTGTTGGTTCCTCTCACGGGGCCGTTTGGGGGGTGTTTTGGGGTTTCACCCTCTAACGGCATGTTTTTAAGCCTAAATATAGATATTTTCAAGTTATCATCATGTTGTCAAATCGGGGGTCCCATGACCACGGGGTCAGTTCTTACGAGCTACGTTGGCCCAGCATAAGGAGTTGGAGATTCTCATGTGGCCATTTGGAGGGTGTTTTATGGTTTCTCCCCTTAACGGCATGATTATGTTTTTAAGCTTAAGTCTAGACATTCTTAAATTATCTCCATGCTCTTAAACTACGGGTCCCTTAACCACTCGATCAGTTCTTATGTGTTACATTAGACCCTGCGAGGTGTTTGTGCCTCTCACAGGGTCGTTTGGTAGTGTCTCGGGGTTTCTCCCTCTAACAACATGTTTTTAAGCATATGTCTAAATATTTTCAAATTATCATCATGTTCTCAAATCGAGGGTCCCGTGACCACACGGTCAATTCCTATGAGCTGAATTGGTCTTGGACGAGGTGTTGGTGCCTTTCACAGGGCCATTTAAATGTGTTTTGGGGATTCGTCCTCTTACGGCATCTTTATATTATTAAGTTTAGGTCTAGATATTTTCAAATTATCGTTGTTCTCTTAAATCGGGGGTCGCATGACCACACAATTAGTTCTTACGAGCTTTATTTGTCCCGTGCGAGGTGTTGGTGCTTCTCACAGGGTAGTTTAGGTGGTGATTCGGGATTTCGCCCTCTAATTACATGTTCTTAAGTCTAAGTCTAGATGTTTTCAAATTATATCCGTGCTCTGAAGCGGGGAATTCCATGACCACGTGATCAGTTACTATGAGTTACATTGGTCCCATGTGAGGTGTTGGTGCCTCTCACCTTGCTGTTTGGGTAGTGTTTCAGGGTTTCACCCTATAACAACATGTTTTTAAGACTAAGTCTAGATATTTTTAAATTATCATCGTGCTCTCAAATCGGGGGTCCTGTGATCATGCGATCAGTTCCTACGAGCTGCATTAGTCCCGTGCGAGGTGGTGGTGACTCTCACTAGGCTATTTGGGGGGTGTTTCGGTGTTTCTCCCTCTAACGACGTGTTTATGTTTTCAATCCTAAGTCTAGATATTTTCAAATTGTTGTCATGCTCTCAAATTTGGGGTCCTATTACCACGCTATCAGTTCCTACGAGCTGCATTGGTACCGTGTGAGGTGTTGGTGCCTCTTACAGGGTCGTTTGGGTGGCTGTTTTGGGGTTTCGCCCTCTAATGACATGTTTATGTTTTTAAGCCTAAGTCTATATATTCTCAAATTATCATCGCGCTTTCAAATCGGGGGACCTGTGATGATGCAGTTAGTTCTTACAAGCTACATTGGTCCCATGCGAGGTGTTGGTGCCTCTCACGGGGCTGTTTGGGAGGGTGTTTTTGGGTTTCGCCCTCTAACGGCATGTTTATGTTTTTAAGACTAAGTCTGGATAATTTCAAATTATCACCGTTCTCTTAAGCTTGGGGTACCATGACCACACGATCAGTTCCTACGAGTTTCATTGGTCCCATGCAAGGGGTTGGTGCCTCTCACGGGGCTGTTTGGGAGGATGTTTTTGGGTTTCTCCCTCTAACGACATGTTTATGTTTTTAAACCTAAGTCTTGATATTTTCAAATTATCACCGTTGTCCTAAACTTGGGGTCCCATGACCACACGATTAGTTCCTACGAGTTGCATTGGTCACGTGCGAGGTGTTGTTGCATCTCACGGGACCGTTTGAGGGGGTGTTTCGGGGTTTCGCCCTCTAACAACATGTTTATGTTTTTAAGCCCAAGTCTGGATATTTTCAAAATTATCGTCGTGCTCTCAAACTTGGGATCCCATGACCACAAGATCAGTTCCTACGAGCTGCATTAGTCCCGTGTGAGGTGTTGGTGCCTCTCATGGGCCCTTTGGGGGGTGTTTTAGGGTTTTGCCCTCAAACAGTATGTTTTTAAGCCTAAGTCTATATATTCTCAAATTATCATCGTGCTCTCAAACTGGAGAACCCGTGACCACGCGGTCATTTCCTACGAGTTACATCGCTCCCGTATGAGGTGTTGGTCCCTCTCATGAGACTATTTTGAGGGTGTTTCAGGATTTTGCCTTCTAACTGAATGTTTTTACGACTAAGTCTGGATATTTTCAAATTATCCTCATGCTCTCAAACCTAGGGTCTCGTGCCAACTCAATTAGTTCCTACGAGCTGCTTTGGTTCGTGCGAGCTGTTGGTACCTCTCACGGTACCGTTTGTGGGGTGTTGTGGGGGTTTGTCCTCTAACGACATGTTTATGTTTTTAAGCCTAAGTCTAGATATTTTTAAATTATCATCATGTTCTTAAACTGGGGGTCCCATGACCATGCGGTCAGTTTCTACGAGTTGGATTGGTCCCGTGCAAGGTGTTGGTGCCTTTCATGGGGCTATTTGGGGGGTGTTTCAGGGTTTTCCCTCTAACGACATGTTTATGTTTTTAAGCCTATGTCTAGATATTCTTAAATTATTGTCGTGCTTTACAACCGGGGGTTCCGTGACCACGCGATCTGTTCTTATGGGTTATATTGGTTTCGGGCGAGGTGTTGGTGCCTCTCACGGGGCCATTTGGGCGGTGTTTTGAGTTTTCGCTGTCTAATGGTACATTTTTAAACCTAAGGTTAGATTTTTTCAAATTATTATCGTGCTAAAAAATTAGGGTCCTGTGATCATGTGGTCAGTTCCTACGAGCTGCATTGGTCCCGTGCGAGATGTTGGAGCCTCTTACTGGGCCATTTAGGGGGTATTTTGGGATTTTTCCCTCTAAGGGCGTGTTTATGTTTTTAAGTCTAAGTCTAGATATTTTGAAATTAACACCATGTTCTAAAATTAGGGGACCCGTGAACACGCGATCAATTTTTACGAGCTGCATTGGTCCCGCTTGAGGTGTTTCAGGGTTTCGCACTCTCACGATATGTTTTTAAGTCTAAGTTTAGATATTTTCAAATTATCATTGAGTCATCAAACCGGGGGTCTCATGACCACGCGGTCAATTCCTACAAGTTAGATTAGTCCCGTGCAAGGTGTTGGTGCCTCTTACGGGGCTGTTTCGGGGTTTCCCCCTCTAAAGGCATGTTTATGTTTTTAAGACTAAGTCTAAAGATTCTCAAATTATCAGTGTGTTCTGAAATCGGGGGTCCCATAACCATGCGGTCAGTTCATATGAGTTATATTAGTCCCGTGCGAGGTATTGATGCCTCTCATGGGGCCGTTTGGGTGTTTTTTAGGGTTTCTCCCTCTCACGACATGTTATTAAGACTAAGAGTAAATATTTTAAAATTATCATCGTGCTCTCAAACTGGGGGTTCCGTGACCACGCGATCAGTTTCTATGAGTTGCTTTGGTCTCGTGCAACGTGTTAGTGCCTCTCACGGGGCCATTTCGGGGGTGTTTCGGAGTTTCGCCCTCTAATGGCATGTTGATGTTTTTAAGACTAAGTCTTGATATTTTCAAATTATCGTCATTCTCTCAAATTGAGTGTACCTTGTGCATGAAATCAGTTCCTACGAGCTGTATTGGTCTTGTGCCAGGTGTTGGTGCCTTTCACGGGGTCGGTTGGGGGGTGTTTCAGGGTTTCACCCTCTAATAACATGTTTATGTTTTTAAAACTAAGTCTAGATATTCTCAAATTATCACCATGATCTCAAATCAGGGGTGCTGTGACCATGCGATCTGTTCCTACGAGTTACATTGGTCCCCTGCGAGGTGTTGGTGCCTCTCCGGGGACATTTGGGGGGGTGTTTCGGGGTTTCACCCTCTAACAACTTGTTATTAAGCCTAAGTATAGATATTTTGAAATTATCATCATTTGAGAAGGGGTGGTCCTTATGCGTGTGTTTCAAATCAAACTAATTTTCACCAAAAATTGTCCAATTTTTAATGTTCACCAAACCAAGTTGCGAAAAACCAATTTTTACTTTAAAACAATTTTATCTTGATTAATCCTAAAAATGCATCCAGTGATTAAAGCAAGTAAAGTAAAGTAAAGAATACTCACAACGTCGGATGTACGAGGAAAAAACCCAAGATGGGAAAACAACCTCGGATGGCCCAAGCTAGACAATCACTATGAATGTGGAATTACAATGAACAAATAAAAGCCTTACTCAATGACTCGATCCCCACGGGTATTGACACTTTTATGATATTCAACCACTCCTCTCACAGTGCCCATGTAGAAATTCCTTCTTCCACGATACTTGTCCACAACATACGCATCCACGTATGTCTCGGTGTCCATCGAATGACTTTGATATGTCTACGATGTCAAACAAGAAGTCCTTCTCTTTTCTTCACCGCAATACCCAGATGTTCAATTGTAGAACAAACCTTCTTGGTGCAGCAAGATCACATAAACATATAATAATGATAACTCGGATCTTTGCAGACGCTAAGGATCTATTTAAGCTTTGAAACCTTAGAAAAACATGTGCTAACACGTCTCTGGATCGTAAACTATTTTTCCAGAATGCACACTCAATAATTCTGACAAAACCACGCTTTAAATACAAAAACTTAACCACCTCGAAAATAGTGTCGCTCGAACGAGATCGACCTGTCGTTCGCGCGACATGGATACCTCGTTTGAACGAGCCAGCTTGTCATTTGAACGACGCGCGTGTCAGTTTGACTTTTCTTTTAAAACGTTTCTTCAAAAGAGATCCAATTAAGCCAAACTCTATTTTGAGCTTATCAGAATAAAACGTAGTGTAAAACATTTAAAACACCCTTAAAATATTTTAAAACATTTTTCCTTATAAAATTACATCCTTATCATTTATAAAAACAATTCCGAGCATCATTAATTATACGCATTCGTACCTGAGTGATCTTGGAATGGAATTAAGTTGAAGACGACTAAACTTGCACCAATTAAACTTCGGCATGATAAATTCTTTGAAGCTTTATCGCAACGTCTTCAATTTCTTTAATACGTCATAGACCAAGTGGGATCGTGACAAAATAAAATATCCCTATGACATATTACAAACAAAGTTTTGTTCACGAAATTAAGTCAAAACAATACAGGGACTCAATTGGAAATTTATGTACTTACAAATCTCCCCCTTTGACTATTCTGGGACAAAACTAAACCAGTGAAATGCCTAAGCCGGGACGTCAATCTGTATGACGCCTAAATCCCATCCCATAAATCCAAAGTCAAAAATTACAGGACACGGACTAGTATATGTAGCACCGACAAGCACGAACTGTCTGAATGTGATGTAAACTTGAAATCTTGAATCACTGAAGCATACCTACACACCTGAAACAGACAAACAAATACCCAGTGAAGTATGGAGGAACAAATGAAATGAATATATATCCAAATGATACCAGTTTTACAATAGATACCAATATGAATAAACTCTGAACCTCTGAAAATCATTTGTTAAACAATTGAGCAACAATATGATACCAAATTTATACTACCAATTTGTAAAATATGTAATAAAAAAAATGCTCAACAAATCTCAAATCTCCCCCTACATCACATACATGTCTCCCCCTTTTTGTCTCGAATAGACAATCCGGTGAAAAGATAAACCAATCAAGTATCAAGCATGAAGATATACCAAATAAAAATCACTAGATAATCATGAAACAACCATCTAAATATGATCAAGTATTGATAAATCAGTAGCTAGTAAACCAATGAATCACACAAAGAATATAGAAATCTAATCAGGTGTGATAAACGGATCATATGCAAAATTCCAATATGAGACAGTAAAACCTGCATATAAACCGTCAGTCCAAAAAGATTCCAGCAGTACCAAAAAATACCAATATTAACCAGAGGACTGCAAATAAGAAAGGAGAAAAAATCCAGACTGTCGTTCGAACGATCCAGGGACGTCGCTCAAATGAGATGAGTACGTTGCTCGACCGAGACTTCTCGCGACATAGATGTCGTTAGAACGACTTCTGGTGACAAGCCAAATTTTCCCAGTTTCCCAGAAATATCTTATATTTTTGCCCAGTGAAAAAATTCCCAAAAAAACACACAGGAAGGTCCTGACAGTAGCAAAACAGTGCTAAAATAGTAAGCTTTTAACACAAAATGCAAAAATGCATAAAAACTAACAATGCGAGTTACATGCAAACATAGTACCGATGTGCTCAAACATGGACATGGGATGTATGAGCGTGAAACTACAACAAATGAGTCACAATTCCAACACATCGAAAGATCAAGAAGCTATAACTAATAGCGATAAATCATCAAACTTCATCATATCCATATGATAATAAAAGTGTGAGCTTAATGAACTAAACATATTTCATGCACACAAATCTAGAATTTTGACAATTCTACAAACAATAGCGTCAAATTTCAATGTTTCAATATTAGGAATAGTTGTGCAAACCCGTTTAAATTTTCTCCAACCAAACTCCCTCATAAACATACTTTTTCAAGATCTTTTGAGGTTTCTACCATTATCAACTTAGATAAAATCTTATTGGCCCTTTTTCTTAGCATATTGCTTTTTTTTGGGGCTCTTTTAAATGGTGGCTTTCACGACGAGTCAATTTTGAACTCTCCCAGCCCGTTCCCGTGAATCATTCATCATTTTTTCAATTATGTACCAATTCAAATCCTCACGGTAAATGATTGTTATATGCACACTTCTCCTTAAGTCTACTTACGCATATATGATAAGATTGAGATAAGAACGCCTCAACAAATTCAAATATGCAAGAGAAGTCAAACATCTATATAAACTCGTGCATGTGTGCAATGATTGCATATATACAACGTCGAATCAAAATGCATATCAACTTCGAAACAATCACATATAAACAATGGTTAAGATCATTCTAAGCATCGATAATAATGACCAAATGTCCTAGCCAGATGGATAATGAAACGATGGGGGGGTCCAAGCACACTAATATTCCACATCAAACATGTAAACTCAAAAACAAAAACCGAAAATATTTTTGTCTTTTCAAACATATTTTGACTCAAATAAAAGCAAAATCTTTTTAGTTTTTTCAAAAACAAAATCTTTTTCTATTTTTTCAATAGGACTCAAACAAATGAAAACTATAATACAAAATGATAAACATGTCATAACACTAGGAAAAATATATCATGAAGCAAAACTAGCGTATGACAACAAAATCATAAAAGCAACTATCCATAAGAAATAACATGTGATGCATCGTGTGCAAGCATGTGAGAATCAACCAACCTAGCATTTAGCATCTCCAATATGGATTTCCTAACCCAAATAGGTGTTTACCTAACAAAACGGGTTTTGGTAACCGATGAGACACTACGTTTAAACTTCTTAGGGTCTTTTTTAAGATCCTAGCAAAAATTCCTAAGGTGATCTTTCTTACCACAATGCGAACATGTGTAAACTCGACAAGGAACGGGACCATTAGGTTGACCTTTTATAACACCCTAGGATGTGATTGATCCTCTAAAATGAGTAATGGTTTTGGCATTAGCAACAGAAGCATTAGAACAAGACGAGCCATTACCATCATTACACAAACTATTCGAGTCATTTGAAACACTTTTAAACTTCAAAACTTTGGACTCTAACAAAAAATTAAGCTCCTCAAATTTTAGGGAATCCTTCTTTAAATTATCAATTACCCCTAGAAGGTTATCTCGCTCCCCCTCAATGTGAGAAAACTTATTCGTAAGAGTCTTTTTTCGTGCCACAAAATCATTAATCGAATTATTTTCCTCACCGGCACAAATCCTATAATTTCTCAAATCCTCTAACTCTTTTTCTAAAACAAGGACTCTATCATCACTCTACTTTTTGCCCAATTTAACATATTAAAATCATTAAACAAGGAACCAAACTTCTCACGACAAATATCTCTTTGAATTTGAAACGTTTGCAAATATTCAATCATATTTTTAAAACAGAGTTTTCTTTCTCAAAACTTCAATACGTTTTGTAAACATTAAATTCAAACGATGTAAATCGTCAAAGCTTAGAGAATCCATCGAGAGAAAACAAACACATGAGTGATAAACAAACACACGGGATCACAAAATAAATAAATTATGTTTTTTAGCTCTGATACCAATTTGATGACATGAGAAGTGAAATTGTATAAAAAAAATAAATCCTTGAAAAGTCAGGATCACGCGATAAATTAGCGTAACCCGCTCTGATACCAATTTGAGAAGGGGTGGTCCTTATGCGTGTCTTTCAAATCAAACCAATTTTCACAAAAAATTGTCCAACTTTTAATGTGCACCAAACCAAGTTGTGAAAAACCAATTTTTACTTTAAACCTATTTTATTTTGATTAATCCTAAACATGCATCTATTGATTAAAGCAAGTAAAGTAAAGATTACTCACAACGCCGGATGTACGAGGAAAAATCCAAGATGAGAAAACAACCTCAGAAGGCCCAAGCCAGACAATCACTATGAATGTGGATTTACAATGAATAGACAAAAGACTCACTCAACGACTCAATCCCCATGAGTCTTGATGCTCTTACGATCTTCAACCACTTCTCTCACAGTGCCCACGTAAAAAGTCCTTCTTCCACGATACCTATCCACAACACACGCGTACACATATGTCTCGGTGTCCACCGAATGGCTTTGATACGTCTACGATGTCGAACAAGAAGTCCTCTTTTCTTCACCATAAAACTCAAATTTCCAAATTATCATCATGCTCCCAAATCGAGGGTCTTGTGATAATGCTGTCAATTCCTACGAGCTGCATTGGTCCCGTTCGATGTATTGGTGCCTCTCACGGGGCCGTTTGGGTGGTGTTTCGGGGTTTTTCCCTCTAATGAAATGTTTATGTTTTTAAGCCTAAGTCTAGATATTTTCAAATTATCATCATGCTCTCATACTGAGGGTCCCATGACCATGTAGTCAGTTCCTATGAGCTACGTTGGTCCCGTGTGAGGTGTTGGTGCCTCTCACGGGGCCCTTTTGGGGGTTCACCCTCTAACGACATGCTTTTAAGCCTAAGTTTAGATATTTTAAATTATTGTCATGCTCTCAAATCAGGGGTCCTGTGACCATGTGATATGTTCTTAAAAGTTACATTAGTCCTAAGCTAGGTGTTGGTGCCTCTCATGGGACTGTGTATGGAATGTTTCGGGGTTTCTCCCTCTAACATCATTTTTTAATCCCACATCTACATATTCTCAAACTATCACCATGTTCTCAAAACGGGGGTCCCATGACCATGTGACCAGTTCCTATGAGTTAAACTGGCCTCATGGGAGGTGTTGGTGCCTCTCATGAGGCCAGTTAGGGGGTGTTTTAGAGTTTCTTACTCTAACAACATGTTTAAGTTTATAAACCAAAGTCTAGATATTTTGAAATTATCCATGTGCTCTCAAACCGAGGGTCTCGTGACCACGCAGTCAATTCCTACGAGTTACATTAGTCCCGTTCAAGGTGTTGGTGCCTCTCATGGGGCCGTTTAGGGGTTGTTTCGGGGTTTCGGCCTTTCATGGCATGTTTTTAAGTCGAATTCTAGATATATTCATATTATCATCGTGCTCTCAAACTGGGGGTCCCGTGACCACGCGATCAGTTTCTATGAGTTGCATTGGTCACGTGTCAGGTGTTAGTGCCTCTCACGATACTTTTTGGGGTTGTTTCGAGGTTTTGACCTCTAACAGCATGTTTTTAAGCCTAATTCTAGATACTTTTAAATTATTTCCATGCTCTCAAATCGGGGGGACCATGACCACGCAATTAGTTCCTACGAGTTGCATTGGTCCGTTGCGAGGTGCTCGTGCCTATCACAGGGCCATTTTGGGGGTGTTTTGGGGTTTTTCCCTCTAACGGCATGTTTTTAAGTCTAAGTTTAGATAATTTTAAATTATCATTGTGTTCTCAAACTAGGGTCCAGTGACCACGTGGTCAGTTCCTACAAGCTGCATTGGTCCCGTGCGAGGTGTTGGTGCCTCTCACCGGGACGTTTGGGGAGTGTTTGGGGGTTTTGTCCTCTAACGAAATGTTTACATTTTTATGCCTAAGTATAGATATTTTCAAATTATCGCCCTGCTCTCAAATTGGGGGACCAATTGATCAGTGCTTACGAGCTACATTGGTCTCGTACAAGGTGTTGGTGCCTCTACGGGGCTGTTGGGGGGGGGGGTCATAGTTTTTTCCTCTGACGACATGTTTTTAAGCCTAAGTCTTGATATTTTCAAATTATTATAATGCAATCAAGCTGGGGGGTTCGGTGACCATGCGATTAGTTCCTACGAGTTACATTGGTCCCGACCAAGGTATATGAGCTTCTCACATGGCCATATGGGGGTTGTTTTGGGGTTTCTCCCTCTAATGGCGTGTTTTTAAGCCTAAGTGAATATATTTTCAAATTACCATCGTGTTCTAAAATCAGGGGTCCCGTGACCATGCGGTCAAGTCCTACGAGCTGAATTTATCTTGTGCGATGTGTTGGTGCCTCTCACGGGGCCGTTTAGTGGGTGTTTTGGGGTTTCTCCCTCTAGCGACATGTTTATGTTTTTAAGCCTAAGTCTAGATATTATAAAATTTTCACTGTGGACTCAAACCGGGCATCCTGTGAGAGCGCGGTCCGTGCCTACGAGTTACATTTGCCCTATGCGAGGTGTTGGTGCCTCTCGTAGGGCCATTTGGGGGGGGGGGGGGGGGGTATTTATGGGTTTCAACCTCTAATGACATGATTAAGCTTTTGAGCTTAAGTCTAGATTATCTCAAATTTTATCGTGCTCTCAAATCGAGGGTCTCGTGACCATGCGATCACTGCCTATAAGTTACATTATTCATGTGCGATGTGTTGGTGCCTCTCACGAGGCCGTTTAGTGGGTGTTTCGGGGTTTTACCCTCTAACGACATGTTTATGTTTTTAAGCCTAAATCTAGATATTCTCAAATTTTTTCCTTGATCTCAAAACGAGTGTCTCGTGACCATGCGTTCAGTGCCTATGAGTTACACTGGTCCTGTACGAGGTGTTGTTGCCTCTCGCGGGGTCGTTTGGGGGGTCTTTCGTGGTTTCTCCCTCTGATGGCATGTTTTTAAACCTATGTCTAGATAATTTTAAATTATCGCCATGCTCCCAAACTGAGGCTCCCGTTACTACGTAGTACATTCCTACAAGTTGTATTAGTCCTGTATGAGGTGTTGGTGCCTCTCACGGGGGTTGTTTGAGGGGTGTTTCGGGGTTTTACCCTTTAACGACATGTTTTTAAGCCAAAGTCTAGATATTTTTAAATTAGCGTCGTGTTTCAAAATAGGGTTCTCATGACCACGCGATTAGTTCCTACAAGCTGCATTGGTCCCGTTCGATGTATTTCTACCTCTCATGGGGCCGTTTGGAAGGTGTTTCAGGGTTTTGCCCTCTAAGGGTTTGTTTATGTTTTTAAGCCTAAGTCTCGATATCTTCAAATTATCACCATGCTCTCAAACCGGGGGTCCCGTGACCACGCAATCAGTTCTTACGAAGTACATTGGTTTTGTGCAAGGTGTTGGCGCCTCTCACAGGGCCGTTTGGGTGGTGTTTTGGGGTTTCGTCCTCTAACAACATGTTTTAAAGCCTAAGTCTAAGTATTTTCAAATTATCATCATTTTCTCAAACCAGGGATCCCGTGACCATGCGGCCTTTTCCTACGAGTTACATTTGTCATAAAAGAGGTGTTGGTGCCTCTAACGAGACCGTTTGGGGGGTGGTTTTGGGGTTTCAACCTCTAATGGCATGTTTTTAAGCCTAATTCTAGATATTTTCAGATTATTTTCATGCACTTAAACTGGGGTCCCGTGACCACGCGATCTGTTGGTATGAGTTGCATCGGTCCCGTGCGAGGTGTTGGTGCCTCTCGTAGACCTTTTTTGGGGGGTGTTTCGGGGTTTCGCCCTCTAACAGCATGTTTATATTTTTAAGCCTAAGTCTAGATATTATCAAAGTTTTGTCGTGCTCTCAAACCGAGGGTCCGGTGACAATGCGATCAGTGCCTACGAGTTACATTTTCCATATGCGAGGTATTGGTGCCTCTCGCGAGGCCGTTTGTGGGGTATTTCATGGTTTCACCCTCTAAGGATAAGATTATGTTTTTTAAGCTTAAGTCTAGATATTCTCAAATTTTTGTCGTGCTCTCAAACCGGGAGTCCCGTGACCATGCAGTCATTGCCTATGAGTTACATTATTCATATGCGATGTGTTTATGCCTTTCACGAGGCTGTTTGGTGGGTGTTTTGGGGGTTTCTCCCTCTAACGACATGTTTATGTTTTTAAGCCTAAATCTAGATATTCTCAAAGTTTCACTGTGATATCAAATTGAGGGTCCCGTGACCACGTAGTTCGTTCCTACGAGATGTAGGTACCTCTCACGGGGCTATTTGGGTGGTGTTTCGAGGTTTCGCCCTCTAATGATATGTTTTAAAGCCTCAGTCTAGGTATTTTCAAATTATCGCCGTTCTCTCAAACTAGGGATCCCGTGACCATGCGATTAGTTCCTATAAGTTACATTGGTCCTAAGCAAGTGTTGCTGCCTCCCATGAGACTATTTTGGCGTTGTTTTGGGTTTTTGAGCTCTAATGGCATGTTTTTAAGCCTAAACTAGACATTTTCCGATTATTGTTGTGATCTCAAACCGGGGGTCCCGTGATCATGCAGTTGGTTCCTACACGATGCATTGGTCCCGTGCGAGGTGTTGGTGCCTCTCAAGGGGCCGTTTGGGGGTCACGGTTTTTCCATTTTCAAATTATTGTCATGCTCTCTAACGGGAGATCTCGTGACCACGCGGTCATTTCTTACGAGCTACTTTTGTCCCGTGAAAGGTGTTGGTGCCTCTCACGGGGGGGGGGGGGGGGGGGTTCATGGTTTCACACTCTAACGTCATGTTTTTTAGTCTAAGTCTTGATATTTTCAAATTATCATTATGCTCTCATGCCGGGGGTCCCGTGACCATGCGATTAGTTCCTACGAGTTACATTGGTCCCGTGCAAGGTGTTGGTGCTTCTCATGTGGCCGTTTGGGGGTGTTTTGGGGGGTTTTGCCCCTTAACGGCACTTTTAAGCCAAAATATTGATATTTACAAATTATCATCATGTTCTCAAATTGGGGGTCCCTTCACCATGCTATTAGTTCCCACGAGTTGTATTGGTCCTGTGTGAGGTGTTGGTTCCTCTCACGGGGACATTTGGGAGTGTTTCGGTTCTCCCTCTAATGACTGTTTTTAAGCCTAAGTCTAGATATTTTAAAATTATCATTGTTCTCTCAAATCATGGGTCCCATGACCACACAGTCACTTCCTACGAGCTGCAGTTGTCTCGTGCGAGGTGTCGGTGCATCTCACGGGGCCGTTTGGGGGGGGGGGGGGGTGTTTCAAGGTTTGGTCCTCTAACGGCATGTTAATATTTCTAAGTCTAGATATTTTCAAACTCATTTTACTGTCAAACTTGGGGTCCGGTAAACATGCGGTCAGTTTTTACGAGCAACATTGGTCCTGTGCGAGGTGTTAGTGCCTCTCACGGGGCCGTTGGGGGTGTTTCGGGGTCTCTCCCTCTATAGGCATATTTTTAAGTCTAAGTCTATATATTTTCAAATTATTATTGTGCTCTCAAAATGGGGGTCCCATGACCATGTGGTCTATTCCTACGAGCGTTATTGGTCTCGTTCAAGGTGTTGGTAACTCTCAAGGGGTCGTTTAGGGGTGTTTCGGGGTTTCATCCTCTAACGACATATTTATGTTTTTAAGTCGAAGACTAGATATTTTCATATTATCGTCGTGCTCTCAAATTGGGGGGTCTCGTGGCCACGCGGTCAGTTCCTAAGAGCTACATTGTTCCCGTGCAAGGTGTTGGTTCCATTCACGGGGCTGTTTTGTTTTTTTAGGTTTCACCCTCTAAAGGCATGTTTTTAAGCCTAAGTCTAGATATTTTTGAATTATCACCGTGCTTTTAAACCAGGGGTCCCATGATTATGCGGTCAGTTCCTACGAATTACATTGGTTGTAAGAAAGGTGTTGGTGTCTCTAACGAGTGTTGTTTAGGTGTTTTGACCTCTAACGGCCTGGTTATAAGCCTAATTCTAGATATTTTTAGATTATCAACATGCTCTTAAATCGAGGGTCCCGTGACCACGTGATCAGTTCCTACAAGTTTTATTGGTCCCCTGCGTGATGTTAGTGCCTCTCACTAGGCCATTTTGGTGGTGTTTTGGGGTTTTTCCCTCTAACGGCATGTTTTTAAGCCTAAGTTTAGATACTTTCAAATTATCATCATGTTCTCAAATTGGGGATCCCGTAATGATGAGGGCAGTTCAAACGAGATACATTGGTCCCATGCGAGGTGTTGGTGCCTTTCATGGGGCGATTTGGGAGGATTTTTTGGGTTTCTCCCTCTAACGACATGTTTATGTTTTTTAGCCTAAGTATAGATATTTTTAAATTATCATAGTGCTCTCAAACCGGGGATCCCATGACCACGCGATCAGTTCTTATGGGCTACATTAGCCCATTACAAGGTGTTGGTTCTTCTTACATGGTCGTTTGGGGGGTGCTTTAGGGTTTTGCTCCTTAACGGTATGTTTTTAAGCCTAAATCTAAATATTTTAAAATTATCATCGTATTCTCAAACCAGGGTCCCTTGACCTCACGGGGCCATTTTGGGGGGTGATTCGGGTTTTTGCCCTCTAACAACATGTTTTTAAGCCAAAGTCAAGATATTTTCAAATTATCATCGTGTTGTCAAACCGGAGGTCCCATGAACACGCTATCACTTCCTAAGAGTTGCAATGGTATCATGCAAGGTGTCGGCGCATCTAACGGGCCCATTTGTGTGTGTGGGGGGTGGGGTTCGAGGTTTCTTCATCTAACTGCATGTTTATGTTTTTATGCCTAAGTCGAGGCATTTTCAAATTCTCGTCGTTCTCTCAAACTTGGAGTCTGGTGAACATGCGATCTATTTCTACGAGCTACATTGGTCCCGTGCGAGGTGTCAGTTCCTCTCACGATACCCTTTTTTGGGTGTTTTGGGGTTTGTCATTTAAAGACATGTTTTTAAGCCTAAGTCTAGATATTTTCAAATTATCATCGTGCTCTCAAACCGGGGGTCCCATGACCAAGTGGTCAATTCCTACAAGCTTTATTGGTCTCGTGCGAGGTGTTGGTGACTCTCATGGGGCCATTTTGGGATGTTTCAGGGTTTCGCCCTCTGACGGCATTTTTTGTGTTAAAGCATATGTCTAGGTTTTTTTCAAATTATCGCCATGCTCTCAAATTGGGTGTCTAGTGACCATTCGGTTAGTTCCTACGAGTTACATTGGTCCTATGCGAGGTGTTGGTGCTTTTCACGCTGCCGTTTGGGGGGTGTTTCGGGGTTTTGCCCCTTAACAGAATGTTTTTAAGCCTAAATCTAGACATTTTCAAATTATCATCGTTTTCTCAAACCGGGGTTCCCTTGACCATGCTATTAGTTCCTATGAGTTACATTGGTCCTAAGCGAGGTGTTGATGCCTCTCACGGGGCCGTTTGGGGGGTGTTTTGGGGTTTTTCCCTCTAACATCATTTTTTTAGACCAAGTCTAGATATTTTAAAATTATCATCATGATCTCAAATCGGTGGCAGCGTGACCATGTGATCATTTTCTATGAGTTACATTGATACTGTGCGAGGTGTTGATGCCTCTGACAGGGCTGTTTGGGGATGTTTCTGGGTTTTACCATTTAATGACATGTTTTTACACCTATGTCTAGATGTTTTCAAATTATTGCTATGGTCTCAAACCGGGGGTCTTGTGACCACGTGGTAAAATCCTACGAGTTGCTTTGGTCTCGTGTGAGGTGTAGGTGCATCTCACGGGGCTGTTTGAAGGGTGTTTCGGGGTTTCGGCCCCTAATGGCATGTTTTTAAGCCTAAATATATATATTTTTAAATTATCGATGTGTTTTCAAAATCGAGGATCTCATGACCACATGATTAGCTCCCACGAGCTTCATTGGTCCCGTGCGTGGTGTTGGTGCCTCTCACTAGACCATTTGGGGTGTGTTTCAGGGTTTCTCCATCTAACGGCATGTTTTAAAGCCTAAGTCTACATATTTTCATATTATTTACTGGCTCTTAAACTGGGGGTCCCATGACCATGTGGTCATTTCCTATGAGTTGTCACTACACCAAATCCTACGAATGGTCATGCCCAGTGAGTCACAGCCCAAGTCCGCGACCAATTGGTCGCGAACTTGGTCAGTGACCCACTCAATATTTGGCGTGATCGTATTTATTACCACACTAAATTATCGATTCTTTGGAAGTGGTCACGGACCAAGTCCGTGACCACATTGGTCGCGGACTTGGGCCGTGACCAGGTCGTGACCATCTTGGCACCAAACTCGTGCCAAAATTCCCTCTAAGCTTGGTCGCGAATGGATCATGGCCCAAGTCCGTGACCCATGATATGATGAAGAAGAGAGTACACACATTGAGGGTCACGGCTTAGGGCCGTGACCATTTCTGAGTGTGGGTCACGACTATGGGCCGTGACCATCCCTCATTCAAGCACTAGGGTTGATGAAAAAGGGTCGCACATCAAAGATTGAGGGTCACGGCTATGGGTCGTGACCATTTCTTGGTATGGGTCACGACAATGGGACGTGACCAATAGGAAGTATACATCCCACTTAGCTTCAATAATGGGTCACGGTGGGTGGGTCACGGATCTAGGCCGTGACCACTGTTAATCCTAAAACAAAACAAAGTGCCTCAAATTCTCATTTCCCCGCTCATCTTGTTTATTTTTCTTCCCCAAACTGTGGAAAAGGTGCAATGTTGGGTATGGTCCATACCGTATGGAGTTGTTTCTTACCCAAACGCTGGTAGTAGGTGCGAGGTTTCTTCCCCAAACGCTGGTAGCAGGTGCGGGTTTTAAAGGGTTCGTATGGCCATGTATGGAGGTTCGACGGGTTTTTCAGGAGGGAAAGGCATTTGGTTGGTTCGGTGAGGGTTATTGAGGCAAGGGCGATTTGGGTTTTAGGAGATGGGTATCTCGGGTATTGATTTTGTCTCTCACTCTTTTCTTTTGCAATATATCTGTGTTTTCATTATAAACCACAACCCTTTCTCTCTATCTACTGAATATACAATTTATGAGCAATCTTTTTTTTTCTTTTTAAATCTCGAATCATAAAAGTGCACCACAATCGATAGTATATATATGATTAGTGAGGAAATATATGATTAGTGGAAACTGGATATAAATGTAGTTGGTGGTTCCAACGAAGGTGGACGGGGAAGATCAGGGGACAAAGTGGTGGCTGCTTGCTACTAAAGTTATGATAGTGGAATGGAGGTTAGTCAAATGGATTCAATTAAGGTAAATCTTAATCTCTTTATTTTAGAAAATTATCAAATTATAACTCAACTCCAAATCTGATGAGTTTGTTCGGGTTTGATTGGTTGGAATATGATAATGTCTAAGCCTCCATTCCACTTTGGCGTTTGAAGATGGGCCAGGGTTTGATAGATTAGTGAAGGAAGAGGAATGGGTTCTTTGGGTTAATTATTTTTTAAAAGTATTTTGTAATGTCTGTAGTAAAATAATGGGTGTCTTTACCATCACCCTAAAAATCCTTGTGGATGATAGATCTTGACATCATCTAATACGAGATCTATACATAAAGGCTTGATACAAGAACGTTAATAACCTAACACTACGGGTAATGTCAAGAGATATCTAACCCAGTCACTAGTAGCTTAGCAGGAGTATTGGCCATTCGCCAGTAGAGCTCTAACACCATCACCGGTAGCTTGGCAGGCAGCCGCATGTTTTAACTGTTGATCTTACATTGGGACTAAAAATTGTTAATTCCAATGTGAGATTAATGTTTAAAAAATCACTCCATGGTATAATCACTCTATCATTTTTCTTTTTTCTTCTATTGGATTCTTGCACAAGACTTTTGAGTTGAGGAATCTAACTTTATCAATTGTTTTAGATCGTTCTGCAAGTGGGCAATCTTGAGCCGAATCTTTTTTTTTCTGAAAACGAACAAAGGTTCATAAAGCGAAAATAAAAAGTCTAAGAATGTGTCCAATTTCAAGAGTAGCATTTTCCGGATAGTCGAATTGCATTGTGGTATTTTTTACCTCTTGTTGATAGAAATATGAACCTTTTTAGCTTTCGTCGTTAACTTTCTTTCAATTTTGTGTTACTCTTTACTTTTTTGAAAATCTAATGTGTACCCTCCAAATTATTTTGAAATTTTGGGTTACGCTCACTGGGGTTTGGGATTGGGTCTCGATTTTCAACTAGGTTGCGGTCAAAATTCTGCCCGATTTAAGTCCCCTGGGTTGATTTTTGTTGGACCAAATCGGGTTTGGGTGATGGAGCTATAACATAGTGGGTATATTTATTGTCAATTTTAAAAATTTGTTTTCATAATTTGTATCTTCTTTTTTCTTAGGAAGATTTCAGTTAGTAATTTTCTTTTCATTTTCATATCATCGACAAAAAATTTGGTGTGCTATAATTTTGTTTATCACTTCATCAAACATTTGGTGTGCTATATTTTGAAATTTTAAACTAATATCATACATTACTTGGCTGTATTTTTTGTTTGTACTATAGGATCAAACATTTGGGGTGTTATATCTTGGAATTTTATACTAACGTCATACATTACATGGTTGTCTGTTGTTTGTCCCGTAGGTGGTGATAAAATTGATAATAACGTTATGGAGACCTTTATTTGGGACACTTTTGGGCAAACACACAGCAATCTGTCGAGGTAATTGAGTAATATTTCTTTTTGTAAATCAAAGTAAGTCTTTTTTTCCAATCTCTTTTTTAGAATAGTTTGAGTTACTTGTTGTTTGGGTGTTAAATGATCATACCCGCGCGGTTCTTTCTCTCTTAAGTATTTGAAAATACTCACAAAATTTCTTAGACACGGGCAACTCTGCGATGCTCACATGGGCATAATAAAATGGATTTCTAAATAGTCATAATGTGTTCATGTGTTGAAATTAATGATTTGGTTAGAAAATATTAATCTGTTCCGTCGTTTCGTCGCATTATCATCACTAACCTTAGGTGCCTTACTAATGCTTCTATTATCTTGACATTGTATGGGTAATTTGATACACGATGTTACGATAATTTAATTCCCTAACATGCCTGATTGACACGTGGATAAGTTATTAACATATATACAGTTATTGCATATATGTATGCATATATGCTACTGTTTGCATATATGCTGGTGTGTTCATATATGCATACAGTTATAGCATATATGCTACTGAATATGCATATATGCATACAACGGGTGATGTTTTTAAGACTTTTTTCATACTGGTTAGTAATGGTAAAGTCATAACTGATGCTGGGAGAATGACTTCTGATCTTGCTAAGGGCTCAACAATAGTTGCATCACTTTTCTCTATTCTTGACAGACACTCACTCATTCAAGGCTACAGCGATGTAATTATACTATCATTTATCTAACTGTTTTTCCTTTCATGTATTACGTTGATAAGAGTTTTCATCTTTTCATCACACTTTTGGAAGACTAATGCTAAACATACAAATTAAATTTGTACACTCCTCATTTTTTAACAAACTGAGATGCCATTCAGTGACCGAAGAATAAAAGAGAGAGCATTTCAAACGTGGACAATTATTGCGATTGAGGTTTTGATTATTTTCTCTATTAAGATGTTGAGTATAAACTTTTATCTTTATTTGTTTTATTAACCTTTTGACTAATTTAAATGTAGGGTTTCCAAACTTCAGTACTAAGATATTGGATTTAATTGAACCACTACATTCATCGAGGTAAAGTCTTGATTATTTATTAATAATAGTTTTGTTATGCGTTTATTATATTTGCAATTCTTTACATAATTGATTGTAGTAGTCAAGATGATCGATCAGGTCTATAGTCCATCCACTCATAAACATGACAGTTGTAGGTACAGTGGAGGTTAGCACAGCAAAGCCGTGGCCGTGAGGATCAATGGCATTAGTGGACAAGTGTTGAGGATGAATTGTAGAGTTCAATTAAAAAAATTCCATCCCTCTTCTCTTAGTATATGGACAAAGGTCATATGTATGATTATTGCATCTTCAAACCCCAACCCAAGAAAACTTAAGAATCCAACTCAAAAATTCCTCTACCTACGCAAAAGCCAACCCCAACCCCAACCCCAACCCCAACCCCAAACCCTATTTTGTTTGAAGGAAGTTTTGTAGAAGCCCCTATATTTTTTTTGTAGCAGACCCCATACGGTCCCGTACTTTCTTTAATTTTACATACCCGTTGTTCATAACACATTGTTTACGTACTGCAGATCTAACCAATTGGATACCAGTTCTTCATTACATACCAGTTCTTCATTACACACCAGGTACTCTGTACATTAACTAAAGTAGTTATATAATTGATATGAATTATCTATTAAATCTTTTAGATGATAGAAGGAGTACGGGATAATTATTGGTTTGGTTTGGTTTGGCTGTTGGATAATTATTGTTTGTTGGCTTTTTGTTGGATAGTATGTTAGAAGGAGTATGGGATAATTAGAAGGAGTAGGGGATAATTATTAGTTTCATTGTTGGATAATATGTTGAAAATATTTTAGACTCCCGGTTTTAGAATACGATGATAACGGCTAATGTCTAGACTTAAACTTAAAAACATGGCACCAACACCTCGCACGGGACCAATGTAACTCGTACGAACTGACTGTGTGATCACGGGATCCCCGGTTTGAGAATACAACGATAATTAAAAAATATTAGGACTTAAGCTTAAAAATAAGGCGTTAGATAGCAAAAATACGAAACAACCCTCGTACGAACCCGTGAGAGGCACCAACACCTCTCACGGGACCAATGCAACCCGTACGAATAGACTGCGCGATCACGGGACTCCCGATTTGAGAATAGGACGATAATTTTAAAATACGAGGGCTTAAGCTTAAAAACAAGGCGTTAGAGGGTGAAAACCCGAAATAGCCCCTGAACCGCCCCGTGAGAGGCACCAACACCTCGCAAGGGACCAATGTAACTCGTAGAAATTGATCGCACAGTCACGGGACTCTCAATTTTAAAACATGATGATAATTTCAAAATACGAGGACTTAAACTTAAAAGAAAGGCGTTAGAGAACAGCCCTCGAACGGCCCCGTGAGTGGCACCAACACCTCGCATGGGACTAATGTAATTCGTACGAACTGACCATGCAGCCGCAGGACTCCCAGTTTGAGAATACGATGATAATTTGCATATTTCTAGACTTAGGCTTAAAAACATGTTGCTAGAGGGTGAAAACCCAAAATAGCCCCCGTACGGCCCCGTGGGAGGCACCAACACCACCCACGGGACCAATGTAACTCATAGGAACTGACCGCGCAGCCCTGGGAATCCCGGTTTGAGAATACGACGGTAATTTGAATATTTCTATACTTAGGCTTAAAAACATGGCGTTAGTGGATGAAAACCCGAAACAGCCCCCGAACGGCCCTGTGGGAGGCTCCAACACCTCCCACGGGACCAATATTACTTGTAGGAACTGACCGTGCAGCTACAGGACTCCCGGTTTGAGAATACGATGATAATTTTCATATTTCTAGACTTAGGCTAAAAAACATGGCGTTAGAGGGTGAAAACCCAAAATAGCCCCCGAAGGGCCCCGTGGGAGGCACCAACACCTCCCACGGTACCAATGTAACTCGTAGGAACTGATCGCGCAGCCACGAGACTCTCGGTTTGAGAATATGATGGTAATTTGCATATTTCTAGACTTAGGCTTAAAAACATGGCGTTAGAGGGTGAAAACCCAAAAATAGCCCTCGAAACGGCCCCGTGGGTGGCCCCAATACCTCCCACGGAACCAATGTAACTCGTACGAACTGACCGCGCAGCCACGGGACTCCCGGTTTGAGAATACGATGATAATTTGTATATTTCTAGACTTAGGCTTAAAAACATGGCGTTAGTGGGTGAAAACCCGAAAAAGCCCCCGAACGGCCCCGTGGGTGGTACCAACACCTCCCACGAGACCAATGTGACTCGTAGCAACTGACTGCGCAGTCGCTGGACTCCCAATTTGAGAATATGATGATAATTTGCATATTTCTAGACTTAGGCTTAAAAATGTGGCGTTAGAGGGTGAAAACCCAAAACAGCCCCCAAACGACCCCGTGGGAGGTACCAACACCTCCCATGGGACCAATGTAACTCGTAGGAACTGACCGTGTAGCTACGGGACTCCCGGTTTGAGAATACGATGATAATTTTGATATTTTTTGTAACACCCCGTATTTTTGTGCTTTTAATATTTAATTAATTCGAGAATTTTAAATTACTTGTGGGTTGTAATTTTTAATTGAATTAATTATGGCAATATATGTTTAAATATTAATCGGGGAGTGAATGGCCAATATTTAAGTAAATTTATTTACTAAGTGAATAGTAATAATTTAATTGCGTCATTTCGGGTAGTAATGACGGGGTATGCGATTATCTTAGCCGGGAGTCGGTATAGACTAAATTGGGGGTGAGGTAAGGATTTTTATAAATTAATTCGGATGGCGATTCTGAGTGCGCGGTTGAGTCCGGATGGGTCGAGATAGTCAGAAAAGAGTACCCGGGGGTAGCATTTGGGTCTCGGGATATTTTTGGGCATAGCCGGGCCCGCACGGGATGATTTGGGCTATTTTAATTTAGCCCATTAGGCTAAAAACGGGATTTGTGTTTTTAAACCTAAACCTAAGAAAAGGAAAAGGAGCAGCCACCATTATTCTAACCTAGGGTTTGAGAGGAAGATTGGGGGAAAACAATCAAGAACAAATTGGGAGCTTTTGGAGCCAAATTGAGGGACTCCGCCAACGGAATCAGACACTACGAACACTTTCAGGCAAGTGGTTAACTGTTTTGATTCTTAAAGCATGATAATCAATTTATATTATAGTGATGTGGGGATGAAAATCTGTTTTTGGGTGTAAATTCGTTTTTGGGTGTAAATGGGTACAATAATGGGGTTTTTATTAGTGGAACGATTGAATGAGATTCAAAGTAAGAAATTGTTGGGTCATATAATTCTGAATATGATTATAGGGTTTGAATGTGAAAAACCGGAATATAAAAGGGTGGGATTTGAATCTGAAATTGGGAGTTTACCCTAGAAATTTATGTTCTTGAGCGGGTCACGATTCGTAGGGTTAATGATGTAAAAAGGCTTAGATAATGTTTATAGTTTATGAGAAATGCTATAAGACGATTAACAGGGTGATTTGAGGCTGGATTTTGAGGAAAGAAACCTTGGGATTTCACTAATGGAGGAAACAGCTCGGTGGAGGGGACGAACACCTGTTCGATCGATCGATCGACGGGTGGGGGTCGATCGATCGACCCTACAGTTATTTTGACAGTTTGCCTTATGGATTTTTATGGGTTAAGATTTTAGTTGTAAATTTCCCCTAGCATAATGAAGAGAGAAAATTTTTATTATTGGAGTTAATTCTTAACAATTATAAGGGAATATAATTGGGGGTAGTGGGGGAATTATATGCAACACTTTGCAAATGAATTTTGGCGAATAAATTCTGAGAATATAAGATAACGAAATCGGTGAATAAGTTCGGGTATAGTAGTAGGGTAACGCTACTCATTCAATTAATTAATTTGGAGTCGGGGACTAGACTCGGGTGATATTTTAATTATGGACCAAGTGAGTGAGTCCGAGTGTGCTAGCAATTATAGGTAAATATAATTGGGGAAAATGATGGAAATAAATGTGCGACACATTGTGGGTGAAAAATGTGGAAAAGAAATTATGAGATGTAAAAATGGACCAAGTGAGTGAGTCCGGGTGTGTTGGTGATGTGACACCAAAGTATTAAATTAATTATTGAGAGAGTGTAATTAATTTGGAGTCGGAACATCGACTTGGAAAATATCAAGTTACGGGCCAAGTAAGTGAGTTCGGGGACAATGGTTGAGTGACACCAAGTTATTAAATTAAAAATGTGTGTTAATTAATTAAATTAGAGTCGGACCATAGGCTTGGGATTATGATAATCTATAAGTGAGAAAACTTATTTAGTTGAATCGGGCGAGAGACTCAGGGCATTATAGGCTAGTGTTACAGGTTATGAGTACACGGAGGAGCCGGAGTTTATGTTATATATATATATACGGTGTAGTGATAGTATATATATATATATATGTGTGTATATATTGTCTGTGCTATTAAGTATCAATGATTAGATATTTATTTTAGTTATACTCTAGTGCTATAGGGGGAGGTTACGCGCAGTGGATGAATCCCCTAGCTTGAGGAGTAGGGCGAGTAGATTCCCAGGTCATAGCGTCCGTTACAGGGGGTGAGGGGCATCTCACTTTCCGCGAAGGAATATGACCGCCTCCAATCGTATATCAAACCAAGTTAGTGAGAGACTCTAACTTGGATAACTAGGTTATGTGAGCACACCTAGTGAGATGGCACTTTAGAGAAAATCATCCGGTGAGGACATACTCGGAAGGATGAGTACACGTGTGATATGTGTGGTTATTGGTAAAGGTACGTATAATGTAGTAGTGAAAATTATACGTAGATGATAATACAGTGTGTGATGTATTTACTTTATATAACTTGGGTTATAGTTATATGCTGTTAATTAATGAGAAATTAATTAAGTTAATCATTTATGGGTAATACAGTGCGTGTTGTATTTAATTTATATAACTTATGTTACGGTTATATGCTTTTAAGTAAGAAGGAATTAAATAAGTTAATTAGTGAGATAACTTGTATTTCAGGAATCATATTACTCGGGCTAGAGTAGTAGGGCAAGGGAAGGTTATACCAGGACTAGTTGGACGGGGTAGTACAACTAGGTGGGGTAAGGTAACCGGTAGGTGTGCACAATAGTGGAGAGGTGAGAATGTCCACAAGGGAGTGCGACACTAACTTAAATATGAAGCGCATTCATGCATTTTAAATTACTGCAGTTAATTCACTTGCTAAATATTTTCAAAAATGTTTTGGGTTCTAACCCTTGCTATAAAACTATTTTCAAAACCTTTTAGGTGTCCAGCCACAGGGACGCCAGGATTGATATTCTATTCCAGGGACACGGAGCTGCGGCATATGTGGATGCTAGCAGGAGTTTGGATTAGACGCATCATTCATTCATTCCTAGAGTAGGAATCTTGTATCAGTTTCAGTTTCATTTAGGGCTTGTCGCCCAGACTTCTCAGTACAGTTTTCAGGTGTTGATTATTTGTATCCAGATTATTTCTTGGTGGCCGGTGATTTATTCGGCATGTTGTGTATTTATGATTCAGTTTACTTTCATTTAGTTGTGTGAATGGTTTATATTTATTCCGCATGTATAGTTTTGGTTTAATTAAAAAAAAAAAATATATTGGCACCAGTTTTTGGAATACTAGGTGGTTAGTAAGTTTTAAAAAGTTTTCGACAGTGATGCTAAGGATGATCCAACTGGGATTCCTGTTTTAATTTGGTATAGGACTGATCACCCGGTATTTTATTAGGCGGGGTGTCACATTTTTAGACTTAGGCAAAACATGGGGTTTATGGGGAAAACCCGAACATCCCCCGAACGACCACGTGGGAGGCACCAACACCTCCCACGGGACCCATGTAACTCGTAGGAACTGACCCCGCAGCCGCGGGTCTCCCGATTTGAGAATACGATCCTAATTTACATTTTTCTAGACTTAAGCTTAAAAATATGGCGTTAGAGAGTGAAAACCCAAAACAACCCCCGAACGTCCCCGTGGGAGGCACCAACACCTCTCACGGGACCAATGTAACTCGTAGGAACTGACTGCGCAACCAGGGGACTCTCGGCTTGATAATACGATGATAATTTGCATATTTTTAGACTTAGGAAAAACATGGCGTTACTGGGGAAAAACTCAAAATAGCTACCGAACGGCCCCGTGGGTGGCACCAACACCTCCCACGGGACCAATGTAACTCGTAGGAACTGACCATGCAGCCGCGGGACTCCCGCTTTGAGAATACACCACTAATTTGCATATTTTTATACTTAGACTTTAAAACATGGCGTTAGTGGGTGACAACCCCCGAAAACCCCCATGGGTGGTACCAACACTCCCACGGGACCAATGTGACTCGTAGGAACTGACTGCGTAGACACGGGACTTCCGATTTGAGAATACGACGATAATTTTCATATTTCTATACTTAGGCTTAAAACATCGCGTTAGAGGGTGAAAACCCAAAACAACCCCCAAACGGCCCCGTGGGAGGCACCAACACCTCCCACAGTACCAATGTAACTTGTAGGAACTGACCGTGTAGCCACGGGACTCCCAGTTTGAGAATACGATGGTAATTTTAATATTTATAGACTTAGGCAAAACATGTAATTAGGGGGGAAAACCCAAAACAACCCCTGAACGGCCCCGTGGGAGGCACCAACACCTTCCACGGGACTAATGTAACTCGTAGGAACTGACCCCATAGCCGCGGGTCTCCCGGTTTGAGAATACAATGATAATTTGTATATTTATAGACTTACGCTTAAAAACATGGTGTTAGAGGGGAAAAACCTAAAATTTCCCCCGAACGGCCCCGTGGGAGGCACCAACACATCCCACGGGACCAATGTAACTCGTAGGAACTCACCACGCAGCCGTGGGACTCCCGGTTTGAGAATACGATGATAATTTACATATTTCTAGACTTAGGCTTAAAAACATGGCGTTAGAGGGTGAAAACCCAAAACAGCCCTCAAACGGCCCCGTGGGAGGCACCAACACCTCCCACGGGACCAATGTAACTCGTAGGAACTGACCGCGCAGCCACGGGACTCCCGATTTGAGAATACGATGATAAGTTGTATATTTGTAGACTTAGGCAAAACATGACGTTAGTGGGGGAAAACCCGAAATAGCCCCCGAGCAGCCTTGTGGGAGGCACCAACACCTCCCACGGGACCAATGTAACTCGTAGGAACTGACCCCGCAGCCGCGGGTCTCCCGATTTGAGAATACAATAATAATTTGCATATTTCTAGACTTAGGGTTAAAAACATGGCATTAGAGGGTGAAAACCCAAAACAACCTCCCAACGGCCTCGTGGGAGGCACCAACACCTTCCACGGGACTAATGTAACTCATAGGAACTGACCGCACACCCGCGGGACTCCCGATTTGAGAATAAGACGATAATTTGTATATTTCTAGACTTAGGCTTAAAAACATTGATATGTTGATAATTTTAACTCATATATGCAATTTTCCAGCTTGATTAAATTTTTTGTAAAACTACTTGGTTACTGATATTTTTTTTTGTATCCTATCATTTGTAGGATTTTTGGATGTGGAACAAATGAAGGAGGCAATGGTTTACAACATGAAGATTTTTTATACGTTGTGGACATTCAGGATTACGTTTTTATGTGTTACAGCCGTGGGGGCTTTTATTGTTTAGTTTTATGGCCGTGGGGGCTTTTATAATTTGATTGCTGAATTTTATCGCCGTGCGGGCTTTATAAAATCAGGTTTTACATTTATAGGGTTTGGAATGTCAAGAAAATAGAGGAAATTCTGCCCAATTTTTTTTGGTCTGTGAATTATTAAGACGTGTAATATTTTAAGTTTGTATATATATATATTTATTAACAACGTTCTCGATTCGCAATTTGAGATTTGTTTTATTATTTTGTCAATAATAAATATTTGTAACACCTCGTACGCGTCCAACGTTACACGTGGCAACCGACGGTGCACTCACAAGACCCCCAATTTTAGGATTGGACCAAAAAAATATATTTGTTTTTAAATTATAGTTAAATATGGTCATGGACTTTGTCCATGACCATTTTTATTTTTTCTGTCGCGCATAAAAATGGTCGCGGCCAAAGTCCGTGACCATTTTTTTCCTTTTTTTCGTCACGGTTGTGGGCGCGGCCCAAGTTCGCGACCAATTTGTCACGGTTGTGGGTCACGGACTTAGGCGGGGACCATTTTTTTCATTTTTTATCACAGTTGAGGGCCGCGACCAATTTGTCACGGTTGTGGGTCACGGATGAGGGCCGCGACCCGTCACGGCATGGGTCACGACCGAAGTCTACGACCATCTACCGTTACCCCTCTGGGCCGTGAAATTTTTTGGTCACGGACTTGGGCCGCGACCCACGAAATTTGTCACGCTTGAAATAGTCATGACCCAAGTCCACGACCCATAATTTTGGTCAGGGATTTTGGCCGTGACCAATCGTCAGTTTTGGTGAAGTGTATGTTGGTCTCGTGCGTGGTGTCAGTGCCTATCACGGGGCCATTTAGGGGGTATTTTAGGGTTTCGTCCTCTAACGGCATGTCTATATTTTTAAGCCTAAGTCTAGATATTTTCAAATTATCTCCTTCCTCTCAAACCTGGGGTCCCGTACCACACATTTAGTTCCAATGAACTACGTTGATCCCGTGCGAGGTGTTGGTGCCTCTCACGAGGCCATTTGGGGGGTGCATGTTTTTAAGTCTAAATCTAGATATTTTCAAATTATCATCGTACTCTCAAACTGGGGGTCCCATGACCATGCGATCAGTTCCTACGAGCTGCATTGGTTTCGTACGAGGTGTTAGTGCCTTTCATAGGGTCGTTTGGGGGGTGTTTTGGGATTTCATGCTCTAACGGCATGTTTATTTTTTTAAACCTATGTATAGATATTTTCAAATTATCACCGTTATCTCAAATCGGGGGTCCCTTGACCATACGATCAGTTCCTATGAGCTATATGGGTCCTATGCAACGTATCAGTGCCTCTCACGGTGCTGCTTGGGGGGTGTTTCGGGGTTTTGCCCTCTAACGGCATGTTTTTAAGCCTAAGTCTAGATATTTTCAATTTATCACCGTGCTCTCAAACTGGAGGTCCCGTGACCACGCGATCAATTCCTACGAGTTACATTGGTACCATGCGAGGTGTTGGTGCCTCTCACGACGTTATTGAGGGGGTGTTTTGGGGTTTCGCCCTCTAATGTCAAGTTTTTTAATACTACATCTTGATATTTTCAAATTATCATTGTTCTCTCAAATCGGGTGTCCCGTGACCATGCAGTCAGTTCCTACGAGCTATCTTGGTCCCATGAGAAGTGTTGGTAGCTCTCATAGTGCCATTTGAAGGGTGTTTTGGGGTTTCACCCTCTAATGACATGTTTATGTTTTTAAGACTAAGTCTAGATATTTTCAGATTATCACTATGCTCTTAAAACGGGAGTCCCATAACCACGCGATCAATTCCTATGAGTTACATTGGTCCTGTACAAGGTATTGGTGCCTCTCACGGGGCTATTTGGGTGGTATTTCGGGGTTTCGCCCTCTAACGACTTATTTTTATGTCTAAGTCTAGATATTCTCAAATTATCCCGACGTTTTCACACCGGGGGTCCCATAACCACGCAGTTAGTTCCTACAAAGTATATTGGTCCTGTGCGAGGTGTTTTTCCCTTTAACTAGGCCATTTTGGGGTGTTTTGGGGTTTCACCCTTTAACTGCATGATTTTAAGCCTCTATATATGCTCAAATTATCGTTCATGTTCTCAAATTAGGGGTCCCGTGACTATGCGGTCAGATCCTACGAGTTACACTAGTCTTGTAGTAGGTGTTATTGCTTCTTATGGGGCCGTTTGGGGGGTGCCTCTCATGAGTGACAACCAATAATTATCCTGTAGTCCTTTAATATTCTATCCAATAACAAACCAATAACTAATAATTATCCAATAGTCAAACCAAACAAAAACAATAATTATCCCCGTACTCCTTCTATCATCTAAAATATTTAAAAGATAATGCATATCAAATATATAACTACTTCAGTTAAAGGAAAGAGCACCTGGTTCCTATGATCCAAGAAGGCTATTAAATAAAATCTTCTGAATGTGTGATTAGACCAAATTGATCCTAGAGCCCCAGTGTATTCTTTTACAAGTACAATTGTTGACTAGTTTCTTTAATACAATCTTTATAAAATGAAGCTAATTTGACTTCATTTTCTGAAGACCGCATCAATGAAATTTTTCAACAAATGTATATGTATAGGAACATGTGCAAATTATGATGGGTCAATTTGATCTAATCACAAAGTCAAATGACTTTATTCTCAAACTAAGTGTCTTGTGAAAGTAACTAAACATTCAAGTGAACATAACATATTTTCAAAAGTTAACTTACATAAATCATATTATACCTTCGTAAAAGTAGCGAATCTTTAATACATTAAAGTAACACTCTAATACACTGGCAATATCATAATAGGGTACAAATATGATTGAAAAGGATGCAATAATATTTTGAAACTCAATCTTCCTCTAAATCAACTAAATGATCCTTCAAATTAGGGTTGTCATCAAGAGCTGACTAGAACTCTTTTAGAGCCATTAAAGCATCTACTTGAGTAGTCATACCCTTTGGTGCATGCACAATAATAGACCAATTGCCATCGTTTATGTACTTCAAGTAGAATACCTTCTTTACATTCTGAAAGGAACAAATAAAAGGCTCATCGACTATGCGATCTTTACACTTCAGCTTTGATAAATTTACCATAATAAGTTTAGCGTCAAGATCAACTTTGCAAGCATTCGTTGTATCCTCCACCTTTACCCGATCACAATAGAATACGGTTTTTGTGAAATCTAAGTAATCAAGTTCTAGGATTTGTTGGATTATCCCATAATAGGTTAGCACTGTATTCTTTGTATTTTTATCGCTTCTGCTAGCGATATAGATGGTCAAGGCTGAAATTCACATTCCACTATTTTGAGTCAGAAGCTTTTCCTCATATGGATATGAAATGAAATAAAAATCGTTGGTCCGGAATTTTTTAAATTCCTTCACACAAAAACTATGACCTTTTACTAGGCGTGCAAGTTTGTAAGAGACATCACCACTTTTTAAAAGCTATATTTATTAATAAATTTGTATTTAGGCACGTTTTTACCATACATGAATAAATAACCACACACATAAGATGTGAAAATTACCTCTTTTGACACCCATGCCCTAAAATCAATTGTCACGCAATTTCTCCTTTGATTTTGGGCAATTTTTTTCTCGTACTTCCTACCCATAAATTTTAGACTTTAGATCATAAAATATAAAAAACATATAATCAAAGAAGACTAATTCAATTGATACTCACTCTCCCTAATCTTTGACTTCATCTTGCGATTCAAAGATATAATGACATGCTTGATCGTATTGTAGATTTGTGAGTTTCACCTCTTTAGGATTCCCAAACGAAAATTCTTCCTCAAACTCATCAGGTTCCTTGATCACTCATTCTCCATGATGATTGAACCTCCTCACCTCTTGTTATGGAGTATGTTCCCTAGCGTATATCGATGATTCAATCGTTACGTATTCTTCAGCAATTTACCCTCCAATGTGTTGTGTATTCTTTACGTAATCTTTGAAGGTTTTCATCAAGTGCTCAAAATGATATATCCAATGATACCTAACGGGACCATATAATAAAGCTTCATCACATAAATGCACAAGAAGGTGGATGCTGATATCGAAGAACAATGGAAGAAAGTATTTCTCTAATACACAAACTGCATCGGCTAAAGTTGATTTCGCAGCTTTAATGTGCCTTCAATTTGCCACTTTTGTACAAAGTAAGGTAAAACACAAACTGGTTTGCATAATTGTCGGATGGAGATCTTTGTGTTCAGAATATGCCGAAATAACAAAGGGATTAATTAGATGATTACGTTCCAGTTATGAGACTTGCACTATTTCAAGTCATTTGATTGGTAGATTACTACCCTACGTAAATTATTAGAATAATTTCTCGGAGTATTCAAGTTGAAAAACGTGTCTAAGAGGATACTCTTCTCACTAGTAGTCAAAGTGAAAGTAGCTCGGGGGGTAGAAATTATTCCTATTGTAGGATCATTTTTTAACCACAGTTTCTTCTTTATTTTCATATCCTATAGTTCTAGGCGGGATTGCTCTCCATATTTAGAATGAGATCCACTCAGATATGTTCCTATCAGATGTTCTGCAATATTATTCTCTATGTGAATCACATCAACTAGATGCCTTACATGATGATCTTTCCAATACGATAAATAAATAAATATTGATTGCCTGGACCACGACATCAATTTACTAGGGTCGTTCGGATCCCCCTAGATTTACGCTTTAGGTTTATAAAGTGGGGGTGTTTGCCTACATACCTATTCCCAACAGTAAAAGCCATTGCCTTCTCCTCGATCGGCTGACCAAAAAGCCGAGCAGGTGGCGTTCTGCGCTCATAATCGATAGGCAAAAAGTTAGACTTGTCATTCCTAAAAGGGTGACTGGTCGGCAGAAATCTTTGATGACCCATGTAACTCATCTTACTACTATGTTTTATCCAACATTCTTCAGTTTCCTCCCCCATATGGGACATCCATAATAACTATGAATATTACAACCGGATATGGTCCCATAAGCTGGAAGGTGGTGGATCGCCCACATCACCATTGCTTTAAGTGCGGACTCTTTTCCCTTATGAGAGTCGAATGTTGTCACGCCTTTATCCCATAATTTTTTAAGTTCTTCAATTAATTGTTCTAAGAATATATTAATATCATCGCTAGGAGACTTCGGATCGGGTATCAATAAAGAGAACAATGTGAACTCCTTTCTCATGCATAGTTTCGAAAGGAGACTTAATAGCCCCAAGAGAACTGGACAATAACTCTGACTAGTACTTAAATTACCGAAGGGGTTAAACCCATCAGTTGAGATTGCAAGATGAACGTTGCATGGTTCCTTTGTAAATTCATGGTGTTGTGCATTTGAAACTTTTTGGATGGGTGAATCAACTGGACGACGCATCAGATTCCCACCCACCTCGCATCGAGCTTTCCATGTCATGGCCTTAGATATCCAAGGTATGGTAAAAAAACATTTTAGCTGTGGCCCAAGTGGAAATACATCAAAATATTTTGTGGGACTTGCGAGCACTTGCAATTTTTTTGCAGTTTTGTCCTCTTTATTCTCACAAACCACATATCTAGGCTCACTACATACATGACATTCATCCTTCTCTTGGTGCTCATTGCGGTAGAATATGCAATCATACTTGCATGCATGAATATATTTGTCTTTCTAACCCAACCCTTCAAGCTTTTCTTCATAGTAGGATAATTGTCTGGTAACGTGTTCTCTTTTGGGAGAATGTCTTTAACTCACTTAAGAATTCTCATTATGTTGTTCCCAGACAAACCAAATTGATTCTTCAAATTATTAAAACCAATCATTGCATATAATACTGAATGATCATCATCGCAATATTTATACAACGGTCTAGTCGCATCGACATTCACCCGTATGTATTCCCGATCTCCTAGAAGTTCAACATCAAAATTTTCATTTAGTTGGCCATAATGCGCATTATTGATATCCATATGTCGGTGGTTTTGATGGTTGTGGAGTCTGTAAGCATCTTCAATTAAGTTGGTAAATGGACGATGTGTTGGTGAATCATGTACCACTTCTAATTATTGGGGTTCCGTTACGCGGTCGGGTACCGACAATTCTTTCGGAACATAAGGTATATTTTTTTCACCATGGCATGTCCATATTTTATAGTCTTGATAGATTCCCCACTTTATTAAATGCAACTCAACATCTTTCAATGACTTATATTTTTTGTTCATACAACAGGTGCACGGACATGGAATCTAGCCACTTGTAAGATTTTTGGAAGCGTATTTAACAAATTATTTAATGCCATTTACATCATCATTTGTTATTAGGTTAGTATCTTCCATCCACTCTTTGTATTGTGGCAAATCCATATAATAATATTTAAATTTCAGCCCTGTTGTAATAGGTTAAAAATATTATTACAACTGAAACAAAAATAGTATTCTTACATCTGAAACAAAAAATATTATTTCAACTGAAACAAAACCAATATTCTTACAACTGAAACAAAAAATGTTATTACAATTGAAACAAAAGAAAATATTATTAGAACTTGTCCAATAGATAAACTGGCCATGTATGTCCTCAATGATTCAGTAAGCTGAGATAGAACCTTATTCTTGGAATGGTCGGTAAATGTGAAATACTTGCAGAGTTGATCGAATATGTCATCTTTGACGGCTTGATCAACAAGGTTCCTGTTTTCTAGTTTACTGACTTCCACGTTCATTTTTCCCAACGACAAACATCGGGCTTTAAAGTTCATCACATCATTACTATCACCCATTCGGTTGTTACTGAGAAGGGAGAACCTAATGGGCTTCTTTTGGATTGAGTGGGAGTCGTTGGGAGCATTGAATATGGGCGGTGGTGCAGCGAGAGTGTTGGAGGAGGGCGCTGAAGCACCTGAAGTTGGACTTGGTGAGGAGAGAACCATTGGTGGAGTTGTGAATTGCTAATCAATTGGTGTTGAGAATTCGGGTTGTGCACGAGATGATGAACCTCATTGCGATTTCAACTCATCACTTGGTACCCTTGGGTTGTTTCCTTCGACATTATCTACAAAGATGAAAAATCATAAGTGACTAAATAGTTATAATAATATGAAATTTTAACTAATTAATTAAGCTTATATATATATATATATATATATATATATATATATATATATACATTTTTAAAGTAAAACTTTATAATATCTTTAATGTTTCTGATCTTCATCCATTCGGTATTAGTTTTTAAGAACCTTTGAATTTTTACACGTGGGCAACTAGGAGGAAGGGCATCTATGATAGCTGTGTAGATATCCATTACATGAACTCGGAATCTTATCTTGTCAATTTGTTCGTAAGATTCAATTTAACGTGCATATGACGCGAGACATCACAGTCTATGTCAATGCTCTCTGTACGCAGTTGTATCCATAACGAGTGCATTTTTTTCTGCCTTCTCTAACAACTTAACCAAGGTCAGGGCTACGTTGGGATTATGTGTGTGAAATATATTTTGTATAATGCCATCCCAGTTTTCTGGTAGGGAAAATAGAATACGATCAAACAGGTAATCTTGTTGTAGATTAACTCCACGATTTACAAGGTAGTTAAATTATTCAATCTTTTTATTTCCATACCTATAAATAGTATTACCCTCTATATGATGCTCACGAATAAAAAAGTTACATGTGTGGTCCAATTGCAACAGCTCCTACTCTTGTTGCTAGTGATTATCACCGTGCCTCATTTTTCCTGAGAAAAATATATGAGGGCGTGAATATGAGTCCTGTAATCAAGGTCTCTAATTAATTAATAACTATCAATTCAAACATATGAGGTATAAAGGTATATTAGTTTGATTAGTTTGATTAAGGTTTTGATACATTCAAACATATAAGGGTATATTAGTTTGATTAAGGTTTTGAGAATGGAAAGGATTTTGAGTTAGAGGGTGCGGAACCTAAAATACTCAATTAATTTCAAACTCTAAATAAATTCCAAGCCCTAAATGACAATACCCTTAAATAATGCAATTTATTTTAATCCCTAAGTAAGCACATTCAGGTAATACTAATAATACTCAATTAACTTCAAACTCTAAATAAATTTCAAGCCCTAAATGACAATACCCTTAAATAATGCAATTTATTTTAATCCCTAAGTAATCACATTCAGTCAAGACCAGTAATACTCAATTAATTTCAAACTCTAAATATATTTCAAACACCAAATGACAATAACCTCAAATAATGCAATTCATTTTAACCCCTAATAATCACATTCAGTCAATACTAATAATAGTCAATTAATTCCAAACTCTAAATAATTTTGAAGACCTAAATGACAATACGCTTAAATAATGTATTTTATTTTAATCCCTAAGTAACCACATTGAGTTAATACCAATAATACTCAATTAATTTCAAACTCTAAATAACAATTTCCAATCAATGTTAATAATACCCAATAAATTTCAATCCCTAAATATAACATACCCAATCAAAATATGATATTATAAAACTTCCCCTTTTCTTGAAAAAAAGTAAACACACACACACATACACACCCATATACACATGTACACACACATACACAGAAATACACACACATACATAAAAATGAACATACATTCACACACATATACATTAGGGTTTAACACCGAAATAAACAAAAGGGCTTACCTTTGAGATTGAAAGAGAGATTAGGGTCCAAAATTAGGGTTTAACACCAAAATGCAAATCGCCAAAAGAGAGAGAAAGAGAGAGAGATTGATGGAGGAAGAAATGAAATGGCGGAGTATAAGGAATCTAGCCATGGCCTAGAACTGTGACCCAATACCATGACTTTTAATTTTTTTCCACATCAGCATGTAGGCAACTATGTGGTCACGACCCTAAGCCGTGACCCGTGCGCGTGAGAAAATTGAGATGGTCATGGCCCAAAGTCGTGACCCAATGGCTGTGGATTGTGGCCTTAGTAACATCCCTTGTTTGTGACCCTACCGTGACCAAACTTAGGAAACTTTGGTTCTAATTTGTTCCATATTGGTGATGTCCGAAGTCGATGACCTATATTGGTTAGGGATTTGGTCAGTGGCCACTTCTTAGAGCATTTATGGCCACACTGAGTCATGGATATGGTCACACCAAATTTAATATTGTGACCCCTTGAGGGTGACCATTCGGTGGATTTGGTGTAGTTAATGTCACATGCTAAGAATAGTATTTTAATTTTGATGCCCAATGTAGGTTGACAGTGGGAACTGTCCACCTCTAATGGAAAATATGCGAGGTGTCAAGCTGATAGCAGAGCATGGTCTTAAGTCTCGTAGATTTTGCTTCCATTTATCTTCTGCATTTTTTATATTTCATTCTCTTTGTTGATTCGTACTCTCTAAGATATTAGATCTATCATACGTGTTAGATGTGTTTCTTGGAGATAAGGAGTTTTATGTTATACACATTGTAGGTATTGAGATTATAAGTAGTAATCTTGATGCAAGGATCCTTAAAGTTGATTTTGGAGATGAGATTTATTTTGAATATCATTAGTAAATATGTTAGGTATCTCTAGTATTGATGTGGTGATGTGATTTGATTAAAGGACTTACGTATTACGATGGCTTCGGAGATAGAATCGAGTGGTGATTCATGGGAGAGCGTGATACATCGTTATTTTCATAGTTATGCTTATATATATATATATATATATATATATATATATATATATATATATATATATATATATATTTATCTGTGTGTGTGTCTGTGTGTGTGTGTGTGTGTGTGTTGAAGGGGCGAATTGTAGTATTTTACGTGCAGGCATATGTGAACCTTATTTTATTTGTGCGAGTTTACGTTTTACATTTAGGCTTCGTCGAATTTTGAGGAAAAAATTCATATATTAGTGGAGGAGAATGTAATACCCCGTGATTTTAGGACCGCAAATATCTTTTTATAAATGAAAAATTGAAAAAATATTTTTATTGGACTTATTTTTTTGTAATATTAAAAATTGTTATTTTTTATATATAAGAAATGAGGTTTTAATCGAATTTTAAATCACAAACAAAATAATTATTTTTGAACTTTTCTTTTATGTTGGTTGAACATGGCGAATCGATTCATCCATGGGGGAATTGATTCGGCCCGGGACAATTTTGACGATGTAACACCCCAAGATTTTGGGACTGAGAAATTAAATTTGCAGGAGAAATAAAATTTATTTAAATTGGAGAATTTTAATATTTGGAAATTGAAGTAATAGAGGACGTTAAAAAGGATTCCAGATGATAATTCTGAGTGCGCCATTGATTCCGGATGGGTCGAGATAGTCGAAATGACTGTCCTTGGGTTTTATTTCGGTTCCGGAATATTTTAAGTTTGTTTGACTCGAATTGGAGTAAACGAGTCATTTAAAGTGTGTATTAACATTTAAAACTGGGATTTATGTTTTAAAGGTTTAAGAGGCTTACGGATCAAGCCATTCTCATTTAAGAGAAAGAGAGAAAGAGAAAGAAAGAAGGAAAGAAGAAAGAAAAGAATAGAGAGAGGAAAAGCTTGGATATTTTCGGCCCAAACGCAATCACGAGGATGATTCAACCCCTACAATTTCGAGCCAAGTGTTTAATCTTGCTAAATAATTCATTTGTGTATTGATTTCATAATTTGTGGGCAAAAGAATTGGATTTTGGGTATATTTATCAAAACCTAGATTTTGTAGTTTAAATCTTGAAATTGATGCTTACACATGGGTTTAAGGAGTAAAACTTGATGAAACTAGATATAAGATGAAATTTGATGTTGGGAACATATTTGGGTTGAGGATAATTGGGTGGAAGTGGTATAATTGGATTTTGGGAATTTTTGGGTTTTGGAGAAATAGCCCATTTCGTGGCTTTCTGAACTTGCCGAATTGACTCGCCCCTAGCGAATTGATTTGCCATGTTGCAGAAGCATCGGGTCTTTAGGGCCTAATTGATTCACCCCTAGAGAATCGATTCAGTATGTAGTAGACTCTCAGGTCCCTTTGGACGGAATCGATTCGGAGGGGCCGAATCGATTCGCTGTTGGGTTCGAATCGATTCGGAGACAGGGCTATTTTGATGGATTTTTCTAAAAAGAGTTTTACTCCATTTCGATTGGATTTTTCGATTTGGAACTTATTTATATGATGAAAGAGATATAAATTGAAGATTTATAATGGGTTTGTTGTATGATATGAGGGTGGGGACATATCGAACCATTTTGGAGACATATACACATGCTTATTGGGGTTTGTTGTATTAGTCTAGAGTGGGAATTTCTTAAGAACATGAGTTCTATTCAGAGATTATAAGAGAGCCTAGATATGATTGGGGGACCGAGAAGAATGAGAGGCCACGTATCCTCAGTGATGGGAATAAATTGTAAATGTTTTAATGTGAAGGGTTCATTATGAGACATTGAACCGCAATTGAAAGTGAGGGTGATTTAACTTGTTGCCGATAAATAGTTGTGAGTATACTTATCGTCGGAATAGTCTACATATATCGACACGTAATTTATTAGGGGGTATCCTAATATATGATGAGATCATAAAATAAATGTAGTTTCAAGCTTGAGGCTTACGAATAGTGATTGTGTGAGTAACAATTGGGATTCCAATAATTGAAAGGATTATGAAATAAATTGAGGATTGAGATTGTGGTTTGAAGACTATTAGTTATGTGTATACCTATAGTCGAGATTATTATTAGATAAATTTGAAGACTATTCATATCATAGAGTCAATGGATGAATATATGCCAAGTGAGGCATTGTATAAGAGAGAATGTTTTAAATGTATACATGCGTTAATTAAAGGGCGAGTATTATGAGAGTTGTATACATATATCCAGTTTATGTTACTAGATGAATAATTATTGGAGATAGAGTGTAATTTTATATATATATAGATTAACATATATGTGGAAATGGTTATATGAATATGGAACAATGTATATTTCTTGTGTGATGATTTATACATATGATGTGATTACTGGTATATATATATGTACTGTGCGAAATATATATATATATACACACAGCTCTCTAAATGCTATCATAGGGGAAGTTATGCGCATGAGGTGAAGTCCCCTGGCTAGTGAATGCAGGGTGAATATAGTCCTTGGCCCTAGGACCGGTTATTATATTGTGTGATTATTGTTCGCAGTGGGGTAATTTCGGGTGTGGTTATGACTCACTGTCGAAGGTATATGGCCGCTTCCCGACGTTATGCGATGTAAGATACCCAGATTGTCTTGTGTGTGATAGTACTTGGAAGATGATAGATATTTAGGGGCGCGCACAATGGAGAAACCCGTTCGGGCAGTCTTAGAATCGTTATATGTGTGTATTATAACTATTCATTATAAAGTGGAATGTTGTTGATGACATGGTATACATTATGTGTGTTATGTATACATGATCATGGAAATGAATGATTGACTATATATATATATATTTAGAGTGTATATATATATATATATATATATATATATATATATATATATATATATATATCCTATAGGTGAAAAGGATACGAAGTTTCTATGACGTACATCTTCGGTGATTTTGGTGTACAAGTTTATTCGTGGCTAAAGGATCATACTTAGAGACAATTTCGGTGATATCGACCCAAGGATTTAATGGAGACTTTTAGGTTGTTCTTAGATAGTAATCTATATTATGTAGTAGTATTTGTGTGTATGACATAATGGATCTCTACGATCGACATTGTCAAGGAGTAGTGTATCGGGGGGGTTCCTTATTTGGATTTCTCTTTACGAGACGCCCCACGCACGAAACACAGTGCCCTGTTAGGAGTAGAGAGAAGTTTTGACCTTTGTACTTGTATGTATCAGTAGTATGATTTTCGTAGATGACATAATGGATCCCTACGATCACCATTGTCAAGGAGTAGTGTATCAGGGGGGTTCCTTATTTGGATTTCGATTTGCGAGATGCCCCACGCACGAAACGTAGTGCAATGTTGAGAGTGGAGAGAAGTTTTGTCCTTATTAAATTGTACATGTTATTTAGAGAATAAACTCTTAATCTGAAGCTTAATGTTAATATGTGAAGTAATAAGATGGATAACTGATTAAGTTATAAATTGGAATCAATAAGTCCTAGTATGGAATATTTGTGTATACATATTTAAGTATGATTAGAATGGGAAGGATTCTTGGGTTATGTTAGAATGGAAGGTCTTGCGAGTATAGGCCGTGCCTATTGTAAGGTAGGTTGTCCTTATGGGTGGGGTAACTTAATTATGATTCCAGGACGCGAATAGGTGTGCGCTGTTAGATGAGAGGTGAGTTTGGGGTTTCACGAGAGTGTGACTCCACTTTAATTATGAAATAAGTGCATTGATATTTATTATGCACAGTTAACACACTTGCTAAACATTTTTACACCTCGGGCTCTGACCCGTTTATATTCTCTTTTTCTATATATATATATATATTTTACTACAGGTGCCCTACTGCATGGATACCGGATGCTTTTCTATCCAGAGTCTTGGGAACCGTAGCAGTTGCAGACTGTGACGGGATTTAGTGTGTAGTCACCTCCTACTTCTTTAAAAATCTAGGTAGGATTCATGTTGTGTATCGGGTGTATACCCAAGGGATATTTGTAGCTGTTTATATTTATTCTTTATGGTTGTACTGTCTGTGACCCGAAAGCTTATTCGGGTTTATATTTCATTTTGTATACTCATTTTATTTTAATGTTAGCACTTTGTTTATCGTGTCTCTTTCGCATTCTACATTGTTGGTAGTTATACATTGTTGGTTTGATTTCCATTGCATGTTTTATTTAAATTTTGGCATCCGCTTTTATGATTTCGGGTAGTTAGCCCTATCTGTTATAGTATATTCTGTTGACGCTAAGAGTGAGCCATCTGAGATTCCTGATTTAATGTAGTATAGGGCTAGCCACCCATTATTATTTTGAGCGGGGTGTCACAGACGAGTTCATTTCTTTTTATGTCTTTGTGTTAGTTTCAAACTCTTTTGTTTTTCATATATTAAAAGGCTCGGGGTTTATAATTTTTAAACACTTTTATTTCATCCTTGAACCTTAAACCCTTAAAATGAAGTAGCCTCCCAAGTTTTCTTGTCCCTCTTGTACCAAACTTAAACCCCCCATTAATGATAAGTTTCAACTCACGTTTTGAAGATTCAAGTCAAGTTTTCTCAAGATCGACCAGAACGAGTCTTTATTGTTTTCACGAGAGGATCGCACCTGTGTTTTCTGATTTCCAAGGCGACTTCTTATAAGGTATGAATACTTATATCGTCCCCCTTAAGTGTTGCATGTTTTAAATGTTACCTGGACCTTACTTAATCATGTTTTATTAAAAATAGTTAGGAAGATTAATTAGGGAAAGTGAAACTAAATTCGGGCTTGTTTTTATTAAATCTAAAAATATGATTTAACACTTGGAACATTGGATGCTTAGATTAGTGTATTGGGTTGCGGTAGATTTGTTGGACAAATCGGATATTGGCGTTAAAATAATATTTCGGGTCATAAAATTACGCTATTGTTGTGTATGTTATAGAACTAACTTAATTGTAATGAAACGTTGTTAATACGTGTATTTGATTTGTATTATATGTTGATTTGTTAAAATATCACTTGCATCGGAATGATGGAATTTGACAACTTGTGTGACTATTTTGAAGAACGCAGTTTTACATGATTAAATGGATGTGGTTTGAATGGAATTGAAATCGTACGATTAATTGGAGGATTGCAATGTTGAACTAAAAATATAATTTACGTGGAGATTGTTTGACACCGTGGGAACATTGAGTTTTGGGTAGTAGTTGTACTTTCACCCATTTTAATAGGTTGCTTGCTTGGTATAAGAGTAATAGCTAGACTTTTTTTATTGTTGGACCTTTTTAAGTATGGGACTAGTGGGTGTGTACTTGTACGGTTGGGTATTTTCTCGAATTGGGTTAGGTAGTATGTCGTTACATTATTTTGTTAGCCTAGGTGCGAGACTAGGTGATGATTTTTGGTAGGTATTCTTCGTAGGTGATAGATTAGGTAATACTTATGATTTGGTGATCTCTAGGTATGGAACTAGGGATAGTTTTAGGTTGTGATACCCGAATTATGGGTGGGGATAATTGAGAATAAAGAAAACTTTATTAAGAATTAAGAATTAATATCTAAGATAATAAATGGGTATTAAAATGAATTTTCATTATGAGTATGTGCAGGACTAACAATAATTGGGTTGACTGGCTATAGCAGCGTGGGCATGTATTAGCGCCACGATTATGTGCATGGATAACTATAATTGGACTGACTGGAATAGTGATGTCTCATGCATGTAACATAACGAGTATGTGAAGGGCTAATGAAATTAGGCCGACTCACTATAGTGATGGGAATGGGTATGATGTGTTGAAACTTAAGAGTGCCAGGAATATGTGCAGGACCAATAGAAATGTTGGTTGGCTATAGTGGTGTCTCACCAATAGGAATAATTAAATAATTAAATTGAGTAAGATACATGCTTAGATCTAATTCAATGTTGTACTAACATAATTGGACTTGAATATTGGGGGGGGGGGGGGGGTATTAGTTATGTGAGTAGTTAGTATGGTTTTACTTTACTCTCATATTCATATATCATTTTAATTTAAAATACTCTATTATAATATTTATTTCGTATTATGCTTATATTTGGATTCACGGGTCCTAATTAGGAGGAGTAGTTGGTGTTCATACGGTAGGCTGTCACCCATTGCATTAACCAACATTTCAGGTATTGTTACTGGAGTAGCTGAAGAGGATGGATTGGAGATTTGTGGAGTGTAGTGGGAGTCATTTTATTACTTTATTAGTTTAGATTTTTCAATTATGTCATTTTTTATGAGACAATTGTCGATTTGGTGGGCCATTCGATTCCATAGTTGTTTATGGTCTTTAAGTTGGAGTTACAATTGGATTATTTCATTTACGTATTAATCTATCTTTTAAAGTTGAGATTTATCTTTGGAGTTGGCATGGTGATGGATGTTTATGTTCGTTGAAAATTTTGGATTATCTCTTGTGAAAAAAAAAAGTTTTGTAAGGACATATTTTATATTGTCTAGTTTACATTAGAGTTTGTCGTATACCACTACAACCATCGAAGAAAATTCCAAGTTCAATCATGCATCAAAACGGATCAGAATATCAATATTCTTCAATAGAAAAACCTCTGCAAGATAGATTTTCGTAAGGTTGTGTTTAAGTCCCTTAAAGGTTCATTTAAAGTGTTGGGATAATTTTTCTAAACTGTTTTTAAACACCTGAGGAGTTTTTTTTGTCAAAAGAATTTTTCCTAAGTGTTGAGGTGGAGTTTTATTAAAAGGTTTTTTTTTACGTTCAGGTCGTTCGAGCGATAAGACAATGTCGTTTAAGTGATAATGCAATGCCGCGCGATGTCCTCGTTCAAGAGATAACTCATCTTGTTCGAGTGACATCCTGCTTTCGTTTGAGCAAACTCGCTGAATCAATTTTGTTATATGTACCTGATTAAGTACATCATTTTTCTTAAGAAAACCTGATGTTTTTCATTCTATGTAAACTGCAAATTGCAGAATTATTTTGTCATCTTCATTTAGGGTTTTAAACATTTCTTTTTTAATTTAGAAAAATCCCAACAATTTAGGGAATTGTTTTGGAACCTAAGATACTATATTGTTGAAGTTTATCTTATAGAGAGGGTAAATCTACGGTTGACGACTACTAGTCATTGGGAGTGCTTGTGGGTGTTCTTGGATGATTCAGAGTTGCGTGTTCTTGTGGGTTACTGCTATTGATCCATTGCTGACTCCAGGTTGTGTGCCTATGTGAGTGTCAGCGGATATTCATCATATATTCATAGTGTAATAAAAAGGTTTTCCTTTTTGATTTTTTTCCTGAAATTTGTGTGTCAACAATTTATTTTTGATGGTTTTATTTTACCCACCTAGATGTATGTGTTAGGGTTTAAATAAAATTGGATTAAAAATTAACTCCAAATAAATAAGTTTAAATTGGAATTTGCGAATTGGTTGAAATCGATATCACATAGCATTCACAAATGGATATCAGTGCTTTTCAAGATATCTTACCTTCCTCAAATTGGTATCAGAGCCTATTGCACTAAGTTATTGTGTTTGATATTTTTTCAAAAGGTGTAAGATCCCTAGTTTTAATTAAGTTATTAAAGTGATAAATACGAATTGTTCATGGGATAGTCATGAAAATTTTATATAAAATATATGCACGCATGAGTTTTCATAGGTTTTGAGCAAGTCATATGGTTCATGCATGGGTTTTCAGGTTATATGCATGGTGTTGCATGAGAATTATTCGACAAAGTTGGTAAAAATAAGATGTAATTAGTACTGGTAAATCGAATAAGTAATTAAGGTTTAATATGTGGTGGGAGCCTAATTTCATAAAATAATTTTTTTTATGTTAAGTACAATGTTTGTAATTTTATGGTTATTTAATTTACTATGATTATTGTCTTAGGCAAAGATTAGAATTTTGTGATGTAGTAGTGGTACTTTTAAAGGAACGTATTCATGGTTTGCAAGGTGAGTTTGGGGTGAAAATAATTATGTAAATATTATTTAGAAAATTTTAGTGAAAGAACTAAGGTTTATTGTTTAAATTCACAACATTTGGGTGATGGTTATAAAATCTAGGATAAGTTAAAAAATTTAAAATTTACCTAAGGTTGACGCTTGTAGAGAAATTGGATGGAGAGACACACAAGTTGAGTGTGTTGTTAAAATTACAACAAGGGTTGGAATTTATGTATATTAAAGTGAACATTTGAATGGATAAATAAGGAGAGAACAACCAAGAGACAGTGGGGCAGGAAGAAACAACCTCCAAAGTGGCAAGGCCAAGCTACTATAGAGGGAAGGAGTCCGCGATGGCAGTGGCAACATGACAATGTAGTAGCGATCTGATGTCGCACTTGTGCTCCTCTACGATGGCTCACTAATGTTGATGTTTTGTCAAGATTTTAGTGGTTGACTCAAAAACAATTTGTACCATTTTCCCCTTTGTTAAAATATTCGTCCAACCTGCTTTATATTGTAAACTTTTCCTTGAAAATTGTATAAAGTGTTGTCTTTATTTTATTAGTCCAAGGTTATGAGTCGTCGAGTGGTGGTTTGATCAAACTAAATAATCACTTCCCTTTCCCTATTTAAATACCTCATTAGCAAAAAAAGTAGAAAAATGGAACCATGTTCTTTTCTCTCCCTCTCGTTAGAATACCATGTTTTGTGATTTAGAAACCACCATTATTCCACCTCCATTTTAGAATACATATGCCACTAAGGTATTATCATGGATTTTGAGAAGTACATTAATGAAGTATATAAAGGGTGGAACCTACATATTTTTGTGGAGATTGAGATGAATTTAATGGAGTTTGAAGGAGTTTTTAAATGTAGTTTTCATGGATGTTTTATGGGAGTTTGGTAACCCCTTTATGGACACCTTTAGAGGTGGGGTGTTTCTTTCTTCTCAACCATTTTGGGCTCATTTGAGGTGGGGTTTTTATATGTTCAATATTCTAAAAATACATATACATGTTAGTTTACATTTATGTATGTATTTACGTACGAACAATACAAAAACATGCTACCATTGTGTTAATATTAATATTTTTAGGTGAAAATGTGGGACTAAAATGTTTGAATAATTTTATCAATATTATCATAATATTAGAAATGATGTTTTCATGAAAGTGATAAGTAAAAATGCCATTATTTCAAGTGCAAATATATTATGTCATGAAGAGAAATAATAAGCTAAAGAGGTTGATATTTTATTTGTACAAGTCAAGAGAAGCCATCTATAGTCACTTTAGTTTAATCGTGAACATGTTTAAAGGTTAATTTACAATATTTTCATAACAGTATTTTCATAAAATAATATGACATTAAAGTGAAAGGAGGTGTGAAAATGTTTTTAAACATTTATAAGGGGTATAAAATGAATGTGTTAAATGTGAGTTGAAATGGTGAACCAGCTGTTCATTTTGACGATGGAGATATCGAAATATTGGCTGAATCTTTTCGTCACATGCTGGTTGGGAAATTTAATTATGGCAGGCCGGCTATGGAAGCGATCAGGAAAGCGTTCCAAACATTTTCTCTGTGGGGTGGTTTTTCAATCGGCTTACTAGATAATCAACACATCCTCATCAGACTTCATTGTGAAGAAGATTACCTTCGGCTCTGGCTCCGTGGACAATGGTCCATCTTCAAATTTTCGATGGTGGTATCTAAATGGAGTCCAATTCTTAACGTGGCGTATGATTTCCCTATCATTCCATTATGGATTACACTCCCTCATCTTCTAGTGCATTTTTTTGACAAAGGTGCTTTGCTCTCTATTGCCAATATTATTGGAAATCCGTTAAAACTTGATGATGCTATAGCAATGGTGTCCTTTCCTAGTCAGGCGCGTATTCTGGTAGAAGTTAACCTTGCTAAAAATCTTCCAAATCGTATTTGGATTGGCTGTGGATCCAATTCGGGCTTTTGGCAAAATTTGGTGTATGAGAATGCTCCCAAATTCTGCGTTGCATGCATGAAGAAAGGTCATGATGTCGAAGATTGTGGAGGATCTGCAAACTTGATCGACACAGATGGGAGACATGTCATTCCGACAATGGTGGACAAAGGCAAGGCATTGGCGGCAACGGTGGATAATGGCAAGGCGGTGGCGGATGGTTCAATCTGGAAGAAAAAGTCAGATTCAGGATCCCTACAAAATAGGAGGCTAGAGAATATCGTAACAAACCATAAAGTTCCAACTTCAATTTTTTAAAACTTCCACCACCTCAGCAGTCAACCCTCCAAATCCAAAGGCTAAAAATTCGCTCTCTAACTTAAACTCCTTCCAAAATACAAACTTGTCAAATAAAGCTTCAACTTCAAAAAATTCTGCAAACTTAGACGCTTCTCATTCCTGCCCAAATTACTCTTCTCATACTAATCTTCCTTCTCAGTCTATACAACTCAACAAATCAGGAACTGATGTTATCCCATTACCAATCACCTGCAGCAATACGTTTGATATTCTGAGCATGGAACATGATGACTCGAATAATAGTAAAAATGATTTAATTCTAATGGAGGACCCAAGGTGTGACGGGCTGGAAGAAGGTGAATTAAATGTGATAAATATGGATGAGATTCCACTACTTAAATCTGTCCCTCCTGACCCAGGCTTTCTTAACAGTATTAACATTTCTCCTAGACCCAAGTTTTGGAAAAACAAGAGTGTGGACCTCTCCAAACCGGACTGGGCATCTGACAGTGAGGATCATGAAATTTATCAACCATGCCAAAAAACTAATGTTAGAATTCTCTGAATCTATTGACACCAAATACAAGACAGTTTTCAAAGTGGGTAAAAATAGATTATCCATTGCAAAAAGACCTCGGAAACAGTGGGCTCATATCAAAGAATATAGTACCAGATCAGCAGGTTAGTCAGCACAGAATTCTCCTTTAACTGTCTCAAATGTTTAGTTGTATTTTCGTTAATATTAGGGGAGTGGGAAACTCTAGTTCTGTTCGCAGACTCAAAAAATTAATTCATATACATAAGTTGGGTGTGGTTTGTTTAATGGAGCCTAAAATTGCCAGAGAGTCTCTACCAAATTTGTGTAGAAGAATCAATTTTCAGGGTGGGTTGGATAATTTAGCCAACAATATGTGGATTCTTTGGAAATTCAATTTGTCAATAAATGTTATTGGTGATAATTCCCAAATAATTACTATAAAAGATGAGCACATGAATTTTTCAAAACCGATTTTTTTATCACGTGTTTATGATAAATGTAAACTGGCGGGAAGGAGGAATTTATGGAGAGATATGGAATATCATCAGAACTTAATAAATGGGCAATGGATTATTGGAGGAGATTTCAATGTCGTAAGGAGCCAATCTGAAAAAGTAGGAGGAGGAGGCATTAATAACCTTGCAGTTGAGGAATTTAATGACTGCATAGCTTATAATGGGTTTTTTGAAATTGAGTACAAGGGTTCCAAATTTACTTGGTGCAACAACAGAGATGGTGGGAATAGAATTTTGGCTCGTTTGGATAGAATTATGTGTAACTCGGAATGGTTTAATAATGGGCTTATCACCATGGTTGATCACTTGCATTGTACTAATTCTGACCATTCTCCTTTACTTCTCAATGTCAAGACGAAATTAGATGGATTCCATTAACCGTTTAGATTTATAAATGCTTGGACGAAGCATGAGGGATTTCTTAAACTAGTTTCGGATTCCTAGAATGAAGATATGGGTGGTGAAGATCCTTTTATATTTGCTTATAAACTTAAAAGGCTGAAATTTGTTTTGAGAGGGTGGAATGCTATTGTTTTTCAAAATATCCATCAATGGGTTAAAGTGGCAGAGGATAATTTAATTTTAAAAGAAAGTGAATATGATGGGGACCCTAATACAGAAAATAGACAGGAATTTTTTAAAGCAAAAGCCATTTACAATAAAGAATTGAGTATTAAAGAGGAATATTGGCGTCAAAAGGCTAGAGTAAATGGGCTTCGGATGGAGATTATAATACCAGTTTTTTTCATACCATGCCTTAGGCAAAAAAATCAAAGCTTATTATCCATAATATTCAGAATGATGACGGGGGAGAAGTTAGTGGTCAGAAAAATATTGAGGAGAAGTTGGTCAAACATTTTGAAGAGATTCTCACTATGCCAACTGCCATTCCAGATGATTTCAATTTAGACATTATTCCTTCTATAATTATAGAGGAGGATAATGAATTACTTACTACTCCTCCAGATTTGAGTGAAATCAGGTCCACAGTGTTTGGGATGGATAAAAATAGCGTGGCGGGATCGGATGGATTTAATGGATGGTTCTTTCAACAGTGTTGGGATATAATAAAAACTGATCTTCATTTAGCCTTGCTATCTTTTTTTTAAGGTAATTCTCTCCCTAGAAGCTGGACGGCCACAAATATCATTCTTATCCAAAAAACTCAAAACCTAATTTTTGTAGCGATTTCAGGCCTATTAGTTTATGTAATTTTTGTAATAAAATTATTACAAAAATCATGAATAATAGACTTGGAATTTTGCTTCCAAAAATAATTTTGCCAACTTAAGCAGGATTTATTCATGGTAGGAATATCATGGATAATATTTTGTTGGCCCAGGAACTCGTGTCAAAATTCAATAATAGAGTGAGAGGATCAAACGTTCTTATTAAACTGGATATGTCAAAAGCGTATGATAGGGTTTCATGATTTTGTATCATCAAAGTTCTTCGTGCCTTTGGCTTTTCAGAAACCTGGATTGATATGGTATGGCGAGCTATTTCAAACTGCCGGTATTCAATATGCGTGAATGGCAAAGGGTGTGGTTTCTTCCAATCTAAGTGTGGTGTTCGACAAGGCGATCCTCTTTCTCCAAGTTTGTTCATCATCGTCACTAAGCTTCTATGCAGGGGTCTTCATAATCTAATGCTTAATGGGCAGGTGAAATATTTTTCAATTCCCCCAGGTTGTGATATTATTTCTTCTCTATCATTTGCCAATGACTGCCTCATATTTACAAATGGAAACAAAAAAAGTCTTAGATGTATAATGAAATTCTTGAAGCATTACGAGCTCTATGCAGGTCAATAAATAAACAGTTCCAAATCCTCTTTCTCATGCCCGCCCATCGCGACTTCAGCTCGTCGACTTATTATTCAGTCCTTAACTAAATTCATTGAAAAATTGCTACCTCTGAAATATCTAGGTGTTCCCATTTACACAGGAGGAAAAACAGCCCATCTATTTGCTTCGTTGGAATCAGCTTTGACACCTAAGGTGAACAAATGGGCCAGAAAGCTTTTGTCGCATGCAAGGAGGTTAACGTTGTTTTGGTCAACAATTCAGTCCACGACTTTCCATTTATTCTATGCTCTCGACCCACCTAACAGTGTGATTCAAAGAATGGAAAGGAATTTTGCAACGTTTATCTGGGGAACTAAGGAAGACAAGCTAAAACATAAATGGGTGAGCAGGGAAAAAATATGCTACCCGTATGATGAAGGTGGAGTGGGGATTAAAAGGCTCTCTGATATAGTTAAAGCCTATTCTAATAAACTTTGGGCTTCCTTTCATAAAGGGGAAAACCTATGGGCAGTCTTCATGAAAAGCAGATATATATCTCTTGGTGACTTTGATTTTCGAGGATATCCATCTTTCTCTAGCAAAACATGACACATAATGAAAAAGGTGTGGGAATTTTATCATGAAAATGTGAGTATTGACAACCCGAAGGAATGGACGGTGAATTCAGATGGGATTTTCACTCTACAGTCGGCATGGGATCTAGCTCGTAACAAAAAATGTCATACTTTCTCCTACTCTCGGATATGGAACCCCAGAATTCCTCCAAACGTTTCATTTTTCATGTGGAGGCTATTATAATATGCTATTCCTTTGGATCCCAGTTTGAAGAAACTTCACATTTTTCTAGCTTCAAAATGTAGATGCTGCTCTATTTCATCAGAGGAAGATTATGATCACTTGTTTGGTTCTAGCCCCATCGCTCAAACAGTATGGAACCACTTCGTCGGTCTGATGGGATTATCTTTTCATTTTTCATCTCTTAAACGGTATCTTATGTCATGGTGGTTAAGCTCCAGAGGAAAAAACATCAAAGCTCTTCTATCTATTATCATTCCTTATTTTGTCTGCTGGAGGATATGGTGTTCGAGAAATAAAATGGAATTTGAGGGGGAATTTATGAAAGCTTCAAAGATTATTGATTTGGTTCATGATGATGTGAGGATCTCTTTTAAAGCTAGACCTTATAAAGGTGCAAAAACTAGATTTTTAATAGGATTTTTGTCCGATTTCTCTATATCTTGCTTTGTAAGCCACTAGTGAAGGGTTTTTCTTCACTTATTTTATATATGTTTCCTTTTCTTTAAAAAAAAGAAAAGAAATGGTAAAGCTTTGAAAATATGATGTTTACTTTGATAAAATGTAGTTAAGATTTGAAAATGGATAGTTTACAAAATAAAATCTAAAAAGGATGAACTTGTGACTTTTACTCCAAACTTGATGTTTTGATAAAATAAAGACTTTGTTACACAAGATTTTAAAATGGACACAAATGCGATGATAATGGTCATTGAATGTAAAATGGAAGAATAACCTTACTTGAACAAAGTAAAATGTTGGATAAAATTGAAATGAAGTATTAAGGACTAAACGGTACAAGGTGTTTTAACATGTAACAAAGGTGATAATGTTGTATTTACCTAGGATTTTGGCCTTCGGGTTGGGTAAAATGTTTAAAGTGACATTAAAAAACTAGCATATATGCAAAGTAAAGTACAACGATATATCATGTATTTTGATAAAAATGGCGGTTTGATTGTAACAAAACAAACTTAATGAAAGTGAAAGAGTTTTCAAGAGGATTATTCCAAAAAATTAAGGAAGATTGGAGCCCCAGGGTACATCTTATGCTTAGACCAAAAACACTGGCCAAGGAAGCAATGGTTGCCGTACTTATGGAAAGTGGTAAAATCCAATAAATATAAATGGGATACGATTACCACTAGTATGTAAAAGAAAATAAATTAAAATATATGGAGTTCGTAAAATTTTGGGTTTAAATAGCATATAATGGAATTATAGGTAATCATGTCATTGAGATCATTGATAAACTGTGGTATAACGGATTAAAGAATATAATTAGTTGACACGGTATTGTGTTGATAAGTTGAATGCAAAAAAGAAATAAAGAAACAAAGATCGTTATTGGGCATTTGAATAACCTGTAAAGTTTATAAGTCTGGATTGAAATATAAGTTTAAATAAGTCTCCTCATATATCGAGCATGCATTGAAATATTATTTTTAGATTATGCCATGTACATGGTGGTTTAAATGTGAAATTGGTGAAGTTCAAAGGAAATTAAATTAACATAAAGGAAGAATAAAGGGACATGGTTTCTCGCATATTAATAATATGGATTAATGGGTTAAAGGAACATTTTTGTAATAAAAAAGGCAAGGCATGGAATTTGAAAGGATAATGGCATTTGGTCTAAGTTAAAGAAAGTGTTTTTGGAATAAAACATGGTTAATACATATACTATGTAGTTATTGCATGTACATTCAAGTTAATAGCATTAGTTCTTTCTGTCGTTTGTTAATATATTGTATTTTTTTGGAACACCAATGGGCATTGACTCACCTCGTTCCCTTTGTTACGACATTAAGTGATGTTTCATATTTTGAAAGTGTTTTACAGGCAATCCTTACTATTTACATTAGCATCTCTGATTACTTAAACCCTAGGGTATTTCTTAATGGATTCCATGCTTGTTTTCACTGTGCTTATATGATGGAAAACAAAATTGCATGCTTATTCGGTAAATATAATTAATAAAATGGATTATTAACATTATTTATGTTTTTCACATCAGTCCTGTAACATGTCGTATTTCTAGGAATATTTAAATTACACGTGTCATAGTAATTTAATTAAATTAATAAATAAGGTGAATTTAAATAAATATTAATTAGCGAGAAATGGATTAATATTTATGTGTTATTATATTTACTTGTGTGATAAGTAAATGAAATTGCATTATTTTATATTACATCGTAAGTGAGTAAAATCGATGAGTTGATAGTATCTTATTCGGGACTCACTTATGGAGTTGTGTTGGGAATAAGATGGTAAATTGATGATGGTCAATCGTATGAGGATTTTGAGTGCACAGTTGATACGGAATACGTCAAAAGAGTAGGTTACGGGAGCTTTTTAGACTAGTCGGGACCCGTAAAGGGGTATTTTGGTCATTTTAAAATGTGAAAAGGGAATTTCGTGATTTAATCTATATATTGGAAGGTTGGGGTTAAGTGAATAGTCATTCTATAATATCAAAAGGTTTCTTAATGTTACACCAAGAGTTAGAGAGAATTTGAAGAGAAAAGAGAAGAAAACTCAAAGGGATTCCAAGAGGAGGCAAAAGGGGATTCAAAGGAAACTCAATTGAGAGGAAATTACCATCGCCAAAGGGATTTCTTCACACAAATTCAGACCCTAACGGTATTAAGGTAAGTGTTTATCTTGCTAAATTATTATATGTATATTTCATTTCATGTCATGATTGGAAAATGGTTTTTGGGTGGGATTCATATGCAACTGGGTTGTTGAGAAATGAATTCAAAATAAAATTGTGTAATTCATATAGATTGAAATATGGAAATTTGAATCTCACATGGATAGATGAATTATTGATTTAGAATATTGAGAAATTATGAACTAGTGTGGTATGGTACGAATTTCATAATAATTGGAAATTAAGTCTCAATCCCATGTAGTGATCATGTGTAAATGAATTTATATTAAAGTGGATATATTTCATGTTTAGGATTCATGGGAATTGATAACCAATGAGAAAATATGATTTGGAGTTGATTAATTGGGATTAAACAATGCTTAAAATTCAAAATAAAAGGGTGAATTGTTGCTATCTGTAGAGCCGAACTAGTTCAGCTGCCCTTTTACATCCAAGTTGTGTTATTTGATGAAATTTATTCATGATTTGATTTCGGGTTAAATTGTATGTTCGGGAATGACTTAGAACATTTGGAAAAAAATTGTTTAACACGGATAAAATACCTTAGGATAATTGGGATACATCCGGGGTGAGATTGGGTGTATTTTGAGATAATAATGCTCGAAAATTAAATAATGAATGGTTGAGAAAATTCGAAATAAAAAGGATATGAGATGTTTGGGATTTAATATGTGTCGAGAATATTATTTTAATTGACAAATTGATTAAATAAGTGAGTATTTAATAATTTAGAGTCAGGTTTAAACCTGGGATTTTTGGCTAGTGCTACGAGTGACGTGCACAGTTATCTGAATTTATTGGATATATATATATATATATACACACACACACACACACAGAGAGAGAGAGAGAGAGAGAGAGAGAGTATATGTATCATTATATTTGTGTGTATGATATAATTATGTGAACATACCACTCTAGTGCTATCAGGGAGTTTGCGCACCGTGGGTGATCTCTTCTGGAAAATCTCAAAAAAGTGTAGCATCGTCCCTAGGGTTATTGGGCCATGCATGCCAACCCTATGGGAGGTTGGAGCCATAGTGAGGTGATTTATGGTATGGTCATGACTCACTCGATTCGGACTATGACCGTCTCCAGTATGTTTGCGATTTGTGGATTCGGTAGTAAGATTTTGACCCATTAGCTCAGAATGATGCGTGTATGCCCTAGAGCATGATATAATTTTATAAATTCGCATTCGCAAGATAATGTTCTAGGAACTTTGGTTATACATATATAACGAGTGATATATGTGTACTTGATGTGATATGGAAATACGTATATATATATATATATATATATATATATATATATATATATATATATATATATATACATGTGTGTGTGTGTGTGTACAGAAAAATATATACGGATATATGCCACTAATGTGTGAGCATTGATTTAATAACTAGTGAAAGTTATTTGGAATGAATTGGTAAATTATTATTGAGAATTATAATTGTTGAAAGTTATCTGAAATGAATTGATTAAATATAATTGTTAAGTGCATGAGCAGCATAACTGTAACAACCCTCGCTTATGAGAGCTTATTTTATACTTACTTACTATGTGAAGTAATGACATATAAAATTTTGGAATATGGAGTAAGTATTAATTTAATGAAGAAAAGTTAATATTTACTAACTTATTGTATATTTACTGTATGAGCATGTAAATATCCTCATGATGAGCTTTATAGTGTCATAGAATTTAAAATGATCCTATGATTTAAAATGGAACCGGAACTTAAAATGAGTTATAAAATATCCAAATGATAATTTGGAGGCCGTAGTTGATTCCGGAACGTGCGAGATAGTCAAAATATGTGCTATATTGTATTTTGAGGTTTTTGTCACTTTTGACTGATTATACCTTAAATATGCAATTGCATGTTATTTATCGCGGTATTGATCATTTAAGTTGGAATTGTTAACTAAAGGCACGGTTTAGTCATGTTAAGTCTTCTATTTTCCCTAATTTCATTCCTAAACCTAGAGAGAACTAGAGAGAGGAAGAGAAAGAGTAAAGAAAAGAGAAGAGATTGAAGATTGAGGAGGGATTCTTACTACTACACAAGGAAAATCTGCATTTGCTAGATTGAGGCAAGTTTTCTACTTGCTATATGTGGTTTAAGATAAATGATTAGTTGTGATAATGATGTATTGATCATGGCTTAACTAGTTTAGGTTTTTTTTTTGGATATTTGTGGGTCTTGAATCATTAAAGAATGATTTGGATAATTATTGATGGTTGTAGTAGTAGTTAGTAGTATTTATGGTGTATTGGTGGAAATAAATGAGTTTGGTTTGGTAGGTTTTGAGTTGGGGGTAAAATTGGAGTCCAAGACTCCATAGCCATTCTTGGCAAAATCGCAGGACCCAATCGATTCGGCCCTTGGGGCGAATTGATTCGCTTAGGTCCATTTTCCAGGTCTGCTGGACCGAATCAATCCGGCTTGGCCGATTCGATTCGACAGTTTACAGAATCTTGGTTTCCCTTGTCCGAATCGATTCGCTTTTAGGGCGAATCGATTCGTTTTCCCGCTGTTTTGAGTTATTTTTGAAATTCAATTCTAACTCATTTTCTTTAGGGTTTAGGCCTAGGAACCTTCTTGTATGAAGTAAACTTAGAGTCCTAGAGTTCTAGGTGAGTTAGTTTACTACCCTAGATTATAATTGGGTTATATGGGAATTATTCCGAGGGTGTGCGAAGTGATGTTTAGGCATTACTTTCTTTCATTAATTAGTAGGAGTCTAGGAGATTTCTAAGTTGTGTTTGGAGACTTTAGGAGTTAATTTGAGGTATGTTGTTCTATTTTGGAGCCAAAAGGAGACTTGGGAAATAACTTGGGAGTTTAAATATTCCTTGAGGTTATTATGATGATACGAAGCACGTATAGTTCCGGATAACCATAATGCATTTGATAAAATGTAAATGGATAAAGTAAATGATAATTTACTAAATCATGTAATGGAAATTAATAAAATGGTTGGAACACACCCTCTCTAAATACCATCTTAAGGGAAGTCCGTGCGTAAGGTGAAGCCCCCTGGCTAATGAATGCATGTTGGATATAGTCCTAGGCCATATGAGCGCTTGTTTTATATTTTCTGCGATGGGTATGTAATTCGGGGTGTGGTTATGACTACCCCGCAGGCATATGGCCGCTTCCCGATGTTGCGATAGGATCCCAGGTTGTCTTGATGCTAGGCCCTGGAAGATGATGGTTATTTAGGGGCGCACACAGTGGGGAAACCCGGACGGGCGGTCTTAGAATCGTTATATATGTATAATTATAACTATTCTAACATCAAGTGGGACTTGATGGATATTAATGCCATAAAGAGCATAACGCAATGCCATAAAGAGCATAATACATGCCACAAAGAGCATACAATTGAGATACGTGCCACAAAGAGCACATGATATAATTTGTATTCCTGATAAGGAATGGAAAGATAAAATGAAAAGTATGAAAGTTGAAAAAGGCTTATGATTATTCTTATTTTCTTATATAATTGAATTTCACTTTATGATCATGTGTCTTGATTCATTATAGGATGCTATCATGCTAGAATATCATCTTTATCATCCATGCTTAACTATTCATTACTGTCATACTATTCATTTATCTGGTGATCACATAAAACCAGGACCTGACCTGTTATTCTTTCTTGTTGTGCATATATCTATTGTAACCGCTCAGGTGCTCCACCACAAGAATGCCCGTATTGACCTCCCCATTCCAGTGTCTTTAGAGGAACCGTGACATTTTGCGAATTTCAAGGGATATTTTGTCTAGACGCATTCGTTATTGTCTTCTAGTTATGTTCGGGTCTTTATTCGGGCGTGTAGCCCAAACTGTTGTAAATGTATAATGGATGTATTATGTAATCAGTTGAACTTGTTGTGCATTGTATGTAATTATGTTGATCGACCTTATATTTCGTCCTTTATTTTATATTGTTGTAGTTGTAATATATATACTTTCTGGGTTTCCACTTGTTTTCAATTATGGGTTGTTGACAATGCTTTCTTTATATTACAAAACAAAATTTTTGACAACTCGTTTTCTGAAATATTGTGTGGTTATCTCATATACTCTTTATGTTGTTGACTAAAGGCACGGTTTAGTCTTATTAAGTCTTCTATGTTCCCTAATTTCATTCCTAAACCTAGAGAGAACTAGAGAGAGGAAGAGAAAGAGTAGAGAAAAGAGAAGAGATTGAATATTGAGAAGGGATTCTTACTACTACACATGGAAAATCTGCATTTGCTAGATTGAGGCAAGTTTTCAACTTGCTATATGTGGTTTATGATAAATGATTAGTTGTGATAATGATGTATTGATCATGGCTTAACTAGTTTAGGTTTTTTTTTGGATATTTGTGGGTCTTGAATCATTAAAGAATGATTTGGATGATTATTGATGGTTGTAGTAGTAGTTAGTAGTATTTATGGTGTATTGGTGGAAATAAATGAGTTTGGTTTGGTAGGTTTTGAGTTGGGGGTAAAATTGGAGTCCAAGACTCCATAGCCATTCTTGGCAAAATCGCAGGACCGAATCGATTCGGCCCTTGGGGCGAATTGATTAGCTTAGGTCCAGTTTCCAGGTCTGCTGGACCGAATCAATCCGTCTTGGCCGAAAAGATTCGACAGTTTACAGAATGTTGGTTTCCCTTGTCCAAATCGATTCGCTTTTAGGGCGAATCGATTCGTTTTTACGCTGTTTTGAGTTATTTTTGAAATTCAATTCTAACTCTTTTTCTTTAGGGTTTAGGCCTAGGAACCTTCTTGTATGAAGTAAACTTAGAGTCCTAGAGTTCTAGGTGAGTTAGTTTACTACCCTAGATTAGAATTGGGTTATATGGGAATTATTCCGAGGGTGTGCGAAGTGATGTTTAGGCATTACTTTCTTTCTTTAATTAGTAGGAGTCTAGGAGATTTATAAGTTGTGTTTGGATACTTTAGGAGTTAATTTGAGGTATGTTGTTCTATTTTGGAGCCAAAAGGAGACTTGGGAGTTTAAATATTCCTTGAGGTTATTATGATGATACGACGCACGTATAGTTCCGGATAACCATAATGCATTTGATAAAATGTGAATGGATAAAGTAAATGATAATTTACTAAATCATGTAATGGAAATTAATAAAATGGTTGGAACACACCCTCTCTAAATACCATCTTAAGGGAAGTCCGTGCGTAAGGTGAAGCCCCCTGGCTAATGAATGCAGGGTGGATATAATCCTTCGCCATATGAGCGCTTGTTTTATATTTTCTACGATGGGTAGGTAATTCGGGGTGTGGTTATGACTACCTCGCAGGCATATGGCCGCCTACCGACGTTGCGATAGGATCCCAAGTTGTCTTGATGATAGGCCCTGGAAGATGATGGTTATTTAGGGGCGCGCACAGTGGGGAAACCCGGACGGGCGGTCTTAGAATCGTTATATATGTATAATTATAACTATTCTAACATCAAGTGGGACTTGATTGATATTAATGCCATAAAGAGCATAATGCAATTGCATAAAGAGCATAATACATGCCACCAAGAGCATACAATTCAGATACGTGCCACAAAGAGCACATGATATAATTTGTATTCCTGATAAGGAATGGAATGATAAAATGAAAAGTATGAAAGATGTAAAAGGCTTATGATTATTCTTATTTTCTTATATAATTGAATTTCACTTTATGATCATTCAATTGTATTGATTCATTATAGGATGCTATCATGCTAGAATATCATCTTTATCATCCATGCTTAAGTGTTCATTATTGTCATACTATTCATTTATCTGGTGATCACATAAAACCAGGACCTGACCCGTTATTCTTTCTTGTTGTGAATATATCTATTGTAACCGCTCAGGTGCTCCACCACAAGGACGCCCGTATTGACCTCCCCATTCCAGTGTCTTTAGAGGAGCCGTGACATTTTGCGGATTTCAAGGGATATTTTGTGTAGACGCATACGTTGTTGTCTTCTAGTTATGTTCGGGTCTTTATTCGGGCGTGTAGCCCAAACTGTTGTAAATGTATAATGGATGTATTATGTAATCAGTTGAACTTGTTGTGCATTGTATGTAATTCTGTTGATCGACATTATATTTGGTCCTTTATTTTATATTGTTGTAGTTGTAATATATATATTTCGGGGTTTCCACTTGTTTTCAATTATGGGTTGTTGACAATGCTTTCTTAATATTACAAAACAAAATTTTTGACAACTCGTTTTCTGAAATATTATGTGGTTATCTCGTATACTCTTTATGTTGTTGACTAAAGGCACGGTTTAGTCTTGTTAAGTCTTCTATGTTCCCTAATTTCATTCCTAAACCTAGAGAGAACTAGAGAGAGGAAGAGAAAGAGTAGAGAAAAGAGAAGAGATTGAAGATTGAAGATTGAGGAGGGATTCTTACAACTACACAAGGAAAATCTGCATTTGCTAGATTGAGGCAAGTTTTCAACTTGCTATATGTGATTTAAGATAAATGATTAGTTGTGATAATGATGTATTGATCATGGCTTAACTAGTTTAGGTTTTTTTTTGGATATTTGTGGATCTTGAATCATTAAAGAATGATTTGGATGATTATTGATGGTTGTAGTAGTAGTTAGTAGTATTTATGGTGTATTGGTGGAAATAAATGAGTTTGGTTTGGTAGGTTTTGAGTTGGGGGTAAAATTGGAGTCCAAGACTCCATATCCATTCTTGGGAAAATCGCAGGACCGAATCGATTCGACCCTTGGGGCGAATTGATTCGCTTAGGTCCAGTTTCCATGTCTGCTAGACCGAATCCATTCGGCTTGGCCAAATCGATTCGGCAGTTTACAGAATGTTGGTTTCCCTTGTCCGAATCGATTCGCTTTTAGGGCGAATCAATTCCCTAGGGCAAATCGATTCGGCCCTTGGGCGAATCGATTCGTTTTCTTGTTGTTTTGGGTTATTTTTTAAATTAAATTCTAACTCATTTTCTTTAGGGTTTAGGCCTAGGAACCTTCTTGTATGAAGTAAACTTTGAGTACTAGAGTTTTAGGTGAGTTAGTTTACTACTCTAGATTAGAATTGGGTTATATGGGAATTATTCCGAGGGTGTGCGAAGTGATGTTCAGGCATTACTTTCTTTCTTTAATGAGTAGGAGTCTAGGAGATTTCTAAGTTGTGCTTGGAGACTTTAGAAGTTTATTTGAGGTATGTTGTTCTATTTTGGAGCCAAAAGGAGACTTGGGAAATAACTTGGGAGTTTAAATATTCCTTGAGGTTATTATGATGATACGAAGCACGTATAGTTCCGGATAACCATAATGCATTAGATAAAATGTAAATGGATAAAGTAAATGATAATTTACTAAATCATGTAATGGAAATTAATAAAATGGTTGGAACACACCCTCTCTAAATACCATCTTAAGGGAAGTTCGTGCGTAAGGTAAAGCCCCCTGGCTAATGAATGTAGGGTGGATATAGTCCTAGGCCATATGAGCGCTTGTTTTATATTTTCTGTGATAGGTAGGTAATTCCGAGTGTGGTTATGACTACCCCGCAGGCATATGGCCGCTTCCCGACGTTGCGATAGGATCCCAGGTTGTCTTGATATATGCCCTGGAAGATGATGGTTATTTAGGGGCGCCCACAGTGGGGAATCCTGGACGGGCGGTCTTAGAATCGTTATATATGTATAATTATAACTATTCTAACATCAAGTGGGACTTGATGGATATTAATGCCATAAAGAGCATAATACATGCCACAAAGAGCATACAATTGAGATACGTGCCACAAAGAGTACATGATAAAATTTATATTCCTGATAAGGAATGGAAAGACAAAATGAAAAGGATGAAAGATGAAAAAGGTTTATGATTATTCTTATTCTCGTATATAATTGATTCTTAATTCATAATGATTTAATTGTCTTAGTTTATTTCATGATGATACCATGCTATAATATCATCTTTATCATCCATGATTAACTATTCATTATTGTCATACTATTTGTTTATCTAGTGATCACATAAAACCGAGCCCTGCCCCGTTCTTCTTTCTTGTTGTGCATATATCTATTGTAACCGCTCAGGTGCTCCACAACAAGGACGCCCGTATTAATCTCCCCATTCCAGTGTCTTTTGAGGTGCCGTGACATTTTTGCGGATATCACGGGATATTTTGTGTCGATGCCTTCATTGTTGTTCTCTAGTTATGCTCGGGTCTTTATTCGGGCGGGTGGCCCAAACTGTTGTAAATGTATAATGGATGTATTATGTAATTAGTTGAACTTATTGTACATTGTATGAATTCTGTTGACCGACATTTCATTCAGTCCTTTTATTGTTGTTATTGTTATCGTTGTTACATATATACGTTCGGGGTTTCCACTTGTTTTCAATTATGGGTTGTTGACAATGCTTTTTTTAAATTACAAAACAAAATTTTTGACAACTCATTTTCTGAAATATTGTGTAGTTATTCCGTGCACTCTTTATGTTGTTACGGTGCTGAGAATGATTCCATCCATGATTCCTATATGATTGGAGTATCGGGTTGGCCACCCCTTAATTCGGATATCGGGTTGTCACAAATGGTACCAGAGCATCAGGTTCTAGAGTCTTTAGGATCTATGCGGACTTGTCACGTTCTACCGTAGCGTTCTTTGATATAAAGCCTAATGTTAGGACTGCTTTGTTGCTTATGTTTGCGATCTTCTGCAAGATAGATTGTATTATATAGTATCCTAACTCTATTGTTTCTCCATCTCAGATGCCGCCTAAGAGAGGACGTCCCGCTCGATGTAATAGAGTTGTGAAAGAGGAGGTTGGTCCTCCACCGCCGCCACCGGGGAGTATAAATGCTGCCGATGTAGCAAACATAGTGGCCCAAGCAGTCAATGCAGCGATGACTGCAGTGTTACAACAAATGCCACAAGCTCAACCACGGGCGCAAGAGGCACAAGCTCCTACGGGACCTTCTCTGTGGGAGAGAGTTAGGGAGTCTTTTCTAAAGGGACATCCCCCGGAATTCGATGGAGGCTCAGATGTTATAAGGGCAAATCGGTGGAAGAAAGACATGCAAAGACATCTTCGAATTGTAGAATGTAGCGAGGAGAAAAAGAAAATACTTGTTACTTTCAAGCATGTCGGATCGGCATTACATTGGTGGGAGTCGATGACTACACCAGAACAGAGGGATACGATGAAAATCACTGATTTTTGGGCTTTGTTTGATCGAAAGTACTTCCCTCCCGCAATTTAAAGGGAGATGCGAAGGAAGCTTCAAGATGTAGTTCAGGGAGAGAGATATGTTGTAGAGTATGAAGAGGAGTTCACCCGGTTAGCAAGTTTTGTACCGGATGAAGTGACTCCAGAAGAGAGAAAAATCTCCAAGTTTGTGGGAGGTTTACATTAGTGGATAAAACAACACTTGTTGGGAAATCCGGCTTTACAAACCTTTGGGGATGTGATGAATGCGGCACTACTTCATTGCCAAGAGCATAGATTGTTTGTGCAAAATAGCAAGAAGGCTACCGCGATGGGGCAAGTGGGAAAACCTGGAGGGAATGGGATTGGGGGAGGAGTATCTCCTTCATCCCAATCTTCGGGGAGTAAGCAAAGAGAGAGGGACCCCCAGCAAAGGGATTTGTCTAAATGCCAACGCTTTGGTGGATTTAATGAGGGTGGTAACAACAATAGGCCGGGTCAAGGTGGACCGCCACAACAGCAAGCAGGTAGAGGTGGGAATGGAGGTAGAGGCCAGCAGGGCCGAGGTTTTGGATAATTCCGAAACAATCAGGGACGGAACCAGGAGAATGTAACGAATAAATGTTTTCAGTGCAGAGAGCTGGTCGATTATAAGAGGTCGTGTCCTCAGTTGATTGGAGAATAACTTCCTAGGGCTTCGTAGCAGCCATATGTACAGTTTTCGCCCCAGCCACCTAATTCGGTTGTTCCCCCACAATAAGGGAAACTGCAGTATGGACGGGTCTATCATATTCAGGAGGCTATGCTTCCTCCAGCCCCTCCGGCACCGCCAGCGATTGAGGGTAAGTTTCTCATCCAAGGTCATATAGGTCGGGTATTATATGATACGGGTGCGACACACTCTTTCATTTCTAGGAGTTTTGCTCAGACCACAGATTTGATAAAGTCTGCTGAGAATACTTTCACTAACGTTGAATCCTCGATGGGTGATGGTTCATTAATTTTCTTTTTTTGTAAAAACATAGGGATTAATCTTGGTAATTTGTGCTTTGCGGCCGATTTGCTCGTCCTTGACATGGTCAGGTACGATGTGATATTGGGTATGGATTGGTTAATGAAATATCACGCGATAATAAATTGTTATGGGAAGAGTATAGTCTTCGCAGTTTCGGGACAAGAGATTTTCTTGGTAGTTATGCCTAGTTTGGAAGGAGGTACGAGTACCTATTTATATTGCATTGCGGAGGATACTTCTAGGGATGTAGTTGTTCCCCTGGATTCTCTTTCGATTGTTAGAGATTTTGAAGATGTTTTTTGAAAAATACCGGGATTACCTTCGAGCTGGGAGATTGAGTTTGTGATTGATTTAGCGCCAGGAACTCGACCTATTGCGAAAGCTCCATATCGCATGGCTCATGTGGAAATGAGGGAGTTAAGGGATCAAATCCATAAGTTGTTGGAGCATGGATTTATTAGGCGCAGTATGTCGCCATGGGGTGCTCCAGTATTGTTTGTAAAGAAAAAAGACGGTTCTCTCCGGTTATATGTGGACTATAGAGAGCTGAACAAAGTCACCATCTGGAATAAGTACCCTTTGCCTCATATTGATGATCTATTTGACCAACTTAGGGGAGTGTCGTACTTCTCTAAGATTGATTTGAGGACAGGGTATCATCAGTTGCAGATACGGGAGCAGGATGTATCCAATACTGCATTTCTAACCAGATATGGATCCTATGAATTCTTGGTTATGCCCTTTGGACTAACCAATGCCCTCGCTGTATTTATGGATCTCATGAATAGAGTTTTTTGGTAATTCCTTGACCAATTTGTTATTATATTCATCGATGACATCTTAGTTTATTCTCAGACAGAATCTGACCATGCTACTCACTTACGGTTGGTCCTGCAAAGATTAAGGGATCACCAATTATATGCAAAGTTCGAGAAGTGTGGCTTTTGGTTGAAGGAAGTTCAGTTTTTGGGTCATGTGATGTCATCCCAAGGTATATCGGTGGATCCAACCAAGGTGATTGCGGTGAGGGAGTGGGGTCAGCCCACGACACCTACCGAGATTCGTAGTTTTATGGGTTTGGCGGGTTATTACCGTCGATTCATCAAGGGTTTCTCAAAGATCGCTAGCCCTTTGATAAATTTGACCCGAAAAGGGGTGAGATTTGTTTGGGATAGCTCTTGTCAGGATCCTTTTGATGAGCTCAAAGATAGATTAACTTCGGCTCCGGTCCTTGCTTTGCCAAAACCAGGATTAGAATATCTAGTCTTCACCGATGCATCTCTTCAAGGATTTGGAGGTGTGCTTCAGCAAGAGCGACGGGCTATTGCTTATGCTTTTCGAAAGCTCAAGCCTCATGAAAGAAACTATCCGGTGCATGACTTAGAACTCGTCGCGGTTGTCTTTGCCTTGAAGATTTGGAGGAATTATCTTTTGGGGGAGAAATTCAGTCTTTTGACGGACCATAAATCGCTGCAATATTTATTTTCACAAAAAGATTTGAATATGCATCAGCGCCGATGGTTGGAGTTCATGAAAGATTATCAATTTGATATCCATTATCATCCGGGCAAGGTGAAAGTAGTGTCGGATGCCTTGAGTAGGAGGCCCGAGGGAGAGTTAGCTGAGGTATGGAAAGCTAAGTGAAAAGAGCTCAGTCAGGAGGATGTTGTGGTGAGAGCGTTCATGTCAGTGATGACCATTACTTCTACCATTGTGGCTAGGGTTGTAGAAGCCCAAGGAAGGGATAAGGGATGTCAAGATCATATACACCTATTACTATCTGAGGGAGCGGAATCCTACTCGATAAGTTCATATGGTGGATTACGCTTCCATGGAATACTTATTGTTCCAGATGAGGGGGATTTGAGATGGGCGGTGATGGAGGAATCTCACGGGTCAAAATTTACAGTACATCCTGGTGGGGACAAGATGTATCAAGACATGCGTCGCCAGTATTGGTGGCCCGGCATGAAGCGGGATATTTCTGAATTTGTGTCCCAATGCACTACTTGTCAATTGGTCAAGATCGATCATCAGCGACCGATAGGTTTGTTGCAACCATTGGAGATTCCAGTATGGAAATAGGAAAGTATATTGATGGACTTTATTACGGGCTTACCAAGGTCACATAAGGGTAATGATTCTATTTGCGTGATTGTCGACTGCTTGACTAAGTCGGCACACTTCCTACCCGTGTGTACTGATTATGACAGTACTCGCTATGCCCGATTGTTCATCGAGGAGGTCGTTAGACTTCATGGAGTACCTTTAAATATAGTTTCCGACCGGGACAAGATCTTTGTCTCCCACTTTTGGCAAAGTTTTCAAGAGGCCATGGGGACCGAAGGGGACAAGATGTATCAAGACATGCATCGCCAGTATTGGTGGCCCGGCATGAAGCGGGATATTTCTGAATTTGTGTCCCAATGCACTACTTGTCAATTGGTCAAGATCGATCATCAGCGACCGATAGGTTTGTTGCAACCATTGGAGATTCCAGTATGGAAATGGGAAAGTATATCGATGGACTTTATTACGGGCTTACCAAGGTCACATAAGGGTAATGATTCTATTTGCGTGATTGTCGAATGCTTGACTAAGTCGGCACACTTCCTACCCGTGTGTACTGATTATGACAGTACTCGCTATGCCCGATTGTTCATCGAGGAGGTCGTTAGACTTCATGGAGTACCTTTAAATATAGTTTCCGACCGGGACAAGATCTTTGTCTCCCACTTTTGGCAAAGTTTTCAAGAGGCCATGGGGACCTAATTGAGGTTAAGTACTTCTTATCATCCTCAAACAGATGGTCAGACTGAAAGAGCAAACCAAATATTGGAGGATATGCTCCGTATGTGCATACTTAATTTCAAGGGCGGTTGGGAACAATACCTCCCATTGGTTGAGTTTGCTTATAACAACTCTTACCAATTTACTATTGGAATGGCGCCCTATGAGGCTCTTTATGGCCGGCCATGTAGATCGCCCGCTTGTTTGTTGGAAGTGGGTGATAATAAATTCCTTGGACCTGAAATGATCCAAAGTACTTCTTCAAAAATTGAACTCATTCGGAATCATATTCGGATAGCTCAAGACCGCCAAAAGAGCTATGCTGATGCGGGTAGAAGACACATGGAGTTGGAGATTGGGGACCAAGTCTTGGTGCGAGTGTCACCAATGAAGGGCATTAAGCGTTTCGGGAAGAAAGGAAAGCTTGCGCCGCGCTTTGTTGGACCTTTTCCAGTTATGGCGAAAGTCGGTCCAGTGGCATACCAACTTGCCTTACTGGAACCTTTGTAATAAATTCATGATGTATTCCATGTTTCCTCTCTGAAGAAGTATAAGAGATGTGAAGGTGCCCTTTGGCATATCCCAATTGAGGATATTGATTTGCAACCCGACGTTTCATATGAAGAACAATCGATTGCTATTCTTGAGCATAGGGAGCCTAAGTTGAGGTCTCGTGTGGTGCCCTTGGTGAGAGTCCAATGGAGTCATCACAATGCTAAAGAATCGACGTGGGAACGTGAGGATGACATGCGGGAGAAGTATCTGCATCTCTTCTACAAGGTACGCTTGAATTTTGGGGGCAAAATTCCCTCATAAGGGGGGAGTATGTAACAACCCTCGCTTATGAGAGCCTATTTTAAATTTACTTACTATGTGATGTAATTACATATAAAATGTTGGAATACGGAGTAAGTATTAATTTAATGAAGAAAAGTTAATATTTACTAACTTATTGTATATTAACTGTATGAGAATGTAAATATCCTCATGATGAGCTTTATAGTGTCATAGAATTTAAAATGACCCTATGATTTAAAATGGAACCGGAACTTAAAATGAGTTATAAAATATCCAAATGATAATTTAGACGCCGTAGTTGATTCCGGAACGTGCGAGATAGTCAAAATATGTGTTATATTGTATTTTGAGGTTTTTAGCACTTTTGACTGATTATACCTTAAATATGCAGTTGCGTGTTATTTATCGCGGTATTGATCATTTAAGTTGGAATTATTGACTAAAGGCACGGTTTAGTCTTGTTAAGTCTTCTATTTTCCCTAATTTAATTCCTAAACCTAGAAAGAACTAGAGAGAGGAAGAGAAAGAGTAGAGAAAAGAGAAGAGATTGAAGATTGAGGAGGGGTTCTTGCTACTACACAAGGAAAATATGCATTTTCTAGATTGAGGCAAGTTTTCTACTTGCTATATGTGGTTTAAGATAAATGATTAGTTGTTATAATGATGTATTGGTCATGGTTTAACTAGTTTAGTTTTTTTTTTGGATATTTGTGGGTCTTAAATCATTAAAGAATGATTTGGATGATTATTGATGGTTGTAGTAGTAGTTAGTAGTATTTATGGTGTATTGGTTGAAATAAATGAGTTTGGTTTGGTAGGTTTTGAGTTGGGGGTAAAATTGGAGTCCAAGATTCCATAGCCATTCTTGGCAAAATCGCAGGACCGAATCGATTCGGCCCTTGGGGCTAATCGATTCGCTTAGGTCCAGTTTCTAGGTCTGCCTGGATCGAATCGATTCGGCTTGGCAGAATCGATTCGACAGTTTACAGAATGTTGGTTTCCCTTCTCCGAATCGATTCGCTTTTACGGTGAATCGATTCGTTTTCCTGCTGTTTTGAGTTATTTTTGAAATTCAATTCTAACTCATTTTCTTTAGGGTTCAGGCCTAGGAACCTTCTTGTATGAAGTAAACTTATAGTCCTAGGGTTCTAGGTGAGTTAGTTTACTACCCTAGATTAGAATTGGGTTATATGGGAATTATTCCGAGGGTGTGCGAAGTGATGTTCAGGCAGTACTTTCTTTCTTTAATGAGTAGGAGTCTAGGAGATTTATAAGTTGTGCTTGGAGACTTTAGAAGTTAATTTGAGGTATGTTGTTCTTTTTTGGAGCCAAAAGGAGACTTGGGAAATAACTTGGGAGTTTAAATATTCCTTGAGGTTATTATGATGATACGAAGCACGTATAGTTCCAAATAACCATAATGCATTTGATAAAATGTAAATGGATAAAGTAAATGATAATTTACTAAATCATGTAATGGAAATTAATAAAATGGTTGGAAGACACCCTCTCTAAATACCATCTTAAGGGAAATTCATGCGTAAGGTGAAGCCCCCTAGCTAATGAATGCAGGGTGGATATAGTCCTAGGCCATATGAGCGCTTGTTTTATATTTTCTGTGATGGGTAGGTAATTCCGGGTGTGGTTAACACTACCTCGCAGGAATATGGCCGCTTACCGACGTTGCGATAGGATCCCAGGTTGTCTTGATGATAGGCCCTGGAAGATGATGGTTATTTAGGGGCGCGCACAGTGGGGAAACCCGGACGGGCGGTCTTAGAATCGTTATATATGTATAATTATAACTCTTCTAACATCAAGTGGGACTTGATGGATATTAATGTCGTAAAGAGCATAACACAATGCCATTAAGAGCATAATACATGCCACAAAGAGCATACAATTGAGATACGTGCCACAAAGAGCACATGATATAATTTGTATTCCTGATAAGGAATGGAAAGATAAAATGAAAAGTATGAAAGTTGAAAAAGGCTTATGATTATTCTTATTTTCATATGTAATTGAATTTCACTTTATGATCATTCAATTGTCTTGATTCATTATAGGATGCTATCATGCTAGAATATCATCTTTATCATCCATGCTTAACTATTCATTATTGTCATACTATTCATTTATCTGGTGATCACATAAAATCGGGCCCTGACCCGTTATTCTTTCTTGTTGTGAATATATCTATTTTAACCGCTCAGGTACTCCACCGCAAGGTCGCCCGTATTGACCTCCCCATTCCAGTGTCTTTAGAGGAGCCGTGACATTTTGCGGATTTCACGAGATATTTTGTGTAGACACATTCGTTGTTGTCTTCTAGTTATGTTCGGGTCTTTATTCGGGCGTGTAGCCCAAACTGTTGTAAATGTATAATGGATGTATTATGTAATCAGTTGAACTTGGTGTACATTGTATGTAATTCTATTGACCAACATTATATTCGGTCCTTTATTTTATATTGTTGTAGTTGTAATATATATATACTTTCGGGGTTTCCACTTGTTTTCAATTTTGGGTTGTTGACAATGCTTTCTTTATATTACAAAACAAAATTTTTGACAACCCGTTTTCTGAAATATTGTGTGGTTATCTCGTATACTCTTTATGTTGTTACGGTGATGAGAATGATTCCATCCATGATTCCTGTATGATTGGAGTATCGGGATGGCCACCCCTTATTTCGGATACCGGGTTGTCACAATAACTAGGGATTAAAATGCATACGTTAGGTGAACATTGTAGTTGAGGGGTGAGGATTATCTCATGTGAGTACGATATCAATTTGAATATGGAAGAACGTATTCATAATTATTATGCATTTTAATTACTTGTAAAATATTTTGTAAGGACATAATTTCCATAGTCCTGATTTTACATAGAGTATGTCGTATACCGTTACAACTGTCGAAGGAATTTCACGATCATTTGTTCAAGGCGACAGATCCGAATATCAAGTTTCTTCAACAATGGACATCTACGAGATTGATTTTGGTAAGGATTGTGTTTAAGTTTTGAATTTGGTTTACGATAGTATTGGGATTATTTTCAAAACTGTTTTTTTATAAAAATGAGGCATTTTTCTAAGTAAAAATATTTTTTGTAAGACATGCAGGTGAGTTTTTTAAAATATCTTTTTTTTCTTTTGTCGTTCAAACGACAAACCAATGTCATTCGAATGACATCATATGTCATTTGATAGGTCGCGAGATAGGTTGTTCCTTTGCTACTTCAAACGACGTGATACTGTTTTGTTTTTAATGCATCATTTCTTAGGTCGTTCCTTCCTTGATCTAATGACATCTAATGTCGTTCAAACGACATCAAGAAGTCGTTATAATGACCTGCTCCACCTCAAGTATTTTTCTTTGCTATAAATACTTGTTTTGCAAGACTTTGTCATGAAGATTTTTTCCAAAGGAAAACTACAAATCTACATAATTTTAGTCTTCACTTTTAGGGCATAAAACTTTGTTTTTGATTCACACAAAAGAACCCATATGCATTTATGAATCGTTTGGAACCCAAAACACTTCTTGTCAATGTTTCTCTTGTAGAGAAGATTTCTCTACTACTGGATTGATAGTTCCTATGGGGGAAATTTGCTGACGACTGCAGTAATTGGGGATACTTGTGGGTATTCACTGGTGAGGAGGAATTGCGATTCTTAAGGTTCTCGAGGGAATCTTTATTGGTGATAGGCTGCGATATATGTGGATTTTCCGCGGGAGATTAATCGCAGATTCCATTATGTAATTATAAGTTACGATTTATATTAGATAATGAAATAAAAGGTTTTACCCGAAAGGTTTTTTTTTCGAACCTAGTTTGTCGCTTGATTTGTGATTGTATGTTGATTTATCCACATAGAAGAATGATTAGGGTTTAATTAATTTGGATTGAAGATTGACTCTAATTAAATATGTTTAAAATTGGATATTTACGAATCCCAAACATAATTGATATCACGAATTCTCAAATTGGTATCAGAGTAGGTTTCACCCAATTACCATGAGATCCTTTTTTCTGCAAAAAAAAAATTGATATCGATGTAAAAAAAAATTGATTTTGAAAAATTTCACATTTTTTTCGATGGATATCTTATATAATCGGATGCCCGTCTTTGATGGCACAGATTATGCCTATTGGAAATCCCACATGTGATCTTCTTTAAAGGCTATCAATGAATGCGTTTGGCTTGTTTGTGAAAGAGAGTGGACTCCTCCCACTGTTATTGTTGAAAATGTCACCAGTCCTAAACACGTGTCTGACTAGACTAAGGATGATTATAAATGTCCTATAACTCCCGTTGTAATGACCCCACTTTTATGTGCTCATATGTATATAGTTTGTTTTTACACTCATGTGTTACTTACTATCTTATAAATGTTGTATTATTAGATATGTGGTGTTATTGGCTATCAATATAACAAACCCCATTTTTAAACATGAAGAATCAATCGTAAATAGGATTAAATCGAAGTCTTATGACATATCTTAAGGTATATAATAAGTTTTGGGGTAAAAAATATAATTTTATGAAACTTTAGGGACTAAAATAAAAATATAAATCGGGCCATAAAATATTTTCAAGGACCTCTAAAAAATATTGAAAATATATACTGTGAAATTACCAAAATACCTTTCATGTGTGAAATGACCCTTATACCCTTATCACCTTTCCACCACGTGCTGTTCACCTCCACCTTACACATGTCGTTTTCAGAGAGAAAGCTAAAACACTTGTCATCATTTGGTGATGTTAAGACTGCAAGACCATACCGGAATGCGACACCCAAATGATGACTTGCCACCGTAAATGCTTGATCACCTAGACACATGTCATGACCGTAATACTTTTGGAAACCTATAAATAGGGCCTTAGGGTTCATTTGAAACTCACACCAATTCCTTGAGAATTATAGTAAGAAAGAGTGATAGAAAGCTTGGTAAATATCTTAAGAAGGAGTTCTACAATTTCGAAGAAAGAATTCATTTCGTAGGTATGATTTTATTTAAATGTTATAATGCATTTTTGTAGTTTTAATTTCGTATTTTATAGCTTTACTTAGTAGTTATGCTGGTAAAATACACTAAAGATTTTACGAATCAAAACTTAAAATTTGGAAACAATCTCAATTGATTTTATTTTCAAAATATATCAACTTGTTTGAAAAAAAAAATATATATATATATATATACGCTTTTTAAAATGATTTTTGTAAGCAATTGCTCGTTATTATGGAATCTCATTTAAGTAATTCCAAAGTCAGTCCCGATGAAATTTTGTCTAGTTGAGATGGTATTTAAGTGGTGCCCCTGTGACCCTCCATCTCTACTGGGAACCGACTGATTAGGAAGAACTATGAATTGAATTCTTTAAATACGATGAATGAATATTAAAATTGAGAAAATGGTTTTAGTAACCTTTTTCAGCATGATATTTTAAATTTTAAACACAATATTTAGAATTGGGATTTATTTATAATACGTAATTAAACCTTTATTGTATTTATTAGATTAACGTGTGATCCAAGACGCAATACCTATATTTTCGAGCCTCTATTTTAGGTGAGTACTCTATGTTATTTCTTGCACATTTAAATTATATGATATTATGCAAACTATGTATTTTATGAAATGCTTTTATTCTCAAAATGCATCTCATACCGATGATTGATTCATTTGTGATATGTTTATATCTCTCCATATAGACATACTGATTGAAATAAGTATTGAAAATGAGATTGAATATTGGAAATAAGATTCGGCCTAAGGGACCTCTTTACTGACTGACCTTGCCAGCTGGATTATCGCTGGTGTGCCCTAAATAATGCGTTGTGACGAACTAGTTCGATTGACCCTCAACTCCCGGGGTATAATACGGTAGAAGAACATGGTATTAGAGTGTACTTGGCCATTAAAATGATATGATTGAAAGAAAAAGATATCACATTTGATTTGTTGCATTCTTCTCATTCTGAGCTATCCAATTGTGATATATATACTATCATTTCAAAAAATATATCTATTTACTGCAAGTTCCTATCCATATATGTATATGCCTTCTCTTTTGACTTGAATAGGTATCTATTTTCTGAAAATCTTGGAATATCGGGAGATTAAATCTTATTCATCTTTTAGCTGACGTTGTATAAATAACGATTTTTCAGGAAATAATTAGGCTGGAGGATGGAGTGTAGAAGGACTATGTTGAAGATCTAGCTTAAGGATCTCTTTTGTTATACTTTTAAATATAATTTTTATTTTTAGGAGATAGAGCATGTTGGGCTCTTTAGTAATAAGTTTTTAATTTTGGCATAAGTTGTAATCCGTTCATACTTTAATATATACGAAGTTCCCTTTTAGAAAGCTCTGATGACGTAATTCCATTTTTTCAATAGTTTACGATTCATGACCATGTGAATGTATTTCCATTGCGTTTATTTTAAGAAATATTTTATGTCCTTAACATTGAATGCCATGGTGGCATGTCAAGACACTCATTCCCTACTACTATTGGGTTGGGGTCATGACTGAGGTGTTATCAGAGCATAGGTTATGAACCCGTAGACTACTGAACATAGGTTTCGAACGTTATAGATTTCGTTTTTCCATCCTTAGGAGATAGTATTAAATATCTGATTTATGCGATAACCCTCCCTATGTGTTATATTATTTATAACTGGTATTTTAGTTTTCAATATTTATATAGTATATTAGATCTTACGTTTTGCAATGACCGTAGAAAATGACCAATAGAAGATCATCTATGGGAACTAGTGATTCGTGTATTGAAGGACTGGAAGGTGCATACAAGGTGATCAAAAGTCTAGCAAAGATTGTGGAGCATCAGGTAAATAATGGAGTACCAAGGAATCCTGAACTAAGTAAATATACTATTGAACAGTTCAAGAAGTTGATTCCTCTATCTTTTAAAGGTACTCCTAACCCCACTAAAGTAGAAAGTTGGGTGATGCAAATAGAAAAGATACTCGATGTTCTTAAGTGTACTGATGAACAAAGAGTATCGTTTGGAACGTTTATGTTAGAAGGTGAAGCCGAACATTGGTGGAGAATGACTAAGAGAATATACGAGGAAAGGAATAATCCCATAGGTTGGAATGATTTCCTAGTGATATTCTACGAGAAATACTTTCCTAAAACGATACAAGACCAAAAAGCAGCTGACTTCATAAGTTTAGTTCAAGGAAATATGACAGTTAGTCAATACGAGGTGAAGTTTACCGAGTTATCTCGTTTTGCACCTCATGTTGTGATAACCGATACTTTAACGGCCAATAAGTTTGAACGTGGGTTAAGGTTGAATATTCGTAGTCGAATTTCCATCTTGAAGTTGACATCATATACTGAAGTGGTGACTAGAGGAACGATAGATGAGAAGGATAATGAAGAATATAATCAGATTAGAGAAGGGAGGAGGAAGTTTGGGGAACAAAGAGGAAGGAACCCCAATAATAAACCCTTTAGGACTATACCCAATACAGGGCGACCTTTTGTGAAAAAACCCTTTAATGTTGATAGATGCCAACGATGTGGTAATATTCATAGAGGGCAACCATGTTACCTGGAAACAGGAAATTGCTTTGGGTGTGGCCAAAAGGGACATAAAATGAGAGATTGCCCTAACAAAGGGAAGGCGCCAACAAAGACTTTTAATGACAATAAAGATCATGGCAGACAAGGTAGAATTTTTAATCTTTCTGATGCAAAGGCTTCTAATGCAGTAGTGTCAGGTATACTTTCTATATATGCACAGCCTTTTCAAGTTTTAATAGATCTTGGTTCTACCCATTCATTTGTGTCTTTACATTTTGTTAATCGCTTTCCTAATATTCCCGAACCCTTGAATCATAACATACACGTTTCTACTCCTTCTGGTGATTTATTGATGGGTACATTAGTATATAAATCATGCCCTATAGATGTCAGTAGTCATAAACTATTTGTCGATTTGATAGACATAAGAGATTTTGAAGTCATTTTGGGGATGGATTGGTTAGCATCATATTATGCTAATGTAGATTGTTTTGAGAAGAGAGTTACTTTCCAAATTCCCAACCAACCAAAATTCAGTTTTGAAGGAAATGGCATCCTATTACCCATGTGTATTGTCTCTGCAATGCAAGCCTATAGTTTTTTTAAGAAAGGATGTCAAATATTTCTTGCAAGTGTTATTGATTTGCAAATGAAGGATCCTAGTTTAGAAGAGATCCTAATAGCTGATGATGATAAGATTTAGCACCACCAGATAAGTGATAGTGAGCTCAAGCAGAAGCAGTTATGGCAGCCATAGAGATGCAAGTATATAAGTATGTAAGTGTATAGAAGGGGATGAGTATAAGAGGAAATTATACAATGGTGTATAGTGGTTCAGCCAATTTGGCCTACATCCACTGTGAGTGTGCGATCCACTAAGTATAGGCACTAATGGCCTTGGATACAATGCACATAACCCTCTTTCTCTCTCTACTGTGTGTGTACAAGCAGAGTTTTAGCTAGGGCTACTGTTCATGGATCCATCCCTGTAGGGTTGTAGGTGACAAGTATATATAAGTCTTGGGGGGTGTCGTGTACCCCCCAAGTAAGCATGGTGCATGTGAATGATGATCTAACCAATTCCCTGTTGACACCTGTAGATGCCAAATGATGGCATAATATTCCCTCACGTGAGGGTGTGATTCGGTTATAACGGTCTGCCACGTGTCATTTGAGCCTCACGCGCACTGTTCCACGCGTCTCCCAAACCACGCGCTGAGATGATGTCACCCTCGGCTTATGATATGAGGCCGAGGGCAAAGTTCCCCCTGGTAGTGAGTATGGTCCAATTTAAGCCTCGTACTGTCGGCCCCTCGAAGGGTCGTCCGGGACCTGCTGAAGGGTCGGCCCCTTGGAGGGTCGTCCGGGGCCTGCTGAAGGGTCGGCCCCTCGGAGGGTCGTCCGGGACCTGCTGAAGGGTCGGCCCCTCGGAGGTCGTCCGGGGCCTGCTGAAGGGTCGTCCCCTCGGAGGGTCGTCCGGGGCCTGCTGAAGGGTCGGCCCCTCGGAGGGTCGTCCGGGGCCTGTTGAAGGGTCGACCCCTCGGAGGGTCGTCCGGGTCCTGCTGATGGCCGAGTCCAGGGGGGTCATATGGAGCCAAATGAGGGGTCGACCCCTCGGAGGGTCGTCTGAAGGGGTTGCCTTGATCCCGGCAGTCAGGGGGTAAATATGGGTATATCAATCACCCCCAGCCCTTAGCCATTGATGTTGTTGAGATGGCTGAGGGATAGTGTTGCTTTTGAGGCGGATGTATGGTCAGTGAGATGAGGGATGCCTGTCAAGATGAGGTGACACTTGGGCGGTTGCCCACTGTCATCTCCAGTTCCCTAGGTAAGGCGGCTGTACTATGCTTGGGGCTTTGTGCCCTAATGATATCCTCCTCGTGGGCTGTGTTTTGCTTTGGGAAGTGAGCCCCCTCAATTAGCAAAGATATTAAAAGGATTTTCAAATCCTTTTCCCATTCTAGCTTCTTCTTCATCTTCGCGCCCTTACTTTCTCTCTCTACAATTCCAGCTAACTCCATAGCCGTTTCTTCGCTGATTTCTCCATCGCTCTTCACTCAGCCGTTGCTCTTGTTTCCAGGTACTCTTCTTTGCCTGAACTCTCCTCTAGCTCTTCCATTTCCTTTGTGTGTTGGGGTCGAACCCCTTTTAGCATTTTTCTGGTTTTTCTCGCATTTTTCTGGCATCTTTTCCGGCGAACGACTTCGACTGTTCTTGAGTGTTCTTGAGCAAACCTTTCATATTCCCAGTTTTAGATCCAAAAGTCATAGGTTGGTCAATTGGAGTTTGTTTGTGGTTAGATTAGTAAAATCATCTCAAGTGTTAGGTCTCCCCCTTAATGCTTAGGAGGCTTTACGATTTAGCAGACGAGTTTCCATCCTTGAGGGAGAAGTTCTTCATAGAGATCAGGCGCATAGAGGAAGATGAGGAGAGGAGACGACGGGACGACCCCATTTGGGTACGACCCATCTTTCCCCTCCCCTTGAAGAAAATTCTGCCCTCTGAGCCACAAGGGTCGTCCTATCGTCCATCCGACAGTCAGACGTTTGAGGGTGGTATGGACGAGCGTGCGTCTTCACCTGCAGGTGCTGGTCCCTCTGGAAGGAGAGGGTCGTCTGAGTATGCCCAGGACCATCAGGCCGAGGGTGTGGGACCCTCTGAGGCTGTCCCTGTGACGGCCCTATCCCCCCATGCATTTCAAATGACTTTTCACGGTTCGCCCCCAAGAGGTGAAGAGGCCGAGAGACAGGAGGCCGAGGGTTATGCTGAGGACTCTGATGATGATCCCATTGACACTTCTCACGCCTCTGCTTATGTTTCCACTGTGAAGGATCGTGACCTCTTGCTGTGGAGGCATCAGTTCGGCATAAAGTCCTCTGTGACTATGAGGGTTCCCAACCCCGATGAGCGAGTTTATCAGGGAGACGAGGGGGAGGTTACTGTTTACGAGCAGATGCTTAGGGTAGGTGTTAGGTTCCCTCTGCATCCTACCATTGTTGAGATCCTGTCTGCCCTTGGGGTTTCCCCCTCTCAGCTCCCCCCCAACTCTTGGAGGGCAATTCTTGGCTATATATCTCTTTGGAAGAGTGTCTTCACAGATGAGCCCTCAGCAGACTTATTCATAGGTTGTTATAACATTACCTCATCGTCTAAGCAGCCTGGTTACTACCACTTAGGGGCCAGGAAGTCTGACAAGAAGATCCTTCATGTAGCCCAGACCTCAAATCATGACTGGAAGAAGAGGTATTTCTTCATCTCTGGGGACTGGGAGTTCCCCTCTGGGGTTGATCCTCTTGAAGATAGTCCGAGGGTTTCCCAGGTATGGTCCAAACCTTCCATGAGGGCACGGTCTGACCCTGGATTAAGTCAGGAAGAGAGGGTAATTGTTGACTATCTGAGGGACCAGGGGAAAGAGGGTGGACTTCCAAAATTTGAAGATCTAATGACCCCTCATCACCTCAGAGAAGCTGGCCTGAGGGTCGGCCCTCTGACAGAATTATGTGAGTGTTTTTCCATTTTCGCATTATGATTCCTTCTAAGTGTTCCCTCTTTGCCTCTGTATCTTTCTGACATATTTCCTTCTTTTCAGGTCGTCCTGCGAACATTTCTGACCAATTGTGGGAGATGACTGCCCCCAGCTTGTTGTCCGGTCTTGGCAAAAAGAAAGGGAAGGAGCCTCAGCAAGCCCAGAGGAAGTCAACATCCGAGGGGCCGAGGCCGGTAGAGCCGACCGTGGATAGTCGGAAAAGGAAGCAGCCTGAAGCTCCTGAGGGCTCTCGTCCTGATGCACGGACGAGGGCGAGGGCAGAAGTGTCTGAGGGGTCTACCTCCAGCATGGGGGCATTTTGGTCTCAAAATTTAGCATCCTTGAAGTCTGACCCTTCTTCCCTCATAGCCAACTTAAGGGCGGCCAAGGTCTCCATGTTTTCTGCTCCTTCGGCCTCTGACTACGACTTTTTGTCGAAGATGCCCCCTGCCAAGGTGTATGATTACGGTCTGCATACCATGGCCCAGGTATTTGTTTCTACCGTACTTCCTCAGTTAATTTTTTGTCAATCTGTTCCCTCGGCCTCTTAATGTTTGCTTGTTCTTGTGCAGTCTATTTGTGCTTGGGCGTCGGCTACAAAATGGATGGCCGAGAATCAGCTGAAATTTCAAGAGGCTGACAGGGCCATTCAGCACGAGGCTCTTCTACAGACTGAACTGGATACTGCAAAGGCTGAGATGGGTACTGCAAGGGCTGAGCTGGAGGGTATGAGGGTTGAGCATACCAGGGTCTTGAATGAGCTACAGACGCAGCATGAGGCAGACCTGAAGGCCAAGGACGACCTTATTAAAGACAAGGATGCGGCCTTGAATAACCTGGGGGCTCACTTCAAGACTGAGCTTGAGGGTGCAGTAAGGAAGGCCGCGGCCGATGCTGTTGAGGCCTATAAGGTTTCAGACGAGTTTCAAGGCTTCGGCCTTGAGTATCTTGAGAGGGGAATTAGGACGGCGTGTCGGTGGGTCGTCCTAAAATTTGCTGATGCAGTGACGACTATCCGCCCCTCCCTTGAAGCCGTCCAGCTAGATGACCCCTTAATTGCTGAGGCCTTGGCACAGGTTGAATCCCAAGTCCACGTTGAGGGTACCGGCACATCTGAGGATCAGCCTCTAGTGGTCGTAGATGAGACCCCTGTAATCGATGTGCCCTCTGAGTGTGCTCAATAGGGTGGCTGTCTGTAGCCCACACCCTCTTCTTGTAACATTTTTTTTTGTATTTTTGTTGATCAAACATTTCCCTTATTTGTAATATAATCACTGTCTTCTATTCCTGTCTTTGCTTTGTGATGCTTAGAAATTAACAATATTACCAACTCCTCCCTCGTCATTTTGAGGGTAAATGGGGTCGTCTCCCCCATTTGCCCTCTTCATAGCCGAGGGTGTTTATCACCAAATTATGGTGTTTTAAATCAAGTCCACCCTCGTCTTTTTGAGGGGAGTGGAGGGGTCGTCCCCTCCACTTGCCCTCATTATAGCCGAGGGTTCAACTAACCAAATTAATGGATTTTAATTTAGTCTTCCTTCGTCTTCCTTCGTCTTTTTTTAGGAGAGTGGAGGGATCGTCCCCTCCACTGGCCCCCATTATAGCCGAGGGTTCAACTAACCAAATTAATGGATTTTAATCTAGTCTTCCCTCATCTTTTTTGAGGAGAGTGGAGGGGTCGTCCCCTCCACTGGTCCCCATTATAGCCGAGGGTTCAACTAACCAAATTAATGGATTTTAATTTAGTCTTCCCTCGTCTTTTTTGAGGAGAGTGGAGGGGTCGTCCCCTCCACTGGTCCCCATTATAGCCGAGGGTTCAACTAACCAAATTAATGGATTTTAATTTAGTCTTCCCTCGTCTTTTTTGAGGAGAGTGGAGGGGTCGTCCCCTCCACTGGTCCCCATTATAGCCGAGGGTTCAACTAACCAAATTAATGGATTTTAATTTAGTCTTCCCTCGTCTTTTTTGAGGAGAGTGGAGGGGTCGTCCCCTCCACTGGTCCCCATTATAGCCGAGGGTTCAACTAACCAAATTAATGGATTTTAATTTAGTCTTCCCTCGTCTTTTTTGAGGAGAGTGGAGGGGTCGTCCCCTCCACTGGCCCCCATTATAGCCGAGGGTTCAACTAACCAAATTAATGGATTTTAATTTAGTCTTCCCTCGTCTTTTTTGAGGAGAGTGGAGGGGTCGTCCCCTCCACTGGTCCCCATTATAGCCGAGGGTTCAACTAACCAAATTAATGGATTTTAATTTAGTCTTCCCTCGTCTTTTTTGAGGAGAGTGGAGGGGTCGTCCCCTCCACTGGTCCCCATTATAGCCGAGGGTTCAACTAACCAAATTAATGGATTTTAATTTAGTCTTCCCTCGTCTTTTTTGAGGAGAGTGGAGGGGTCGTCCCCTCCACTGGTCCCCATTATAGCCGAGGGTTCAACTAACCAAATTAATGGATTTTAATTTAGTCTTCCCTCGTCTTTTTTGAGGAGAGTGGAGGGGTCGTCCCCTCCACTGGTCCCCATTATAGCCGAGGGTTCAACTAACCAAATTAATGGATTTTAATTTAGTCTTCCCTCGTCTTTTTTGAGGAGAGTGGAGGGGTCGTCCCCTCCACTGGTCCCCATTATAGCCGAGGGTTCAACTTCCCATGCATGCTAGGACTGACAATAGGATGAAGGAAACACTGATATTTCTCATTAATTTTCCAAGTGTTCTGTTGGAGCAACCCCAATTACAATTATGGCCTTTCAAGACCTTACAACACTACTGATAGTATTTCTTCAAATGATCTGCATTCCAGGGGTTTGAAAAAGGTTCCCCCTCTAAGTTTTCTAGCCTGTAGGTCCCTGGGACAACTTCATCGATGACCCTATATGGGCCATGCCAATTAGGATGGAGCTTGTTGGGTTTCTGCCAAGTCTTTTTAAGAACCAAGTCTCCCACTGCGATAGGCCTCTGTTTCACCCTTTGGTTGTAAAACTTTGCGGTCCTCTGCTGGTAGGAAGCTTGCCTTATCTCAGCATCCTCCCTTCTTTCCTCAATCAGGTCTAGGTCAAGTCTTCTCTCTTCCATATTCCCCTGGGGGTCATACATTTGGACCCTATGAGTAGGAAACTCCACTTCGGTGGGGATGACTGCTTCTGATCCATAAGCTAACATGAATGGGGTCTCCCCGGTAGGGGTCCTTACTGTCGTCCTGTATGCCCACAGCACTGCATATAACTCCTCGACCCATCTTCCTTTTGCCTCCTCAAGCCTCTTCTTAATCCCATCTAGGATTGTCCTGTTCGTAACTTCGGTTTGCCCATTGGCCTGAGGTCGGCCTGGGGTGGAGAAAAATTGTTTGATACTTACCCTCTCACAGTACTTCTGTAAAGAGGCATTCTTGAACTGGGTCCCGTTATCCGAGATGAGGGTGTTGGGTAGACCATATCTGCATATCACATTCTTCCAGATGAACTGGAAGGTCTTCTGCTCCGTGATCGTGACCATCGGCTCGGCCTCTACCCACTTTGAAAAGTAGTCAATTGCTACGATGAGGAACCGATAGTTATTGACTGCTCTCGGTAAGGGTCCTACCAGATCAATCCCCCATATTGTGAACGGCCATGGGGATGTAATGGAGGTGAGAGGCTGGTGAGGTTGATGAGGGATGGTAGCAAATCTTTGGAATTTATCACACTTTTTAACATATGCGGCAGCATATTTTCCTAAGGTCGGCCACCAGTAGCCTTGGGTGATCACCCTCTTTGCCAAGGATCTACCCCCAATATGGCTTGAACACGACCCTTCATGCACGTCTTGCAAAATGGAAGGGACCTCTGAGGGATGCACACACCTAAGTAAGGGGAGCAGAAACCCCTTTTTATACAGCGTGCCTCCGATGACAGCGAACTTTGCAGCCCTGTATCTCAGCTTCTTCCTCTCTTGGCTCGCTTCTGGCATCTCTCCCCCTTTAATGTATCGGATCAGGGGGTCCATCCATGAAGGTTCTTGAGAAACATTCATGCAAACACCAAGTGCTCCCCCAACGTCTTCGATAGTTGGTCGAAGCAAGATTTCTACCGGGACTGTCCTCCTTATGTCTGTCCTAGTAGCTGAGGCCAACCTTGCAAGGGCGTCAGCACGGCCGTTGTCGAGCCTAGGTATCCTCTTGAATTTCGCCTCTTTAAAGTCCTTCAGCGATAACCTCACCATCTCAAGGTACCTAGCCATCCTCTCGTCCTTGGCCTCATAGGCTCCTAGTATCTGATTCACCACCAGCCTTGAATCACTGTGAACCAAAATTTGGCCGATACTAAGGGATTTGGTCAAGGAGAGGCCAGCTATCAAGGCCTCATACTCAGCCTCATTGTTGGAGGCTTTGAAATTGAACCTCAGGGCGTACTCGATGTCTGTGCCATCGGGTGCTGATAGTATCAGTCCAGCACCACTTCCGCTATCACAGGAGGACCCGTCAACGAAGAGGCTCCACGGAGTCTTTCCTTCAGAAAAATTTCCCTCAGAGAGGGACCCCTGTCTAAAGATGTATCTTCCCTCTTCGTTTTCAGTCACTTTCCTTCTAGCGGTGCTCGTCTCAGCCATTTCTGCGGGTGTGTCTGCGGGTCTGTCTTCTGTATCTGCCTTCCCGAGGGTCTCACCCTCGGCCTCATCTTCTTCCCATGTGAACTCAGCCACGAAGTCTGCCAAGGCTTGCCCCTTAATGGCTGTCTTAGGCTGATACACAATGTCAAATTCCCCCAACTCTATAGCCCAGGTCATTAGCCTTCCTGATTTTTCAGGCTTGTGTAGGACCTGCCTAAGAGGAGAGTCAGTAAGGATGACCATAGTATGGGACTGGAAGTATGGTTTCATCTTCCTTGAGGCATGGATCAAGGCATAGGCCAACTTCTCCATCCTCGGGTATCTCTGCTCTGCCCCCTGGAGTGCCTTGCTGTTGAAATATACGGGCTTCTGTATCCCATCTTTGTCTCTTACGATTGCTGCACTGATAGCGGATTCTGAGACAGCAAGGTACACGTACAGTCGTTCACCCTGCACGGGTCGTGACAGCAGCAAGGGAGACCCTAAGTATGATTTCAGCTGTTTGAAAGCCTCATCACACTCTTCGCTCCATTCAAAGGCTTTTCTGAGGATTTTGAAGAATGGAAGACACCTGTCTGTGGCCCTTGACACAAATCTGTTCAAGGCAGCCACTCTCCCTGTGAGCCTCTGAACGTCTTTAATGGACTTGGGGGTCTTCATCTCAATAAGGGCCTTTATCTTTTCAGGATTGGCCTCAATGCCTCTTTGGTTGACAATGAACCCCAAGAATTTCCCCGCTCCGACCCCGAAGACACACTTGGTCGGATTAAGCTTCATCTGGTACTTGTCCATCGTGTTAAAGGTCCTTTCCAGGTCTGCTACATGGTCCTCTGCTTTTAAACTCTTGGTCAGCATGTCATCCACATAGACCTCCATAGACTTCCCAATTTGGTCTTCAAACATTCTGTTTACGAGGCGCTGGTACGTCGCCCCCGCATTTTTTAGACCAAAGGGCATGACCCTGTAACAGTATGTCCCCTTATCAGTGATGAAGGCTGTCCTCTCCGAGTCTTCAGGGTCCATGAAAATCTGGTTATACCCAGAGTAGGCATCCATGAAACTCATGAGCTCATGGCCTGCGGTAGCGTCTACCATCTGGTCGATGCGGGGAAGAGGGAAGCTGTCTTTAGGACAATGCTTGTTGAGGTCTGTGAAGTCCACGCACATTCTCCACTTGCCGTTGGCCTTTGGGACAATGACTGCGTTGGACAGCCATTCAGGGTAGATGACCTCCTTGATAAATTCAGCGTCTTCTAATTTTTTAACCTCATCCCTGATGACCTCATACTTTTCTCTAGAGTAAATCCTCCTCTTCTGCTTTACCGGCTTCACTCCCTCTACCACATTGAGTTTGTGGCACATGATTTCAGGGTCGATCCCTGGCATATCTACATGACTCCACGCGAAGACGCTTCGCCTTCTCCTCAACAGTTTGATGAGGTCTTCCTTGATACTGGGCTTCAGAGATTTGCTAACTTGGACGGTTTTTCCCGGGTCATCCTCATCGAGGATGATGGGTTCTACCTCCTCAGCGGCCTCTCCTTTTTTGAGCTTCGTCTCGTCCCTGGGGTCTAGGGTATCAATGTTGTAAGTGGCTGTAGCCCTCTTGTGTGCCTCCCTTTCTTCAGCGGAGTTGTAGTAGCACTCTCTCGCTGTCGTCTGGTCTCCCTGAACTTCCCCCACCCCATAAGGGGTAGGGAACTTAACCATCTGGTGGACCGTGGACGGCACAGCTTCAAACCCCTTGAGGGCCACACGTCCCAGTATGATGTTGTATGCCGAAAACACATGCTCATCCAGCACAAAGAAACTGACCCTCTTGGTGAGCCATCTCGGCCACTCGTCCCCCATCCTGACATCAGCCTCATATATTCCTAGGGGGTGAACCTTCTCCCCACTGAACCCAATCAATGGATGATGGTATGGGACAAGTCTGGCACGACTGAGGCCCAAGGCCTTGAAGCATGGCCAAAACATCACATCTGCGGATGAGCCCCCATCCACCAGGATCCTCGGCACTTCGCACCCGTGCACCCTGGTGGTGATGACGAGAGGGTCATCATGCGGGGCCAATAGGCCCTTGAAGTCCATTCTTGAAAATCCCACAATCAAAGTGTCCATATCAACCTTCTTCCTTTTTTCTGACTTGACCTCTACGGAGGTTGAGTGCACCGTCTTCATCACTGCCTTAGCCTCAGCGACATGGGCCTTCCTGTCGGCGACCTCAGACCCTCCTCCTGCAAGTCCCCCGGAGATCATTCCCACCCCGAGCGAGATCGTATTGAGCCTCTTGACAGGGCCGTGGTCGTCTCTCGGCGGGAGGCCGGGGTCGTCCTCATCATCAGAGGGGTCGTCCCCTCTTTTTTGGGGACCTTCTCTGCAGGCATCGACTCGCTTCTTTCTGGGGTCGTCCCCTCGTCCCCTCTTGAAGTCGGCTTTGTCGACGTACTTTCTGAGCTTCCCTTGCTTCAGCATCTTCTCAATCTCATCTTTCAGAGCAAAGCATTTGTCTGTTATGTGGCCGTGGTCTTGGTGAAATTCACACCACAGGTTCTTATTCCTCTTGCCGGGGGCTGCCCTCAACTTCTCAGGCCACTTCAGGGACCGGTCACTCTTAATCTCATTCAGGATCTGTTCACAGCTGACCGTCAGAGGGGTGTACCCAGCGAACTTGTCATCCGAGGACCTCTTTTTCCCCTCTTTGTTCTTTTTAGGGTATTTACTCCCACTAGCACCCCCTCTTTCGTCTTCATATTTCGCGGCCATCGCCTCTTCGGCGTTCATCACTTTTCCTGCTGTTGACAGTAGCTCAGCCATCGTCCTTGGAGGGTCTTCGGCAAGCTTCCATAATAGCTTCCCCTTTTGGAGTCCTCCAATCAGGGCTGTCATAGCTATGCTTTCCTCGTAGTCTTCCACCTCCAGCTTCTCTTTATTAAATCTGGCTATGTAGTCCCTCAGACTCTCATTCTTTCCCTGCTTAACATAGAGCAGGTGTGTGGTCTTCTTCTGTGGCCTCACCCCAAAGCAGAAATTATGGATGAATAGGTGTGCCAACTGCTTAAAGTTTCCAATAGAATTTTTTGGAAGAGACGTGTACCACACATGCGCAGCCCCTGTCAGGGTACCAGAGAAAGCATGACATCTCATCTCATCTGAGATAGAGTATATGTCTGCCGCGGATTGATACATCTCCACATGGTGGACAGGGTTGGTGCTCCCATCATATCTTGGGGTGACCACAGGAGGCTTGAATTTTGACGGCGTGGGGAAGTTGACTATCTTTGCCACAAAGGGTGAGCCTACGGTGTACCCCCTCTGAAGAGGGTCCCGGCTCTTCAATATGTCGCCAATCTTATCCTCTAACCGCTGGATTGAGTCATTCCAGGGTCTCACAGGGTCGGCCTGACCGATGTTATCCCCTGCTGCTTCTCGGAGGTGGATGGAGGGCTCCGCTACGGCAGGCCTGTGTCGGCTATTTACTTCCCTTTGGCCGTCGTCCCGTCTTTGGGGTCGGCCTTCTGCTTCTTTCCTAGATCTCGCTGCGCTTCTTGACTTGGACAACTTGTCCCGCAGGTCATTCACTGGGCCCAGCCTCTCGAAGGCCGACCCCCTGCTCAGGCGGTCAAAAGCAGAGCCTCTTGGGCGATCATCAGGGTTTGGTCTCCCGCACTTTCCTCTACTGTCCTGGAGAGGTCGTACAGTATTGTTGGAGACCTCATACGGCTCCCAGCATTCTACTGGAGCCTCTTCCACCTCCAGATCGTCATACCTGTCCTCAGGGCAAGGGTTTCCTTGACTCCCCAGGCGTAAACGCCGGGGGTCAGCAACATCCCTACGCCGCTGAGGGGGTGGCAGGTCTTTACGTGGCGCCTGGGGTGGTCCCCTGGCCTCATGCTGTCCTGGAGCTGCTACCGGAGTAATCATCTCAGGTGAGACCCCCGGTGGTCTCAGTATGTTCTGACTTAGAGCTGTGAACTGCTCCTGCATCATCCGCTGGCTGGCTGCCAGAGACTTTAGGGCTGCCGCCACATCAGCCATCTCAGACTGAGGCGGCGGCTGACTGGAACTGGGTCTTCCCCCCTCATCCGGCGAGGGAAGTGGTGGCGGTGGCATCTCAGGTGCCATGTGCTTGAGCTATGAAAAGCTGAACTGAAGAAAATACTGGTTAGCTTGGGAACCTTAGTGGGTCTCTTTCAATGGTGAAACACCTCCTCTCAGGGGGAGTGTTGGTTCACCACCAGAGTGCCCAGTGAGGTCAAGCTGTACAAAGGAAAAGATGTCTTCTCGTTCCCACAGACGGCGCCAAACTGATGATGCTAAGATTTAGCACCACTAGATAAGTGATAGTGAGCTCAAGCAGAAGCAGTTATGGCAGCCATAGAGATGCAAGTATATAAGTATGTAAGTGTATAGAAGGGGATGAGTATAAGAGGAAATTATACAATGGTGTATAGTGGTTCAGCCAATTTGGCCTACATCCACTGTGAGTGTGCGATCCACTAAGTATAGGAACTAATGGCCTTGGATACAATGCACATAACCCTCTCTCTCTCTCTACTGTGTGTGTACAAGCAGAGTTTTAGCTAGGGCTACTGTTCATGGATCCATCCCTGTAGGGTTGTAGGTGACAAGTATATATAAGTCTTGGGGGGTGTCGTGTACCCCCTAAGTAAGCATGGTGCATGTGAATGATGATCTAACCAATTCCCTGTTGACACCTGTAGATGCCAAATGATGGCATAATATTCCCTCACGTGAGGGTGTGATTCGGTTATAACGGTCTGCCACGTGTCATATGAGCCTCACGCGCACTGTTCCACGCGTCTCCCAAACCACGCGCTGAGATGATGTCACCCTCGGCTTATGATATGAGGCCGAGGGCAAAGTTCCCCCTGGTAGTGAGTATGGTCCAATTTAAGCCTCGTACTGTCGGCCCCTCGAAGGGTCGTCCGGGACCTGCTGAAGGGTCGGTCCCTCGGAGGGTCGTCCGGGGCCTGCTGAAGGGTCGGCCCCTCGGAGGGTCGTCCGGGTCCTGCTGATGGCCGAGTCCAGGGGGGTCATATGGAGCCAAATGAGGGGTCGGCCCCTCGGAGGGTCGTCTGAAGGGGTTGCCTTGATCCCGGCAGTCAGGGGGTAAATATGGGTATATCAATCACCCCCCAGCCCTTAGCCATTGATGTTGTTGAGATGGCTGAGGGATAGTGTTGCTTTTGAGGCGGATGTATGGTCAGTGAGATGAGGGATGCCTGTCAAGATGAGGTGACACTTGGGCGGTTGCCCACTGTCATCTCCAGTTCCCTAGGTAAGGCGGCTGTACTATGCTTGGGGCTTTGTGCCCTAATGATATCCTCCTCGTGGGCTGTGTTTTGCTTTGGGAAGTGAGCCCCCTCAATTAGCAAAGATATTAAAAGGATTTTCAAATCCTTTTCCCATTCTAGCTTCTTCTTCATCTTCGCGCCCTTACTTTCTCTCTCTACAATTCCAGCTAACTCCATAGCCGTTTCTTCGCTGATTTCTCCATCGCTCTTCACTCAGCCGTTGCTCTTGTTTCCAGGTACTCTTCTTTGCCTGAACTCTCCTCTAGCTCTTCCATTTCCTTTGTGTGTTGGGGTCGAACCCCTTTTAGCATTTTTCTGGTTTTTCTCGCATTTTTCTGGCATCTTTTCCGGCGAACGACTTCGACTGTTCTTGAGTGTTCTTGAGCAAACCTTTCATATTCCCAGTTTTAGATCCAAAAGTCATAGGTTGGTCAATTGGAGTTTGTTTGTGGTTAGATTAGTAAAATCATCTCAAGTGTTAGGTCTCCCCCTTAATGCTTAGGAGGCTTTACGATTTAGCAGACGAGTTTCCATCCTTGAGGGAGAAGTTCTTCATAGAGATCAGGCGCATAGAGGAAGAGGAGGAGAGGAGACGACGGGACGACCCCATTTGGGTACGACCCATCTTTCCCCTCCCCTTGAAGAAAATTCTGCCCTCTGAGCCACAAGGGTCGTCCTATCGTCCATCCGACAGTCAGACGTTTGAGGGTGGTATGGACGAGCGTGCGTCTTCACCTGCAGGTGCTGGTCCCTCTGGAAGGAGAGGGTCATCTGAGTATGCCCAGGACCATCAGGCCGAGGGTGTGGGACCCTAAACATTTTCCAGATATTTTTCCGGACGATTTACCCACTCTACCTCCTAGTAGAGAAATAGAGTTTACGATTGACCTTCTTCCTGGAGCTATACCAATCTCAAAATCACCTTATCGCATGGCACCTTTAGAATTAAGGGAATTAAAAGTTCAATTACAAGATCTGTTAGACAAGGGTTTTATTAGACCAAGTATATCCCCTTGGGGTGCTCCAGTGTTATTTGTTAAAAAAAAGGATGGGACGATGAGGCTATGTATAGATTATCGTGAACTGAACAAGGTAACCATTAAGAATAAATACCCCCTACCTCGTATAGATGATTTGTTTGACCAACTACAAGGTGCGCAAATATTTTCTAAGATTGACCTTAGGTCAGGATATCACCAATTGAAGATTAAGGAAAATTATATTTTGAAATCATCTTTTCGTACTAGATATGGTCACTATGAATTTCTTGTGATGCCATTTTGACTTACTAATGCACCAGCCGCTTTTATGGATATGATGAATAGAGTGTTTAGGAAACATTTGGATCAATGTGTGGTTGTTTTCATTGATGACATCCTTATATATTCCAAGAGTATTGAAGAACACGAGAAGCATTTGGAGATAGTATTACAAATCCTTAGGAAGGAGAAATTATATGAAAAATTAAAGAAGTGTGAGTTTTGGTTGCATAGTGTTTCTTTTCTAGGACATGTCATTTCCAAAGAGGGAGTGTCGGTTGACCCTCAAAAGATCGAGGCTATACTAGATTGGCCTAGACCAACTAATGTAACAGAGATTCATAGTTTCCTTGGATTAGCAGGTTATTATCGAAGATTTGTTGAAGGATTTTCTAGCATTGCCAAACATCTATCTAGGTTAACACAGAAGAAGGTAAAATATGAATGGTCTGAGGAAGTTGAGAATAGTTTTCAAGAACTTAAGAATCGATTAGTAACTACCCAAATTTTGATTATTCCTTCAGGGAGAGTAGGATTGGTGATTTATAGTGATGCTTCAAAAAATGGTTTGGGATGTGTGCTAATGCAAAATGGGAAAGTAGTAGCTTATGCCTCGAGACAATTAAAATAACATGAACAGAGTTATCCAACCCATGACTTAGAATTAGCTGCTGTAATTTTTGCTCTTAAGATTTGGAGACACTATTTATATGGTGAGACTTGTGAGATTTATACCGATCATAAGAGTTTGAAATATATATTTACTCAGAAAGAATTGAACATGAGACAAAGGAGGTGGTTAGAATTGATGAAGGATTATGATTTAAATATTCATTATCACCCAAGGAAAGCAAATGTAGTAGCTGATGATTTAAGTAGGAAGTCTACAAAAAATTTAGGATGTCTTATTACAAATCAGGAACCTTTGTTAGCATATTTGAGAGGTATGGAAATAGATGTACGTATTTATAGCAAAGGAGGAATAATCACAACCTTAAAAGTACAACTCACGTTGATGGAAATGATCAAAATTGGATAAGTAAATGACCCACAACTGAAGAAGATCAGAGAAGAGGTTATTGAAGGGAAGAGATTTGAATTTGCGATACGGGATGATATATTGAGGTTTGGAAATAGAGTGTGTGTTCCATGTGATGCCCAACTAAAGAGGCAAATTTTGGAGGAAACTCATTGCTCGAGATTTACGTTTAATCCTGGAAATACCAAGATGTATAGAGATCTTCGAGAAGTGTTTTGGTGGAACAATATGAAAAGGGAGATAGCAGAATTTGTATCTCACTGTTTGGTTTGTCAACAAGTAAAAGCTGAACATCAGAAACCATCAGGATTATTACAACCTCTACCTATCCCTGAATGGAAATGGGAACATATTACCATGGATTTTGTGACAGGTTTACCAAGGAGTTCAAATTGTAATGATTCTATTTGGGTAATTATTGATAGGTTAACTAAATCTACTCATTTTTTTGCCATTAAGATTACCCATTCATTAGAAAAATTAGCCAAGTTTTATGTATGGGAAATTATTAGTCTTCATGGAATCCCAATTTCAATTATTTATGATCGTGACCCTAGATTTGTTTCTTGCTTTTGGAAAACCCTACAAGCATACATGGGAACAAAATTGAATTTCAACACTGCTTTTCATCCTCAAACAGATGGACAATCTAAGAGAACCATTCAAACCTTAGAGGATATGCGTAGGTCCTGTGTACTTGATTTGAAGGGGAATTGGGATGATCATTTACCATTATTGGAGTTTTCCTATAGTAATAGTCAACAATCAAGTATTCAAATGGCTCCATATGAAGTACTATATGGTAGAAGGTGTCGTTCTCCCGCAGGTTGGGTAAAAGTTGGAGAAAGAAAATTGTTGGGACCAGAATTGATTCAGATCACAACAAAAAAAGTGAAATTGATACAAGACCGACTTCGAATCGCTCAAAACCATCAAAAGAGTTATTTTGACAATCGACACCAACAATTAGAATTTCAAAAAGGAGATTATGTGTTCTTACGAGTATCTCTTTCAAAGGGAGTAATACGATTCGGGAAGATAGGGAAGTTGATCCCAAGATACATAGGACCTTTTGAAATCCTTGAAAAGATAGGAGCTGTTGCGTATAAAATAGCCTTACCACCTAAACTCTCTAGTGTACATAATGTGTTTCACATATCAATGACAAATAAATATGTCCCAGATCCAACACATATCTTAAGTCACGAACCTCTTCAAGTTAGAGAAGATTTGTCATACATTGAGCATCCGGTAGAAATTTTAGACCATAAAGATAAAATATTACGGACCAAGATAATTCCACTAGTCAAAGTATTATTGCGAAATCATTCATTTGAAGAAGCAACGTGGGAGCGGGAAGATGAAATAAAGGAGAGATATCCATACTTGTTTGTAAATTAACATGAGTAAAGTTTGGGGACCAAACTTTTTATAAGGAGGGTAGGATGTAATGACCCCACTTTTATGTGATCATATGTATATAGTTTGTTTTTACACTCACGTGTTACTTACCATCTTATAAATGTTGTATTATTAGATATGTGGTGTTATTGGCTATCAATATAACAAACCCCATTTTTAAATACGAAGAATCAATCATAAATAGGATCAAATCGAAGTCTTATGACATATCTTAAGGTATATAATAAGTTTTGGGGTAGAAAATATAATTTTATGAAACTTTAGGGACTAAAATAAAAATATAAAAAGGCCCATTTTGTAAATAAAATATTTTCAAGGACCTCTAAGAAATATTGAAAATATATAGTGTGAAATTACCAAACTACCCTTCATGTGTGAATCACTTTTCCACCACGTGCTGGTCACCTCCACCTTACACATGTCGTCTTCAGAGAGAAATCTAAAACACTTGTCATCATTTGGTGATGTTAAGACTGCAAGACCACCCCGGAACGCGACACCCAAATGATGACTTGCCACCATAAATGCTTGATCACCTAAACACATGTCAACACCTTAATACTTTTGGAAACCTATAAATAAGGCCTTAGGGTTCATTTGAAACTCACACCAATTTCTTGAGAATTATAGTAAGAAAGAGTGATAGAAAGCTTGGGAAATATGTTAAGAAAGAGTTCTATAATTTCGAAGAAAGAATTCATTTCGTAGGTATGATTTTATTTAAATGTTATAATGCATTTTTGTAGTTTTAATTTCGTATTATATAGCTTTACTTAGTAGTTATGCTGGTAAAATACACTAAAGACTTTACGAATCAAAACTTAAAATTTGGAAACAATCTAAATTGATTTTATTTCCAAAATATGTCAACTTGTTTGAAATATATATATATATATATATATATATATATATATATATATATATATATATATATATATATATATACACACACACATACATATACGCTTTTTAAAATGATTTTTGTAAGCAATTGCTCGTTATTATGGAATCTCATTTAAGTAATTCCAAAGATAGTCCCGGTGAAATTTTGTCTAGTTGAGATGGTATTTAAGTGGTGCCCCTATGACCCTCCATATCTACTGGGAATAAATCTGGAAATGTTCTGTCTCGATGAGATGGTATTTAAGTGGTCCCCATGTGACTCTCCATCTCTACTGGGAACCGACTGATTAGGAAGAACTATGAATTGAATTCTTTAAATACGATGAATGAATATTAAAAATTGAGAAAATGGTTTTAGTAACCTTTTTCAGCAAGATATTTTAGGATTAAAACACAATATTTAGAATTGGACTTTATTTAGAATACATAATTAAACCTTTATTGTATTTATTAGATTAACGTGTGATCCAAGACTCAATATTTATATTTTCGAGCCTCTATTTTAGGTGAGTACTCTATATCATTTCTTGAACATTTAAATTATATGATATTATGCAAACTATGTATTTTATGAAATGCTTTTATTCTCAAAATGCATCTGATACCGATGATTAATTCATTTGTGATATGCTTATATCTCTCCATATAGACATACTGATTTAAATAAGTATCGAAAATGAGACTGAATATTGGAAATAAGATTCGTCCTAAGGGACCTCTTTACTAACTGACCTTCCCAGCTGGGTTATCGCTGGTGTGACTTAAATAAGGCGTTGTGATGAACTAGTTCGATTGATCCTCAACTACCGGGGTATAATACGGTAGAAGAACACAGTATTAGAGTGTACTTGGCCATTAAAATGATATGATTGAAAGAAAAAGATATCACATTTGATTTGTTGCATTCTTCTCATTCTGAGCTATCCAATTGTGATATATATACTATCATTTCAAAAAATATATCTATTTACTGCAAGTTCCTATCCATTTATGTATATGCCTTCTCTTTTGACTTGAATATGTATCTATTTTCTGAAAACCTTGGAATTTCGGGAGATTAAATCTTATTCAGTAGCTGACGTTGTATAAATAACGATTTTTCAGGAAATAATTAGGCTGGAGGATGGAGTGTAGAAGGACCATGTTGAAGATCTAGCTTAAGGATCTCTTTTGTTATACTTTTAAATATAATGTTTGTTTTTAGGAGATAGAGCATGTTTGGCTCTTTAGTAATAAGTTTTTAATTTTTGCATAAGTTGTATTCCGTTCATACTTTAATATATACGAAGCTCCCTTTTAGAAAGCTCTGATGGCGTAATTTCATTTTTTCAATAGTGTACGATTCATGACCATGTGAATGTAGTTCCGTTGCATTTATTTTAAGAAATATTTTAAGTCCATAACATTGAATGCCTTGGTGGAATGTCAAGACACTCAGTCCCTACTACTATTGGGTTAGGATCATGACACCCGTGGCCTGAGCGCTATTTCTAGATCCGTCACCCCTAACGAGTTTCCTCGTTTTATGACGTGAAGCACGTCTAAAGGGGCATGGGATATCCTCCAATTGACACATGAGGGTACCAACACGGTTAAGGCATCAAAACTATAAAATTTGACCACCCAGTTTGAGACGATCACCGTGTCAGAGTCTGAGTGTTTTGACGAGTTTTATGCTACATTGTCGTAGATAGTCCATACGAGTTTTAATTTGGGATAGAAAATTGAGGAGAGGAAAGTTGTTAAAAAGATTTTGAGGTTACTCCCATCCCGTTTTATTACTAAGGTCACTGTTTTAAATTCTTTGGGTATATTAGATACACTTAGGTTAGAAGAACTCCTAGGAGACCTTCAAACTTATAAGAGAGACATGCTTCCCAAAATCGTTAAGCCTAAGGATAGAGGGATTGAACTTAGGGCACAATCTAAAAAAGGTGAGGAAGTGTCTAAGAAGAAAAAAAAAGAGTTTGTGAGTCTGAGTCCGAGGGAGAGTTTGATTTTGATGATGTGGCCATGTTTGCTAAAAAATTTATCAAATTTTTCAAAGAAAATTCTTCCAATAAAAGGATTGTTGAGAAAAATAAAAAGAAAGAAGAGGCCACAGAGAGCGGTGAGAAAGTATAAGAGGCGGGATGTTTTGAGTGAAAGGGAAAAGGGCACAAAGAATTTGAATGTTCCGCTATGCTAAAGAGAAAGGGAAATAAAATTGTTATTCCATCCACTCTTAATGATAGTGACAATGAGGTGAATGATTCTGGGGATGAATCATCACATGGTATGTGTGTTGCCTTTATGGCTAGTCACGTGAGCACATCTAGTTTGTCCCTCGATGATGAGAACACTTGTATACGTGAGAGCCCTGATGATGATTTGAGTGTTTCGAGTGAGAGTGAAGGTGAAATTAAAAGTGAGGGTGAAAGCGATCTCCAAAACGTGTTTAGAGATTTATACGTCGAGACCTTAAAGACGAAGAAGTCGAATACAGATTTAGGTCTTAACGCGTTAGATTTGGAGATATAGATAGAAGTTTTGAGGGATATAAGTTATCGACGAGTCAACTCGAGAAGGTGAAGGTTTCTTTAATTGAGTAGTTGATCGTCTTAGGCCAGGAAAAGAATGAACTTGAATCTCGTGTCTCCCAACTCAAGAGAGATCTCAAACGTGCCCGAGAGGTCAAGGTTACTATAGAGGATACATATAATAAGGTTGGAAAGATTCTCATCGGTCCCTTATTGGGTAATGTTATGATATTAGGATTAGGTTATGAGGGTGCATCTACTTCCCATGTTGCACCCGAGCGAGTTCCTGAGTTTGTGATAGATCCATATGGCTCTTGACCTAATCCACCTAGGCATCCGTTTCCTTATAGGAGAGCACATCCTAATTGTTTTGAGAGAGGTTTACCTAAACCCGTTTATGTTTGTTCCCATTGAAAGAAAAGAGGATACCTTAGGGAATTTTGCTTTAAGTTGGGTTTTGTGTCTCATAGGTTTTTACCTCGTTATGCTACTACATGTGTTCCCACACGCACACCCACACATGATAGTTGACATGCTATTGCACATCACATGAAAGATTTTGATCACTTTAGAGAGCAAGTTGAGTATTTAGTCAAAACTTCACATGATTTGATGGATGTTTTTCATATAATGTCACCACCTTTGAAAAACACCTCCGCACCTAATGGTTGAGGTTTAGACTTGTTTGATAGCATAGGATAATCTTCATGATGATATTTTATGCTTATTTCTAGTGTGTACCACTTATATATATATATATATATATATATATATATATATATATATATATATATATATATATATATATATATATATTTTTTTTCAATTTTGATATATTTTTCAAAAAACCCAACAAGATTTTGTTTTTGAAATTTTTTGGTAAAATACAAAAATATTTTCTATTTTTTTTAAAAAAATTGAAAAAGCCAAAAAGATTTTATTTTAATAAAAAAATTAAAAAGACAAAGATTTTTGTAATTCTTTTTACACCGTTTATGGATGAACATTTAGGATGACCAAGTCACATCATTATTCCATATACATGTGACTATTTGATGGTGTTTTGAGACGATACAACATTTCATCCACGTGCTTTATAATGTTTGGAGTCATTAAGATGAGATTTGAGATTACTTTCTACATGTTTGACTCATGATTTCCTTTAATGAACACTTGAACGAATTTATTTGATTATTGTGCTTGTCTATCACATGTTGGGCGAAGTGTTTTCATCTCAATCCTGTCTTTAAAACGAACCATATGTGATAAAATTTGATATTGAAAGTACTGCATGTAAGAACCGTTTCCCGTGAGGAATTTGTTTAATATGAAAAAATGATTAGTGTACACAGGAAAGGGCTACGAAAGGAGCAAACAACCTCTGCGTGAAAGTCACCGTTTAAAAGAGCCTAAAAAAGCGTGGCATTATAAAAAATTGCCAAGGACAAACTAGTTTAGTTTGATATGATCATTCAAAAGGAAAGAATTGAATAGAAAAATATAACCATTATTATACATGAGCGAGTTTGGTTGGAAATAAATCAACGGGTTTGCACGTCCTGAAAAAGTCTTGAAAAAGTATTACATAGTTTTAGACGTTATTGGAGTGGAAATCATTTTAGACTTTGATTTTTTTATTAGATTGAGTCCATGACATTTGAATTCAACAATTTTTACACCTAAGAATGATTTTGAGTTCATTTGTTAGGAGTATCCATATGCATCATGCAAATATGTTATGAATGTTTGAGTTGATTTTCCTATCGAATTTGTTCACACCCATCCATTCTGTTTCTGTGATTTGATTATCTTAGTGTAAATTCATGGTGTGCATTGTTTTTGCAAATTATCTTTGCTTGAAAACTTTTGAAAAATCAAAAAGAGATTGTGTAAGTCTTTTGAGTATATCCTTTAATGAGCGTAATTGTTATATATTTTTTATGCTTGTCATGACACTCGATATTTATTTTGTTTATTATTTTCCTCGTCTATTTCAGACAAATAAAAAGGGGGATAACGAATTACGAATTATAGGGGAGTGAGAGTTTTCATTATGGGGAGATTTGATTTATTCTTTATCTCATTTGAAACTCGATATGTCACGAAGGTATTTGTTTTGTTTATTGTGTGTGGATGTTGATGATCATCTGAAAATCACACAAAAAGAGGCGCACAGAAAGCAAAGAAATTTGATTTGAAGAGATTTAAAGTTAAAGATTTTTTAAAGACTTACATTTTTAGTATCTTTACACTTTTGAGTTTATGGAAGGGTATTAGATTTGTATAAGCATTTGATTATTTTTATTTTATACCGTCATAGACATGGGGGGAGATTTGTAAGGACATAATTTCAATAGTACAGATTTTACATAGAGTATGTCATATACCGCTACAACCATCAAAGGAAGTTTACGATCATTTATTCAAGACGATTGATCTGAATATCAAGTTTCTTCAACAACGGACATCTATGAGATTGATTTTGTAAGGATTATGTTTAAGTTTCGAAATTGGTTTACGATAATATTGAGATATTTTTAAACCAATTTTTTTATCAAAATGAAACATTTTTCAAAGTAAAAATATTTTTTGGAATACCTGTAGGCGAGCTTTGTAAAATATTAATTTTTTGCTTTTTTCGTTCAAACGACAAAGCAATGTCGTTCAAACGACATTGATATTTCGTACAAATGATCCCTTCGAATGACATCACAAGTCATTTGATAGTTTGCGAGATAGGTCGTTCCTTTGCTTCTTTAAACGACATGTTACAGTTTTGCTTTTTAACACGTCGTTTCTTAGGTTGTTCCTTCCTTGATGTAACGACATCTAATGTCGTTCAAACGACACCAAAATGTCATTCTAATGGTCTGCGTTGCCTCAATTAGTTTTCTTTGCTATAAATACCTATCTTGGAAGACTTTTTCATTAAGATTGTTCCAAATGAAAACTGCAAATTGGCATAATTTCAGCCTTCACTTTTAGGGCACAAAAATTTATTTTTGATTCACAGAAAAGATCCCATATACGTTTGTGAATCGTTTGGAAACCAAACCACTTTTTTTTTAAGTTTCTCTTGTAGATAAGATTTCTCTATTGTTAGATTGATAATTATTATGGGGAATATTTATTGACGACTGCGGTCATTGGGGATACTTGTGGGTATTCACTGCTGAGGAGGAGCTACGATTTTTGAGGGCATCTTTATTGGTGCTAGGCTGCAGTCTATTTGGATTTTCTGTGGGAGATTAATTATAGATCCCATTACGTAATTATAAGTTGCGATTTATGTTAGTTAGCGATATAAAAGATTTTACTCAAAAGGTTTTTTTTCCTGAATCTAGTTTGTCACTTGATTTGTGATTGGATGTTGATTTATCCACATAGATGCATGATTAGGGTTTAATTAATTTGGATTGAAGACTGACTCTAATTAAATAAGTGAAAAATTAGATATTTGCGAATCCCAAACATAATTGATATCATGAATTATCATATTTTCATAAGATTTTGGGCTCTGAGCCGTCTCAAAATATTTTCAAAAACTTTTAGGTGTCCATCCGCAGGGAAGCCAAGCATGATTATCACTTACAAATCATCAAAGTTGTTGCAGCTGTGTAGTGTTGCAGGGATTTTTTAGTCATTTTTTATCTTTCATATTATAGATAGGATTCAACCAGTTATTATTTGAGCATATCGCCCAATGTCAGTTTTTATTTCAGTTTATTTAATTCAGTTGTACTGGATTATTATATTGGATTATAAATTGATGGTTCATTCGGTTATATTCCAGTAGTCAGATTTGATTATGTGATTATGGATTTAATTACTTATCTGTAATGGTTTATGGTGAATGGTTTTATTTACGGTAATTTAATTAAAGTTTAAAATTGATACGCGATTAGATTAAATAATAGGTCGTTAGTAAATAATTGGTTTTTGACAGTGATGCTAAGAATGAGCCATTTGAGATTCCTGTTTTATTTTAGTAGAAGGATGGCCACCCATTATTTTAATAAGTGGGGTGTCACAAGTCCACATTTAATAATTTTGGACTGGGCCGATTTGACCCACATGTGACCCTTAAATTCGGACTAGAAAATATACACTTATTTCGGTCTGTCAGATATTGGGGCTCTAAGGAGTCATATATGTGGTTCAGATTTGGTCATACACTCTTAATAAAAATATATTAGCAAAGGTTATCGTGTGGGAGGATTGTGTTCCTAGTCGAGATTGGTGGATATCAAGACCTGTGGGCTTTGCAAGTTGGGTTAAACAAGAGTAGTTTATTTCTTGTAGGGAAGATACATTGAATAACGAAGTGCGAGTTGAGACTTCGTGGTGATAATCTTTGTCTTGTAAATAAATCGGGTTTGCCTCCTGATATGTCTCGTAAAACATTATTAGTGCTAGTGGATTTGTTGGGTTGAGTGCGATAATGTTTCTCCCTCTGAGGCTTTTCACTTTAAATACGGATGTTCATTATTTGTTCTTGTATCAAAGTGGTTCACAAGATGAATCTTGGGAGTATGTTTGTTGAGGGTTGGTCGATCACATGTCCGCCTGCATTTAATGGTAGAAAATACATGGATTGGAAAGCATCTATGGCTTTTTTCTTCTAAATTCCCAAGATAAGAGTGTGTGGTTATTCATAGTTAAGGTGCAATACAACGTATTTTGGTAATTTAATTAAAATAATAGAAATTAATAATTGATTATGATTTGATATATTGAAAATTAAACTAAACGAGTAAAGTTTAATTTATATGAATTTTCATGGATTTTATGCTAATTAAATGAATAAAATGAACTTTTATTTAATTATGGGCTATTTTGAGGTTTAGGAACCCTAGGGGCATAGTTGTCTTTTGAGAAGTCTTCGTCACCAAATTATGGTTTTGGAGAGAGTTAACTTCGCATTATATAATGTTTGTGTAATGTTGTGAAGAAAGAGTAAGAGAGGTGAGAGGCCACACTTTAGGCCCGCGACCACGAAAATACTAAAGCACAACCATGGCCTTAGTCTCGTAACCCATGCATATAGTTGTCATGACTGCAACCTTTTTAGCTCACGATCATCTCGTAATGAATTATGTAAGATACACTTCCTTGGTTTGTTTAAAGGTTTTTTTTGCACGAGATTTCACATGTTTTCACCTTTTCTCTCATATGAAATTCTACAACAATCCTTTTCTCTTCATCCCTAATCTTACAAGTCCTGACCCTCCACTAGAACTAAGATTTTATACTCAATTGAAGATGATTGTTTTGAGAATTTTAAGAAACACGAATAAGTTAAATTGAAGAATTTTGAAAGGAAAACAAGATTTCAAAGTCAAATTCCATAAACTAATATAAGATAAGAATGTTATTTACTTTATGCCCTTAAGTTCTATGTGATTTAAATATTTTTAAACCTCAATCATAAGTAGATTGAAGATTTATTAGAAACTTAATTACAAAATAGAAGCGTAATGATTTTTTGGTGTTTATAAATGGTGGGGAAATTATTCAATACCTGTAATGTTGCATGATATTGGGTATTGGGCTATATAATTAGATCATGATAATTTTCTTGGAATTGTAATTTGAACATGATAATTGGGAATGAATACCAAATATACATTTATGATTATATTTTTAAAATGCTATTTAAAATTTCTAATTCTCATGCTTACTTTGATATATGTTTTGAATTAATGATATATCATATGAATTAGATAAATTAATTGTATGTAATAATTAAATATGATGTATAAGACTTATAAATTGAATCATTAAATTCACATAATTTACATATAATTTGTATAAATGGATGTTAAATAGGAGAAGAAGATATTAATGTATAAATTAAATGTTATTGTTATCAAGATTTGCATGTTGACATTGGATTATATGTTTTGGGTTGCACTCGTGATAATTGGGATATATATAGCTCGTGATTAGATTACTCGAGTTGTTATTTGGATTTCTATATTCAACTTTGGCCACTAATGTTAAATAAAATGGTAATAAATTATTAAAGAAGTAATATTGTTTATCTGAGATACTTAATAATATAAAATGTTAAATTTTTTGGTACATTATCTAAGTATGGGATTAGAGAATGTTATAGTTCCAGTTGGGTATTTTCAAGGTATGGGATAAAGGGGATATGTGTGTTTTTATGATCTCTAGGTATAGGACTAAAGGTGGGTTATATGTTATACTCGGAGTTAAATGTCAAGAGAAATAAATATATTAAAAATTGTATATGAAGGCGTGGTCTTTTGAGAGTTGTACCTAGGATATGATATGTACTCAAGTTGTTATTATGTGGTCTACTTTGACAGGAATTTTTTAGGGTGTTGATGTATGTGTGTATCTAGAGTTGTCTATCTACGGTGAGTCTGTATGTGTGTGATACATAGGCTGTCAGGTTATAACATGGGAAATTTATATGTGCGCCACTATATGCGGGTCTATTGTTGACTGGATATAATAAGTCTGTATCTTTGGGACCTAGACTATCAGGATATAATGATGGGGAAATTATTAGTACTTATACTATGCTTCAGGTGATTCACCATGGTATGTGCGGGGACGTATGGGAGATTGGTTGGCTATAATATAATGGTGTAACTAGGAGATAGTTAGTGTTGATGGGTTATGAAAGTGGAAAGTTGTTACTATTATATTATTAGCTAGTTTAATGCTAATTAAAAGACTTTATTATGATATTTACTTCATTTAGTACTTATGAATAGGTCCATGTAGATGGTGCTCTTAGATGGTCCTAACCCGTCGTTGTTGACTAACATTTTAGGTTTGGAGTGTGCTTCCAAAGTTATATGAAAATATGTGTTTGCATGAATAGCCTTTAAACATTCAAATCGACAATGCATAAAATGATATTGTTCATTGTTGAGGTAATAGAAGTCTTTGGTGTAGAAGAATAGTATATGCTTTTCAATGTTCAAAGTTCATCAATGACTAATGAACAAGATTCTCTCCACTAAACAACATTAATATGAAATCAAGAATTTTGGCTTGATAATGAATGAATCAAATGATTTGACACCAAAATAATCTAACCAAACTAGTATAAATGGATTACATAAATTTTCAAATCTATGAAATGAGGTCTTTTACATTTCCATACCTTTTTCTCATATGTTAGGAGATATAATTCTCCACAATTCCTTGTACTCATTTTGTGTTGAATTCCTTGAGGATATACAAAAAGGTCTTGAGTAGTTTGCTTGGTTTTTGATTTTATTAACTATTTATTTTGGTGTTTCATTTATTGGGTGATTGATTTGATGAAATGTAAAGTAAATTTTAATTTGTGATGTCTTGTGAATTTTTCCTATTATTTGGTTTATAACATAAGGTTTACGTAAAGCCTATGATGTGGATTCCTGTTATTTGGTTCATAACATTCCATTTCCCCCTTTTAGTGAATACCATTCAATTCTCCTCATATTTTCTCTGTATCTATGGATAAAAGCACTATCTGGAAATCTTCTCAGCTCACCCCTTTCTGTGAGTATTTAACTCTCTTGGTATTAAAAACATCAGTTGAAAAACCTCCCCATGACATTTATTATTCCCCATCCCTTCCCTTATGACCTTTGTCTGTTACATTAACTCAAAAACAAATCTCATATGTATACTATATAGACTCCTTCCCCTTTATGGATCACTTTTTACCCACATGATATCATCCCCTTTATAGATTGTTTCCTACCTTCATTAATTCATAATTATAACATTTTCTCCATTGTATTCTCTTTAGTATTTTAAATTTTATTTTTTTGGGAATATGTGTGTTGTTTGATGTTCTTGACAAAATTAACAGAAAATGCCTTCTCATTTTTATAACACCTCACTATGGACTAATAAATCCTTAGACAAGCATCTTTCTTCCCTCTTTGTTCCTCTTTTGGGTAATATCATCATTTATGGTTTAGTGTCTCATTATATATAATTTATAAATGTTGTTCAACTTTGTGCTCATGCTTTAATTTTTTGTTCCTATGTAATGCATATAAGTTGTTTGTATATATGTTTTTTCCAACCTTTTTAGGCTATATGAACCTTTTATATTGGCAACATTGTGTGATTAATAGGTAAACGGCATGGACCTTTGAAAGGAAAATATAATAAGTCATAATGTTCATGGGATTGGGGTGGGAAAGATAGTTGTCAAAGAAAGAGAAATGTGGTTTTTATGATGGTTAGCACTAACAGAGTGAGTGATTTTATTGGTGAGGGAATATGGGAGAGAGAAATATGGGAGTGAGAAGGTTGACCATGGGATATCTGGAGGGAGATTCTGAGATGGAAGTGATGTGACACACATAAAAACAAAAATTTACGCATTCGTATGTGTGATACATATAAATTTTATTATATTAATATGAATTTTGATTATTTACTTTGATAATTAAGTATAGTTGTAATACCCCACATTTTATGTATATTATTTAATTGTGGAAATTTAATTATATTTGCTTGTTGTGACATGTAATGTCACTACTTATAATTATATGTGTTACATTATTTGTATTTTGAAATCAGATTTAATACATGGTAAAACTTTAATTAGATATTTGAATGTGATTGTGCGACTATGGAATGGTTAGGTATGTGGTGTCGAGGGTTTCCTTGTTTGGATTATGCCCTCGGTGTTGGGTTCCAATGACCGTGAAGTAGTTTTCTATATTGCCGCGTCGCACTAAATTAATAAATAAGTATATAATTGACTTGGGGACTAATACTGACTAAATTAATAAATTTACTGAGATAAATTAGTAACTGATTTTTTTTATGTTTTGGTTGGTTTTGGAATGCTTATAATGTCCGTTTTAGTCTAAAAGTATGAGTTTAAGGCCCATACTGTTAGTATAGGACATGGGTGGTGTTTTGGACCTATCAGTAATGTTTTGGGGATCATTATGAGGCCTATTTATGGGTTTAACCTAATTTCATGGAATAAAGGTTTTAAGGAGTCATTAGGGTTTTCCTAGTTCATATTTTACAATTGGAGAGGGTACCTATAGTTAAAAGATAAAGAAATTCAAGAGGAAAAGAGGAATTGAGAGGCTTTTAAGCAAATTCTTCACAAGTTTGATTGAGGCGTGTTTATTTGAAATTTGATTATGAATGCTTTTGTGTTAGAATATTTATATCCATTGAAACTTAAAACATATTTAGTTATAAATTTGATTTCTATTCATCTAATTCATAATTTTTGTAATTGAGTTTAAATATAGAATTTAACCTTAATATATACACACACACACACACACACACACACACACATGAGTAGATTAACGTGCAAACCCTTGAATTATAACTTCAATGTGTAAATTGATTAGAGTAGTGTAAATGAGCATCAGATATGTTGAGTTATAGAAGCCCGTAAGTTAATTTCATACTTGAGTAAATTTGGGGTAGAGATTATTAATTTGCGATCTTATAAGGTTAGGTTTTCATCATAAAGGGTTTATATATCATTATAGGGTGTTTTTCAAATGTTAGAACCCTGGGGAAAGTGATCCATGGTGGGTTAGGGTTTTAGGTTCGTATCTCGGGGATTAAGGGAAGAGGAAACTCATATTTTTAAAGTCATGCATGTGTCGCCTGTGCGAACGGAGGAGTGTGCACGGATATCATTTAAGGGTGTACGCACTAATTGCAGAAGAGGAACTGTATATAATTAAATTATGAATGTGTGGGAGTTGGTTTCATATTTATTTTATTTTATTCAATTTCGTATGAATATTTATCAAAAGTGCGTAAGGCAGAAATTATGGATCGATGATTTTGGTTTAGGCTTTGTTTTGTGTTCATTTCGCTGGTGTTTTTCTTAGGGGTTGTTTTGAAGTTACAATACGAGACATTAGGTTAAATATTGGGAGTAGAATAGATTGTTATATGTACTTTTTGAGGTTTATAGAATTGAATGAAAAAGGTCAGGTTTAATAAGGTTACAATGAGAAGTTAATAGGGCGTGTATCCTATGGGGAGTCTAGGACTAAGTTATAAACCCTAGGTTTATTACTGGCACTTTGCTGTCGTGGGGCCCTATTCCTCTCTGGGCAATCTTGACGCCTATGGCCATTTCTGCCACATTGGAAGAACCTCCCTCGAAACAGCCTCAATTCACTACGTTGTTGACCAGTGTCACTTTTTCCCGGGTCTTGCTAGCCTTGATGAGAAATTTGCGAAAAAACTATGTCAGCGTGAGGACAATCCCTCCACTTGTGACCTGACTGTACACATTTATAGCAGAGTCCCGAAATTCTTCGCTGGTCGGGTTGTAGTTTCTCCCCAGTCTGATTCAAACAAGATTGACGTTTGTGATCATCCATTCCACAACTGAAACACCTCTTCGTGACTTCATTCTGACTCTGACTTTGTTGGCCCTGACACTTTTGGCCCTTTACATAAATTTTGTTACATCTGGAACTGTCTCGGTCTTGAGTGGTTTATTGTTGCAATTTCGGTGTCTTTGCACAATTGTCAACTTTAGTCACATGCATTTGATTAACCTATCTAGGTCTTTTGCCTCCTCTAAGTTGCATGTTGTGTTCGTAGTATTGTAAGACTGCAGTAGTAACTGCTTGTGCCACAATTCCCGTAAATTCGGCGATTGGTACCCTTTTCGGAGACATCTGAGGCGTGAGTTGTCCTTGCTCATTAACTTCCCCAATGGTATTAGCTTGTTCGTCCTGACAGGCCATCTGAAAGTTTTAAAATTTAATCTGAATAAGTTCAACATTCAGATCAAAAAATCGCAGAAGCACGAATTTCCAACGCATAAAGATGAATAAAACATTCCTAATGTTAGGCTCTAAATCAAAGACGCTAAGCTGGAAGCGAGATAAGCCGTACATATCCTAAGGAGACTAGAACCTGATGCTCTGATACCACCTGTGACACCCCGCCTAATTAAATACAGGGTGATCAGTCCTTTATTAAATTATAATCAAGGTGAACGGTTGGTTCATTCTTAGCATCACTGTCGTAAAAATAACTTTTCCAATTTAACACCCTACATAATTAAGCTAAGTGTCAAAACCATTTTAGACATTAGTTTCCAAATTTTGTTTATATAAACCAACATTTAAACTTTACGAAATTCATAATTAAAGAATCACACAACAACTATACCGGAACAAACAATCAAATAATTAAACATCCAACTAGGTAATTCCAACATTAAAATTTAAAGGAAAAAACATCCTGATAGTAATAAATCCCAAAGTGTGAATACTGGAAATAAATGAATCACAATATCCTATGAAACAACTGAATAATGGAAAGGGCGACACATGCCCAACTGAATAAATAATGCTAGGAGTAGAATCAAATAAATGAGGTCGTCTAAGCAAGAGGCCTGCAACTCCCACCTAAGCTGAAGCGCGTTCCTTCCAAAGGATCCTATGCAAGACGCCCCTGTGGCTGGGCACCTGTAATACATACATATATATATACAAGAGGGAAAGAAAATGGAAATGGGTAAGAGCCCGATTGTAAAAACGATTTAAAATTTGTTTAGCAAGTAATTAAAATGTTTACTGGCCAATGCAACAACATATTAGTGCGGCACTCCCTTGAGAAATTCTCACCTCTCTACTAATGTGCACGCCTATCGTACTAACCTTCCCAACGGTTAAACTAATCTTATCTTAGGTTGTTAGTAAGATTTAAACTGACAATTCCAACTGTTTAATAGGTTAATTTTATTTAACAAAAAAGTTCTCATTTAAACCTTATTTACTAATAAGTTTCTCAGTAACACATTATACTTTTCCAACACTTATTCCACAATTGAAATACTTATTCATTTCTTACTTACCTTAAGCACAGTAAGTAGTTCCCTAATTCAGATTTAAATATATATTAATCCTCATATAATATATATATTCTAACAGCACCCCACATAATAATTATGGTGCGGGCATACTCTGCTATTCAGTCCCCGTATCACTCGTACTAAGGGAAATACAAGTTCGGAATCACTCTCGAACTGTATTGAACAAAACACAAACAATATTGAGGTGAACCATAGTTTCCAAGTCCAAGAGGTCAGCACATATCCTCACGTCTCTTAGGACCGTGACTATCGATCCGATAGCCTGTACCTAGGATTCCTATCTTCTAGGGTATGAGTCAATATCCCCCATAAAGGTCCCATCGAGATAAGACTGTCCCAACGCGGTAACCTCAGGGATAACAAGTAGCGCGGCATGATTTTTACACATTTATAATATATGCACAATCACATAGTTATATATATACAACACTTATTCACATTTCTCAATTTGGTGTATCCACAATCTATAAATATAACTTCTTGTTCTGAAAACATTTTACTCACTTATCCCGTATAACGGACTCATATCGTTTATTACGGTTATCTCCCTCTCGTGATCTTTAAAGTAACCTCACCGTCCCAAATACTGAAATCGTCACACCGACACAACCCCAAAAACTTTGTACTAATCTGAATTCCTCGAATACTGGTTTTCCTAACTCAAATTAACCGATTTCTAAAATAGGGGTAAAATAGGTATTTCCCTAAAAATTTAAAATCTCGCTCGAACCAGAATGGTTCTCGATCGAACAACTTGTACGTGTCGCTCGAACTACTTCGAGCGACTTGTCCATCTCGCTCGAATGACTTCACGCGACATTGACATCTCGCTCGAACTACTTCGTGCGACATCGCGCGAACTGCACTGTTTCGTCTTCAACCTTTGGCAGATTCATTTTTCACCATTTTTAAGCCTAAAAACCTCTATAGTTTAATCCCAAACGTCTCCTCTTCAATCCCAATTAATAATATCATGACTATATAACATTAATAACTTCCTAGAATCATTAATTCATCAAAAATCATTTAGATTACATGAGATCCCCAAATTAATTCGTAAGAACCCTAATCCCCAAATTTTCAATTAGAGAACCTAATCAACATCAATTCGTTCATCCATATTAATTCCAAATTTCATAATACAACCTCTACATATGAAGGGGTTTCCAGATTATCATATATATCATTACTACATGAAATTTTTCCTATCTCTAACATGGGTTTTCTTCTATGAAACTCATCCTAATCATCCCTAGACTAACATGAATGATGCATTAACGAAATTAAGCAAGATAAATACTTTCCTGTAGATTTTAGGGTTCTAATTTGTGGACGAATTTGGTGTGGTTGCGTTTCCCGTCGCGCGATCTACGCGTTGGTGGTGGTGGTGGTGCAACCGGATGAATTTTTGGCCTTGGATTGCTTGGAAAGCTTTCTACCTTCCTCTCTAATGGCCGTTCTATGGTTGTGAGTCTGCTAACCCTAAAAGACCATTCCAAATGGCTGATATAACCTAATAAATTTCGTGGGTTTAATTACCCAAAAATGCAAAATGTCCAAAATGCCCTCCCGGGGTGCTAAATAGGCCTAAAAACACCCCGAGACCCAAACTAAACTCCCGGGTACACTTTTCTGACTATCTTGACCCTTACGGACACTTTGGCGCACTCAAAAATGACCATATGAGCGACTTATAATTTATTCACTTTTATTAATCAATATTTAGTCCCGACGCCACACAGGCGCGTCCCAACTTAAGTTTCCAAAATTGTCATTTTATTCACTCGTGACATTTAATAGTACCAATATTATATTACTTTACTCATTAGTAATATTCAACAAGTTTCCAATGATTACTAACTCTCGTCACGTTAGTAATTAAAAATATTTAATTTCTGAATTTATATTAAATTAATAACTCACATTAAATTTAATAAATCCCCAAATTTAGAAAGCATAAAAAATACGGGGTATTACATACTTCCCACTAATAACGGAATTTCGTCTCAAAATTCGAAAAATAAGGCATACCTGGTAAGAAAAAATAAGGCATATCTGCCTCGCGCTCCCAGGTGGATTCCTCCACATTATGATGCTCCCACCGGACAAGTACAAGTGGAATTACCTTCGACCTCAATCTCCTCTCGCTATGGTCTAGGATAGCCTCTGGTCTCTCCTCGTAAGAGTTGTCAGGCTGTAAGTCTATCTCATCTATTGCGATGTGGGTGTGACCCATGTCATCCCGAAGGTATCGTCTTAACGACGAGATGTGGAATACATCGTGAATGCGATGTAAATGCTCTGGCAGTCCCAATCTGTATGCCATCGGCCCAATCCTCTCGATAATGGGAAATGGTCCCACGTACCTCGGGGCCAATTTCCCTTTCTTCCCGAACCTCATCACTCCCTTCATAGGAGATACATGTAGTAACACTTGGTCCACCACGTTAAACTCTCGGAAGGATCGTTTCGCATCGGCGTAGCTTTTCTGCCTGTCCTGTGCTACTCGAATGCGACTCCTGATAATCTCAATCCTCGTGGAGGTTTCTTTAATCACTTCTGGTCCTAGCAACTTGTTATCCCCCACCTCTAGCCAACAAGTTGGGGAACGACAAGACCTGCCATACAAAGCCTCGAATGGAGCCATGCTAATCGTGAACTGATAGGAGTTATTATAAGCGAACTCTACCAGTAGAAGATGTGGCTCCCAACCTCCTACAAAATCAAGAACACACATGCGTAGCATATCCTCCAACATATGATTAGTATGCTCTATCTGTCCATCTGTCTGTGGGTGATAAGCTGAACTCAACCTCAACTCTGTACCCATAGCCTCCTAAAAACTCTCCCAGAAACGCGACACGAAAATCTTGTCTCTATCTGACACAATATTCAGGGGCACCCCATGCAATCTAACAATCTCATCAATGAACAACTGAACATACTGACCCATGGTATAGTCTGTTCGCACCAGCAGAAAGTGAGCCACCTTGGTCAAACGGTCCACAATCACCCAGATGGAGTCGTGGCCCCGCTGTGATGTAGGCAACCCTGTAATAAAATCCATAGAAATACTCTCCCACTTCCACGTGGGTATTTCCAATGACTGAAGCAACCCTGACGGTTTCTGATGGTCCACCTTTACTAGCTGGCAAGTAGAACACTTGGATACAAACTCAAAAATATCCTTTTTCATCCCACTCCACCAGTATTGTCGCCTCATATCCTGGTACATCTTATCTCCCCCAGGATGTACTGCGAATCGGGACCCGTGGGACTGGTTCATCACTGCATGATGTAAGTCTTCTCCTTCTGGAACCACTAATATCCCATTAAACCTCAAACCCCCATCATAACTAACAGAATAGGACTCAGCGACCTCGGCTAAAAGTCGTAAAATCTGCTCCTGGAAAAATGGGTCTGCGGTCTGTGCCTGTATCACCCTTGTAATAATCTCGGGTGTCACTGTCATGACAGATATGAAGGAATAGGCTACTGCGTCCTGGTGACCCAACTCTTTCCACTTTTCTTTCCAGACGTCCGTTACATCGTCTACCGGTCTACGGCTCAACGCATCAGCAACTACGTTGGCCTTCCTCGTATGGTATTGTATGTCAAACTGATAGTCCTTCACAAACTCTAACCACCTGCGCTAACGCATATTCAGTTCTCGCTGAGTGAACAGGTACATCATTGATTTGTGGTCCGTGAACAAGCGAAATTTATCTCCCAATAAATAGTGCCTCCAAATCCTCAATGCAAAAACGACCGCTGCCAAATCTAGGTCGTGAGTGGGGTATTTCTTCTCATGCAGCTTAAGCTTGTGGGAGGCAAAAGATATAGCCTTATCCTCTTGCTGAAGTACTCCCCCAAGTCCTCGTAAGGAAGCATCGGTGTAAACCAGGTACTCTATGCCCGTCTTAGGTAAAGCAAGGACCGGTGCTGAAGTAAGCTTGTCTTTCAGCTCGTCGAAAGCCAATTGGCAAGCATCATCCCAAACATATGGAACCCCTTTACGAGTCAGGTTCGTCAATGGCCCTGCTATTTTGGAGAACCCCCGAATGAATCTCATGTAGTATCCCGCTAATCCCAAGAAACTACGCACTTCCATCGGTGTTGTGGGTTGTCCCCACTCCCTCACCGCTGACACTTTACTCGGGTCAACTGCTATCCCTTATTCAGAAACAACATGCCCCGAGAACTGTACTTCCCGTAACCAGAACCCGCATTTCTCATACTTAGCATACAGCTGATGCTCGCGTAGAGTCTGAAGAACCTGCCTCAAGTGCTCGGCATGCTCCTCCTCGGAGTGTGAATATATCAAAATGTCATCTATGAAGATGATTACAAACTGATCTAAGAACTCTCTGAACACTCAGTTCATTAAGTCCATGAATACGGCTGGAGCATTTGTGAGTCCAAATGGCATCACTCTCAACTCATAGGACCCATACCTCGTCAAGAAAGCAGTCTTTGAAACATCCTGCTCCCTAATACGTAGCTGATGGTACCCTGACCTCAGGTCTATCTTTGAAAAGAAAGTTGCTCCCCTCAGCTGGTCGAACAGATCATCAATTCGAGGCAACAGATACTTTTTCCATATCGTGACCTTGTTCAGCTCCCGGTAGTCCACACATAGCCTCAGTGAACCATCTCTCTTTTTCACAAACAAAAATGGAGCGCCCCAAGGTGAGGTGCTCCTGCGAATGAAGCCCTGACCTAACAGCTGCTCTATCTGATCTCGTAACTCTCGCATCTCTGCCGGAGCCATATGGTATGGAGCGCGCGCTATAGGTCGAGTATCCGGTAATAAATCTATGACAATGTATATCTCACGACTGGGGGGTAGGCCTGGTATCTCCTGAAATACATCGGAATACTCACGAACAAATGGGATCGAGTCTAAAGGAATCACAACCTCCTTAAAGGTATCCTCCTCTATGTAATACAAATGAGCGGTCGAGCCTCCCTCTGGGCGAGGCATCGCCACTACAAACATCTCTTACTCCGGAATCGCAAAGACAATACTCCCACCAAAACAATCTATCATGGATCTGTAAGCTGCGAGCCAATCCATACCGATAATAACATCGTGCTCATGCATATCTAAGACTAACATGTCTGCTGGTAATACCAAGCTACTAATCTCTACCCCCACACCCCAGCATATAAAGAAAATAAGCGAACCATTTCCCAGTGGTGAGTCTACACACGTCACAGTGCTCTCTGCTGTGGCTAATAACCCTAAGGCCTTCGCAAAATGGGTATCTATAAAACAGTGCGTCGCCCCAGTATCAAATAAAATTCAACCCATAGCACCAGGTATAAGAAACGTACCTTTTATCTCGGTTGGTGCCTAAGATGCTGCTATCTGATGGACGTTACAGACACATCCATACTGTAACTGTCTCTGCTGAACTGAGGCTGGTGGAATGGCTGGTGGAGCTGGCTTCTGTGGTTTATTACTGGAACTTTGCTGTCGTGGGGCCCTATTCCTCTCTGGGCAATCCTGACGCCTATGGCCATTTCTTCCACATTGGAAGCACCTCCCTCGAAACTGCCTCAATTCACTACGTTGTTGACCAGTCTCACTTTTTCCCGAGTCTTGCTAGCCTTGATGAGAAATTTGCGGAAAAACTATGTCAGGGTGAGGAAAATCCCTCCACTTGTGACCCGACTGTACACATTTATATCAGAGTCCCGAAATTCTTCACTGGTCGGGTTGTAGTTTCTCCCCAGTCTGATTCGAACAAGATTGACGTTTGTGACCGTCCATTCCACAACTGAAACACCTCTTCGTGACTTCATTCTCACTCTGACTTTGTTGGCCCTGACACTTTTGGCCCTTTACATAAATTTTGTTACATCTGGAACTGTCTCGGTCTTGAGTGGTTTGTTGTCGCAATTTCGGTGTCTTCGCACAACTGTCAACTTTAGTCACATGCATTTGAGTAACCTCTCTAGGTCTTTTGCCTCCTCTAAGTTGCATGTTGCATTAGTAGTATTGAAAGACTGCAGTAGTAACTGCTTGTACCACAATTCTCGCAAATTTGGCGATTGGTACCCTTTTCGGAGACACCTGAGGCGTGAGTTGTCCTTGCTCATTAACTTCCCCAATGGTATTAGCTTGTTCGTCTTGACGGTCCATTTGAAAGTTTTAAAATTTAATCTGAATAAGTTAAACATTCACATCAACAAATCGCAGAAGCACGAATTTCCAACGCATAAAGATGAATACAACATTCCTAATGTTAGCGCTCTAAATCAAAGACGCTAAGCAGGAAACGAGATAAGCCGTACAGATCCTAAGGACACTAGAACCTGATGCTCTGATACCACCTGTGATACCCCGCCTAATTAAATACCGGGTGATCAGTCCTTTATTAAATTATAATCAAGGTGAACGATTGGTTCATTCTTAGCATCACTGTCATAAAAATAACTTTTCCAATTTAACACCCTACATAATTAAGCTAAGTGTCAAAACCATTTTAGACATTAGTTTCCAAATTTTATTTACATAAACCAACATTTAAACTTTACGAAATTCATAATTAAAGAATCACACAACAACTATACCGGAACAAACAATTAAATAATTAAACATCCAACTAGGTAATTCCAACATTAAAATTTAAAGGAAAAAACGTCCTGACAGTAATAAATCCCAAAGTGTGAATACTGGAAATAAATGAATCACAATGTCCTATGAAACAACTGAATAATGGAAAGGGCGACACATGGCCAACTAAATAAATAATGCTAGGAGTAGAATCAAATAAATGCGGTCGTCTAAGCAAGAGGCCTGCAACTCCCACCTAAGCTGCAACGCGTTCCTTCCAAAGGATCCTATGCAAGACGCCCCTGTGGCTGGGCACCTGTAATACATACATATATATATACAAGAGGGAAAGAAAAGGGAAACGGGTCAGAGCCCGATTGTAAAAATGATTTAAAATTTGTTTAGCAAGTAATTAAAATGTTTACTGGCCAATGCAAAAACATATTAGTGCGGCACTCCCTTGAGAAATTCTCACCTCTCTACTAATGTGCACGCCTATCGTACTAACCTTCCCAACGGTTAAACTTATCTTATCTTAGGTTGTTCGTAAGATTTAAACTGACAATTCCAACTGTTTAATAGGTTAATTTTATTTAACAACAAAGTTCTCATATAAACCTTATTTACTAATAAGTTTCTCAGTAACACATTATACTTTTCAAACACTTATTCCACAATTGAAATAATTATTCATTTCTTACTTACCTTAAGCACAGTAGGTAGTTCCCAAATTCAGATTTAAATATATATTAATCCTCATATAATATATATATTCTAACAGCACCCCACATAATAATTATGGTGCTGGCATACTCTGCTATCCAGTCCCCGTATCACTCGTACTAAGGGAAATACAAGTTCGGAATCGCTCTCGAACTGCATTGAACAAAGCACAAACAATATTGAGGCGAAGCATAGTTTCCATGTCCAAGAGGTCAGCACATACCCTCACGTCTCTTAGGACCGTGACTATCGATCCGATAGCCTGTACCTAGGATTCCTATCTTCTAGGGTACGAGTCAATATCCCCCATAAAGGTCCCATCGAGATAAGACTGTCCCAGCGCGGTAACCTCAGGGATAACAAGTAGCGCAGGCATGATTTTTACACATTTATAATATATGCACAATCACATATTCATATATATACAACACTTATTCACATTTCTCAATTTGGTGTACACACAATCTATAATTATAACTTCTTGTTCTGAAAACATTTTACTCACTTATCCCGTATAACAGACTCATATCGTTTATTACGGTTATCTCCCTCTTGTGATCTTTAAAGTAACCTCACCGTCCCAAATACTGAAATCGTCACACTTACACAACCCCAAAAACTTTGTACTAATCTGAATTCCTCAAATACTGGGTTTCCTCACTCAAATTAACCGATTTCTAAAATAGGGGTAAAATAGGTATTTCCCTAAAAATTGAAAATCTCGCTCGAACCAGAATGGTTCTCGCTCGAACAACTTGTACGTGTCGCTCGAACTACTTCGAGCGACTTGTCCATCTCGCTCGAACGACTTCGCGCGACATTGACATCTCGCTCGAACTACTTCGCGCGACATCGCGCGAACTGCACTGTTTCGTCTTCAACTTTTGGTAGATTCGTTTTTCACCATTTTTAAGCCTAAAAACCTCTATAGTTTAATCCCAAACATCTCCTATTCAATCCCAATCAATAATATTATGATTATATAACATTAATAACTTCCTAGAATCATTAATTCATCAAAAATCATTTAGATTACATGAAATCCTCAAATTAATTCGTAAGAACCCTAATTCCCAAATTTTCAATTAAAGAACCTAATCAACATCAATTCGTTCATCCATATTAATTCCAAATTTCATAATACAACCTCTACATATGAAGGGGTTTCCAGATTATCATATATATCATTACTACATGAAATTTTTCCTATCTCCAACATGGGTTTTCTTCTATGAAACTCATCCTAATCATCCCTAGACTAACATGAATGATGCATTAATGAAATTAAGCAAGATAAATACTTGCCTGTAGATTTTAGGGTTCTAATTTTTGGACGAATTTGGTGTGGTTGCGTTTCCCGTCGCGCGATCTACGCGTTGGTGGTGGTGGCGGTGCAACCGGATGAATTTTTGGCCTTGGATTGCTTGGAAAGCTTTCTACCTTCCTCTCTAATGGCCGTTCTAAGGTTGTGAGTCTGCTAACCCTAAAAGTCCATTCCAAATGGCTGATATAACCTAATAAATTTCGTGGGTTTAATTACCCAAAAATGCAAAATGTCCAAAATTCCCTCCCGGGGTGCTAAATAGGCCTAAAAACTCCCCGAGACCCAAACTAAACCCCCGGGTACACTTTTCTGACTATCTCGACCCTTCTGGACACTTTGGCGCACTCAAAACGACCATATGAGTGACTTATAATTTATTCACTTTTATTAATCGATATTTAGTCCCGACGCGACACGGGCGCGTCCCGACTTAAATTTCCAAAATTTTCATTTTATTCACTCGTGACATTTAATAGTACCAATATTATATTACTTTACTCATTAGGAATATTCAATAGGTTTCCAATGATTACTAACTCTCGTCACGTTAGTAATTAAAAATATTTAATTTCCGGATTTATATTAAATTAATAACTCACATGAAATTTAATAAATCCCCAAATTTGGAAAGCATAAAAAATACGGGGTATTACAGTTATCTCATGGTGATAAAATGGGGTGATCCTTAATATATCCAGGGTATGGGACCATATAACTGGTGTGAAGACGTAATGATTATCTCTAGTTAATGTTTGGGGGTTATAAGTGTGGGAATGCCTATAATCCTTGAAGGCAATAGGGATCACATTTATTGTGTACATGAGTGAAATTGTACTTTTATGTCGATTTTGGACGTAGAGATTGTCTTTCTCCTACTATATGGAATTATACATATGTGGTACTATAGATATTTGTACCGGTTTTTATGCTATATTAGGAATGTATAACTATATACTTATAAACTTGAGATGTTTAGTGCATAATTATTTTGAATCCACTAGTCATATTCAACCAAAATGATTAATACTTAATCATGGGATCACTTGGGCTTGGGTTGGGATAAACTTAAAAATTACTAAAAGATTAAAGGAAGATGTGTACTAATATTTTAGCCCAAATTTAATTAAAATATTATTCTATTTAGAATTCTTGTTAATATTATTTTTATATCTGTTTTGACAAGTCTTATGCTCTTATTGCTATCGTAGACTTGAGTTGATTTTATTTGCAGACATACGATATCAGACTAGGTAGTGTTTTACTCAATAGTTATTTACTTCTTTATACTACTTGTTAAGTTTTAGTATTTCAATTATGCTGTGAATGTTACCAAATATATTTTTTATTAACATGATTTTTTTATTAGACCTAATCAATCTATTTACGAATTTTACAGCGGATCACAATAGTTATTTCAAAATTGGAATTTAGGAAAGTGTGTTGTCTGGCAAGTTATATATGTTCATTGATCTTGATATATTTTGTATTGTCAAGTTGTTTAATTTCTTTGATAAATTATAATTATTTTTAAATTGGCACGTCGAAATTTATTCAAAAATGTAATACCCCGTACTTTTATGAATATTTATTTATGGGATTAATTAAATTAAATGTGTATTAATTGAGAATTAATCCGGATAAAATACTAGCGAGATACGAGCTGGTATTTGATTTTAACGTGTATATATGGCAAAATATGAATATTGAAAATATTGAAATTGTCGCGAGATAGTGAAATACGGCAATTTGGAAATTTTGTTGGGACGCGTGTGACAGTCGCGTCAGGAATATAACTATTTTAATTAAAAAGTGAATTTTATTTTTATCAACCGTATGGTCATTTTGAGTGCGCCAACGCGTCCGGAAGGGTCGAAATAGTCAGAAAACACTAGCCGGGGGTTTAGTTTGGGTCCCGAGGCATTTTTAGGCCATACCAGCAACTTAAAAGGGTATTTTGGTAATTTTGGAATTTTAGGAATTATGACCAACGAATTTTGGGAGTTTAAAATAGGGAATTTCATAACCCACTAACCCATTACCAACAATTAACTGAGTTGAGGGCAACGGGAGTTTTAGGAGAGGTTAGGAGAAGTTCCCAAAAGAGAAACACAACCTCCATCTTCAACCTTCAACCTTGGGAGAAAAGGAGAGAGCAACCTTCATCAATTCAACACCAAATTTAGAGAATAATCCAAGGCAAGTGGTTTAATTACGTTATTTGCAACGAATGCTTTTTCCATGCGTAGAAATTTATATAATTGCATTGTTTTGGGAGAATGACAAAAACCCATGAAATTGGAATTAGAAACTCATGTTTTGATAAAGAGATTGTACGTAGAATTGTGTTTGGGTGATTATACAGTTAGAAATACATCTTTCATGTTACAAAAATGGATTTAATTATGGATATTGATGACTTTAATTTTCTAGGGTTCATACTCATAAGGTTTGGGGAAAAATTAGGATATTTGATAATTGGGTGTTGTTTAGGATGAATTAACCCCATAAAAATGTTAAAATACGACTTATGTATGTTTAGAAATGATTAGAAACCTTGAACTACTGTTGGAATGATGTTTAGATGAGATTAGAGGTGAAGAATATTGGGAAAAACCAAATAGGAGAATTCTGGGCTCGAAACTGTCACCTCGTTAGAAGGCCTGCCCAGGTCGTTCGAACGAGCTCGTTCGAACGATCTCGTTCGAACTAGCTTCTAACGAGTTGACAGTTTGACTTATAACGATTTGGATGTTCGTTCGATGCCTTTCGTTCGAACGAGATCTCGTTAGATGCCCACTTCGTTCGAACGAACTCTCGTTCGAACGTCCTCGTTCGAACGAGACTTCTAACGAGTTGACAGATTGGCCTTTTTGGCCTGATTCGATTTCTAGTGTCCCCTAACCATATTTAATTGTAGAGATAACCTTCCCTTGTTAACTATTTGGTATAATTGGGATATAATGAGGAGTGAACCAAATGATATTTGTGGATTAGGACGCTAGTGACTATATACGATGTGAGGATTATTGACGACTTAAATATTTGTATTAACCGGGTATATGAGAATTGTGTAACATTATAAGTTGGTATGAGAATGAGAAGTATACCACTAATAATTTATGGTAATTACTAAGATGTGTGTATGCTTAGTATATGTATATGATTTTATGTGTATGACATACCTACCATGCTTGCTATCACGGGAGGTTTGCGTTCGCTTAGGGCCATCTATTCTTTGTGTGCCTACGGGGGGATATAGATTGGTACCTCGAGGACATAGGTCAGAGAAGGACTTATTGGGAAGTTAATAAGTCTGCTGATCATGGGAGCGTAGGTATGTGCGTGACCCATGTGATGTGACTATGTTCGCCTCCATTGTTTGTGATTATTGTTATCTGAGAACGATTCCCGAGAGATTCGGAATGTGTGATCCTTATGTACGTGATGTACCGGGATGGATAGCAGAGTATGTGTGCACCGCAGCTTAGTCTCGGGGTGCTTGTATTATATATTTATGATGTGAATGATATACGGTTAAATGAACAGACTTGTCATGTTTAATTATGAGAATAATTTATAGTAACTCCTTGAGAAGATAAATAAGGGGATAACCTCCAGTAAATGGTAATGCTAATAATTGAGAATTCGAGTTTAAGTAAAGCTATCTATTCAAGTGATAACATTGGGAATTCATATTGTGAATTGAGTAGATGGGTTATAACTTATGTCGGTTTAGTTAGATATAAATACCACTTAGATGGGTATTGTACGTTAGGAGTGCACGATTAGACGAGAGGTGAGTATTTCATGTGAGAGCACGTCCTAACATGTATTTTGCATTCTTTGTTTTAATGTTATTAAATCACTTGCTGTTTTTAAAATACTCTCCACTTTCGGGCTCTGACCCGTTTGCTTTCAAATCTATTTTTGTAAAAACCTTTTAGGTGCCCAGCCACAAGGACACCATGCATAGGATTTCCATTCAGGTGATGAGCTGTAGATGTTTGTGGAAGTTACAGGGCGTTGCTAGTAGACGCTTATTTTGTCTTGACTCTATTCAGTTTTCATCATTTGTAGGGCATGTCGCCCATTTCTATTAGAGACATTTCATATTTTAGTTATTCAGATTGTTGGCATGTAATTAATTCAGGATATACTGTTTTATTTATTTCAGTGGTGGGATTGTTGTGAGGGGTTTTCCTCCGGACTTATTATTAATTGTTGGTTACTTTATTGAGACTTTATGGTGTATGGTTATGATATTCTTTCATAATTCTTTTATGGTATGTTAATCAGACTTAATTTAAAATTTGACATCTTACTTTTTAAATACTAGGTGGTTAGTAATGATTAAAATGTTTTCGACAGTGATGCTGTTAACTGGAGCAACTTGACATTTTGTATTAATTTAATAAAGGAGTAGCTACCCGGTATTTAATTAGTCGGGGTGTCACAAAAACTATCATGGATAAAATTATGATGACAATGATGAATTGCTCATAAGTTATTTATGTTCATTTGTAAGGACATATTCTTATACCCTTATTTTAGTTTTTCGGATTGATAAAAAAGAAAAAAATTAGGTTTAGGTATGCCTTTCTATCTCGAAGATTGTAGAGGTCATTATAAAAATGGTGAGATAAGCAGTGGCAAGATCTACCTAAAGAGTGCGATAGCTATCACTATAAAGACTTATATTTATGTACTAATGAAAAAAAAAATGAATTATCTATGCAAATTTATTGTCACATCCTAGAATTTTCGCCCGTATAACGGGTAACCACGTGTATATTAGGATAATACATAACATATAATAATTATTCTTGAGAACTGAACTTTATTTAGTACATGGTGCCTGAGCACTTTATTTGTTACATCCATACGTTTTTGCAGTGCAAAATAAAAAGAAAGAAAAGATTACGTATAAGCATTACATCAGTTAATAAGTGATAGTATATATTATCCTTGTGGTTTTGACTGCCCTGTTAATGACTTTTGGTACGTATGCAACTTATAAGGGCATTTGTGATGATGCTCAAAAGTTCATGGGGTTGGGGAAATTTCACCTTCCAGATGCTCGGGGTCCATTTGAAAGGAAAATGTAATATCCGTGAATTTTCAAAACCAAATATATCGATAACCAAGTCCCTAAAGTATTCATTTTAAACCTTATAATGACCTCAAATTCAAAAGTCTCCTAAGAAGAACGTAACTACCCTTGATGCACTAGAACTTTACTAAATTAACCTAGACACCCTAAAATTTTAATAAATGCAGACTGCCCCCTGAATATTTAAAAAAAATATAATTTGACTAATAATTAACCCATAAACCTCAACTCTATATCAAATTAATCCTCTAGACTTCAACTAACACAAAATTATAATTTCAGCCCTTAAAACTTTATAAAATTATAAAAATGGCCTTCAACTTTCTTTAAAGTATACTTTTAAGGCTATACATCATAATAATTTACCAAACAAGGACCAACCACCAAAGTTCGAGTATTTTCACGTAACCCCCTGGACACATATGCAACACATCAACACTAAAAGATAAGAATAACAAATGTTAGCATTATGCAAACATGTGAAGTTTTAAAACTCACTTTGAAATCCTTGAATTTTTGCCTGCCACAAACAACCAATCGAATTTCCTGATGAAGTTATAAATACCCCACATTTTCATTAGTTAAAACACACACCATAAGAATATTCAAAGCTTGGAAAGTTCACTCCAAACAGGTACACTGTAATTTTACGCATTATATTCAGTTCTCAGTTTCAAACGATTTCTGTGTGATTAGTATGAGCAATCATAATATTAAAGCCTTTGCGTGTAAAACAGTGTAGAATAGGAAAAACATGAAATTACACCATTAAAGCTTGAGCTTTAATGGTGAATTTCGATATAAATCTTTAAGCTCTGATTTGAAGTTATGAATACCTTTATTAGAACCTTAGGAACTCTAATGCAATGATCAAAACCCAAAAATTTGCACAACAAGCTTTAATTTGTCAAAAGTGTTTTTCGAACCAGAAAACGGAAAATCTTGAGTTCTCCCTGTATAACCCATATCAAACCTTAAAATTAGAACCAAACTACTCCTTAACATTACAGAAACCAAACTAGGTTATAAGAATCCCTGCCATATTCTTGAAAGCCACATATGTTAAGTCAAAATTTTGACAAAACACATAATTATAGAACTTACGAAATACTACATTTCAATCCATAAAATCTATATATATGGATTCCTTATGAAGTTTTAGGTTGAGTTTGTTTAAAAATAATGTCAAATAGTGTAGAAATGAAGGATATATTCTAGGTAAAAAATTTGAAACCATAAAGTCAACCATCGAGAGGTTGAAGATGAATTTTTTTACCAGAAACATTGACCACGTGAGTGAGGGCGCGTGCTAATAAAAATTTCTAATTTTTTTCCAAATTTTTATTTTACTTTTATAGTCAAAATTGTATAAGGTAAGGCGATGTTTGGATTAACCTATCCTAATTATTGAAAAATTAGTTTTTAACTTTTAAATATTTTTCCTAAATTACAATTTGACCCTTTTTCAACTTATAAATTTGAGCACCAAACTTTGCCTATAATTACTTCAAAATATTTTAAGACAAAAAGTCTCCTGCACCATAGCTCAAATATAATCTTAAGTCTAAGATTTTAAAGTCCCAAGTTATTTATAATTAAACCCCCGAAACTTTAAAAGATACTGTTTTTGTATAAACTGACCAAACTAGCCCCAACTCCAACAAATGCTTATATACCCAAACATTTTATACAAAGAATAAGGTACCATCTCCTTCCGATATCCTCTTTTGGTCCATAAACAGTTCGAAATATAGAGCAAGTAGGTTTATTTTACCTCTTTACTAGTAAATTTTGCATATTTGATAACTGTTGTTGATATCATTGAATGATAGCCAAACTTGATTCCTTATATGTGTAGAAATTACCCTACTTATATGTTTTTATATCAACTGATATTTAGTTATGATCATTGGGATCAAATTTAACCCTTGTCACCGAATAACTGATATCATAATAATTCATTGTAACGATTCAGTTTACCTCGCACTTTTGTGCATTATTTGCATTAGAAAAGAATTAGTATTAACTAGGGAGTAGACTACCGTGTTATCCCACATAATTTTTCTACTTGTCCTATGGTCTCTGACGTTGAGAGTCGATTTTATTGCTACATACATATGACACTCCGCTTAATTAAATTTCAATTGATTAGGCCTTTATCAAATTAAATCGGGATTTGCATATGGTTCATTCTTACCATCATTGTCGCAACATTATTAATTATTAACAACCTAATCTTTAATTAAGCCGATGTCAAATTTTATCTTATGACTTAATCCAAAACCAACAAGTGTAACAAGAATTCGAATAACCAACACAATATAAGAGAATTAAATCATGCCACAAATATCTAATAAAAGTGTTAGCCGAATAACGTCGACTATACAAGCAATCCAACAAAAGTCCAAAGTATGTAAAGTGTAGCTAATACATGCCAAATCGAAAGTATCAAGTACAAGCCAAGGGAAACATGCCTAATGCACAACTAGGACCATCCTTATCTAGAAGAGAATGAAATAGGCGTCTAATTCAAAAATCCTGCAGCACCCACATGTACCGCAGCTACGTACCCTGCATGAAGATCATGCCTGGAGCCTTGTGGAGGAGACATAAAACATTTTGAAAATATTTTATAGCAATGGTTAGACCCAAAACATTTAAAAATATTTAGCAAGTGAATTTAACTGCAGTAAATTAAAAAGCATGAATGCTCTTCATATTTAAGTTAGTGTCGCACACTCTCTTGAGGACACCTCACCCCTCGACTAATGTGCACGCCTAACATACCTATACATGACCAATCTTGCTATTTACCCTGTAACTAGTCTTGTCACACACACACACACACACACACACACACACACACACATATATATATATATATATATATATCCTACCTTTCCCACTACTTTATCCCGAGCGAGTTTAGTTTACGAGTCATAAGTTATTAATCACACTAACTCATTTTAAATCATTTCTCATTTGATACCATATAAGAATATCTTAAGTTATATAATTAATACAATTCTCATCATGTATTTACCCGTATATAAATGTACCATATATATGTAATATCAGACTACAACACTTACACATACATGTCTTAGATATATAACCATCCTCCCGAGTAGGCACCCATCGGGTGTTCTCTAAATGCTATCATACTCAGGTATACTCATCGACCCGGAATACTGAAACGGTTAGCTCCCCGCATCAGAAAATATAAGATATGCTATGGAGGCTGTCATAGTTTCCCACGATAATGAGATCGAATCCGACACCATGCGTCTCACCCCCTAAACTCGAATGCTGTGATCTGGGGAGTATACTCGCCCTGCATTCTCTAGCCAAGGAATTCACCCACATCGCCCAACCTGTCATGATAGCACTAGAATATATATGCTACCCAATAAATAATATACACGAGAATATTTATAAATCATATATAAACTACACATCACCGTATATATATATATATATATATATATATATATATATATATATATATATATTGATGATGCTGGAAATAGCACCATCCTTCAAGGTGTTTGTAAGCTCAAATCAGTGATAACAATGGCAGCTCAAGTGTATGCTAAATATAAGAGATTGAGGTGAGGAGAAGAGTATGAACACTTGAATGTAAGTGGTTCAGCCAATGTGGCCTACGTCCATTGTGAATGTGTGTGAGTAATATCACTGAATGAAGGCACTAATGGCCATGGATACAATCTCTCAAGCTTTCTCTCTCTACTGTGTAAAATGACAGAGTTTCATCTAGGGTTGTGATTTTGGATCCCTTTACAAGGTAGAGGATGACCTATATATATAGTGCTTGGGGGTGTAATTTAACCCCCAAGCATACAATGAGCATGTGCATGAGCATCGAGCCAATATGAGAGTGACAGCTGGCTGATCCCAACTAAGCAATGATGACCTCAATATTCCCTCACGTGGAGGGAATAATTCGGTTACAACAGATTTGTCCACGTGTTCCAAGTTTTACAGAACATGTAAAAGCTCGGCTATCCTCGGGTGATACCAACCTCGGCCTGAAAGAGTATGAGGTTGGTGAGGTCGAGTAACTGCTCGATCAGAGGTTATCAGCGATGATCTTGGCTCAGTTGATGAGCCGAGGTAAGGCAGGTGGAGTTGTAATGTCGTCCTGGGCTGAGGTAATGGTGGAGTAGCAGGAACGTCAGCTGATTCCCAGCCGAGGCTGATTATGATGATTGTGTAGTCTCTGCTTCCTCAACTTACACTCAACCGAGGTTGATGTGTGGTGTAAGCACGATGTTGGCATGATGGATTACTATCTGCATGGACCATGAGGACCTCAGATATTGCTTGGCTGTGAGGCAACTAGTAATATCGGCCATGGACGACCTTGCTTAGGATGACACCACTGGTCGCCAACCTAGGGCCCTTCTAACCTCGGCCATCTCCCAGGCCGAGGTTGGTGTCTCTGAGCTGTTGGGTACATATAGGGCATATCAATAACCCCTAGATTTTAGTTACCTGTGTGATTAGGTGCCTAAGGGGTATGTTTATCCGAGGTTAGATTTCTTTAGGTGTTAATACTTTCTTGACAAGTGTCAGCTACTGAAGTGGATAGCGTGCCTGACAAGTGTGATGATGTTGGTTGTCTTTTGGGCTCCCAAGGAAATGATGGGCCTTGGGACGCGTGCACTCACACTTAAGGGTTTAAAGCCCATTTTTCTTCTCTTTCTTCCTCATTCCTCTCCTGATTTGGTTATCTCTGTAACTCTCTCTCTCTATAAGAGCTTGGCTGCTACGTTTTTGGGGATCTCTGTGTTTCTTCAAATCTCCTTCATTTCACAAGTCTTCAGGTATCGTCTCCACCTTACTCTGCCATTTTTACTCCCTTTTATCCTTGTCTCTTCAATTTCCAACGAGAGTTATGAATTTTCCGGTGACTGTTTGATTTTTTTGGGGAGTTTCTTGAGTTTTCCGGTAACTGTTCTTGTATGTTCTTCATTGTTCTTATTTTAAAACCCCAGTTTGATCCTTAGCCAAATTGCCAATCCTATTTACTTAGGATTTAGAGTCCCAAGTGTAGGGTCTGACTCATATGCTTAGGCCCCTTTATCAACTCTTAGAGGAATTCCCATCTCTTAGGAAGAAAACCTTGGATAAAATTAGGCAAATAGAACGAGCCCAAGAGGAAGATCGTCGGGCAGAGGCATTCCCTCTTACGCCTATATTTCCACCACCTCTGAGAGTGGTATATACTGAGCCATTTGTGCCTACAAAGGTCCCAGTGGAACCCATTCCTATGTCTGAGTCGTAGTCATCAACCTCAGACCCTATGTCTGTTTATTCTTTTGAAGAAGCCATGGATTACTCCGTCTGAATGGACCAAGCCCCTGACCAAGCTGAGGTTTCCAGCCATGCCTCGTCTCAAAAGAGTTCTATCACTTCGTACTCTTCCTTTGATGTTGAAATTACAGGGCCTAGCATGGTTGTTCCCCCAATCCTTGACATTATTCCCCTATCGGTCGCCATAGGACCTGAGTTTGCTCAGTGGTTCCCTGGTGGTGTTCCCTCCTCTACTCCAGCCGACGTTGACTGGGATGAGGATGACGGTAGTGAAAGTGATGTTGACACTTCGGAGGCAGTCGGGATAGAGAGTACTATCAACGAAATCAACATTCTAGCCTTTAGACATATGTACTCTATAAGTCCCTCCATAAAACTTAGGAGACCTCTAAGGGACGAGAGGGCCTTCGGCGACCGGGACTGTGAGATCTGCTTATATGAGCAGATGTTTAAATTAGGATTTTGTCTTCCCATTCATCTAATAATCAAGGCTATATTGTCCTACATTAACTTGGCTCCTTCTCAGTTATCACCCAATGCCTGGAGGGTGATAATTGGAGCTATAGTCTTATGGAGGGCAGTTCATCATTCAGACCTCCCCGTCCAGGTCTTCACAGGGTGCTACATCCCTTCCTCTATCAGGAATCATCCGAGCTACTACCATTTTTTTTAGCTCGGAAGTCCAATAAGAAGATGTTGCAGGTTACCCAAACATCGAACCATAATTATAAACCGTGATACTTCTTTGCGTCAGGGCCATGGGAGTTTGGTCCCTGTGCCCCCTCTTCATCCCTAGAGCTGAGGATAACCCTGAGATGGGTAAAGGTGACAATGGCTGCTAGGGCCGACCCCGGGCTAAGCCAAAATAATCTTTAGAAGGTCAAAGACCTTCAGGATCAGGGGGAGCATGGTCTTCTAGTCAAGTACAAGGATTTGATGACCCCCTACTATCTCTCTGAAATTGGCCTTGGGGGGAGTCCTCTGATCGAGCTCCGTAAGTTATTTATTATTTCTACAAGTTATACCTCTGAATTTGTGATGTTCTCTGATTTTCTAACTCAGACCTTTCTGTTTACAGAGCGCCCGAAAGGGATTTTCGATGACCTTTGGGAGATGGCAGCCCCTAGTCTCACAAAACTTATAAAGAAAGCAAGTCTAAATGCGCCTCCTCCCCCTCCAACTACTTCGAGGGCTGAGGCCTCCAAGAAGAGGAAAACTGTCGACCCTGCCTCTGAGAATCAGAGGTAGAAGAAGAAAGCTTCACAAGGGGATCGTGCCATTCCCATTTCTTCTAAGGATGCGCTAGTTGCTCATCTGGAGCAACTGAAGATCGACGACAGTCTTATCGGCCAAAGTCTGAAGGCCATGGATGCTATCGGCTTGGCCATGATCGAATCTGACAAATGCTTCTGTCGTTCGTTGGACAGGCCTCTGCTAGCCGAGTTCGCCCTTCATCGATCTATTAAAATAAGACTTTGTTTTTATTCGAATAATGTAACCTCATCTTTAAATTATACCAAATCTTGAACTGACATCTCTGCACATGTTCTACGGGGTCTCCTCACCATGCATCATTTTGTTGACTTGACACTGAGGAAACTTCCTCTGATTGAGAAAGGAAAAGAGGACGAAAAGACCAAGGCCACTCAAAATGCTAAAGTGGGTAAAGGCCACTGGCAAATGGTCTACCATGAAGGAAAAGGAATCAGGGAGCCTGGCAGCCTCTGACTTCATCGATTTGGGTTACGCCGATCCTCGGTTTGCTCAGGCCTTGCAAGAGGTAGAGGAGGAGGGGGTTCCGCACCTACCGAGACTGCCCCCAAGATGACACCAGGACTGAAGATGTTGGCGCTCAGGATGACGGGGTAGAAGTGACCACCCTCGGCCAGGGAGATGGGGGCATGGAAACTAACCCTGAGGCTGCAGACACTTGACCATCTTGTGAAGCTCTTTGTAATTTTTTAATTTCCAATTCAAACTGTAACCTTTGATCAAAATTCTGTTACCTTGTGGCTTATAATTCTTAACTTTATTTTATATCAACCTCATAACGAGGCTTTATTTATTTATTTGTTGAATGTTCTTTGAATGAATTTTCTATTATGCAATGTGTTTGTGCTAAGGCCTGAAGCCTCCATATAATGTTTTCATAAGCGCCATAAATAAATTATTCACCAAATTAATGATGTTAAGGTCTGAGGTCATCAACTAACATGTTACCCTCATAAAATATTCACCAAATTAATGATGTTAAGGTCTGAGGTCATCAACTAAGATGTTACCCTCATAAAATATTCACCAAATTAATGATGTTCAAGGTCGAACGTCATCAACTAAGATGTTACCCACATACAATATTCACCAAATTAATGATGTTCAAGGTCTGAGGTCATCAAAGTGTGATGTTGACCTCAGAAAATATTCACCAAATTAATGATGTTTAAGGTCTGAGGTCATCCTCAGAAAATATTCACCAAATTAATGGTGTTTAAGGTCTGAGGTCACCAACTAAGATGATACCCTTAAAAAATATTCACCAAATTAATGATGTTGAAGGTCTTAGATTATCAACTAAGATGTTACCCTCATACAATATTCACCAAATTAATGATGTTCAAGGTCTGAGGTCATCAAATAAGATGTTACCCTCATACAATATTCACCAAATTAATGATGTTCAAGGTTTGAGGTCATCAACTAAGATGTTACCCTCATATAATATTCACAAAATTAATGATGTTAAGGTCTGAGGTCATCAACTAAGATGTTACCCTCGTAAAATATTCACCAAATTAATGATGTTAAAGGTCCGAGGTCATCAACTAAGATGTTACCCTCATACAATATTCACCAAATTAATGATGTTCAAGGTTTGAGTTCATCAACTAAGATGTTACCCTCATACAATATTCACCAAATTAATGATGTTAAGGTCTGAGGTCATCAACTAAGATGTTACCCTCGTAAAATATTCACCAAATTAATGATGTTAAAGGTCCGAGGTCATCAACTAAGATGTTACCCTCATACAATATTCACCAAATTAATGATGTTCAAGGTTTGAGTTCATCAACTAAGATGTTACCCTCATACAATATTCACCAAATTAATGATGTTAAGGTCTGAGGTCATCAACTAAGATGTTACCCTCATAAAATATTCACCAAATTAATGATGTTCAAGGTCTGAGGTCATCAAAGTATGATGTTCACCTCAGACCTTATCACCAAATATGATGTTTAAGGCCTGAGGCCATCAACTAAGATGTTATCCTCATAAATTCTGCCATTAGAGCGTAATGAACCAAGAGTTGACACGAAAACTGATCTTCTCATTAATAATCTCTTCATAAGATAATACATTTTCATAGGAAACCTTGCAACATCATATGTAATACTTTTTTAGATGATCAGCATTCCAAGGATTAGAGAAAGATTCCCCTCCAAGTTTTTCTAGCCTATAGGTCCCAGGTACGACCTCCTCGGTTACTTTGTAAGGGTCATGCCAATTTGGGTGGATCTTATTTGCCTTCGGTAACGTCTTCTTCAACACGAGGTATCTTATGGCTATGGGTCTTGATTTTACCCTTTGATTGTAGAACTTTATTGTTCTCTATTGATAAGATGCATGTCTGATCTCTGCGTCTTCCCTTCTCTCTTTAATTAAATCTAGGTCAAGTCTTCTCTCCTCCCCATTCCTTTCAGGGTCGTAGGTCTGAACCTTATGAGTAGGGAGTACTATTTCGGTTAGTATGACAGCCTCTGATCCATGTGCTAACATAAATGGGGTCTCACCCGTTGGTGTCTTAGCCGTTGTTCTATAGGCCCATAACACAACATAAACCTCTTAAGTCCATCTTCCCTTAGCTTCTTCTAACCTCTTCTTAATCCCGTCGAGGATAGTTCTGTTGGTGACTTCGGTCTGACCGTTTGCTTGAGGTCGTCCAGGAGAAGAGAAAAATTGCTTTATCCCAACTCTTTTATAGTATTTTTCTAAGGAAGAATTCTTGAACTGGGTGCCATTGTCCAAGATAAGGGTGTTTGGGAGACCATATCTGCATATGATGTTCTTCCAGATAAACTGGAAGGTCTTCTGCTCTATAATCATGATCATCGGCTCGGCCTCTGCCCATTTGGAGAAGTAGTCAATGGCAACTATCAAAAACTTATAGTTGCCCGTCGCTCTTGGTAAGGGACCCACCAAGTCAATTCCCCATACTACGAACGGCCAAGGAGAACTTATTGACGTCATAGGCTGATGAGGTTGATGAGGGATAGTGGAGAACCTTTGGCATTTATCGCACCTCTTCACATAGGTTGCAGCATCCTTAGCCAAGGTCGGCCACCAGTAGCCCTACGTGATAATCCTTTTGGTTAAAGGTCTTCCTCCTATGTGACTGGAGCAAGACCCTCATGCACCTCCTTTAAGACGCGGGGAACTTCCGTGGGATGGAAACATCTGAGGAGAGGTAACAGAAATCCTTTCTTATATAGGACGTCTCCTACTATTAAGAACTTTACGACTTTGTACCTTAGTTTCTTCCTCTCTTGCTTTGATTTCAGCAGCTCTCCCTCTCTGATATATCTGATAAGGGGATCCATCCATGAGTCCCCTAAGTTCAAATTAAGGCAATGGTTACTAACCTCTTCTTCAATGGTCGCCTTGGGCAGGATCTCGATTAGAACTGTCCTTCTGATGTCTATCATGGTTGCTGAAGCCAACCTTGCTAGTGCGTCTGCGTGACTGTTGTTTTGATGAGGTATTCTCTTCATCTTTACCTCTTCGAAACTCTCTAATATCACTTTTACCCTCTTTAGGTATTTGGCCATCCTTTCATCCTTGGACTCATAAATTCCCAATACTTGGTTAACAACTAACCTTGAGTCACTGTGAAGCAGGATTCGTCTTATCCTAAGGGTCTTTGCCAAGGAGAGGCATGCTATCATGGCCTCACATTATGACTCATTGTTTGATTCCTTGAAGTTGAACCTTAGGGCATATTTAACATTGGTACCATCCGGGGCTGAGAGTATCAGCCCCACTCCGCTTCCACTTTCGTAAGAAGACCCATCAACAAAGAGGTTCCAGATGTCTTTATCTAATGAGAAGTCCCCTTCTAACATGATTCCTTGCTTGAAAAGGTACCGATCTTCCTCATTCTTGGCTATTCCGTTTTGGCTCTCTTGGATACAACCTCTTCCGAGTCTCGAAAGACGCTACCCTTTTATCCCTCTGCAGTCTCTAGGTTATTCTCGACCTCGGTCTCTTCCCATGTGAACTCAATAATAAAATCTGCAAGATCTTATCCTTTAATGGCCACCCTGGGTTGATAAGTAAGGTCATACTCCCCCAACTCAATGGCCCATTCCATCAATCTACCCGACTTCTCGAGTTTGTGGATGACCTGTCCTAGTGGGGAGTCAATAAGGATGACCATAGAATGGGCTTGAAAGTACGGCTTCATCTTCCTAGAAGCATGTATCAAGGCGTAGGCTAACTTTTCCATCCGAGGATAATTCTGTTCAGACCCTTAAAGGGCCTTACTGTTGAAGTATACAGGCCTTTGAACCCCAACGTCTTCCCGTACTATGGCTGCACTTATAGTTGATTCAGAGACTGCTAGATAAACATACAACTTCTCTCCCACGATGGGCCGAGATAAGAGCAAAGGAGATCCGAGGTAGGACTTTAGTTGATTAAAAGCCTAATCACACTCTTTGTCACACTCGAAGGCCTTTCTAAGCACCTTGAAGAACGGAAGACACTTGTCCGTCGCTCTGGAAACAAATCTATTAAGTGTAGCTACTCTTCTCGTGAGCCTCTGAACGTCCTTGATACTCCTTGGAATCTTCATGTCAAGAAAAAGCCTTGATTTTCTCAGGGTTCGCCTCTATTCCTCTCTGATTGACAATGAATCCAAGGAATTTCCCAGCTCCTACCCCGAAGACACACTTCGCAGGGTTGAGTTTCATTATGTATAAGTCCATGGTATCGAAGGTCTTTTCTAGGTCTGCCACGTGAGTGCATGCCTTTAAGCTCTTCGTCAACATATCGTCTACGTACACCTTCATAGTCTTACCTATTTGATTTTTAAACATCTTATTCATAAGACGTTGGTACGTCGCTCCCGTATTTTTCAAGCCGAAGGGCATAACCTTGTAGCAATATGTCCCTTTGTCCGTGATAAAGGTTATCTTCTCTGAGTTTTCGGTATCCATAAAGATCTGGTTGTAGCCTGAATATTCATCCATGAAGCTCATCTACCATCTGGTCGATCCGAGGTAAGGGATAGCTATCTTTTGGGCAAGACTTGTTCAGGTCGGTGAAGTCTACGCACATCCTCCATTTCCCATTGGTTTTGGGAACTATGACTGCGTTTGATAACCACTCCGGATATATGACTTCCTTTATAAACTCGGCCTCTTCCAACTTTCGGACTTCTTCCCGAATGACGTCGTATTTCTCCCTGGAGTAAACTCTTCATCTCTATTTGATTATCTTAGCATCCTAGTCACGTTTAGTTTATGGCACATAACCTCAGGGTCGATGCCAGGTATGTCTGCGTGGCTACAAGCGAAGACACTTTGCCTCTTCTTCAAGAAATTTATCAGCTCTTCCTTGATCTCCGCTTTTAAGGCTTTACTGACCTGGATGATTTTTTTTGGTTCGTCCTCATTAAGGACGATGGATTCTACCTCTTTCACAGCCTCGCCTTTCTTCAACTTCATTTCATCTCTCGGGTCAAGTGTATCAATGTTATATGTGGTAGTTGCTCTCTTATGGGCCTCTATCTCTTCGACTGAGTTGAAGTAGAATTCCTATGCTATGGTCTGGTCACCCTGCACTTCCCCTACCCCATAGGGGGTCAAGAATTTTAGCATCTGGTGGATCGTCGACGGCACGACCTCAAACTCCTTAAGGGCCACTCTTCCTATAATGAGGTTATAGGCCGAGAAGACATTTTCGTCCATAATAAAAAAATTGATCTTTCGGGTTAACCTCTTAGGCCACTCATCGCCCATTCGCACGCCCATCTCATAAATGCCCAATGGGTGGACCTTTTCACCGCTGAATCCCATTAACGGATGATGATAAGGTACCAGCCTAGCTGTGCTAAGGCTAAGGCTTTTGAAGCAGGGCCAGAACATCACATCTGTTTAACTTCCTCCATCTATGAGGATTCTCTGTACCTCGCACCATGCACCCTTGTTGTGATTACTAAAGGGTCATCATGCAAAGCTAGGATGCCTTTGAAGTCAATTCGGGAGAACCCAACTATAAGATTGTCCATATCCACATTCTTTCTCTTTTTCTTGGTTTCGAAAGACGTTAGATTTACCACTTCTGGCTTGGCCACTGACTTGGCTTCTACCACATGAGCTTTTTGATCAGCCACTTCAGAACCTCCCCCTACAAGTCCTCCGCATATGGTGTTAACACCAAAGGAGATCATACCGACCTTATTCATCGGGGGTTGTCATCTTATGGTCGGAGGTCCGGATCGTCCTCATCATCACCCTCTGAGTCATCGTCTCTTCTTGCTGGAGTATCGTCGTGACATCTATCATTTCTCTTCTTTCTAGGGTCATTTCTTCCCCTTTTAGGAGCCTTTCCATCAACATACTTCCTCAACTTTCCTGATTTCAACATCTTCTCGATCTCATCTTTCATGGTGAAGCACTTATCTATAATATGGTCATGCTCTTGGTGGAACTAGCACCACAAGTTCTTGTTCCTCTTATGTGGAGGAGCCTTCAGCTTTTCCAGCCATCTCAGAGATCGGTCATTCTTAATCTCATTGAGGATGTGTTTGCAGCTCACTATTAGAGGGGTATAGCGTGCGAACTTATCATCGATTGATCTCTTCTTTCCATCCTTATTTCTTTAGAGCTTCCCGCTGCTACCGCCATTCTCATCCTCGTATTTTGTAGCCATAGCCTCTTCAGCATTCATGACCCTGCCCGCAGTTTCCAATAGTTATGCCATGGACTTGGGAGGGTCTTCCACAAGTTTCCATAACAACTTCCCTTTCTAAAGGCATCCTATGAGGGAGGTCATGGCTATATTTTCTTCGTAGTCTTTAACCTCGAGTTTTTCTTTGTTGAATCTAGTAATGTAGTCCCTTAGGTTCTCGTTCTTGCCTTGCTTGATATACAACAGATGAGTGGTCTTCTTTTGAGGTCTTACCCCAAAACAGAAGTTGTGAATGAACCATTCAGCCAAACTCTTAAAGTTCTCTATTGAATTCTTCGGGAGAGAGGTGAACCAGATGTGTGCCACCCCCATCAAAGTCCCAGAGAAGGCCCGACATTTCATCTCATCTGGTATTGAGTAAATGTCCATCGCAGACTGGTACATCTCAATATGATCTACAGGGTTGGTGCTACCGTCATACTTGGGAGACACCGTAGGAGGCTTGAACTTGGCAAGGGTAGGGAAGCTCACTATCTTAGCCACGAACGGAGAGCCTTTTGAGAAACCTTTTTGCAGTGGGTCCCGACTTTTTATGAGGTCTCCAATCTTGTCCTCGAGACGTTGGATAGAGTCATTCCATTGTCTTAAAACATCGGCCTGGTCAAGGTTGTCCCCAGCCACCTCCAAGGGGTGGACTGAGGGTTCCCCAACCGCAGCACAACATCGGTTGTTGACCTCTTATCGGTCCCTACCTCATCCTATTTTACGTCGGCCTTGATGAGGTCCACGTTACCCCTCTTCCCTCTGTGAGTCGGCTACACTTCTCAACCTAGATAACCTCCATTTCAGGTCGTTTACTAGGTCGAGCCTCTCAAAGCCCGACCCTCTGCTTAATCTATCAAAAGCTGACCCTCTTTGTTGGGCTTTTTCACCTTTTCTGCCTTCACAATCTTGGCTCTGCTGGATATGACGTATTATGTTATTTGAAACCTCATAAAGCTCCCAACAATCTTCTGGAGCATCTTCTGCCTCCAAATCATCATACATATCCTCAGGGCAAGGGTGCCCTTGCCTCCCCAGACACAAATGTCTAGGGTCAGCAACGTCCCTCCTCCGCTGAGGTGCATGTTGGTCTTTCTTCGGTGCCTGGGGTGGTCCCCTGGCATCAGGATAAGGCTGAACAGCTTCCGAAGTAATCATCTCCGGTAAGACCCCAGGTGGTCTCATCATGTTTTGACTGAGTTGTGCAAATTTCTCCTTCATTGCTTGTTGCGTTGGAGCCAAAGACTTCAAGGCTGCTTCCACTTCTGCCATTTCGGATTGAGGCGGTGCCTGGCTGGAACTAGGCCCTCCAGCACCAAGCGGCGGAAGAGGTGGTGGTAATTCCAGTGTCATGTGCTAACACTAAAGAGCTTGTAGAGTAAATGAGCTTTGTACATTAATGTACCTCTTTCAATGGTGAAACAACTCCACACAAGGGGTGAGGTCTGGTTCACCACCAGAGTCTCCGGTGAGGTTATACAGAAAAAATAGGAAGAGACAGCTTCTCGTTCCCACAGACGGCCCCCAAATGATGATGCTGGAAATATCACCACCCTTCAAGGTGTTTGTAAGCTCAAATCAGTGATAACAATGGCAGCTCAAGTGTATGCTAAATATAAGAGATTGAGGTGAGGAGAAGAGAAGAGGATGAACGCTTGAATGTAAGTGGTTCAGCCAATCTGGCCTACGTCCACTGTGAATGTGTGTGAGTAATATCACTGAATGAAGGCACTAATGGCCATGAATACAATCCCTCAATCTTTCTCTCTCTACTGTGTAAAATGACAAAGTTTCAGCTAGGTTTGTGATTTTGGATCCCTTTACAAGGTAGAGGATTACCTCTATATATAGTGCTTGGGGGGTGCAATGTACCCCCAAGCATACAATGAGCATATACATGAGCATCGAGCCAATATGATAGTGACACCTGGTTGATCCCAACTAAGCAATGATGTCCTCAACATTCCCTTACGTGGAGGGAATTATTCGGTTACAACATATTTGTCCACGTGTTCCAAGTTATAGAAGAACGTGTAGAAGCTCGGATGTCCTTGGGTGATACCAACCTCGGCCTGGAAGAGTATGAGGTTGGTGAGGTCGGGAAACTGCTCGATCAGAGGTTATCAGCGATGATCTTGGCTCAGTGGATGAGCCAAGGTAAGGAAGGTGGAGTTGTAATGTCGGCCTGGGCCGAGGTAATGGTGGAGTAGTAGGAACGTCGGTTGATTCCCAACCGAGGCTGATTATGATGATTGTGTTGTCTCTGCTTCCTCGGCTTACACTCAGCCGAGGTTGATGTATAGTGTAGGCACGATGTCGGCCTGATGGATTACTATCTGTATGGACCATGAGGACATCAGCTATTGCTTGGCTGTGAGGCAAATAGTAACGTCGTCCATGGCCAACCTTGCTTAGGGCGACACCGCTGGTCACCAACCTAGGGCCCTTCTAACCTCGGCCATCTCCCAGGCCGAGGTTGGTGTCTCTGAGCTGTTGGGTACATATAGGTCATATCATATATATATGAAACGCAAGCTACCTGTGTACTATATCCGTAAGCCTAACACCTTCAAGTCTATAATCCGATTCAATTTAATTAATCATCCGTTAATTAATTTCATTATCTTGGCTTCACTCAACCAAATACACCCGAACTAATTCACTTGGCTCGAAATTTAAAATCCCCAAATTATCATTCAATTTCTTTCAATTAAGTTTACCCACTTAATTTACAAGGTTCCCAATTACTCAACATAAACCTTAAATCTCTATATTGATTAATCCTCTACTAATTCATGGGTAAAGTTCAACAAATTCAAACCCTAAATTATAACCCCAAAATTCAGATTCATCCGAAATAGGAACAATTCATCACAAATTTTTAATCATGTCTGAATAAGGGCTGAATAAGGGAGGAGAGAAATCTGTCAGAATCAATCAGGTCATTTAATCAACCAACCATAACATTCGAACGACACTGGATGTCATTTGAATGAGACACCAGGTCGTTCAAACTACCGTGGTGTTCTCTCTCCTCTTTCGTTGCCCAGAAAAACCAGTCCGCCATTAAAGCTTTAAAACCTTCGATTATGTATAGATTATACCCCCAAAACCTTCCAAGATTGATCCTAAATCCACCCATTTGATTTTCTCAATCTAACTACATCACCTACACAAATTAGGGGACCAAAATCAACATATTCTTATCATCTCTACAAATTTTTAAATCACAATCACGAAATCCCCAAATTCAAATATAGAACTAACCCTAACATATTATTCAATCTACACCTTCTATAATATGAATAGGAAAAATCAATTAATCAAATGCAAGTTAAACCACTTACCTTTGGGTCTGTAGAATCAAATCCTTTGATGAAGATGATGGGTTTGATTCAAGGGTCTCCTCTCTTGTTCTTTGATTAATCTCCCAAAATCTCCTCTAGCTTCTCTCTTCTTTGGATCTCCTCAATTTAGTCTTCTAAAAATGAATTAAAGTTCCCTCACCCTTTCACAATTAGGATTATTAACTCAAATCCCGTTTTGGGCCTTATGGGCCATCTAAAAAGGGCCCAAACACTTATTTGGGAGCTCAAATGTGTCTAGAAAAGTCCCAAAATCCATATTATACCTATGGCCACTCATTTCGAACTATTTTGACCCTACCGACTCAACTGTGCAGTCTGAATTGCCATCCGAATTAATTTATAACATTCTCCAAATTTGACCTCAAAATGCGATACAAAATAGTCAAAATAATTGATCCTTAATTCGCCAAATTAATAAATTCCTCAAATTAGAAATTATTCTAAATCACGAATTTAATTATTCCTAATAAAATAAATTCTTTCTCACCCAAAATATTATATAATTAAAGGTCCTTGAATTTACGGGATGTTACATACTTCCCCCCTTACATGGAATTTCATCCTCGAAATTTGGATAAGCCTAGTACTCCTAGTCTCAACTAGCTCTGTAATCACTCACCCTTAGCATTGCTACATACAGTTCTTAAGCGGATGTAACTAACTAGAGCGCCCATAAACACTGTCCTCGTATTTAATCGTACGAAGTAAAACCCGTCTTTTACCAACCCTTAAATCGTAATATAACTTCAATCCCACAGTTATGACATTCCAAATACCCTACTCTTGGCATAAAAGTGTACATATCCACTCGTATGTTAAAAGGACAACATACACTATTGCACCCTCACTGTTACTAATTTCCTTGCACGAAATAAATCCCGAGCTATATCTCTCTGCTCGATAATAAGTCCAACCACCCTAAATCACATCAGAAATGTTCGTACTCTTTTGGATTTCAATTAACAATATTAATACATTAATATGCAACATGTTTTAATATACATAACCGTATGCCTACGCGAGACCCTATCTCAGGTGAAACCTAGCACTGTTAATTCATACCCTGGTACCGCGAACACCCAGACTTACAATGACTATCCATTATTGCCCTAAAATATAGCCACACAGTTGAAACTTGGAAAACATTCATGCTACTCCCGTAATTCTTGAAAGTAGAAATATATGTTATAATGCAACCTTCCTATTAGTGTACCTTACACTCTTTTGTGGTTCACACCATATAACCCGCTATCCCTAGGTACTTACATATATACTTTATGTCTATTTCAGCCAACACATCCACTAATATCTGTCTCACTCGTATATACTAGTGGTAACAAACCATAAGTTGTGATGCACTCAAATTCACTTCCCAAACACGCCCCCACATTTCAACATTTCATAGTTCGAGGAACATCTATTTCCATTCTTCTGGAATATACCCAACATCATCTCCCTTGCGTCTTCTCCCTGAATATGCTAAGTATCTACACAGTAGAGACTCTCCTCCCAGGGTGCCCATACACCCTATATCTCGTGCATATTTGCACAAGTTTCCGATCATCACATACTTAACCATATTTATCTCCCGTTCAGCTCCCGCATTCTCGACGTGGTTATAACCTCTAGATATTTTTGATGACCTACCAATTACTATACAATTCTTCCCGATATTGTCCCACCTATCAACTCGTGGTGCAAATCCTCACAGTGTTTCTTTCACAACGCTTTCCACCTATACAATCAGAACACTCAAACTTTGTCCTTATACTCACCTGACAAATCATGGGCTCGTGCGCCTCTAAAGTATCCATATACTACTGCGCTAGCACTATTACTAAGCCATTTGTGCTAAATATCAATAACAAACTAAATCTCTCCGCTCCACGAAAGCCCATCATACCATGTATCAAATCAGTAAAAGTCCTTACACAACGAAATTCAATATAACTAGACAATTGTACTCTCTGAAGTCTACTTCACAAAATATCGGCGCGAGCTTGATCCTCTTTTCAGGTGGAACATCATACAAACGTACCTCGTTTCCTGGAACAATGAACACGATAGCCCTACTATAATCGCTCACCATTGCGAACTTGTTCGTACCCAGGATAAAACCACACCTCAAACATCACTTCTCAAACGAGCTAATCCTCAGAAAATATCTCGTCCCAATGTTCCCACCCATTCCTTTCCTGTGGAATCGAAGAGTACCCTGATACTCCATCATAAAATACACACTAGTGATACTAATGATACCTCTACTAAACCTGTTTCTCACAAGGATCTAGTACTAATATACTATGGTAGGATTTCCTATTCACGCTTGTATTATCTACCCATGGGTCTATTATAAACTTCCAAACCCTTTTTGGAAAATATCTAGAATTTCTCTTGCCTCTCCATTTACCTCTAGTGAGAGTATTTATACTAATCCACACCCCAAATTCTTCATTATCTATGGTATCTCCCCATGAATGTGTTGACTAGCTCCCATCACCCCATACTACTTCTAAGAGAAAACTTCTTTGCCCTAAATTTAGACTTAAGTGTCACTACACTACCCCACATGTGATCCTAATTGTATGTTCTCCATCAATTGGTAAATCAACCTTCCTCACCTCCCTTAAATTCTAGCGGATCGTTATTCTGAGACAAAGTCTTCTTCGACCCTTGCACCATTATCCTATAATCAACTAACCAATCTCTACTCAAGCTAACATTGTAACCCTCCAAATCTAATACCAAGAGGTCTACCATAAAACTCAATCCTCCAATCACAATGTCTGCCCCTACAAATCGAGTGATTGAGTGACTCACCCAATATCAGTGACTACACACCCATGAGTAGACTATCGGTCGTATCTAGTAATCCAACAACTTTAGTAAAACAGATCCTAGCAAATGAATGTGATGCACCAGTATCAAAAAGGATTCTACCATCATGTCCATGGATAGGGGAATGTACACTCTACTGCTGGTGGCTCCTGTTGTGCCGAGGGAATCGAAACATCTCGAACGTTGTACACACATCCGTACTGCAACTGTCCCAACTGCTACAGAATCTGGGGAGCTAACGCTGCTGGAGGCCTCTGAACCTGCTGTCCCAGTGGGGCACCCTGCTACTAGCCCCCACCTCTTTGTGGATAGTCTCCCTTTAAGTGGTCTAGATGGCCACAAATGTAACAGCACCTCGGCCCGTCTCTCTGATACTGGCCCTACTGACCTTGATGCGACTTCCCCTAGTGGTAACCCTGCTGGACCTGATGAGGCTATCCCGGGTGTTAGACCTTATGGCCACCCTCATTGTTCCCCTGACCCTAGCAGTCCTGAGGAACCTGGTGCTGATTCAGGCCCTGTTGTCCCTTCATGAACCCCTATCCTCCAAATCAGAATATCTTAGCAGGATTCCCCTGGCGGGTATCCTGCCCCTGCTGTGCTTTGCTAGTATCTCCCCCATTAGCCTTGCCCTGCTGGCTCGACTCACCACTCCTCTTGCTTCCCTTAAGATGGAAGCAATGATCCTAACAATGAAGAAAAGCAACATTGACCACATCAATGTAAGTCACCAAAGCAGTATTCCCAATCAGATGTTGCCTGATCCTCCAGGATAACCCATCTACAAACTTATCTTTCTTTATCTCTTTGCTAATCACCTTGTCTAGCACGAGATTTGCCAAATGAGTGAATTCCTCCTCGTACTCGGCTATAGATTGGTCACCCCGAACCACCTCCCCAAACCTCCTCCTCACCTCATTCTCAAAGTATTTGCAGTTGAACCATGCCCAAAACTCTATAACAGTCATCGAATCTCTCTCTGCAATAGTGTTTATGGACTCTAACCACTGCAAGGCGGCCCCAGTCAGCCTAAATATCGCTAGCATCGTCCTCTGAACCTCGCTACAATCAACCATATATAAGTATCTATTCATATCCCTCCTCCACTGGTATGCCAAAATCACATCTGTACCACCTTGAAACTCCGAGGAATGGCCCTTCTAAAAGACCTCCTAAACACGCTGCCAATCAGACGACCCCGGGTGGTCCTGCAATCCTGGAGCCATAGGTTGCTATGGCTGAGGCTGAGGGAAGTGGGCTGCCATCCCTTCTATGGTGGCATCGACCACTTGGGCCACAATACCTGCTACATGCTCCATAGATACAAACCCCTATGGAGCTTAGGGATGTTGAACATCGGGCTCCAGAGGAGTCTCTCCCTCTTTGCCTCTGGTGACTGCCCTTGGAAGTCTACCTCTCCCTCTCTAGGGCAGCATCTGAAATGTAGAACGAGTTGTATTAGTTCATGATTAATATAATTCTTAAAATAGTAGAAGTATGACAACTAATAAACATACAGATGAGCCAATGGTCCTAATAATAGGGATCTATGCCAAAGAATGCAATGCCGAAACTAAAGCAAGTCATACAGATCCTAAGGACACTAGAACCTGATGCTTTGATACCATTTGTGACACCCCTTTTAATTAAATTTCGGTTGATCAGGCCTTGATCAAATTAAATTAGGATTTACATATGGTTAATTCTTAGCATCACTATAGCAACATTATTAATTACTAACCATCTAATCTTTAATTAATCTGATGCCAAATTTTATCTTATGACTTAATCCAAAACCACAAGTGTAATAAGAATTCGCATAATCAACACAATATAAGAGAATTGAATCATGACACAAATATCCAATAAAAGTGTTAGCCGAATAACATCGACTATACAAGCTATCCAACAAAAGTCCAAAGTATGTAAAATGTAGATAATACATGCCAAACCAAAAGTAATGAGCAAAAGTCAGTGGCAACATGGCCAATGTACAACTAGGACCATCCCTATCTAGAAGAGAATGAAACAGGAATCTAATGAAAAAATCCTGCAGCACACACATGTACCGCAACTACGTACCCTATATGAAAATCAAGACTGGCGCCCCTGTGGTAGGACACCTAAAGGTTTTGAAAATATTTTATTTCAAGGGTTATAACCCAAAACATTTAAAAATATTTAGCAAGTGAATTTAATTGCAGTAAATTAAAATGCATGAATGTTCTTCATAGTTAAGTTAGTGTCGCACACTCTCTTGAGGACACATCACACCTCGATTAATGTGCACACCTAACGTACCATACATGACCGATCTAGATATTTCCATCGTAACTAGTCTTGTCATATATATATCCTACCTTTCCCACTACTCTATCCCAAGCGATTTTAGTTTACGAGTTATAAGTTATTAATCACACTAACTTATTTAAAACCATTTCTAATTTGATACCATATAATAATCTCACAAGTTATGTAATTAATACAATTATCATCGTATATATACCCGTATATAAATGTACCATATATACGTAATATCATACTACAACACTTACACATACATGTCATAGATATATAACCATCCTCCCGAGTAGGCCCTTATCGGGTGTTCTCTAAATGCTATCATACTCGGGTATACGTATCCACCCGGAATACTGACATGGTTAGCTCCCCACATCAAAAAAATGTAACAAATGTTGTGGAGGCGGCCATAGTTTCCCATGATAGTGAGATCAAATCAGACACAATGTGTCGCACCCCTGAACTCGAACACTATGACCTGGGACTATAATCTCCCTGGATTCTCTAGCCAGGGGATTCACCCACATCACGCAACCTCCCATGATATCACTTGAATAGATATGCTACCATATAAATATTATACACAAGAATATTTATATATCATATATATACTACACATCACCTAAGAAGAGTGCGCTTGCGTTCAAATAAGGAAGTTATTTAATTAAACACAGTTTTTACCACTTAAGTCCTAAACATGCATCTATATGTGATTAAATACGATGATGAAACATGCAAGGACACATATATGAGGAAAAATCCCCCAACGGGGAAAAACCTTTTATTTTCACAATAATTTTTGTAAAAGAACGGCTTACAACGGATTACAATGAAAATACAAGTGATACAGAAATACCCTCGGGTGTCGGTTCTGTTGTCGGCGGCTGGAACAATCCCTTTCCAGTAGGGCAGCAGTGACGAAGAGAGCGGCTTCCTCACAAAGTACTCCAGATGAGTAAACGATCTTCTTGAAGGTTTAAATATTCACACACATATATGGGAATGGTTTTGTGAATCAAAAAAGGTTTCGAAAACCTTAAAAGGTGAAGTCTTATTCCGGGATGTTTTCGCATAATTTCGTGATTGTAGAAAAGACTTGAAAAACGTGTAGAAGGAGATCAGATATTTATACAAAAATTGAGGCGGTGGCTCGTTTGAAAGAGATAGCATGTCGCTCGTGATTGTAGAAAAGACTTGAAAAACATGTAGAAGGAGATCAGATATTTATACAAAAATTGAGGCGGTGGCTCGTTTGAAAGAGATAGCATGTCGCTCGAACGAGATAGCATGTCGCTCGAATGAAGGACAGAAGTCGTTCGAATGATATCGCGCGACATGATATCTCGCGCGAACGACTTGCAAAGTCGCTCGAGCGATCTCATCGATCGAGGCCATTCGCTTCTACACTTAGAAAAATTCTGCTTTTGATAAAAAATTAATCCAGAATTCAAAAATAATTTTCAAAAACAATTCCCAAATATTTATGCAAATATTTAAAGTTTCAATAAAACATTTTACTGATAAGGCATAGTGGAGTAGTGGGAATGAGCTGAGCAGCACGTTGCATGTAGCATGATGCACGTGAAGAAAGTGGTTGCATTGAATTCGGATACAGGCCGTCGAGGATGATTGTGTTGACGTACCGAATGTAGCGGTATCAGACATATGAACTGTGATTTAGGAGAAAACAGAAAATTCCTAGATTCTACCCCGGACATTTATAGAATTATGTCCTTATAAATCTTCCCTATGTCTATACCGGTACATATATAAAAAATCCGAATTATGCAATCAAATGACGTATAAGATAATATCCCCATTAAACCCTCAAACTGAGAATACTAAATGACATGTCTCCCAAATCTTCAGCTCTTCAGAAACTTTCAAAGCTTTTCTCATCAGGGTGTGCAATCCAAAAAATGAACAATGATGCACCTACACACGTGAGATAAAGAAAATACCCGTGACAAGAAACAGTTTGAAATATAATGATATGCAAAAATTGATGATCAATTAAGCTTAAGCAAATCATTCATAAATCAACCAAACACCAAAACATAATTCTCCCCCATAATTCTTCTCCCCCTTTTTATGATGTCCCCAAATAGACAAATATGAGAAGCAGAAATGAATGCACATGGAGAATGACACACGGGAATAAACTGCTATTTTTATATTTTTCAAAAATTTTACACATATTATACAACAAAGAATCACACCATGGAAGATAACAAAAACAACCAAGTCAATGATAGCGAAAATGAAGGGGTGTGATCAGATTCGATAGGAAAATCAATGCATATAAACATGACATATGTGCACGATGAATATCGGATACTCCTAACGAATGTACTCAAAGTCTTCCTTTGGTGTAAAAAGGTGGAAATATAAGACATTGACTCAATCAAATCAACAAATCAAAGCTCAAAGTGATTTCCACACTAATAACGTCCAAAACTATTTCATGCTTTTTCAGGACTTTCAAGGAAGTGCAAACCCGTTTGAATTCTCCAACCAAACTCCCCCAGATATTAATTTTGAATAGAGGCTTTCTAAATTCTCAAACCTTGGAGAATTGAAGGTGAAACCTAAGTGGCCCATATTTGGCATGAATTGCTTTTTATTGCCTTTAAATTTTTTGGGACTCTTTTAACCTCTTTGGACCCCGGATAATAAAATTCCTCCATTTTTTAGGTCCTTTTGAACGGTGGCTTTTTCACAAAGATGTGATAATTACCTTTCGCAGCCCCTCCCCGTTCTTAAACAAACACTCAGTCTCACAAGAAAAATGGTTTTTACATGCAATCCAATCTTGTCAAGTTTTATCGCATATTGTTAGTTGTATAGACAAAATTGAGATGGAAACACTCAAGCCAACATGTGATAGACAAGTGCAATAATCAAATAAAGCCGTGCATGTGTGCAATAAAGGAGATATGAGTCAAACATGTAGGAAAATATCACTAATTACATCTCAAAGACTCCATACAATGTAAAGCACATGGATGAAATGATGTAGCGTCTCAAATCTCTATCAAACAGTCACATGAAAAGGTGGAATGAAATTGTGACTTGGCTATCTTAAATGTTCATCCATAAAAGGTGCATAAAAAATACAAAAATCTTTTTGTGCTTATCTGAAATTTATATACAAAAATAAAAATCTTTTTGGATTTTTCAAAAGAATAAATAAATTGCTGTATAACAAAGCAATGGTACATATAAAATAGACTAGCAATAGGAAGCATATGATATGAACAGAAAAAAAAACATCCTATTCTAAACATAGACCAAGCCCTCAGTCAACTATGCAAATCCACAAAGACTTCCTAAGACTCTCAAATCTAAGGGCATCTAAAGGTTTCGTGAAAATATTGGCTAACTGGCGGTCGGTGGGAACAAAACTCAGGGATACGACTTTCTCCTCAACTAACTGACGTATAAAGTGCTCACGTATCCTGATGTGCTTTGTGCGCGAATGCTGGACTGGATTACGGGATATGTGTATCCCTCTCGTGTTATCACAGGAAATGGTCATGGTGTCCTGTGAAATCCCATAATCCTCCAGCATTTGCTTCATCCACAAGAGTTGCGTGCAACAACTCCCGGCCGCTATATACTCAGCCTCCGCAGTGGACAAAGAGATGGAATTTTTCTTCTTGATCAGCGTGGAGACAAGAGCAGAACCAAAATAGAAACATCCACTAGAAGTGCTCCTACAACCGTATACATCCCCGGCCCAATTAGCATCTGAATAGGCGGACAAACGGTCATCATTATCAAAGGAATACCAAATACCGTATGAGAGAGTCCCACTCACGTATTTAATAATACGTTTTAGAGCAAGTAAATGTGACTCTTTTGGGGACGCCTGATATCGCGCACAGACTCCAACACTAAAGGATATGTCGGGACGACTGGCAGTCAAGTAGAGAAGACTACCTATCATACTCCGATATAAGGTTTGCTCTACGTCCTTGCCTTAAGTGTCCTTACTAAGCTTGGTAGTGGTACTCATAGGTGTATGTGCATGCTTAGTGGAGTCTAAACCAAATTTCTTCACTAGGTCTCTAGCATACTTGGATTGGGAGATGAACATCCCATACTCTAGTTGACGAACCTGGAGACCAAGGAAGAATGTAGGCTCATCAACCATGCTCATCTCAAACTCACTTTTTATTTCCTTTTCAAAGTGATGAGCATGTTGAGAGCACGTGGATCCAAAGACTATGTCGTCTACATAGACCTGGGCAACCAAAATTGCACCGTCATCTCTCCTAACGAACAACGTCATATCCACTCCCCCTCTCTTGAAGCCATGGACTAAGAGATAGGAAGTAAGCCTCTCGTACCAATCACGGGGTGCTTGCTTCAAACCATACAAGGCTTTTCTCAGATACTAGACGTACTCCGGGTGCTGAGGGTCTTCAAACCCTTTTGGTTGTTCCACGTAAACCTCCTCCTGTAGAATGCCATTCATAGAGGCACTCTTGACATCCATCGGATATAACTTGAAGCGCAGATGACATGCGATGGTGAGTAGTAGACGGACGGACTCAAGCCTCGCAACAGGAGCAAATGTCTCCCCAAAGTCTACACCTTCTATCTGTGTGTAGCCTTGAGCGACCAACCTAGCCTTGTTTCGGATTATGGTACCATTTTCATCCATTTTATTCTTAAAAATCCACCGGGTACCAATCATATTAGTCTCACTAGGTCGGGGGAAAAGTTCCCAGACATTATTCTTTTTAAACTGAAGCAAATCATCCTGCATAGCAGATATCCAGTGTTCATCCTTGAGTGCTTCTTTATGGTTCTTGGCCTTGACTTTGGACGTGTAGCAAAGATGGCTAACAACGTTCTCTAGCTGAGCACGAGTCTTGACCCCTAGAGTGGGATCGCCAACAATGGCAGACGGGTCATGACTCTTGCGAACCCAATCGGGTGTGTCCCCTAACACAGGAGTGGGGACCACAGAATGTGGGTGGGGAACAAGTGGATCACTGTCAGACGAGTCCTCATCCTCACACTGAAGGTTAGTATCAATAACCGTCAGAGGTTTGTCATCTTGCACGGTGACGTTTATTGATTCCATAACCTTAGAGATCTTCAGGTTAAAAACCCGATACGCTCTGCTATTCGATGAATATCCTAGCAATATTCCCTCGTCGCTCCGAGAGTCAAACTTTCTTAATTGCTCTCTATCCCGTAGGATGTAGCATTTACTCCCAAAAACACGGAAATATGCCAGGTTGGGTTTCTTACCTGTCCATAATTCATAAGGTGTCTTAAGTGTGTGTGGACGCAGGTAAACCCTATTCACCGTGTGGCTGTAGTAGACACTGCCTCTGCCCAAAATCTCCTAGAAACATTACGACCTAGAAGCATAGATCTAGCCATTTCCTGGATCGTTCTATTTTTTCTCTCAACAATCCCATTTTGCTGAGGAGTCTTCACAGCAGAAAACTCATGTTTGATCCCAAGGCTATCACAATACAAGTCTACCTTTGCTTCCTCAAATTCAGTGCCGTTGTCACTACGTATCCTGTTAATAGTGACTCCGTATTGATTTTGCAGGACACGGCACTTGGTCGTTAAAAACTCTACATCATCGGATTTCTCTCTCAGAAAACCTACAATGGAGTACCCGGAGAAATCATCCACCATCACGAGGATATACCTCTTACCAACCAGACTCTCGGTACGAGTGGGACCCATAAGATCCATGTGTATAAGCTCAAGAACACGAGAGGTGGTAATGGAATGCAACTTCCTATGGGGACTACGAATTTGTTTTCCCAACTGACAGGGTCCACAAACTATCGAAGTTGGCCTTCTAAGAGATGGTAAGCCACGTATTAGGTCCTTTTTAGCTAAGCGAGTGAGATCTCTAATATTTACGTGACCTAGATGTTGGTACCACAGATCCATAGGAGTGATCGTGGCGCTGTTGCAGACAAGTGAGGAAGTAGGCACAGTACCATAACAATTATCCTCGGTCCTCACCCCTTGCATTAAGAGTTTACCGGCTTGATTGTAAACATTACATGCGTCCCGGTCAAACTTTACTACAAAGTCAGTGTCGCACAGCTGGCTAATGCTGAGAAGGTTTACTTTTAAACCTTTGATGTACAACACATTCTCTAGCTTAGGAAATCCTGGTAACACTACAGTACCTCGTCCTATAATGCTAGACTTGCTCCCATCTCCAAAGGTGACTCTGCCATCCTGATAATCCTCAAGAGATGTAAAAAATGAGGCATCACCTGTCATATGTCTGGAGCATCCACTGTCAAAATACCACTGTGAGGTATTATGTGCCTTGAGAGCGACATGAACAACGAAGGCCTTTTTATCTTTCTTAGGTACCCAAGAAGTGGTGACCTTTTATTTGCCTTTATTGTTGTTGGTTTTAGCTGGAATGTGAGAAGCATTCCCTGACGGCAAAGACATCCATCGGAATTCCTCCATCAAACTCTGAGACGTGGCAGCTAAAAAATCAACTCGCTCTCTCAGACTAGTAAAATCATCAGTATGCTGATGTGGAGCAGTAGTACGTCGTATCCGACCCATACTATAGCAAAACTCCCTGAGGTGGCCTTTTCTTTTGCAATAAGTACAAAAGAACACAGTCAAAGGCGGACCTTGGTTTGCTTTTCTTGGTCGAACTCTCCTTCGAGGTTTTTGACGATGGCCATAAGGAGTCGTAGTAAACTCAGGGACTGGTCCGGTTGCAATTTGGGACGTGGAGGCGCCATCATAACCAATTCCCTGCCGATCACCAAAACCTAAAGCGGGGCTGAGGAGCATCTTTCCCATTTTCCCAGATCTGTCCTCGATTTGTACCTTGACTTCCCGTGCTTTCTCAAGATCATGAGTCAACTGGGCAACAAGGGCTTCAAGTTTCTTCCGAGTCTCCACGGAGGAATAGAGCTGACTCGTAAGACTAGCCACTTGTTTAGTCAAGTCCCCTCTCTCTTTCTCAAAAGAGCTCTCTCTCTCTAAACAAACTTTCTTTCTCAACAAAGGCAAATTCTCTCTCTCTCAGGGCGGTGCAGGTGGAGGACTCTCTCTCTCTCTCGCTTTTCTTAATTCTTCCTCTAAGCCGGTGATCTTAAGGACTAACGCTTTGTTACGCTTTTTAGTTTTAAATGACTCAGAATATAACTCAGCGTAGGCGCGTTGAATATCACACTCGCTCTCACTTGTGTCATCCTCCCCCTCACTCACATCGCTCTCACCGTCGAGGTGTACCTATGAAGCATCATCCTCATCGTCGTGAGGAGAACTAGAAGTGCTCACATGACTAGCCATGAATGCGGTGAAGTTAAACTCATGCGGTGACTCGACTCCAGAATCCACCGACTCGACCTCACTGTCGTCGCTAAGGGTAGCGTTAAGAACAACTTTCCCTTTCTCTCTGTTCAGACGTGTGGCACACTCAAAGGCTCTATGACCCCTACCGTCGCACTCAAAGCATCTCTCACTTTCTTTCTTAGGAGGATCTTTAGAAACTTTTTCATTTTTCTTTTCAAACTTATTTTTCTCAAATTTATTTTCGTCTTTAAAATTGCCATTTTTCTTAAATTTGAGAATCCTCTTGAAATTTTTTACAAAAAGAGACAAATCATCTAAGTCAAAATCACAATCAGAATCTGACATGTTAGTCTCTCTCTTTCTAGATGACTCTACCCTCTTTCTAGCCGACCCCTCATTCTTTCTCTCTTGGGCATTAAGTGAAATTCTCTTATCTTTAGACTTAGCAGTTTTAGGAAACATATCAATTTCATATGTTTGCAAATCTCCTACAAGTTCTTCTAATTTTAGCGTATTTAAATTACCCATAGAATTTAGCACCATGACTTTGGGGATAAAACGCTTAGTCAAAGAACGAAGAATCTTTTTGACAACTCTAGCATTAGTATATGTTCACCAAGATTAAAGCTAGTATTAACAATGTCAGAAAGTTTAGCATAAAAATCATCAAAACATTCAGTTTCATGCATGGTGATGGTTTCAAATTGAGTTGTCAAATTTTCTAATTTAGACTCTTTCACAGCATTAGTTCCTTCATGGGTGAGTTGTAAAACATCCCATGCCTCTTTTGACGTGGTACACGTCATTATGCGTTTGAACTCATCAGGTGTGACAGACCCAGAAATAGCACTTAGACCCTTAGAATTGAATGATGGCCATTTAAATTCGTCTTCAGTCCAAGAAGTGACAGGTTTTAAATTGATCACATTATCAACGGTGACGGAGGGAGGTATCCACCCTATTTCAACCAAAATCCAGACACGTTCATCAATGGCTTTTAAAGCAGACCTCATGCGGGCTTTCCAATATGCATAGTTTGTCCCGTCAAAAACTGGCATTTTATTATATAACTTCTCCATAATGAACACACTCATTTTCAAAAATCAATTTTTCAGAAAATTGATATCTTAGAAAAAAAATTGCGGAAAAATTACACGGTAAAATTGTGTAACTGGCTCTGATACCAATTTGAGAAGAGTGCGCTTGCGTTCAAATAAGGAAGTTATTTAATTAAAAACACTTTTTACCACTTAAGTCCTAAACATGCATCTATATGTGATTAAATACGATGATGAAACATGCAAGGACACATATATGAGGAAAAATCCCCCAACGGGGAAAAACCTTTTATTTTCACAATAATTTTTGTAAAAGAACGGCTTACAACGGATTACAATGAAAATACAAGTGACACAGAAATACCCTCGGGTGTCGGTTCTGTTGTCGGCGGCTGGAACAATCCCTTTCCAGTAGGGCAGCAGTGACGAAGAGAGCGGCTTCCTCACAAAGTACTCCAGATGAGTAAACGATCTTCTTGAAGGTTTAAAGATTCACACACATATATGGGAATTGTTTTGTGAATCAAAAAAGGTTTAAAAAACCTTAAAAGGTGAAGTCTTATTCTGGGATGTTTTCGCAGAATTTCGTGATTGTAGAAAAGACTTGAAAAACGTGTAGAAGGAGATCAGATATTTATACAAAAATCGAGGCGGTGGCTCGTTCGAACGAGATATCATGTCGCTCGAACGAAGGACATAAGTCGTTCGAACGATATCGCACGACATGATATCTCGCGCGAACGACTTGCAAAGTCGCTCGAGCGATCTCGTCATCGAGGCCATTCGCTTCTACACTTGAAAAAATTCTGCTTTTGATAAAAAAAAAATTAATCCAGAATTCAAAAACAATTCCCAAATATTTATGCAAATATTTAAAGTTCCAATAAAACATTTTACTGATAAGGCGTAGTGGAGTAGTGGGAATGAGCTGAGCAACACGTTGCATGTAGCATGATGCACGTGAAGAAAGTGGTTGCATTGAATTCGGATACAGGCCGTCGAGGATGATCGTGTTGACGTGCCGAATGTAGCGGTATCAGACATATGAACTGTGATCTAGGAGAAAACAGAAAATTCCTAGATTCTACCCCGGACATTTATAGAATTATGTCCTTACATCACCGTATATATATATATCAAACGAAGGTTACCTTTGTACTATATCCGTAACACTAGCCTAACACATTTAAATCTATAATCTGACGCAATTTAATTACTTACCTGTTAATTAATTTTGTTATCTTGACGTCCCTCAACCAAATACACCCGGACTAACTCACTTGGGCCGAAATTCAAAATCCCCAAATTGTCATTCAATTTCTTTAAATTAAGTTTACCCACTTAATTTACAAGGCTCCTAATAACTCAACATAAACCTTAATTCTCTATTTGGATTGATCTTCTACTAATTGATGGGTAAAGTTCTACAAATTCAAACCCTAAATTATAACCCCAAAATTCATATTCATCCAAAATATGAACAATTTATCACAAATTAATAATCAGGTCTAATCAAGCGAGGGGAGAAATCTGTCAGAATCAATCAAGTCGTTCAAGTGACCAGCCATGTCATTCGAATGACATTGGTTGTCGTTTGAACGAGACACCAGGTTGTTCGAATGACCCTGATGTTCTCTCTCTTTTTTCGTTGCCCAGAAAAACCAGTCTGCCATTAAAGCTTTAAAACTTTCGATTATGTATAGATTATACCCCCCCAAACCTTCCAATATTCACCCTAAATCCGCCCATTTGATTTTCTCAATCTAACTACATCACTTACACAAATTGGGGAACCAAAATCCACATATTCGTATCATCTCTACAGATTTTTAAATCACAATCGTGAAATCTCCAAATTCAAATATAGAACTAACTAACATATTATTCAATCCACGCCTTTTATAATATGAATAGGAAAAAGCAATTAATCAAATGCAAGTTAAACTACTTGCCTTAGGGTTTGTAGAATCAAATCCTTTGATAAAGATGATGGGTTGATTCAAGGGTCTCCTCTAATGTTCTTGGATTAATCTCCTAAAATATCCTCTAATTGGTATCTTCTTTGGCTCTCCTCAATTTAGTCTTCTAAAAATGAATTAAAGTTCCCTCACCCTTTCAGAATTAGGGTTATCAACTCAAATCAAGTTTTTGGGCTTATAGGCCTTCTAAAAAGGCCCCAAACACTTATTTGGGAGCTCAAATGTGTCTAAAAAAGTTCCAAAACCCATACTATACCTATGGCCACTCATTTTGGACTATTTCAACCCTATCGAACTCAAATGTGCACTCCGAATTAATTTATAATATTATCCAAATTTGACCTCAAAATGTGACACAAAATAGTCCAAATAATTAATCCTCAATTCGCCAAATTAATAAATTCCTCAAATTAAAAATTGTCTCAAATCACGAATTTAATTCTTCCTAATAAAATAAATTCTTTCTCTCCCAACATATTATTTGATTAAAGGTCCTTGAATTTACGGGGTGTTACAATACATATGAGTATCACTTTAATTGTGTGCCTAGTCAATTATTATCTAAAGGTTTTGGATTATTTATTATTTGGTTTTACTCATGGCTTATTTATTTCTTTACCACCCTAGTGAGCTGGTAAGTATAGGATTATCAATTCAAAGATCCTTGATTTTCTTATGTAAAGCTTAATAAACTGACAAGTATGTGAATATCAGCTTTAATTCTTTAGTGTTGCTATACAAACATAGAATTCTACACACACTCCACCTCTCATTTATACATATATTTGTTATAGAATTGGTAAATCCCGCTTAGAATATTTTTGCTAATCTTTTTTCTTCCAAATGGCCCAGGAGAAAGAGAATAATATCTCTCCTCGTTTAGAGACAAATACCGGTCACCTTTTTGGATATGTGGCTGCGTGGGCATAAAATAAGCCAGATGGGAGCAAGGAGTGGCACTTTTCGATTTTTTACTCAATACTTTGTGTCAAATAAATGTAATTCACCCCCGTGGTGGTAATACACTATATGTACTATTTTCAAAATGAATAATTTTTTTTTGCCTTAACTTTAATTCATTACTTTATAAATACACTCTTGTGCATTCGTACCAAAAAGCATGGTGTGAGAGAAAAAGAGTGTAACAACCCTCGCTTTTGAGATACTCATTTTATATTAATATACTGTGTGAAGTAATTATATAAAATATAGATGATGGAGTAAATATGAACTAAGTGAGTTAATAAAACATATTCACAATTGTTGCATATTTACCATTATGTGTACGTAAATATCACCATATTACGTTTTATATTGTCGTATGCTTTAAAACGACATTTATGGTATAAATGAAGTTTGAACTTGAAATGATTTATAAAATTGTCGAATGCTAATTTAGAGGGCGTAGTTAGTCCCAAAATGTGCGAGATAGTCAAAATAAGTGCCATATTGTGTTTTTGGGTTCCAGGCACTTTTGACTGGTTTTGACTTAAATGTGTAGTTGCGAGTCATTTTAATGAGGTATTAACAATTTAAGTTGGGATTTTAGACTAAAGTGATGATTTAGTCTTGCACCTCATTTTATCTCTTAAGTGTGATTTACTAACCTAGAGAGAGTGAGAGAAGAAGAGAAACTGCGAAGAAAAGAGGAGAAAAGAAAGAGATTGAAGATTGAAGAATTGGGATTGTTGCTACCACAAGGAAATCTGAGATTTCAACCTCCAGGAAAGTTTTCTTACTTACTATTACATGATTTAGGTTGAATAAATTGTATGATTGTTATGTATATGAATCAATAGAACCAATATGGAATTTCATAGATTTTGTGGTGTTTGAGCCCTAATAATAGTTTACTTGGATGATTATGTGGAGTATAGTGGTTAGAATTCATGTAGGATGGCTTTGGGTAGATTAATGTTGGTGGATGTGTGTAAAAATGGAGGAGAATTGAGTTTTGGGGAAAACTAGAGTTCATAACCCGTAGCCCCTTCTTGGCAAATTCACAGGGGCAAATCGATTCGGCCCTAGGGCAAATCGATTCTCTTAGGGGTCAGGTTACAGGTCTGGGAACCCGAATCAATTTGGGTTAAGGCCGAATCAATTTGGCTGAAGTAGCATGTTGGTTTCCCCATCTGAATCGATTCGCTGCTTGGGGCTAATCGATTCGGCCCTCGACGAATCGATTCGGTAACCTTACTGTTTTGCATTATTTTTCTAACTCAATTTTGCCCCTTTTATTTTAGGTTTAGGACTTAGGAACCTTCTTGTGTGAAGTAAACTTAGTGTCCTAATGTGTTAGAATAGTAAGGTAACTACCCTAGGTTAGAAATGGATTAGATGGGGCTTTTCCGGGGGTTTGCAAATAGAAGATAAAGGGTTATTTTCCTTAGTAAGTTAGCTTGAGATTAGGAGTTGCTAAGATATATATTGGGGGGACTTTAGAGGCTCAATTGAGGTATATTAAACCTTGAAACATGTAGAAATTTCATGATTTCTTGGAGATTAAATTCGGGAATTTAGTAAGTGAGGAAAGGTAATGATGACGTTAGATGATTATGGCTTCGGATAAAATGAAATACATATGTCAAATTGGAAATGAAATTGTAAATGATAATTTACTTAAACACACCTCTCTAAATACCTATCATAAGGTAAGTTCGCGCATGAGGTGATGTCCCCTGGCTAGTGAATGCAGGGAGACTATAGTCCTCGACCATAGGACCGGTTATTATGAATGATGTATTTATTGTTCGAAGTGAGGTAATTCCGGGTGTGGTTATGACTCACTGTCGAAGGTATATGGCCACTTCCCGACGTTGCATTGTAGGATGCCCAGGTTGTCTTGTTTCCTAGAAGATGATAACTATTTAGGGGCGCGCATAGTGGCGAAACCCGGATGGGCGGTCTTAGAATCGTTATATATATATGAGTATAACTATTCTTAATCAAGTGGGACTTGATGTATGATAAAGTGCTCTAAGAATTAAAGAGCTTTCATTTATATTCCTATGTGATATGGAATGGTGAAATGAATACCGAATTAAGGGTGTAAATTCATAGTTAATAATATTGATTCATATTCTCTTGTTTAATTGAATTAAATATTATAGTCATAATAAAAGTTTTAGTTTATGCTATCAGTTTCAGTAGGTAGATTCTTATCATTTTCAATCATGATTAACTGTTCATAACTGTCATACTCTTTATTCATCTGGTGATCATATAAAACCGGTCCCTGACCCATTCATTATTTCTTGTTGTGCATGAATATTATATTCGCTTAGGTGCTCCGCCACAAAGACGCTCGTTTTGACTTCCCCCTCCCTGTGTCTTGGAGCTGCAACACTTTGCGGATGTTGCGGGATGTTTTGTCATAGACGCCTTCATTTTTGTACTCTAGTTTTGATCGGATCAAATTTATTCGGGCGTGTGGACCAAGCTTTTGTAAATTGCCTAATGTAATGTACTATGTAACTTAACGAACTTGTCTCATATGGTTTGTATAGACTGTTGACCGACAGCATATTCGATTCCTTTATTGTATATATGATTCTGATGTAATATAAGTCTTTTGGATGTACATCCTCTTGTTAATTATTTAGATCAAATGTTTTCTTTCAATTACAAATAATATTTTGACAAATCCGTTTTCCAAATTTTAGGGTGGTTATCGCATATACTTGTTATGTTATTGTGATACTGAGAATGGTCCATCTATGACTCCTGTAAATTATTGGAGTATCGGGCTGGACACCCCTTATTTTGATAAGCGGGTTGTTACAGATGGTAACAGAGCATCAGGTTCTAGAGTCTTTAGGATCTATGCGGACTTGTCAAGTTCTAGCATAGCGGTCTTTGATATAGATCTTAATGTTAGGACTGTTTTATTGCCTATGTATGCGATCTTCTGTAAAATAGATTGTTCTAAATAGTATTCTAACTCTATTATTTCCTTATCTCAGATGCCACCTTATAGAGGTCGCCCCGCTAGAAGAAATAGAGTTGTAGAAGAGGATGTTGGTCCTCCACCGCCGCCACCGCAAGGAATGATAAATGCTGCGGAAGTAGCTAACATTGTGTCCCAAGCGGTCAATGCTGCAATGACCACCGTGGTTCAGAAATTGCCACAAGCCCAGCAACAAAGGGCTCAAGATGTACAAGATCCTACGGGACCTTCTCCGTGGGATAAAGGTAGCGAGTCCTTTTTAAAGGGACATCCCCCGGAATTTGAAGGAGGTTCTAATGTCTTAAGAGAAAATCAGTGGAAAAAGGATATGCAGCGTCATCTGCGTATGGTGGATTGTAGTGAGGAGAGGAAACAAATCCTTGCTACTTTCAAACTCGTTGGAGCTGCACTACATTGGTGGGAATCAATGACTACATCGAAGAAGAGAGATACCATGACTATCATTGATCTTTGGGTTTTGTTTGATCGGAAGTATTTCCCTCTCACAGTTCAAAGGGAGATGAGAAGAAAACTTCAAGATGTGGTGCAAGGGGAATGGTCAGTTGCATAATATGAAGAGGAGTTCACCCGGTTAGCAAGTTTTGTACCGGACGAGGTGACTCCGGAAGAGAGGAAAATATCAAAGTTCGTGGGAGGTTTGCACTGGAGGATACGGCAACATTTGTTGGGTAATCCAGCTTTACAGGCTTTTGGGGATGTGATGAATGCGGCGTTGCTTCATTGCCAAGAACATCGGTTGTATGTCCAAAGTAGTAAGAAGGCTACAGTGGTGGGGAAAGGGGGAAGACCCGGAGGCAATGGGACAGGAGGAGGAGCACTACCCTCATTCCAATCGTCGGGAAATAAAAAAAGAAAGGGAAACCCCGCAAGGGGACTTGTCTAAAAGGCAACGTTTTAGTGGATTTAATGTGGGTGGCAGTAACATTAGGCACGGTCAAGGTTTCCCACAACAGCAACAAGCAGGTAGGGGTACAAATGGAGGTAGAGGCCATCCGAGCCAAGGTTTCGATCAATTTAGAAATAATCAGGGCCGAAATTAAGAAGATATGGCAAGTTGATGCTTTCAGTGTGGAGAGTCGGGTCATTATAAAAGGGCGTGCCCTCGGTTGATTGGGGAACAGCTTCCTAGGGTTCCACAGCACCCACAGGCCCAATTGTCGCCATAAGTACCTAGCCCGATTGTCCCTCCACCACAGGGATAGCTACAGTATGGGCATGTTTATCACATTCAGGATGCTATGCTTCCTCCGGCTCCTCCAGCACTGCCAGCTATTGAGGGTAAGTTTCACATTCAGGGGCACATGGGTCGTGTATTATTTGATACGGGTGTGACACACTCGTTCATTTCTAGAAGTTTTGCTCAATCTACAGAGTTAAGAGAGTACTTTTATGAGTGTTGAATCTTCTATGGGAGATGGGTCACTTATTTTCTTTGTTTGTAAACTAGTAGGAATAACCCTTGGTAATTTGTGTTTTGAGGCCGATTTGCTCATCCTTGATATGGTCGGGTATGACGTAATTTTGGGTATGGATTGGTTAGTGAAGTATCGTGCGATAGTTAATTGCTATGGGAAGAGTATAGTTTTTGCTATTCCGGGGCAAGAAATGGTTTTAGTGGTTATGCCTCATACAGAATGAGGTACTAGCACCTACTTGTACTGTATTGCGAAGGAGACTTCTTGGGATGTAGTTATTTCCTTAGATTTAATTCCGGTTGTAAGGGAATTTGAGGATGTTTTTCAGGAAATACCGGGTTTGCCTCCAAGTAGGGAGATCGAGTTCGTAGTTGATTTAGCACCGAGAACGCGATCGATTGCGAGAGCTCCGTATCGTATGGCTCCTGTTGAGATGAAGGAGTTAAGAGACCAGATTCAGCAGTTGTTGGAACAAGGGTTCATTAGGCGTAGTACGTCGTCGTGGGGTGCTCCGGTGTTATTTGTGAAGAAAAGAGACGGTTCTTTCCGATTATGTGTTGATTATAGAGAGTTTAATAAAGTCACAATCCGGAACAAATACCCATTACCTTGGATTGATGATTTGTTTGATCAACTTAGGGGAGCGTCGTACTTCTCTAAGATAGATTTGAGGATGGGGTATCACCAGTTGCGGATACGGTAGCAAGATGTGTCCAAAACCGCTTTCCTAACAAGATATAGGTCCTACGAATTTCTGGTTATGCCCTTTGGACTAACCAATGCCCCCACCGTGTTTATGTACCTCATGAATAGGGTGCTTCGGGACTTCCTAGATCAGTTTGTTATCGTGTTCATTGACAACATCCTAGTGTATTCTCAAACAGAATCTGATCATGCTACTCATTTGGGATTGGTCCTGCAGACGTTGAGGGATCACCAATTGTATGCCAAGTTTGAGAAGTGCGATTTTTGGTTACAGGAAGTACAGTTTCTAAGTCACATTGTGACAGCCCAGCGTATTTCGATAGACCCAAGTAAAGTGGTTACGGTGAGGTAATGGGGTCAGCCCACGACACCTACCGAGATCCGTAATTTTCTGGGATTGGCAGGCTATTACCCCAGGTTTATCAAGGGTTTCTCAAAAATTGCTAGCCCTTTGATAAACTTAACCCGAAAAGGGGTGAGGTTTATTTGGGATGATTCGTGTCAGTTAGCTTTTGATGAGCTGAAGGATAAATTGACTTCTGCTCCAGTCCTTGCGTTACCAAGGCCAGGATTGGAATATTCAGTCTTTACTGATGCATCTCTGCAAGGGTTAGGAGGTATACTTCAACAAGAGCAGCGGTCTATTGCTTATGCTTCTCACAAGCTAAAATCCCATGAAAGGAATTATCCGGTGCATGACCTGGAACTTGTCGCGGTAGTTTTTGCCTTAAAGATTTGGAGGCATTATCTCCTAAGGGAGAAATTTAGTGTTTTCACAGACCATAAATCGTTGCAATATTTATTTTTGTCGAAAGATTTAAATATGCAACAACGCCGATGGTTGGAATTTGTGAAAGACTACCAATTTGACATCCACTATCACCCAGGCAAGGCGAATGTAGTGGCGGATGCCTTGAGTAGGAGACCCGAGGGGGAGTTAGCCTCGGTATGGAAGGATAAATGGAAGGAACTTAGCCAGGAGGACGCGGTTACTAGGGAGTTGGTGTCAGTGTTGATAGTTACACCTACTATTGTAGCTACAGTGGTAGAAGCTCAAGGTAGGGACAAAGGCTGTCAGGACCGTATACGCCAATTATTAATCGAGGAAGAGGAATCCTACTCTATGAGCTCGGAGGGTGGGTTACGTTTCCACGGGAGACTTGTAGTCCCGGACGAAGGGGACTTAAGGCGGGCCTTAATGACAGAATCTCACGGTTCTAGATTTGCAGTGCATCCTGGTAACCACAAAATGTGCCAAGACATGCGCCATTAGCATTGGTGGGTGAGCATAAAGCGGGATATTTCTGAGTTCGTATCCCAATGTGCTACTTGTCAACTAGTTAAGATAGATCATCAGCGACCGACGGGATTGTTGTAACCCTTGGAAATTCCGGTATGGAAGTGGGAGAGCATCCCGACGGATTTTATCATGGGCTTGCCAACGTCGCAAAATGGTCATGATTACATTTGGGTTATTATTGATCATTTGACTAAGTCGGCACATTTCTTACCGGTGCGTACCGACTACAATACTGCTCGTTAGGCCCGGTTATTTATTATGGAGGTTGTTAGACTCCATGGGGTGCCCATAAATATAGTCTCCGACAGAGACAAGATTTTTGTTTCCCATTTTTGGTGAAGTTTCCAAGAAGCTATGGGAACCGAATTGAAGTTGAGTACTTCTTATCACCCTCAAACAGATGGACAGACATAAAGAGTCAACCAAATATTGAAGGATATGCTCCGAATGTGTGTATTTTATTTCAAGGGTAGTTGGGAGCAATATCTCCCTTTGGTCGAATTTGCTTATAATAATTCGTACCAATTCACCATCGGGATGGCACCCTATGAAGCGCTTTATGGTAGGCCATGTAGATCACCCACTTGTTGGTTAGAGGTGGCGATAATAAGTTTCTTGGACCTGAAATGATCCAAGATACTTCTTCCAAAATTGAACTCATTCGAAATCCCATCTGAATAGCCCAATACCGTCAAAAGAGCTATGCCGATGCAAATAGAAGGCATGTAGAGTTGGAAGCTGGAAATCAATTTTTGGTGCGAGTATCGCCAATGAAAGGCATAAAACGATTTGGGAAGAAAGGAAAACTTGCATCGCGCTACGTTGGACCTTTTCCCATTATTTCCAATGTAGGCCCGGTGGCTTACCAACTTGCCTTACCGAAACACCTACAACAAATTCATGATGTGTTTCATGAGTCCTCTTTGAAGGGGTATAAGAGATGTGAAGGAGCTCATTGGCATATTCCTTTGGATGATATCGAATTGCATCCCGATATTTCCTATGAGGAACAACCCATTGCAATATTAGAGCACGGGGAGCGGCGACAGAGATCTCGAGTGGTGCCCTTAGTTCAAGTTCAATGGGGTCATCACAACGCCGAGGAATAGACGTGGGAGCGTGAGGATGATATGTGGGAAAAGTATCAGCATCTCTTCTTCCAAGGTACGCCGGAATTTTGAGGGCAAAATTTCGTCATAAGGGGGAGTATTTAGCAACCCTCGCTTTTGAGATACTCATTTTATATTAATTTACTGTGTGAAGTAATTATATAAAATATGGATGATGGAGTAAATATGAACTAAGTGAGTTAATAAAACATATTCACTAGATTGTTGCATATTTACCGTTATGTGTATGTAAATATCACCATATTACGTTTTATATTGTCGTATGCTTTAAAACGGCATTTATGGTATAAATGAAGCTTGAACTTGAAATGATTTATAAAATTTCCGAATGCTAATTTAGAGGGAGTAGTTAGTCCCGAAATGTGCGAGATAGTCAAAATAAGTGCCATATTGTGTTTTTGGGTTCCGGGCACTTTTGATTGGTTTTGACTTAAATGTGTAGTTGCGAGTCATTTTAATGAGGTATTAACAATTTAAGTTGGGATTTTAGACTAAAGTCACGATTTAGTCTTGCACCTCATTTTATCTCTTAAGTGTGTATTTACTAACCTAGAGAGAGTGAGAGAAGAAGAGAAACTATGGAGAAAAGAGGAGAAAAGAAAGAGATTGAAGATTGAAGAATTGGGATTGTTGCTACCATAAGGAAATCTAAGATTTCAACCTCCAGGCAAGTTTTCTTACTTACTATTATGTTATTTAGGTTGAATAAATTGTATGATTGTTGTGTATATGAATCAATAGAACCAATATGGAATTTCATAGATTTTGTGGTGTTTGAGCCCTAATAATAGTTCACTTGGATGATTATGTGGAGTATAGTGGTTAGAATTCATGTAGGATGGCTTTGGGTAGATTAATGTTGGTGGATGTGTGTAAAAATGGAGGAGAATTGAGTTTTGGGGAAAACTAGGGTTCATAACCCGTAGCCCCTTCTTGGCAAATTCACAGAGGCAAATCGATTCGGCCCTAGGGCGAATCGATTCTCTTAGGGGTCAGGTTACAAGTCTGGGAACCCTAATCGAATCGGGTTAAGGCCAAATCGATTCGACTGAAGCAGAATGTTGGTTTCCCCATCTGAATCAATTCGCTTTTGGATGAATCGATTCGCTGTTTTGTGCGAATCGATTCGGCCCTAGGGTGAATCGATTCGAAAACCTTGTTGTTTTGAATTATTTTTCTAACTCAATTTTGCCCCTTTTCTTTTACGTTTAGGACTTAGGAACCTTTTTGTATGAAGTAAACTTAGTGTCCTAATGTGTTAGAATAGTAAGGTCACTACCCTAGGTTAGAAATGGATTAGATGGGGCTATTCCGGGGGTTTGCAAATAGATGATAAAGGTTTATTTTCCTTAGTAAGTTAGCTTGAGATTAGGAGTTGCTAAGATATATATTGGGGGACTTTAGAGGCTCAATTAAGTTATATTAAACCTTGAAACATGTAGAAATGTCATGATTTCTTGGAGATTAAATTCGGGAACTTAGTAAGTGAGGAAAGGTAATGATGACGTTAGACGATTATGGCTTCGGATAAAATGAAATACATATGTCAAATTGGAAATGAAATTGGAAATGATAATTTACTTAAACAGACCTCTCTAAATACCTATCATAAGGGAAGTTCGCGCATGAGGTGATCTCCCCTGGCTAGTGAATGCAGGGAGACTATAGTCCTCGACCATAGGACCGGTTATTATTAATGATGTATTTATTGTTCGAAGTGAGGTAATTCCGGGTGTGGTTATGACTCACTATCGAAGGTATATGGCCACTTCCCGACATTGCGTTGTAGGATGCCCAGGTTGTCTTGATTGATATGCCCTAGAAGATGATAGCTATTTAGGGGCGCGCACAGTGGCGAAACCCGGATGGGCGGTCTTAGAATCGTTATATATATATGATTATAACTATTCTTAATCAAGTGGGACTTGATGTATGATAAAGTTCTCTAAGAATTAAAGAGCTTTGATTTATATTCCTATGTGATATGGAATGGTGAAATGAATACCGAATTAAGGGTGGAAATTCATAGTTAATAATATTGATTCATATTCTCTTGTTTAATTGAATTAAATATTATGGTCATAATAAAAGTTTTAGTTTATGCTATCAGTTTCAGTAGGTAGTTTCTTATCATTTTCAATCATGATTAACTGTTCATAACTGTAATACTCTTTATTCATCTGGTGATCATATAAAACCGGGCCCTGACCGTTCATTATTTCTTGTTGTGCATGAATCTTATATTCGCTCAGGTGCTCCACCGCAGGGACGCTCGTTTTGACTTCCCCCTCCCTGTGTCTTGGAGCTGCAACACTTTGCGGATGTTGCGGGATGTTTTGTCATAGACGCCTTCATTTTTGTACTCTAGTTCTGATCGGATCAAATTTATTCGGGCATGTGGACCAATCTTTTGTAAATTTCCTAATGTAATGTACTATGTAACTTAACGAACTTGTCTCATATGGTTGGTATAGACTGTTGACCGACAACATATTCGGTTCCTTTATTGTATATCTGATTCAGATTTAATATAAATCTTTTGGATGTCCACCCTCTTGTGAATTATTCAGATAAAATGTTTTCTTTCAATTACAAATAATATTTTGACAAATCCGTTTTCCAAAATTTAGGGTGGTTATCCTGTATACTTGTTATGTTATTGTGATGCTGAGAATGGTCCATCTATGACTCCTATAAATTATTGGAGTATCGGGCTGGCCACCCCTTATTTTCATAAGCAGGTTATTACAAAGAGTAAACAAAATTTTTCCATGTACATAATTTTAATTCAATATAAATTATTAAATAATTTTGGAGTATTAAGGATCAGTTATGGTGATAAAAGAAAGTGAGACTTGAAATAACTATAATTCAAATAAAGTAGTATAAATAGCAGTACGATAATATAACTGAAAGTATAAATATCAAATTAGAACGATTAAGCTTGTGGACAGTTTCTAAAACAAGATAACCCATAATTTTCTGTTACAGAGGCTTAGGGTTAATAGTAATACAAACAAAAAATCATCACATATAAAATGTGAGATAATAGTAATAGTAACCACAATAACATTGTAAAGCCCAAACTCATAAGAGTGACATTCATTTGGTAAGCTAAACTAGGGGCTCAATACCCTGAGTCATATAGGTCAAATAATACTGTCATGGGTAAAGTGGTAGTTTATTCCTTGATTATAATATATGTTATATAAATATAGGTTCAATGAAATCAAATTAAATAGAAATCATTGGTTCAAAATAAACATAGGGTTTTTAAAATCGAATCAAATATAATGTATTCTGAACTACACAAATGAGTTTATAAATGAGAATAAGATATTTGGAGGCTATCACATAGTGATATGAACAATTTCCATAATCAGGGTAATTGCAAAAAGTAATACTGAAATAGAAGTTAGCTACTTTGATAAGGGTTTTTAGGTTTCGATTTGATTTGTCTCGTTAAGGTTGAGGATCGGGATTGTATGAAATTTAGAAAAGAAATAAGTAAGGCCTTTCAATTTTAAAATAATACTGTAATATAAAGTTTTATCATGTAATGAAAATAACTTCAGGGTTTAATTTGTAATTTTCTTTTTCTTTTAGTTAATTAGGTTTCTAGGTATATATGGAAATGGGTGTAATAGAATTTTTTTCCCTAATATATTCAAAAACCTATATATAAAGTTTGGGGTTTAAATTCATAAGTTGAAAAGGATTAGGGGTTTATGTGCAAAATAAATTTTGTATTTTAAATTCTCATTCTAAGGTTTTGAGTGGTAATGGATTTCTATTGAACAAACAGTGTGATGTAATATACAATTTTGACCAAAAAAAAAAAATTGAAAAAAAATTCAGAATTCTGTTGATTTGTCACGCTCCCTCATGTCCGAAGTCAAACTTCCTACCTGCTTCTGGTTGACATCACTCACGTGCGTATTTAACAATTCATCTTCAACCTCCCGATTTTTTACTTTAGGGTTTCAAACTTTGATCGTTAATTAAAACCAGTAAAGAATACCATTTTAGCTGATTCAAAAGTCATTCTTCCTAATTTTTCACTAGATTTCCAATATATAAATTTTATGGATTGAGGTTGACCGTAGACTCATATCCAAGTTCTGTAAAAAGTTAAAAATTTTGACTTGATATTCATGGTTTTTTGGGTAAATTTGAACTACGTCATATACATTGTTTAGCTTTTGGGTGAATTGGAAATATAATGTTTTGGTTTAAGGTTCTAATTCTTAATTTATAAGGAGATTTTAACTCTGAAATTTTTTAAGCTGTAAATGAAAATTTGTGATTTATGGAATCAAGACTATATTACACTCAAATTGGTCATTGCACCTACGTTCCTAAGAATGAAAGATCAAACTTTCTCACCTTAAAACTGGTTCAAGGTCAGGAACATAGAATCCACCATTGAAGCTCAAGATCCAATGGAGTTTTCTATTATTTGATCCAATGGAGTGCCAAACCAATGAGAATTTTTACATGTAAAAGCTAAAAACAATCCTATATTAGTGCAAAACATAATGGAATCATGAAAACTAGGTTTGATACATAAAATGCTAAGATACCAAAAAATCTAAATTTTGATCTTTATTTTTTAATGCTAAGTAGGTACGTTTTTACAGTGGTAATAAGTGCCTTTTATAGGATTGAAGATGGGGAGTTGATTGATGGTTTTAGAGGAGGATTTCAGAAGTTTATTGTAAGAGTTTTAGTTATCGGGGAATGGGTATGATAAGGTTTCAGATAAAATACCATGTGCTAGGGTCTAGGTGGGTGCCTAGGTATCTTCCAAATCAACAGGGGGGTTGTCAGATTATTTTGGTTTAAGTATTTGGTCCCTAGGCAGTTTAGGTTAAGTATATAATTCATTTCCTACATTTTGAAACTTTTAAGGACTAAAATGGAATTTTACAAACTTGTTGGGTTATGTTAGAGTACTCGTAGTAATTTTTGAAGTTTATAGGTTGTGTGTGTAATAAAGGTTTTGGGTTTGTGGTTGGTTTATATATTTAAATAAGGTTTTGAAATTTCTAGGGTCACTTTTGGTTTTTTATAACCTAAGGGTCTTCTAAGTAATTTGTGGTTTCTTTAGTACCTAGTTATATATTTAAATAAACTATTAGCTTTAATCGTTGGCGTAATTTTATAACATATGTCTATTTTTTATCGATGAGTAATGATGGCTCTTGTATATAAGTAAACTAGTGATATCATAATCTATTTCTATGAACGGGGTTGTTTCATTGTGTTCTAAACCATATGGCTTCTTTGTCTCTATGATGCTGCCACAAACTTTGACTAATGTAATGGTTTCATTGCGAAGAGCCTTGTCCTACGAGTCTAATATCCTGATGGGTTTTTCCTCAAAGTCATGGTTGGTTTGTATGAATATTCCTTTTAAAGTGATGGTATGTTTTGGATATGGTATGTATTTTGGTAATCGTGTTATCAGAAACACGTTGTGTATTATTAAAATTCAGCGGGTAAACAATAGGCTACTGGCCCTATTCATTATGTTATTTCAAAAGGTCCCACATATCATGGTGCCAGTTTTCCTTTTCTTCTAAATTATATGATCCCTTTTCTTGGTGGTAATTTTAGAAATATTTTATCCTTCACTTGGAATTCCAAAGATTTTTTTCTATGATCCTCATAACTCTTTTGTTGATTTTGGGCCTCTTGTAATCTTTCTTTAATCAGGCGAATATGTTCGGTGGTTTCTTTTATTATCTCAGGCTCGAAGATACTATTTTCTCCTGATTCATTCCAACATAATGGAGAATTACATAGTCGTCTATAAAGTGTTTCCTAAGGAGCGGTCTGGATGCTGACTTGGTAAATATTGTTGTAGGAGAATTTAATTAGTGTAAATGATAACTACAAATTCTTGTTAAATCTAGATCACAAGCTCACAGCATATCCTCAATTTTTTGGATTAGCCTTTCAGATTGTCCATCAACTTATGGATGGAAAGCGATACTTAAATGCAGCTGGGTGCCCATGACATGTTGTAAAGCTTTCTATAAATTCCCACACATCGAGAGTCACAATCGGAGGATACTATCGATAAGGTTAATCCATATAGTCTAATGATTTCTCGAATATAGAGTTCACTAATCCATTGAAAATAATCAATTGTTCTAACTCATTAAAAATAAGCAGATTTGGTTGAGCGATCTATGATTACCCAAATAAAGTTATAACTTTGTCATGTCGTGGGTATTCCATTGATAAAGTCCATGGTAATATGATCCTATTTTCAATTCGGAATATGGAGGGGTTTTAACAATCTTTCATTCAATTTTCACTTATTGGCAGGTTAGGCATCCTGCTTTAATTTTTTTGACATCTTGCGTTATTCCTTGACACTAGTATTGTCTTTTAAGATTGTGATACATCTTCGTATTCCTTGGATGTATGATGAACTTAATGGTGTGCTTCTTATAACACTTATTCTTTTAGCGCAGGGTTGGAAGGTACGCATATTCGATTTTTATATCGTAGTCTGCCTTTTTGGTTATAGGTCCAATCTCCTTTTCCTTCTCCCCCCTCTATAATTTGCTATTGGGTTTTAAGGAATTTATCAATAGATTGTTGCTTTATTATCCTTTTCTGAAGAGTTGAGTATCCCGTAATACTTTGGAGAAATGGAAATTTCTATGTTTTCTCAATCTAGATTGTATCCCTCCAAGGTAGTCATAACTTCGTATGAAAACATCCCTGTTAATATTCTACTTATTTTTTACTCAATGCATCTGCTACAACATTGCCCTTACCAGGGTGATATTTTAATCGAAATTTATAATATTCTAAGAATTTGATCCATTGTCAATGCAAGATTTAAGTCTCTTAGAGTAAATATGTACTTAAGACTTTTATGATAAAAAATACTTAAAGCGCTGCTCCGTGAAAATAATAACTTCAATTTTTAATGCAATAACTATCGTAGCTAGTTTTAAATTGTTGACTATATAGTTTCTTTCATGAGTACTTAATTCATGAGAACCATATTCTATTACCTTCCCTAGTTGAGTAAGTATACATCCTAATCCTTACAAAGAGGCAACCATATATACTTCGTAACCAACATCCCTAGTAGGTATCATAAGCACAGGGGTAGTAGTTAATTTTTCCTTTAAGGCTTGAAATGATTTATTGCATTCTACTTTCCATTCGAATCGTACATCATTATGAGTTAATTTCATTAAAGGTAACACAATTGTTGAGAATCCTTCCACGAAACGTCGGTAATAAACTGCGAGTCCTAGAAAACTTTGAATTTCTATAATAGTAGAAGGTTGAAGACACTCAATTACTACTGCATTGTTTACTAGATCAAACTTTATTCCTAACTCGGTAATTACATGCCCTATGAACTTCAATTCTTCCATTAAAAATCACAATTACTTTACTTTGCATAGAGGTTGTGTTGTCATAAAGTTTCTAGTACAATTTGTAAATGTTGTTCATGATCCTTCTTGGTTTTCGAATACACTAGGATATGATCTATAAAAATTATCACAAACTGATCTAAAAATGGTTGGAATACCCTATGAACTAATACTGGATCTCCCCAAGGAGATGTACTCAAATGGATAAATCCTTTAGCTGATAATTCATCCAACTAAGTTCTGAGTTTTTGTAATTCTAATGGTTCCCTTTGATATGGAGGTAGATATAGGCAAGCTGTTTGGTAAGAGGTCGATTACGAACTATATTTCTCTTAGTAAAGGAATGCCAAGTTATTCTTCTGAAAAAAACTTATTCATATTTATCTAAAATTGAAAGAGAGTTGGATAACACGTCACCTATATTTTTAGATTGTTTTCCCTGAAAATGAAATACTTTAGTCTAAGAATTCCTAGAAGTCATTCTCTTTCTATGACTATCAATATGAGTGAAGTTTGCTGACAGAGCATCCATTCCAATTATGAGATCAAATCCCTTGATATCTAGAACTACCAAATTGATGGTGATAACTCCCGTTTCGTGTTCTATTGTGCATTCATTATAAATCTAATTGTTTAGTAATACATCGTCGACTGGCATGCCTACAGATGAGGTATAGTCTAAAGGACAAGGAATTAATTTTAATAATTCCATGAAGTTAGTACTAATGAATAAATGAGATTATCTAGAATTAGTTAATCCATATGTCGTATGATTTTGAAAAGAAATATTACCTTCAACAACATCATGATTATTTGAGTTGGCTGAGATGTCAAAATTAGACTCTGAGTCCTATTTCATGGTGCTAGTTTCCTTCTCTGCATAAATTCGGGTGGTCATGAATAAGTAACCTTTTCCCTTGATACTGGGAATCTTTCGTTGGGAACTAAAAAAGGAGGTCTTTGAAAATAAGTGTTCTACCTATGTTTCCCGAGTATGACTTGGTTGTGTTGGGGTTGGGCATTGGGCCTAATATGTTCCGGTTCGTTGCATTCGTGACAACGGATCATGGTTCCACTGTCTTTATGGTGTATTTGTCTATATATATACAACCATATTTAGGTTTGAAAAAGGGGCGGTCCTTAACTTGATTGTTTAAATGGAGGTTGCTAAAATTGTTCTTGGGAATTGGGGCGGGATTTCTGAAAAAGTACCACTTGATGTTGGGATTCGTTCAATAAGAGTGTCTATTTCTATTATCTTCCCGAAGTCACGAATATATAAAGGAATAAAAAAGGTCTTAATACTAGTCTTTAGCCCTCTTTCTAAGTGCCTGCATTTCTTCATGTACGTGTTTTCATATTCCTGTGTGTATCAGGATAGTTCGGTGAATTCTGCCTTATACTAAGTTATCATCATTTGTTGTTGTTGTAACCCCAAAAATTATACTGCTAATTGATCTCTTGTGGGTTTTGAGATTTACTTTTTGAAAAATATTTCTTAAAATTGTTCCCAATTTAATCCTTCGATATTTTGGGTAAGTCCTACCGACTACCACTAGTGATCCACTTCTCCTTCGAATAAATAAGTTTATAAGCCTACCCTAAGTTCGGGTATGATACCTACTCCATTTAGTACCTTCAGAGTCTGTCTAAACCATTATTTTGCCTCATGAGCCCCAAGTTTTTCGTAAAATACTAGGGGTCATTGTCACAGAAATTCCATTAGGGCATTCATTTTATGAACTTTAGTAGATATTTTAATACCTACTACATGTTGAGGTGGAGTATTTTATTTCTCTTTATTTAATGCAGTTATTTCTTGTAAACATTGCATTAAGTTTTCTGTAACGGTGGGAGGAGTTGGTAAACGTGATCCTCTTGCAGTGCTCTTCTTATTGGTGCGTGTGAAGTTCGTGTTTTCACCATCCTATATGATAAACATCTAAAAAATAAAATAACAACAAGTATTATACATAAACAAAACCAATTACATTATCCAGGTTAAGATAAAGTAAATTAATCAGGTACTCTTTTCCGACTATCCCGACCTATTCAGAATCAACCATGCACTTAGAATCATCATCCGATTTACTTTACTAAAATATCCAATCTCGTCCTCAAATTACGACACATGTAAATTTCAAAAATAACCTGAATTAATTAAATCTCAACTCACTAATTTAATTAAATCTTCTAGATTAATTAATTCCTATATCACCGAATTAATTAAATTATAAATCCTCACAAATATGGGGTATTACATACTCCCCTGATGCCTTCGGTATTGAAGTAGATATTTCCCCAAATATTCATGATTGTAAGAAACAAATTCAGTGTCGTAATATTTTAGAGAAGTTATGAAATTAAAATAGCAATATATATATATATATATATATATATATATATATATATATATATATATATATCCTAAAGTCCTGTATAGGAGTAATAAACCTGGCGCTCGCTCTGATAACAACTTGTCACATCCCCAAATTTCCCAAATATAACGAGTAGCCACATGTATATTAAGATAAACATAACATATAACAATTATTCATCAGAACTGATCTTTATTTAGTACATGGTTCCTAAGAAATTTATTTATTACATCCATACGTTTTTGCGAGTTAGAATAAAAAAAATAAACATAAGCATCACATCAGCCGATAAGTGAGTATAAATCATCCATGTGGTTTTTTCTGCCTTGTTAATGACTTTCCACACATACATAACTGATAAGGGCATTTGTGACGATGCTAAAAAGTTCTTGGGGTTGGGGGGGAATTTTTCCTTCCTTATATTTGGGGTCCATCTGGAAGGAAAAAGAATAAGCAAAAATTTTCCCAGTACATCATTCTAATTCTAGACAATTTATAAAATAATTTTGGAGTATTACTAGAATAAATTGTTATGATAAAAAAAAGTGAGACTTGAAATAACTATAATCCAAATAAAGCAAAATAATAGTAGTATGATTATAACCAAAAGTAGAAATATCAAGTTAGAACGGTTAAGGTTTTGGATAGTTTCTAAAACAACATAACCCATAATTATTTCTTAAAGAGGCTTAGGGTCAATAGAAATACAAATAACAAATTATCAAATATAAATTTTGAGATAATAGTAATATTGTTGAGCCCAAACTCATAAGAGAGGCATTTATATGGTAAGCAAAACTAGGCACTTAATATCTTGAATCCTACAGGTCAAATAATACTTTTGTGGGTAGAACGATACTTTATTCCCTGGTTATAATGTATGTTATATAAAACAGGTTCAATGAAATAAGATTAAATTAAAGTCAATGGTTTAAAATCAACATAGGGTTTTTAAAATTGAATCAAGTTTAACGTATTCTGAACTATACAAATGATTTCATAAATGAGAAAAATATATGTGGGGTTATCACATAATGATATGAACAATTGACGTAATCAAGGTAATTACATGAAATCATACTGAAATAAAAGTTACCTACTTGGATAAGGGCATTTGTGTTTCGATTTGATTCGTCTTGTTAAGGTTAAGGATCAGGGTTGTCTGAAATTTAGGAAAAAAAATAAGTAAGTCCTTTCGTTTTTAAAATAATCTTGTAATATAAACTTTTGTCGCGTAATGAAAATAAATTCAAGGTTTAATTTACAATTTTCTATTTCTTTTAATTAATTAGGTTTCTAGGTATATTTGAAAATGGGTGTAATAGACTTTTTTGTCCCTAATATATTTAAAAACCTATATATAAAGTTTGGGGTCTAAATTTATAAGTTGAAAAAGTTTAGGGGGTTTATGTGAAAATTAACTTTTGTATTTTAAATTCCCTTTGTAAGGTTTTCTACAGATATGGTTTTTGGTTGACCAAACAGGGTGATGTAATATACCATTTTGACTAGAAAAATAAAATAAATTTTTTGAAAAAAAATTCATTTTTTTTTATTTGTCACGCGCCCTCACGCCTGAAGTCAGACTTTCTACGCGCTTCTAGTTGATCTCACTCGCGCTCATGTTTAACACTTCATCTTCAACCTCCCAATATTTGACTTTAGGGTTTGAAACTTTAATCCTCAATTAAATAATTTATAGAATATTATTTCAACTGATTAAAAAGAAAATCTCCCTAATTTTTCACAAGTAATCCAAATATATAACTTTTATCGATTGAGGTTGACTGTAGCCTCATATTCAGTTTCTGTAAAAAGTTCATAATTTTGACTTGATATTCATAGTTTTCGGGATAAATTTGAACTATGACATACAGATGGTTTAGCTTCTGGGTGAATTGGGAATGACAATGTTTTGGTTTAGGGTTTTAATTCATAGTTTAGAAGAAGAATTTTAGCTCTGAAATTCTCAAGAGTGAATGAAAATTTGTGATTTCGGGTATCTAAACTATATTACACTCAAATTGGCCATTTCACCGAGGTTCCTCAGATAAAATATCAAACTTTCCCAACTTGAAACTGGTTTAAGTTCACGAGGTCAGAATCTACCATTGAAGCTCAAGATCTAATGGAGTTTTCTATTAGTTGACCCAGTTCAGTGCCAAACCAATGTGAATTATTACATGTAAAAGAAAAAAACAATCCTAGGTTAGTGCAGAAACATAATGGAATCAAGAAAACTAAGCTTGATAAATAAAAGATTAAGATACCAAAACTTCCAAATTTTAATCTTGATTTTTTAATGGTAAATAGGTACGCTTTTATAGTGGTAATAAGGGCCTTTTATAGGGTTAAAGATGGGGAGTTGATCAGTGATTTTAGAGGTGGATTTTAGAATTTTATTGTAAGAGTTTTAGTTATGGGTGAATGGGTATCATAAGGTTTCTGATTAATTAGCATGTGTTGGGGTCTATATGGATGTCTAGGAGTCTCATAAATCAGCAGGGGGTTTGTGGGATTATTTTGGTTTAAGTATTTGGTCCCTATGTAGTTTAGGTCAAGTATATAGTTCTTTTCCTACATTTTTGAACGTTTTAGCGGCTAAAATGGAATTTTACAAACTAGTGGGGTTATTTTAGGGTACTAATAGTAATTTTTGAAGTTTATAGGTCGTGTGTGTAATTAAGTTTTGGGTTTGGGGTTTGTTTGTAGGTTTAAACAAGATTTTGAAATTTCTAGGATTACTTTTGAAATTATTATAACCTAAGGGTCTTCTAAGTATTTTTTTTTGTTTCTTTGGTACCTTAGTTAATTATTTAAATAAACTATTACCTTTAATCGTTGGCATATTAATATAGGATATGCCTAATTTTTATTAGTGAGCAGTCACGATTCTTGTATATAAGTAAACTAGAAATATCATAGCTTATTCATATGTTTGAGTTTTTACATTTTCACTCTCAAAGAAAACAAATAGTATATATATATCAAGGTTCTAAAAAACGTGGGGCGTGATCGAGGAGTGGAGGCCAAGCCTTAAGCCTCAGAAACCTAGGCGGGCCTTAGGCATAAAAAGGCGTGAAAAGGCGTTAAGGCATTCTTAATATATTTTAATATGTTTTAACCATAACAAGGCTATTAAAATACCAAAATTGTACATATCATAAAAATATGTCTAAATATATGCAAATTAAAATACTATTCGATTATTTTGGATGAGATAATGGTCCGGTTTGTAAAAAAAATCTTTAAAAGGCGATATCGTTTCACTAAAGCATTATTGGTTTTAGAAAAAAGTGCGCCTTAAGGGTTTTACCAAGAATAAGGCGTAAAAATCTTAAGGCGGGGCGTTTCTCCCAAGCCTCGAGCCTAGCCATGCCTAGGCGGGTTTTTTAGAACATATATATATATATATATATATATATATATATATATATATATAGAGAGAGAGAGAGAGAGAGAGAGAGTGGCAGGCTCCTGTGCACACTAAAGTTTGCACACTAAGTTTGTACATCATTTTTTAAAACAGTAAAAAAAAAATTGATATGATTTTTTTTATATGGGTTCCTTGAAATGTTTAAATATCACATAAAAAATCAATTCAAAAAAACATTTTTTGCTATTTTAAAAAAATCGGTCAAACTTTCACACCTTTTAAGCACTTTAAAAACTGCGACGATTTGACCGATTTTTTTAAAATAGCAAAAAAAGTGTTTTTGAGTTGATTTTTTTTATATGGGTTCTTTGAAATATTTAAATATCACACAAAAAAATCAGGGAAAAAATATGTTTTTTGCTATATTAAGAAAATGGTGTGCAAACTTAGTGTGCAAATATATATATATATATATATATATATATATATATATATATACACACACATATAATGAGGCTCTCTAATATACTTCCTAGCAATACCTATGAACATACCCATTTTTTAAAATAGCAAAAAAATATGTTTTTATTAACTAAATTTGATATACATGATCTCTATAATGATCTATAATGAGGAGATCATATATTGAAAATTCACTCAAAAATACAACTTCAAAGTGAGTGAATTGAAAATTGGATGAATTCGTTCATTTTTAACCATTGAAACTTGTGATCATCATCTCACCCTTTCCAAGTTTAATTTTTGGATGAAATTTTTTGTAAATGATATCATTATTATGGAGATCATGTTTACGAAATTTGGAGTACATTATTTTAATATTTTTAATAAAAGATTTTGTTCATAAGTATGTTGTTAGGAGGTATGTTAGAGAACCTCTCTCTCTCTCTCTCTCTCTCTCTCTCTCTCTCTATATATATATATATATATATATATATATATATATATATATATATATATATATATATATATATATATATATATATATATGGGAGTTATAAGTTAAAGGCCAATGGGTTTGCACAATTTTGTCTAATATGTAAATCTTTTTTTTTTTACTTTACTAAATTTTTTGTGTAAGCGATTAGTTTTAGATCTTAATCAGCACGAACCTTTGTAAGCTCAACCTTTTTCAATATGCTTTGCTTTTATCATTTTCAACTATGGGCTGAATCAAAAGTTCATGTTTAATATAAATGGGGACCATTTTTTTTTGGGTGGTGGGTCTAGTTCATTCATATTCCTATTAGATAGCTTGTGTTGGATTTAATAAATTTGACATTATCTTGAACTTTTCATTCACTTTTATTTAGTTGTTTTCATTTTTCTTTGTTTTGGCCATGTTGAGGTATGAATATTTGGACTCTATTGAAATATGTTGTTGATATTCATATTTCCTTGTTTTTAAATGTCACTTATCTCGTTAAGAATATGTTATAATTGTCTATGATTATTTGTTTGATTTTATGGAATTATAATAGACTTCTGAATTCTTTCCCTTGTTTATTCATAACAAAAAGGGGGAGAAATTTTGATTAAGGGGAAGTACTTTATTAAGGGGGTGTAGTTTTAGTGTATGCATTGCATTTTTAGATACTCCTCAATTTATTATTCTCCTTTATCATTTGTACCTGATGAGTATGTGTTAAAGTGCGCAGAATACAAGGTCCATGAGTATTGGCAAAGATAAGGATCAAAGTTTTGAAGCCAATTCAGATATTGAATCTCAAGGGATATAGTACTAGGTAGTTTATATGTATGGGCATATTTGGATTCATCCATTTTTTCGATCTTTTCCAGTTTTATCTCATTTTTTAGCTTTTTCCCAGAATTGCCAAAGGGAGATGTTTTTAAGAACCTATTTTGATACCCTTCATCTAGTTTGTCTTAATCCAGATTGACAAAACATAAAAACATAAAAACATAAATTTAGGTGTCTTTGTGTCTTGTAAATGCGACGTGCCTACATACACCATCTTACGAGACAAAACCATTGCACTGATGTGCACATCTCAACGTATTAGTAAGTTAGGTAAGTTGTATTTTTGGTTATGTTGTGTCTTCACTTGATTTTGGTTTGACATGGAATATTATAAGTGCGGCAAAATAATTTTTTATGTTTTGGAAAGTTTTGAAGTCAGATTTTTTTTTGTTAACATTCAGGGTACTATCAAAAAATCAAAGGTTAAAATTTTAGACCTTTTAAAACATGAAAATTATAGAGTTTTGAGTGAGACTTAAAACACACGAATGTACATAATTTCGATATCAGAGTCGAAAGTTGTGCTCAAAATAGTGAACCTCATAAAAAGTTATTGCGTAGGTTTGAAGCCCTTGTTCGAACCCTCTATCGAAGCCTATTCGAAAGGTAGTTCAAATGACAACCCTATAATTGAGGCAAAAAGGATCGTTTGATTTTTTTTCAAATGAGGAGACCTTCGTTCAAACTAGACCTCGTTTGAATAATATTGACTTAGTTTGAACAAGGGATAACATTGTAAAAATGTGTTTTTACGTCTTTTCGTATAAAAACTATAAATATGAGTCTAGATTCAATCCAGAATAACTTCTCCAACTAGAAAAACTTTTTAGAACCATAAGGAAAGTGTTTTTTAAGTTTTTCTTTAGGTGTTCATGAGAGATAATTCCAAACTAATCATTTTATGAACACATAATATCAAATCAAAATTATATACATATGATTTTTTGTGATTTGAGACCTTAGTGAATTCTAAGACTAAGTTTATTAGAGATGGGGCGTCAGAGAGTCAGAGCGACAATTCAAACTTAAATGTAACGTATTTATTAAAATATATTAGCACAAGTGATTGTATGGAATATCACGTTCCTAATCGAAATCAGTGGATACCGAGACCTGCAGGTCATGCAAGTTGTGTCGGTCGTGACCAATTGATTACTAGTATGGGTAAAGTAATCAGATCAGAACGCAAGGGAGAGATGGGTGCGTCAGGGAGTTAGAGCCGAAGTTCACACTCAGACATAATGTGTTTATTAAAAGATATCAGTGCAAGTGATAGTGTGGGAATATTGTGTTCCTAATCGAAATAGGTGGATACCGAGACCTACAGATTGTGCACGTTATGTCGATCGCGACCAACTGATTGATAGTATGTGCAAAGGCATCGTACAGAATGCAAGGGAGAGACTTCATGTTATGTATCATTATTATATGTAAGTCCTGTATGTTATTTGTAAGCCACTTAAACATTATTAGTACTTGTGGACTTGATTGGGCTTCGACACGGTAGTGGCTTTTCCCATGATAATTTTCACTTTAAATACATGTGTTCATTGTATGTGCTTACTTTTAATATTTCCTCCATAATTTAATTTTCAATCACCGTATATCATAATTAGATCTAATTAATTAATTAATATTTCCTCCATAATTACATTAATATGATTTAATTAGCAAGTAATTTTAATTCATGTGCAAGACTCGACCAAAATAATTTTGCGGATACAATTATAATGTGGTATCAATTGAATCTTCTCGTGTTGCAACGAACAAATTTTCAACTTGTTTTTTTATTACGAATTGTTTGAAGATAAAATACATTTTTTAAAATTAATTGAGTAATCGAACTTATACCATCTTAGGGAAAATATTTTTCATTAGTGAATTTGATATTTCGTACATGAAAGTTGTGTATGGGAATGATTTAAAATTTCCATCGAAATTAATGACAATCAGCCAATCAAGAAATTTTGGCATAGGGTAAAATGAAAAGTTCCACGATAGTTGGGTTACTACATCAGTAATCTTCTCCGAGTGTTTACATTTCCACAAATTAATTTTCATATTGCACTGAAACAATAAATGAAGTGTAAACATAAAATGGTTAGCACTAATTAAATTTGGATGATATGTGGCTTATATTTTACGATATACAACATTAAGAATGGGATTTTGTGTCCTAAAACATTGAATGACCCATATTTGAGCTTAAGAAACATAAATGTTTTCACTGAAAGTTGATGCACACTGATAACATGTTATTTCAACCAATACTCCGAAGTGCAATAAATCATTAAGCAAATTTTTTCGATAAAGTGTTTGATCTTCATTTTATTCCATTTGTTTTTCCTTACGCACCCTTTGCTTCATGTCCACACTTTATTATATGGTTTTCATTTTCAAATTTGTACAACATGAATTAAAAACGCTCACTCATTGTATGGAGAAAAGAACTTGTACTTTTAAATATTCTTTTGACAGTAAAAATATCCGTTTAACTATCCTATTAATGATTTCACCAGTAAAACTCTATATCTTGACATTTCGCTTCATTTGAATATTAAATTACCTTTTATGGTATTTGATTTTTAACAATTTTCATTGTTGATGTAAAAAACTAGATTCTATCTAATTAATCAATCACAGATAAAAAGTAAATAAATAAGACAATGGATTTTTATAGTGATTCGGCTATAAAAAATGGCCTATGTCCACTGTGGTTGTATTGCTGACTGTTTGCCTTGAATCTCGATGATAGGTTGACTAAGAGATCCAAAGTCCCCTCTTATGACGAGGTTACAATGTATTTATAGCCTTGAGGCTATACATTCGAAAAGGTAATGCGATGTCATCTAGTAGACATATACATCTGTACAATAATAATGCGCATTTAATGCGTAGTCGCCTTTTGGTTTTCTTGATTGCATGCTCTGCACGCTAAGTAGCTCGGACCGCCTAAGTTACTCGGTACGCTTAAGTAGCTCGGAACGCCTGAGTAGCTCAGTGAAAGTATGTTGTTTGTTGAAAGTATTTGTATTTTTTACGTAGATTGACACGTGTCTTCATATGATTGGTCCACATTAGCTGACTAAATTTGGTATCAACAGAAGCCCCCAATGTTTCACAGTTGAGGTTGAAGAAGAGTGTGGAACATTTTTCTTGAAAGCTACTCGGATTACTGGTCTTCAGAGATTAAGAAAATTTTCATTGTATATAATTCCTTTTGAGCGCATAATATCAACTTCGTAAATATTTTGAATTTTTCATGATCACTTCGATATTTGTGCCTTTTTCCTCTTTTAGCCGCCGGAAATGCAAACGTCTTCCCTTGTAATCATTTCTTTTCTCTATTCTCAAGGTAAAGTATTTAAGTGCGACAGAAATCCTATCGTCTTCTACTTTTCAAATCTGTATTTTTGAACTCTTCATTTTCTCTATATCTTGTGCCTTCATTCTTTCCATCATTCATTGTCGGTCGATCTCTCTTTCTTCTGTAAGATTTTTTTCCTTCTTCTTTATTTACTTTATTAACCATGGTTTATCTTGTTGAATCATTAGATAAATTTCGGTCTGATTTTTGGATCCCTTCGTGGGTTATTTTGGAAGAACCTCCTTGTCCTTCTGATTTATTTTCTTTGGCGGAGGGACACTGGTTCCCAACTCTTTTTGTAGCTGAGTGTCACTTTTCTTTCCCACCAAATCCCCTGTGTTTGGAGTTTTGCCAATATTTCGATATTGTACCTGCAAGAGTAGCTCTAAATACATGGACGGTAATTAATGGCGTATATAGGTTGAATCAACTTCATGGAACTCATTTGGGAATTCCAAAAATTATGTATTGCTATAGATGGGTTACCAGTGACACTACTTTCTATTTAAAAACTAGGTTTTCAAATAGAGCTTTAGTTGTCAATCTTCCCGATGCCAATACAGACTATTTTGATCATGGGGTTGTGATGAAAAATTGGCAACACCCCCCATTAAATTGAAATGATGTGTACCAAGGTCCCAGATGTCCGCTTTATGGCAATGAGATAGGTTGTTTTTATTTTTGAAATCTTATTTTCTTTGTATTCGATGAAATGCATCACTGACATTAATTTTATTTGTTACAATTGACAGTAAAAAGAAATCTCCAAGGGAAACTGATATTAATTTAAATGACTTGAAACTTATCTGGAGTTTGCATCAGTCGATCAAGGGAGAGCACGTGAGGTCCGCTTCATATTTGTTGAGATACAGAAGCTCCACTTCATCTTTCATTGCTCGTCCTGTGGTGGTTGATCTTGATCAAATACCAACTTTTGAAACCCGTGTTGAATGATCTTCTTCTAATTTAAGTACTCCTATTACTGATTTGATGAAGAAGAGGAAAGATCCCGTATTTTTTGACAAGTCTGCCTTTACCACTGAAGGGGAAAATAAGAACAAATAGGATGCCCCAGATGAGGGGACAAAGAATGTAGATGTACCCCCATCTATTGCTACTAAGGAAACTGGCAAGAAGCCCCCTGTGCCTCTAAAAGAGGCAACACCTTCGATTGAAACTGTTGCCATTTCACAAGGAGAGACAACACCTTTAATTAAAAGTGCTCCTCTAAGGAGATTGAAAAGAGGTCCTACTGTGAGACCTGTTGACTCTATTTCTCAACCTTCAAATGTTGAGGGTAATGTTTCAGCTCTTATTCCTCCGAGCTCTGCTATGGGCTTGATCAGATCTTGCACTGTCCTAGAATTCCAAGGTATTGAAGACAGCATTTAACATGACAGGATTACTACTTTGGCTGCTCAACACATTACGTCAGTAAGTATCGTTAGCCTGAGTCCTTTATCCTCTAGTACTATATTCATATATTGAATTAAACTTCTTTCTTTTTTCAGCTCGTGATGTGTTTCAATAGTATTTTGAAGAAAGTGAAGCCATCGGGGCTTCCACTTCCTCGGGTGGAATAGAAGAAGCTTTTGCTGGATTAACTCAATCTTTGAAGGAATCTCGTCAGAAGTACGAGGAAGACAAAAATGCATGTGAGAAATAATTCCAGTCTGTTGAAATAAATTGAGATCAAGCTGTGACTGCCTCCAAAGAGTTAGAGAAGAAATTAAAGGATACTGAATAACGTGAAAAGGAGCTTGAGGTCAAGATTAAATTTGTCGAGGAAGATGTCGCCAAGCTTCAAGATGCTGAATGGCATAAGAAAGAGGGAGAAGAAAAACTAAAATCTGCCGAAGATCTCCTTAGGGAAAAGACTTCCTCGGAGAGAGCAAAAAGGAAAATTGTTGTTAAGAAATATTTTAGTGCTGGTTGGGACAAGGGTTGGAATAAGGGCCTGGCCGTTATGTATTCTCAGATGGAGTTTGCCAGTGTTAAGTATTTTAGGGATGGATGGATAGAAGCTTTGAAGAAATTGAAGGTTGCTGAAAATTCTGAGTTATTCCAGGAGCATACTGATGGCCATCCTCGTTCTCCTGGAGAAGAAGAAGAAGAAGATGAAGATGAAGCTACATCAGATGAGTCTTCAATGATGATAGGAGAGCAAGTCCCTATTGTTACTGTTATTCAACCCTCCGAGCAAGTCCAATAATCTAGCATATCTGTCGAGCAACTGTCATTGCTCTCCGAGCAACCAACCCCTTCATCCAAATCATCCGAAGAGGTTGTAGGAAATAAGGAGAAGGTGTAAAGTTTTTCGGGTCTTTTATTGCGTTGTTTCTTGGATGTAACCCTGAAATGTATTTTCCTTCGTCGTTATGAATAAAAAATGAACTTTTGTTGTTCGTCTGAAATTTTTCTCTTACTTTCTCTGTTCACATCATTGTTGATTTTGTTTTTTATTTTCTCTTTGCTAGTTTGTGGCTAGGATGGAACTCTTATCAGCTAATGATATAGAGTTGATGAATAAATGCAATGATTATTTCAACGCTAGTCATGCAAACTTTATAGAGGCCCAAATAATTGACTTCCTTAGATCAGATGCCTCTGAACGAGCAATTGATGCTTACCAGTACTTGAAGTGCCTACTTGATCGTGCTATAGACAATAATGTGGCTTATTACGAAATGATTGAAGATCTTCAAGGAACGATCGAGGAACTTCAACAACAGTACAAAGAATCCAGCAAACTCCTACATGAGGGTTACGAGAAAAAATGTCAACAATTAAGTGCTGATCGGGGTTATGATAAGTATCTATCTGCTCATAAGAGAAGAGAAACTGTTCTAAGTCATGAGGTCGAAGAACATAGGCACATTGCCAAGCTGTTAGAAGAAAAAAATGTTACGCTGTAGGAGGAGCTAAAACGACTTAAAATTGTTGCCTCTTATTCCTCGGGAGCCTTGGTTCCAGTCAACGATGAGGGTTATTCCTTTTTAGAGGTTAAAAATGTTGCCTTGAGAGAAGAGTTGGAGACTTTGAAACGAGTTAAACCGACATCCTCCTCAAGGGGTAGAGGTAGAGCTGTTTGAAAAAGTGTTGAAGAGACGAGGACTGACCAGACTTTAGTAAATCAAACCACTCAGATAAAAGACAAAACTCAAGCCTTGGTCGAACTGTCTCAGAAAATGCAAGTTCTCACCGACCAACTCTCCAACCAAAATTTAGTATTGGAAAATAAGGATCTTTTGGTAAAAAAGCTCCACGAGCAACTTGATAGATTGACCTATCAATTTCATAAGCAGCCCAGGGAGTTATGGATGGCTGGGTATAATGAAGCTCTGTATCATCTTAATGCTCGTTTGCAGCAGTCGAGCAACGAAGGATATAAGCAGGGATGGTTGAACGCCTTATGTGTTCTGAAACTGGAGCAAGGTCATTTCTTATGGGATTATTATGAACCTGGAGTTCTTGATTTACCTGTGCCTCCATTCAAACATGATCTTAGCTGGATTCCAGCCCGTGCCATTCCTCGAATTTTGATCTCCAAGTATCTCGGTGATTATAGTCTTCATTCAAATTTTGAGATATCTTGTCCAGAGCACTTGCTTGATCGACCATCCATAATTAATGTCAGAATGCTGCGAGATATGAAGTTTATAAACTCTCCTTATGCATTAGATGATCCTCCAGCTGGGGTGGAACCTATTTCAAAAGCAGAGGGAAAGAAACCCATAAAATAGGACATTTTTATGTAATGAATCAAATTTCATATCGTATGTAATCTTCTTGGTCTTAATAAAGAAAGGTTTAGTTTCTTTTACAATTTCATTTCCTTGGAAATATTTTGTAGAATGTCTTTGTTATTCATTGTTGAATATATATATATATATATATATGTAGAAGGACGAAATGTCCTGTTCTGTTTTTAGACAATGGAACTTGTCCCATTTATTGTCTGATTATAGTGACTTGTCACTCTTTGGGACTAAGAAATGGAATGATTTTAATCCCATGTTCCTGCTTAGTTGTAGTAATCTTGCCAGGATTACCTTGTTGCCTAGACAGTGGATGCCTCGGGAGGTCACCCATCTTCTTGCCTAGTTTGGAGTGTTCCTTGAGATCACCCATGATCGAACAGGCTTTTTCACTGTACGATTTTTATTTACCAACCAACCGGAGTTGATGGTTATTAAATTTTCGACCAACCGGAGTTGGTGGTTACTGAATTGCTGACCAACCGGGGTTGGTGGTTGTTGATCTGAATTTATGTTTGTGTAGTGTGTAGCACTAATATTCCGAAGAAAATTCAACAAAAGAGGAAATATGGACGAAATATTACTTTATTCATATTGAGAGAAATGTATTACATATGGATTTTAATTACTAATAATACTTGTGCAGATGCTCTGCATTCCATGCGTTCTTGAATTCTTCTCCCTCCAAAGTTCCAATTCTGTATGTCCTGGAACGAAGAACTTCAGTTACTCTGTAAGGTCCATGCTAGTTGGCCTCCAGTTTGTTATGATTTTGGATCACCTTCTTCAGCACATAATTACCCTCTTTTAAATCGCACTTCTTCACCCTTTTGTTGTAGAACAAGATTGTTCGTTGTTGGTATGCTGCATTCATGATTGCTGCTTCTTCCCTAACGTCTTTGAGCATATCCATGTCTAAACGTCTCATCAAGTCACTTACAGGAGAATTTAAATTAAGCACCCTATGTGTGGGTAGACCCAATTCAGTAGGTATGACAGCCTCACTCCAAAATGTCAGCATGTACGGAGACTCCCCAATTGTTGTTCGCGGTGTAGTGCGATAAGCCCACAACAGAGAGTGTAGCTCGTTAATCCAGTTTCCCTTTGCGCCATCCATCCATTTTTTATACCATTCAGTAGGGTTCTGTTTGTCACTTCAGTTTGCTCGTTGCTCTGGGGATGGCCTGGCGCAGAGTGGATCTTCTGTGCATTGGATTGATGACAATATGCAGTGAATTCCTCATTGTCAAATTGGGTTCCATGGTCAGTAATGAATGCGTATGGGAGACCATATCTGCAAATAATACTCTTCCAAATAAACTGATAGACCTTGTCATACATCATATCAATGAGAGGTTTAACTTCCACCCATTTGGTAAAATAATCCATAACAACTACGAGGTATTTGAATCTCCCTTTGGTCATTAGAAGTGGCCTGATCAAGTCTATCCCCCACATGGCTAATGGCCAAGGGGACGTAATGGGTGTTAACAATGCTTGGGGAGTTCTTCGGATGGAAGGGAAACATTGGCATTTATCGCACTTCTTAGCATAAGCTGCGCTGTCAGCTCTCATCGTTGGCTAGTAATAACCTTGTGTTATTATTCTCTGCAAAAGCGTCCGACCTGCTACATGGGCTCCGTAAAACCCTTTGTGAACCTCTTTAATCAAGTCTTTAACTTCGGAGGGATGGACACATCTCTGTAGTCCTTCTATAACGCCTCTTCTATACAAAATGCCACTAGTCAATACGTAACGAGCAGCTTTAAACTTCAGTTTCTTGGCTGCGAGTTTATTAGTTGGCATAACCCCCTCTTTGATATAAGCCCTGATGGGATCCATCCAGGATGGTCCCAAGTCGAGGGAAATTAATTTCATCATCAAATATTCGTTTACACTCCGATCTACCCAGATTTCTATTGGTATTTTTCTTCATATCTCGATGTGTGTTGCTGATGCTAGCCGAGCTAGGGCGTTGGCTCTTACATTCTCCAATCTCGGTATTCTGATCAACTGAAATGCAGTAAAAGTCGAGACAACCTCCATAGCTTTTGCATGATACTTGACCATCAGTTCTTCCTTCGCTGTATATAACCCAAGAATTTAATTTACGATTAATTATGAATCACTGAATACAACGATCTGCTCTGCCTTCATGGTTTTGGCCAGACTTAGACCCACGATCATAGCTTCATATTCAGCTGCATTATTGGAAGATTTAAATTGAAAACGTAGAGCATACTCCATATCAATTCCATTAGGACTGTTTAAAACTATTCCTGCTCCACTGCCTGTAGAACACGAAGAGCCATCCACATATAGATTCCATACAAGTACTTCATTATCAAACTCTTGGTCAGACAGAGTTCTTTGGTGGAATATTTGATACTTCCTTTTGTCTTCCCCTGACACTTCTCGCTGCTCGTTGATTATCTTATCTTGCTTATCCATAGATGGAAGTTGTTCAGGTGTTATCTTCGATGATCCGGTAATATCCACGGGTTGGTCTGTATTATACTCCTGCTCTTCCAATGTATTAGAGTGAGTAAACTCTGCGATAAAATCCTTCATTGCCTTCCCCTTAAGTGACGACCTAGGCTTATAAACTATGTCATATTCACCAAGTTCTACTACTCAGTACATCAATCTTCTCGATTTCTCTGGTTTATGCAGAGCTTGTCTTAATGGCATATCAGTATACACTATTATAGTATGGGCTTAGAAGTATGGCCTCATCCTTCTCCTTGCTTCGATTAGTGCTAGTGCTAACTTCTTCAGTCTTGGATATCTGATATCTGCTCCTCGAAAGTCCTTGCTGGTGTAATAGACTTGTTTCTGCACTTCGTGCTCCACTCTTATTAATGCTGAGCTAATTGCATTATCTGAAACTGCCAAATACAAGTATAGCCTTTCTCCCATCACTAGTCTAGATAACAATGGAGGTGTCCCCAGATATTTCTTCAACTCTTGAAAGGCCTCCTCACATTCATCATTCCACTCAAAAGTTTTTCGAAGTGTTTTGAAGAATTGGAGGCATCTGTCTGTTTCTCATGACACAAATCTGTTAAGTGAGGCAACTCGCCCTGTGAGACTTTGCACCTCCTTTTTTGTATCTGGAGATTGTAGCTCCAATAGGGCCTTGATCTTTTCAGGGTTTGCCTCGATACCTCGTTGGTTAACAATATATTCGAGAAACATACCTTCTCGTACTCCAAATATGCATTTGGTGGGATTCAACTTCATTTGATATTTTCGTAGTTGATCAAAATTCCGACCTAGGTCAACTAAATGATCAGCAGCTTTCTTGCTTTTCATCAGCATATCGTCAACATAAACCTCCATATTATGACTGATTTTCTCTGCAAACACCTTATTCATTAGTCACTGATATGTTGCACCTGCGTTTTTAAGTCCGAAAGGCATACCATTATAGCAATAAGTCCCCCTTGGGGTGATAAAAGAGGTACTTTCCCTGTCCTCAGGTTTCATTTTAATCTGGTTGTAACCAGAGTAAGCATCCATGAAACATAACAATTCATGCCCTGATGTAGCATCCACCAGCTGATCGATTAGGGGCAAATGAAAATGATCCTTTAGGCAGACTTTATTAAGATCAGTGAAGTCCACACACATCCTCCACTTATTATTTTTCTTCTTTACCATCACCACATTTGCTAGCCAATCAGGATACTTGACGTCCTTAATAAAAAAGGCTTTCTGTAGTTTCTTTACTTCTTCCTGTATAGCTTGGTTCTTTTCAGGGATGAACACTCTTCTTCGCTGCTTCACTGGCTTGACTTCCTTATTAACGTTGAGCTCGTGGCACAGGAAACTCGGGTCTATCCCTGGCATGTCTTCATGACTCCATGCAAAAGTCTGTCTTCTGCGCCTTAGAAATGCTATCAGTTCCTATTTTATCGATACATCCAATGATGCACCAATTTGGGTTGTTCATGCTGGGTGTTCATCGTCCAGAATGATATTTTTTGTAGCTTCCATGACCTGACCCTTCACGAGATGAGACTCATCTCTAGGGTCTAATGTTTCAATCTATGTATATTCTATTTTATCCACTTGATATGTAGTATTCTTCTTCCTGGATTCTTCTCGTTCTTCCTGTTCAGCAGATAAATAGTAGCATTCTCGAGCTACTTTCTGGTCGCCTTTCATAACTCCCACTTTGAAATTGGTTGGGAACTTTAAATATTAATGTACAGTAGATGGTACTGCCTTGAACTTCTTCAGAACTACCCTTCCCATGATGATGTTGTAGGCTGATTAGACATTTTTATCCATTATAAAAAAGTGTATTCTTTTTGTTCGGCAATCAGGCCATGTACCAATAAGCATGTCTAACTTGATAGTTCTAAGTGAAAAAACCTTTTCGCTAGTAAAACCGAGGAGGGGCCTATGATATGGCTCCAACTGGGCTAACTTCATATTCAAACTGTCAAAGCATGGGTAGAACATAATATCTGCAGAGCTACCATTATCCACCAGTACCCGTGAAATCACCACCTTCTTCACTCTCATATTGATCACCAATAGGTCGTTATGGGGATATAGTACACCTGCCAGGTCGTTCTTAGAAAAGTTGATGACAAGTTTGTCCCTATTCACCTTCCTTGTGCGATCATCTTCAGCCAAGTTTATGCGCTGTATGTAAGAACAAGCTTGGGCCTCATTGAGGTAAGCTTTTCTCTCTGCAGTAAGATCTCTACCTCCTGCATCTCCACCTGTAATGACATTACATTCAAATGACCCAAAACAGATTGAAAATACCTCGTGCTCCGGCTGTCTTGGCCTTTTGGGGAGATCAAGGTCATCTTCTGTATCATCTTCGTGATCTCTCTTCTTGTCTTCTTTTGCTCGGTGAGGAGACTTAGATCTTTGCCTTCCTCTGTTGCTGGTTTTTCCACCATTTTGGCAATCAACGTACTTAGTTATTTTTCCTCGCCTGACGATTGCTTCAATTTCATTCTGAAGAGCTATGCAACGTTTAGTCGTATGGTCGTGATCTTTGTGGAATTCATAGTATTTGGACTTATCCCTTTTGTTAGGATCTGCCTTCATTTTCTATGGCTAGGTTAGCTCCTCGTTGTTCTTGATCTCTTTCAGAATGTGATTTATATCTACCTTCAAGGGAGTATAATTTCCATATTTCTTCATCTACTCCAGCGTTTGTTTACCTTTCGACTACATATTGCCACCATTATTCTTCTGATCCTTCTTCTCAGTTTTACTAGCCTCAACCTTGGTCTCCTTAGTGTTTGTATTCTTCTTCGCAGCCATGGCTTCCCCAGTGTTCATGATCTTTGTTTCCTTTGCCATCAGTTCTGCCATGGTCCTAGGCAGATCTTTGGCCAAAGTATAGTACAACTTATTTGGTAACAGTCCACTCATCAGAACAGTAATTATTGTCTTCTCCTCGTAATTAATTACCTCAAGTTTCTCATTATTGAAAGGATTTATATAGTCCCTGTTGCTTTCTTCTGTCTTCTATCTAACGCTCAGTAAGTGTGCTACTCTTTTAACTGGTTTCGCTCCAAAATAGAAATTCCCTATGAAAAGCTCTGCCAGTTGATGGAAAGTTGCAATCTTCCCCCGAGGAAGGTTATTGTACCATATCTGGGCCGACCCGGTAAGAGTTCCTGAAAATGCCCTGCATCTCATCTCATCTAGAACCGCATAGATATCGGCAGCAACTTAGTATTGCTCTATATGGAGGACAGGATCAATTTTTCCATCATATTTAGGTGTCACCATAGGAGCTTTGAATAAATCCACAATTGCCTGCATGAATGGTGTCCCTTGGACAAAAGTTCTTTGTAGAGGATTCTTGGCCTTAGCCATTTCCCCTAACTTGTCTTCTAACCTTTGAATAGAGCCTTTCCATGCATCGTTTCCCGCCTCGGGCCTATTTGTTCGAGCAACTGATCGCGTTGAGTTTTCCTCTTGGGACCTTTCATTACGGGCTGTTGGGCGTGATTGGGAAGAGCCTTCCCTTAGATTGGATGGATGTTGAGAGTTGCTCGTTGCGATCCTAGGACGGTTTCTATTCCTCCTGGGGCCCAATCGATCAAAAGGAGAGACTATACTCAACCTTTCCAGAGCACTGGTCCGTTCTGGAGTTAGAGTGACATTCCGTTGAGAATCTGTAGCTCATACTGATGAAGTCCGGCCAGGTTGATACGAAGGATCATTAGACCTCTTAGTACGATATGAGCCAGTACATCTAGATTAAGAGACCTTCGAGAATAGCGTTCGTATAGTTCTTGAAGATGGCAGATGGGTATTTCTCTGAGCACTTTTTGTCCTAATTGAGCCGACACTCCATCTCGAACAGTTTGTATAAGTTGACGCATGGTTTCTTGCATGGATGTTTTCCCTTAGACTAAATTATCCATTATGCCAGCCAGATCTTGAATATTTGGTGGTGTAGAGGGGTTTGGAGGGACCCCAATGTTTCGATTACTGGATTCCGGAATCTCAGCTATAGATGATGAGTTGTTTGGTGAAAAATGCTAAGTATAGTCGTTTCCCACAGACGACGCCAATCTGTTGATGTAAAAAACTAGATTCTATCTAATTAATCAATTATAGATAAAAAAAAATGAATAAATAAGACAATGGTTTTTTATAGTGGTTCGGCTATAAAAAATGGCCTACGTCCACTGTTGTTGTATTACTGACTGTTTGCCTTAAATCTCTATAATAGGTTGTCTAAGAGATCCAAAGTCCCCTCTTATGACGAGGTTACAATGTATTTATAGCCTTGAGGCTATACATTCGAAAAGGTAATGCGTTGTTATCTAGTAGACATATACATCTGTACAATAATAATGCACATTTAATGCATAGTCGCCTTTTGGTTTTCTTGATTGGATGCTCTGCACGCTAAGTAGCTCGGACCGCCTAAGTAGCTCGGAACACCTGAGTAGCTCGGTGAAAGTATGCTATTTGTTGAAAGTATTTGTATTTTCTACGTAGATTGACACGTGTCTTCATATGATTGGTCCACATCAGCTGACTAAATTTGGTATCAACACTCAATATCCAATCAATTATTAAAAATGGAGTCTTCATACTGTGTAAAATCCCTCATTTATTTATAAAAAGGTTAAATTATCATCGACCGGAGTTGATATATATTTTAGGCATTTGTTTGGAAGATTCTCTGACATTTTTATTTTAAACAACTTAAAGTTTTGATACAAAAGCATACAACTCTTAAAATCCTTGGACATTCATAATTCAACTATTTGTGTAAGATCGAAAGTTCTTATAAACAAATGACGGAACTTAAATAAATTTTACAATGTCTTATTTTTCTTTGTTATTGATATATATCCAATTGGAATTTCTACACTCGAATAACTCATAGTAAACACTTTGTAAGTTACTGTTATTGATAAATATCACATACATTGTATTTCTTATCCACATTGAAATATAAATGCTTTGTAAAACCATCATTTGTAGTATAGTAAGGTGACCCTCCTTGATTATACAAAGATAATAAAATTAAAAAAAATTCTCCCTCTAAATTCTCTATATACCTTATTGATATCACACCAAAATGTAATATCCAAATAACCAGAAGGAACTCATTTAGTAATAAGAGTAAACATAATTTGGGTACGATAATGAATTGTAATGAATGCAGTAAATAAGATAAGAGAGAGATCAACTCACATAATTTAGATTGGTTCAACCAATTGGCCTACATCCACTGTGGTGCAACTTATTATTCATTATATGAACAATGTATTATAAGTTAAAATTGTACTTTATCTCACAAGAGAGTATTTTGACAGAGGAATAATGTGTTTTTACAATAATCTAACTTATGGAACAAGTAAGAAGGTACAATCTATTTATAGACGGCTTGGGGTGTAATGTGCACACCAAGTCACATGGAAAATGCTCATTGATTTGATCTTCTTGATTGTTTACAGTTGTCCTTTTAGAAGCTACATAAAATTTGTGAGCATCCTCTTCTTTTACAATATAAAGATTTTCACTCACTTGTGCAGACTTAATATGACTAAAATGCCATTTGTTTTGTTAATTTTGTGCATTTTTTATGCAATTTGGCCGACCCTATAAGGGCATGAGGCCGAGGGTATAAGACAGATCCTATGAGGGTATGGGGCCAACCCATTTCGAGATGAGGGTCCAAAATATTCACATTCTTAAGATGATATCATTTCCAGAATCATCAATTATCCAATAGTCTTCAATCTTACGAACTCTTCTGACTGTGATAGGAGATTGGAGGCTATAATCCAAACCTCTTAGGTGCTGACCCTATTGAGGCCGAGGGAGGTGGGATCCTTAAAATATAAAAGGGGAACGCCTGTAGGCCGAAGGAGATGTGAGTTCCTTGAATGCTTGAGTCGAAGGAACTGAGTTCCCTAAAGGAAGTAAGTGCCAAAGCATAATAAATTTGAGAATATAACCGCACAACACAAATTTCAATCATAAATTTATGGCCATAATGGTGCGCACCGACATCATCAATAATAAATAAATTTCAAATGCACGAATCATATGTCGATGCATCACATGGAGGTAACAAATTATGATAAGGATCCAAGTATTTACTATCCCTTTTTCGAAAATAATCATGTAAAATTGGGGATGCATACTCCACTCCTAAATGTGAGACTTTATGGAAAGAACGAGAAGAAGAGGCATCGTGGAGTGATACACTTTCTTCATTAAAAATAGGAACACCGTCATAAATACTTGAAGTGTCACTAAAATTGTATAACGAATCCTCAAATAAATTTTCTCGCAAATAAAAAGAATCAACATTTTTCTCAATTAAATTAGGAGAAAAATCTCGACATAAATTCACATCCAAATCATCACAATTATTTCATGTGTCAAGAGTGTCAATTTTTTTCTCCTCACAAAATTGATTATCCCCATTTAATTCATGATTATTTTTAGAAATAGCATCATTATACCGTTTTTTACCTCTTTCCAATTGATATACATTCGGGGACAAATAGTAATTAAAAGGGTTGGATTCTCATCTACACCTCCTTTAATTTTTAAAATGATTATTGACCCATATGATTCAAATTGAAAGACGTAGTCATTTAAATTTTTAATATTTTGTAAAAATACGTTCACAGGATCAATAGAGGAATATGAGAAAGATGACGGGATAACAATATGAGGATCACCCATTGAAATTTACAACGAATGATTTATTTTATTTTATTTATTATTTATTTTTTTAGAATGCAAAAGTAATTATACTTGACTCAAAACCACATAAATTAACACAAATCAATTATGATTTATCTAATGAGACAGCTTCTACTCATTGACAAGGGAGAATTTAAAATACGACCAACTACGGTTATTGCCTAAAATCCCATTTTACCTCAAGGTAGGTGGTCAGCGCGAAGACTCACTAAAAACCACCAATCCTAGACAAGGTAAAACGAAATAGATTTTAATAGTTCGTGTTGAAGTAGCTTTTAATTCTGGCCTCGTTAAGAGCTGGTTAATTAGTGTTTTTCGGGCCAAGGAAGTGTGATGGAATCCCCACCTTTTTTATTTTTTTTTACCAATAAAAATACGAAAAGTAAAAAAAAAAACTAATCTGACGATCACAACTTCTTTAAGAAAAATCAAACAAATCCCCGAAAATGACACCAAAAACTTTTTTGTCAATTTATAAAATACCAAAAGTTCACGGCCTATCGTAGAATAGCGAGTGTAAGTATGGGCCGAATGCACGGAGATTTGTTAATTTGAATTTTTAAAAGAATTGCAACTGTCCAACTAAAATAATTGGGATAGAGAATAATTATGAACTAAACTAAATAAAAACAACTACGATAAATGAGAGTAAAACACGAAAGTTGTAAACAATTAGGATTCGGGGTCAATTTATCACGTAACTAATTTTACACACTAATTTAATGTTGTCATTCCCGTTCTAAAACTTAAATTAAACTAACTCTCATCGCGTTTAATTCGAAAAATATGAAAGTTATGTTCGAAATATTTTTAGCGTCTCTAATAGACGGCTAAAATCCCTATTCCCTTAGAAGATACAAGTTTTAAGGTTCACAAATGTATTTAAGCATGGACTATCAAAACAATCAAGGTGCAAGCATAATCCGTCAAAAATTACTATTTTTAAATTTCAAAACATGATTGACAAAACAATTTTGAAGGTTTTAAAACACACTCTGCTGTCGCTTTAAAATGAATACTGAATCTTTGATAACAATTAAAACAAGTAGGGAATAAACAAAAAAAAATTAATGCGACAATATTAGCTAAGTATGATAAACTTCACCCTAATCCTAACCGAATAATCAAGCTATCATAATGAAAGAGAAGTTGCAAGATTAAGTAGATATTTTCATTAATAAATCAAACTTACAATCAGTTCTCTCATAATAATCTTCAATCCACTAAAAAAATGATAAAAACTTAGCGCTCAAATTGATTACAATCACTCAAAGTTTCTCCCCGAAATTCTCATTAAAATTGTCAGCCCAATGTGACAACCCGCTTAAAATAATAAAGGGTGGCGAGCCCTATACTAAATTAAAACAGGAATCTCAAATTGGTCATTTTTAGCATCAACTGTTGATACTAAATTAACATCTGCTAGCTACCCAAAACCATAATAAGCGGATGCCAATTTTTTTTAAAAAAACATATGAAAAACAACATGCCAACAATAAAGTAACTAACAAGTAAGACAAAAATAAATTCACTCACGCACAACTATTAAAGGATATACTCATATAAAATGTAACAAGTACAAATAAAAGAATTATACCCGAATATCAGTGTTCTAAAAAACCCGTCTAGGCTCCGCCTAGGCACGCCTAGGCTTAAGGCTTGGGAGAAACGCCTCGCCTTACGCTTTTCACGCCTTATTCTTGGTAAAACCCTTAAGGTGCACTTTTTTCTAAAAACAACAATGCTTTAGTGAAACGATGTCGCCTTTTAAAGAATTTGTTTACAAATCGGACCATTATCTCATCCAAAATAATCAAATAGTATTTTAATTTGCATATATTCAGACATATTTTTATGATATGTGCAATTTTTGTATTTTAATATCCTTGTTATGGTTAAAAAATATTAAATTATATTAAGAAGGCCTAAACGCCTTTTCACGCCTTTTTACGCATAAGCCCGCCTAGGCTTCTAAGTCTTAAGGCTTGGCCTCCATGCCTCAATCACGCCCCGCGTTTTTTAGAACCTTGCCGAATATGCTGTTAGGTAACAGATAATACAATAATCCAGAGGAGAGAAGTATAAAAATGCTAAAAGTAACTTTAGAGTATAAACCCGATATACCAAAGTGAATCCTATCTAGATTTTACAAACGGCATGAAGCGACTATAACAAAATCCTGCAATAGTTCGCGTCTGCTATGGCTCCCAAGATACTGGATAAAATAGCATCATCGGCATCCTTGCGGAGGGACACCTGTAGTACAATATATACATAGATAACAAGAGAGAGAATAAGCGGGTCAGAGCTCGAGGTGTAAAAATGTTTATAGCAAGTGCATAACAGTGCATAATAATTATAAATTCACAATTTCATAAATAAAATGGAGTCGCACTCCCTTGGAACTCCCAAACTCACCCCTCAACTAAAGCGCACACCTAAACGTCTGCACCTAAACTTAAGTGTATCGACCCGATATCTTCTAAGGATAATCCAAAAATCCTCCCATCCTATCATACTTTAAGTTTACACCCAACTATATGTATATATATAAATCACATGAGCACACACATATGTACCTTACTAGAGTTCATCCAATTTAATATATAACTTATGCAAGTCCTTAATGACAGAATAAGCACGCATTACATCCTACTTCTATAAAACTTATATCACTAAACAACATACACATGAGTATTAAGGACAAAAATTATCCCTACTCCCAACCTTGCACTACGTTTCGTGCGTGGGACGTCTCGCAAAGCGAAATCCAAACAAGGAACCCCCCCGATACACTACTCCTTGGCAAAGTTGATCCTAGGGATCCATTATATCCTCCACATATATCCTATAACTGCAACTACTTAAATATTTAGTACCACCTCGAAGTACACAATTAGGATCTCTATTTAAATCCTTGGGGTTGATATATCAGCAATTGTCTCTAATTACGATCGTTTGACCCCGATAAACTAGTACACCCAAAATTACACAAGATGTACATCTTAGAATATTCATATCACCTTCACCTATAGGATGTATATATACATACATATATATATATACATATATATATATATATATATATATATACCCAATCATTCAATCCTATAACCACATATACACAACACACATAATGCACACTTTGCAATACTCATAGCATAAACGGTTATAGGATACAAAATACTGCACCATGCTATCATCTTCCAAAAATTACTTACTTTATCCCGATTTACCATATATCGAACTATTATCACACTGCCATGGTAACAAAATCAATCCTAATGTATGGGAAGCGGTCATAGTTCCTAATCGGAAAGTGAGAATGAATCATACCCAAGACATCTCTGTGACAACCCGCTTATTAAAATAAGAGGTGGCGCGCCCGATACTCCAATAATTATAGGAATCATAGATGGTCCATTCTTATCATCACTGTCGATAAATTACTAATACGATATAATCACCAATTATTTTAGAAAACGGAGTGTCAAAATTTAATTTTTAAGTTTAAAGAAAATCATTTAGACAATCCAATTTGAAAAGAAGGTGGATATATAAACAAACGAGTAATTGTATAACAATAATGCATAATGTAATAACCGAATAAGCTGTCGGTTAATAGACTATTACAAGCAGGTTACACCTAGTATTAAAATTAAATATCACATTATATCAACCAGGTATAAAACTTAGGTAATAAGTAAACTGATCATAGCTAGAGTACAAAAGATAGAAGCGTCTACAACGAATATTATACAACATCCGCAAAATGTTATAGCTCCAGAACAACTGGGATGGAGAGGACAATACGGGTGTCCTTGCGGTGGAGCACCTAGACGAATATAGAATTCATGCAAAACAAGGAGATATAGACGGGTCAGGGCCAGATTTGATGTGATCACCATGTGAATAAGATGCATGATAGTTATGAATATTTTATCATCAATCATAAACTTATCTTTCTCTCATAAATAAGGATAACAATTTTCACCTCTCAATCTAAAAGCACAACCTAGCGCAATAACAATGACAATACTCAATGTTCACTTACACATGAGATAAATATCTAAGTTTCACATAATGAGATCTCATTTCAGTTTTACACAACTTAATTACACAATTCCTTTTTCTCTTTAGGAAACATATTTAAAGCAATTTATTTCACAAAATGCTTTACCAATCCAGTTTTACACCATTTAACTTCACATCTCCCTTTTCTCTCTGGGAAACATATTCAAAGCAGTTTATCTCACAAAATGCTTTACCATCATTACAAGTTCCACTTTATTAAGAGTAGTTATAATCACATCATATAACTATTCTAAGACTATCCTTCCGAGTACCCCCGCTGGATGTGCCCCTAAATGGCTATCATCTTCTAGGGCCTATCACCAAGACAACTTGGGCATCCTACATCGCGTGACATCGGGAAGCGGCCATATACCTTTGACAGTGAGTCATAACCACCCCCGGAATTACCTCACATCGAACAATAATCACACAATATATAATAACTGGTTCTATGGCCTTGGACTATATTCGCCTTGCATTCACTATCCAGGAGACTTCACCTCATACGCGTAACTTCCCTTATGATAGCGATTTAGAGAAGTGTGTATATGCAAATTATCATTTACAAATTTTTCTCATTTAAAACATTCACTTTTTACATTCTCAAAATCATTTATACTTAACAAATAAGTGCCAATTTAAAATATGCATTTCTTATTTACGAAGTCATATTTTATTAATGATATAGGCCACAAAGTACAATTATCCTCACACTAGTCTCCAAGAGTTCAAAGTAATACCATAAGCCATCAATGGTAATTTTCCTCAATACTAGTCTCTCTAAAATCCCAACTATGTCATTTAACTCTCCCTTAATTCGAGGCTAGCTCACTAGAGAAAACGACACTAACCTCTATTGAATAACCCCCGAATTAAGCCCAATTACCCCCATACTAATCTAGAGTATTAATACTCCTAATATAAACTCCTAATCCTCTTTATTAATTCCCAAGAGAAGGTTCCTAATCCTTAAACCTAAAATAAAAGGACTAGAAACTAAGTTGGAAAGAAAAAAAAAATATCCTAAAATAGCAGAAATTCCGAATCGATTCGCCCTGACTGAATCGATTCGGTCTTGAAAGAGAATCGATTCGGATAGGCTGAATCAATTCGGTCATGAGGACTCAATATTATGCATATCTCCAAATCGATTCGGATAATCCGAATCGATTCGCCCAACACAGAACTGTAGCCTACCCCTTTAGCGAATCAATTCACTAGGGGTGAATCGATTCGCCTGGGCCAAAACGCCCAGTTTCGGCTATGGGGTTTAATAACCCTAATTTTCCCAAACTCATTTCTCTTCCATCCAATCTCAACATTATCAACCAAAAATTCACCCACTTCATTTCTACATAACAACTAACTAATATTTCCAACTCAAATCAAATTTAAATCCAAGGTTAAGGGTTTAAACATTAAAATCATACACTAGCAAGTTAGAAACTTGCCTCAAGTTCGTAGTCTCAGATTCTCTTCCCGTAACAACGATTCCAAGCTCTGAATCTCCAATTCTCTATTTTCTCCCATTTTCTCCCAAGCTCTCTCTTCTGTCTAACTCTCTCTAAGTGTAAAACATATAATTGGGGAAATAAGAGGGTTGGAAGACTTAATAGGGCACTTAACATTAATTCCCATCTTTAAATGTTAATACACCATTAAAATGACTCGTAACTACATAATTGAGTCATAACCTGTCAAAAGTTCTCGGAACTCAAAAATACGATATGGCACTTTTTTTTACTATCTTGACTATTTCAGGACTAACCGCACCCTCAAAATTGGCATTCGGAATATCATACAATTATTTCATGTTCTGACATTCTATTAATTCATTAATCATAATCCAATTGAAATATATGCTATAATTGTCGCTTAAAGCACAACGACGCAATAAAACATAACATGATGCTATTTACCTTCTCTCAACGGTAAATATGAAAAACGCAGTAAATATTATCTCTTAAATCACTTAAAATAATATTTACTCTAACTTCCGTTATTTTTATATAATTATCTCTCATGGCAAAATTATATAAAAATCAATTACCCAAAAGTAAGGGTTGTTACATTCTCACCCCCAAAATAAAATCACACAAATAATAATGGATGACTATGACCTGGGACTATACGCACCCTGCTCCTCAAGCCAGGGGCCTCACCCACATTGCGCAACTTCCCATGATAACATGTGCCGGTTATGCTCACATAATAAGTATATATATCATTCACACCACAAATATATATACATGCAATCACATCATATGTATAAATCATCACACAAGATATACATTCACGCCATATATGTACCCATTCAAATATATATATATGCATACCCTATCTCCAAAAGTAAAAGAAGCTGGTGATATATATACAACTCTCGTAATACTCACCCTTATTATATCGCGTACTTACTCAAAGCATTTCCCTCATACCATCCCTCACTTGAAACATATACATCGCATTCACCTATGATAAGAATATTCTCCCATTATGTCCATTATTGAATGTATGTATTCATCCCTATACACACCTTGTATATTCGAATGCCCACTGATAGATAATAATTACTCCGGATATAAATATACCTCTCACTATAAATCGGTAATCTATTTAATCCTATCAAACTAAGATCTCGGTTCATTTACTCAATTGAACCCTTAACAATACCCGCATTTTCGATTTAATCCCCAAATTCATCGTCACTAAGGATATTCGACATGTCTCTCATTGGTCTACCCGTACTATCTAAATAAAATCCTATCGCTTAAAGGATTCGATAAAAAAGTCGGCATAACAATCTCTCATCATATCTTCGCAACTTTCTCAAAAAGTCTTTAACATTACATCCTATGTTAACTCACTTTTTAAACTCTAATTGGGACTCCCATCCCTAATGAAATTTCCCACTATATCGATACAACAAACTCCAATACATATTTATTCCCAAACTACGTCGATACGTCCCCACGATCATAACATGTGAGAGACCCTCAATAAAACTCCAAAACATAAATCTCTTATCATATATATAAGTTCCAAATCGAGAAACCCAATCGAATTGGAGTAAAACTCATTCTAGAAAAATCCATCAAAACAACCCTGTTTCCGAAACGTTTCGGTCTGGTCCGGATCGATTCGGTCTCAAGGCCGAATTGATTTGCCCCTTATGCGAATCGATTCGGTCCAAAGGACCTAAAAGTCTATCTTAACCCGAATTGATTCGCCTTGGGTCCAAATCGATTCGGTCATAAAGACTTGTATGATTGCAACATTCTGAATCGATTCGGAAGGGGGCCGAATCGATTCGGCCTGTTTAGCAGGCTATGAAATGGTCATTTCTCTCCAAAACCTAAATTTCCCAAAAATCAATTTAATCATCTTCCAAGCCTCAATGTTCAACCCCAACATATTTTATTAACATAGAAATAATTATACAAATCATCCCTACAGTTAATAAAACCTCAAATCCATTTATAGAACTCAAATGCAAGATTTATTCCACAAAATCTAGGTTTTGATATTTATACGCAAAATCCATATTTTTCCCCACAATTCACGAAATCAAATACACATATGAATTATTTAGCAAGATTAAACACTTGCCTCGAAATTGTAGGGGTTGAATCGTCCTCGAGATCACGTGTTGACCGAAAATCTCCAAGCTTTATCCTCTCTCTTCTTCCTTTATTCTTCTCTCTCTCTCTCTCTCTCTCTCTCTCTCTTTCTCTTTCTCTTTCTCTATTTCTCATAAACGGGATAGGCTGATCTGTAAGCCTCTTAAGCCTTTAAAACATAAATCCCAGTTTTAAATGATAATACACACATTAAATGACTCGTTTACTCCAATTCGAGTCAAACTAACTTTAAAAAATATTCCGAAATCGAAATAAATCTCAAGGACAGTCATTTTGACTATCTCGACCCATCTGAAATCAATCGCGCACTCAGAATCGTCATCCGGAATACTTTATAACATCCTCAATTTTTGGACATCAATTTCCAATTTCGAAAATTCTCCAATTTCAATAAATTTCATTTCTCCTAAAATTTTAATTTCTCGATCCCAAAAATCGCGAGTTATTACACCCAAGGGACCTTTTTATATGACTAGTGGTGAGGTATTTGAGCTGTGGTGGGACTCTCCCTGATTGGCCGAATAGTATTGGAAGCTATCTCTCCACCTCTTCAATCTTTAGATCGGGATAAGTGATCGAATTTCCCCCCAGTCGAAAACTCTTATATTGTCTTGATGAACACGCACGCCAAATTTCGTCCAAATCGGAGAATAAAAATTCTCGACTTTTGTTACGATTTCAAAAGTTTATAAACAGCCTTTTTCAAACGACCGTAAAAATTAGCTTTTTCGCGCCTTTTTCGAGTTAATCATTAATTTGCACCAAATTCCATCATTACATTCAAAATTTTCATGAGGCAACTTTTTCCACATATTAGAACCAGAATATTATAAAATTATTGAAGTGCCCATTTTTACTTAAAATTTCCATTTGGAATATGAATTCAATCATTCTTGCATTTTTTTTGTCCTTTTTTTAATCAAATAATCCTAAGAACATATTAAGTAAACTAAAATGGGACTAACAATGTATAAATTCGGGGATAAAATATACAAAATAATGCACTCATCAGATACCCCCAAACCTAAACTTTTCTAATCCTCGAGAAAAATTATTTTTTTTAAATCTAACTCAATTTCGTAGGAATCACGATTTCACTTAGCATGTGTAACAAGCCGTTAACCCCCTAGGTTACCCTAGTGGATAAGTTTTGTCTCGTGAGGGTTTGTAGTGAATATACCCACAAAATTCAAAAACTGGACTCAATACAAAAGAAACAAAAGTAATGCAACCAAGTTTGAATGCAAACTTCATAAATATATTAGAACTTAACTTTTCAATCTCAACTTAGTCTCAACTTATCATGTGTGTGTGTATAGCCAATATAACCGTCCGTTTCAAAAGATTTGATCGTTATATTTCTTATCCGAAAGTTTATTTTGATTTCAAAATCTTATGGGATGCACTCACAATTGAACACTCGAAAATGGATTATTTTCTCTTTTTATATGTAAATAAAAGAGTAACTTTAGATGAGAAAATTTCACATATACATGAACGAAAACAGACTTTTTTTTTATAATGGATGAATATGATCGCATGAATAGAAAATCGACTACTTGTTGAAAATGTTGAATCGCACAATAGATCCTATTCATCTTCTCTCCACACTATAACTAATTTCACTTGAGATTGATTAAGACTTTCTTTGATTGTATTGCAGGCTCGAATTTGGATAGAATGGATAGTTTTTTAGTTCAAAATTTCTGAGAGTATAGAGGTTTCTTGGTATTTTGGCTTTTTTTGCACTTTTTATCATATCCATTTTTCTTTTCTCTTGCTTTTTCTTTTCAACTCACATTTTTCCATATTTTTTCTCCTTCTTCCCCCCTTTTTTTTCTTTTTCACGCACCATTCTTGCAACCTCCTTTTTTTTTTGGCCTTTTTCGTACCGTAATTTCACCCTAGAATTCTCAAAAATTAGGTATGGCTTTTACCTTTTCGGGGATTTTAACACCCAGATGGAGTTTGTTAGGATAATGGGTTTTCAACAAAAGGCTTATTTTATTTTTGGCTCAAATGGGCTTGCAACGGAATAATGTAAAATCATAAGTTTAGGCCTAATTTTTTTGTCTTTCAAACGATGGTCTAATCTCATTTCTCATGTTTTGTTGAGTTCATTTGTTTCTCAAGACGACTTACTAAAACTTCTAGTGCTTTAAGATTCATATTTTTGACTTTTTTTTTCAATAATCGAACAAAACAAAGAATTTGAGAACATCAACGAATTTATCACAGAAGGAAAGTTTGAGTTATTTTAACTCGGGTTGATTTAAATCTCTCGAAAATAATAAATGGTACAAAAATCTCATCAAGCTAAAATCTCCACATTTATTTGTTGAGCATATTAACTTTCACCTCAATATTGATATTTGATCATATCGTATGGCAAATGTGTGAAAATTTTCATAAGTTGAGAGATCCATGAATTAATTCTATATTAAGAAATCGTTTCGAAACTCAATTATAACGAAAATCTATTTAGATTTTTGAATTTATTTTTTGATTTTTTTCCCAAAAATACCATCCTTACCCCCAAACCTAAATTTTACATTGTCCTAAATGTATGCTCAAATAAAAATATGGACAAAGAAAAAAAATAAAGAAGTAAAATGAAGATATTACCTGTGAACTTCACGTTGCTACCAACATCCAAAGTAACAAGTGTATGTTACTAAAAACAAATGAAAAATAAGAAGAAAAAGGGGGGGAAATTAAACTAATAATATGCAAACCCATGATAATTACCATCATCACCATAAATTAATAATCGAAAGAGTTGTGGGTCATTCCAATTAAAAAACTTTATAGCACTGAGTGCCAAAGCATCATAAATTTGAGAGTATAATCGTACAACACAAATTTCAACCATAAATTCATGGTCATAATGGCGTGCACCGACATCATAAATAATAAATATATTTGAAACGCACGAATCATATGTCGATGTATCACATGGAGGTGGCAAATTACAATAAGGATCCAAACATTTACTATCCCTTTTTCGAAAATAATCATATAAAATTGGGGATGCATACTCCACTCATAAATGTGAGACTTTATGGAAAGCATGAGAAGAAGAGGTATCGTGGAGCAATATCAAAAATAGGAGGATCGTTATAAATACTTGAAGTGTCACTATAATCGGATGACGAATTCTCAAATAAATTTTCCCACATACAAAAAGAATCAACATTTTTCTCAATTAAATTAGGAGAACAATATCGACAGAAATTCACATCTATATCGTCGCAATTATTACATGTGTCAAGAGTGTCAATTATTTTCTCCTCACAAAATTGATTATCCCCATTTAATTCATGATTATTTTTAGAAATAGCATTATTATAGTGTCTGCTTACCTCTTTCCAATTAATACACTTTGATGGACGAATAGTAATTAAAGGGGTTGCATTATCATCCACACCTCCTTTAATTTTTAAAATGATTACTGACCCATCTGACTCAAATTGAAAGATGTAGTCATCTAAATTTTCAGTATTTTGTAAAAACACATCTAAAGGATCAATAGAGGAATATGAGAAAAATGACGGGATAACAATATGAGGATCACCCATTGTAATTTACAACAAATGATTTATCTTTTTTTTTATTTATAATGAAAAAGCAATTATACTTAACTCAAAATCACGTAAATTAACACAAAGAAATATTGATTTATCTAATGAGACACCTTCTACTCTTTGACAAGGGAGAATTTAAAAGACGACTAACTACGGTTACCGCCTCAAATCCCGATTTTACCTCCAGGTAGGTGGTCTGTGCGAAGACTCATTAGAAACCAAAATTCCTAGACAAGGTAAAACGGAATTGATTTGACAAGTTCGCGTTGAAGTAGCTTTTAATAATAGCCTCGTTAAGAGCTGGTTAATTAGTGATTTTCGAGCTAAGGAAGGGTGATGAAATCTTTGCCTTTTTAATTTTTTTACTAACAAAAATGAGGAAAGTAAAAAAAAACTATTCCGGCAGTCACAACTTCTTTAAAAAAAATCAAACAAACCCCCGGCAAAGGCACCAAAAACTTATTTATCAATTTATAAAATACCTCAAGTGCACGCGCTATCATAGAATAGTGAGTGTAAGTACGGGTCGAACCCACAGAGAATTGTCAATTTGAATTTTTAAAAGAATTGCAACTGTCCAACTAGAATAATTGGGATCGAGAATTATTATGAACTAAACTAAATAAAATCAGCTATGATAAATGAGAGTAACACACGAAAGTTATAAATAGTTAGGATTCAGGGTCAATTTATCACGTAACTAATTTTGCACACTAATTTAATGTTACCATTCCCTTTCTATAACTCAAATTAAACCAACTCTCGTCGCGTTTAATTCAAAAAATATGAAAGTTATGTTCGAAATATTTTTAACGGCTCTAATAGACGGCTAAAATCCCTATTCTCTTAAAAAATACAAGTTTTAAAGTTCGCAAAATATATTTAAGCATGGACTATCAAAACAATCAAAGTGAAAGCATAATACATAAAAATTACTATTTTTAAATTTCAAAACAAACTTTGCTACCAACATCCAAAGTAACAAGTGTATGTTAATAAAAACAAATAAAAAATAACAAGAAAAAAGGGAAAAAAACTACACTAATAATATACAAACCCATGAAAATTATCATTATCGCCATAAATTAATAATTGAAAGAGTAGTGGGTCATTCCAATTAAAAAACTTTATAGAACTAAGTGCCAAAGCATAATAAATTTGAGAGTATAACCGCACAACACAAATTTCAATCATAAATTAATGGTCATAATGGAGCGCACCGACATAATCAATAATAAATAAATTTGAAACGCACGAATTATATGTCGATGCATCACATGGAGGTATAAAATTACAATAAGGATCCAAATATTTACTATTCCTTTTTCAAAAATAATCATGTAAACTTGGGGATGCATACTCCACTCCTAAATGTGAGATTTTATGAAAAGCATGAGAAGAAGAGGTATCGTGGAGCGATACACTTTCTTCATCAAAAATAGGAGGACCGTTATTAATACTTGAAGTGTCACTAAAATCGGATGACGAATCCTCAAATGAATTTTTTGACATTTAAAAAAGAATCAACTTCTTCTCAATTAAATTAGGAGAAAAATATCGATACAAATTCACATCCAAATCATCACAATTATTACATGTGTCAAGAGTCTCAATTTTTTTCTCCTCACAAAATTGATTATCCCCATTTAATTCATGATTATTTTTAGAAATAGCACCATTATACCGTTTGTTTACATCTTTCAGATTGATACACTTTGGTGGACAAATAGTAATTAAAGGGCTAGGTTCTCATCCACACCTCCTTTAATTTTTAAAATGATTACTGACCCATCTGACTCGAATTGAAAGACATAGTCATATAATTTTCAGTATTTTTTAAAAACACTTCCATATGATCAATATTCGATAATGAGAAAGATGGCTGGATAACAATATGAGGATCACCCATTGTAATTTACAACAAATGACTTCTTTTATTTTTTATTTTTTTTATTTAGAATGCAACGACAATTATACTTGACTCAAAATTACGTAAATTAACACAAATCAATTTTCATTTATCTAATGAGATAGCTTCTAGTCTTTAACGAGGGAGAATTTAAAAGACGACCAACTATGGTTATCACCTCAAATCCCGATTTTACCTCCAAATAAGTGATCGGTGTGAAGACTCGTTAAAAACTACCAATCCTAGACAAGGTAAAATAGAATTGATTTGACAAGTTCGCGTTGAAGTAGCTTTTAATTCTAGCCTCGTTAAGAGCTAGTTAATTACTGATTTTCGGGCCAAGGAAGGGTGATGAAATCCCCACCTTTATTTTATTTATTTTTACAAATAAAAATGCAAAAAGTAAAAAAAAAAACTAGTCCGGCAGTCACAACTTCTTTAAAAAAAATCGAACAAATCCCCGGCAACGCCGTAAAAAACTTGTTTGTCAATTTATAAAATAGCGCAAGTGCATGGGCTATCATAGAATAGAGAGTGTAAGTTTGGGTCGAACCCAGAGAGATAATTTGAATTTTTAAAAGAATTGCAACTGTCCAACTAAAATAAATGGGATAGAGAATAATTATGAACTAAAGTAAATAAAAAGAACTACGATAAAAGAGAGTAACGCACAAAAGTTGTAAACAATTAGGATTCGGGGTCGATTTATCACGTAACTAATTTTGCACACTAATTTAATGTTGTCATTCCCTTTTTATAACTAAAATTAAACCAACTCTCGCCACGTTTAATTCGGAAAATATGAAAGTTATGTTCCAAATATTTTTAACATGTCTAATAGATGGCTAAAATCCCTATTGCCTTAGAAAATACAAGTTTTAAAGTTCGCAAATGTATTTAAGCATGGACTATCAAAACAATCAAAGTGCAAGCATAATCCATCAAAAATTACTATTTTTAAATTTCAAAACTTGATTGACAAAATAATTTTAAAGGTTTTAAAACACACTCTCGTGTCGCTTTAAAATGAATACCGAATCTTTGAAAACCATTAAAACAAGTAGGGAATAAACAACAATCAAATTAATGCGACAATATTAGTTAACTCTGATAAACTTCACCCTAATCCTAATAGAAGAATCAAGCTATCATAATGAAAGAGAAATTGCAAGAATATGTGGAAATTTTCATTAATAAATCAAATTTACAATTAGTTCTCTCACAATAATCTTCAATCCTTTAAAAAAATAATAAAAACTTGGCCCTAAAATTGATTACAATCACTCAAAATTGCTCCCCTAAATTCTCCATAAAATTTTGAGCCCAAGGGTCCTTTTTATAGGACAAGTGGTGAGGTATTTGAGTTATGGTGGGACTCTCCCTCATTGGCCAAATAGTGTTGGAAGCTATCTCTCCACCTATTTAATCTTTGGATCGGGATAAGTGATCGAATTTCTCCCCCCTCGAAAACTCGTATCTTTTCTTGATGAACACGCGCACCGAATTTTGTCCAAATCAGAGTTTTTTGAGCGACCGTAAAAATCAGTTTTTCTCGCCTTTTTCGAGTTGATCATTAATTTGCCCTCAATTCCATCATTACCTGCAAAATTTTCACCAGGCAACTTTTTCCACAAATTAACACAAGAATGTTATAAAATTATCGAATAGCCCATTTTTTACTTAGAATTGCCATTTCGAATATGAATTCAATCATTCTTGCATTCTTTTCCCTTTTTTGAATCAAATATTACTAAGAACTTATTAAATAAACAAAAATGGGACTAACAAACTATAAATTCGGGTATAAAATATACAAAATAATGCACTCATCGGTTTGTCTTCACGTTTACTGAGGATCTCGTAGGTATGCATGCATATTAATTATGTGTCCTTGGAAATATTTTAAGGGTGTTAGTTTTTTGTTTAAAAATGTTTGGAATTTTTTTTAAATATTTTTTAAGAAAAATATGTTCTGAGTTTAATTTCGTTAGGAAGACTTTATAGCTCGTTAGAACAACATGATGGTCTCATTAGAACGAGGCTCAACCGAACATCAAATGAGGATGCTCTTCTAAGTAGAACCAAACTCATTAAAATCTTGTTTGAAGTTGTTTCTAACGAGATAGCATTCTCGTTCGAATGGCCCTAGTTTTCATTTGAATGACCCGCGCCTCAAAAATTATAAAAACGGTATTGCATTATGGACTCAAAATTTTGAAGCACTTTTGGCAGAAAACGAATTTACACCTATTTACAAAAGTTCCAGGTCCCCAAAGTTCACCCTATACGTTTAAAGATCCAAGATTCATAATTCATATGGTTTGAGATCTTGATATTGGACACCAAAGCTTGTTTCTTTTTTCTAGAAAGATCTCGTTTCGTGCGGTGGACTCCATGCATGATATTTGTAGTGTTTAACGATTGTTGAATCGCATCGATGGATACTGAGGTGCGCGTGGACTCTTATGTTTCACTGTGGATGAGAGATCGAAGTTAAAATAGCGTCAAGTCTTGTTGGGAATCGAGTCATTGTGTAAGTCTACCGTCCATCATAGTGATCTGCTGGCTGGATCGTCCGAGATTTTTCCTTTTGTATTTTTCCTCTTTCATCGGCGTTTTATGGATTGATTTATTTATTTCATATGATATCACCTTAGATGCATGAATAGGATAAAAAGATAAAATTTGGCAAATTAGTTTTCCACAAGAAATGTTTAAAATCGGTGCCAAGTTTTATTGGGTTAATTTTGTTTAAATTTTCAATCTTTAAAATTTGAAAAACATAAAAATATTAGACTTGTGCTTATTTAGACCATCCTAGCTTAAGCACACACCATAGGGGGATTCTCAAATTAGTATTAGAGATAGAATACTCAATTTCTGTATTTTTTATCCTGTGTCTTTAGGCATGAATTTTGAAGGTTTTAATGGTTTTAGAGCCCCTATGTTTAGTGGATCAAACTACACATACTCGACAATGCATATGAAGTCAGCCCTTAAGGCTATAGATAAGCGGGTGTGGTTAGTTGTTATTAAGGGGTGGTCACTACCAGTCACGAGAAGTGGATAGGCAATTCACTTCAAACCTATAGAGTCATGGACTGAGGCTGAGCATAAATTATCAAAGTATAATTCTAAAGGTTTAAATGCTCTATTTTGTTTTGTCACCCCATAGTAATTACGTCGTATTATGACGTGTGAGATGTTAAAAAAAGGTTTGGGATATACTCCAACTCACCCATAAAGGAACTAATGTTGTTAAGGCTTACAAACTCCAAAACCTCACCACTCAATTTGAAATGATTAATATGTTAGAGAGTGAGTGATATGCCCCAAGTGTAACCTCGGCCAAGAGACACCAACCTCGGCCGATATTATGGCCGACATTGGGCATGTCTTAGACATGCGATATCACCCTTCGGCCAGACCAAGGTCAGCCCTGGCCGACACTACCATGAGCCTCTCCAAGGGACCTCATAAGGATCAACAGCACTTGTATACGGCTTAGAAGGGCAACCTCGGCCATAAATAGGCCGAGCCAGCAGGAAGCCACCAGTTCAACCTCATATCAGGCCGACCCTGTCCATTGTCTCGGCTGGGATTAGGCCGAGACCTCCATGGAACACCCGGACTGAGAAAATATCAAGACTCACCAACCTCGGCCTCACCAAGGCCGAGGTCATACACCAGACACGATAGTCGAGCACCTGTTGACATCCTGATAAGGACACGTTGGCACAAATCAGTTGTAACAAGATTATTCCCCGCACGTGGGGAGAATATTGCATCATCATGCTCTATATATGACAGTGACAGATGGCACTCCCACATTGGTGAGGTTACCACACACATGCTCATTACATGCATGGGGGGTACATTACACCCCCTAGGAACTATATATAGAGGTCATCCCCTACCTTGCAAAGGGATCCAGATATTCAACCCTAGCTGAAACTTTGTCTAGAGACACAGTAGAGAGAGAAAGCTTGAGAGATTGTATCCATGGCCATTAGTGCCTTCATTCAGTAATATTACTCACACACACTCACAGTGGACGTAGGCCAGTTGGCTAAACCACTTATACACCGGTGCCCTCTCCTCTTATCCTCATCTCATTCTCTTACCTCATTATATAGCTGTGCTGCCATTGTTATTCTTATATTGAGCTTGAAAACACCTTATCTGGTGGTGCTGATTCCGGCATCATCATTTTGGCGTCGTCTGTGGGAACGAGAAGCTATCTCTTCCTCTTTTTCTGCTTAACCTCACCGGAGACTCTGGTGGTGAGCTAGGCCTCCCCCTGGCGCGGAGCTGTTTCACCATTGAAAGAGGTCCTGTAAGGTACTAAGCTTATCTGCTAATCAAGCTCTATAGTGTGTCTTCGGAGTAGGAGCTTGGAAGTTCCTGGGGTTCATCGTTAACCATAGGGGAATTGAAGCGAACCCTGAAAAAATCAAGGCATTACTCGACATGAAGACTCCTAGGAGTATCAAGGATGTCCAAAGACTCATGGGAAGAGTAGCTGCCCTTAACAGGTTTGTTTCTAGGGCAACAGATAAGTGTCTTCCATTCTTTAAAGTTCTAAGAAAGGCCTTCCAATGGGACAAAGAGTGTGAAAAAGCCTTCAACCAGCTCAAGTCCTACTTAGGGTCTCCCTTATTGCTGTCTCGGCCCATCACGTGTAAAAGGTTGTTTGTGTATCTGGCAGTCTCTGAATCATCCATCAGCACGGCCATCATACGGGAAGAGGATGGGATCCAAAGGCTTGTGTACTTCAACAGTAAGGCCCTTCAAGGGTCTGAACAAAATTATCCCCGAATGGAGAAGTTGGCTTATGCTCTAATACATGCCTCAAGAAAAATGAAGCCTTACTTCCAAGCTCACTCCATGGTAGTCCTCACTGACTCCCCACTAAGGCAGGTTCTGCATAAACTTGAGAAGTTCGGAAGATTGATGACCTGGGCCATCGAACTAGGAGAATATGATCTTACCTACCAGCTTAGGACAGCCATCAAGGGGAAGGCCATCGCAGACTTTGTCGCAGAAATCAACTGGGAAGAGGCCGATAGGAGTTTTGAAGAGGTCGAGACAGAGAAAGGCTTAGATGACGGCGAAGAGACGAACCGTAGTGTCCTCCGAAATTCGGAAGAGACGGCACCGAACGTCTTTCGAGATCGGGAAGAGGTCATCTCAGGCAAAACCTGGAGCAGAATAGAAGAGAACGAAGAGGATCGATACCTCTTCGAAAAAGGGGTTATGAGAGAAGGGGTCTTCTCATCAGATACAGACGTCTGGAGCCTCTTCATTGATGGCTCTTCCTGTGATAGTGGAAACGGTGCGGGGCTAATACTCTCGGCTCCAGATGGCGCCAACATTGAATACTCCTTGAGATTCAACTTCCAGGCCTCAAACAACGAGTCCGAGTATGAGGCCATGATAGCAGGTCTCTCATTGGTAATAACTCTTCGAGTAAAGCGACTCTTAATCCATAGTGACTCAAGGTTGGTTGTCAATCAAGTACTGGGGATATACGAGGCCAAAGACGAAAGGATGGACAAATACTTAAGGAGGGTAAGAAGGTTATTAGAATATTTTGAAGAAGAAAAACTGAAAAGAGTGCCTCGACTAAGCAACAATCATGCTGATGCATTGGCAAGGCTGGCCTCGGCAGTGAAGACAGATATGGGAAGGACCATTCCAATCGAGATCTTTGGGAAGGCAACCATCGAGGAAGAAGAGGTATGTATCCCTTGTCACAATGTGAACCTAGGAGGCTCATGGATCAACCTGCTCGTCCCATATCTCAGAGAGGGAGAGCTACCCGAGTCCAAGCTAGAAAGGAGAAAGTTGAGATACGGGGCTGCCAAGTTCTCAATGGTAGGAGACGTCTTGAATAAGAAGGGGTTTCTATTGCCTCTCCTCAGATGTGTGCATCCCATGGAAGTTCCCCGGGTCTTACAGGAGATTCATGAGGGCTCCTTCTCTAGCCACATAGGTGGAAGGCCCTTATCCAAGAGGATCATCACTCAGGGATACTGGTGGCCTACCTTGTCTAAGGACGCTGCAGACTATGTGAAGAGGTGCGACAAATGTCAAAGGTTCGCCATTATCTCTTATCAACCCCATCAGCCTATAACGTCAATCTCTTCTCTGTGGCCATTTACGGTATGGGGAATTGACTTGGTAGGACCTTTGCCAAGAGCTGTCAACAACTATAGATTCTTGATAGTTGCCATTGACTACTTTTCGAAGTGGGTGGAAGCAGAACCAATGATAACAATCACAGAGCAGAAGACCTTCCAGTTCATTTGGAAGAACATTCTATGCAGATATGGCCTCCCAAACACTCTCATCTCGGATAATGGGACCCAGTTCAAGAACTCCTCCTTAGAAAAGTATTGCCTAAGAGTGGGGATTAAACAGTTCTTCTCATCTCCTGGTCGACCTCAGGCAAATAGTCAGACCAAGGTCACAAACAGAACTATCTCGAACGGAATCAAGAAGAGGTTAGAATATGCGAAGGGGAGATGGATAGAAGAGATCTACATTGTGTTATGGGCCTACAGAACCACGGTAAGGACACCAACAAAAGAAACCCCATTCATGCTGGCACATGGCTCAGAGGCCGTCATACCAATGGAAGTAGGACTCCCAACTCATCGAATTCAGACTTACGACCCTAACAGCAATGGGGAAGAGAGGAGGCTAGACCTGGATCTTATCGAAGAAAGAAGAGAAGACGCAGAGGTCAGAAAAGTAGCCTACCAGCAGAGAGCGGCAAAATTCTACGACCAGAGGGTAAAGTCAAGACCCATTGCAGTGGGAGACCTAGTGCTAAAGAAGACCCTACAGAAAGCAAATAAGCTACACCCAAACTGGCATGGCCCCTACAAAGTAACAGAAGAGGTTGTGCCTGGCACTTACAGGCTAGAAAACCTAGAAGGAGAACCTTTCACTAACCCATGGAATGTTGACCACCTAAAGAGATATTACATATGATGTTGCATAAAATTTTATGTAAATGTGCCATCTTATTGAGAAGAGGTTATTAATAAAGATCAGTGTCCATGATAGTGCTTGCTTCATTCTTAGATTAGAGATATATTATGGGGCTAACATCTTAGGTGATGACCTCAGACCCTTATAACACCATTCAGTGGTGACGAGGTCTGAGCTCAGACACCATAATGAGATGACCTCAGACCCTTAACATCATTAATTTGGTGAAATTTATTATGAGGCTAACATCTTAGGTGATGACCTCAGACCTTATAACACCATTCAGTGGTGACGAGGTCTGAGCTCAGACACCATAATGAGATGACCTCAGACCCTTAACATCATTAATTTGGTGAAATTTATTATGAGGCTAACATCTTAGGTGATGACCTCAGACCCTCATAACACCATTCAGTGGTGACGAGGTCTGAGCTCAGACACCATAATGAGATGACCTTAGACCCTTAACATCATTAATTTGGTGAAATTTATTATGAGGCTAACATCTTAGGTGATGACCTCAGACCCTCATAACACCATTCAGTGGTGACGAGGTCTGAGCTCAGACACCATAATGAGATGACCTAAGAGTCGTAACATCATTAATTTGGTGAAATTTATTATGAGGCTAACATCTTAGGTGATGACCTCAGACCTTCATAACACCATTCAGTGGTGATGAGGTCTGAGCTCAGACACCTTAATGAGATGACCTCAGACCCTTAACATCATTAATTTGGTGAAATTTATTATGAGGCTAACATCTTAGGTGATGACCTCAGACCTTCATAACACCATTCAATGGTGACGAGGTCTGAGCTCAGACACCTTAATGAGATCACCTCAGACCTTTAACATCATTAATTTGGTGAGATTTATTATGAGGATAACAAATTTATTTCTAGCAGACACCATAGCAATGGAACTAAGAATGAAAAGCATCACATGGCATTCAATGAAAAGAAAGTGAAGAGGATCCTCATCAGAGGTTGATATATATATATATATATATATTCAGAAAATTGATGTTCAAATATTACAGACATAAGTTCCACAATACAGAAATTACAAACAGAAATCAAAAATATCCTAAGAGTCTGAGGGGGGAACGTTGACACCCTCGGCTTGGTTAGAGACCTCGGCTGCATCATCACAAGGGTCTGCCCCTCCAACCTCGGTGACCTCCAGAGTAGCAGTCTCGGCAGGAGCAGCAGCCTCTTCCTCAACCTCCTGAAGAGCTTGGGCAAATTGTGGATCAGCAAAGCCGAGACCCATAAAGTCAAAGGCCTTCAGAGTGTCGGCCTCTCTCTCTCTGACGACAGCCCACTTAGTAGTGGCTTTGATACCTCTTTCAAGGTATTCAAAGCCAAACCCCATGAACTCATCAGAGGATTTGTAATCAGCAATGATCTTCTTAGAGGCGTCCTCAATAGCGGCCCTGACAGCCGAGTTGACCTTTTGCTGAAGAACATCGTCTTTAGCCTTCAGTGCAGCAGCATGGTCCTTGCCAAGCTGAGAGATGTCCCTCTACAGCCCCTTCACCTTTTCCTCAGAGCCCTTCAGCTCGGACTTGAGGCGCTCTATCTCTGCATTCAGAGCACCCTGGACTTTCTCGGCCTCTTTCCCCTTTTGGATGAGAGGCAACTTCCTCAGAGTCCAGTTTGATAGATGGTGCATAGCGGTCAAGCCCTGCACATTTAGTGATCATGAGTAAGTTGAAGAAGAATCAGATGTTACACTTGGAATAATTTGTATCAAAGGTCCAAATCATACCTGAACGGATCTGTGAAGGCCGAACTCAATCAGGAGAGGAGTGTCCATAGCCCTGTAGAAGCGCTTGTCAGCCTCGGTCATTACAGAACCGATGGCATCCACGGCCTGCATGCTGTGGCCGACCACACTATCGATTAACTTCAGTTGATCCAGATGAGCCATCAGGATGTCGGCCGAAGAGATAGGAATTTCAGCTTCAATGGTCTTCTTCTTTGGCCTTTGATCCTCAGGGGCGTGATCTTCAGGAGCCCTCTTCTTTTTGGCCGAGGGCTTAGAGGTCGAGGGAGCTGGGGGAGGAGCATTAAGCCCTGCTCTCTTGGCAAGACGTGTCAAGCTCGGCGCAGCCATATCCCACAACTCGTCAGTAATATCCCTTGGTTGCTCTGCAAAAACAAAAAATTAATAGACCTGAGTTAGACTAACAGATATGAATAAATTCAGAGGTTAAACTTGCAAAGCAAAAATTCTTACCAAGCTCGGCAAGGGGACTCCCACCCAGACCTGTCCCAGAAAGGAAGTGGGGAGTCATCAGATGTTCAAACCTGACAAACAGACCATTGGCCCCCTGATCTTGAAGGGCTTTCACCTTCTGGAGGTTTTGAAGACTTAGGCCAGGGTCGGCCCTGGTATACATGGTGACCTTACCCCACCTCAGGGACATCCTCTGCTCCAGATGGGACGAGGGAACATATGGGCCAAACTCCCATAGCCCTGAGGCAAAGAAGTACCGAGGCTTCCAGTTATGGTTGGAAGTCTGTGTCACCTGAAGCAACTTCTTCTCAGGCCTCCGAGCTACAAAATGGTAGTAGCTCGTATGATTTTTGGCCGAGGAGGGGACATAACAACCCACAAATACTTGAACTAGAAGGTCTGAATGGTGGACGGCCTTCCATAACACTATTGCCCCTATTAGGATTCTCCATGCATTAGGAGAGAGCTGGGAGGGGGCCAAAGTAATGTAAGAGAGGATGGATCTGATGATGGGGTGAATGGGAAGACGGAAACCCAATTTGAACATCTGCTCATACAAGAAGATCTCCCCATCCCGGCCGTGATTAGCCCTCTCTTCCCTCAGAGGTATCCTAAGTTTAATGGAGGGGCTAATAGAATACAAGTATCTAAAGCAGAGAAGGTCTACCTCAGTGATAGTACTTTCGATCTCGGCCGCCTCAGAGACGTCGACATCGCTTTCATCCTCATCATCATCCAGCTCAACGTCAGCCGGAGCAGATGTTGATGGGTTACTCAGGAACCTCTGAGCAAACTCTTCACCGGTGACAGCTGACATAGGGATGGCGTCAATTAGTGGTGGTATGGCCACACTAGGCTCAAGGATCTCAACCTCTGAGGACGACCCTGAGGTGCTTGAGTGATTATGGGACGAGGCTCGGATGGAGACCTCGGCCTGATCAGGGGCCTGATCAGGCCTAGGTGTGAAGTCCATGGCCTCTTGAAAGGAGTCCACAGACATCGGGTCTGATGTAGAAGATTCAGACTCAGACATAGGAATGGGATCAGCAGGAACCCCTGTCTGATAGAAGTTCTCCGGGGGGTCGGGATATATCACCCTCAGAGGTGGTGGAAACAAGGGTCTAATGGGAAACTCTTGTGACCTACGAGCTTCCTCCTGAGCTCTCTCTATTTACCTAATCTTTTCTAAAGTCTTCTCTCTAAGAGAAGGGAACTCCTCAAGAAGCTGATATAAAGGTCTAAGCATCAGAGGACGACACTACACTTGGGGATTTTCCTAAACTCTAAAAGTTACAGACAAGACTGGCTAGTAGGCAAAGGAATTTAAAGATCAAACTGCTTAAACTTGGCAAGAAAATCTCGCCTGAAACTATGGTAGTGACGCCGAAAAACTAAGAAGGTCGCCGGAAAGTATGAAAGTAAGGGTACTTGCAGGTAAAATGAAGGAAAATGTATAGAAAACCTTACCTGAGGAGGAAATGGTAAGGAAGCGAGGAGAAAACGCGAGAGATCACCACCTAAAAGCCTTGAATCCAAATCTTTCTAGAGAGAGAAAATTGCAGAAATGATGGCGACAGAAATAGAAGAAATGGAGAAGAAAGAGAGAAAGAAGGGCTCAAAACCTTAAATACTCAGGCACAACTCCCAAGGCCCATCATTGCCCTGGGAGCCCCAAAGGACGGCTGACAGTACACGCCTACCAAGTAAGCATGATCTGGTATTAGACAGGTGTCAGGCAGGTATTGGCTTGGAACAAACAGGCCTCGGAGGTGTAGTAATCCCCTAGCCACTTGCTCTCACACATGACTAAGGGCTGGAGGTGATTGATATGCCCCAAGTGTAACCTCGTCCAAGAGACACCAACCTCGGCTGATATTATGGCCGACATTGGGCATGTCTTAGACATGCGATATCACCCCTCGGCCAGACCAAGGTCGGCCCTGGCCGACACTACCATGAGCCTCTCCAAGGGACCTCATAAGGATCAACAGCACTCGTATACGGCTTGGAAGGGCAACCTCGACCATACATAGGCCGAGCCAGCAGGAAGCCACCAGTTCAACCTCATATCAGGCCGACCATGTCCATTGTCTCGGCTGGGATTAGGCCGAGACCTCCATGGAACACCCGAACTGAGCAAATATCAAGACTCACCAACCTCGACCTCACCAAGGCCGAGGTCATACACCAGACACGATAGCCGAGCACCTGTTGACATCCTGATAAGGACACGTTGGCACAAATTAGTTGTAACAAGATTATTCCCCGCACGTGGGGAGAATATTGCATCATCATGCTCTATATATGACAGTGACAGATGGCACTCCCACATTGATAAGGTTACCACACACATGCTCATTACATGCATGGGGGTACATTACACCCCCTAGGTACTATATATAGAGGTCATCCCCTACCTTGCAAAGGGATCCAGATATTCAACCCTAGCTAAAACTCTGTCTAGAGACACAGTAGAGAGAGAAATCTTGAGAGATTGTATCCATGGCCATTAGTGCCTTCATTCAGTAATATTACTCACACACACTCACAGTGGAGGTAGGCCAGATTGGCTTAACCACTTATACACCGGTGCCCTCTCATGTTATCCTCATCTCATTCTCTTACCTCGTTATATAGCTGTGCTGCCATTGTTATTCTTATATTGAGCTTAAAAACACCTTATCTGGTGGTGCTGATTCCGGCATCATCAGTGAGATATTTAATGAGTTTTATGCTATATTGTCCGACATAGTAAACTCGTCGTTCAACTTGGGAGATAAGACACCTGATAACCGAGTGATAAAGAAAATCTTAAGGTCGTTGCCTAATAGATTTAATCCAAAGGTGACTGTTAAAATTATTTGGGTACTCGTGACTCGACGAAACTTGAAGGGCTTGTAGGTGACTTACAAACTTATGAGCTTGACGTGTTTAGCTCTAATAATATGATGAACAAATAAACGGACATTACTTTGAACACTCGAAAGGATGAAACACATGTTTCGGATGATAAGTCTAACATAGATTCTGAGGATGTGTCCATGTTGGCAAAGAAATTCAAGAAATTTCTCAAATTCCAAAAGCAATTGAAAGATGCAAAAATGTTTAAGAAACATTAGAACAATAAGGCCGATCACTTCCCTAAAACCCATAGTGATAACGTTAAGGGGGATGGTTCCGAGAAATGTTATGGCTGTGAGGGTTATAATCATAGGGTAGCTGAGTGCCCCACTAAATTAAGTAAGGAGGATAATAAACGATAGCATTTAATGCCACCCTTAGTGATAGTGATCCAGAAGAGGGAAATGATTCCCCCATTAAGCGCAACTTTACTGCGTTCATGGCTAGTCATGTGAGTGTTGATGAGAAATCTTCCCATAAAGATATTCCTTTGCATGTCACTTCTGAGGCCATTGTTTGTGGATCCTAAGTGAGTGTTGGTCGAGAGAGTGGATATGAAAGTGATGATGAAGAAGAGGTGGAGGAGAGTGAACTATAAGTGGCCTTTCGTGAATTGTATGCATAAACTTTAAAGGTGAAGAAGGCTAACTTGAAGCTAGAAGTTAGGTTAAAAGAACGTGTCATAGGAAATGATGATAGTGCTTTGATTGAGACTCTTAGGGAACGTGAGAGGACTCTTCAAGATAAGCTAGAGTATGTTAAGGGTGAGAGAGATAGTCTTTATGATTTGATGGATACTGTTAGGTCCCTTGTAAATAAACTAAGTGTGGAAAATGTGTGTTTTAAACAAAACCAAGTTATGAAACCAATTAGCTTAACCCAATTTTATCTTGTTTAACCCTAAGCATGCATGTAGTGATTACACAAGTAAAATAAATTAGAGCAATACTCACAATGCCAGATGTACGAGGAAAAACCCAAAACGGGAAAAAACCTCGAATGGCCCCAATCCAGACAATCACTATGAATATGGTTTTACAAAGATATACGATAGTCTTACTCAACGAATCGATCCACCCACGAGACTTGATGCTCCTCTGATCTTCTACCACTCCTCTCACAGTGCCCACACAAAAACCCCGTCTTCCACGATACTTATCCACAGCACATGACTCCCTGAGTGCCCTGGCGTCCTCCGATATGGCTTTGATGTCGTCTATGATGTTGAAATAGGTGTCCGCCTTTTTTCCACCATAAAACCTAGCTAAACAGGTTGTCCAATGAATTTGAACAAACTAAACTTGGTGCACACAAGATCACATAAACATATGATAATAAAAGCTCGGATCTTGTAAACTTTAAGGATGTGTTTAAGTCTTTAAAACCTTAGAAAACATATGCAAAAAAATGTACTGTTTGAAAAGAGAATTCGTTCTGTAAGCACAACGAGAAAAGGACTAGGACCTTACTTAAATAGATTTTTTAAGTCGGTGCAAATCTCGTTCGAGCGAGATGCCACGTCGTTCAAACGATAGTAGATCTCGTTCGAACAACATCTAATGTCGTTTGAATGACGTGTCAGATAGAGTTCTAAATAGATCCAACTTTAAGAGAGTTTTATATAAAATTAACTCTAATCCAACACAAATTCGTCCTTTATCTGATGTATAAACATTTAAACATTTTAAAAACATTTTTCTTTAAATAAAATAACATCCTTATTTTATAAAATGAATTCTGAGTTTCATTAACGTTATGCATTCATACCTGTGTAATCTCGGAAAGCAATTAAACCTTGAAGATGAGAAATTGCACCAATTAAACTTTGGCATGATTGAATATTTGTAGCTTTATCGCAACGTCTTCAATAAATCTTTGATACGCCATAGACTCGTGGGATCAAATAATAAAAATCTATCAATGACACAAACATGTTTTGTTCCAAGAATAAGTCAAAAACTACGTTAAGACTCAATTGGAAATTTGGTCCTTACAAATCTCCCCCCTTTGTCTATTCCGAGATAAAACCAACAGTGAAATGCCTAAGCCAGGCTGTCAAGCCGTATGACGCCTAAATCCCATCCCATAAACCCAAAATGAAAAATACATCATCAGTATAGGATAAAATTCTTCAACAATGGACCGACAAGCATGAAACTGTCTCGATTGTCTGAATGTGATGTAAACTTGAAATATTGAATATCTTTAAGCATACCTACACACATGAAATAGACAAATACCCAGTGAAGTATGGAGGAACAAATGATATAAATTATTATGAAACTTTAAATCCGAATCATTTGTTATGTGAGTAAACATGATACCACTATCTGAACATAAAATAACACAAAACTCACAGAACTCCCCCTACATGACAGACATATCTCCCCATTTTTATCTTGAATAGACAATCCAGTGAAAAGATAAAAAAATCTAGCATGTGAAAATACCAATTTGATTATATTAACTCATAATATGCTAGATAATCATGAAACAACTAGCTAAAAATGATCAAGCAATGTCAAATCAGTAACTAGTAAACAACGAATAACACAAAGAATATAGCAATCAAAATGGGTATGATTAAAAGAATCAAATGTAAAAAAATATGTAATCTATCAAAGTATACTTCACAAACAATGAAAAACCAATACCAAAATATAAATCAATATGCTGCAGGGTACTGAAACAGAGTAACAACCTGAAAAAGTCAAAATCAGGTCAACCAGGGTTTTCGTTTGAATGAGCCAGGGATGTCGTTTGAACGAACTAAGACATCGCTCGAACGGAAAAACATGTCGTTAGAGCGACATATACAAATTTTTCACGGTCTCCCCAACAAATTAAACAGTGTTGTCGAGTGGAAAAATTTCGTGAAAATTCTAACTGAAAGGGGCTCAAAACTGCGAAACAGTGGCAAAATAATAGAAAAACTAAGAAAACTCAACAACAAACATATATGAGTAGCATGCTAACATAGTATCGATGTGGCTAAACATGATCATTGAATGTATGGGCGTGAACTAAAATAAATGAATCATAATTTCAACACATTGAAACGATCAAAAAGCTCTAATCAATAGCAATATATCATCAAACTTTAACATAGCCATATGTGACTGTTAAAGAATGATCTTAATGAACTAATGCACATGAATCCGAAATTTTGACGATTCCATAAATAATAGCATCATGACACAAATTTTCAACTATAGGATTCTTTGTGCAAACCCGTTTAAATTTTTAATCCATCCAAACTCCCTCAATAAAATCATATTTTCTTTTATATGAACTAAACTAATTTGGCCCATTTTTGGCATATGATTCTTATTATTGCCTTATGAATTTTTTCAAGCTCTTTTAAACGGTGGCTTTCACGACGAGTCAATTTTACACTCTTGCAGTCATTTCCTGTGCACTCGTCATATTTTCAGTTTAGGTTGAAATGCTTATGGGTAAACGATTATTACATGAACACTTACTCCAAAAGTCTACTTATGCATAAATGACAAAATTAAGATAAGAACGTCTCACCAAACTCAAATATGCAAGAGTAGCCAAACATTCATATAAACTCGTCCATGTGTGCAAAGATGGCATATATACAAAGTCGAATCAAAATGCATATCAACATCGAAACAACCCCATAATACAATGGTTAAGATAATTTTAAGCATTGATAATAATGACCAAACGTCCTAGCCACATGGATAATGGAAGGAAGGGGGCCCGAGCACACCAATATGCCATAACAAACATGTTAACTCAAAAATAAAAACCTAAAATCTTTTTGGTTTTTTCAAAAGGTTTATCAAAAACAAGATCTTTTTGTATTTTTCAATAAGATTCAAACAAGTGAAAAATATAATACAAAAGATAAACATGTCATAATACTAGCAAAGTATATATCATGAATGCAAAGACTAGCATATGACAAACATGCAAGCAACTATCCATAAGAAATAGGAAGAGATGAATCATGTGCATGCATGTGAGAATCAACCGATGAAGCATTTAGCATCTCCAAAATGGAATTACTAATCCAAACAGGTGTATACCTAACAAAACGGGTTTTGGGAAGCAATGGGACACTACGTTTAAACTTCCTAGGGTCTTTTCTAAGATCAAAACAAAAGCTCCTAAGGTGGCCTTTACTACCACAATGCGAACATGTGAAAACATGACAAGGAACGGGACCTTTAGGTTGACCTTTTCTAACACCCTCGGATGTGGTTAATGCTCTAAAATAAACTATGGTTTTGTCTTTTACATTCAAACCACTAGAACAAGATACGCCGCTACCATCACTACTCGAGTCATTTAAATCATTTTTTAACTTCAAAACTTTCGACTCAAGCAAACGATTAGACTTCTCAAACTTTCGAGACTCCTTCTTTAAATTTTCAATTACCCCTAGAAGGTTATCTCGCACCCCCCTCAATATGAGCAAACTTATCCCTTAGAGTCTTCTCACGTGCCTTAAATTCATTAATCAAACTATTTTCATTAATGGCACAAACACTTGAATTTTTCAAATTCTCTAACTCTCTCTCTAAACCAAGAATTCTATCATCACTCTCCTTTTTGAAAACTTTTAAAGATTCAAAATTATTATATAAAACTCCAAACTTCTCACGAATCATATCTCTTTGAATTTGAAATGTTTGCAAATATTCAATCATATTTTTAAAACATGAATTTTCTTCCTCCAAAATTTTAATTCGTTTTGCAAACTTTAAATTCAACAGATTTAATTCGTTGAAACTTTAAAAATCCATTGAGAGAAAAAAAAACAAGAGTGAGAAGCAAATCAAGAGTAAAAACCAAACAAACACACACAAGGATCTACATAATAAAATAGTGGTTTTATCTACGATACCACTTGTTAGGTCCCTTGTAAATAGATCAAGTGCGGAAAATGTGTGTTTTAAACAAAACCAAGTTATGAAACCAATTAGCTTAACCCAATTTTATCTTCTTTAACCCTAAGCATGCATCTAGTGATTAAACCAAGTAATATAAATTAGAGCAATACTCATAACGCCGGATGTACGAGGAAAAACCCAAAACGGGAAAAAACCTCGGACGGTCCCAAGCCAGACAATCACTATGAATATGGTTTTGCAAAGACAAACAATAGTCTTACTCAACAAATCGATCCACCCATGAGACTTGACGCTCCTCTGATCTTATACCACTCATCTCACAGTGCCCACGTGAAAACTCCATCTTCCATGATACTTGTCCACAACACACGACTTCACGAGTGCCTCGGTGTCCTTAGATATGGCTTTGATGTTATCTACGATGTTGAAATAGGTGTCTGTTTTTCTTCACCGCAAAACCTAGATAAATAGGTTGTCCAATGAATTTGAACAAATTAAACTTGGTGCACAGAAGATCACATAAACATATGATAATGAAAGCTCGGATCTTTTAAACTCTAAGGATGTGTTTAAGTGTTTGAAACCTTAGAAAACATATGCGAAAAACATACTGTTTAAAAAGAGAATTCATTCTGCACGCAGACCGAGAAAAAGACTGGGGCCTGACTTAAATAGATTTTTTAGGTCGGTGAAAATCTCGTTCGAGCGAGATGCCACGTCGTTCGAACGACATCTAATGTCGTTTGAACGACGTGTCAGATAGAGTTCTAAACAGATCCAACTTTAAGAGAGTTTTAAATAAAACCAACTCTAATCCAACACAAATCCATCCTTTATATGATGTGTAAACATTTATACACTTTAAAAACATTTTTCTTTAAAGAAAATAACTTTCTTATTTTATAAAATGAATTATGAGTTTCATTAACGTTATGCATTCATATATGTGTGATCTCAGAATGTAATTAAACCTTGAAAACGAGAAATTGCACAAATGAAACTTTGGCGTGATTGAATCTTTGTATCTTTGCCTCAACGTCTTTAATAAATCTTTGATACGTCATAGACTCTGGGATCAAACAATAAAAATCTATCGATGACACAAACATGTTTTTTTCCGAGAATAAGTCAAAACTACATTAATACTCAATTGGAAATTTGATCCTTATAGAGATTATGAAGAAAGAGTTTACAGAGTCTGAGGATCCTGGGCGTTTACTCGAGGCTAGGATTATTAAGCTTGAGGAGAGATTGAGATATTCAAGTAGGGTCAAATTTGATTTGGAGTCTAGGTCGAAAAAGTTGGATAAAATATTAGACACCATCCAAATTAAAGATGAAGAGTGTGGAAATGGCTTCGATGATCATGATGCTCCCACTTCCAAAGTCAAGACCATATATTTGAAAGATTCGATTAAGAATGTTAGGAAAGGTTAACCTTTAGGTAACACTCCTCGTCGTGTCTACACTTGCACTCATTGCGGTAAGAAAGGTCACCTTAGGCATTTTTGATATGATCTTAAGAATGGTCTTAGAGTAGAGTCACCACTGTTCCCAAATCCCCTAAGCGTCATGTTATACCTACTTCGATTAGGAAAATGGATTTTGAGGCTTTACATATTAAACTTGTTGATTCTGATTTGCTTCCACATGATACTTCTTATTCTATATCTAACGGTTGATTGTGTTACCTCTTTGTCATACTCTAGTTGTGCTTCATGATAGATGTTTGCTAGTGTTATGACATGTGTATCTTTTGTATTTTATTTTTCTTTTATTGGGTCATAATGAAACATACAAAAAGGTTTTGCTTATCTTTTAACTTAGAGTTTGTTTTCAAAAATTAAAAAATTAGTATTTTCTTTTGAAAATTTTAGAAAAACTTAAAAATATTTTTGGTTTTTGTGTATCTTAGTTTTACACATTTAGTATGGCATATTGGTTTGTTTGAATCCAATTCACTCTGTACATTCTATGCGGCTAGGATATTCAATAATGATTATAGATACTTAGATTGTTCTTAATCATGCATGCATAGAGTTGTTTCGAACTTAATTGGCTTATTGAATTCGACTTTGTGTATACCTCCCCACACACATGCACGAGCTTTTTGAACGTTAATTTCACATGTATATTTAAGCTTGTGAGATGTTTTTCCATCAATTTTGTCATCTACATGTTTTGTGACTATAGGGATTCGGTCATATAAGAACCGTTGCTCGTGAGAATGTTTGTATTATGTTGAAAAATATGAGGGTGCACGAGAAAGGGCTACAAAAGGAGAAAATCTCTTTTGCCAAAAAGTCGCCATTGGCAAGAGCCTAATAAAAATATTCAAGGAAATAAAAATAGAAAAATTGCCTAAGAACAACATAGTTTAGTATGCTTATTTTGTCATGACACTATTGATTTATATAATCATCAATATTCTAGTCTTGTGTGCATTATGCTTGTTTGTTCATTAAGTTCACTTTATTTTTTCACTTGAGGCTAACTCTTAGTTTGATAAAGTTTTACAGTCAATTAGAAGTTTTTGAACGTATTTAATTGTTTGGATTATAATTAATTTGTATCTAATTCACACCCATTCATTCCATCCCACATGTTTAGACACATCGATATTATGCTAGTGTGTAAAGTTTATATGCTTTGTATCGAGTTTGTGGTTGTTTATACCTATATATATGTGCCAGATTTTCGTTGGTATATTTTGCATATATTATATATGGTATCGTGTTTTGAGTCTTTGTGGTTTACATTTAGTCCATGTTTACCATATTCTTTGTGCTTGAGTTTCTATGTTGTGTGTTTGCTACACTATACACTGTTACATGATTTATTCCCTTCTCCCTATGTTTTAAATTCTTGGTATCAAATATTCTTAAATTGGTATCTTACGATCATGCATTTAGGGGGAGATTTGTTTTGGGGGAGTAGTTATTTAATGCTATCTTGCTTTGTTTGTTCCTGGACAAAAAGGGGGAAAAATGGTATCTTTTCTTAACATGTTTAGTATCTTTATCTTAGGGGGAGACGTCTTACATATGTTGAGATTGTTTTAGACATTATTAGATGTTTATCATTTGTTGATTTATTCTTGGTATATCCCCTTTGCATTTAAAGGTGTGTTTAAGTGTGCAAGACTACAAGTTTACATCAATGCAACAAAGTTTTCAAGAAAAGTAGAGTTACTCATGTTTGTGTATCTGTCGAGCGTTTATAATCTTTTTTTGGGGGTTGGGGAATGAATCTTTAAGACAGATTGATGGACCATAGGATTTTTATTTTTGTTTTGCCCCAGAGTAAATAAAGGGGAGATTTGTAAGGAAAAATTTTCAATCGAGTCAATTTGTATGCAATTGGCATTATTTTTGACAAAACTATTTGAATCATAGGATAAACTTTGTCTTGTTAATCCCAAAAGCCTATGACGTTGTTTGATGAAGACGTTGCAGCCAAGCTTCAAAGATTAGATATGGGATACTGTATTTATTATGCTAAGTTTGTCTTCACGATTACTGTGGATCTCGCAGGTATGAATGCATATTTATTATGTGTCCTTGAAAATATTTTAAGGGTGTTAGTTTTTTATTTAAACATCTTTGGAACTTTTTTCTAATATTTTTTTAGAAAAATATTTTCTGACTTTAATTTCGTTATAACAACTTTATAGCTTGTTACAATGATATGGTGTTCTCATTAGAACAAGGATCAAACGAACATCAAACAAGGATGCTCTGCCAAGTAGAATCAAACTCGTTAGAAGCTCGTTTGAAGCTGGTTCTAACGAGATAGCATTCTTGTTTGAACAAACTTAGGGCGTCGTTCAAACGAGATGTTATTCTCGTTTGAACGACCCTAGTTTCCATTCAAACAACTTGCCGCCTCAAAAATTATGCAAATAATATTTAAGGCATTATGGATTCGGAATTTTAAAGGACTTTTGGTGAAAAATAATTTCATACCTATTTATAAAAGTTTCAAGCCCCAAGCTTCACCCTATAAGTTTAAAGATCCAAGATTCATAATTTATATGCATTGAGATCTTGATATTGGGCACCAAAGTTATTTCTTTCATCTGGAAAGAACTCATTTATTGCGGTGGACTCTATGCGTTCTATTTACAGTGTTTGACAGTTGTTGAACCTCATCGGTCGATACCAAGGCGCGCTGGACTCGTGTGTTGTGAAAGCTTGTGTGGGTGGACTCTTACGTTGCACTTTGGAGTAGCGGTCAAAGATTGAAGAGGTTGAAGGATTGTGGGGGATCGATTCGTTGTGTAAGTCTATTATATATACTTTGTAATACCATATCATAGTGATTTGTTGGTTGGGTCGTCCAAGGTTTTTCCTTTTGTGGTTTTCCTCGTACATCGTCGTCTTGTGGATTGATTTATTTATTTTATTTGTTATCACCTTAGATGCATGTTATAGTATAAAAAGATAAAATTTGGTAAATTATTTTTCCATGAGAGAAGTTTAAAATATGTGCTAAGTCTAATTGGATTAATTTTGTTTAAGGTTTCAATCTTTAAAATTTGAAAAACATAAAAATATTGGACTTGTGATTATTCAGACCATCATTGCCTAAGCACACATCGTAGGGGCCTTCTCACAATGCTAAAGTTTGGCGCCTGCGATCGATCTCATTTCCTTCTTATATAAAGGTTAGTTTTCACTTGAAAAACCATTTTACAACTTCTCTCAAGACAAACTTTCTCTATCTAGGATCATCGACAGTTCTTAGAGTTCTTCGCTCTTTTCTTCTTTTTTGGTAAGGATTGACCCTTTTAAATATTTTTCCAGTAAAATTTTATAATACATAACATTTTATTTCTTGTTGTTAAAATCATGAGCTGTATTTATTTTGTTCTTATTAAAGTTCGTCAACTTTGGCAACATTTTATCCTTAAACTCATAATTTACATTGGGTTTTTAAGTTTGTGAATGCATAGTTTTCTAAGGAGTTTAGTGAGAATATTACCATGGATACCCTTCATACTGAGAGATTAGCTCAATGGTACTTTTGGCCGACCCCTTTGTCTATTGTTCACCTCCAGAATCCTTATACCAAGTATTCTTCCCCTCTTTATAACCAAGCGGTTTCTAATTCCACACTTAGGCTTAGGCCGAATGTGACTCATCGTCCTGGTGATTGTTCTATCGGTAGCAACACCATGATTCAGGACGAAGTTTACTTTACATTTGCCATAGATAACATTCCCACTGGTGTGCCGATCCGCCATTCCACGATTACTATTACTTTGGTCTTTTCCTCTAGAACTATTATGAAGGTAGAGAATGATGTCTTGTATTCTTCTTTTGGATATTCTCCCTCTTCCTCTGAGGCATCTTCCACTCTGAGGATACTACTTTAAAGAGAGATCCTTGTGTTCACGAGTCTATTGACTTGGGGGAGTAGTATAAAAAGTTAGAGCATACTTCATTCGAGGAGATTTCCACTGGGTTCCCCCTCTAAACCATAATGCTGAAGAAAAAACTATTGACGATGAGGAGGTTTACACACTTGACTTATCAAGATCTTACCTTTATAGAATTATGATCTATAGTATTAAGACTTGGAGAATTCAACAACTTTATGACATAAAATAATCTATTATTGTGAGGGCTCCAACTAATGATGGGAGATCATACGATTTGAACAATGCCTCTCAGATTGCTTAATATGATACTATGTTTCATTTAGGATTTCGGTTTCCCTTTCACACATGCATACGAGATATACTTTGACATCTTAGGGTTACACTTGCCCAACTAGCTCCCAACTCGGGAAGGATTATATTGGGCTCTATAATACCTTCAAGGTCCGTCCATATTGAGAACATAATGGTGGAAATCTTTTGAAATGTTTATACTGTTATTTCAAAGAAGAAATTTCCTAGGTATTACTTTCAGAGCCCTTGTAACCCAAAGCGTAAACTCGTCAAGATTCCCCAAACCTCCAATCATTAATAGAAGACGAACTTCTTTTTGGTCAATGAAGGTTGAGAATTTATTGATGGAGAGGATCAGGAAGGAGCCGTGAGGGTGACTCTGTAACAACCCACTTAAAATAATAACGGGTGGCCAGCCCTATACTACCTTAGATCGGGAATCTCAGATGGCTCAGTCTCAACATCAACTGACAATACTACATAAAATAAGACTAACTACCCGGAATCATATAAGCGAGATTATTAAAATTTAAAATAAAAACTTACCACAAACCACAAACCACAAACCAACACTATATAACTACTAACAAAGTTAACATACACGAGTACCTGATAAATGAAGTGCTAGAATAAAATGAAATGAGTATATACAAATGAATGTACCCGAATAAGTTGTCGGGTCACAGACAGTACAATAACTAAAATGGAAAAATATAAACATATATAAATATCCCTTGGGTAAAAAACCCGATATACAACGATGAATCCTATCTAGATTTACAAATAAATAAGAAGAGACTACGATCTAAATCCCGTAACAGTCCGCACCTGTCACGGCTCCCAAGACTCTGGATAGAAGGGCATCCGGCATCCATGCGGTTGGACACCTGTAGTAATATATATATATATATATATATATATATATATATATATATATATAGCAGGAGAGAAATATAAACGGGTCAGAGCCCGGGGTGTAAAAAAATGTTTAGCAAGTGTGTTAACCGTGCATAATAAATATAAGTGCACTATTTCATAATTAAAGTGGAGTCGCACTCTCGTGAAACCCCCAACCCACCTCTCATCTAAAAGCGCACACCTACTCGCGTTCTGAAATCTTAATTAAGTCACCCCGCCCATAAGGACAACTTAACTTACCATAGGCACGGCCTATACCCCCAAGACCTGCCATCGTAAAATAACCCAAGAATCCTTCCCACTCTAATTAAACTTAAATGTACAGACGCATATATGCCGTACTTGGCTTTATTGAGTCCAATTTATAACCTAAACAGTTATCAATTTTATTACTTCACATTTTAACATTTACCTTTAAATTAAGAGTCTATACTCTAAATAACATGCATAATTTAATAAGGATAAAACTTCTCTCTACCCTCAACCTTGCACTGCGTTTCGTGCGTGGGGCGTCTCGCAAAGAGAAATCCAAATAAGGAACCCCCCGATACACTACTACTTGGCAGGGTTAATGGTAGAGATCCATTAGGCCCGTAGTACAAACCTCATATATAAATACATAATGATATACGAATATACATATTTTATTCATTCTTATATACATCTTACAATATACATCCGGATAACATCTCCCGGACTGAGGTTTATCCTATTTGATCTTTATCATACACATCCGGATCTATCTCCCGGACTGAGGTGTATTCTATATTCATTTTTATCTCTTTATTCTCACTAGAGAATTATATTACATTGTTATCATACACAAGTAATATACAATGCTCATATGCATACAAACCATCCCAACGAGCTATAACTCGAGGATGCGATCTCATAGTGCCGATCCAAAAATCCGGGTCTGCTCATATACCACGGTACCAGCCGGAATCCTCAACAGTCCTGGTAAGATACACAACGGTGGAGGCGGTCAAGTTCCCCCTGCGAGTGGGAGATCACATAAATCGCACTCGAACGCGGGACGTAAAATGACCTGGGGACTATACTCTCCCTGCTCCTCAAGCCAGGGGATTCACCCACATCGCGCAACCTCCCTGGATCGCACTAGAGTAATACATAACCTGGTTGTTCCAACCCTATACCAAAGGAAAGCTCGTGGAAAGCAGCCAATCTAAATGCATACATATCATCACATATAGATATATATATACATCCATAAGATCCCATCATATTATTAAACCATCACATACGGTTTAGATATTCATAACATGAGTATATATATATATATATATATATATATATATATATATATATATATATATATATATATGCATGAGGGGTGGTATGTATATACGTATATACATACCACCCCTCACGCGTATGTATGAGATTTATAAATTCGGCTATACGTGTATATAATCCTATTTATACTAGCCGTCATCTCAAACGTATTTAATTTAATTTCTTATATAAATACGATCCCTCACTTGAAGCATATTCATCCATTTCTTCCATGATATGAATAGTCTTCCAACATATATATATATCTCCACATTAAGGTTATCACCCAAAGTTTTGGGTAGGAAACCAGCACTACACATCTCACCTATATTCGAAAGAACATCCACATTTCTAGTACTAATTTCGACTATTTGTATAAACATAACTAATAGTCTATGAGCCTCAAGCTCAATCTTAAATCCATCTCTTGATCCCATCACTTAGGGAGAATACCCCTTGTAAATTACACACCGATATATAACAACTACCCCGATTAGATTGACACGTGCTACTCTAGTTGGTAGTATGATCCCATCGCTCTCGATTTTGACTACAGTTCAATCACTCTTGTGATTCCCCTAGTCTAAAGCCTCTCTGATTTATTCCTTGAATTTATCATTACTAAGGATATGCGACCACTCTCTTTCATTGGTCCCCAAATTGTATCTTAACAGTATCCTATCTTTATAAGGATTCGATATAAATGTCGGCCTAGAATTTTACAACATACCCTCGCAACTCTCTCTAAGAGTTCTTAACCTCACATCATATCTATACTCTCTTTTGATTTATAATTAGGATTTCTAACCCCAATGTGGTTTCCCACTATCTCCATAAACACACACAACTCCAATGCATGCACGTTAACATATACCTTCCTTAAACTATTTAAAGAAGTCCCCATAATCCTAATAAATGAGAAACCCCTTATAAGTCTCCAAAACATAACTCTTACATCATAAAAGAAGGTCCCACATCAATAAACCCAGTCAAAAAGGGTTAGAGATCATTCTAGAAAAATATAGCAAAACTACCCTGTTTCCAAATCGATTCGGCCCCTCTGAATCGATTCGGCCCCAACAGCGAATCGATTAGCTCCAACCAGATCTGTAAGTCTGCTACATACCGAATCGATTCGCTAGGGGCGAATCGATTCGGCCCTAAAGACCTGAGGCTTCTGCAACATGGCGAATCAATTCGCCATTAGCGAATCGATTCGGCCAGTTCACGAAGCCATGAAAATGGCTACTTTTCTATAAACCCAAAATTTCCAAAACTCCCATATATCATTTCCCAACCATCAATCTTCATCCCAAACATGTTTCTACCCTTAAAACTCATCATATAACTTACCCCATAATTTATATAACCTCAAATGCAAGATTTTTACTCCAAAATTAGGTTTTGCCATTAAACCTTAAAATTCAATTCTTTTATCCAAAAATTATGAAATCAAATACACAAATGAGTTATTTAGAAAGATTAAACACTTGCCTCGATTTTGTAGAGGTTGAATCATCCCCGGGTTCGCGTTTGGGCCGGAAACTCCAAGCTTTTTCTCATGTCTCTCTTCCTTTCTTCTTCTTTCTCTCTTCTTTTCTATTTCTCTCTTTCTCTCAAATGAGATTGGCTTGATTCGTAAGCTTCTTAAACCTTAAAACAATAAACCCAGTTTTAAATGTTAATACACACTTTAAATGACTCGTTTACTCCAATTCGAGCCAAACGTACTTAAAAATAATTCGAAATCGAAATAAAACCCAATGACAGTCATTTTGACTATCTCGACCCATCCGGAACCAATGGTACACTCAAAATCCTCGTCCGACAAGCTTTAAAACGTCTTTAATTTTTGGACTTAAATTTCCAAAATTTAAAATTCGCCGATTTAAATGAATTTTATTTTTCCCAAAATTTTATTTCTCAGTCCCAAAACCGTGGGGTGTTACACTCTCCCCCCTTACGAGAATTTTGCTCATGAAATTTAAGATATTCCTAGGACCTCAATCTCATCTAGTCCTTACATCTACCCTCTAGATCACTATACCGATCTCACCCAGTTCTCACATCGAACCATACAGACTTTTAAAATTTAATCTAGCTACCGAGGGCGCCCATACACCCCGTACCCGAGCTCCACTCGTAAAACCAAAACTCGGCTCCACTAGCCTCAAATCGTAATATAGCTCTTAGCAATATAATCTATAGCAACATATTAAGTATATACAAGTTTTAAATTCCCAATGGTTGAACTCTTCTCAATTCCTGACATAAGCTACCTTCATGCGGGGGAGGTCTCGCAAGTGAAATCCAAACAAGGAACCCTCCCAATACACTACTGTGTAGCTACGTCGGGAATTGAGATCAGTTGAACCAGGGTTAAGTTTTTATAAAAAGATTTTCATATTTTAGGCCTTTATAACAATACAATATAGAATAATTCCATGTCTTTCGACACGTCAAACAAACACCTTATGTTTAAGACACAAGGCCCTAGCAAATACAATACTCTAACCAATACCTAGTTCTCCAAGCTAGCACAACCATGGGCTAAATTCTCCTCTCAACAACGAACCTCCTAAACTCTTAACCTACTCAGTTCTCCAAATCCTTCACATCACACTAAAGCATTGCCACAAATAAGTCTTTCCCTCATTGAAACACTACAATTACCAACACTAGCATATCTATAAGACAATAACCTTATAACCATTAATGAACAAACCTTAATAGTCCGCCCTTCCGGAACTCACTATTATAACTCTCGACTATTTCCTCACGAGACGGTCTATTTTCTCAAAAGATGCCATACCAAGGCCATACTTACTCACTCCTTCATCTAGGGAAATTCTATACACCCTAACGGTGTAGCGGCTAACTACTCATTATACCTTACGCGCGATGTTCCCAATATCGCATAAAGCGTGACGTATACCCAAAGAAAGGTTTTTTTTTTTTTTTTGTATGTCTAAAAATATTATTGATAATTAGAGAGAAAAGCCCTCTCTAGATGGCTTACATAAAAGAAAAAACAAAATCAACTACATTAATGAGCATCTTGACAAATAGCAATTTTGATATTTCTTGGGAGATCATATTGATATGAATAGCATATGATTCTTTGGAGGGAGGATCCATGCTTGGATAGCAGAGAAGCCACTATATTTCCATATTTTGAGCAAACAGATGTTGAACATTGTAACCTTTTAAAAAAAGCTTGAACAAAATTGAAGTTGGATCTAGCAAACCAATGAATTTGAGCAGCATCAGAGGAGGAGATAGACTCAACCAACTCTCTCGATTCAGCTTCTATATCTATGTTGAAAAAGTTATGGTCTGAGCAGAATTGTAAACCCTCTTTCAAAGCTTGGAATTGAATCTCTTGATAAGAACCAGAAGCTTGAAAATTTGAAATAGCCCAAATGAAATTTCCATTACAATCTCTAAGGATGGCACCACCTCCCAGATGAAGATGACGATCTCTATAACAAGAGATATTAAGTTTAAGTCTCCCTATTTCAGGCTTTGACCATAAATGATTAAATAAAAAAGAAGGGGATGAATGAATTTGTTTGAGATCAAAACATTTGATGGCATCTTGATGAATAGAGCAGTCACCCCTCTTTAATCGAAAATATTTAGAAAGCTCAGAGATTTTTGTTATCACTCTATGAATAATAATGTTAGATTTCATGGGAATACCTTCAAAAAGGGACTTATTTCTACTTAACCACATTTCCCACAAAATACACTCTGGAATGCTGCTATGAAGCCATCTAGATATCTTAGACTTACCAGAGTGAATCATCCATTGAGTGATAGAGCCATGAATTGAGGAAGACCTGCTTCTAATATTCATCAACGAATTGAAAAAGTTCCACACCTTAGAAGCAATGGGACCATTAATGAAAAGATGACTAGGAGATTCAATAGCTGAGCAACAGCATTGGCATCTGGAAACCAACCTAATACCCAACTTTTGCAGTAAAGAATCAACAGGAGCACAGTTCGAGAGGGCTCTCCAACAGAATATAGAAAGATTGGGAGGGATCTTTGGGTGCCAAATCGAAGTGAAAGCCAAAGAGGAAATTTTGTGAAGGCATTGGAGATTAAAGGCTGAAGAGAAACTAAAATTTCCAGATAAAGACGGTTTCCACACTAAAGTGCCATCAATCACCTCTGAATTATCTTCCATTATATCCCAACAAGACTGAAATCTCTTAAAAGTCATGGATCCAGACCTCATACCCAAGTTTCTATACTTACAATTCATGAAATTAGCCCATAAGCTTTTATTTTCCTTAAACTTCCAGGCTAGTTTAACATTTGCTGCTTTCAGAACTGTATCTAAGCTTCTGATATCTAAACCCCCTCCTTCTTATTATAACAAAGAGACTTCCAATTAACCCAATGATATTTTCTCCCATGATCTTTATGGACTCCCCAGAAAAAAGAACTAAGAAGCTTTTCAATAGTTTTTATAATCAACTTAGGAGGGTTAAGAGCCAAAAGAGTATACAGAGGGATAGAAGACAAGATAGCTTGAATAAGAGTTAATCTTCCTCCCAAAGATAAGAATTTCGATTTCTAACTATGAATTTTAGAGGTTATAGATTGGATCAAAGGTTCAAAATATATAGCTTTTCTTCTACCTTTAAAAAGAGGACAACCAAGGTAGGTTAAAGGACCTCTTTCAAACTTGAATTCTGTAACTTCTGCAATTTTATTCCTCATCAATGCCTGGCTATTAACACTCACAGAAAAGCAGCTCTTGCCTTTACTAATCAATTGTCCTGATTCAGCTTCGAATCTTTGCAAAAACTTCATCAAGTTTGATAAGCTTCTCTTAGAACCTCTAGTGAAGATAATGATGTCATCTTCATAACTCAAGTGACTGATGAGAGGACAGTTTCTGGGATGGGAAAAGGCACTTATAACCTCTCTAAACATGAGGCCATTTAATCCCCTGCTAAAATATTCAGCCATGATAATGAAAAGGCTTGGAGAAATAGGGTCTCCTTGCCTTAATCCCCTAGAAGGTTTGAAAAAACCTTTAGGTTGGCCATTAATAATCACAGAAAACCAAGGGGAGGATATACATCTCCAAATTAAGTCTATGAAAGTTTCTGAAAATCCAAATGCTCTTAGAGTTTTGATCAAGAAGAACCAAGAAGTCCTATCATAAGCCTTAGCCATATCAAGCTTGATAATAGTATTTCCTCCTGCAATCTTTCTATCCATCTGGTGTATCATCTCTTGAGCTAACAAAATATTTTCTTGAATGTTCCTTCCTGCCACAAAACTTGATTGATTTTTAGAGATTATTAAAGGAAGAACATGGCTTAGTCTGGAGTTAATTGTTTTGGATATGATTTTGTAGCTAAAATTACAAAGACTTATAGGCCTGAAGTCTTTGCAAAATGAAGGCCTGGCTACTTTAGGAATAATGCATATATGGGTAGAACTCCAGGATTTAGGAATATCAGCTCCTAGAAAGAAGTCTTGGATGGCAAGAGTGAGGTCCTTTTTGATGATCTCCCAGCAAGTAACATAAAAATGTCCATTAAAGCCATCAGGACTAGCAGCACTGTTGTGATTCATGTCTTTAATAGCCTTCAAGATCTCTACTTCTTCTGGAATTCCATCTAAATTTCTATTCATCTCATTTGTAATGGATTTAGGAATGACTTTCAGCAACTCTCTATCTTCTTGGGAACCTGCATTGAATAAATATGAAAAATAAGAAATAAACATGTTAGCAATACCATCTGTAGACTCAGTCCAAGATCCATCTTCATTTTTCATTTTTTGTATCCTAAGCTTCCTTCTATCTTGCTGAACTTTAGCATGGTAGAACTTTGTATTCCTATCTCCATCTTTCAACCAATCCATTCTAGATTTTTGAAACCAGAATAATTCTTCCTTAGCTAAAGCTGAATTCAAATCTGCCTTTGCTTTAGAATATTTTTGTCTTTGAGATGAACTGTTATCAAGTTCCAACGCTAATTCCTCTTGTAAAAGATTATCCTCTATGAGATTAACACCTGCAAACAAATCTTTGAATTCCTTTCTACTCCATATCTTCAAATAGCTCTTCAACCTCTTCAATTTGAAAGCAAAAACTTCCATCTTTCTACCTGTAGCAGGCTGCTCCCAAGACATTTTAACCACTTGTTTAAATTCTTCATGAGAGCTCCACATATTAAGGAATTTAAAAGGCTTAATGACTATATCCTCATATAGAGGAAAAGAGATTAACAGGGGATTATGATCAGAACAATTCCTGTTTAGATGGTGAATACTAGAATTTGGGAAACAATCATTCCAATTTGAGTTTATGAGCCCTCTATCTAGCCTCTCATAAATCTTTTCACCATTAGCCTCTCTAGACCAGGTAAATTTAGATCCAGTGAATCCCATATCTTGAAGAGAACAACTAGATATACATTCATTAAATTCAGCTGCTCCTCTAACATCAATGACTCTACCCCCAGCTCTTTCATCACATGAGGATACAATGTTGAAATCACCAATCACAATCAAAGGTTTATTATGGAAATAGGAAGAGCTCATTGCAACAGCATCCCATAACAGTATACCCAAAGAAAGGTATTCTACCTTATACTTCCATAATCCAACGGTTTCACCTCATCTAAGAATCTCAATTCAAGGTCCTCTACTTCTTCCAGGACAATCATTCTTCCTAAACCTATTTCTCCACAAGATAAACATCTTCTTTAAAATCCTTCCTAACCATTTTGAAGGACAAAAACGCTATTTCGACTTCCGACAACTCCTTCGGTCATACTCAACGAACCTGAGTCTCCAAATTTCTTACTTCCTTCTTAAATAAAGATGATTCTCTCCACAATAGGACAATGCCACCTACCTTCCACTGAAAAAAGTCAGCATCACTAGGCTTCCTAACAAAGGTTGACGAGTTTCTCAATCTAAACCTCTCAAGGACTTCACTATATGCCTCTTCTCAGAACTTACATTATTAAGTCCAAGATTCGCCATTCGGGTAAATTTCCCTTTCTTACTCAACCACCGATTGATCACCTTGAATCACCGCTAGAAATATCCTCCTTATCTCCACCTGGATCGGGGAAAGAAAATACCTTCAGTCAAAACGTACCCAAAATCTGTTATGGGTATTGTATCTCTCATTTTTCCCCTTTCCTAACCGACTTATTCTAGGCGACGTCTGAAACGAGAGCAACTATTGACAGAACGTCAATCAAGTGAGTACACTTCGCAGGAGAAGATAAACGCAGTGAACACAACAATCCTAACAATAGGGCTCTATATCAAGAACGCTAATGGAAGAACGCGGAAAACCCGCATAGAGCCTAAAGACTCTAGAACCTGATGCTCTAATACTATCTGTAACAACCCGCTTAAAATAATAACAAGTGACCAGCCCTATACTACCTTAGATCGAGAATCTCAGATGGCTTAGTCTCAACATCAACTGACAATACTACATAATATAAGACTAACTACCCGAAATCATATAAGCGAGATGTTAAAATTTAAAATAAAAACATACCACAAACCACAAACCAACACCATAAAACTACTAACAAAGGTAACATACACGAGTACCTGATAAATGAAGTGCTAGAATAAAATGAAATGAGTATATACAAATGAATGTACCCGAATAAGTTGTCGGGTCACAGACAGTACAATAACTGAAATGGAAAAATATAAACATCTATAAATATCCCTTGGGTAAAAAAACCCGATATACAACGATGAATCCTATCTAGATTTACAAATAAATAAGAAGCGACTACGATCAAAATCCCGCAACAGTCTGTACCTGTCACGGCTCCCAAGACTCTGGATAGAAGGGCATCCGATATCCATGCGGTTGGACACCTGTAGTAATATATATATATAGTAGGAGAGAAATATAAACGGGTCAGAGCCCGGGGTGTAAAAAAATGTTTAGCAAGTGTGTTAACCGTGCATAATAAATATAAGTGCACTATTTCATAATTAAAGTGGAGTCGCACTCTCGTGAAACCCCCAACTCACCTCTCATCTAAAAGCGCGCACCTAATCGCGTCCTGAAATCTTAATTAAATCACCCCGCCCATAAGGACAACTTAACTTACCATAGGCACGGCCTATACCCCCAAGACCTGCCATCCTGAAATAACCCAAGAATCCTTCCCACTCTAATTAAACTTAAATGTACATACGCATATATACCATACGAGGCTTTATTGAGTCCAATTTATAAACTAAACAGTTATCAATTTTATTACTTCACATTTTAACATTTAGCTTCAAATTAAGAGTCTATACTCTAAATAACATGCATAATTTAATAAGGACAAAACTTCTCTCTACCCTCAACCTTGCACTGCGTTTCGTGCGTGGGGCGTCTCGCAAAGCGAAATCCAAACAAGGACCCCCCTGATAACTACTACTTGGGAGGGTTAATGGTAGAGATCCATTAGGCCCGTAGTACAAAACTAATATATAAATACATACTGATATACGAATATACATATTTTATTCATTCTTATATACATCTTACAATATACATCCTAATAATATCTCTCAGACTGAGGTTTATTCTATTTGATCTTTATAATACACATCCGGATCTATCTCCCGGACTGAGGTTCATTCTATATTCATTTTTATCTCTTTATTCTCATTAGAGAATTATATTACATGGTTCTCATACACAAGTAATATACCATGCACATATGCATACAAACCATCCCCACGAGCTATAACTCGAGAATGCGGTCTCATAGTGCCGATCCAAAAATCCGGGTATGCTCATATACCACGGTACCAGCCGGAATCCTCAACAGTCCTGGTAAGATACACAACGGTGGAGGCGGTCAAGTTCCCCCTGCGAGTGGGAGATCACATAAATCGCACTCGAACGCGGGACGTAAAATGACCTGGGGACTATACTCTCCCTGCTCCTCGATCCAGGGGATTCACCCACATTGCGCAACCTCCATGGATTGCACTACAGTAATATATAACCTGGTTGTTCCAACCCTATACCAAAGGAAAGCCCGTGGAAAGCAGCCAATCTAAATGCATACATATCATCACATATAGATATATATATACATCCATAAGATCCCATCATATTATTAAACCATCACATACGGTTTAGATATTCATAACATGAGTATATACATATATACATACGACCCCTCATGCGTATGTATGAGATTTATAAATTCGGCTATACGTGTATATAATCCGATTTATACTAGCCGTCGTCTCAAACGTATTTAATTTAATTTCTTATATTAATACGATCCCTCACTTGAAGCATATTCATCCATTTATTCCATGATATGAATAGTCTTCTAACATATATATATATCTCCACATTAAGGTTATCACCCAAAGTTTTGTGTAGGAAACCATCACTACACATCTCACCTATATCCAAAAGTACATCCACATTTCTAGTACTAATTTCGACTATTGGTATACACATAACTAATAGTTTATGAACCTCAAGCTCAATCTTAAATTTATCTCATGATCCCATCACTTAGGGAAAATGCCCTTTGTAAATTACAATCCGATATATAACAACTACCCCGATTAGATTTACACGTGCTACTCTAGTTGGTAGTATGATTCCATCGCTCTCGATTTTGACTACGGTTCAATCACTCTTGTGATTCCCCTAGTCTAACGCCTCTCTGATTTATTCCTTGAATTTATCATTACTAAGGATATGCGACCACTCTCTTTCATTGGTCCCCAAATTATATCTTAATAGTATCCTATCTTTATATGGATTCGATATAAATGTCGGCCTAGAATTTTACAACATACCCTTGCAACTCCCTCTAAGAGTTCTTAACCTCACATCATATCTATACTCGCTTTTGATTTATAATTAGGATTTCCAACCCCAATGATGTTTCCCACTATCTCCATAAACACATACAACTCCAATGCATGCACGTAAACATATACCTTCCTTAAAATATTTAAAGAAGTCCCCATAATCCTAATAAGTGAGAAAACCCTTATAAGTCTCCAAAACATAACTCTTACATCATAAAAGAAGGTCCCACATCGATAAACCCAATCAAAAAGGGTTAGAGATCATTCTAGAAAAATATAGAAAAACTACCCTGTTTCCGAATCGATTCGGCCCCAACAACGAATCGATTCGGTCCCAGCGAATCGATTCGGTCCAACTAGACCTGTAAGTCTGCTACATGCTGAATCGATTCGCTAGGGGCGAATCGATTCGGCCCTAAAGACATGAGGCTTTTGCAACATGGCGAATCGATTCGCTAGGGGCGAATCGATTCGTCCAGTTCAGGAAGCCACGAAAATGGCTACTTTTCTATAAACCCAAATTTCCAAAACTCCCATATATCATTTCCCAACCATCAATCTTCATCCCAAACATGTTTCTACCCTTAAAACTCATCATATAACTTACCCCACAATTTATATAACCTCAAATGCTAAATTTTTACTCCAAAATTAGGTTTTTCCATTAAACCTTAAAATTCAATTCTTTTATCCAAAAATTATGAAATCAAATACACAAATGAGTTATTTAGAAAGATTAAACACTTGCCTCGATTTTGTAGAGGTTGAATCATCCCCGGGTTCGCGTTTGGGCCGGAAACTCCAAGCTTTTTCTCATGTCTCTCTTCCTTTCTTCTTCTTTCTCTCTTCTTTTCTATTTCTCTCTTTCTCTCAAATGAGATTGGCTTGATCCGTAAGCTTCTTAAACCTTAAAATAATAAACCCAGTTTTAAATGTTAATACACACTTTAAATGACTCGCTTACTCCAATTCGAGCCAAACGTACTTAAAAATAATCCGGAACCGAAATAAAACCCAATGACAGTCATTTTGACTCTCTCGACCCATCCGGAACCAATGGTACACTCAAAATCCTCATCCGACAAGCTTTAAAACGTCTTCAATTTTTGGACTTAAATTTCCAAAATTTAAAATTCGTCGATTTAAATGAATTTTATTTTTTCCAAAATTTTATTTCTCAGTCCCAAAATCGTGGGGTGTTACAGACTCGTGATTGGGGGAAGCCTAGTATAAATTCTTTACCCTTATTCTTGGTGTCGTAGTGATATGTACTTTACTACCGACACTTTGTTATTCCTTTGCTTTGCAAATAAGGTAAATTTGGGTCTAAGCACTACCAATTGGTAGCTAATGGATGATGTTGTCAACTCTGGGATCCAGGGTCGGCTCTAGGCATAAGCGGGTTAGGCCGCCGCCTAGGGCCCCCAATTAATTGGGGCCTCTTATGGGAAAAAATAGGTATTAAAAAAAAATTAGGTTTAAAAAAAATTAGTTGTAAAAAAAAGGCCCCCCAAAAAAATTAGTTATGAAAAAAATTAGAGTTATCACTAAAAAAACGCCCCAAAAAATAAATTTGTTCTATTCAAAATAAACTTATACACTAAATCCAACAACAACATTATAACCTACCCACACACTAAAAAATAAACCCACCATCATAACTCAATCCAACCCAAACTCAAACCAACCCATTTACTTATTCTATTCTTCTAATCCTAACTCTCTCATTTCTCTCACCCACTTTCTTCTCTTCCTCTCTTCTTCTCTTCCTCTCTTCTTCTCTCTCACTCACACTACTCTATTTCTCTGCTAACCAAAGCAAGAATAAACACTCTCTTACCCACCCCATCTCCCCAAAACCCTAGCCGCCACTGCCCCACCCCCCACCCACCCCCCAAAAAAGCAATTTTCGGCACCCCCCTTCCTCCTTTTTTTTTCTTGAACCTCAACAAAATAAGGGTTAAAAATTTAGGGTTTCAATTTCTTCAATTTCAGAAAGTTAGGACTTGATTGGAGATTAGTTAGACATTGTTTGTGTAAGTATATATTATTCATTTAGTTTGTTATATCCCACTATATAAATTTGTTTGTGTTACTACTAATATTTGTATTTTTTTTTGTAGATTCTAATTTATTATTTGGGCATTTACAAATTAAAATTTGAGATTGCTCTCAAATTGACACTCAAATCACGTTCTATTGTTCCTCTTTAGCATTTTTTTTTAATATGGTTTGTCAATTTTATTGAGAATCTTGTAATTGTGTGATTGATTTTTATTTTTGCAAATTACACTTATTGTTGTGTTGTGTGAATATGTCTACTAGCAAATTACACTTGTTGTTGTATTGTGTTGTGTGAATATTTCTATAGATATTGCTAAAGAAATGAAAATTGAACGCGTATTTTGTGAAAAGGGTAATATTTATAGAAAAAAATATTTTGATGAGAATTCTAGTGATGGGATTAGACATTAGTATATTAAAATTGATTTTTTATATAAAAATTGGTTTTGCATCGAAAAATACTAGAAGAACATATTTTCTTTAATCTGATTTTTTTTAATACAAAAGGGCTCCATTTTGATTTTTCACCTTGTGCTCTGAAAATTATAGAGCCAGCCCTGCTGGGATCAAAACCTTTAATTGATTATCCCCACTTTCCAAGGTTGAGGAGTTTGGAATCAAAACCTTTGAGGAATCGTATCTCGTCCATTTTTCAATTCTCATATTATTTTCACCTAACCATTACTCATACATAATGCAGACAAACCCTATAATTTAATTGTTGAAGAGTGAGATATGTATATGTTGGTCTCAAAGCTCATTCGTGATCATGTCATTGTCACTGAAGCTGATGGAAGGCTCGATGAACCTGCCAAGAAGAACAGAAGAAAGGACAAAGAACTAACTAGGAGCAAATCGCCTAAAAAGTTGAGGAAAGAAAGTGCGACTGAGTCCATTCTATGTCCAGTTCGACATGTCAGGCAGCAGAACCTCTGCCTTGTCTAGGGAGATTTATAAAGCTTTTTAGAGTGGGAAAATGCTATGGAGTCCCGGTTTTTGGACACATTTCGTAGATATACTGTATTAAAAGTTTATCCCTTATTGTTTTGGGCCCAAAATATGTATAAGCTTATAAGCTTTTAATACAGAATGTCTACGAAATGTGTCCACGAACCGGTCTCCCTCTCCTTACTTTTATAGAGCGACCCTCAGATGCTTTAAGCCAATTATGTTAGCGCACGCAACTTTCTAGTCAACAGTAATACAGTATACCATATTGGCACTCGGTGTGACTAATGTCACTCCTTAAATTCTTAAAGCACTTCAAACATATTTTAAAAAACAAAATTACCCTTCCCCTTAATATCAAACAAATTCTAAACATTCTCAACAAATTTTTTATTAAATAATTATAGCTATTTTATTATAAAGTTAAAAAAAGAACATTTTTTTATTAAATAAGATTGGAAATTTTTATAAAAATAAATTGTAAAACGGCTTTTTTTTAAAATCGTTGTTTTTTTCAAAATGGGCATAGTTAAAAAAAAATTGGATATAACTTATTTTTAAAAAAATTATTTTTGTTATTTTAAAAAATTAAAGTTATATATTTATTAATGAGTGTTATATGTTCAACAATTAACTAGTGTTAAATTCTTTCTCAAATTATATTTTTAGAAATTACTTTTTTAATAACTAATTTGTGGTAAGATTTTTTTTTTGTTAAATTTCATATATATATATATATATATATATATATATATCTTAGATTAATGATTGGTTAGTGTCGATGGCACTGCCCAGGCATTTAATGGATGTGGCTCCGAGCCAGCGACACTAAACAATCGGTATTAAAGAAATTATATTTTGTTACAATTTTTTTAATACCGATTGGTTAATGCCGCTGGCGCGGACCCACATCCATTAAATAATGTGGACCCGCGCCATCAACACTAGCCAATCATTAATCAAAGATATATAAAAATATTTTTTAACAAAAAAAATCTTACCAAGAATTAGTAATTATAAAAATAATATTTACAAATATAATTTGAGAAAGAATTGTAACACTGATTAATTGTTGAACATACAACACTCATTAATAAATATAATTATCATTTTTTTTAAATAAGTTATATCCAACTGTTTTTTTTTAAATATGTTGATTTAAAAAAAAATGATTTAAAAAAATGTTTTATAATTTATTTTTTAAAAAAATGTCCAATTTTATTTAATAAAAAAACGTCTACTTTTATTTAACTTTATAATAAAACGGTTTTTATAATTATTTAATTAAAAAATTGTTGAGAATGTTTGGAATTTGTTTGATATTAGGGAGAAGGGTAATTTTGTCTTTTAAAAGTTTTTTGGAGTGTTTTAAGAATCTAAGGAGTGTCATTAGCCACGCCCTACCCTATTTTGCTAACTTAGAGAGGGGAGGAGAAATCAGTCTGACCATCAACAAAGTCTTACAAGTACGTCCTCTTCATTTATTTTATCACTTTTCATTTTTCTTAAAGTTTCATTCGGATTTTCATGCTTTCATCTATTTTTTGCCTAGAGGTCCAGCCTACTACGAGGATCCCGTATCCAGCAACCCAACCTATACAAAGGGCATCAAAGCCCCTTTACTAGGTTGGAGCTATGAGGCTTACCTTATTTTTATTAAAAAGGGAAAGGGCTTTTTCAGCTGGTGCGCAGGAGCGCACTTCCGTTTTCCCTTTACTAGTAGGGGGGTCCCGTGGTTCCTATGCCGCCGCCTTTCCCGGTCCTTTTCTTTTTTTTAGTGCTTCGACCCGAAGCGATAGCTTCTAGAGGGTCTGATACTTTAGCAATGGATGATGATGCCCTCAATTATGCGGCTAACAATAACAAGTCCTTGGACTCGTGCAAAGGAAAATATGAGTCCTTTGTTGGCAAGAGGAATTTGTTAGAATTATTTTAAATAATTCTTCATTATGTGCTCTATAATTATATTATTACTAAGAGTCACTTTGGTTAATGAAAGAGTACTTCAAATACCAAGAGTCAAAAGAATTCTTTGGCATCTACCTTGATGGACGGTTGATATTGAGTGACTGTTGGAGATTTAGATCATGTCCATGCCTATAAATAAATGATTGATTTTCATCATTCAGGCACTCTAAAAGATAACATAATGGAAACGAGAGAGAAATCTAAATTCTCAAGGAAAGTAAATTTCAAAATATTGTTTTGACTATATAGGGATACCTAACCATTGGAAAGCGTTGAAATTGAAATATGTTCTTGCCATATAAAAGATGAAGCCATGTTTCGAAATTCAGCCCGATCGGACATCGTTAAGGTTGACTGCTCCATAAATCTTTCAAGTCGTGACATGATGAAGGTATGTTATTTTAATATCATTTTATGTTCCGCATAATGAATATATGTGATTATCATGAAGATCCAAGATCGTTTTATTTTAAGAACAATTATCTATGAGAATTTAATCAATAATGTATTCTTGATTAAAATTATGGTGTTCTTAAGAATGATTTTACATGTGGTATCAGAGCTAAAGTTTAAGATCTCATGATTTTTCGTATTGGTATTTACCTATAATGGAGTCTACATTAAATCAATTTTTTTGTGTGCCTGGAATTTTTGGTAACATTTTTCTTATAGCGCCTATACTCACTAGTTGGAATGAAAGGTTAAAACTTGATCGGAATTTTTTGAAATTCGCATGGTCGACTGGAAACGTCGAAATAAATAAAATCCATTATATACAAGGGGAGCCACCCCAGTTTTGCATTTTGAGGTCGTTTAGATCCCTAAAAATACGTTATTGCCATTTTTGGTAATAATGTCCATGCTAATAACTCTCGTTTAAAAAATATTTTTGCGATTCCACGAATTGGAGAGTGATCCCGGAGCAATTCTCTATATCCCTGCGGTGCTAACTCAAATTTGTATTTTTGACAAAAATTATAATTTTTCCAAATATTATGTATTTTTCCACCACAGGGGATGCTTTCTTTGTTCATGGTATTTTAATATTCATATTACGATATATGTTTGACCATAACATGTCAGTAACATTAGATTTTTATGCATAATCTATATTTGGTAGTCTATAGGTCCTAATGTAATTATGAATTGATGTTTTGACACTAATATTTATATGTTGCTAGATGGGAAAAATATTAAAGTGTCTTAATCTATAATTATAAATAATAGATTATTGTGTATGCATCTATATTTGGACCCTTAATTATACATTAAGTTTTGAGTATAATATTTTTGGGGGCTTTGATTTTATATAAATAATATTTACGACAATGTCTCATTTCGAAAAAAATTATTTTTGAATTCTGCTGAATGTTTTGGGATTCTGGAGTAATTTTCTACAGTTCCATGATGCTAACTCATTTTTTTCATTTTTGGAAAAATTTAAGTTTCCCCATATTACATGTATGTTTTATCTAGAATTGTTATAACACTTTGTTCTAATGATCCTATTGTAGTTAAATATTCATGCCAAACACAGGCCAACATATTTCATATGGTAGGATATTAGACTTGTGTTATTGTTAATATTCATATTTTGATGAGTCTCGTGCCAGACACATGTTGACGATTCATATTATTGAATAATATGTTATTGTTAATATTCTTATTTTAATGAGTCTCGTGCCAAACACATGCCAACGATTCATATTCTTGAAAATTATATTATTGTTAATATTCATGTTTTGATGAGTCTAGGGTCAAACACAGGCCAATGATTCATATTATTGAATATTATGATATTCGTGTTTTAATGAGTCTCGTGCCAAACAAGGCCAGCGATTCATGTAGTTGAATATCATAATTATTTTTTAATCTAAAGTTAGTACTCCCATTGAGTTGAATTAAATGTCAAACATAAGCTACAGTTCATATGTGCGGATACTAGATTTATGATTTTGTTTGAATGTTAGTATTCATATTAAATTGAATTAAATGCCAATCACGTACTATGATTCATATGCATGGCTACTAGATAATGTATTTCAACCCGATACTAATATTCCTTTTAAGTTGAATTACATGATAAACACAGTCTATAGTTCATATATGTGGATATTAAATTATTATAATGTTCATGTTTATTTTAGATTAGACGCCAAACGCAAGGTACGATATAAAATTATGGACACTAGGCTAATTTCTTTTAATGTTGAATTTTTGGTATGTTCGTTCACTTATTCATAATTAATGTTGTTGAACATCAAACACAAATGCCACAAGTATGGTTGCTATGATTAACTGAATATTAATGGGTAACAATATTTTAAGAAATTATTAGACATCAAATACAGATGCCTTTGATTTCTGAAATCATTTAGCACGTTACCAAATTGAGTTTTTCTTTTATAAAACACTAAATACTTAATGTTATAACTGTATTGTGCATTAGTATGACCATGAATGATTTGGGTCAACATTTATGATACGTTACTCATACATAAGTGGTGAAGTCAAAGTAAACGATTCATGCTTTCTATTTATGATTATTCGTGTAATATCTCATGCAAACTCCTTGTCTATTTGATTTTCACATTACGTCCAGTTTTTAGTGAATTTCAAATTAAGAAATAGACAATTATATAATTTATTCACGTATTACGGGTATTTTACACATGTATGCTTATTTATAACATTTATATAATGTAAGGATTGGTGTTTGTTATTGTACTCCATTCCATAACAAATAAATATTGGGCTCACACATTCATGTCATGCATATTTTGGTTACCTACCGGTCCCTATATGATATTAAATGCTAGAATTTATGATGTTGCATACATATTACAGTTTATTCAATTATTGTGATTCGGTAGCCTACAGGTCCAATTATAATTATTGAGCAAAAATTATTTGGTGATATATATATATATATATATATATATATATTAGGATGGAAATAATGATCATCAAATGCAGATGTCATTGTTTCTTTCATCGTAATATCACCAATTAAGTTTATGAAACCCATATATGAATAATTTAGTTCATTGCTCATGCAGTATTTAATGAACATAAGTGGAAAATCCATTGACTTGTGTATAAGTATTTGCTTAATGTAATATTCATATTATGAATTATTTGGTAGTCACCACAGTGACCCAACTATAATGAGCATGAATATTATATGTAAAGATGATAGCAGTAGTAACCTGTGATGCTTATAATTGTGGAGTATATTGAGTTTAATGATCAAACAAGATCATTTTTACAAGTAGTTATTTTCAATGATTAAGTGAACTATATATATCATATTATTATTTAAGTATATATCATGTATATTTAATACTCAAATATCTGCAAGAATCATATAATTTTTAATCAATGGTTACTAATGAGAAAAATAAAATGCACATTAGGTATTAGAGAGATATTAACATATGTGTTGTCAAATCAAATCGTTAATGTAGTGAGCAATTTATCTCATATCTTTAATATGTTATGGTCTGATTTTATTTCTCTCGATTATTATGTTGGATTTTTTTTGCCCACTATTGATGATCAATATTGTGTGAAACACTCCATATAAAGTTTAACAAAATTAAACAAATTAAGTTTGTTTACATGTTTCACACTCGGACTAATAATGATAGAGATAATATGTATTTTTTATGGTTTGAAATGAATTTTCATCTTAGTAGAGTTTGAAAGTCAAACTTACGGTGTTACAGAAAATATTTACTTTTGATGCAAGGATTGTTTATAAAATAAACTAGAAATGAAAATAAGATTTCTTCTCTTTTATTCTTGGGGAATCAAGCCATTTATTTTTCATAAACTCTCAATGCTTCCAATTTCCTTGAAAAATATTTGTCTACAAGGGATATTTTTTAAAACATTTTTAGTATTGATGAAACTCTTTGATCTTGTAACAAATTCTCCCTTTGATAATTTTTTATGGACGAGATTTTTGTATTGTCTCTTATAAATATTGATAGTCGAGTTGTGCCCTTAAGGTATTACGATGTCTAATATCAGGATGACCTATGTGATCTAAGTGGGAGATTATGAGAAACTTCTCTTAAAGTGGACCTACATAGATCGTATAATTGTCCTTGACATGTACTTATTGCATTATAGAAAATCAAATGTCAAATTCATTATGAATGGTGAAATTAGTAGGATTATCAAATCATGTATATGGTTATAAAGGAAGGGAGGCTACTTACCCCATTACCGACAACTTTCTTCAATACTTGTTATTTTAGTTGTTGGATTGTTTAAACAATAAAGAACAAATAAATGATCAACCAATAAATTATGGTATAGTCACTGTGACATAAATGTAAATAAAATCATAAGGAATAGTATTAAGAAGATCCTAAATGGAGTATACTATTCTAAATGATTATGTGGTGTATCTACATGAAAATGAATTCGGCATAAGGATAAATAAATTTTTGGTTTTGTTTTCACAAATCATATGAAGTAAACTTATTGGACTACAATTAAGTTAAGGATTTCATTGAATTACATTTAAGCCACTAAAATATTATGATACTATCATTGCAATCTTCTTTATTAAGATACATTAGGTATTATGTGAGTAACTAAGCACATTGAATGTAAATACCTTTTAAAGAAGAAATTCTAAAACAAGTGTCATTTAACACATTTGTGCAAGTGTTAACATGGAAAATTCACATGATTACGCTATCATGAAAAACATTAATGAAGCATGCTTAAGATATGAGTCTTAAGTATAGTCGATAGAATCTTGATCTTATTTTGGCACTACTATACGATATCATACAGTGTTTCAGAATCATTTATTTCTTTCGTTATTGTACACATGCATGTGAATGGGAAAATGTGACACAAATAGTCTTTTATAAAGACATTATTGGACCATTATTGAATAGCCCTATTTATAGACCTTATTGGATGAGTTATTAATGTTGTGGTACATGAAAGAGATCATACTCTTGAATTAGTATGTGAGCGCCATGAGTTGCATTAATGAGGTGTTTGACTAAGGTGTTTATGGAAAACCATTTAAGGATGACTCAAAGATTATTGCGCACTTTATGATAATTATGGATCAAGTGGGAGACTGTTAGAAATATTTAAAATAATTCTCCATTATGTGCTCCATAATTATATTAATACTTAGAGTCACTTTGGTTAATGAAAGGGTACTCCAAATATCAAGAATCAAAAGGACTCTTGGGCATCTACCTTGATGGACGGTTGATATTGAGTGACTGTTGGAGATTTAGGTAATGTCCCTGCCTATAAATAAGTGACTGATTTCCATTATTCAGGCACTCTAAAAGACAACATAAATGAAAGGGAGAGAAATTTAAATTCTTAAGGAAAGTAAATTTCAAAATGGTTTTCTAGCTATATAGGGAGATCTAAGCGTTGGAATGCATTGAAATTGAGATATCTTCTTGCCATATAAAAGATGAACCCATGTTCCAAAACTCAGCCTGATCGAACATCATTAAGGTTGACTGCTCCATAAATCTTTCTAGTTGTGATATGATGGAGATATGCTATTTTAATACCTTTTATGCTTGCATCCTAGGTAAATAGTAAATACTATTTAAATAGTAATTATTATTTAGCATCCTATGCCAATAGTAAATGCTATTTGAATAGTAATTAATATTTATCATTCTATATGATAGTAAATACTATTTGAATAGTAAGTATCCGATGTTGAATGGTAAATAATATTTATATTTTGTTAATATTTCAAATTTAATTTCCATTGAAATAATCAATTAATTAAATAAAAAGATAATCAATAAAAAATTCCCAAAATTTAGTAGTTAACTATTAATAAATACCCATAATACTGGGGTATTATAATATTTCCTCTAACAAAACGAATTTTGTCCTCGAACTTCACAATTAACCTCACATTTACCTGAATCAATGTAATAACCCCTCATATAACTTAGTCAAATACTAACACATCAAATAAATTTGGCAAAACAGATGGGGGTATTGTTGCCTCATCAAATCATCGTGCACCCTAGTGGACTCCTCCTCATTATGGTGATTCCACTGCACCCGTACTAATGGTATCTCCTTGGAACGTAAATTTTGAATTCGTTGATCCCAAATACTCAGCGGTTGTTCAGTGTATGACGCATCTGAGTCTACTCAATTTCACCAAAATTAATATGATAATTTGTAGCCTTAGGATGTACAAACGGACGAAGTAGGAAAACGTGAAACACATTATGCACCCGATCTGGGTGGTCCGAAAGTGCTAGACGATACGCAACCTTTCTTACCTTTTTCGTAATTATGAACAACCCAATACAACGAGGGGCTAATTTTCCTCGCTTTCAGAATCTCATCACCCCTTTTAAAGGAGAAACATGTAGTAATACTTGCTCTCCCACCAGGAATTCCATTGGTCTTCTATTCTTATCGGTATGCCTGTGTTTCGGCCGGATCGGATCGAAAAATGCCTCTTTGAAAAAAATTCCAACTTTTTTGGAATAAATAATTATTCCAATTTTCGATCTAATTTTTTGGCAAATTCAAAAAAATAAAAAAATCGACAAAAATTGAATTTTTTAAAAAAAAATCCAAAATTCACAAAATATATTAAATATCCAAAATTTTCAAAAATTCCAAAATTTTGGAATAATAAATTTAGGATTTTTTATTACTCAAAATTTGCATTTTAAAGAAACAAAGAAAAAGGTTCAACCCAACACGTAAATACATGAAGATTTAACCGATTTTTTCATTAGTGTAGAGGTTATGATGAGAATCTCCTTTTCTAGAGCACTACTTTGGAACCCTTACCCTATCCTAACTGATGTGGGATATGGAAAAGTTTCAAAAATCGGAAAAAAATTATAAAAATCGAAAATCGGAAAATAATTCAGAAATGATATGAAAAAAATAGGTCGGCATAGTTTCGAAAAAATTAGAAACCGGAAAATTGGAAATCGGCAAACTAAAATTGCATTCAAAATTAAAAAAAAATCGGATCAGAAATCTAAAAAATCAGAAGTAAAAAAAAACAGCCCTACTTATCGGCATAGCTCTTCTGTCAGTCCCGAGTGACTTTAATCTGCTCCCTGATCAACTTGATCTTCTCAGTAATCTTTTGGACGAATTTTGGTCCCAACTATTTACCCTCACCCAGGTCTAACCAATATACCAGTGATCGATAAGATCTCCTGTAAAGTGCCGCATAAAGGAACATATAGGGCCATAACGTGTCTCATAAAGGCCAAACTCCACCAATGGCAAATGGGTCCCCCAACTTTCCTTGAAGTCCATTCCATATGACCACAACATATCCTCTAATGCCTAGTTGACCCTTTCAATTTGTCTATCCATCTGCAGATAGTATGTCGTGCTAAGTTGCAGCTTAGTCCCATGTCCAGTTAGAAACTCTTCCAAAAGTATACAAATGTAGGTCCTCAATCTGAAATGATTGATAATGGGGCCCCATGTAGTCGAACTACCTCAGAAACATACATATGTGCAAGCTTTGAAGTCAAGTAATCGGTGCCAACGACCAAAAAGTGAGCCACCTTTGTGAGGCGATCAATAATAATCAAAATAGAATGTATCCCCGTAATAAAATCCATCGAGATACTATCCTACTTCCACTCAGTAATGGGTAGAGGTCGAAGCACACCAAACGACTTATGATGGCCTACCTTCACCATTTGACAATTAGTGCATCTCGGCCTAAACTTGAGTACATCCTTCTTCATACCACTCCACCAATACTGTCTCTTCATATCTTGGTACATTTTATCTCCACCTGGATATATTGCAAAAAGTGAACCATGTGTGTCCTCCATAACTGCCCGTCTCAACCCCTTATCCAAAGGTACCACCATCATACCCTTATAACATAACCCTCCATCGGACCTCACTAAAAAGAAAGGTACATCGGTAGTGAGAAGTTCCATCACCTCCCCTTCCACATGTCATCCTATGACTGCCCATGGGCTATACGTACCACGATGTCATAATCATGAATGTCCTAGTTAACTAGCCAATCACCTTTATTGAGCCCCACTCGTAAGCTTGATGGGTCGAGATACTACTAGTGGGTCATCGGCTTAATGCGTTTGCCACCACGTTAGCCTTACCTCGGTGGTAGTGGATTATGAACTAGTAATCCTTGATGAATTTGAGCCACCTGCGTTGCATTATATTCAGATCTTTTTGTGTAAACAAATACTCTTGGCTCTTATGATCACTAAAGAGCCTAAACTTCTCACCCCAAAGATAGTGTTATTATGCATCCAACACAAATATTGTGGCCGTTAACTCTAAGTCATGAGTTGGATAATGAACCTCGTGTGGTTTATTCTGTTGAGAGGCACAAGAATTTGTCTTGTCCTCCTACATAAAAACCCCACATAATACCTACAGAGAATCATCAGTGTAAACTAAGAACTCTTCTCCACTTTTAAGCAATGAAAGAATCGGTGCAGAAGTCAATTTCTCCTTGAGAGTGTCAAACGCATGCTGACACTTCTCCATCGAAAATAATATCACACCCTTCTTCGTTAGCTTGGTCATTGGTCCTGCTATCTTTAAAAAACTAATGAATCTCCAATAATAATTGGTCAATCCCAAAAATCTATAGACCTCGGTAGGTGTCGCGAGTTGTCCCCAATCCAACACAACTGACACCTTATTCAGATCCACGGATAATCCCTTCCCCGATACCACATGCCCCCAAAACTTCACTTCCCGCTTCAAAAACTCGTATTTGGAGAACTTCCCATAAAGCTTATTCTCTCTTATCGTTCATAATGTAATCCCAAAATATCAAACATGCTCCTCCTTTGTCCGTGAATACTATAAAATATCATCAATAAAGTCAATGATGAACTGATCCAAATACGATCGGAACACCCGATTCATTAAGTCCATGAATACAGTTAGAGCATTAGTCAACCAAACGGCATCACTCGGAACTCATAAGACCCATACAAGTCAAAAATATTGTCTTGGTAACATCCTCCTCTTTTACCCTCAACTGGTGATAACTAGATTGAAAATCGATCCTTGAAAAAAATGAAGCTCCCTCCAACTGATCGAAAGGTCATCGATCCTTGGGAGTGGGTACTTATTCTTCACCATCACCTTATTCAACTCACGGTATTAGACACACAATCTCAAAGACCCATCCTTCTTATTTATGAATAAAACTATTACACCCCAAAGTGAAGTGCTATGCCGAATGAATCCCTGCTCAAGAAATTGTTTAAACGGATCTCTAAGCTCCTTCATCTTTGTAAAATCCATGCGATACAGTGCTCTAACTATAGGTTTTGTGTCTAGTGCTAAGTCTATCACAAAATCAATCTCTTGACTAGGAGGTAAACCCAAAATCTCTTTGAACATATTCATGAAAACCTGAACTACTAGAATCATATCTAGGGTCACTTTGGTCTCCTCATCAATAAAGTACAAGTGGGTAGTAGCCCCACCCTCATGTCTAGGCATAGTTGTCAAATAAATATCTTAACTTGGTATATAAATCTCAATGATTCTACCAACACAATCTATCTGAGCCCGATTCGTACATAACCAATCCATTTTTAATATAGCATTATATGTGTGGGTATCTAAAACTAATAAGTTGGCTACAAATCATAGCCTACCAATATCAATGCCTACCCCATCATAAGTCTCAGTAATAAGAGTGGATAAACCTAAAGGGGTAGCTATGGATAAAACCCTAGCACATGGAGTCGTAATTATTCCCGATATCCCCTTGCTGCAAAAGGAGAAATTATATCTTATTCTAAGCCCAAATAGACTCAAGGGGAAGAACTTGTCATTGAACTTCTTTAGAATCTCGAAATACACTTCACCAAACGTATCATTATATTTGTACTAAGAGTCTTATGGCTAATTTCTCCTAACTCTTGACTGAACTAATCACCATGCGTGGGGCGTCTCATGAATTAAATACAAACAAGGAACCCTCCCAATACACACTGGCCTAGTTAGGTCTTTCATTAGGATAACTGGCACTAAACTCCCAAAAAATCATACCCTGTGATGAGAATGCAAAGAAAATTTACGTATCAAAGAACGATACACGAATGACTAGAATGGACCTATGGATTCTACATTGCCTACAACCATGCATTGAAACCAACTATGACACCCCGTAATTTTTAATAGTTAGGTTGATCAAGTTTATTTATTAAATAAAATAATTTGTAAATTCAATTTAAATACTATCACTAGCATGAAATAAGAATCAATGAAAAAGGATAAATTAAAGTAGAGAACGAGATGAGAAATACTCAATTGATTATATAATATAGATATAATCAATCACCACCACTAAATTATGGTGAAAATTGTTTGACAAGAACTAATACATCCAAAATCTTCCAAAATTATGTTATCTCCAAACTGATTACAACTGCTAGAAATAAAGTAAACCTCGTATCTCTCAAACACAAAATAAAAAATAAAAATAAAGTAGGTCCAACACCTAGATCTCAAAAAATCAGTGTTGATTGAAATAAAAGACTCCGTACTCAAGTGGAAAACTAGGTCGGGTGTACTGGAACACCTAAAATAACGCATTGGGCCAGGCCCACCACAACAAGATAATAACTACACACTCAAGTAGTAAAACAATCAATCATGTTTATAAATAATAATTCTATGGTTATTAAATTAAATGTTATACCCCACCCTTACCAATGTAATTTTTTTTAAATTGTGAATTCAACAACAGCATTTAAAATCCCATATTTCCCATATTAGAAGAGACAACTAGTAAATATAATTTCTACAATATCCATAACTAGGATGTATTCCAAATAACCATGCCATGAATCATATATATAACTAGGACTAGCCCTCGACTTATTCAAGGGTCTCACAATGCATAATGTGCTTCACAAATATATAGTCCATTTAAATATTTCATCAATAAATAAGGCGCGTGAGCATATTTCGGACCACACACTTGTGAAATATAATGCAATTCATAAAATAGATAAATCCCTATCATTAACACAAATCTAACCTCACCTTATCCACCCCAAACACCATCAATAATAAAATCGTCGTAATCATGTATGGCCCTCAGTTGTCGTTGGGGTCACCAATCCCCACGATACGAAACCAAACTTATCCATCCAACATATTCATAATAACAATATGAGAAAAGTGACCCCATGCACAGGGTCATCAACATGAGAGTAATATTTATCCACTCTCGATAAAATTCTACATTTTAAATTTCACACGTAACTAATGTATTCCAATGTATTTTATACTTTATCTTTAAGTTCTCAAATTTCATTAATTACTTCTAAATGTTATACTATTATTACAAGGGAGGGACGAGGCATATATATTCTCCATAAAAATCAAAAGGAAAAATTTTATTCCACTCAAATCTCTTAAAAAAAATATTTTTGGCATATTTTACGATGCCCACAAATTAGGATTGTACTCATTTAGAATATTACAAGTGTTATACTATCAGAATAAAAATTTGTTGTTATGGTCCTCTTATAATAGGATTTTGGGAAAACTTAAAATACAAAAGTTCTCCATAATATAATTTCCTACAAAAACCTTCAAAACGTCTCAATTTATGCCTTCTATACGGATTAAAAATTCACTTTTCTAGAACGTTAGTAGACGTCGATAAATATACTTGGTCCAATTTTTCTCATTTTTCAAGTCCTAAATGACCTTTTTGTATTTTGTTAAAACATGGAACTCTTAAAAAATTATATTTTACATAAGACTGTGAATTTTCATAATTTTTTAATCATAGTTACTATTCTTAAAAAATCTGAGAGTATCTCAAATCTTTAGCATAATTCATAAACCTAAAAAGAAGAAGTTAATATTTACTAGAACCCTAATTCCCAAAATTAAAAAATATATATAATTTAACATAATAATACATGAATTTAATCTACTATCATAATTTTCAACAAATTTAATTCATTCAATGTAAATCAAACCAAGTATTTACAATTTATGATTCATTTCAATTATACCAAATTAGACTAAATTAATGAAGTATATAATTTCATGAATTATTGAATCTATTCACCAGAAATCAGAATTTGTAATGGTGTGATAAAAAAAATCTTAATTATCTTTACATATATTTTAGAATTTATATAAAGAAACTATTTAGGTAGAAAACACTATTTATCCCATGAGAGGAGAGTGTAGAATTATCTTATCTCAGCTGAAGAAAACCTCCAAATATAATAAAAAAGAATTGTACAAGAAGTCCTTCTAAAAAATTTCCTGAATTGATGACAATAATCTCTAAGATGCATAGAAGAAATTCCTCTTAAAAATTAGTCGAGTTGGCCTCCAAAAATCACTTAGAGTTGATCCAAAGTTATCCCAATTTTTTTTCTAGAATAAAATAGTATAATTAATTAGATTTAAGGGTGTAATTTACGTGGGTTGAGTTGTGCATTGAACTGAGAATGGTAGTAGAGAATGAAGAGAAATTTTGGTTGATAAGAATGAGCATTCTATGCTCATCATTTTATTTTAAATTTTTAAATTATAATTACTATTTATCATCCTATGTAAATAGCAAATACTATTTGTATACACCCCATCGTAGGATCACCCTAAGAACCTACGTAAGTCTTTAGCACTCACTCATTCACCAAAAACCCTAGGTCATAGTTTGAGTACTAATCTAGACGTGTGAGATCAAATCCCCCGATTTTAAATCCTTTAAAATCCTTTTTAAAATTATATTTCCTTTTTATGAAATAGATATGCGGAAGCGTAAAGGTGATGGTTCAATAAAACGAATTAATAAATTTTAATATCTTTTTCAAATTAAAATTACACCAAGTGAAATTAAATTAATTCGTTAAATCATTTTCACTTAAACCCAATTAATTAATCCCAGTCCTAGAATTTGCCTAAGTCATATTTATCAATATTTCCAAATTAGGCCAAACCAGTTTTAACAATAGACTTGAATTAAATAAACTTTACCCAAATTTAATTATGCACCAAATTAAATTAAGTGTGACAATTAAAACCAATTTTCTCTTGAATTATCCTAAGCATGAGTTCTAAGTCATTATGCAAGATAAAATAAATCAATCACACTACGCCGCGATGTACGAGGAAAAACCCACAACGGGAAACAACCTCAGACAGCCCTAGCCTCAAATCCACTAAGTACGGAATTTACAATTACAAGACAAAAGACTTACATTACACGACTCGATCCCTCTCAAGCCTCGATGCTCCTTCTTGTAAACACTTCCACCTAGCAAATAACCTACGAGCTCCACCGTGGTCTCGGAATCCACCGATCGGACTTTATGTGGTCACCGTCACCCGAACTAGGAGCCTTTCTCCAAGTGGGTAAATCACGAAAACTTCTTCTTCTTTGTGGGATTTAGAAGCAAACTCAAACTTCTCTTCAAACTAATGTATAGATAAACCCGGTGCCAAACTCCAAGCAAGATATATATATATATATGAACTTGGATAAACAAAACTATGGGTGTAAAACTAAAGTGTATATTGATTTTTCCTTGAAAACACTTTAAAACAATGAACTTTTCCCTAAAACAATTTTTCTCTCAAACACTCTCTAGAGGTTGGTAGGATATGAAAAGTTAAGTTAGAAAAAGTTATTCCCGCACATAGATATTCAGCAAAAAGATAGTGGGGTAAAACAAGTGGGAAAGTGGGCAAAACTGCCAAAAAACCTGTTAAAGCCAAATCTCGTTCGAACGACATTCTCGTTCGAATGAGTCTTCTAACGAAGTTCCAGTACGAACTCGTTAGAAGCTCGTTAGAAATCTCGTTAGAACGACCATCTCGTTCGAACGATATTTCGAACGAAGTTCCAGTATGCCATAATGGGAAGTCGTTGGCAATCTCGTTCGAACGACTTGTGGTTCGAATGACATTTTCGTTCGAACGAACTCACAGAATGTTAAAGAAAAATCTTTTTAAGCCCAGAAACATTATATATTTTTTATATAAGTTTTAATAGAAACATTCTGGAAAAAAAACACAGTTTTAAAAACCTAACACCCAATATAAACATGTTCCAAGCTCCTATATATATATGTAATGCATTCATACCTTGGGAGCATGGAACCACTATTAATGACGTAGAAACGAGGCACTTAAACTCAGCCTTTTGATGAAGCTTTATACACTTGGCCGCTACGTCTTCAACAAACACGTCATAGGCTTGAAAGATGATCAATATACTCTATACTATGACTTAAACATTTTTGTCCGGAATTGAGACAAAACTACAAAAGACTCAATTGGAAATTTGCGTCCTTACAAATCTCCCCCTTTGGCTATTCCGGGACAAAAACTAACAAAAATCCTAAAGGGCCGTCAAGCTCTACTAGACTAATAAAAAGTCCCACCCAAAATAAAAATACAATGCTTGACTCAAACAACCCAAAGGATCAACAATCTTTGTCGTTGAAAGTTGTCGCTATATAAAATAATTCCTGCACACTTAAGCAAACAAATTACACACATAGGGAATATCAAAATATTTAATGCAAGTAAAGTAACTACTCCCCCTAAATTAATTCTCTCCCTTTATCAAGTATGATCAACTTAGAAAGACGTCTCCCCCTAAGATAAATCTTCTTAAACTAAGATACGATAGTAATAGGAGTAGATACCATTTCTCCCCCTATCATTCTCCCCCTTTTTGTTCAGGAATAGACAAAGGTACAAAAATTAAACAATAACTTATCTCCCCCAAATAAAGCATATACACCCTCTAAACTAAGCAAGGGATAAATAGAATGGGATAACAAGCTAAAACATGTAATTGTGCATATAGTGATGAGAACGTTAAAGCACTTGGGCAACAAAGATTCAACTAATCCAAGAAATAACATCGAATACCAACTAGGATGCAATAAAATGATATCAATATGATATATAAGTTGTTAAGCATGTGATATCAACACAAAATGCAATAAGATGAATACCAAGTATGAATTATAGAAATCAAGGCAAAGACTAAAAAAAATATCAAATATATGTATACATAATATATACCAAAGAGACACAAGTACACATATATAGATATAAACATACAAATGACACACACAAAATATAATAGGAGACTTTCACACTCGTATGAAAAAAATGTGTCTTATGGAAACGGAAGTGTTGGGGTGTGAACTAGTAACGATTAAATTTAGACCCAATCACTTAAAACATATTCATGGAATTCTCAATTGATTGCAAACTTCATCACATTTGAATATAACCTCATGTGACAATATAGATTGAACTCAATGTACAAACATACACAATGCATACAAGCCTAGCATATTGATGATTCTACAAACCAATAGAGTCGTGACATGAAATACGCAACTAGGATAAAAGGAAATTGTGCAAACCGTTGATATACCATCCAATCTCCCTCAATAAGCATATATTAATTTTGAATGAATATAGCAATCAAACATAGGCCTTGGCAAATTATTTTTCTTTTTAATGACATATTTTCTATTTTTAGGCCTTTGGACCACGTATTTCTTTTAGGTCCATTCAAAACGGTGGCTTACAATCGCAAAGGATCACTAAGTCCTTTCGAGCCCTTCCCCGTGCACATTTATATTTATCATGTTTTCATTTTTCACACAAATCTCACATGCAACGGATTTTGACATGCACTAGTCCTCCTAAGTCACAAATATGTAGATGACAAGATTGGAAGGAGAACACCTCACAAAGCTCAAATATACATATGAAGTTAAATTTCAAATGAGCTCGTGCATGTGTGAATAGAGGCATATAAAAATAGAATCCATTTAATCAACACAAAACCCAACTACTCCATAAAAAATATGGTAAAGAACATTTTAAGGATTGGAAATCTAAACCAAAAGTTCTAGCCACATGGGAGTGAAAAATATGGGATTCAAACACAAGTATATGCCACATAAAGTGTGTCAAACTAAAATACACACAAAATAAAATATTTTTGAGTTTTTGAAATTTTTAACCCAAAAAAAATATATATACTCAAAAGACAAACAAAAATCATTTGAACTTTTCATTAAGTTTAAATTATCAAGAGATAAAACGCAAATGATAAACAAAAATCTTTTTGTATTTTTCATTTAATGCACACAAAAATGAAAGAAATAAAATACAAAAGATAAACAAGTCATGATTTCTAGGATGAGATATGAAATAAAGAAGAGACTAGAAAATGACTAAACATGCATACACCTAGCAATGATATATAATATGAAGCACAAAAAGCTAGAGTATGCAAACAAAACTAACACATTCAACCTTTAAATTTAGCAAGGGAGGTTTCATGTGAAAGTAAATGTGAATCAAAAACCCTATTTTGCAAGGCAACCAAGTTGGATTTCCTAACCCAAATTAATGAAGAATGACTATCTTGGGGTGTAGGAATTTTAAATACTTGGTAGCTTTACGTTGGGATTTTCTAGGAATACGTTTAAGATCAAAACAAAATTTCCTGAGATGAACTTTTCGACCACAATGTGTACAAGTAAAAACATGACGAAAAGATTTACCTACGGAGTGATCTCTAAAAGCATTCCTAGTAGATTCTCCTAAAATGTTGGTTTTGGCTTTATAAGTAGATTCATTACAAGTATTGAAACCTAAACCACACGTGTCATTTTTAATTTGACCGTTCCTAATATTTTATCTAATTTTTTCGAACGACACTCCAAATCAAATTTGACATTACTAGAGTCTTTTAATTTATTTTGCAATTCTAAAATGTTAGACTCTAATAAAACATTTCGCTCTTCGAAAGCAAGAAGCTCATTTTTCAAGGATTCCATTAAACCCCTAAGGCTATCTCTCTCGCCTTCTATATATTCAAGCTTCTCTAGAAGAGCTTTCTCTCGTGTCCTAAGGTCTTTAACCAACATACTATCATCAACGACCTTGACACGCTCTCTTAAACTATCTTCTAACTTCAAATTAGCTCTTTTCAACTTAATTGATTCTTTATAAAGTTCTTGAAAAGCATTTTGAAGTTCACTCACATTAACCTCTTCTTCATCCTCACTCTCTCTTTCTTCTCCACTCTCACTATCATCACAAACAAGGGAATAAAAAACTTTGACCTCGGAAGTGTCATGTGTTTGAATATCTTCATGAGAAGATTCACTTTCGGTGCTCACATGACTAGACATAAAAGCCACAAAATTTGGCTTAGTGGAAGAATCGGGTCCCTCTTCCTTATCACTGTCACTAAGGGTTGCATTATATGAAATGGGTCATTTTCCTTAGTTTAGTGGGGCACTCAGAAGCCCTATGGCCATAACCCTCACAACCAAAACACCTATTTGACTCATCCCTATTTAGTTGTTCATTAATAGGTTTAGGGATCTTCTCGACTTTGTCATACTTAGAAGTTTCAAGTTTCTTAAAATTATTTTTAAATTTATCTTTGTTAAATTTAAGAAATTTTCTAAATTTTCGAGCAAAAAAAGCCATGTCTTCCGAGTCACTATCACTCTCGCTCTCTACTACTTGTTTGACCTCTTTTTGGGCTTTTAAAGCAACGCCCTTTTCTATTTTCTTTTCAGTTTTAGAGGGAAACATGTCTAGTTCATAGGTTTGTAAATCACCTACAAGCTCTTCTAATTTCGTAGAGGCTAAAGTTGGTAAATAATTTAAAACGGTCACTTTTGGAATAAATCTATCGGGTAGGGACCTTAAAATTTTCTTTACAACTCGGTTGTCGGGTATTCTCTCTCCCAAGTTAAATGATGAATTAATAATATCCGAAAGTCTAGCATAAAATTCATCAAAAGTTTCATTATCGTTCATTTTGATGGTTTCAAATTGAGTGGTGAGGTTTTGGAGTTTAGAAGCCTTAACGACACTAGTTCCTTCATGAGTTAGTTATAAAATATCCCAAGCTTCTTTAGCGGTTTCACACGTCATAATACGTTTGAATTCTTCCGGTGTGACCGCGCTAAACAAGGCATTTAAACCTCGGGAATTGAAATTAGAAAGTTTAAACTCATTCTCAGTCCATCTATCGGCCGGTTTGGGAACACGTTCATTTTCAACTAAGTGAGTTGGTGGGTACCATCCGTTAACAACAGACATCCAAACTCTCTCGTCGATAGATTTTAGTGTCGATTTCATTCGCGCTTTCCAATACGCGTAGTTAGAACCATTGAAAATAAGAAATTTAGAAAACGGGGAAAATTCCATTTTAGCCAAAAATTATTTAAAAGATCTTTAACGAAATAATTTATCGCTTTGGCTCTGATACCAATTTGTGAGATCAAATCCCCCGATTTTAAATCCTTTAAAATCCTTTTTAAAATTATATTTCCTTTTTATGAAATAGATATGTGGAAGCGTAAAGGTGATGGTTTAATAAAACGAATTACCAAATTTTAATATCTTTTTCAAATTAAAATTACACCAAGTGAAATTAAATTAATTCGTTAAATCATTTTCACTTAAACCCAATTAATTAATCCCAGTCCTAGAATTTGCCTAAGTCATATTTATCAATATTTCCAAATTAGGCCAAACCAGTTTTAACAATAGACTTGAATTAAATAAACTTTATCCAAATTTAATTATGCATCATGTTGATACCAAATTTAGTCTCCTGACATGGCTAAATTGAGTGAAGACACGTGGCAATAAAAAACACTTCCGAACAACACCTTGACCCACTCAGACACTCCGAGCAAAAGATGCTCTCCGAGGAACCATACTGCAACGAGGAACTCTACTTCCTCGATCAACTCAGACGCTCCGACCAACAAGAGTTCTTCGAGGAACTTTAATACACCGAGCAACTTATGAGTACCGAGCTACTTAGGCGGTCCGAGCAGCTTAGGCGGTCCGAGCTACACCTCGAACAGAGCATTAATAGCAGGATAACTAACAGATTAACTGCGCATTAAATGCTTATTATTATCATACAGATGTATACGCCTAATGGACAGCTATGCATTACCCTTTCACATGTACAGCATGAGGGCTATAAATACATTGTATCATCCTCATTGGAAGGGGACCGGGAATTTCTTGACTAAACTTGTAATCAAGAATTCCCAAACAGTCATCAATAATAGAAACAGTGGACGTAGGCCATTCTTATAAGGCTGGACCACTTTAAAATTTCTTTCTCTCATTTTATTTTATCTGTGATTAAATAATTAGATATAATCTAATTTTTTATATCAACAGATTGGCGCCGTCTGTGGGAAGCGATTGGTAAAATCGTTTTTCATCAAAAACAATTCATTACAAATGACTGATAATCCAGAACCCAGCAATCGAAACGCTCGAAGCCCTCCAAATCCATCTGCTCCACCAAACGTTCCAGATCTGGCTGGAATAATGACAAATCTGGCCCAGGGCCAGACAGCCATGCAAGAAACTATGCGACAACTCATACAAACCCTTCATGGCGGAGTGCCGACCCATTCAGGACATCGAAGTGTTCAAAGAAATACCCGTTTACTTTCTTCACGTACTAGGCGTACCGATTCATATCGTACTGAGGAGTCTAAAGATTTTTCTTATCAACCTGGACGAACTTCATCAGTACGAGCCACAGATACTGAACAACATATCACTCTCTCTCTAGAAAGGACTAGTGCACTAGAAAGGTTAAGCAGGGTATCTCCTTTTGATCGATTAGGTCCTAGGAGGAACAAAAGTCCTCCTAAGGATGCGTCGAGGAGCTTTCGATGATCATTAGACTTAAGGGAAGGATCTGCCCAGTCGCGACCAGCTGCTCGTCAAGATAAATCACAGGAAGCCACCTCAACGCGATCAGTTGCTCGAACCAACAGGCCCGAGGAAGGAAATGATGCGTGGAAAGGCTCTATTCAAAGGCTGGAAGACAGACTAGGGGAAATAGCTAAGGCCAAGAACCCCATACAATGAAATTTTATTCAAGGGACACCCTTTGACCAGGCCATTGTGGATTTTCCCACACCGTCAAACTTCAAAGCACCTATTGTGACTCCCAAATATGATGGAAAGATCGACCCTGTTCTTCATGTATAACAATACCAAGCTGCAGCCGACATCTATGCTGTTCCAGATGAGATGAGATGCAGAGCATTCTTAGGAACTCTTATCGGATCTGCTCAAATATGGTACAATAATCTTCCTCGGGGTAAGATCTCAACTTTCGTTCAACTGGCCGAGTTATTCATTGGAAATTTTTATTTTGGGGCAAAGACAATTAAACGAGTAGAGCATTTATTAAGTGTTAGACAGAAAGATGGTGAGAGTACCAGAGATTATATAACTTGTTTTAATAACGAGAAACTCGAAGTCATTGATTATGAAGAAAAGACAGCGATTACCACCTTGATGAGGGGCTGCTGCCCAACAAGTTATACTACACTTTGGCCAAAGATCCACCCAGAACCATGTCAGAACTGATGGAAAAAGTGGCCAAGATCATGAATGTCGAGGAGGCTATGACTGCAAAGAAGAATATGGTCGCCAAAGAAACCAAGGTGGAAGGTGATAAAGTTAAGAAGAAAGAGCATAAGAACAATGGTGGTGACAAACAATCAAAAACAAGGTCGTCATGGGAGGTATTGAAGAAATTTGATAATTACACTCCTTTGAAGATAGACATCAACCATGTTCTAGAAGAAATCAAGAACAACGAGGAATTAAACTGGCCAGAGAAAATGAAGGCAGACCCTGACAGGAGGAATAAGGCAAAATATTGCGATTTTCACAAAGATCATGGCCATATGACCAAAAATTGCATAGCTCTTCAGAATGAGATTGAAACACTTATTAGACGAGGAAAATTAGCAAAGTATGTTGATCGTAGAAATGAAAGAAGAAACAGTGGGCGTACGCCATTCTTATAAGGCTGAACCACTTTAAAATTTCTTTGTCTCATTTTATTTTATCTGTAATTAAATAATTAGATATAATCTAATTTTTTACATCAACAGATTGGCGCCGTCTGTGGGAAGCGACTGGTAATATCGTTTTTCATCAAAAATAATTCATTACAAATGACTGATAATCCAGAACCCAGCAATCAAAATTCTGGAACGTCGAGCAGAGGAGAACAAGAAAAGAGACCATAAAGTTGATCCAGAAGACGACCCCGATCTTCCCAAGAGACCAAGGCAGCTAGAACGTGAGGTATTTTCAATACGCTTTGGGTCATTTGATTGTAATGTTATTACAGGTGGAGATGCAGGAGGAGGAGACCTTACTGCAGAGAGAAAAGCTTACCTCTGTGAGGCTCAAGCTTGCTCATACATTCAACGAATAAATCTAGCTGAGGAGGATTGCCCGAGAAAGGTAAACAAAGAGAAATTGGTCATTGGTTTCTCAAAGAACGACCTCGCAGGTGTTCTATATCCTCATGATGACCCATTGGTGATCAAAATGAGGATGAAGGAAGTAATGATTTCAAGAGTACTAGTAGACAATGGTATCATCATTGGAAGGGTAGGATTGAAGAATTTCGAGGCAGTGCCATCTACGGTACATCAATGCCTAAAATTTCCAACAAATTTTAGAGTAGGAGTTGTGAAGGGTGATTAAAAAGTAGCTCGGGAATGTTACTATTCATCTGCCAAGCAAGAGGATCTAGAGGAATCAAGGAAAAATACTACTACCTATCAAGTGGAGGAAGGTGCAGAAATTGAAACATTGGATCCTAGAGATGAGTCCCAACTCGTGAAAGGCCAGGTGGTGGAAGCTACTGAAAACATCATTCTGAACGACGAGCACCCTGAACGAACAACTCAAATACGTTCGTCGTTGGAGGCCTCACTAAAATAGAAATTAATAACTTTCCTAAGAAGCAGAAAGAAAACTTTTGCATGGAGTCATGAAGATATGCCCGGAATAAACCCAAATTTCTTATGTCACGAACTCAACGTGAATAAGGAGATCATGCCAGTAAAGCAGAGAAGAAGAGTATTCAGTCCCGAGAAGAATCAAGCTATACAGGAAGAGGTCGAGAAGCTCCAGAAAGCTTGCTCTATTGAAGATGTTAAATATCCAGACTGGTTAGCAAATATGGTGATGGTAAAGAAAAAGAACAACAAATGGAGGATGTGTGTAGATTTCACCGACCTCAACAAAGCATGCCCAAAGGACCACTTTCCCTTGCCCCGAATTGATTAATTAGTAGATGCTACCTCGGGACACGAGCTGTTGAGCTTCATGGATGCTTATTCTGGATACAACCATATTAAGATGAAACCTGAAGATAGGGAGAGTAATTCTTTCATTACCCCTAGGGGAACTTACTGTTATAATGTTATGACTTTTGGTTTGAAAAATGCAGGTGCAACATATCAGCGGCTGATGAACAAGTGTTTGCAGAACAAATCAGTTGCAATATGGAAGTCTATGTTGATGATATGCTGACAAAGAGCAAGAAAGCTGCTGATCATCTAGTTGACTTAGGCCAGACCTTTGATCAACTAGATAAATATTAAATGAAGCTGAACCCAACGAAGTGAATATTTGGAGTACGAGAAGCCATGTTTCTCGGGTACATTATCAATCAACGAGGCATTGAAGCAAACCCTGAAAAGATCAAAGCTCTGTTAGAGCTACAATCTCTAATGACGAAGAAAGAAGTGAAAAGTCTTACAGGACGAGTAGCAGCACTCAATAGATTTGTATCGCGAGCAACTGATAGATGTCTCCCATTCTTCAAAATGCTCCGAAAGACTTTTGAGTGGAACGATGATTATGAGAAGGCTTTTCAAGACTTGAAGAAATATCTGGGAGCACCTCCACTATTGTCCAGGCCAGTGATGGGAGAAAAATTGTACTTGTATCTGGCAGTGTCAGAGAATGCAGTTAGCTCGGCATTAATAAGAGTGGAGAATGGAGTGCAAAAATCGATTTATGACCCTAGCAAAGCCTTTCGAGGAGCAGAGATCAGATATCCAAAGCTGGAAAAATTGGCACTAGCATTGATCGAGGCAAGTAGAAGAATGAAGCCATACTTCCAAGCTCATACTATAGTCGTATATACCGATATGCCATTGAGGCAAGCTCTTCATAAACCAGAAAAATCAGGAAGATTGATGTATTGGGTAATAAAGCTCAGTGAATATGACATAATTTATGAACCCAGATCATCGCTTAAAGGGCAAGCAGTAGCAGATTTTATAGCAGAGTTCACCTATCCTGATACCACCGAGGAGCAAAAGCTGCTCACCGATCAACCTGTGGATGTTACAAAATCATCAAACTCAAGCCCAGACCAACTTAGGTTGGTAAAAGGGAAAGAAATGATGATCGACGAACAGCAAAAAATATTAGGAGAGGGTGAAAGGAAGCAATAAATTTTCCACCGAGGAACTCTGTCAGATCAAAAATTTGAAGACGAGTTACCTATATGGAGTTTATATGTGGATGGCTCATCTTGCACAACGGGCTGTGGGGCAGGGATTGTTCTTAATAGTCCAGACGGGGTCGACATGGAATATTCCCTATGCTTCCAATTCAAAGCTTCGAATAATGAGGCTGAATATGAAGCCATGATTGCAGGTCTTAGTTTGGCAAAATCCATGAGGGCAGAGCAAGTTATTGCCTTCAGTGACTCGTAATTGATCATAAATTAAATGATGGGAGTATATGCAGCCAAAGGAGAATTAATGATCTGGTATCATGCAAAGGCAAGGGAATCGGTATCAGAATTTGCTACTATTCAGCTGGTCAGAATACCAAGAATGGAGAATGCGAGGGCCGACGCCTTAGCTCGATTAGCATCAGCTACTCGTACCGAGCTACGAAGAACAATCCCAATTGAAGTTTTAGCTGGTCGGAGTATAGATGAAAATTTGATGATGAATTTTATTACCCTTAATTTAGGACCATCTTGGATGGATTCCATCAGGTCATATATTGAGGAGGGGGAATTACCAACTGACAAACTTGCAGCCAAAAAACTGAAGTTTAAAGCTGCTCGTTATGTACTGAATAATGGTATTCTGTACAGATGAGGAATTATAGCAGGTTTGCAAAGATGTGTTCATCCCACCGAGGTGAAAGACTTGATTGAAGAGATTCATGAAGGGTCATGTGGAGCCCATGTAGCAGGTCGGACGCTTTTGCAAAGGGTTATGATGCAAGGATACTACTGGCCAACGATGAGGGCTGATTGTATAGCCTATGCCAAGAAATGTGACAAGTGTCAATGCTTCTCCACTATCCGAAGAACTCCCCAAGCGTTGTTGACACCTATTACTTCCCCTTGGCAATTTGCTATGTGGGGAATTGACTTGGTCGGACCACTTCCAACGACCAGAGGAAGATTTAAATATCTCGTCGTCGCAGTGGATTATTTTACTAAGTGGGTAGAAGCTGAGCCTCTTGTCGACATGACGTACGATAAGGTGTATCAATTTATTTGGAAAAATATCATTTGTAGATATGGTCTTCCCCATGCATTCATTACCGACCATGGAATACAATTTGACAATGAGGAGTTCGCTGCCTATTGTCATCAGTCAAATATCTTGAAGATCCACTCGGCACCAGGCCATCCCCAAAGCAATGGAAAAACTGAAGTAACAAACAGAACACTACTGAATGGCTTGATGAAAAGACTGAATGACGCGAAAGCAAATTGGATCAACGAACTACAATCAGTACTATGGGCTTACCGAACTACTCCCCGAGTAGCAATAGGGGAATCTCCGTATATGCTGGCATTTGGAAGTGAAGCCGTTATACCTGCCGAGTTGGGTCTCCCGACACACAGAGTACTGAATTTTAATTCCCCTGTCAGTGACTTAATGAGAAGATTGGATTTAGACATGCTCGAGGAAGTTAGAGAAGAAGCAGCCATCAAGAATGATGCTTACCAACAACGAACAACGAACAACTTTGTTTAACAACAAGAGAGTAAAGAAGTGCGACCTGAAAGAAGGAGACTATGTGCTAAAGAAAGTGATTCAAAAGCACAACAAATTGTAAGCAAACTGGCATGGACCTTACCGAGTTACAGAAGTTGTTCGACCAGGAACCTACAGAATAGCAACTTTAGAAGGGCAGGAGTTTAAGAATGCATGGAATGCAGAACACTTGCGCAAGTATTATCAGTGATGTAAACTCTCATTTAATACATTTTCATTAGTATGAATAAAGTGATAATGTTTTGCCTAGTTCTCTCCTTTTGTTGGAAAGTTTTTACGAAATACTAGTCCTACACACTACTCGGCAAAACTCAGACTAGTCAAAACTATTCCTAAAAATGCCAACTAAGGTTGGTTAGGAAGTAAAACTATTCCTAAAAATGCCAACTAATGTTGGTTAGGAAGTAAAACTATTCCTAAAAATGCCAACTAAGGTTGGTTAGGAAGAAAAACTATTCCTAAAAATGCCAACTAAGGTTGGTTAGGAAGTAAAACTATTCCTAAAAATGCCAACTAAGGTTGGTTAGGAAGAAAAACTATTCCTAAATATGCTAACTAAGGTTGGTTAGGAAGTAAAACTATTCCTAAAAGTGCCAACTAAGGTTGGTTAGGAATAAAACCTATTCCTAAAAATGCCAACTAAGGTTGGTTAGGAAGTAAAACTATTCCTAAAAATGCCAACTAAGGTTGGTTAGGAAGAAAAAATATTCCAAAAAGTGCCAAAGTTGGTCGGTAAGAAAAAATCCACTAACTATGGTTGATCGGGAATAAAAACCCACTAATTGTAGTTCGTCGAGAAGGAAAATTTACCGACCTTGGTTGGTCGGAAACATTTTATGAGTACGAGAAAGTGATCGAGCAAAATTTTTTATACTCGTAACTTTTTAAATTACTACCAAGTTGGTCGAGAAACAAAACATCATTAAGTTTGGTTAGTTGTCAAATGATTACCACAAATTCAAACTAGTCGGCAATAAGTTTAAATCAACTCTAAGTTGATCGACAAATAACACAATGTTGTTATCTTTTTAACAGATATACATATATAAAGTGTTTTACAACCACAAGGCAATGGCAATCAAGATTGCGAACAAAAATAAAATTCTTTCATTAAATCCAAAAACAGAATACATTGAGAATGAAATACAAATTAATTATTACATCAAGATTCCTATTCTATTGGTTTCTTCCCCTCTGCTTTTGAAACAGGTTGCTCGCCAGCAGGAGGATCCTCTAAATCATAAGGGGAGTTTATGAAATTAAGATCTTTAAGCATCCTGATGTTCATCACAGATGGTCGATCGAGTAAGTGCTCGGGGCGAGATATTTCAGCATCGGAATGGAGACTATAATCGCCAAGGTATTTGGAAATCAAACACTGAGGTATTTCCCGGGCAGGGATCCAGCTCATGTCGAGTTTGAAGGGTGGCACTGGCAAGTCGACCAACCCAGGATTATGATAATCCCATAAGTAGTGACCTTGTTCCAGTTGCAGTACACCCAGGGCATTCAACCACCCTTGTTTGTAACCTTCATTATTCGCATTTTGGATCCTATCATCCAAATGGTAAAGAGCCTCATTGTAGCCAGCCATCCAAAATTCTCTGGGATGCTTGTGGAACTGATAAGTCAACCTTTCCAACTGCTCGTGAAGACTTTTTATAAAGAGTTATTTATTCTCCAAGGCAGACTTCTGTGCAGAAAGCTGCTCGTCCAGATTCCTGATCTTCTTAGACATCTCAGCCAATGTCTGGTTCTTTGCCATCAGTTGGAAGGCATGGTTCTCCAGAGCAGATTGAGTTCTCTGTTCCTCGACAGTAATCCGAGAAACTCTTGCTCATCCCCGAGGATCTCTTGCTCATCCCCGAGTAGATGTAAAAGGTCCAGCTCTCTTCAAGGTTTCTAATTCATCCCTCAGGTTGGCGTTTTTGACCTCAAAGAAAGAGAATCCCTCGTCGTTCATAGGGACCAAAGCGTTTGAGGTGGAAGCTGCAGACTTCAACTGAGACACCTCTCTTTGTAGGTTATTATTTTCCTGTTCTAACAACTCAGCTATCTGTCTGTGCTCTTCGACCTCAGCCTTCAAAGTTCTCTCCCTCACATCATAAGCAGCAAACAGTTTATCGTGTCCCTTATCAGCACTGAGTTGCTGATACTTTTTCTCATATCCTTTATGCAAAAGGGCTGTAGATTCCTTATATTATTGTTGAATCTCTTCAATAGTTCCTTGGAGATCTTTAATCATTTCATAATATGCTAAATTGTTAGCCACTGCACGGTCAAGCAGGCACTTCAAATATTGGTAGGCTAAAATTGCTTGCTCTGAAGCACCTTGATCGAGGATGTCAACGATTTGTGCTGAACTCATATCTGTATGACCAGCTTTGAAGTACTCATTGCATTGCCTCAACAATTTTGTATCATGAGAAGACAATAACTCCATCCTGGCCATAAACTAGTAAAGGAAGAGAAAGCAAGAATCAGTAAGAGTTCAAACAGAGCATGAAGAAGAGAAATAACAGTATGAATAGGAGAAACTTCAAATTTTATTACATCATAAAGGAGAAGTACAAAATTTAGAGTTACATTTGATAAAGAAAAATAAACAGAGAGAAAAATCCGAACAACTCTACACCTTTTCCTTGTCTCCCAAAACTTTCTCGAGAGGCTGGGACGAGGAGGTAGGTTTCTCGGATGGTACAGATGGTTGCTCGGGGAGTGCTGGAAGCTGCTCATTTAAAACAACAGTTGGTTGCTCGGGGAGTGCTGGAAGTTGATCGCTTGAAACAATGGATGGTTAAAGTTGCTCGCTGGTGGACTGGATAGTTGGGGAATGAGGAATTTGATCTCCCATCACCATGGAGGATTCCTCAGAGGCGGCTTCGTCCTCTTCTTCTTCTTCTTCTTCTTCTTCAGGAGTTGGAGGGGGCCCGGGATGTGTCGCTGAAACAGGTCAGAATTTTCATCGACCTTCATCTCTTACAGAGCAGCGACCCAGCCATCCCTAAAGTATTTGTGGCTACCATATTCCACATGCGACATCATGGCAGCCAGACCTTTATTCCACCCCTTATCCCAGCCAGTGCTGAAAGACTTTTTTATAACCAACTTCATTTTTGCTTTCTCCAAGGAAAGCTTCTCGGAAAGAAGATCCTCGGCAGCCTTCAGCTTATTCTCTATTTCTTCCTTTTGACGACCTACTTCACGAAGTCGGCCCAACTCTTCTTCAGCATTTTTGAGCTTACTTTCAAGCTCCCTAGCATTTTTGAGCTTCTCATCGAGCTCTTTATTCTTCTCTTCCAAGTTTTTTATTTTCTTCTCCAAACCTTTAGAGACTTCAACAGCATGGTTTCTCTCCTGCTCGGTGGAATCAAGTTTCTCCTCCCAAGAAGCCTTATCATCATCATACTTCTGACGAGAATCTTTCAAAGACTGTGTCAGGCCCACCAAAGCTTCCTCTACACCAGACGAGGAGCTTGAAGCTTTAATAGCTTCATCTTTCTTTAAAATGGTATTAAAACAGGTCACCAACTGGGAAAAGAAAATGATATCAAGTCAGTACACAGATGTAACAAGGGAAAAATGAAAGTTGATGACAATGATACTTACAGAAGCTATATGACGAGCAGCTAATGAGGTAACCATGTCCCGAGAAATATTTTCTTCCATACCTTGGAACTCGAGAATGATCCAAGACTTCACCGAGCTCATGGCAGAGCTCGGGGAAACAAAAGTGGGAACACCACTTCCAATAATCGGGGGCTGAGAGATGGATTCAGCCAAATTGACCGAGGAGCTCTTCTTCAGCTTCCTCGGGGGAACAGGAATGGTCTCGACTAACGATGTAGTCTTAGTCGGAGAGATAACAATCCCCTTTCTTGGAACAGTGGCCTTGCTCGGAGCCACTGGGGGCTTCTCGGCAACCTTCACAGTAGTAGCCGTAGGGAGTGCATCAATCTTCTTTGTCCCCTCTTTTGGAACATTATGTTTAATTCTCTTTGCCTCTCTAGCAGCAGAGGCAGATTTCTCAAAGATAGCAGGAGCTCTTCTTTTCTTCATTCTTTCACTCAGAGGGATATGAGACTCAGGTGAAGAACTTGCAGAAGTAGGTACTGGTCTACCTCACTTATCACCGGACGAGCAGTAAAAGATGAGGTGTAACTCTTATACTGCAACAAATATGAAGCTTACCTGATATGCTCGTCAGCAACAGTCTGATGCAAACCCCAGATATATTTTAGAAGTTTTAAATTAACTTCTATCTCTTTTGGAGACCTTCTTTTGCTGTCAACTGCAAATAAATGAAAATTAAAATATCAGTGACACATTTTATCAAACACAAAGGAAGCATAATTTCAAAAATAAAATATAATAAAAATAACCTATCCCATTGCCATAGGGAGGACATCTAGGACCCTGGTACACATCATTTCCAGTCAGTGGAAGCTGTTGCCAATTTTTCATAACAACCCCGTGCTCGAAGTAGTCCCTATTGGCATCTGGGAGATTGACCACTAAAGCCCTATTTAAAAAACTAGTTTTTAAATAAAAAGTATTGTCACCAACAGCCCATCTATAACAGAACATAATTTCTGGAATTCCTATACGAGTTCCATGAATTTGATTTAATCTATGAACTCCGTTAACTATTCTCCATGTATTGGGGGCTATTCTTGCAGGAACCACGTCAAAATATTGACAGAATTCCAGACATAAAGGGTTTGGGGGAAAAGAAAAGCCACATTCAGCGACAAAGAGAATGGGGAACCAATGTCCCTCAGCCAAATGAAAATAATCTGAAGGCTCAAAAAGTTCCTCCAAAATAACCCATGAAGGAATAGAGAAATTAGAACGAAACTTATCAAGCGACTCTACAGGGTAAACCATGATGAGTAAAGGAAATCAAAGAGAAAGAAGAAGATCTTACAGGAAAAAGGATGAGTTTGTTGACAACGAATGATGAAAGGGATGAATGCACAGGAGAGAGAGACAATGGAAAACTCAAAGAGATAAATTTGAAAAAGTAGAAGACGAGGGGATTTTCTGCAATGCTTAAATACCCTGTCTTGGGAATGGGTAAAGATAATGATTACAAAAAGAGACGGTTACGTTACCAGCGGCTAAAAAGACAAAAAGGGCGCGGGAATCGAAGCGGTTATAAAAATTCAAAAAGTCCGATTCTATGAATTTGGAAGGAGAAATAAATACAAAAGAAAATACTCCTAAATTTCAGGATGACCATTTAAAACCGCCATATTTCGAGAAAGAATGTTCCTCACTCCTCAAATTTCGAACTGTGAAACATTGGGGGCTTCTGTTGATACCAAATTTAGTCTGCTGACATGGCTAAATTGAGTGAAGACACGTGGCAATAACAAACACTTCCGAACAACACCTTGACCCACTCAGATACTCCGAGCAATAGATGCTCTCCGAGGAACCATATTGCAATGAGGAACTCTGCTTCCACGATCAACTCAGACGCTCCGACCAACAAGAGTTCTCCGAGGAACTTTAATACACCGAGCAACTTATGAGTACCGAGCTACTTATGCGGTCCGAGCATCTTAGGCAGTCCGAGCTGCACCTCGAACAGAGCATTAATAGCAGAATAACTAACAGATTAACTGCGCATTAAATGCTTATTATTATTATCGTACAGATGTATACGCCTAATGGACAGCTATGTATTACCCTTTCACATGTATAGCCTGAGGGCTATAAATACATTGTATCATCCTCATTGGAAGGGGACCGGGAATTTCTTGACTAAACTTGTAATCAAGAATTGCCAAACAGTCAGCAATAATAGAAACACTGGATGTAGGCCATTCTTATAAGGCTGAACCACTTTAAAATTTCTTTGTCTCATTTTATTTTATCTGTGATTAAATAATTAGATATAATCTAATTTTTTACATCAACACACCAAATTAAATTAAGTGTGACAATTAAAACCAATTTTATCTTGAATTATCCTAAGCATGAGTTCTAAGTCATTATGCAAGATAAAATAAATCAATCACACTACGCCGCGATGTACGAGGAAAAACCCACAACGGGAAACAACCTCGGAGGACCCTAGCCTTAAATCCACTAAGTACAAAATTTACAATTACAAGATAAAAGACTTACATCACACGACTCGATCCCTCTCAACCCTCGACGCTCCTTCTTGTAAACACCTCCACCTAGCGAATAACCCCGGAGCTCCACCGTGGTCTCAGAATCCACCGATCGGAGTTTATGTGGTCACAATCTCCTGAACTAGGAGCCTTTCTCCAAGTGGGTAAATCATGAAAACCACTTCTTCTTTGTGGGATTTAGAAGCAAATCCAAACTTCTCTTTAAACTAATGTAGAGATAAACCCGGTGCCAAACTCCAAGTAAGATATATATATATATATATATATGAACTTGGATAAACAAAACTATGGGTGTAAAACTAAAGTGTATATTGATTTTTCCTTGAAAATTGACACTTTAAAACAATGAACTTTTCCCTAAATCAATTTTTCTCTCAAACACTCTCTAGAGGTTGGTAGGATATGAAAAGTTAAGTTAGAAAAAGTTATTCCCGAACAAAGATATTCAGCAGAAAGATAGTGGTGTAAAAAAAGTGAGAAAGTGGGCAAAACTACTCAAAACTGCCAAAAAACCTGTTCCCGCCAAATCTCGTTCGAACGATATTCTCGTTTGAACGAGTCTTGAAACGAAGTTCCAGTATGAACTCGTTAGAAGCTCGTTAGAAATCTCGTTAGAACGACCATCTCGTTCGAACGACATTTTGAATGAAGTTCCAGTATGCCATAATGGGAAGTCGTTGGCAATCTCGTTTCTAACGACTTGTGGTTCGAACGACATTTTCGTTCGAACGACACTTCGAACGAACTCACAGAATGTTAAAAAAAAATCTTTTTAAGCCCAGAAACATTATATATTTTTTATATAAGTTTTAATAGAAACATTCTGAAAACAAAAACACAGTTTTAAAAACCTAACACCCAATATAAACATGTTCCAAGCTCCTATATATATATGTAATGCATTCATACCTTGGGAGCATGGAACCACTATTGATGACGTAGAAACGAGGCACTTAAACTCAGCCTTTTGATGAAGCTTTATACACTTGGCCGCTACGTCTTCAACAAACACGTCATAGGCTTGAAAGATGATCAATATACTCTATACTATGACTCAAACATTTTTTGTCCGGAACCGAGCCAAAACTATAAAGGACTCAATTAGAAATTTGCGTCCTTACAAGAGGCCACCAGGCGATCTCGAGCCCCGTTTGACTCTGGTCCACTTCCTCGCCTGAGTGAAAGCTCAATGAATCTTTAAAGGGCTCTGAATCTATTTTCTAACGGTTTGCCTTGTGCACAAATTGGCCTTACAATTCGGACGAATGGTCCGTTTTTCTATCAAAAATTGATTAGGAAGCTATCAGGTTCTCTTAGGACCCGTTTGACTCCGATTAACTTTCTCTCCAGAGGGGAAGCTCAATGAATATTTGAAGGGCTCTGAATTAGCTTTTCAACGGTGCGCCCAGTGCACGAATTGGCCTTACAGTATAGACGAACAGTTCGTTTTACCCTAAATACTGATCTAGCGGCCACTTGGAGCTCCTAGGACCCATTTTCCCCTGGTCAACTCTCCAACTTAAACGAAGTTTAATGAATCTTAGAAGGGCTCTGAACCCGTCCACGAATCAAACTTATGGTATGGACGAATAACTCATTTCTCTTTAAAGGGTCATCAGGCGTTTTTGGTCCCCGTTTGGCCTTGGTTAACTCTTCAAACTGAATGAATCTGAATGAAATCTCAAAGGGCGCTAAATACCCTTTCCAACGCGAATTGGCCTTATGATTCAGACGCACGATCCATTTCTCTCTGAAAACTTCTTGTCCAGTAATCGACGGGCACTTTCAGGTCCTGTTTGACTGCAGTAAACTCCTAAAGTCAGGAGTGGCTAAATGGATTCTTAAAGGACTCTAAATACCCTTTTTAACGGTCCACCCTGTGCACGATTCTGACTTACGATTCGCATTTTACGATTATTTTTTAAAAAAATATGTCCCAGACTATCGAATGGCACCCTCAAGACCCTTCTTATCGGCAGTATGTCTGGGGTTCTATGTCGATAGGCAGGTCCAAGACCCTACCTATTAGCACCCCCTGGCCTATAAATATAATCCATAACCTCACTTTAAAAAGTACCCCTAAACATCCCTCTCAACAATCTAGAGGATGTTCTCTCGAATTCAGAGTTTTTCCTCTCCTAAAAGGCCCATTTACCACAATCCTTCAATCTTTTTTATACTTCATTTAGGAAATTCCCCCCATTTCCTCATACAACCATCACCTCATTATGCGATAAGTTATCTACAATCAAGATCCACTTCGAGTCTTCACAAGGAGGTGCAATTCTCCACCATTGTCTTTAAATTCTATTATTTTAGCATTAGTTACTTTATTTTTACTTTAGCGCTTTATTTCATTACATCACATACCTTAATCTCAAACCTTGATTATTAGTATTTTCACATAGTTTATTTTCATAAAAAATCAAAAAATAAGAAAAAGAGGGTTTTACTTATAAATTCCAAAAGAGGGACTCTTATTATACATCCTCACACTTGAAGCATGTTTATCTCTCCACATACATATAAGAGAAATATCCAGTTTGGATTTATACCCTACATTATTTTTGAAATAAGTGGACTTTGATGCCCTTTGGGCTACATAGGCATCTTGGGTAAATCCCTAGACTCGAGTCCTCCCTTATACACCTATGTTACCTTGTTTTTATCATATATATTCTTAATGGATTTTATATGCTTGAATTCTTATGTCTTGTCATATTTATACATTCGTTCTCCTATAACGACCTGTGAATCGGCAAACACTTACATTATATTTTGAATTATTATTTTGGGAACACTCCTAAGTATGAACTCACTCCGTCCTCTTCTGTGAAGCGAGTTGAGTGATTTTGTTCTCCATCTATGTTATGCACATGAGAACACACTTCACGAAGTTTATTAAGAGAAGATTAACACACGTCCATGAGAGACCGAAGGCGAGGGATGGATGTCTAACACCTTCTAATTTCCTAACTTAGTCCTTGAACCTTTGAACTACTTCATTTTGTAAGCATCAATATTGTCCTCGATGTTGTTCTCTAGAGGCGGTAATAATTATTTTGCCTGTTTTGTGCAAAATATGCTAGCGACTCTATCTTTACATATTACCCCACATAGACGATGGTTGAGCGCCCCAAGAAAGGGTGCAATCTCTCGCACATGCCAAAAAAGGGGTAAAGCCCTCCTCGGACTCCCTTGGGATGGCCACAGTGGTGACTCCGTTGGGGACATTTTAAGACAACTAGACTCTATTTCCTTCAGGGGTGTTATTCTTTTCTGCAGGTGTGCATATGCACCTACCGTATATTCCCTTTTCTCCTCTATTTACTTTTTGTGTATATCTCTCTCATGTATATATCACTTTTCACTCACTTATACACTTCACACACTTGTATATACTCTCCATGTACACTTCACACACTTGTATATACTCTCCATGTACACTTCACACACTTACACTTAGCTTCACTTCTACTCACATGCTTCACACATCACTTAGAATAACCATGCTTAGGCTTCAATAGCACACACCCACACTTTCCACACTTGTATATATTTCTATGCTCACGTACATATATCATATACCACTTATAGCTGATCTATATATAGGCTCACTACCACTCGCACTCACTTGTATATATTCCCATATCATTTACTCACTCACGTATATCCAAGCATAGCAGTCTGCATGCTAGATTTACTTTTCATAATACTTGTGTATGCTATCTTATTAATATCCCCTTACTCATCATGCCAATAAAAAAATAATAAAAAATACACTCTCTCCATAATATTTTAATTAAGACTCGTGCTTTTTTTCACACTACATCACCAAGAGCATAACAATACTGACCAAAATATGGGTGCTAGTCTTGCGGGGCGTAGTTAGCCTAAGTCTCACCTTCCATTGGCCATGTACGTTCAACGTATATCAAACGATTGCCTCACATCGTACCGCTTGACCGAACTCACGACGGGAGGTATTAGCAATGAACTCGTTCACGTACGTCGAGTATATCGAAGTCTCTCTCATACGTATTATCCTCATGAGGTATGGTGAGGCAATTCACATACACTCAGGCATATCAAATGGGTTATTCACACGTACCAATGAATGATTGCCCTTATAGGCAAGAGGTATATTGTGGAAGTCATGCCAAAGGGGGAACCTTTCCATTAGCCCAATAATTGCATAAATTTTGTATAGTCATCAAACCTAGGGCACTCATATTTAGTTTGTTGGTTACCATGCAAAACTCTGCCAAAATTATGGGCCAGTGTACTGCCCAAATTTTAGCACTATTTTTCCTTTTTAAAAAATAAGATCCCATCCGTGAGCCTTGAAATAAGTCAACCCGTGTATTTCATATTTTCAAACCCTATTTTCTCAGTCCCGGGTCCTGTCCAGCATTTTTTTTTGCATTTAGTCAAACCTAATACAAGTGAGAACCTATTAATAATATTAATAATAATCATGCTGAGATTCCTTTCCTTTTTCCCTCCTTTTTCGAAAATAAAAAATACGAAAAACATTTTTCCTCCTCCTTTCGAAATTCCAAAAAATTTATCCCTCATTCTTTTAAAAATAAATTGGAACCATTTTCCCTCTCAGGTCAATCGCATATCCATTTTTATTCTAGCTCCCTATTAGCTTTGGTCTTTCATCAAACTGTCCCGAAGCTCCGTCGCCTCTTTTGCTACTTCTTCTGAGTTTGGGATCTACCTCCACGAGATCTATATGGAGAACATTGACCAAGCACCAAATGTGCAGCCGAATCTGATGACCATCTTAGCCCAACTCAGTGCCAAGATTGATAACCTTCAAATCGAGGTCCATGAAATGCAGCATCATTAGGCCCGAATTTCGATAAATCCTGAGGTTATCTTTCCTTGTGCCATGGGTCCACCCACTCTTGAGACAATTTGGGTCCTAGATGAGTGCTAGCGTGCTCCGCGTGCCCCACCTGCCAATGGAATTTCGCCAACTCAACTCCCTATTCCAAACCTTACCCAACCAGGGCTAACCTGCCAGTACCCATGGATCCTAAAGAGGAGGAACTAAACAAGGTCAAGGAAGACCTCAAACTAGTGTCAAAAAGTTCAACCAAGTCAATATATTTGGGAACTACATGGACTACACCTATATGTCTCCCTATCCTAAAGCCAGACTGCTAAAGAATTTTAAGATGCCAGGCATTGAGAAGTTCAGGGGAAATAAACCCCCAATTATTCACATTTAAAGCTATCACCGAGCCATAACCCTCCTTGGTGCCTCCGAAGAGATAATGGCCTATATGTTTCAGCAGACCCAGAAAGAAAGTGACATTTGGAGGTTTCTGTCCCTTAAAGAATTCAGAATCCGTAGTTGTGAAGATGTCGCCTTAGAATTCATGTCTCAATATAAATATAATGAGGAGCTAAATTTTATAAGCCGAGATCTAGAGCTTCTCAAGCAGAATCCTGGGAAAACAATCAGGAGCTTCATAAGAAGGTGGAGAGAGAAAGATGCTATCATGACTAACAGACCCTCCGAGGAGTAACAAGTCAGTATTGTAAAGAACAACTTCTTGTCTCATATCCGAGCGTCCATGGTACGATAGTATTACACACACTTTTGAGCCCTTTGAGAGGCTGGTGTAGATATTGAGGAAAGAATTACCAAAGTGGAATCTAAACCTAAGATAGTTACCAAATAGTTCACTCCTCGAAAGTATGAGAAGCCCACCAATGCTACAATCTCAACTATCAACAACATTTTCCATCCTGCTACCTTTTGGGAACCGAAAAGTCACCCTCATCCTGCCAAGAAAGAATACATCAAGCTCCATGCTCCCCTGCCTAAAGTCTACCAGGCCCCGTTAAGCTAAAATATCATCAAACCCTTAGAACCCCGTCCATTACCAAATCCACTCCTTAAAAACTTCAATCCCGATTCCCGTTGTGATTTCCACTAATCTACTGGTCATACCATTGACCAATTCTTCCATCTTAGAAATGTGCCCAAGGCCTAATTGATCGGGGTATCATCACCCCACCAGCCAATCCTAAACCCAAAACCACTTATAACCGACTTTTAGCACATACAAATACCATCTTCCTAAAATTTGACCTATCTACTCAAATAATGTCTAACAAAGCACCCATCATCATAATAATTTCACCCAAATCGCTCAAGGTTTGCCCATATTTTCTCCTACACCTTACCTGTATCACTGATCAAGCTTTGTCACTCTTTACAAGAGCCTGCATCATCGTCCGCACCTGATCTGAGGGGAGAGACATAGAGTTACCAGTAATGTTGAACCAACTCTTAGAGTTTGAGCTAAAATTACCCACCAAGGTGATTGTTGATTGTCATAAATTTAGTGCCTTGTTCATAAAAGCAATAAAATGTGCCCGAGAATCAAATTAATGGGCAATACCTGTTAAAGAAGCCAGTCTAGATGATATGGTATAGACCATAACTGACATGTTTCGATAGAAAGAAGAAATCTGCAGTATTTTAGAGTTACTCACCATTTTGAAGATGGATGGTCCCTTCACTCCTACACCTCCCTATTGAGTGAAGGATTTATACGATGAAGACGTTTAGGTTGCTTAATGTATTGATTACTCTTGGCAAGAGGACATAGTCTCCACCAAATGAGGAGATAATTTTGCAGCTTAGATGATGAACCCAGTCAGGAAGAAGTTGGTCCAGTAGCCATCCTATGTGGAATGATATCTTTCGAAGATCTATTGGGAGAAATAAAAAAGGTTTCCACACATCTTGAGGTGGATGAGGCCATGGGATTCCTATTATTCCTTACCTTATTGAATCATATGACCCAGTCAGGGAGACATTATAATGACTCGATTTCTCATGCAATCGAAGCAGATAAAGGAAATGGAGTTACCGGAGAAATTTGCATGACATCGGACCCATAGTCTCCTCATCGGACCCACAGTCTCTCCTTCCACTACTTTCGAAGAATCCATAAATATGGTCAGGTCCTTGACCTCTTCCAGACTCCTTTAATTTTCTAAAGAATAAATATCAAAGTTCGACCTTGATCACAATTATGCCCTCAAAATCTTCGTTAAAATCCTTGGAAAGATAGTCCCACTTTCATTTATTGATAACATATCTTCCCTCAATGTTTCTCCTCTCAAAAACATCAATTGTTTGGGTTTGAAAGTTAGTGATCTCACTCCCACTTCCACCGTCGTGCATGCTTATGAGAAACCCGTCGATAAGTCATGGGGTCCATAAAACTCACACCTAAGGGCTATCCCTATCAATCCTATCACTAAGTTTCAAGTCATCAACATACCTTTATGCTTCAATATTTTCCTTGTCCATCCATGACTCCACAGCATTTGAGGAATAACTTTTTCTCTTCATCAGAAATTGAATTTATGCACCGAAGGTTAGGTTATTACCATTTTGGAGACAGAGATTGTCGCGCCCCGACTAAATTAAGTTAAACTCATCCTTTTTAATTAGAGATAAATTGCCTTAAACGGTAAACAGTTCTTTAATTTAAATCTCTAAGGGAAAATAGCATAAGATTTTTTTTTGACATGTGTAGATGAAAACATAACTACCTTTACATGTAACTTATAAGTACTACACAAATTTACATAATCAAGATCCTTAGTTCAATGTTTACACAAAAAGATTCTTGATATTCAAACCATACTATATATCCGTCACTCCCCCGGTATAAGGTCCTAACTTGGCAGTGAACTCCGAATGATAAACATACCTGAAACAAAACATTATAGGAGTGTAAGCTATAAAGGCTTAGTGAATGACCATATACCACACATATAACCAATTTGAATAACCATTTTTATTTTGTTCTAATGCTATAAACCAACAAGAATTGTGAAACTCTCGCAAGCCTGGACCCGCCACAGTCCAATTAACCCACCACAGTTATTAGGGACCAGCACATCCCTTTATTAGGCCCGAGTACACAACCTTTAAGTTAGATTAAAAGGACCTCCACATCCTGTAGGACCCAGCACAGTCCTTAACATTAGATAAAGGACCCGCCACAGTCCATAACATTAAATAACATGGCTTAACATTTTTAATCATATGCATATGTTTCATAAATACCACATCAGTCCATAAACATTCTAACACATGTATTCAACTACGCATTTCCACATGAAATTATAAGAATTTATATTTCATAAGGAAGGTCACTCACCTTGGATTTGGTGCTAATATTAATACCAAACTACTTCCTTGGTATGGTAGTATTAGCTACTTCCCCACATAACAAGTCAATGTCATCAATATTTGAATACACTGATTAACATCAAGCCTAGTAACACATCACATCATTTGGTCAATCAGAAAATATGACACTTCACATTTCAATAACACCCAATTAATTAGGGTTCTAACACAATTTACGAAATTAAATTACGAATTTGCTATACAAAGTTATGCCCATTTTATTACAACCTTTTCCAAAGCGTTTTTCAAGAAAAACAACACAACTTCAATTTCCTGGAATTCTCATAATTTTTATACAACATAACTTTCCATGATATTCCACCTTATATCAGTAAACACATTGAATAATAAAAAATTAATGTTTCATAATTTTTAGGGCTCATTTTCTATGTCGAGCAAAACGTCAAACACCTGGTATGCATTCTTGCTCCTTTAGGGCAGATTTTAAACCAAAACTTCAAACTATCACCAAAGGTCCATTCCTTGGTATTTTTATAAAATTTTCGGAAATGTTATACTAATATATGTTTTCTAACATATCCCACAGGAATTACTTTATTTCAATAAGTATTCCATGATATATGCCATTTTTAGCATAACTAGGTCAAAATAGAACATTAAGGCATACCTTAATATTTTTAAGCATACATAACCTCCACCTTGGGTATAATTCATGGAAACATATAATAAACATGTTTTAGCATATATATACATCATAAGCATGAATTTTCCAAATCAAAATGCTTTACGAAAAAATTGATGTAAATCTAGGACTTTAAAGTATGCATTTACGATCCTAGCTCCAGTTCTAACTTATGTTCTTAACCCATCTTTGTTCCAACACAATTCAGCAATATGGGCATCATTAAAATATATATACAAATCAAAAATAAAAACATTCCAAGTATATAAATTATCCATGTGACTAACTTTAATAAAGAAGTAATTACCTTACGAGGATTCCTTGATTTATAGAAATTTTCCAAAGATTTCTTCCTTAAATTTCTTCTCGTTCTCTCTCTTTAGGAAAAAATTGTTATTTCTTATGATGAAGGATACATACCTCTCATTTATAATCAGAAATACGTTGTATAGTGGTCCAATAGCAAAAGGGGTAGTTGTAACACGTGATTGGTTGGATGAAAGGTCGAATTAGACAATTCCATTAATGACACATTTGTCCCACCTTGGTAAAATCACCATTACTCACTATCATGGGCCCCGATTTACTCCCTCTTTGTGTCTATGATTAGATAACTTAAACATCTACAACTTTTATATTTTGTGTTTTCCCAACATCATAAAACTAGTACACCTAATTTGGGCTCGAACAGGATAGTAGCAATTTACTGGAAATCTTAAAACTCTTCACATTTGGCGACCAAACATTCCCAATTTCGCACCAACACCCTAGCTTGCTTTTATAAACATAACCATGCATTAAAAACACAATTTATGATGCATTTAACCACATAACTAATCATATGCTCTAAACATGTTATCCCCGCAATAAGCTCAATTAGCACCTAATGTAAACAACACATATATCACATGATCATGCATGCCCTAAACATGATAATTAACATGTTTAACACACATAACCAATTTATAACTTATAACTAATAACTTATAATTAATCATTTAATTAACCTTACTAATAATTTTTTAGGGCCTTACAATTCTACCCCTCTTATAAAAATTTCGTCCTCGAAATTTAACACATAAGAAACTTACCAAACAGATGAGGATGTTGATTTTTCATGTTATTCTCCCCTTCCCAGGTGGCATACTCCACATTCTAACTTCTTCACATCACCTTAACTAGTGAAATAGTTTTATTACATAACACTTACTCCTTTCGATCTACAATAGCAATGAGTTCCTCCACGTAGGACAAGTCATCTTGAAGCTCTATCGGTTGTGAAATAAACACATGTGAAGGATTATCCATATACTTCCGTAACATGGATATATGGAAAACATCGTGTATCCGAGACAATTCTGGTGGTAATGCTAACTTATAAGCTATATCTCCAATCCTCTTCACTATCTCGTAAGGGACAATGTACCCGGGACTTAACTTTCCCTTCTTCCCAAATATCATAACCCCTTTCCAAGGAGAAACACATAGGAATACTCGATCACCTTCCTTAAATTTCAATTCTTTCCTTCGGTTAGTTGCATAACTTTTCTGTCTACTTTGCGCCACTTTCAAGTGATTATGAATAAGATTTACCTTTTCCGTAGTCTGCTGCATAAGTTTTGGCCCAAGTAGTTTTCATTCTCGTACTTCAGTCCAACACACTAGAGTTCTGCATTTTCTCCCATACAAAGCTTCATAAGGATCCATCTCAATACTATAATGATAGCTATTATTATAAGAAAACTCTATTAGTGGCAAGTGTTCATCCCAACTACCCTTGAACTCCAATACACAAATTCGTAACATGTCTTCAAGTGTTTGGATCGTTCTTTCTGACTGCCCATCAGTCTGAGGATGAAAAACTATACTAAATTTCAATTTAGTCCCCAAAGCTTGTTGTAAACTAGGCCAAAAGTGAGAAGTAAATTTAGGATCTCGATCAGAAATAATAGAAATAGGTGCACCATGAAATCTGATAATCTAATCCACATATATTTTTGCATATCTATCCATGGAGTAAGTAGCTTTAACAGGAAGAAAATGTGCAGACTTAGTCAACCTATCAATAACAACCCAAATAGAATCAAAGCCTCAGGACGATTTTGGTAAACCTACAAAAAAATCTGTAGTAACATGTTCCCATTCAGGATTAGGTAATGGCTGTAGTAAACCACTTGGCTTCTGATGCTCCGCCTTCACCTGTTGGCAAACCTATCTAGTAACAAAATATGCTATGTCGTGTTTCATTCCCGACCACCAATAACATTGTTTTAAATCTTTATACAGTTTCGTGCTCCCTGGATGCATAGCATATAAACAACAGCGCGCTTCCTCTAAAATTGTTCTTCTTAAATCAGGCACATTAGGTACACACAATTGGTTGCCGTACATAACAATGTCATCATCCCGAGTAGAAAATTCATTTGCTTTACCTTTTTTATATTATCTCTAACTTTCTCCAATTATGTATCTCCTGGATGTGCTTGTTTTATCCAGTCTATCAACGTGGGTCTAACATTTAAATGTGCTACTGTTCCGTAAGACTCATTCAAAGTTAATTCCACCCCCATTAAAGCTAACTCTCTCAGCAGGTCAACTCGAATACAATAAATACAAGATACTATGCCTCGAGATTTTCTACTCAAAGCATCGTCAACAACATTATCTTTACCCAGATGGTGATGTATCGTGCAATCATAATCTTTTATAAGTTCCATCCACCTTCTTTGCCTCAAGTTCAAGTCTTTTGAGTAAACAAGTATTTTAATCTTTGATGGCCAGTAAAATTTTCATAACTAACACCATATAAGTAATGTCTCCATATCTTTAATGCAAAATCTACTGCAGCTAACTCAAGATCATGAGTAGGGTAGTTGCGTTCATGTATCTTTAACTGTCGAGAAGCAAAAGAAATTACCTTTCCATGTTGCATTAACACACAACTAAGTCCTTGATACGAGGCATCACTATAAATAACTAAACCTTCTGTACCCGTTGGGATAGTCAATATTGGAGCTGATGTCAACTTACCCTTTAAAGTTTCAAAGATTTTATCACAATCACCACTCCACACAAACTTGTTCTCCTTTATGGTAAACTTAGTCAATGGCAATGCAATAGAAGAAAACCCCGGTATAAACCTCCTGTAATACCCCGTCAATCCTAAAAAGCTACGTACCTCAGTCACACTAGTTGGTCTTTCCCAATTCACTACTGCTTCTACCTTCTTGGGATCAACACAAATACCATCAGCCGAAATAACATGCCCCAAAAATACTACCCTATCTAGCCAAAATTCACATTTAGAAAACTTAGCATATAAATGCTTCTCTCGCAAGGTCTGTAAAATAATACGCAGGTGGTGTTCATGTTCATCCCTACAACGAGAATATATCAAAATATCATCAATGAAGATAATAACAAAATAATCCACGTATGGGTGAAATATATGATTCATAAAATCCATGAATACGGTCGGTGCATTGGTTAACCCAAATGGCATCACAAGAAATTCATAATGTCCATACCTGGAACGAAAAGCAGTTTTAGAAATGTCCCAATCTCTTACTTTCAACTAATGATACCCATATCTGAGATCAATTTTGGAAAATACTCTAGCTCCTTGCAACTGATCAAACAAGTCATCAATGCGAGGTAGTGGGTATTTGTTACGGATAGTCACCTTATTCAATTGACAATAATCAATGCACCGTCTCATGGTTCCATCTTTCTTTTTCACAAACAATACTGGGGCTCCCCACGGTGATACACTAGGCCTTATAAAACCACGATCTAACAAATCTTGCAAGTGTATCTTTAGCTCTTTTAATTCTGCAGGTGCCATACAATATGGTGCAATAGATATTGGTGTAGTGTCTAGTACCAACTCAATCGCAAATTCTACCTCACGATCTGGTGCTAACCCTGGGAATTCTTCTGGGAATACATCTGCAAACTCATTAACTACTGGTATATCTGATAGTTTTCTAGCCTCTTGTCGTATGTCCACAACATGAGCAAGATAACCCTCACATCCTTTCCCTAGCAGTTCATAACGATTTGTAGCAGAAATCAAACATGTTGGAGTGACATTTTGTTCCCCAATAAATTTAAATTCAGGTTCACCCGATAATCGAAATACTACCTCCTTTTTAAAGCAATCTAAACATACATGATATGAGACTAACCAATCCATACCCAATATCACATCAAAGTCCCGCATATCGAGAGGTAATAAGTCAACTAGTAATTATTTTTCACCCACTCGCACCACACACTCCCTATATACCCTCTCAATAAAAACCAACCCTCCACTGGAGTAACAATAGCTAAACCAGAATCTAATGATGATAATGGCTTATTAAGATGCAACAAATAAAGCAAAGACACAAAAGAATGTGTAGAACCAGGATCTATCAACACATAAGTGTATTTATCACCAATTGGAAGTGTACCTGTCACTATGTTAGGCATAGCTTGTGCATCTTGTTGCGTTAGCGCAAAGACTCTGCCTTGACCTTGACTTTGGGATATACCTCCTCTGCCTCCCCTGGGTACATTCTGTGTAGAAATCCTACCTCCTACTGCCACACTCCCAACTGATGTTGTATCTCCGATCATTGGACAATTCTTTCGTAAGTGCCCTGGTTGATGACAATGAAAACATAATGGTGTCGTCTCAGCTATTTTACACTCCTGATACATGTGCCCTTGACCACCACATCTATAACAAAATATGGCCCTCAGTACTAGCACGGATGCATTTTCTAACCGATTCATCCCAGTTTTTCCACCTCGAGATAGAAATCTTCCACGTGCACTTCTATTATTTTTAAATTCTTGGCCCTTAGGTACTCCTCGTGCTACACTCTGAGTTGAGGTTCCCGTGTACCATCCATATGATTTTATACCATCATGTCTAGCTTTCTTCGAATGTTCAGCTTGCATTTCTTTCATTGACTTTTTTGACACCATGGCCCTATCCACCAAGTCCACATAATCTATGATCTTCATATTAGCAACCATGCTTTTTATATCTACACTCAGCCCAGTTTGAAACTGATCACATTTACTTTCTCCCGTCCTCACCAAGTTAGGTGCAAATCTAGATAAGGATAAAAATAAAGCTTCATACTCTGCCACTGTTCAGTTCCCCTATTTCAATGTGATAAATTCTTCCTCTTTCTCTTTCCTATAAAGCCTTGGGAAATATTTTTCAAAGAACACCTTCACAAACCTCTCCCATGTAATTTGTGGAGAATTTATTGGCACCACTCCCCCCATTGTAGTAAGTAACTTTTCTGTTGAATCCCACCATAACTTTGAATCATCCTCTAACCTAAAGGTTGCTAACAAAACCTTTTGTTCATCTCCCACTTCCATAACCTTGGATATTGTTTCCATCTTTCTAATCCACCCCTCTTCGACTAACGGATTAGTAGTCCCATTAAATGCTGGTGGATTTAACTTCATGAACCTCTCATGCAATTTATCCCTATATCCACCATGTGCTCCACCTCTTGCTTGCTCCACTAATTATGCCACAACACGTAATATTCTTCCCACATCATCAATGGGTTGTTGTTGCACCTCTGGTTCATCCACTTCAATATGTCTATATCCTTGCTGACTATTAGGAACATAAGATGCCTCACCCTCTGCTCTATCATGAGGCTCATGTGGATCCATCACTCATTGCAATATAATTAACTTAAACAAAATATACTAACAACAGTTTAATATTAATATTGTCAGTCAAAATCCAGTTGCATAGAAAACTCATTTTCAAGTATCCACTGCCAATCTAGACCCTCACACCCTGTCTAGAACCTAATAACCACGGTCTGGTACCAAGTTGTCGCGCCCCGACTTAATTAAGTTAAACTTGTCCTTTTTAATTAGGGATAAACTACCTTAAACGGTAAACAGTGCTTTAATTTTAAATCTCTAAGGGAAAATATAATAAGAATTTTTTTTTTGACATGTGTAGATGAAAACATAACTACCTTTACATGTAACTTATAAGTACTACACAACTTTACATAACCAAGATCCTTAGTTTAATATTTACCCAAAAATATTCTTGATATTCAAACCATACTATATATCCGTCACTCCTCCGGTATAAGGTCCTAACTTGGCAGTGAACTCCAAATGATAAACATACCTGAAACAAAACATTATAGGAGTGTAAGCTATAAAGGCTTAGTGAATGACCATATACCACACATATAACCAATTTGAATAACCATTTTTATTTTGTTCTAATGCTATAATCCAACAAGAATTATGAAACTCTCGCAAGCCTAGACCCGCCACAGTCCAATTAACCCACCACAGTTATTATGGACCACCACATCCCTTTATTAGGCCCGAGTACACAAACTTGAAGTTAGATTAATAGGACCGCCACATCCCGTAGGACCCACCACAGTTCTTAACATTAGATAAAGGACCCGCCACAGTCCATAACATTAAATAACATTGCTTAACATTTTTAATTATATGCATATGTTTCATAAATACCACATCACTCCATAAACATTCTAACACATGTATTCAACTACACATTTCCATATGAAATTATAAGAATTAATATTTAATAAGGAAGGTCACTCACCTTGGATTTGATGCTAAGATTAATACCAAACTACTGCCTTGGTATGGTAGTATTAGCTACTTCCCCACCTAACAAGTCAATGTCATTAGTATTTGAATACACTCATTAACATCAAACCCAGTAACACATCACATCATTTGGTCAATCAGAAATAACTAAGGAGGAATTAAATATGACACTTCACATTTCTATAACACCCAATTAATTAGGGTTCTAACACAATTTATGAAATTAAATTACGAATTTGCTATACAAAGTTATGCCCATTTTATTACAACCTTTTCCAAAGCGTTTTTCAAGAAAAACAACAACACAACTTCAATTTCCTGGAATTCTCATAATTTTTATACAACATAACTTTCCATAATATTCCACCTTATATCAGTAAACACATTGAATAATACAAAATTAATGTTTCATAATTTTTAGGGCTCATTTTTTATGTCGAGCAAAACGTCAAACACCTGGTATGCATTCTTGCTCCTTTAGGGCAGATTTTAAACCAAAACTTCAAACTATCACCAAAGGTCAATTCCTTGGTATTTTTACAAAATTTTCTGAAATGTTATACTAATATATGTTTTCTAACATATCCCACTGGAATTACTTTATTTCAATAAGTATTCCATGATTTATGCCATTTTTAGCATAACTAGGTCAAAATAGAACATTAAGGCATAACTTAATATTTTTAAGCATACATGACCTCCACCTTGGGTATAATTCATGAAAACATATAATAAACATGTTTTAGCTGATATATACATCATAAGCATGAATTTTACAAATCAAAATGCTTTACGAAAAAATTGATGTAAATCTTGGACTTTAAAGTATGCATTTACGATCCTAGCTCCAGTTCTAACTTATGTTCTTAACCCATCTTTGTTCCAACAAAATTCAGCAACATGGGTATCATTAAAATATATATATCCAAATCAAAAATAAAAACATTACAAGTGTATATCTCATCCATGTGACCAACTTTAATAAAGAAGTAATTACCTTACTAGGATTCCTCGATTTATGGAAATTTTCCAAAGATTTCTTCTTTAACTTTTCTTTCTTTCTCTCTCTTTAGGCAAAACTTGTTATTTCTTATGAGGAAGGAGACATAACTCTCATTTATAATCATAAATACGTTGTATAGTGGTACAATAGCAATAGGGGTAGTGGTAACACGTGATTGGTTGGATGAAAGGTCGAATTAGATAATTCCATTAATGACACATTTGTCCCACCTTGGTAAAATCACCATTACTCACTATCACCGGCCACGATTTACTCTCTCTTTGTGTCTATGAGTAGATAACTTAAACATATACAACTTTCATATTTTGTATTTTTCCAAAATCATAAAACTAGTACACCTAATTTGGGCTCGAACAGGAAAGTAGCAATTTATCGGAAATCTCAAAACTTTCACATTGGGCGACAAAACATTGCCAATTTCGCACCAACACCCTAGCTTACTTTTATAAACATAACCATGCATTAAAAACATAATTTATGATGCATTTAACCACATAACTAATCATATGCTCTAAACATGTTATCCCCGACAATAAGCTAAATTAGCACCTAATGTAAACAACACATATATCACATGAGCATGCATCCCCTAAACATGATAATTAACATGTTTAACACACATCACCAATTTATAACTTATAGCTCATAAATTATAATTAATCATGTAATTAACTTTCCTAATCATTTTTTAGGGCCTTATAGAGATAGTACAAATAATACCATCACTAGCAATCTAGTATTGAAAATCCAGCATGGGACGAATGACATGCTTTTCTCTGGCTTCAGAATTGATCCACTTCCCCTTGCAACAAGAGATAATTTCAAAGATCGAGTATCTCCATAACATAGCACTTATAGAAACTTTAATGTGATTCAGATGTTCAAGAATTTTCATTTCATGACCAGAATGGGGTTAGGGCGACACCAGCAAGGGATCCTCGAGCCCATAGTCCTTAAGGAGGCCTTTACCCCATATGGCTTGGGTTACCAGACTTCACTAGATGAACTAAAGTGATCCGCTAATCAAGATCGAAAAGAAGCTTGGAAGATAAAAATACCATTTTCAGGGATTCTTTGAATGGAAGATTTATCCAGGAGGGTGAAGACTTCCCCTTCTGTGGCCTTCCCTGAACCGTGGTATTACCATGTTGACAAGAAGATGAAACCGGGGCAGGAAATCTTCTTTCCAGACAGTAATTCTCGGTCTAAAGACTACAAACCCCCTAACTAAGAAATCCATGACTGTTACTGAGGATTCTGAGGGAAGTAGTTTTGAGGACTCATTCGACCAGCAGACACTAGGGCTGAGTCTCTGTATGATCCGCTCAGATGCCACACTGTCAGACCCATCCACTCTAATTAAAGTTGTTGGCATGCCTCTCCTCAATTGGAATGCTATACCAGTCCAACCTACTCCGATTCAACCTGATCCTGATGTTTACCCTATCCTAGTCCCTTCATCTGCTATTGTTTTTCCTTTCCCTGATATCAATGTAACTCAGACCTCTTTTAACGAGGTTCTTAATGTTGTTTTCCTGAAAATGAAATAAATGAGGATTTTGAGTATCTTGATATGCCTCACATTAATTGTCTTGGTTCTAATCAAACTTTTAAAAATAATGATTTTATAAATGAATAATTCTTAACTGGTCTTAATAAGGAGAATAACAAACAACAAAGTCGCGTTCAAATTAATGATGATGAGACTGTTGTTATAAATATTGGTGCTAGTAGCCATCAACATGAGATTACGATAGGATCCACCCTTAACAAGCATTAGCGTGCACAATTTGAAGAGCTATTAAGAGAATTCATGGATGTCCTTGCCTGGTCCTATGATGACATGCCCCGCATTGATCCAGAAATAACTCAGCATGAGATCCCAATATTCCCAGAATGCAAGCCAGTAAAATAAAAACTAAGGAAACTCCACACCGAATAGTCGCTCAAAATCAAAGAGGAAGTGGTCAAATAATTAAACGTGGGTTTCATTCTCGAAGTTGAATATCCTACATGGCTTGCCAATATCATCCTCATGCTAAAGTTAGGGGGAAGTTTTGTATGTGCGTCGACTATCAGGATTTGAATAAAGCATCCCCATAGGTCGATTACTCGCTACCCAATATCGACATGATTATGGACAACATGGTTAGCGATGACCTCAAGTCGTTTATTGATGGATTCATTGAGTATAACCAGATTAAGGTTTGACGGGTTTTGAGGATGCTGGCTTTGCTGGAGTTATTGCTCGGGGTCTTACTGCCAAGTTTTTGTTGGTAACAGGGGACTTGATGGAAGATTCCCAAGTGACTGTGATAATGGCATGGATGTTTTACCACCATAATCCTGCAGCGGTGGTGCTAGCTGTGACCCTGAACGGTCTAGATGCTTGGAAAGAGGTCCTCTTTGACATTCTGAGGGGAAGCCTGGTAATTTGTTCATGTATCTTATAGAGAAGTTTCGTCTAGCATCCCCTCTTGAGTATCCCTTGGTGGGTGTGCTTAATTTATTCATCCGACCTTTCTTTAGTTTTAGAACATCTGTAGAGAACTGGGTCAACTGGTTTATGGAGCACAAAGCCTGGTATCTTCGTTGGTTAATGCCACGGTGGGTAGACTTACAGCCTGTTTTGCATCTTGGAGAGTACCAAAATGTGCGACTAGTCGGCCTTCATCATACTTCCTTTTATTTCCCCAGCGACTTCTATTCCAAGTTGGGTGGGAACAAATTGTGCCTCTTCACATAACAAATTATTCCCCGTGGAAGACCTGATTGAATCATTATAGATGATGCAGGGCTTCTTGTGGTAGCACTGTCGATCGTCTACCCGTCCATTACAGTCTGTAAGAGGGTCCTGGCATGTATTTGGGGACTACCTGAAGTGTTTATGGAAGCGGGGATTAGAGAAGTTCATGGAGGAAGAGACCAGTCAAAGGTGTTTCGTTGCCTTCGACACCATAAAGGAAGGTGTTGTGGTCTTTTCCATGCTTGTCAGGGCATACCGCTCCATGGAGAGAATATGGAGTGTTAACTAGGAGTGGGAGACTTGGGACCTCTAGGGTTCAGGAATGATGACGAAACGGGTCTGTTGGGAAGTTGAAGATAATGTTTCTGAAGCTTGAGTGATTGTTTATTAAGCTAGGGTAATTTTGGATGTCTTATGTTTTAGGGGGGGTGGAATAATTTTTGGTAGATCAGTAAGGGTTAGGTCTGTTTAAAGATGGTTTAGATAGTGGAAGGGAGTGGTTTGTTTAACTCCCTTCACCGATACTTCTTGTAACAGTGCTCTATTCCTTAATTAGAAACAAAAATTGATTTTGATCACATTTTATTGTGCCTCTTGATGAGTTTTGCATTTGAATGATCTATACTAATCAGTAAGGCATAAATTATCCTTTTGTTCATGTAAATTATAAAATGGACAGCCGTTCTCGAATCTTAGAAAAGAATAGCATTTTGTGAAAAAGAAAGGGGCCATGCCCATGTATGGCGTATAGGCTGCCTACGTACCTCTAGGGGTTTTGAAAATTTTCATGAGTTTTATTTTGAAAATAATTTTTTAGAGGATTAGGTCCCACCTAGTTCTGGGTAAGAGAATAAGGATTGTTTTAGAATATAAGGGGGATGAAAAAAGTCGTAGCGCACCAAAATTTTGAACTAAGTGTAAAATTTCTTGAGACGGTCCAGGTTAACTGGATGCACCATCTCTTCTCCGTCGAGGTCTATGAGCATAGCTGCACCTCTTGAAGAATTTTCTTCATGATGTAGGGGCCGTTCCAATCCGGTTTGAATTTCCCTCTTGGGTCCCATACGGGTTCTATGATATCCTTAAGGGAAAAATATCCTTCCTCGATACCACGGTCCAAAACTTTTCAATTTAATGATCGTGTTATTCGATGATGGTACCCCTATATATGGTATAAAACCTTAAATTTCTTTTCATCCAAGTGTGATAGTTCCTCTAAGCGTCTCTGATGTGATTCTTCTTCGCTAACTGTGCTCTCGGGCATGACTCGCAATGAAGGTATCTCTAGCTCAATGGACAGGACTACTCCATATCGTACACTAGAGAATAAAGGGTAGCCCCAATGACCATTCTGATTGAAGTGCACCCCATTGAGCATTTTTATTGAAGTGCGTTAGCCCTAAAGGGCATAAGGGATTCGGTCAGCCCAATCTCTGCAACTCTCAGTCATTTTACTGATGATGGTTTTGAGGATTTTGTTCGTGACTTCGATAATACCATTGGTTCAGGATCAATAGGTAGAAGATTTGTGTCTCTGAATCCTGTACTCTTGACTAGTTATATGACCTCGTCTTCAAAGTGGAGTCCATTATCTGATGCTAACTCCTGAGGAACTCTGTATCGGTAAATGATGTTCTTTCTGATGAACTAGGCCACTTTCTTAGAATTCAATATTACGTATGACTCGACTTCGACCCATTTGGTGAAGTAGTCAATGGTGACCAAGACGAATTCATTACCGTTTGAATCTTTAGAAGTAACCTTCCCTATGATGTCAATGCTGCAAGTGGAGAAAGTTCAGGGAGAGGTCATGTTGCATAGTTCTTGGGGAGGTAAGTCTTGGAGATTGGCAAACTGCTGGCATTTGAGGCATATTCAAACTTAGGCAGTGTAATCTTGAACCATGGTGGTCCAATAATACCCTTGATGGATTATATTCTTAGCAAGAATATGACATTCATATGGGGCCCGTATTCTCCACTGTAAATTTTCTATATCATTTCTTTAACATCAGCCCCTGTTATGCAGTGAAAATGGGTTACGTCAAATTTCTCTTGAAAAACACTTTATCTCAGATGATATACTGTGCAACTAGTTTGCGAAGGGTCGCACGATCTTTATTGTTTGTGTCTTAGGGATAACTACCATGTTTGAGGAGGCGTGAAATGTCATAGTACCATAATCCGACCATATCGGAATCTTCCTTGATGACGAGTTCAATATGGTAGAAGTGGGTTGGCATAGCTTATTTCTGAACCGAGAAGTGGGCCATTGTTATATGCTCAGACATTTAAACCATGGAGGCCAGTGTAGCAAGGGAATTAGCTAGGTTGTTCTTTGCATGAGGCAAGTAGTGGAAGGTGACATCCTTTAAGTGGGAGTTCATATCTTCTAGGTGGGCGTGGAAGGGTAGGAGCTTCTCGTCTTTGACTTTCCATTTTTTAAAGATTTAGCTGATGGTGAGGGCAGAGTCTCCGTAGATGTCTAGGTGTAGGATTATTTTCTTAAGGAACATATTGATGCCTACAGTGTATGCCTTATACTCAGTCATGTTGTTGGTACAAGGGATGTCTAGTTTGAGGCCAATGGAGGTGTGAGTCATCAGGGATGATCAAGAGTATTCCAATGCCATATTCTTTCTTATTGGTAGCTCCATTAAAAAATATTTTCCATCTAAGGTCCTCTTGATAGGAGCAGAGAATATCTTCATCCGGGAATTCAGAGATCCAAACATCAGTTCCTTCCATGAGGTAATCAACAAGGTAGTCGAAGATGGATCTCCCTTTCATAGATTTTTACATAACGTACACAATATCGAACTTTGGTTACAACATCAACCAACGGTCCATTGGACTGGAAAGAGTGAGAAACAAGTATTTGATGGGATCCATACAAGATACTAGTCTGATAGGGAAGGAATGCATAGAGTGCCATAACTTTTGCGTGATCCAGACCAAGGTGACGAACACTTTCTCCAAAGAAGTGTAATTGACTTCACACCCAACCAGTTTCAAAATGGAGTAATAAATGGCGCTTTCCTTGTGGTATTATTCAAAGTATTAGGATAGAAAATACCCTAATGCAGTATCTCTTATGTTCAAGTATAGGAGAAGGGGGAGAACTGACTGCAGAGGCATTATTATCGGAGGTCGGGTGAGGTATCACTTAATTCGGTCAAAAGCTTCTTAGCATGCCTCATTCCAGACTTTAGTTGAATCCTTTTGGAGAAGTTTGAAAATGTGTTCGTAGTAGAGGTTAGTTAGTTGATGAACTGAATGATGTATTGTAGTTTACCAAGGAATCCTTAGACTTCCTTGTCCATCTGTAGTGGTGGCATCTCAAGTATGGCTTTCAGTTTGGCAGGGTCTGCTTCAATTCCCTTCTCACTGACCATGAATCCTAAGATCTTTCCTTTTGTGATGCCTGTATTTAGTCATATCTAGTATTACCAAAGTCGCTCGAAGAATTTTTTAAGGGTTGTAATATAACTTTCCTGAGTCTTAGACTTAATAATCATGTCATCTACATAGGCTTCGACCTCCTTGTGAAAAAGATCGTGCAGGATAGTTGTGGCAGCCCTTTGGTTAGTAGCCCCAAATTTCTTGAGTCCGAATGGCATGACAGTATAGCAAAAGGTTCCCCATGGGGTAATGAAGGAGGTTTTATCCTGATGGTCACGGTGAAAGCATAACTGCCTGAAGATAAATAATCCCTCTAGTAACCAACGAACAAGCCACCGAAGGAGAAATATGGAGCAATTCCACCAAAAATGCCCTGGGAGAACAAGAAAAATCGGGATAGTTACCACCACACTTTGCTGACCCCCGACATTATCGAGAATTCCACTTAGGTAGGACAATCCTCGTCCAGGCTAAAAATAGAAAACATGGCCCTCGGGGTACTAAAATTATACCACCGCTGCCAGTATATTCCAATCAACAGCTCAAGGGGAGCCATCACCAAACAGTCTCTTCGAGACACCAGAATCAGCACAACATAATAAAGGCGACAAGATCCACTTTACATCAAGCTTTCTATCTCCTCATCCATATACCAACAAAGCCTTCAAGTCCTTCCTCTATCTAAAAATTTCCAAAGAACATATTTTTCTCAAAATAAGTCCCTTCAAAGGTAAGATTTTCACAACCAAACCTCCAAGGCTTTCCTCTACTCTAAAATTCTAAAAATATTTTTCTTTTTCTCAAAACAAAACCTCAGTAGAAAATTAAAGTGCATATAGAGTAAACACTAAATTAAGTTAATCAATCGAAAAATGTATCACTTTTTCCTTCTGGAGTCTCTATTTTCAAGTGCAAAGCTAATACATCAAGCAAACAACATGGTCAATGCCAAGCTCCCCATGTCATAACGATAGATATGTAAGAAAATCTAAAAAAAGAACTAGATATTGATGTTCCCTCATCCTCCGCACCACTTCACGTGCCAGTAACCTCCTTATCTACACCTACATACCTATAGTCCCCACGACCCTTGAAGGAAGACTCCAAGGGTATAAGGTCACCAATAACCCCAACAAAGATTCTGCAATCTACCCGGAAGTAAAGTTCTGAAGCCCCAACCCATACCGATCGACAGTCACCTTATACTCTTCATAAGGAATTCTAGGAGTCCGCACCATTATCGATTAGTACCCCCCCAAGCCTACCTATCGATAGGCCCTTTCAAATTTTGTACAAAAAAGGGCCAAAAAATTTCAGAAAAATCCAAAAATTGCCTAAAAAATATAAAAAATCATTTTCTCTAAGAACACCATTTTGAAACAATAAACCCTTTACAAACTCTCAAAATCCCCAAGAGGATTAATCTTACACTCTTATCCTCAGCATACTCCACAACAGAACCCATGATGCACCCGCATCCAAGTCTCGTACAAATTCCCCCACGGAATCTCAAAACTAAACATCCCCTAGTGGAGTCTCAAGACAACACACTCTCCAGAGGAACCACAAGGGCACCTGTACCCCCAAATAATTTATCCATAAGAGTTATGCCCCAAGCTATAACTTCAGGTCCTTAGAATAGACCTCGACCCTCAAAATTGGTCATCACAACTCAAGGTCCTCAGAATTGACCTCGGCCCTTAGAATTGGTCGTCACAACTCAATGTCCTAAAAATTAACCTCAGCCCATAAAATTGGTTGTCCCAAGTCAAGGTCCTCAAAATTGACCTCGACCCTCAAAATTGGTCATCCCAACTCAAGGTCCTCAGAGTTGACCTCGGCCCTCAAAATTGGTCGTCCTAACTTTAGGTCCTCAGAATTGACCTCGGCCCTCAGAATTGGTCGTCATAACTTTAGGTTCTCAGAATTGACCTTGACCTTCAGAATTGATCGTCACAACTTTAGGTCCTCATAATTGACCTTGATCCTCAGAATTGGTCATCACAATTCAGGTCCTCAAAATTGACCTCGGCCCTCGGAATTTCTTGTCACAACTTTAGGTCCTTAGAATTAACCTCGGCGCTCAGAATTGGTCATCCCAACTTTGAATCCTCATAATTGAACTTGGCTAATAGAATTGGTCGTCATAACTTTATGTCCTCAAAATTAACCTCGACCCTCAGAATCGGTCGTCATAACTTTACGTCCTATGAATTGACCTTAACCCTGATATCGGTCATCTTTGTCTCTTTAGGTCCCTAGAATTGACCTCGGCCATCAGAATTGGTTGTCCTGACTTTAGGTCCTCAGAATTAACCTCGGCCATCATAATTGGTCGTCATAACTTTAGGTCCTTCGAATCCCTCAGAATTAGTATCCACAACTTTAGGCCTCAGAATCGACCTCGAATCACTGAATCGATCATCCTTAGCATCACTTTAGGTCCTCAAAATTGGCCTCTAACCGCTGAATTGTCACACTAACTACTTAATAAACCATCTATACATATCCTCAATCGGTTGAATCGGTCATCCTCAACTCTTTAGGTCTTCAAAATTAACCTCAAACCGTAGAATTGGTCATCCTCGTCTCCTTAGGTACTCAAAATCAACCTCGACCCACTGAATTAGTCATCTTCTTATCCTTAGGTCGTCATAACTAAACTTGACCCTTCAAATTGGTCAACCTAATCCTCTAGGTCCACAAAGTTGACCTAAATTCCTCTTTCCCAATGTCCATGTGGTGTCTATTGACGCGACCACACATGTGTCTAGTGTGCGTGCTATTTAGGCTTAAGTGCAAGCCTATCATTTAAGTAATAATCCGATAAGTCGGGTATCGATCCTTAAGGAAATAGGACGACGAAGTCGTAACGATGTTGGAAAGACGAAGGTAACTTAACTTTGACTCTAAAAAGAAGGAAAAGGTAATTTGGATTGTGAAATGACTACACCTAGATGCAAATATGAAACTTAGTAACTAATGAAATTCAATTACTCTAATTAACTAAAGGACTAATGATGCTTTCACTAAAACTTTTAACTGTGAAATGAGAAATGTAAGTCGGGTTACAATCCCCCACACCCTAGTAATTCACTTCGTAGGATACTAGATTCAGAATTAAAGCTTTAAATGAATCCGACTTCTTAATGCTCCTAAGTATTAGATATATGAGGCATCGTAGCCCGCACAGTATGTAAGGAAAGGATGAATTAAAACCCGATCTTTAATGCTCCTAAGTATTACATATATAAGGGATCGTAGCCCACACCGTATGTAAGCAAAGGATGAATTAAAGTAGTATCGTATTAACTACGATACAATTCACCTAATATTTTCATTCCAACTTCTATTCCCACTATCATGAATTACATCGGGTGGGGTTCATGCACCCCAACCCTTGAAAACTAAGTCGAAAATATTAAAACTAGAAGAAAACGCGTTGTGAATGAAAGAAAGAATTTTTACTAACAATTGAAGGTGAAGAAGAATGAAATTACTAGTAAAGAATTAATTACCCCAATAATGAAAACAAAAATTGGAATTAAATTACTTGAATTGCAGAACTGGAATCAAAGGTATAAAAACTAGGGTTCGTATTATTTTCTCTTCTAAGCTAATTACAAAGCTTCTACACGGATTCAAAGCCTTCTTTAATGTTTGGGAGTTATTTTAAATTTATACCCTATGAAAATTACAAGAGTTGGATTCATGCAAAACTCTATCAAGAAGAAGATCATCCCAAATCTCTAACCCCGAACATATCGGACTGGTCCGGGTAACAACCGGATTGGTCCGCTAAACAGGTCTCTTTGGAGTGAAATTTAGGGCCAGATCGATCCCGTTTTTTTGGAAGACCGGATTGGTCCGGTAAAACGTATGTTATGCAGTGATTTTGAGTACTCGAATTGATCCATTTTTCAAATAAGCCGGATTGGTCTGGATTCGCTTCTCAATTTCTCTTGAGTATATCTTCAAAATCTCTTGATTATCTCACATCTTCGGGTCTTTATAACTTCTAATCCAAAACTTGGATTGGGATGCCTTTTTTTCCTACGTGTTCATAAACTTGATATCTTCAACTTTTATTTTGGGTCCTCAACCGGATTCCTGGTGGAAATTACGCTTTTGCCCTTCTTATTCGTCCTTTTTCTTTTCTCTTGCTTCTTTCGATTTCTTTCTTTCTTTCATGTATTAAATGCCTGTAAAATTAATAAGAAATACACAAAACTTGGGATATTTGTTAGAAGAAACCGTTAGCAAAGATATGAGATAAACTAATTCATTTTACATTGTTCGAGGTAATAAATGCCTCTAAATTAAGGGGTAAATTTGGAAGAATTTATGCCCAATCAAACCCCCCTAACTTAAAATTTTTATCGTCCCGTGCAATGTAAAAGAATCAAAACATGATCCAACTCTAACGTGGGATAGAATACCTCTTTCGCGGGTAAGCAATTGCATTTAGCATATGCAACAAGCCTTTAACCCCCTAGGTTACCCTAGTAGGACGAGTTATGTCTCGTGAGGATTTGTAGCGAATATACCCACAAAATTCGACTCAAAGAAAATTCAAAATAAGCAAAAATAGTATAACTCAAACTTTTCCAGAAAATAGTCATCATCAATTCATATTCAAGAGTCTCAAACATAGTGCGTGTGTGCGGAGCTAGAAAATTAATCGCGGATTTCCATCGATTGACCGTTACGTTACTTATCTGAAAATTTATTTTTATTTCAAAATCTCACGGGATGATCTAACAAACGAATCTCTCGAAAAGGTGGCTATTTTCTCTCGGTATGCGTAAATTATAAGAGTAAATGCATTGGAACCAAGTTCACACTCACAAATGGAAAGATGGTCTTTTATGGTAAATAGATCTCATCATCGGATTACGGTTATAAGAAAACAGGAACATTGCCTCTAATTCATATCTTTAATCTCTTTTATTATATTTTTGTTTTAGCTCTCCAAGCTGTAACTAATTTTGCAAATTGGACCCAGTTAGGACTTTTTCGAGTTAAAGGTGTGTTAGGTAAAATGGGAATGGTAAGGAAGTCTGAAATTGGAAAATTTTCTTATGATGTCCATTTGTGCTTTTCCGGGCTTATGCTCATTTTCTTTCTTTTTTTTCTATTTTTTCCTATTTTCCATGCTTTTCTTTTCTTGCTATTTTTGTTGAGCATATATATTCTTTTCTTGCCCCTTTTATGCACTTTTCGGACTTAATTTATGGGATTATTAACTTTCACAATTCCGGGTCGATTGGGTTTTTCGGGTTGTCAAACGAAAGGGAAAAATTTATTCAGTTCAATTTTGGTTACAAAAGGGATAATTTTTTCGCTACTTTTTCTGGCCAATATTTTTGGGTGACAAATGAGGGCCTACTTCATTGTCCGAAATACTAATTGCGTTACCATATGTGTCTCGAGATTAATTTATTTTAGAGATCTATTTGGCATGTTTTTCAAGGCAATATCACACACATTTTCCATAACCGGTCAAAGTGAAAGAATTGAGATCCTTGACGACTTATTAGAATGCTGAAAAGAACCTTGAGTTAACAATTAACTTGGATTGATTTATAAATTCACAATAATGAAAGGCTCGAATCTCACCGGGCTTGTTAATTTCCACATTTATTCGTTAAGTCATCTACGTTTGCTCAATTTCCATGTTTTGTCCATTTCGGCTTTGTGTATTATGTTTTTACAATTTGAGACTTTAAACTGAATTTTAATGATATTTTTGAAAATTTTGAATTCTAATTTTTATTTATTTCGAAGAAAAATATTTTTGGATTTTTCAAAAATTTTCATTTTTTTTTTAAATTTGTGGGCATTTTTGAAAATTTGTGAAGTTTTAGAAAGACGCACTTGTGACCCCCCCCCCCCCCCCCCCAACTTAGACTTTTGCATTGTCCTTAAGCAAAAAGGACTAAAATCTAACTCAAAGTGAATTAAAAGTGTGAATAAATAAAACGAACAAATATGAAAAATGAAGAATTTTATATAATAGAGCAGCATGTGTTACAAACGAAAAGGAAATCAAACAACCACTTTTCAGAAATAACATCACTGGGGTGGGGGTTGGAGCTTCCGAGCGTGATGGGGTCATACGGGCCATAGAAGAAGCTTGGAGGAGGTCCATGGAAGTTGAGTTCATACATGTGAGTTTGGAGACAATGCATCATGCTCGTATCCCTTCGGTAGGTCGCTTGATCCCATTGATATGCCGCTTGGTCCCTATTACATTTTGTGAGGAATCTGTCAACCCGGGCTTCGACCGCCGAGAGACGCCGATTAATTTCTGCATTGGCGGGTGAAAAATCAGAATCTTCATCAATGTCATAATCTGCATCGCCATCGCCCATCGCAATGTCCTCCTCCTCTTCATCGCTGCTCTCGTCGTCACCGCTCTCTTACACTTCTTCATCACTATCCTCCTCTTCGGTATCACTAGCCTCTTGCGCCAAACGGTCTTGGATGCTGGCTTGTTGTCTTTCCTGTTTGGTCCGGGTGGTGGACGCAAAAGGAGTTGGGAGGCGCGGGAAATCTTGCGGGGGTGCAATGCCGGCATAGGCTATCATGGATGTGATGAGCCGGGGAAAGGGAAGAGGGGTGATGACCTTTTTATCCATGGCGGAAAAGAATATATCCTTATAAATGCATGCAGCTAGGCTAATGGGGGTATTGTGATCGAAGAGGTGGTAGAGGAGGGTGGCTTGACGCGGGCGCATCGCCGACTGATTTCCCGTGGGGAGAATGTTAGCGCACACTATTTTGAAAGTGAGGCTGGCTTTGTCGCTGAGCTGGACCACCAGATAGGTTTCGGTATTCCAATTAGCATTGGGGTCGATGCGATACATGCATACGTCTTTTTCAAGCGGGGCAAGAGGATTTGGGTAAATGTATTGTTGTGGGGTCGTGAGATCTTTGGCAGCCAACTTCTGGGACAGAAGTTCCAAAGAGAAATGGACGCAGACGCCGCCAATGTAAGCTTTAGCCTCGTGGTGGCTAGTGCGAACAAGTGAGCCATAGAAGGTGCGCACCACGTTGGGCCAGACCGCGTCATGAGGCTCGTTAAGGAAATAACACCAACCCCGGGCCATGTAAAGATCGGTGATAGAATTAGGTATGTCATTCCAAATTACTTGGCGCTCAATTTGGAGTTTGCGAGGTTGGCCGAAGAAATGTTCACACCACCGTTGCTCTTGACGGGAGCAGTAGCCAGCGGCGCCGTCTCCAAGAATTTTTATGGAATATTATTTTTGGGGAGGTGGTTGGTTGGCCATAGGTATGGTATTGAGTAATAGATTGGGAAGAATAAGTGAAAGAGAGGAGGAGAGGGAGTAGTGGTGGGGAAATGGGGTGGGGAAGTTGTAGAATTTATAGGTGGGGAGAGGGTAGGGTAGGATTTGGAGGTAAAAGGGGGAGGGATTTGGGAGGGAAAGTGGGTGTTGGGAAGGGAGGGGAAGAAAATAGAGGGAATTTGAGGGATTAGGGGAAAAGGGGGTGAACCTAGTGAAAGCAAAGAGTTGCAGACACCGGACCAATCCGGGTCCCCAGGGCCGGATCGATCCTGGTCCTGTATTTTTTTATTTTGATATTTTTCGGAATAGACCAATCCGGGTGCCCAGGACCGGATCAATCCGGTCCCCAGAATGGCTCTAGTCCTCATATGGGATGGTATACTCTCCTCCTATGACTTTCGACTGCTCCTACCTACGACCCGACACCTGTATCACTTTATTACCTCTCACCTCAATATTATGGATCTAAAATGCTCGCCTCGTAAAGCGTGTTGGTGCTCGAATTCCTCTTCGTTTGTGATGTGATCTTACGACCTCCACTATCTTAACCTACGTGCAGCTACTATACATAAGAATTCACCCCATACGCGTCGGGGGTGCGACGAAAAATGGGGTCCAACAACCAAATGGTGTCGATCTCTTCTATGCACGCCTCAACATATAGCTTTAGGCGCTGTCCATTGACTTTTAACGCATTCCCCCTTTTGAATCTTCCAATTCTACTGCTCCGTGGGGGAATACGCTTTCCACAACGAATGGGCCAGTCCATCGTGACCGCAATTTACTCGAAAATAGATGAATTCGGGAGTTATAGAGGAGTACCTTTTTTCCCGATTGAAACTCTTTTCATCGAATAATCTTATCATGTGCTAGTTTCATCCATGCTTTTGAAATCTTAGCATTATCATATGCATCATTGCGTATCTCCTCTAACTCATTTAGTTGAAGCTTACGAGCTTCACCGACTTTGTCCATATCGTAATTTAACCTCTTAATTTCCCAATACTCTTTGTGCTCTAACTCAACGGGAAGATGGAAAGGTTTGCCATACACAAAGAGAAATGGGTACATTCCGAGTGGGTTCTTGTATGCGGTACGGTAGGCCCATAGTGAATCATTTAATCAAAGGGACCAATCTTTCTGGTCGGGATTGACAGTCTTTTTTAGTATGTGCTTGATTTCACGATTAGCCAACTAGGTCTTCCCATTCGTTTGTGGGTGATATGTCGTTCTAACCTTGTGAATAACACCATACTTTTTCTAAGTCTTTCAAACGACTTGTTGCAAAAGTGGGTGCCGTTTTCACTGATTATCGCTTTAGGTGCACCGAAGCGAGAAAGTATGTGTTTGTGCAGGAACTTTATCACCACTTTATTGTCATTAGTCTTGGTAGCTATAGCTTCCACCCATTTAGAAACATGTTCTACTGTGACTAGGATGTATAGGTACCCAAAGGACATGGGAAAAGGGCCCATGAAGTCAATACCCCAACAATCGAAAAGCTCAATGATGAGAATCGAGGTTAATGGCATCATGTCTCGTCAGGTAATTTCCCCCATCCGTCGACACTTATCCTAAGATTTGCAACAATTGTTAACATCCCACAACATTATGGGCCAGTACATAGCGCTTTGGAGAATTTTAGCGGCTATCTTTTTCACAGAAAAGTAGCCTCCACATGCTTCCGAATGACATAATTGGATGACTTTTGGAATATCGCCATCCGGTATGCATCGTTGAATGATTTGATCGGCGTAATATTTAAAAAGGAATGGGTCATCATAGAAAAACATGCGCGACCAAGTGATGAATCTCTTCTTATCTTGCGGTGTCCAATCGGGAGGGATGACTCCCATGACAAGATAGTTCACTATATCCACAAACTAGGACAAAGAAGAGGTGGCAAAGAGTAGCTCATCTGAAAAATACTCGTTTATGGGTGTAGGATCACTAGGTACGTCGGACGAAAGCCGTGATAAGTGACTGGCAACGATGTTTTTTACTCATTTTTTGTCTTTAATGGGGAGATTAAACTCTTGTAGGAGTAGCATCCACCTTATAAGGCGTGGCTTTGCGTCTTTCTTTGCAAGTAGATATTTTAAAGCCGCGTGGTCGGTGAAACAGGTGATGGGAGAACCAATAAAATAGGACCGAAATTTGTCAAGAGCAAATACTACCGCTAGCAACTCCTTCTCCGTAGTGGAGTAATTGAGTTGTGGTCTGATAAGGGTCCAGCTAGTGTAGTAGATGACATGAGCCTTATTGTCTTTTCTTTGGCCCAAAACAGCCCCTATCGCATAATCACAAGCATAACACATAAGCTCGAATGGTAAGGACCAATCCGGAGCTTGCATAATGGGACCGAACACAAGCACGTTTTTCATTTTTTTAAACGCACTTTGGCATGCTTTTGTCAACTCAAATGGGGTGTCCTTCATGAGAAGATTGCTTAAGGGTCTAGCGATGGCGCTAAAGTCCTTAATGAACCTTCTATAAAACCCCACGTGGCCTAAGAAGGAGATCACGTCTTTCAGTGATTTAGGCGGGGGTAGGTCAGCTATGACATCTATTTTTGCTCTATCAACCTCGATCCGTTTGGATGACATGATGTGGTCAAGAACTATACCCTCGATTAACATGAAATGGCATTTTTCCCAATTCAGCACTAAGTTCTTTTCCACACATCGGGCTAGTACTTTCTCAAGATTGGCTAAACATAGGTCGAAGGAGGTGCCAAAAACACTAAAGTCATCCATAAACGCCTCTAGTCCTCTCTCAACCATGTCACTGAATAAGATCAACATACACCATTGAAAGGTCGTCGATGCATTACACAAACCAAATGGCATAGGTTTGTAGGCAAACATTCCAAAGGGGAAAGTGAAGATTTTTTTCTCTTGATCAAGTACATCTACCTCAATTTGGTTATATCCGTAATAACCATCTAGTAAGCAATAATAAGGGTGGCCCGCTACTCTTTCAAGCATTTGATCAATAAATGGTAAGGGGAAATGGTCTTTCCTAGTTCCTGCATTGAGTTTTTGGTAATCAATGCAGACGCGCCATCCAGTGGTGGTACATTAGGGAACTAGCTCTCCCTTGGCATTTTCAATCACAGCCATGCCCGACATCTTTGGGACAACTTGAATGGGGCTCAACCACTTACTATCCGAGGTTGGGTAAATAATCCCGGCATCCAACAATTTTATAATTTCAACCCTCACCACATCTTTCATTATGAGGTTTAACAGTCTTTGAATTTCTCTTGAAGGCTTAACTTCCTCCTTGGGGTGAATCTTATGGTTGAAAATTAGAGGGCTTATCCCCTTTAAATAAGCTATACACCAACCAAAAGCACTTTGGTGCTTCCTTAAAATCTTCAATAGCTTACCCTCCTACTCTTCATCTAAGCTAGAGGATACAATAACATGAAATGTCTCACTTTCACCTAGGAAAGCATATTTAACATTGGAGGGTAGTTTTTTTAACTCGAGAGTTGGGAATGTTTCGTAGAGGGCACCATGCATGCCTCCCTCGGTGGTAACTCTTCGAATCGAGAAACCCAATTAACATCTCTCACGTCCTCGTCCGACGCTCTCTCATCCAGTAAGCCTCTCAACTCCTCTATCTCCCTCTCAAACTCATGTAGGATCCCTCACTCTCATGACTAGGAGCTACGTAAGTGTAATACCCCGTATTTCTGGCGATATTTATTTTTGGGATTAATTAATTAAATGAGAATTAATTGGGAATTAATCCGGATAAAATACTAGCGAGATGTGAGTTAGTATTTGACTATATTGAGTATATATGATGATATATGAATATTGAATTATGAAATTTGTCGTGAGATTGATATACGGCAATTTGGACATTTTATTGGGATGCGTGAGACAGTCGCGTCAGGATACAATTATTTTAATTGTAAAAGTGAAATTTAAATTCTATTAACCGTATGGTCGTTTTGAGTGCGCCAACGCGTCCGGAAGGGTCGAATTAGTCAGAAAACACTAGCCGGGGGTTTAGTTTGGGTCCCGGGGTAGTTTTAGGCCATACCGGCAACATAAAGGGTATTTTGGTAATTTTGTATTTTTGGGAATTAAAAGTGACGAGAATTAGTAAATTATATCTGATGTGGATTTGACCCACTAAACCACTAACCAACCCATGTTAACCCAATAGGCTACGTAGGTTATTAGAATTAGGTTTCTAATTCCTTTCCCAAAAACAAACCCTAGCCACCATAGCCATTGGAGAAGAAAGCTTGGGGAGAGGGAGATAGAAGGGAATTCTGCAGAAAGAGAGAGGGAACTCCTTCAAATCGTCATCAAAATCTGAGATTGAATCAAGGCAAGTGGTTTAATTTACATTTTATGCAGTAAATGTTTCTTCCATGTTAGAAATCTTGATAATCATTCTTGTTTGGGAGATAAAGGAAAACCCATGAAATCGGAGTTGTTAGTTTAATTTTGGATGTAGGTTTGCATGTAGAAACGTTATTGGAAGATTGAATTAAGAGAATTACAAATTTATGTGATATAAAAACGGATTAAATTCTGGGAATTGATGATGATAAATTCTAAGGTTTATGTTCTTGAAAAATTGGGGAAAAGAGTAGAGACTTGTGATTTGATGATGTGTAGGAATAATTAATCCTTTAAAATACGTTAGTATGTGACTTTAACATGTTTAGGGACGATTAGAGACCTTAAACAATTGTTAGATTGAGGTTTGGATGAGATTTTAGGTGTAGAGAAATTGGAAAAACGAGATAGGATTTCTGGGCTTGAATCTGGTCACTCGTTAGAAGACCTACCCAGGTCGTTCAAACGAGCTTCTAACGAGTTGAAAGTTTGGGGTTCTAACGAGAGGGATGTTCGTTCGATAATCTCATTCGAATGAGATCTCGTTAGATAGCCCAGTTCGTTCGAAAGAAATCTCGTTCGAACAGCCTCGTTCGAACGAGACTTCTAACGAGCTGGCAGTTTAGGCCTTTTTGGCCTGTTTTGATTTTGGGAGTCCCGTAAACTTGTTCGAGAATAGAGATAACATTCCTTTGATGATGTATTGGTATACTTAGGACAATTGGGACATAATGAGGAGTAAATTATATAATTGTGGACCGAATCAAATAGACACTTTGAGTTGAGACGTGAGTGCCTACTACGACGTGAGAATAAATTATGGCGTGTATGATTATGAACCGGGAGTATATAAATTGTATAAATTATAAGATGGTACAAGAATGCGATAAGTACTACAATTAAATTATGGTGATTACTAAGATGCGTGTTTACTTAGTATTGATATATGATTTGTGTGTATGACATACCTACCATACTTGCTATCACGGGAGGTTTGCGTTCTCTTAGGGACCTCTAATCCTTGTGTTGCCCGGATTTAGACTGGTTACCTCGATGAACATAGGTTAGATAAGGACTTATTGGGATGTTAATAAGTCTGCTGATCGTGGGAGCGCAGGTATATGCGTGACCCATGTGATGTGGCTGTGTTCGCCTCCACTGTTTGTGATTTGTGTTATCTGAACGATTCCTGAGAGATTCGGAATGCGTGATCCTTATGTACGTGATGTACCGGGATGGATAGCAGAGTATGTGTGCACCGCAGCTTAGTCTCGGGGTGCTTATATTGTATATTTATGTTGTGGAAAATATACACTTTATTATGGGAACTTTCATACGGTATTGTGTGTATAAAATTGGAAAATATAAAAGGGATAATCTATAATGAGTTGTGTTGCCTTTATGGGAGAAACTGAATTTACGTTAAGCCCCTATTTAAATGAGATCGTTATAATGTTAATGGGAACCGAGTAATAAGGGTAGAACCTATGACAGTCTAGCTAGATATGATGTCACTTAGCTAGTGGTTTGTGTCATTTTAGATGGGTACTTACGTTAGGAGTGCACAGTTAGACGAGAGGTGAGAATTTCATGTGAGTGCACGTCCTAACATTTACTTTGCATTTAATGTTTTAAATGTTTTTAAAGCTCTTGCAGGTTTTTAAAATATCTCCACATTCGGGCTCTGACCCGTTTGCTTTCAAATCTATTTTTTTGTAAAACCATTTTAGGTGCCCAGCCACAAGGACACCATGCATAGGATACTCATTCAGGTGACGAGCTGTAGCTGTTTGTGGAAGCTACATGGATTTGCTTTTAGACGCTTCTACCATTTGGATTCCATATTCAGTATTCTTCAGTTGTAGGGCATGTTGCCCAAATTCTATTAGAGACTTTTCCATTTCAGTTTTTCAGACTTTGGCATGTATTGATTCAGTATTCAGTATTTAGTTATTCATTTCAGTTGTGGAGTTTGTTGTGAGGAGTTTTTCCTCCAGATTTATTTATATCGTGTGATGGTTATTCTATTATTTCGTTATAGTGAATGGTGATATTATTCTTGCTTTAAATCTTTTACTGCATGTTAATCGGACTTTAATTAAAATTTGACAACTTACTTTTTAAATACTAGGTGGTTAGTAATAATAAAATGTTTTCGACAGTGATGCTATTAACTGAGCCAACTTGGCATTTTGATTTAATTTAATAAAGGAGTAGCTACCCGGTATTTAATTAGTCTCGAGGTGTCACAGTAAGCTTCTAAAGCATCTCCACAATAATTTTCCTCAAAGTGTTCTTCTACGATCTCCTCAATTAATCTCACCGCGTGAAGATCATCTTCTTCCCCTACTTGTTGGGCTATCTTAAAGATGTTTATTTCTAAAGTCATATTCCCAAAAGTGAGTTGCATCAGCCCATTTCTATTATTGATCACTGCGTTAGCAGTAGTTAAGAATGGGCATCCAAGGATGATGGGAACATGATTTTTCGAGGCAAATGAGGGATTCGTGTCCCAAATGACAAAATCTACCTGGAAGTAGAAAGTGTCTACTTGGACTATCACGTCCTCAACTATACCCCTTGGTATCTTCACGGTTCGATCCACTAACTAGAGAGTGATCCTTATGGGCTTAAGATCACCCAGATCAAGTTTCCGATAAATTGAATAAGGGAGGATGTTGACACTTTCCCCCAAATCGAGTAAGACTTTTTTGAATTTGTTCTCTCCAATGGTGCAGGAAATGGTGGGTGCACCGGGATCTTTATATTTAAGTGGGTGATCATTAAGAAGGGTTGAGCTCACATTTTGTGCTAAAAACACGTTCTTTTTTACCTTCATCCTCCTCTTAACTGTCAATAAATCTTTTATGACTTTTTCATAGGATGGGATTTGCCTTATTGCATCAAGGAAAGTTAAGTTCAACTTCACGTTCTTACGCACCTCTAGCACTTCTTCACTTATGGTCCTTTTATGGGCAGGAACCAATCTTTCAGGAAATGGCGTAGCGGAGGGTGGTTTCACAACTACCTCGGGCTCACTAGAGTTTTCCTTTTCACTCTCGTTCAAGGAGATATCTTCGACCTCTTTCGTACCGAGCGAATTCTCCTTATCTTTTGAAATGTCATGTGAGGGAGGTGAAAAATCAACAACTCTCCCACTACGAAGAGTGGTTATAGATTGGCAGTGCTCCTGCTATTCTCTAGAGGTGGAGCTAACACTAGGTTGACCTTGGGGAGGTCTTTGGCCTTGGGCAGGAAACTTGCCCTTCCCTTGGATGCTCAATGAGGACTGCATTTTGGAGATGTTTACATTTATTTTGGCGAACATGCGTTCATATCTAGCATTGTTTATACCTTGAGAATTTATGAATTGGTTCATTGTATCCTCGAGGCGCCTCCGCGGTGGAGCTACATATAGAGCTGGAGGTGGTGATGCTTGTTGGTATTGAAGAGGTGGTGGAGGTGGGACAACTTGTGAATGTGGTGGGTTCATCGCAGCTTGTGGTTGTCCATAGTTGAAACCATGATGGTTTCTCCACGATGGGTTGTATGAGTTTCCATGCGGGGCATTAAAATTCCCCTTTAATCCTCCTATGGCATCTACCTGCTCAGTGTGCATGGCCTTGTAGGCGAATATCGTCGGGCATGCCTTTGTAGTGTGGACCGCCTCACAAATAGCACACACTTTTCTTTCAAACCATGGTTTGATCCGGAGATATTTCTCAACCGACCATCAAACCACTCTTTCATATCTCTCTGAAACAGATCGAATCGACTGCCTATTAAGATATTTCTATCCAAATGGTATAGAACGGATGCAATCTGATTGATAGATGGTTATCTAGGTCGAGCTTGGTTGGGATCAGATGTGTCCCATGCTTGATTAGTCTCTGCGACATACTTAAGATGGGCCTCAGCATCACATGAGTTTAAATCCCAAAAGGGTATTTCACATATTGTTTGCACAAGTTGTTTGGAAGCTACTGTCAACCCATTATGGAAGAAAGATATCACTAGGTGTTTGTCAAAACCATGATGGGGGCATGCGCTTACTAACTGTTGGAAACGTTCCCAACACATGTCAAAAGACTCATTATCGTGTTGTCGGAAAGCTTGGATTTGAGTTTTGGCAGAATTGGTCTTGTGCTGTGGATAGAATTTTGAGATAAACTTGGATTGCATATCTCTCCAAGAAGTGACGGAGTTCGTGGGTAAAGACCATAGCCAGGTCTTGGCTTTATCCTTTAAGGAAAAAGGAAAAAGCTTTAGGCGAATGGTATCCTGCATGCAAGCTTGATCACTAAATGTGTCACACGCCTTTTCAAACTCACGGATATGCAGGTATGGTTTCTCCGAATCCATGCCATGAAACGTAGGGAGAATCTGGATCATCCCAATACGAAAGTGGAACTGACCGACATTATACGGAAGTAAAATGCAACCAGGGGTGACAGTCCGCTCAGGAAATAGTAAGTCTTTCATGGGACGATATGGTAGATCTCCCTCTTCAGTACCGAAACTTTCTGTGTCAGACATCGGGCTCGCGCTCTCTTCAAATGACTCTGTGTACTCACTCGTTGTCCTAGATGTGTGACTTGAAGGTTGACTCAGGGTGTAACTACCAACAGAGTGCTTAGGAGTAGGAGTCGGAACCCAAAATTGTGGAACGCGAGGTGTGTGGGGGCTTTCAGAGTTATACTCAACAATCGGGTTTTCGTGGATTCTAGTTGGAGTATTGTGAGGAGTCTGAGTATGTTCAGGATTTTCCATTAAAGGCCTTTGAGAGATGAATTTTTATTTTTATTCTTTTCTTATTTTTTATTTTTTATGTTTTTCGATTTTTGTTCAAAGTTTTAGATTGACTCGATCTAACCTAAGTCTACCTAAATCCCCGACAACGGTGCCAAAAACTTGATGTGACCACAAATATGTCTAGTGTGCGTGCTATTTAGGCTCAAGTGCAAGCCTGTCGCTCAAGTAATAATTCGATAAGTCGGGTATCGATCCTCAGGAAAATAGGACAAACGAAGTCGTAACAACGTTGGAAACACGAAGCTAACCTAATTTTGACTCAAAAAAAAGGAAAAAGGTAATTTGGATTGTGAAACGACTACACCTAGATGCAAATATGAAACTGAGTAACTAATGAAATTATGAATAAATGAAATGCAATTACTCTAATTAACTAAAGGACTAATGATGATTTGACTAAAACTTTTAACTATGAAATGAGAAAGGTGGGTCGGGTTACAATCCCCCACACCCTAGTAATTCACTTTGTAGGATACTAGATTCAGAATTAAAGCTTAAATGAATCCGTCTTCCTAATGCTCCTAAGTATTACATATATGAGGGATCGTAGCCCACACAGTATGTCAGCAAATGATGAATTAAAATCCGGTCTTTAACACTCCTAAGTATTACATATATGAGGGATCGTAGCCCGCACAGTATGTAAGCAAAGGATGAATTAAAGCAGTATTGTATTAACTACGATACAATTCACCTAAGATTTTTATTCCAACTTCTATTTCCACTATCATGAATTACATCGGGTGGGGTTCATGCACCCCCAAACCATGAAAACTTAGTCGGACATATTAAAACCAGAAGAAAACGAGTTGTGAACGAAAGAAATCACTTTTACTAACAATTGAAGGTGAAGAAGAATGAAATTACTACTAAAGAATTAACTACTGCAATAATAAAAACAAGAATTGGAATAAAATTACTTGAATTGCAGAACTGGAATCAAAGGTATAAAAACTAGGGTTCTTGTTGCTTTCTCTTCTAAGCTAATTACAAAGCTCCTCTACACGGATTCGAAGCCTCCTTTAATGTCTGGGAGTTATTTTAAATTTATACCGTATGAAAATTATAAGAGTTGGATTCATACAAAACTCTATCAATAAGAAGATCATCCTAAATCTCAAACCCCTGATCGATCCGATCAGGACATATCGTACTGGTCCGGGTAACAACCGGATTGGTTCGTTTTTCTAAACACCCGGATTGGTCCGCCAAACAGGTATCTTTGTAGTGAAATTTGGGGCCGAATCGATCCGTTTTTTTGGAAGACTGGATTGGTTCGATAAACGTAGTTTTATGCAGTGATTTTGAGTACCCGGATTGATCCATTTTTCAAATAAACCGGATTGGTCCGAATTGGCTTCTCAATTTCTCTTGAATATCTCTTCAAAAATTTCTTGATTATCTCACGTCTTCGGGTCTTTATAACTTCTAATCCATAACTCGGATTGGGGCGATGTTTCTTCCTACGTGTTCATAAACTCGAGGTCTTTGACTTTTATTTAAGGTCCTCAACTGGATTCCTGGTGGAAATTATGCTTTTGCCCTTCTGATTCATCCTCTTTCTTTTCTCTTGCTTCTTCTGGTTTCTTTCTTTCTTTCATGTATTAAATACCTATAAAATTAATAAGAAATACACAAAACTCGTGATATTTGTTAGATGAAATCGTTAGCAAAGATATGAGATAAATGAATTGATTTTACGCTGTCCGAGGTAATAAAATCCTCTAAATTAAGGGGTAAATTTGGAAAAATTTATGCTTAATCATCTATTATTTGACTTCCTTCACTTGTCCCAAGCTCTCCTATCAAGGGGCTCTCTATAGACACCTTATCTTAGGACACCCCCCCCCCCTCAAACACCTTCTTAGGTCCCTAGAAATCACCCGTTCACCACAAACCCTCGGTCATACTCCGAGTACAAATCTAGAGGCCACTGGGCACTCCCGGGCTCCGTTTGACTCCGATCAACTTCCTCGCCTGAGTAAAAGATCAATGAATATTTGAAAGGATCTAAATTCCCTTTCTAACGGTCTGCCTCGTGCATTAATCAGACTAACAGTTCGGATGAACAATTCATTTTACTATCGAAAAAAGATCTAGAGGCTATTGGGTGCCCCCAGCCCCGTTTGACTACGATTAAATTTCTCGCCTTGATGAAAGCTCATTGAATCTTTGAAGGCCTCTGAATCCCCTTTCCAACGGTCCTCCCGTGCATAAATTAGCGTTACGGTATGAACAAACAATCTATTTTACCTCAAAAATTGATCTAGAGGCCATCGGGTGTTCCAGGCCCCATTAGACCTCGGTAAACTCTCTAGCTTGATTGAAGTTGAATGAATATTTGATAGTCTCTAAATTTTATTTCGAATGGTCCATCTCGTGCATGAATTAGACTTACAGTGCAAACGAATGACCCATTTTACTCCGAAGGGTCACCGGGTACTTCTAGGCATCCTTTGTCCTTAGTCAATTTTCCAAACTGAATGAAGATTAATGAAATCACAAAGGTAACTGAATACCCTTTCCAACGGTTCATCCCTTTCACGATTAGGCCTTACGGTTCGGACAAACGATCCATTTTCCTCCAAAAATTTCCTATCTAGTGATCAATGGGCTCTTCTAGGCCCTGTTTGACTTCAGTCAACTCCCAAACTCGAGAGTGGCTAGATGAATTCTTAAAGGTATCTAAATACCCTTTCCAACGGTCCACCTCGTGCGCGATTTTGACTTATGGTTCGCATTTTACAACCATTTTTCAAAAAAATTATCCCAGACTATCGAACGACACCATTAGGACCCTGCCTATCGGCAGTGTGTGTGGGATTTGATGCCGATAGGTAGGTCCAAGACCCTTCCGATTGGCACCACTATTATCCCCATAAATAGAGACAATGACCTCACTTTGAAAAGCACCCCTGAACACCCCTTTCAAGAAATTTAGAGTTATTCCTCTCCAAAACCCATTTCCCACATTCCTTTCATCCATTTCATACTTCATTTAGTAAATCCCCCCATCTCCTTATACTACCATCACCTCATTGTGAGATCAACTCATCTACAGTCAAAATCCACTTCAAGTCTTCATAAGGAGGTCCATTTCTCCACCCTTGTTTAATTCTCTTATTTTAACATTAGTTTCTTTATTTTTACTTTAGCCCTTTATTTCATTACACCACCCACCTTAATCTCAATCCTTTATTATTAGTAATTGCACATACTTTATTTTCATAAAAAATCCCAAAAATAAGAAACAAGGGTTTTACTTATAAATTCCAAAAGTAGGATCCTCACTACTCATCCTCTCACTTGAAGCATGTTTATATCTATATAAGAGAAATCCTCTGCTTGGATTTATGGGTTAAACCCCACCCTACGTTATTTTTTAACTACATGGACTTTGATTCCCCTTAGGCTACATAGGCATCTTGGGTAAATCTCTAGACTCAAGTCCTCCCTTATACACCTTTGTTACCTTGTTTTTGTCATATCTATTCTTAATGGATTTCATATGCTTGCATGCATATGTCTTGTCTAATGTATACATTCGTTCTTTTATAACAACTTTTGGATCGAGAAACTCCTAAGGACGAACTCACTCTGTCCTCTTCCATGACGCGAGTTGAGTGATTCCACTCTCCATCTATGTTATTCACATGAGCACACACTTCATGAAGTTTAACTGGATAAGATTAACACATGCACATGAAATTCCAAAAGGGAGGGATGGGTACCTAACACCTTCCCATTCCGTAACTTAGTCCCCGAACCTTCAATCTACTTGGTTTTGTAAGCATCAATATTGTCCTTGATGATGTTCTCTTGAGGCGAAAACATTTCTTTTGCCTATTTTGTGCAAAATAGGTTGGTGACTCTATCTCTACATATTACCCCACATAGATGATGGCCCAAAACCCATGCGCATGTCGAAAAAATGGGTAAACCTTCCTCGAACCCACTCGGGATGGCCACGCTATTTAAATAGTAAATACTATATAGCATCCTATGTGAATAGCAAGTACAATTTGAATAGAAATTACTATTGACATAGTAAATACTATTTGAATAGTAATTATTATTTTGCATTCTGTGTCAATATTAAATACTAGATGAGTATTAATTGTTATTTAGCATCCTATGTGAATAGGAATATTATTTGAATAGTAAGTATCCAATGTTTAATAGTAAATATTATTCACACTTTTTTCAATATTTCAAATTTAATTTCCATTGAAATAATCAATTAATTAAATAAAAATATAATCACTAAAAAAATTCTAAAATTTAGTATTTAACTATTAATAAATACCCCTAAATTATGGGGTATTATAGGTATCCCCCATATGCTTGACCTTATTACTCAAGTTCTTTTCTGAAGTCGAACCTTAGTAAGTCGAGAGTGATAACTATTAATGCAATAATTATCTTTTTCTCAAACCAATTTTTCTTAAATCAAATGAATAAGTATTAAATTTTAATCCACATTTGTCCGTAAAACTAATTTATTTTAAATTGGCCTAATAAATTAACTTTTTACCTCTAATTGTTATCATGAATCTTATCTAATTTTAAATTATGATAAGGGTTACTTCATTTGGGAAAACGCTTTTCTTGAGCTTCGACTTATCACTTTTAAGTCATGATTTCTAACTTTTATCAAGGGCATTATGCCAACCTTTTCATTGTAAAAGGTTATTTACTATTAATGCAGTTGACTAAGACCTATCAGGTTGTATGCAGTCCTTAGGGTCTCAACCTTAATATTTTTAGATGAGGCTTGTTTCCCTTCATAGTTTTGTCTTAAGTATGAGCTGAACTTTTTCAAGGAGCAGGCCGATCGTATGTATCACATTCTAAGAAATGCCTATGTGTTATAATCCCTAAGCATTTCCCTTTTTATGCTATAAATGATATTTAACATAAGAAGAAGTAGATATAACAAATCAATAGGTAGGATAGGAGAGAAACTTAGAAATTTATTCATTTATATAAGGAACATTTACATCATTTGATAGTTTTTATTTACATAAACCCCCCTCTTATTTTCTAATGGTTATACTTCTTCAAATGCTCTGCGTTCCATAGGTTGGCAAAGTCTCCTACATAATTTTTAAGTTTGTAAGTCCTAAGAAGTACTTTTTCAGTAATCTTATAAGGGTTGTGCCAGTTAGGGCGGAGTTTGCTTTGCTTCTGAATCACTTTCTTAATAACATAATTCGCTAATTTTAATGACTAGCCCTTCACTTTCTTGTTATAGTAAATGGAATCTCTTTGTTGATACGTTACTCATCATACCTGAGCATCTTCCCTGATTTCTTCAAGCAAGTTTAGGTCTAGCCTCCTCTCTTTATCACTCTTTTGCTTATTTTATTAAGTGTTAAACTCGATGGCTTATGAGGCCAATTTTAGTTAGCACCACAAGATCAGACCCAAATGCTAACATAAATAGGGTTTCCTCCGTTAGGGCCCTATGCCTGGTCTGATATTCCCATAGGACACTGTATAGTTTTTCCATCCATTTCACCTTAGCTTCTTCAAGGCTGGTTTTGATTCCGAAGAGTAGAGTTTTGTTTGTAACCTTTGTTTGACCATTGATCTGAAGACGAGAAGGGGATGTGTAGAAAATTTGTATCCCTTACTATTTACAGTAGGCAACAAGTGTATCACTATTAAATTATCTCCCATTATCATTAATGAGGGCTCGAGGGATCCCATATCTATAAATGATGTTATGCCACACAGACTAAAAATATTTTTTTATTGATGATCTCAATCAGAGGCTCGACCTCTACCCATCTTGTGAAATAATATACAATCAGTATCAAGTATTTAAACCATCCTAGTTTGGGGGAAGAGGGCCGACGATGTTTATTACCCATTTGGAAAATGGATATGAGGCAGTGATGGGTGTGAAGAGTCGATGAGGTTGATAATTTATATTCACTTATTTGGCATTAGTAACACTTCATTGCATAGGCGTGAGCATCTTTGGCCAAGGTTGGCCAATAGTATCCTCGAACAATGATCCTTTTACTAGCAAACGCTCTTCTATATGACTGTTGTAAGAACCCACAAGAACCACTTTCAGAATGTATTCTACCTCTGAGTGATGAAATCACCTCAAAAAAGGAATAAATAAGCCCCTCTTATACAATATATCCCCAAATATAATGAATTTGGCCGCTTTGAATTAGATTTTCCTTGCTTCCTTATTTGTTTCTAAAATATTTTCATCTCTTAGAAAGTTTATGATTGGATCCATTCATAAAAGGTAGAGGTTTAAATTGAATATTTCGGTCCTCCTGTTCAATGCTAGGCTCGACCAATAATTTTATAGCACTACCCTCTTGATCTCAGTTCTTGTGGTTGAAGCCAACCATGCTAGAGCGTCTGCTCAAACAAGTTTGACCTTTAAAACTCTCTACATATTCACTTTCATAAATAGGGATATGATTGCCTCCATTTTGGCTAAGTACTTAGTCATTTTCTCATTTTTAGCTTCGTACTCTACTGATATCTGCCGAACCACCATTGCGAATGATTGTGAGTTTCAATATGCTTAACTCTGATTAACTAAGCAATGCTAAGTCCTACAATCATAACTTCATATGCTACCTCATTGTTAGAGGCTGAGAAGCTAAATTAAAGGTCATATTCTATGCATATTTCATCCAGAGCTGAGAGTATAACCCTCACACTGCTCCCTACTGCACACGAGGAACCGTCCACATATAACTTCCAAATTGGAATATTTTAACGTAACAATTCATGGTCTTCCTCTTGATGACCATCTAAGTTCGTCTATATATATCCTTCTTTCTTTTCTTGTATCCAAACCTTCTTGACCAAAGCCAAGGCTTGGGAGGGAGCCTCAATTGTTGGAGTTGAGGCTTAAGAGGGAGCCAAGGTTATGGATGAAGGGACTGGATAAGAGGATGACACTCCTTAACCAAATTTTGATCTTCCCAAGTAAATTCCACAAAAACATCTGACAATTATTGTCCTTTGATTATAGTACAAGGATGGAAATCTATATCCTAGGCTCCTAACTCTATGGACCATGACATGATCTAACCAATTTTTTTTAGTTTATACTTAATTTGCTGAAGAGGTTGGTCCGTTAGCACCATAATTTCACGATTCTCGAAGTACGGTTACATCTTCTTTGTTGTGTGAATAATTGTAAATGCCAATGTCTCCACCTTAGGGTATTGACTCTCTTCCCCTTGAAAATGTTTATTTATATAATAAATTGACATTTGAAACCCTTGATCCAGCCGAGCCATTATTTCACTTACCATCGATTCTTGGACAATCATATATGAGTATATATTTTCATCGTACAAGGGCCTTGACAACCAAGGAGAAAAACCCAAGTTAACCTTTAATTCTTGAAATAATTTTTCACATTCTTGATTCCATTTGAAGGCTTTCCTTAGCACTTTGAAGAATAGTAACCATTTCTCGATGGCTTTAGAGACGAACTTGTTTAAGGATGTTATGCACATTATGAGTCTCTGAACTTCCTTCCGACTTATTGGAGACTTTATATTAATTAAAGCTTTATTTCTTGTAGGATTATCCTCAATCCTTCTTTAACTTACTATTTATCTGAGGAATTCTCCAGCTCTAACTTCGAAGATGCATTTGATTGGGTTCATCTTCATCTGGTGCTTTTCCACCGTATCAAAAGTGTTAACCAAATCTTTCACAAAGTGGTCAGCTTTGAGGGTCTTAGTAAACATGTCACTGATATCAATTTTCATGGTTTAGAATATCTAATCTTAAAAAATCTTGTTCACAAATCGTTGGTATGTGGAACAAGTGTTCAAGCCAAAAGTCATCACCTTATAGAAATACTTATATTTTTCTGTTATGAACGAGGTTTTCTTTTCGGTGCTAAGTCCTTGCCGACAAATTATCTGGGTGTCCCTCTTTATAAAGGTCGGAAAAAAAATATTATTTTTGCTCCCATCATTGACAAAGTAGTGGATCACATAAAAAAGTGGCAGTCCAGTTTTTTACCTATGGCAGGTAGACTTGTTCTAATTCAGTATGTTCTCATGATGTTGGGTTCTCATGTTTTTCAGTTATTTTTCCAACAAAGGATTTTATTCAAGCTTTCAATCGTATTTGTGGGAATTTTTTTGGGGGGAGTTAGGAGGAGGTATTTAAACATTATTGGGTTTCTTGGGATACTATTTTCAGACCTAAGAATGAAGGTGGTCTCGGTATTTGTAGACTATTTGATGTGAGCTTGACTTCTTCTTGTAAACTCTGGTTTCTTTTTCTTCAGAACAATTCTTTATGGGCTAATTTCAAGAATTCAAAATACAAAAATTAGCTCACTTGAATTTTAGAGGTATTCCTTCATTTTAGAGTGTTCCATGGAAAATAATGCAAGAGGTTTATGACATTATTGAAGAAAATATTTTTGAAGCTCCTAATCGAGGTTATCTCAACGATGGCTTTTCATTCAAACACACTTGGGATTTTATGAGGCCTAAAAATGGAATTCAGTTTTCTTTTACTATGATTTGTGATCCTGGACTCCCTCCTAAAGTGTCTACATTTATGTAGCGTGTTCTTCATGATGCTATTCCGCTAGATGAGAATTTACGAAAAATTAAAATTCCTCTTGTTTAGAGATGCTGGTGTTTCTTTCATCCTAGTATGGAGAATTCCCAACATTTATTTGGTTCAAGTGATTTGGCTTTTACAGTTTGGGATCATTTTGAAAATCTTATGCGTCTCAATTTTCATACTTCCAGATTTAGATCCCGTCTTTTGCTTTGGTGGTTGAATTCTAAAGGGAAGAATATTCGGGCTGTTTTGTGTAAATTACTCCCTAATATCATTTGTTGGAAAATTTGGTGTGCTCGGAACAAAGGTTCTTTTGAGGGTATTGATATGAATGTTAGGTCAATTATTGATGCTATCCATGCGAAGATTTGCCTTTCTTTCAAAGCTAGGCCATATAAAGGTCCCATGTCTAGATTTTTAAAGTCTTTTATTTCAGATTTCTCTATTTCATGTACTTTGATGTAAGCCCCCGGAGAAAGGCTTTTTTTCTCTGATTTATATTATGTGGGGTTTAATCCTCTTCTTATAAAAAAAAAGAACGAGGTTTTCTTCGCATCACCCTCATTCATATATATTTAGTCGTACCTGTTGTATACATCCATGAAGCTCATGAGCTCATGCCTGCCGTGGCATCCACCATTTGATCTATGTGAGGGAGATAAAAATAATCTTTTGGGTGTGCCTTATTCAGGCTAGTGAAGTCGATGCACATTCTATATTTTCCCTTATTCTTTGGTATGAGCACAACATTGGACACCCAAGTGGGATACTTGACTTCTTCCATGAACCCTGCATCTAGAAGTTTCTTCACTTCTTTTTGAATGATTTGGTACCGATGTGGGGTTAATTGCCTCCTCTTTTGCTTGACTTCTTTGGACAAAGGGTCCACATTTAAGTGATGGCATATAACTTTGGTGTTTATCCCTAAAATATCTCGTGTGACCACACAAAGACGTATTTATTCTCTTTTAATAGATTAACAAACTTAATCTTGATGTTAGGTTTCAAGGATAATCCAATCTACACAGTTTTTTCAGGTTCCTCTTTATCGAGGACCACCTACATTACCCTTTGTTAATTTCTCCTTGTCCCTTGGGTCAAGGGTGTTAATGTAGTGTGAAGGAGTCTTTCTCTTGTAAGCTTCTCATTGTTCAACATATGTGAAATATAATTATCTTGATTCTAATTGATCACATGAAGCTTATCCTAACCCAAAGTGAGTAGGAAACCTCATCATATTATGCACATTGGATGGGACTGCTTCAAATTTCTTTGGGGAAATTTGTCCCAAAATTATTTTATAAGACGATATTACATGTTATCCATGATGAAAAAGTTCACTTTTTTTATCAAATAAGTCGGGAACTTACCCATACAAACATCTAATTCCACCATGTCGAGGGAAAAAACTTTATCCCTACTAAATTCAATGAAGGGTTGATGGTAGGATCCTAGTTGCTTCATATTTATCTTCACACAATTAAAGGAGTCCAAAAAAACTACATTCGTTGAGATCCCTCCATCAACAAGAATTCTAGAAACATTATACTAGAGAATCATGAGGCTCACGACTAATAGGTCATCAGACGCGTAATGTATGTTCCTAAAATCCAACAATCAGTCGATTGATATTCACCTTCCTACGACGAATTTCTTATTCCTTTTTTATCTTATGATTTATAACTGTTCATCGACCTTCGGCTCTTACTTCTTCCACTTATGCTTTTTAATTGGATGGTACAATTCCTCCACTAATGACTCCTCTTTAAATAATGCACATGCCAAATGAAATTAAGTGTTGGTCTCCCTTCTTCCTTCTTATTGAATTTATCTTTCACTAGAGACCCTTGTAACTTCTTTTTCTCATAAGGATGGTTATTGTGATCCATGAATATTTCCAGATGAACTTTCTTGATAAGTTTCTCAATTTCGTCCTTGAGAGCATATCAATCATCAGTATCATGGTCATCTTATCTATGAAATTCATAGTACTTATTTTTGTTTCATTTATTTGGATGTGACTTGAGTTTTCACGACCATTTGATTTCCTCCTCATCCATAATTTCATTTAGGATATGACAAACTTACGTAGTCAGGGGCGTATAACTTGTTAAATTCTCCTGAGACTTCTTACTTCCATTGTATTTGACCTTGCTCCGAGAAGACTTAACTGGCACATTTTCTTTGAGCTCTCATTTCTTGGATTCCACTGCTTCTTCAGCTAACATGACCTTACCGCCTCAGCCAAAATTTTATTCATTATGGTAGGAGGATCTTTTGAAAGTTGCCAATATAGTTGTCCTGGTAAGAGACCATTAATGAGGGTTATCATTACGATCTTTTTATAATAGTCTATGACTTAAAGTGTCTCTTTATTAAACCCAGAGATGAAGTCTCAGAGTGTTTCCCTTTCTTATGTCGGACATTAAGGAGTTGTATCACCAGCCTAGATGGTTTCAAGTCTAAGAATAAGTTGCAAATGAACTTATCATCAAGATCTTTGAAGTTTTTGATTTCCCCTTAGGCATGCTTGTGTACCGCACATGCGTAGCTCCAGTGAGGGTGCCTAATAATGTTCGACACCTCATTTAATCCGGCACATAGTAAATATATGAAACCTACTAGTATATCTCTACATGATGAATATAATTTGGTCTCCCATTATTCCTTGGTGTCACCACTGGAGGTTTGAACTGCACAGGAGTAGGGTAACCAATAATATCTGGGATAAATGGATACCCTTCCATGCATACCTTCTCCAAGGGGTTCTTACTTTTTATAAGATCCCCTAACTTGTTTTGTAGCCTTTGAATGTAACTTTTCCAAGGTTTATCACTTTTAGGGTTATTATCTAAAGATTCTTCTTTCTTCGATTCCCCGTGCACCTATTAGTTAGAGTATGAGACATGTCTTAAGGTCCAACATAGGTTGAACCCATTAGGGTTAGTGTTACCCTATTTTCCTCAAAATACCACCTCATGTAACACTATCTACGAGCAGTAGGTGGGGCATGACATCTGGGTCCTAGACTTTTAAAAGCCAACGGCTTTGTGAGCCTGGTGAAGACACTAACCCTCTGTTATAATGTATGTTTTATCCAAATTATCGATATTATTTTGGGTATAAAGGAGGTTTAACAAGTTGATAAGACTAGTCACCTCTGATTTTAGGTTAGGAATCATCCTCTGCCTCATCTTCCTCCTCTTCTTCTACTGAAACAACAACACTCGAATCCCCCCCTTTATATTTCATTTTAGGCCGACGGGACCCTTCCATATTTTTGCATCTTACCCCCAATATCATAGCTTTTCTTAGAGCATAAAGTAACCCCTCTTGTGGGTTTTGGCTACCTTTAACTGGAGGAGTATAAGGGTTCATAACCTCCTTTGATGGTCTTCCTACCAATGTCTAGGTAAGTGCCAACATTTGGGACTATATCTTCTCTCAGTATGGTATCATCATTTCTAGAGCTTCGATGAGCTCTGCCATATTTGATAGTGGCGCACTGCTTAAAACATGCATTCCTCCAGGAGGTGGTGGTGGTAGTTGGTCTGACGATATTTTTTTTACCAACGAATATATGTTCCATACAAGGAATTTAACCTAGAAAATATTGAATGAGGGATTGACCATTAAATAAGAATTTTATAGATCTGGGCTAATTTTTCTACCTAAAATTTCCAAATCTACTGAATAAACAGATTAAAGGATGAACTCGTGGTCATTTTTGGATCAAACTACTAGAAACATGATGGTGAATAGTGATGTTTGACCATAATTTTCACTTAAACTAGGATCAAGTTCATACAATACGCAGAAAATGATTTGAAGCCGAGAGAAGGGGAACCCTTAACCTAAACCCTCAAACTATTTATCCAAATCTAGGTTAACTAAGATATGTTCCTATAATTAGGTTATAGGCAAGTTCAACCATCAAAAACAACTGAGTTATCAGTCGATTACCACATATGATGCCAATTTGATATTATACCAAAATGTAATATCTAGATTACCAGAAGGAACTCAATGAGTAATAGAAGTAAATATAATTTGGGTATGACGGTGAATAGTAATGAATGAAGTGAATAAGATAAGAGAGATATCAACATACATAATTTAGAGTAGCTTAGACGATTTCCTGACATCCACTGTGGTGCAACTGATTCTTCACTATATGAATATTATATTATAAGTTAAATCTGTACTTTCTCTCACTAGAGAGTATTTTGACAGAGTAACAGTGTGCTTTTACAATAATCTGGCTTATGGAACTAGTAAGAAGGTAAATTTTATTCATAGATTTATTGGGGTGTAATGTGTAGCCTAAGTCACAGGGAGAATGCCGATTGATTTGGTCATCTTGATTGTTGACACCTATCCTTCTAGAAGCTGAACAAAATGTGTGAACATTCTCTTCACGTGCAATACAAACATGTGATCCCACTTGTGCAGGCTTGGTATGATTAAATGCCCTTTTTGGTGATTATGTGCATTCTTATCTTTCTACTGCATCTTATCTTTGTACTGCAATTTAGCCGACCCTGCGAGGGTATGAGACCAACCCATTTGGGGTTGAGGGTCCAAAATACTCACATTCTTGAGATGAGATCATTTCTAAGATCATTACTTATTTTTTCACAGAAAAAAAAAATTTGTTTATTCTAATAGACCAACTAGACATGTTACTTTTGGGCTTTTTTATCTACCCCCGCAACAATAGCATATTTTGATATAACCCCCCAGTGTTTATAAATTAGACATACACCCTAGAATCGGATTGACATTAAGTTATGTAAAAAAATCCTCACTAATTTATTTTTTGACTTCCCCCTAAATTGTTTGGACAAAAATACCTTATTCTTCATCTTCTTCCCCAAGAAGCCTAAGTCAAATTTCAAAAGCCTGAACATTTGTAAAATTTCAAAATGAGAAACTCAAGGCTAGAAAAATAAAATAAAATAAAAAAGAAAATTTAAACACCTTCAGCCACCCTCCACTAACCATGCCGCAACCTTTTCCCATCATAGTTGCAACCTACCACCACCATCATTAACCATCAACGCTAGCCATGGCCACTGATGTGACACGAATCGGTAACAACTAAGTTAATTTGAATGTAACTTAATGTATTATGCAGTTTAGTAAGTTTAGGGTATGCATATGAATAAAAAAACTAAAGATGAAGTAAAAAAAAATAGATCAACGCAGGGATTTAAAGTGGTTCAGCCCAATTAGGACTACATCCACTATAAAGAAACTCATTTTCAACTAATTCCTAAATTATTTTACAAGTTACAAGTAATTTCAGTCTCTAATAATATATTTATAGAGTTTCAGTACAATAAGATGACTTGATCCATAAACTAATAGGTACAATGCTATTTATAGGTGGTTTGGGGTGTAATGTGCACCTCAAGTCATATAGAGAATGTTGTTTGGTCGGGTCCACTTCATTTGTGACACCTATCCTTCTAGAAGCTGATAGAGAGTGATTATTTACCTCGCGTGTATCCATTTGCATAGTCTTGGAATGACGAAAATAGCCTTTTCTAGTGTATTCTATATTTTCATTGTTGTCTGTCTGATTTTGGTTGATCCTGCTAAGGCTAACCCATTTAGGCCAAGGGGTAAAGTCTTCATAATCTTGTAGAGATATCATATATGGAATAATTAATTACCCTCTAGGGTCCAGTCTTACGATTTGTCTTTGAATAGGTTAAGAGATTGGAGGCTACAAATAGTTACAAATAATTTAGGCCGAACCGTAAGAGTCGTGGGTCAAATAAGTCACCCAATATTTTCAATCCGAACCATTTTGGCCGAGGAAAATTTATGGCTTTAAAATTACCTAGGCTAAATCTTACTTAAGTCGAGTCATCATTTTAATGAGGATAGAGTTGATTATCAAATTTTATTGACGAGTCATAAATGGATCGAGAAACAACTAGGACTCATAATTAATTTTATTAACACCAAGTTTTGATGAAAGTTTAAAAATAGCATGAGATGAACCATTTTTGGGTGAGAGGAAAACAAGCCTTTGTGAAGACATAAGAGGATTCAAATTAGGCCGAGCCCAATTAGCTGACTGTAAAAACTGATGATCTTTTTAACCTTTTCATGAATCAAGCATGCCCTGACAAAGTTCTTTAGCTGAGTCTTGGTTGGGCCAATTAATTTATTCGAGACAGATTATGATATGAGACTCATCAACACATTCTCCGACCATCGACCTAATTTTTTTAGTTTAAATCGAATTTTCTATGACAAAATCCATTACTACAGAGAGGGGGTAAAATTGAGAACCGGAATCCTAAACACAAACGAGGTTATTTAATTGAAGATGAAGAATCAAACACTACCTTATAAAAAATTTCCCAACACTAAAACATTTTGGCCGAGGGTATCCTCAAAGTAATAGGAGAGGTTGAGACGAGTACCCAAAGGCTTGGCAAATATAACCCTTCTTTCTCAAAGAGACAAACCTAAACGGCTTTGTAGATAGTAAGGCCTCGTTTGATGCATCGTATAAGGGGGAGGATAGGATAGGATAAGAGCCGAATTAAATAAGATAAGGATGCACCAGATAAGACTTATTCCAATACTACGTTTGGAATAGTTCTAGATAAGAAGACGGGAATAGATATAATAATACAATCATGTGTTTGAAATCTTTCGGATATGATTCATTTGTCTCCGGTTTTTTAAAAATTTCCTTATATTGTATTTAATAATACAAAAATACAAGAATATATTGTTGTCACATATTTTAACTCAATAACATAGCATTTAATTCCACGTAGGATGTTAAAAAATAATATTATGAGATGATAATCATGAGATGGACATATGTATTTGTATTTGTATTTATAATTTTTACACAGACAACCATTAGCAATCACTCACACACATACAAAAACCGTGTGCATAAAAACCAGTCGCCAAAAATAATGAGATAGTAAAACTGGGTGTTTACTATCTTCTCTTTCAATTCAACAAAACCACCCACCGATAAATTGCTTGAAGCCAAAACTAGGTAACATCAATTTTACCCAAAATAGCCCCAGAAAACATACGAACAACAACAAACTGAATTGAACATAGGTTTCAACTTGTCTAGAAGGTGGGTTAACAACACATAAAAAAATATTTGTAATAAAATATTAACGGTGGGTTAACAACGCGTGACTTTTAACTTGTCTAGTAAGTGAGTTAACATAATATTTGCATCGTTAGTTCATGATAAAGAAACAAATAGAAAAAAAAGAGAAAGGAGGAGGTCACCTACTTTGATAAAAAAAAATGTGAATGGAGAGTTGTGTGAATGAAAGGGACCGACGAATGCTATCTAATATTTAAGAGAAGTTGAGTGAGTTTTCTAACTTAATAAGGGCATGCTAGTAATTTTCAATCAATTCTTGATACCAATTAATTTTATACCACCTTGGAGGTGGGATTTTTTTATTCCACTCCTTATGGGATAAGGAGATCACTTGAAATAACTTATCACATCTTATATCTCATCCTAAACTAAACCAAACATTGAATAGGATAATTTTATCCAATACGATCCTCTTATACGGCGCATCAAACGAGGTCTAAGAGTTGTCTCAATGGCCTCTTTATGCTCAGTAGTAGTCTTAAACTTAGCAAGAACAGTGATGCATATGAGGTTTTGCAATGGGAACATAGATTCATCTCACCTCCGATTATGATTGGATCTTCTCTTTTATAGATGGATTTCGATCCTCAAAATATATGATCAATCTATGGGCATCCAAAATGGTTTTGTACAAGGTGATTTCACCAGAGACATTTAACTTGTCAAGTTATCTTGATTACCAATGATTCAACTCCACATATCTGGATGAGAAGCGTGATCTAATAAGAATCATGTACTTGAAATTTTGGAATTAGGATTAATGTCCAATTTTACGCTTTTTCAACCAAGTCGAGGTTCTTGAGAGAGGGATAATTAGATTATCCGAGGGTTTACCCGTGTGCCTATCCAACCCTGTCGAGAACAATAAGGGGATCCATAAATCCCTTTATCGAACCACATTAAGCCGAGGTATATTTATTTTTCCCTAGTTATTGGCTTGCTCTGACAATGGGTCGGCATGTCCATTGATTATGCTTCGGTTGAGGAGCATCTTGGCCACTTGGTAAGCCCTATCTAGGGGTCGGCTTATTTATTCAAATGTTGAGATGAAAGTAAAGATCCTGAGTATTTAGCTAAGCATGTTATGTTTGCAGGTTTCCTTATCAGTAACCCCATATGCTGACCTTATTACTCAATTTCACTAATGAATTTAAGGTCAAACCTTAACCAATATGTCTTTCAAAAATATCATCTTAAACTAGACGAACAAATTAATGAAATGATAATTCGTCCTTATACCAACTTTTATTGAGATTGAACAAACTGCTTTGTTAATTTATTACAAGTAAAACTTGGATTATGTCACTCCATTTCTATGATTGTTATAAGTAGTGCCTAGATTTTGCATTAGGAAGAGGGTGACATTGTTAACTATGCAACTATTAACTTGTTCTCAAGCCTATTTTTTCTTAAATTAGCTGAACTTGCAGTGAATATTAATCCATTTGTATTCATTAACTAACTTTTATAAAATCATCTGAACCAGTTAAAGTTTTCCCTTTTATGTTTATCCTAGATCGGAATCAAGTTCTACATTATGACAAGGGTGATATTGTTTATCAATGCAATAATTATTATTGCTCAAACCATTTTTTCTTAAATCAATCGAGCACATAAATGATATTGATAAAGTGTTTCCTTGAACTAATTTGTATCAAATTGGTCGAACTAACTAACTATTCCCGCCTATGTTTATCCTGGATTATATCCAAGTTCTACAATATGATGAGGCTGAATTTGAAAAAAAAAAGTGTTTTACTTGAACCTTGGCTCATTAATTTTTAAGATGATTTGTAACTTTTATTGGGGACATTTATGTCGACCTTTCTATTGTAAAAGATTTTTACTATTATTTGTAAGGACATAAATTTTCAATTGAGTCCCTGTATTGTTTTGACTTAATTCCGTGAACAAAACTGTGTTTGTAATATGTCATAGGGAGAATTTTAATTTGTCACGATCCCACTTGGTCTATGACGTATTGAATAAATTGAAGACGTTGCGGCAAAGCTTCAAAGATTTAATCATGCCGATGTTTATTTGGTGCAAGTTTACTCGTCTTCAAAATTAATTTCATTCCGAGATCACTCAGGTATGAATGCGTATAATTAATGGTGCTCGGGATTATTTTATAAACGATAAGGATGTAATTTTTTATAAAGAAAAATATTTTTAAATGTTTTAAAAGTGTTTTAAAGGTTTAAACTTCGTTCTATGATGATAAGCTCGAAATAGAGTTTGACTAAATTGAATCTCTTTGTTAAGAGACGTTTTTATCAGAAAGTCAAAATTTCGCGAGGTCGCTCGAACGACATTGGATCTCGTTCGAACGAGATACAATGTTGATCGAACGATAAGCTTAAGTCGTTCGAACGACATGTTTTTCGAGGCGGTGTTTAATTCCTATTTAAACAGTGTTTGCATCATAATTTTGTAACTGTGCTTTCTGGAAAACTGTTTTACAAACCAGAGCCTTGTCTGCACATGATTTTTAAGGTTTACAAAGCTTAAACACATCCTTAGAGTTTGCAAAGATCCGAGTTATCATTCTTATATGTTTACGTGATCTTGCTGCACCAAAGTTGTTTTTTTCTACACATTGAACATAAAGGGTTTTGCGGTGAAGAAGCGACGGACATCGTGTTCGACATCGTAGACGTATCAAAGCCATATCGGTGGACACCAAGACATACGTGGATGCGTGTGTTGTGGACAGAGATCGTAGAAGACAGAATTTCTATGTGGGCACTATCGAAGAACGATTGAAGATCAGAAGGAGCGTCAAGACCCGTGGGGATCGAGTCTTAGTGTAAGGCTAATCTGTCTTTGTAAAACCATTATTCATAGTGATTGTTTGGCTTGGGCCGTCCGAGGTTGTTTTCTCGTTTTGGGTTTTTTCCTCATACAACCGGCGTTGTGAGTATTCTTTACTTTAATTTACTTTCTTTAATCACTAGATGCATGTTTAGGATTAATCAAGATAAAATTGGTTTAAAGTAAGAATTGGGATTTCACAACTTGGTTTGGTGCATAATTAAAAGTTGGATCTTTTTTAGAGAAAAATTGGTTTTGTTTGAAAACACACATCAGGCACTCCTCAAATTGGTATTAGAGCTAGAAAATATTTTTATTTGTTTTGTGATCCCGTGTGTTTTCAAAGATGAATTCTGGATATAATGAATTTTCTCGAACCCCTATTTTTTAATGCACTAATTACACTTATTGGAAGATGATAATGAGATGTTCTTTAAAATCTATTGATGAGTGTATTTGGCTTGCAGTTGAAAAAGGTTGGACACCCCCTGTCACTATTGTAGGTGAGGTCACTAGTTTAAAGCCTCTTGAGTCTTGGACCGAAACTGAACAAAGACTTGCACAATATAATTCTAAGCGACTGCACGTTATTGCTTCACATGTCACACACGAAGAATATAACAAAATTATGACTTGTTAAACATCAAAAGAGGCTTAGGATATTTTGGCACTCACTCACGAGGGAACTAGAACGGTTAGGGCGTCAAAACTTCAAAATCTCACTACACAGTTTGAAACCATTAGGATGTTAGAGAGTGAGACCTTTGATGAGTTTTATGCTAGGTTGTCCAATATTGTCAACTCGTCTTTTAACCTAGGTGAGAAAATTCCCGACAACCGTGTCATTAAGAAAATCCTTAGGCCGTTGCCTAGTAGGTTTGATGCTAAAGTGACCATTTTAAACTCCTTGGGTAGGTTAGAGTCAACGAAACTAGAAGAGATTGGAGGTGACTTACAAACCTATGAAATCGACATGATTACCTCCAAGCAAGTGCCTAAGAAAGAAAAGGGTATTGCTTTGAAAACCCGAAAGGAGGAAATTAAAGTTTCGGATTCCGATTCCGATTCCGATTTTGAGGATGTTGCTTTGTTGGCAAAGAAATTTAAAAAATTTATTAAGTTTCAAAAGCAATCGAAAGATGCCAAGAAATTTGAAAAATTCAAGAACAACAAAGTAGATCCCACCTCTAAGGATAAGTTTGAAAAACCTAAGAGAGATGAGTCGGATAAGTGTTTCAGGTGTGAGGGGTACTGTCACAAGGTTAAGGAGTGTCCCACTAGACTTAAGAAAGAGGGCAACCAACCCATTGTCTATAGTGCCACCTTAAGTGATAGTGAACCGGAAGAGGGAGAGAGTTACCCCATTGAACGTAACTTTACTGTGTTTATGGCATGTCATGTGAGCGACAACGACAATACTCATGTGAATGACACTTCTGAGGAGGTTTTGAGTGTATCTCATGTTAGTGAGGGTGAAGAGAGTGGCGAGGAGGAGATAGATGTGAAAGAATTGCAAAATGCGTTAAATGAGTTGTATACCGAAACGGTGAATGTGAAAAAGGCTAACTCAGAATTTCAATCTAAGTTTAATGAGCGTGCCATAGAAAATAATGATAGTTTGATTGAGGATCTTAGGGCACGAGAGAAGAAGTTTAGGGAGAAACTAGAGTTTGTGGAGAAAGAGAGAGACAATCTCCGTGGTTTGATGGAGTCCTTGAAAAAGGAGATTTTAGAGTTTGAGGTGACTAGGCGTTTACTCGAGTCTAGGATTCTTGAGTTGGAGGATAGGTTGAAAGACTCGTCTAGAGTCAAGTTTGATTTGGAGGCTAGGTCGGAGAAGTTAGATAAGATCTTAGGCACCGTCCAAATTAAGGGAGATATGGGAGGTATAGGTTTTCGTGAGAGAGTTGTTCCCATTCCCCCCGCACGTGTGAGAAACACTAGGATGGTTAGAAAAGGTCCCCATAAAGGTAATCATTCCCACCACCGCTACACTTGCAAATTTTGTGGTAGGAAAGGTCACCTTAGGCGTTATTGTTACGACCTTAGACAAGCTCCTAGGAAGTTTAGGAATAAATTTGCCCCGGTTCCCCACACCCCCATGCATTTTACCCCTACATGGGTTAGGAAATCGGATTTAGTGGCTTTAGGAATTAAACTTCATAATTCTCGTTTGGGTGCACTTCATTCTTCCCATGCTAAATCTAAAGGATGATAGTGTTGCCATGTTTGTCATATGCTAGTTTGCTTCATGATATACTCATTGCTAGTATTATGACATGTGTATCATATTGTATTATAGTTTGAGTCCTATTTTGAAAAATACAAAAAGATTTTTTTTTTTTTGAGAAAACTTTTGAAAATCCAAAAAGATTTTGCTTTTCTTTGAGTCAAAATATGTTTGAAAAGCCAAAAAGATTTTCGTTTTTTGTTTTTGAGTTTACATGTTTGATGTGGCATATTGGTGTGCTAGGACCCCCCCCCCCCCCCCCCCGTTTCATTATCCATGTGGCTAGGACATTTGGTCATTATTATCGATACTTAGAATGATCTTAACCATTGTTTATATGGTGTGGTTTCAAAGTTGATATGCATTTTGATTCGACTTTGTATATATGCCAACATTGCACACATGCACGAGTTTATATGAATGTTTGGCTTCTCTTTTATATTTGAATTTGGTGAGGCATTCTTATCTCAATCTTGTCATATATGCGTAAGTAAACTTAAGGAGAAGTGTGCATGTAACAACCGTTTACCGTGAGGATTTATATTTAAAAAAAATGATGAGTGATTCACAGGAAAGGGCTGCGAGAGTTCAAATTTAACTCGTCGTGAAAGCCACCGTTTAAAAAGAGCCCAAAAAGAAAAGGCAAGATGCTAAGAAAAGGGCCAATAAGATTTTCTCTAAGTTGAGAATGGTAGAAACCTCAAAAGAACTTGAAAAAGTATGTTTATATGAGGGTGTTTGGTTGGAGAAAATTTAAACGGGTTTGCACATCTAATCCTAATGTTGAAACATTGCAATTTGACGCTATTGTTTGTAGAACCGTCAAAATTCTGGATTTGTGTGCATGAAGCATGTTTAGTTCATTAAGCTCACTCTTTAATTATCATTTGTCTATGATAATGTTTGATGATTTATCGCTATCAATTAGAGCTTCTTAATCGTTTCGATGTGTTGGAATTGTGACTCATTTGTTGTAGTTTCATGCCCATTCATTCCATGTCCATGTTTGAGCACATTGGTACTATGTTTGCATGTAACTCGCTTTTTTAGTTTTTATGAGTTTTTGCGTTTTGTGCGAAAAGCTTACTGTTTTAGCACTGTTTTGCTTCTGTCAGTCCCTTCCTGGAATTTTTTTGTGGAAATTTTTTCACTGGGAAATACTTTATAATATTTTTGGGAAACTGGGATATTTTGACAGGTCGCGTGAAGTCGTTCTAACGACATCTCATCTCGCGTGAATGACTTTGTACTTCATTCGAGCGACTTCCTCATCTCGTTTGAGCGAGGTCCCTGGCTCGTTCGAACGACAGGGCGAAAAATGTCTTCTAATTAGTTTGCATTCCTCTTACTTAATTTGATATATTTTTGGTACCGCAGGAAGCATTTTTTGGATTAATTGATTTATATGCAGGTTATTTTCTGTTCCACATTGGTATTCTGCATATAAGTCCGTTTATCACACTTGATTTGATTTGTATACTCTTTGTGTGATTCCTTGGTTTACTAGCTACTATTTTAGCATTACATGATCTTATTTAGCTCGTTGATTTATGTTTATCTAGCGGTTTTCATTTTTCACAATTGGTATCAACTTGATTCTATTTGGTATCATATTCTCATGCTAGATATTTCATATTGGTTTATCTTTTCACCGGATTGTCTATTCGAGACAAAAAGGGGGAGAGATGTATGTGATGTAGGGGGAGATTTGTTGAGCGTTACTTTATGTTTAAAATTGTTAACAAATTGGTATCAAATAATTGCTCACATGTTTTTCAAATGATATGCTCTTATTGAATATATAAATTGGTTTCATTTGTTCCTCCATACTTCACTTGGTATTTGTTTGTCTGTTTCATGTGTGTAGGTATGCTTCAGCGATTTGAGATTTTGAGTCTACATCACATTCAGACAGTTCATGCTTGCCGGTGCTACATATATTAGTCCGTGTCCTGTATTTTTTATTTTGAGTTTATGGGATGGGATTTAGGCGTCATACGGCTTAACGACCCGGTTAGGCATTTCACTGGTTTAGTTTTGTCTCGAAATAGTCAAAGGGGGAGATTTATAAGGACATAAATTTCCAATTGAGTCCCTGTATTGTTTTGACTTAATTCCATGAACAAAACTGCGTTTGTAATATGTCATAGGGAGAATTTTAATTTGTCACGATCCCACTTGGTCTATGACGAATTGAAGAAATTGAAGACGTTGCGGCAAAGCTTCAAATATTTAATCATGCCGATGTTTATTTGGTGCAAGTTTACTCGTCTTCAAAGTTAATTTCATTCCGAGATCACTCAGGTATGAATGCGTATAATTAATGGTGATCGGGATTATTTTATAAAAGATAAGGATGTAATTTTTTATAAAGAAAAATATTTTTAAATATTTTAAAAGTGATTTAAAGGTTTAAACTTCGTTTTATGATGATAAGCTCAAAATAGAGTTTGACTAAATTGAATCTCTTTGTTAAGAGACGTTTTTATCAGAAAGTCAAACTTTTGCGAGGTCGCTCGAACAACATTGGATCTCGTTCGAACGAGATACAATGTCACTCAAACGACATGCTTAAGTCGTTCGAACGACATGTTTTTCTAGGCGGTGTTTAATTCCTATTTAAACAGTGTTTGCATCATAATTTTGTAAGTGTGCTTTCTGGAAAACTGGTTGACAAACCATAGCCTTGTTTGCACATGTTTTCTAAGGTTTACAAAGCTTAAACACATCCTTAGAGTTTGCAAATATCCGAGTTATCATTCTTATATGTTTACGTGATCTTGCTGCACCAAAGTTGTTTTGTTCTACACATTGAACACAAAGGGTTTTGCGGTGAAGAAGCGACGGACATCGTGTTCGACATCGTAGACGTATCAAAGCCATATCGGTGGGCACCGAGACATACGTGGATGCGTGTGTTGTGGACAGAGATCGTAGAAGATGGAATTTCTGCGTGGGCACTATTGAAGAACGATTGAAGATCAGAAGGAGCGTCAAGACCCGTGGGGATCGAGTCTTAGTGTAAGTCTAATCTGTCTTTGTAAAACCACTATTCATAGTGATTGTCTGGCTTGGGCCATCCGAGGTTGTTTTCCCGTTTTGGGTTTTTTCCTCGTACATCCGGCGTTGTGAATATTCTTTACTTTAATTTACATGCTTTAATCACTAGATGCATGTTTAGGATTAATCAAGATAAAATTGGTTTAAAGTAAGAATTGGGATTTCACAACTTGGTTTGGTGCATAATTAAAAGTTGGATCTTTTTCGGAGAAAAATTGGTTTTGTTTGAAAACACACATCGGGCACTCCTCATTATTGAGATTGACTAAAACTTATCAGGTCATATATTGTCTTTGTGGTCTTCTTCCTTGATCTTTTCAGACAAGGCTTATTTAACCTAATAGTTTTGTCCCAAAGATGACCATAATCTTTAATGGGTTCATATTTTCTTAGAGACGACCCTTATCGATGTCACGGTCTGAGAAATGCTCGTGAGTTGAGATCCTTAAGAATTTCCTTTTCTATGTCATATACAAGCTTTCACATGAGAAAAGGCAGATATAACACATCAATCAGGTACTATGGGAGGGAAACTTGTATTTTTATTAATCCACGTGGGGAAAATTGGCTTCTTACCTTTCTTTTTATTTGCTTTATCTCACGCAGGAAATCCCTACCTCTTCTTTTTCTCTCTGAGAATTGTCGTTATAATCCATGAATCTATTCAGTCAACATTTCTTGATGAGCTTTCAATCTCATCCTTGAGGGCATAACTGTTGATGTCTAAAATGGATAGATTCCAATTTTAAAATCACAAATAAGAATTATGGAAATAACTTAAACAACACACATAAAAGACAAGGAATTTAGAGTGGTGTAAGGGAAAAATATCCTTATCTTATATGCCAAGGGGAAAATAACCTTATCTTATATGCCAAATTTTTATATTCAAAAAGGGATGGTTCCAAATTTTAATTTCTTCAAAATTAACATTAAATTAAACAAAATATTTAATTTTTTTTTTCAAACAAAATTAATTCAATTCAAGTTCTAAATTAGGCCAAATAAACCAAACATGGATTTTGCCAAATTAATTAAAGCCTACTTGAATTAAATCACACTACAGTTACCCAATATGAAATTTGCACCAAACTAAGAAAATGTTGTGATTAAACCAAATTTTATGTTTTTAAACCTAAGAATGCATCTACGTGATTTTTGCAAGATAAAATAAATGCAATCGGAATGCCGAGATGTACGAGGAAAACCCACAATGGAAAAAACCTTGGACGGCCCAACTACAAGGCTAGGACATAACATAAAGACTTACTTACTTAACTTGACTCCCTCTCAAATCTTAACGCTTCTTCGTTCCTCCACCTCCGTCTTGTCGACACCCCAAAATCCACCTTCGTCTCGGAGTCCGCCGAAGGGGCAAATCAACTGTCAACACACAAAGTCCACCTCCGTATGTACACCATGAAACACAAAAATGAAATCCTTCATAGGAAACCTTTTCTTTGGGGGTAGAGAATGAAAACTCGGTGAAAAAATTATCACAAAGCATGTATATAATGAAACTTGGATCAGATAAACTTTTGGGCGTAAAAACTTGTGTTTCTCTTGAATGATTTAGCATTAAAGTTTAACAAAACACAAGGGAATTTTGGATAAAAAAAAAATTCCTCTCAAGTATGGGAAAAATCCTCTCAAAAGTCTATACAAAAAGTAAGTTCCCGCACTATTAAAAACTGGTAAAAAGGTAGTGGGGTAGTGGGAGGTTAATAAAAATTGACGAAAAAACTGCTCAAAATCGCAGGTCGTTCGAATGACTTTACTAATGAGATAAAAGAGAAAAAGTAAAGATTCTCGTTCGAACAACTTTGTTTGAACAATTTTTTTCTAACGAACTTTATAACGAGAAAACAAAGAACAAGTAAAGATTCTCGTTAGATAGTTCCTTCGAATGACTTGGGAATCTCGCTCGAACGAGATCCTAGTTTCATTCGAATGACTTCCTAGAACTCAAAAATTTTCTTTAAAAGCCCAAAACTTTTATGTTAAGTTTTAAACAATTTCTGAGAAAAACATAAAGTCGTTTTAACAAAAGTTCAATAAAAAGAACACCCATAAAAATATCCAAGTCTCTATATATATTAAATGCACACATACCTTTTGATACTTTGAAAAAAAATGAAATTTTGATGATGATAAATATGGAACAAAATCCGGCACTGATGATATCTTCACTTTAGGCTTTGCCGCTACGTCTTCAACTCAATCATCATAGACTTGAAAGGACACAACAAACTTATATCCTATGACTCAATTAGTTTTGTCCGAAATTAAGCCATCACTTACAAGTTGACTTAATTGGAATTTTTTCCTCACAAATCTCCCTTTTGGCTATTCCGGGACAAAACCCAAAATAAAAATCCTATGGACCATCAAGCTCATCTAAAAAACACAATATCACCCAAAAAAATTTACAGATAATTGACTGAAACATGGAATGTGAAGCTTTGCTTTCTTTAAAATGTTGCTGCTACGATGAAAACCTGCACACTTAAACATATCATCAAACTTATAAGGAATATGATAATATAAAGTGCATTATTAAATCCTCCCCCTTTGTCTAACATGATATACCTAAGAAAGACGTCTCCCCCTAAGTTAGATCTTCCCAAATTAAAAGGTTTAGATAAAATTTCTCCCCCTTTTTTTTTCAGGAATAGACAAAGATAAATATGCATAAAATAAATAGTTTCTCCCCAATTAAAACAAATTCTCCCCTAAATGAAACAAGGGATAAGCATAATGGAAAAACAAGTATATCATGCAATGGTGTATAGAGTTACGAGAAAAATAAAGCAACATGGAAATAAAAGAGCAATTAATCCACACAAAGATTAATAGATACCAACTACGATGCGATAGTAAAAAGATACCAACTAGAGTATACTAAGATAAGAATGTGATATCATTGAAAAGTCGCAACAAGATAGATACCTATATCAATAAGAATCATACATGGACTAGATAGCAAGACAAAGACTCAAAACAATTGATACTATATATATATAAATACTCGAAAGATACCAATGACAGACGAGCATATATACATAGGCATAATCACCACCCAAGACACAAAATACAATAAACTTTTCACACTCATATGGAAAAAATGTGTCTAAATAATTATGTGGGAAAAGGGGTGTGAACTAGAGACAAAAGAATTATGGCCGAATCACTGAAAAATATTCAAGGAGTTCTATTTGATTGCAAAAACTTTATCAAACCTAGAGTTAGCCTCATGTGATAGATAAAGTTAACTCAGAGAACAAATAAGCACAATGCATACAAGCCTAAAATTTTGATGATTCTACAAACTAATAGAGTCATGACAAAATAAGCATAACTAGGATAGAATGTCATTGTGCAAACCTGTTAATATTTCCATCCAAACTCCCTCATTCATAATAATTCTTTTCTTTTCTTTTGAATGAACATACCAACTAAACTATGTAGACCTTGGTTATTTTTTACAATGCTACGCTTTTTTTATATCTAGCCCTTTTCAAACCCTATGGATCTTGGCTGCTTTTTACAATGCCACACTTTTTAGACGCTTTCCGTGAACCCTCATATATATATATTATACAACTCAAACAAATCTCACGTGCAACGGTTCTTACATGCACAAATCCTCATTAGTCATAGCAACATATAGATGATAAAATTGATAGGAAAACATCTCACTTAGATCAAATGTACATGTGAAATTAAAGTTCAAAGATCTTGTGCATGTGTGTGAGAGGCATATAAAAAGAGAATCCATAAAGCAATTCAAACTGAAACTTCTCCTTGGAAGCATGATAAAGAACATTTTAAGAATTGAAATTCATAACCAAAATTTCTAGCCACATGAAAGTGGGGAATGAAATAGGATTCAAACACATGTATAGGGCACATAAAATGTGTAAAACTAAAATACACAAAAAAAATGAGTTTTTCTAAATTTTACATAAACAAACAAAATAAAAACCAACTCAAAAGACAAAAAATCTTTTTGTATTTTCTTTAAACAAGACCAAATAAATAGAAATAAAATACAAAAAAAAATACACATATCATAATTCTAGCAGAATTTATAGGATAAAACATAAACTAGAATATGACAAACACACATACAACTAGCAAAAAACTATCATGAAGCACAAAAACTATGTATGTAAACAAAACTAACACAATCAACCTTTAGATTTAGAAAAGGAGGAATCATGTGCAAGTAAATGAGAATTAAAAACTCTATCATGTAAAGCCTCCAAATCGGATCTCCTAACCCACATGAGTGAAACTCGACGCTCTCAGGATTTTGTGACCCTTGTGACTGTACCCTTTAACTTTCTAGGAACATTTCTAAGATCAATACAAAACTTCCTAAGGTGCCCCTTTAGACCACAATGTGTTGAAGTGAAAATACAGCGTGAAGTATTACCTAAGGATTGATCTTTTCAAGTGTTCCTAGATGATTCTCTTAAAAACATGGTTTTGGCATTATTAACGGAAGCATTTTGAGTATCGAGGTCAATACCACACATGTAATCTTTGATTTGGATGGTACCTAAGATTTTATCTAGTTTCTCGAATCTACACTCCAAATTAAATTTAACCCGACTTGAGTTTTTTAATTTCTCTTCAAGATCCACTATTCGAGACTCAAGTAAACTCCTACTCTCTTCAAACTCGATAAGCTCCTTCTTCATAGCCTCCATTAAACATCTAAGGCTATCTCTTTCACCTTCTACGCACTGTAACTTCTCACGAATAGTTCTCTCAAGTTCCTTAAGATCTTTAATTAAAATACTCTCATCACTGGCAATGGCACTTTCTCTCATTTTTTCTTCTCACTTCAAGTTTTCCTTTTTTAATTTCAACGAATCCGCATACAACTCACGAAAGGCTACTTTAAGTTCACTCTCCTATGCATCTTTTTCATTATCACTCTCTTCTCCACTCTCTTTACCATCAAACTCATGGGATTCACAAACAATGGCCTCGAAAGTGTCATGTATTAATTTATCCTCAATGGAAGATTTTCACTATCGCTCACGTGACAATCCATGAACGCGGTAAAATTGGGCTCAATAGGGGAATCAAGTTCCTCTTTCGGTTCACTATCACTAATAGTGGCATTATATGAAATAGGTCTCTTGCCCTCCTTCCTTAGTTTAGTGGGACACTCGAATGCCCTATGACCATAACCCTCACAACCATAACATCTATTTGACTTATCCCTATTAAGGTCTTCACTACTATTTTTAAGGAATTTCTCGACTTTACTATACTTAGACTTCTCAAACTTCTTATAATGATTTTTAAGTTTCTCTTTATTAATCTTGAGAAATTTTCTAAACTTCCTAGAAAACAAAGTCATATCTACCAATTCAATCTCAAATTCATCATCCGAAACCGATGTTTTCTCCTTTCGGGCTCTCAAAGCTATGACCTTATCTTTCTTCTTCTCATCCTTAGAGGGAAACATGTCAATTTCATAGGTTTGTAAATCACCTACAAGCTCCTCAAGTTTCGTAGAGTCTAAAGTGCCTAAAGAATTTAAAATGGTCACCTTTGGAATAAATCCATCGGGTAAAGACCTCAAAATTTTATTTATGACACGTTTAACGGGTACCTTTTCTCCTAAATTAAAACATGAATTCACAATATCGGACAATCGCGCATAGAACTCTTCAAAAATCTCACTTTCTAACATGTTAATGGTTTCAAATTCAGTGGTGAGGTTGTAAAGTTTAGTAACTTTAACGACACTTGTACCTTCATGGGTGAGTTGAAGAATATCCCATGCCTCTTTAGACATCTCACACATCATAATTCGGAGAAATTCCTCCGGTGTGACCGCACTAAAAAGATCATTTAAATCTAGAGAATTAAAGTTTGAGAACTTAAGCTCAGTCTCACTCCATCTTTCTACGGGTTTAGGTACACAAACCTCTCCTTCTAGACATGTTTGTGGGAACCAACCTTTAACTACTGATTACCAAACCCGCTCATCTAAGGATTTAAGATCCGACCTTATACGCGCTTTCCAATACGCGTAGTTAGAACCATCAAAAATTAAAAAAAATTGTAAAAGGTAAATTGTCCATATTTTAAAAATAAAAAAAGGATCTTAACACAATAATTTAGCATTCTGGCTCTAATACCACTTTTTAGGGGGGAAAATCCTTATCTTATATGCCAAATTTTTATTTTCAAAAAAAGATGGTTAAAAATTTTAATTTCTTCAAAATTAAAATTAAATTAAACAAATATTTATATTTTTCTTTTAAAAAAATTAATTCAATTCAAGTTCTAAATTAAACCAAATTTTAGGTAGCCTACTCGAATTAAATTATACTAAACTTACCCAATATAAAATTTTCACCAAATTAAAGAAATGTTGTGATTAAACCAAATTTTATCTTTTTAAACCTAAGCATGCATCTACATGATTTTTACAAGATAAAATAAATACAATCATAATGCCGCGATGTATGCGTAAAACCCATAACAAGAAAAACCTTGGACGGTCTAGCCACAAGTCCACTAAGTATAGTTTTATAAGGACACGATAAAAAGAATTACTTCCTCAATTAGACTCCCTCTCAAGCCTTGACGCTTCTTCGTTCCTTCACCTTCACCTAATCGATAACTCAGGAATCCACCATCATCTCGAAGTCCATGAATGGGGCAAATCAACCGTCAATTCATGAAGTACGCCTCCGTACGTACACCATGAAACACCAAAATGGAATCCTCCGTAGGAAACTTTTTCTTTTGGGGTAAAGAATGAAACCCCGGTGCCAAAATGATCTCAAAGCTTGCATATAATGAAACTTGGATCAGATAAACTTTTGGGTGTAAAAACTTGTGTGTTTGCATGAATGATTTAGCATTAAAGTTTAACAAAACACAAGGGAATTTTGGATTAAAAAAATTCTCTAAGTGTAGGAAAAATCCTCTTAAAAGTCTATACACAAAGTCAATTCCCGCACTATTAAAAACAGGTAAAAGGTAGTGAAATAGTAGGAGGTTAATAAAAAACTGATGGAAAAACTGTTCAAAATCACAAGTTGTTCGAACGACTTTTAAATGGTGTTCGAACGACTTTGTTGGAATGACTTTACTAGCGATAAAACAGAGAAAAATTAAATATTCTCATTCGAACAACTTCGTTTGAATGATGTTGTTCTAACGAGAAAATAGAGAAAAAAATAAAGATTCTTGTTAGATATTTCGTTCTAACGGCCTAGAAATATCGTTCTAACGAGATCCCAATTTCATTCGAACGACTTCCCAAAACTCAAACATATTCTTTAAAAGCACAAAATTTTATGTTAAGTTTAAAAACATATTTGACAAAAATATATAGTCATTTTAACAAAAGTTTTATAAAAAAGAACACCCATAAAAATATCCAAGTTTCCATATATATTAAATGATTCATACCTGTAGAAACTTTGAAAAAAATGAAATGTTTATGATGATAAACATGGCACGAAAACTGGCACTGATGATATCTTCACTTTAGGCTTGGCTACTACATCTTCAACTCTATCGTCATAGGATTGAAAGGACACACCAAACTTCTTTCCTGTGACTCAATTAGTTTTATCCAAAACTAAGCCAACACTTACAAATTGACTCAACTATAAATTTTTCCTTACAAGTGGTTCGGTTGTAAAATAGCCTACGTCCACTGTAGTTGTAATTTAATTAGATTTATAGTAGCTTAGTAGGATAAGCATGTGTATGGTTCAAGTTGTCCTTTGAGTTGAGGGATGAATTTTTATTTATAGGGGTGTGAAACCCTAAAAATGGAGTGCCTTTATATTGTCAGGCGTTTACATCAGTGTACAATAAGTAAAACTCTTAGAATTCATAGCTGGTTAATATTCCTTCCGAATAACTATTGATGTTCCAATTGGTTGTCCTTCTAGAGTTGGTTGGCCATCTTACCGACAAAGTGCTTCTGAGGCCAATCAAGTACATTAGTCGTCCATATTGGATGATAGGTGTACTTTCTTCATTGTTCCACGTAAAAACATAATTTTTACTTACAACAAAATCCCCCAATGCTTCATGCTTGATATTTTCATGAAAGCAAGGTTCTAAAAAATGTGGGGCGTGATCGAGGCATGGAGGTCAAGCCTTAAGCCTTAGAAGCCTAGGCGGGACTTAGGCGTAAAAAGGCATGAAAAGGCGTTTAGGCCTTCTTAATATATTTTAATATTTTTTAACCATGACAAGGCTATTAAAATACTAAAATTGTAGATATCATAAAAATACGTCTGAATATATGCAAATTAAAATACTATTTGATTATTTTGGATGAGATATTGGTCCGGTTTGTAAAAAAATTCTTTAAAATGCAATATCGTTTCACTAAAGCATTGTTGTTTTTAGAAAAAAGTGTGCCTTAAGGGTTTTACCAAGAATAAGGCGTGAAAAGCGTAAGACGGGGCATTTCACCCAAGCCTCAAGCCTCAAGCCTAGGTGTGCCTAGGCGGAGCCTAGGTGGGTTTTTTAGAATAGTGCATGAAAGTATGGAGTATTTAGACCAGTAATTTGCTTGACATACTATTTTGAATATTTATTTAGAGGCCTACTTCCCACACTTGTAAAATTTTTGCTTGCACTATTTGGCGATGGCATTTTTGTATATAATTAAAGTGTAGCAAAGCGCCAAAGGGCAATTTGGTGTTTTCCCACCATTATAACAATGCAGCCGTCAAAATGTTAATCGTTGGTACAGTTAATCATTATTTTTTTCCTTTTTAGAGGTAGGATATAAAAACGAAACTTATGCCGACTGTTTTACAATAAATATTTCAAATTTCAAACTTCTATGTGTTTCCAAGCTTTCCTTCTGCTCCCATTTTCATCATTATTACTTCACCACTTGTTTCCTCTATAAGCCTTACTTCCTCTTCTTTGATTTTTGTACTCTGTTAATCATGGTTTATATTGTTCATGGAGATTCTATAGAATTTTTTATAAGGGAAAGAGGAATCCCTGATTAGGTAGTTTTAGAAATGCCTATTCCTCCAATAGACGTTTTGTCGTTGGCACAAGGTCATTGGATCCCATATTTTTTTATAGCTGAGTGTGGCATTACTTTTCCCCCCAATCGCATTTTCACTGAATTTTTTCAATACTTTAATGTTGTCCCTACTAGGGTATTCCCCAATACATGGAGGATAATTAATGGGATTCATAGTCTTAACCAGATCCATAGGACCCATATTGGTATTCCTGAGTTGATCTTCTACTATAAATGGGTTACCAGTGACAATACCTATTATTTGAAGACTAGATTTTCCAATAGGGACTTTGTAGTGAATTTACAAATTCTAATAAGAACTACTTTGACTATGGAGTAGTGGTCGCAAACTGGCAACATGCTCCTCTTCAAAATGGGGAGGAGTATGATGGATCCAGGTGTCCTCAAATAGGACGAGGCATAGGTCGTGAATTTTTTTTTATGACGATTACCTATTTGATAATTTGTTAATTAATCCTCTTATTTCTTTTATGCAGAGGAAAGAAAGAAAAGTGTCCTAAGGAGGTAAATATCAGACTTAGGGAACTTAAATTTTTATGGGGACTTCATCAGAGGATTGGTGAAGAAGACCCAAGAGCGGCCTCCTACTTGCTGAATTATATTAGTTCAATTACCTCTTTTGTTTCCCGTCATACAGTTACTCTGCCCTTATTTTCCATTAATCTTGAAGAATATCATGTGCCCACTTCTTCGGCCACTAAATCCATAGGTGTTGAGGTTATTCTTAGAGGAACTTCTTCATCGTTTGAGTCTTTGGACATTTCTAAAATTCCTATTTCTCCTTCTTCTCCTATAGTAGATATAACGAAGAGGAAAATGCCCAACTTAATGGGTTATCCCTTGTCTCCCCTCCTAAGTCTGCGAAGGGCAGTAAGAAGTCTAAGGCGAATGACAAGAGGCCTACCGGTGTTGATAAGACTCAATCTGAGGAGCATCAATTTAAAGAATGAAGAGAGGTTTGACTGATCCTTTAAATCAGGTTCAAAAAACACAAGTTTAGCAACAAGATTTAGTTGCTAAGAAAACCACCAACCAACAGGAGTTAGTGAAGAAAATCTAGGCTAACCAAGACATTGGGTCAGCCTCAGTTGTTGTTAACCCTAGTTTAGCTAAGAGTTTAATCAAATCTGGGACTCTATCAGCTGATCAAGTTGCATCATCCCCCCTATCGACGTCTCGTCTGACTGAGAGAGCTTACTATAGTTTAGCACTAGTAAATTTCTATTACTTATCGGTCTGTATATTTACAATGATAACTTTGTGCCTTTATTTACAGTTCCTGGTTGATTTTAACCAAATGATGGAGAAGGACGACCAATTGCGTTCTTTTGGAGAAGTTGAAGACGCTTTTGTACGTCTAAAAAACTCCTTGGATGAATCCCTCCAAGCTATGGAGGCAAAACAAAAATCCTGGGAAGAAGAATTAACGAAGGTCGTTGATAGAGATAGCAATGTTGAGGATTTGTTAAAGTCTACAGAGGATAGGGCAAGAGCTGCTAAAAATAAGGCCAAAGTGGCTGAAGAAAACTGGTTGAAGTCATTGCCCAAGACAAAACTGCAGAAGACAAAGTAATTAGTCTGTCTTCTAATGTGGTTGCTCTAATGGCCAAGGGAAAAGCTACTTTTGACAAAGGCTGGGAGAAGGCCATTTTTGCTGCCACTGCTCAATTTGAGTATGCCAAAAACTTATCCTTCAAGGAAGGCTGGACTGAAGCTTTGAAGGTGGTCGGGACTGAGGAGAATTTTGGACTCTTCTCCGAACATAATCTTGGCATTCCTCCCAACTTGGACGAGGATTTTAATGATGAATAGGGATTATAGAGTCCTATGTTATACCTTATGAGACTGCAGTGAGGCCCAGCACCAATGCCAACCTACCATTTGATGGTCAATCCCAGGCTAAGGATTAAAAGAAGGTTTAGCTAGTCTATTTTTGTGTGTTTTTACCTTCCCCTTGATGTAACATCTTTTTTATTATGAATTATTTATCAATGAAAGAACAACTTTTTACGTCAATTCTTTGGTGCTCCTGATTTCTTGATGAATAACATTATTACTCTTTTTGTTGTCTGGTGTCTTGAATTTTTTCTGCAAACTTATATTCCTATTTGCGATTTTCTAGTTTGATGCAATAAAGAAAACTATAGTATCTACTTAATCTTATCTTCTAAGAAGAAGTAAGAATCTCCTGTAGGTTGGTCATATTCCTTTGACGGAAGAAGATTTAACGAGATTGCTCGACCCTACAAGTCAAAGAGTCATATATTCATCGTCCTTATTTATGGGACATGGTTATAGATAATAATGATGCTTATTATGAAATGATCGAGCAACTACAAAAGGATCACAATCAATCCAAAGCTCTATTGCATGCTAATTATGAAGCCAAGTATAAAGCTTTGAGTGAAGATGGGGTTTTGAGAAAAACTTTAAGACATTACTTCTTCTATGAATAAGAAGAAACTATCTTTGAAGCAGGATATCAAGAATGCTCGAGAAATTGATGTTATTCTAGAGAAGGAAAATAATGCTTAAGGAATGAGCTTGATAGTTTGAAGAAATCATCCACCAGTGGTCCTGATAAAGGTGCTTCTTTCTCGGAGATAGAAATTGTAAGACTGTTGGAGGAACTTAAAGCATTGTAGCCGAAAACCAAACCTGGGAAACCTTTTAGGTAGAGGGTGGTTGTCCGACCAACAGTTGCTGAAGAAAAACCCAGAAAATATTGGTTGACCAAGCTGTCTAGTTAAAAGTAAAGAATAAGGCTATTGCTGACCTGTCTGCCCGGCTGAAGATGAAAGGTACTACTATTTCTAACTATGTAGCTCAACTGACATCAAAGGATAATGTCATCAAGAAACTTCAAAACCAGGTAGAGAGGTTAACCTTTCAGTTCCATAAACAGACTAGGGAAGTATGGATGGAAGGTTATAATGAGGCCTTAGTCCATATGGATGAACATCTTGCCCAAAGTAATAGTGAGGGCTATAAGTGGGGGGTGGAATAATGTGTTTACTTTGTTGAAATATGACCATAAAAGTACCTTGTGGCATTGGAATGACCCAGGCTTCTTAGACTGTGACAAGCGTCCATTCAAGTTCGATACAACATGCATTCCTCCTGACGCCATTCCTCAATGTCTGATAACTAAGTATCTGGGGATTATGGTCTTCATGGTGATCATGAAACAGTCCGTCCTCCTCATTTGATTACAAGCCGAGCAGCAGCAATAGCCAAATGTTAAGAGACTTTAATTATATAAACTCTCCATATACCCTTGATGATCCTCTAGCTGGGATGGATAAGGCTAAAAGGAAATGTCTAGCAGAATAAATTTGTACTTGCTTAATTTTGATTGTAATACCTTTGTCATTTGAATATAAACACATGTTTTGTCAATGTATTTAGTTTGGTATTTATTTTTATCTTATGATTAGTTAATTTGCTGGTCGAATAGGTATTCGACTTGTTTAAGTGATGTGTTCAATATTTGAACTGAGATTGTAGGGCCTTATATTCTACTAATGCACATTTATAAGAAATTTTGAGCTAAGTGTGAACACTAGTTATTAGTGGCCGCCAAGTGTGTTTAGGAATGTATATGCATATTCATGTGTTGTAACTTGGTCGGATAAAGCTTGTTGTGTTATACATGAAGTTTTATTGACTTCTTATTCGTGACTCGTTGAGACGAAGTCATACATGAAGTAATAATCATGGGTGATTAAGTGTATTAGGAATTTATATATGTATCCCTATGTTTAGGAATGTATATATGTATTCCAGTATGTAACTTAACCAAAAAACATGAATGCTTATCAAGTTGTTGGTGCATCTCAAATTTGATAAGTTCAACCTAATTAAGTAGTTGATTGAGTAATTGTTGTCTTCTATCTTTTGATCAGAAAGGGATAAAGACCAATAGACATTTGTTGTTCTATTTTTTCTAGGGATGTTTTTTAATCGTCAAGGGCTGAAGACCAAGAGACATTTATTATTCAGTTTTTGTTGGGGATTTATATCACCGTACTCCGAAAAAAAACAAAAAAATTAAATTATAATTGAACTAAAACCAAGATTTTTTTATTGAACTTGAAGGAGAAGTTTATCGATCTTAAAGGAAAAGGTTACAAAATGCCTTTATTTCACTAATAGTATCTTCGGAGGTGATCGACATTCTAAGGGTTCTTGATTCTTCCTCATAAAGTGTCTCTAATTGAAAAGTTCCTAGTTAGACGACTGCTAAAATGTGATAAGGACCATGCCAATTTAACTTGAGCTTATTTCCTCTCTAGAATACTTTTTGAGGACGTAATCTCCTTCTTTTAAGTTAGTCGGCTTGACCCTTTTATTATAAAATGAACAGTACTTTATTGATACAAAAATAGTTCTAAGGGTTGCATCCTCTCTGACTTTCTCCACCATATCCAAATCCAACCTTCTCATCAGATCACTTTTAGGAGAATCAAAATTCAAAACTCTATGAGTTGGTAGGCCTATCTCGGCCGATACCATGGCCTCTGTCCTAAAATCAAGCATGTAAGGCATTTTTCCAGTAGCTATTCTCGACGTGGTTCCATAAGCCCAAAGAATATAGTACAACTAATTAATTCAATTACCCTTAGCAGCATTAAGTATCCTTTTTAATCCATTAAGCAAGGTTCTATTTATTACTTCTATTTGACCATTGCTTTTTGGATGTCCTGAGCAGAATGAAATTTTTGGATCTTGGATTAAAGATAGTATGTTTCAAATTCATCGTTATCAAACTGGGTGCTATAGTTAGTAATAAAGGCATAAGGCATGCCACACCTACATATAATGTACTTCCATATGAACTGGAATACCTTCTCATATGTTACCTATATTAATGGTTCTACTTCAGCCCATTTCGTAAAATAGTCGACAACTACCACCAAGTATTTAAACCTACCTTTGGTGGTCGGCAATGGGCTGACCAAATCAATTCCTAAAGGCTACGGAAAAGTGATTGGTGTCAAGGCAGCCCCTGGAACCCTATGAATTGCTATAAACTTTGGCACTTATCACACATTATGGTTAAGGTCCTATAATCTTCCTTCATAGTGGGAAAATAATACCCATGGGTTGTAATTCACTGGACTAATTACAGACCAACTGAATAAGCCCCACAAGAACCTTCATGTATATCCTTGATTAATTCATCTACTTCCAGTGTATGGACACATCATAGTAAGGAAATAGTGTATCCCCTTTTGTATAGGACTCCCCTTTTCAACACATAGCTAGCTTCTTTGAACCTGAGTTTTCTAGCATCTTTTGGTTCAATTGGTAAATCCCCTCTTTTAATGTAAGCTCTAATTGGTTCCATCCATGATGGTCCCAAATCTATAGCAATTATATTTATCATAGGATCTTCATTTATGCTCTTGACTGCCAAGATCTCCACTAGAATGCTTCTCTTGAGTTCCATCCTGGTTATCGAGGCCAGTCGAGAAAGTGCATCGGCTCGAGCTTTCTTTATCTTTTGTATTTTGCCTATCTGGACTGATGGAAATTTAAAGATTACCTCCATAACTTTAGCTAAGTATCTTACCATCAAGTTCCCTTTGACTCCATATATCTAAAGCACTTGGTTGACAATTAACTGAGAATCATTGTGTGCCATTACTTATTCGGCACCTAATGACAAAGCTAAATCAAGGCCAGCGACTAATGCCTCATACTCAGCTTCATTATTCGAAGCTTGAAATTAAAATGTGAGTGGATATTCCATATCAATATTGTCAGGTGCGTTAAAGTATGATACCAGTTCCACTATCAATTGCATGGGAAGATCCATCCACATATAATTTCCATAATGGAATTTCATTATTAAAGCTTTCCACATATAGAATTCTATGGCAGAATATCTTCTTACTTTCTTTAGTATACCTCTGAGCCATCTCTTGAACAATGGATGATTCAGGTAGATCGACTACAACTTTGGCTTGCTTTGGAATGGAGCCCTCTTTCGGAGAAGTTTGCTCGGCAGGAAAGTTTGATTGGTCAATAGACTTTGGATATGTAAATTTTGTGATAAAATCTTCTATAGCTTTCCCCTTCAATGATGACCTTGGCCCATAGATGATATCATATTCTCCAATATCTACTGCCCAATACAGCAGCCTACCTAATTTGTTTGGCTTGTGAAGTGCTTATCGAAGAGGTAAATTGGTGTATACAACTATGGTATGCGCTTAAAAGTAAGGCTTCATTCGTCTTGAGGCCTCAATAATAGCTAATGTTAATTTTTCCAAATGCGGATACCTAATCTCTACACCTCTGGATGCTTTCTTGGTGTAGTAGAATGGTTTTTAGACTCCACCTTCCAATCAGATTAGTGTCGAGCTAACTGCAGATTCAAAAACAGTTATATATAGATATAACTTCTCTACCAAAATTGGTTGAAATAGTAATGGTGGAGATTCCAAATACTTATTTATCTCCTAAAATGCTTATTCATACTCCTCGTTCCATTCTAAGGTCTTTCTGAGTACTTTAAAGAATGGTAAGCACGTGTTTGGTCCTCGAGAAACAAACCAGCTAAGGGCATCCACTCAACCAATAAGTTTTTTAACATATTTTTTTCAAGTTGGAGATTGCCTTTCAATTAGAGCTTTAATTTTAGTAGCATTAGCTTCTTTTCCTCTCTGATTTACTATAAATCTAAGGAACATACCTTCTTACACGTCGAACATGCATTTGGTCGGGTTCTATTTCATTTGGTCAAACGTTTGACTGAGGTCTTTGATGTGATCAGAAGCTTTTTTGCTTTTAGCTAGCATATCATCTACATATACCTCCATATTCTTCCCAATTTGTTCTTCAAACACTTTATTTACCAATCTTTGGTATGTTGCTCCAGTGTTTTTAAGATCGAAAGGCATAACGTTGTAGCAATAGGTACCTTGGTTGGTGATAAAGGAAGTTCTCTCTTTATCTTCTAATTTCATTTTTATCTAGTTGTAACTAGAATAAGCATCCACGAAACTTAACAATTCATGTCCTACAGTGGCATCTACTAATTGATCAATTTTGGGTAAAGGAAAATGGTCCTTTGGGCAGGCCTTATTAAGATCAGTGAAATCTACAAATATATGCCTTTATCATTTTTCTTTTTCACCATTACCACATTCGCCAACCATTCTAGGTATTTGACATCTTCAATGAATTGGGATTTTTATAGTTTTTCTACCTCCTTTTGGATAGCCATGTTCTTTTTAGGACCCTCCGCTTTTATTTGATCAGCTTGACATCCTTGTTAATATTGAGCTCATGGCAGAGGAACTTGGGATTAATCCCAGTCAAATCTCTATGACTCCAAGAGAATACATTTTTTCATTCCCTAAGGAATGCTATTAATTCATGTGTAATGGATGGTGCTAACGTGGAGACAATTTGAGTAGTCCTTTCTGAGTTTTCCTCGTCAAGGATTATACTCTAAGTAGTTTATATTATTTTCCCTTTGACTAGATCTGTTTAATCTCAAGTATCAAAAGTGTCAACTTCTGTTTCGCCATTGGGCTCCATAGTGTCAACTTGGTATATATTGGTATTTTTCTTTAGATCAACTAAGTCTTCCTGCTCGGCTGAAGTATAATAGCATTCTTTGGCCATATTCTGGTCATCCTTTACTATGTTGACTGCGAAATGGGTAGGGAACTTCATACATTAGTGGACAGTGGATGGGACAACTTCAAATTTCTGTAAACCTACTCTGTTGAGGATCATGTTGTAAGTTGACTAAACATTCTTATCCAGAACGAAGAAACGTATCTTCTCTGTTCGGCTTACTGGCCAAGTACCGAATAACACCCCCAATTTAATAGTTTCTAGGGGATAAAAAATTTCTGCCAAGAAACCAATCAAGGGTTTGCGCTATGGTTCTAGTTAACAAGGCATCAATACCAGGCTTTAGAAGCAATTATAGAACATGATATCTATAAACTATCATTATGTATCAAAGCTCTGGTAATTATGGCTTCCTGGATTCTAAATTTTCTAACCAATGGGTCATAATGGGGATATAGTACTCCGAAGAGGTCATTTTTGGAGAAATCGATGACAAGCTTTTCTTTATTTACTTTTTAGGTCGATCATCACCATCATTCAAATTGATACGTTGTATTTAGGAGCAATCTTGAGCTTCGTTCAGGTAAGTTTTCCTCTCAGCAACCTTATCTCCTCCTCCAGCATCTCCACCTGCAATGACATGACAATCAAAATAACCAAAGCTTATCATAGCTACCTCAATTTATGGTTGTTTAGGTTTCTTCCATAGGTTTGGATCATCTTCATAGTCATCCTCGTGACCTCCTTTCTTTTCATCTCTAGGCTTACAAGGGGAATTTGGCCTTCCTCTTATTTCTCAGTTCTCGTACTGATCAATGAATTTATTCAATTTTCCTTGGCAAATGAGAGATTCAATCTAGTTCTTCAAAGTAATGCAATTATTAGTTGTGTGCCTGTGATCCTTGTGGAATTCAAAATGTTTGGACTCGTCTCTCTTGTTGGGCGGTGCCTTCAGCTTCCTAGCCCATTCCAAGTCTTTGTTATCTCTGATTTCTTCCAGGACATAATGGATACTAACTATGAGTAGAGTATAAACTTAATATTTTTTGGGTTTATCTTCCTTCTTGTTATTCTGCTCCTTTTTTTTCTGCAAGCTTGGTCATCGGGGTTTGCTTTACAGCCATTGCTTCCTAGGCATTCATGATTTTCCCAGCCTTAGACATGAGTTTTGTCATGGTTTTAGGAGGATCTTTTGCAAATGCGTAATACAATTTTTTGGAAGTAACCCACTCATCAAGGTTGTGATAGTTATCTTTTCCTCATAGTCAACCACTTCTAGTTTCTCATTATTGAAATGAGTGATGTATTCCCTGGTGGTCTCACCTTCTCTCATAGTCAACCACTTCTAGTTTCTCTTAACTGGATTGGACCCAAAGCATAAATTGCTAATGAATAGCTCGACGAGTTGATTAAAGGTGGATATTTATCCTCAGAGCAAGTTATTGTACCATATCTAGGCCGAACTGATGATGGTGCTTGAAAAATCTCTACATCTCATTTCATCAAGAACATAATATATATCAGTTATAGCCTGATATTGCTCAATGTGGAAAATTGTGTCAGTCTTACCATCATATTTGGGAGTGACCACTGGTGTTTTAAACTTAGACGGAGTAGGGAAATCAATAATTTTCTGGATAAAATGAGACCCCTTGATAAAATTTCATTGCAATGGATTGTTTGCTTTGGCTATATCCCCCAGTCCATCTTTTAATCGTTGGATTGACCCTTTCCATGGAGGATTTTCAACCTTATATCTATTGGAAGCAACTCGGCCATCTCTTCCATGCGTCCGTGCTGAGATCTCTTCCTGAAAACTCTGCTCAGCATGTACAGATCCTCGGGTGCTTGTTCTAGATCTAACTGATATTTCATAATGTTTGTCATGGTGTTCTGTTGATCGGGATGCTTCTCGATGATATCCTCTATTTATTCGTGGACCCAGACAATCAAAGGTTGAAGCCCTACTTAATCTTTTCAAGGCGCTTGGACATTCAGGATTGAGAGAGAAACCATCATAGTAATCTGTTGATCTAATTGATGAACAAGCCCTGGGTGATAGGACCTATCACGTGAAGACCTGTAATAACTATTTTGATTATTCCTAAGGGGAGGAGGTGACATTTCCCTTCTAAAATACGAATTAGTAGTATGTTGGGATGGAATAGTAGGCCTGCTTATAAGGATTGAGCCAATTGCCTCATAGTTTCTTGCATTGCTTCCTACCCTTTGGCAAGATTGATCAGGACTCCATTTACATCTATCGTCCTAAGAGGAGCATTGCCTCCAGCAACATTATTGCTTTCAATAAGTTCATTCATCTTTTGTAATCCTTTAGGATGACTAAGAAAATAGGTTTGGTAGTGAACAATGACAGACAAACGTTCCCACAGACAGAGCCAACCTATTGATGTCTAAAAATGGATAAATTCCAATTTTATAATCAATGATAAAAATTAAGAAAATAACTCAAACCACACACATAAACGATAAGGAATTTAGAGTGGTTCGGCTGTAAAATAGCCTACGTCCACTGTAGTTATAATTTAATCAGATTTATAGTAGCTTAGTAGGATAAGCATGTGTATGATTAGAGTTGTCCCTTGAGTTAAGGGATTTGTATTTATAGGGGTGTGAAACCCTAAAGATGGAGCGCCTTTATATTGTCACGCGTTTACATTATGTACAATAAGTAAAACTCTTGGAATTTATAATTAGTTGATATTCCGCCCGAACAACTATTGATGTTCCAATTGGTTGGCCTTCTACACTTGGTCGACCATCTTGACAACTAACTGCTTATCAGGCTGATCAAGTACGTTAGTCGACTGTAACACCCCGCCCGCTCGGGGAGAGCGAACGGAGCGCTAATATCGATAAAACTAAACTAATTCCACAGTAACAATGTGTATAGAGCATCCTAAAAATCCCACAAGATAAATCCACTAATCTCAATACTCAAATTCAATACAACAAAGTCTCTCAAAATAATATAACTATCTATCTCGAAATAAAAATAATACAAATCTTCCAAAAAATATTCTTCCCAAAATAATCCGCGCTAAAGTCATCCCAATTGGTCCATAACGCTCAAATCCACGTTAACCTACCAACTAAAAGAAAATATGGAGAAATACACAATACGACAGGAAAGATGCTCAACAAGTATATGTTAGCGATGAATAAAGTGTAACAACACGAGTACGAATATTCAAATCAAAAACGCAAATCTCAAAGCATTTATCAATAAATTTCTCAACACATCAATGGGTCACCAGGCGTTACCCCATCCACATATGCTTTATCAAGCCATAGCCCCGAAAGCAGGAATTTTGGAGGGTGCCCAACATCCGTGCCATATTAAAATTTCATGACAACGTGCTCAATAACAACATGAATAATACCACATGAATCAAAATAATTTCAACAATTATTTTTCCAGATTTCCAAGAATTTATCAATTCAAATATGAGTTCAATTAAACATGAAATTAATAGAATAACTCTCGAGAGATTTAAAGAGCATATTGTGTAAAACCCTATACCTCAAAATCATCACATGAATCATCACATAAAAATCAGCCTCAAAATCTGATCATACCGTTACGTTCCTCTCGCGAAAATAATCAAATCATGTTTTATCCCCAACACAAGATAACCCCAAATAGTCCTATTTTAAAAACTCAGAAAAATCATCTCCAAACATTATTCGAATCGCTGATCCGACTTCAGATTTTAATTCTACACGAAAAATTGAGTCAAGTATGTGTTTGGTTTTTTTCTCAAATCTCATTCGAAAGCACTCAAAAAGAAGATCTAAACATTCCAAAACGACTCTTCTAATTTCACTCGTTTTTGCCTCTTTGGATTTCAATTTTAGCCTCTCTTTTTCATTTCCATTTCCTTATAATCACCCATAATATTGTTTATATAGTCTCTCTCTCAAACCCTAGTTTGGTGCCTAAGCTAACCTATATTACTATATTGCCCTTTAATTCAAAATTGTCAACTTTACATATTTAAACTATTACAAAATTTCCAAAAATAATTTGAATTTGAATTTAAATATTCGATTCATTTCAAATAAAAATAAATATAATATCAATATCCCAATGAATAAAATAATAATATTATCAACATTATATACCATATTCGTAAATAAAGCTCTCAAAATTATGGGGTATTACATACTTCCCCCCTTGAAAAGGAATTTCGACCTCGAAATTCAACGAAACCTAATACTCAAAAAAATGTTACTCGATTCTATTTCCCAAAAATCTATTTCCCAAAAAAATGTTAATTCTAAACATCCTCACCATTTGTAACACCCCGCCCGCCCGGGGAGAGCGAACGGAGCGCTAATATCGATAAAATTAAACTAATTCCACAGTAACAATGTGTATAGAGCATCTAAAAAATCCCACTAGATAAATCCACTAATCTCAATACTCAAATTCAATACAACAAAGTCTCTCAAAATAATATAACTATCTATCTCGAAATAAAAATAATATAAATCTTCCAAAAAATATTCTTCCCAAAATAATCCGCGCTAAAGTCATCCCAATTGGTCCATAACGCTCAAATCCACGCTAACCTGCCAACTAAAAGAAAATATGGGGAAGTACACAATACGACAGGAAAGATGCTCAACAAGTATATGTTAGCGATGAATAAAGCATAACAACAAGAGTACGAATATTCAAATCGAAAATGCAAATCTCAAAGCATTTATCAATAAATTTCTCAACAACACATCAATGGGTCACCAGGCCTCACCCCATCCGCATATGCTTTATCAAGCCATAGCCCCGGAAGCAGGAATTTTGGCGGGTGCCAACATCCGTGCCATATTAAAATTTCATGACAACGTGCTCAATAACAACATGAATAATACCACATGAATCAAAATAATTTCAACAATTATATTTCCAGATTTCCAAGAATTTATCAATTCAAATATGAGTTCAATTAAACATGAAATCAACGGAATAACTCTCAAGAGATTTAAAGAGAATATTGTGTAAAACCCATAACTCAAAATCATCACATGAATCGTCACATAAAAATCAGCCTCAAAATCTGATCACACCATTACGTTCCTCTCGCGAAAATAATCAAATCATGTTCTATCCCCAACACAAGATAACCCCAAATAGTCCTATATTAAAAACTCAGAAAAATCATCTCCAAACATTATTCGAATCGTTGATCCGACTTCAGATTTGAATTCTACACGAAAAATTGAGTCAAGTATGTGTTTTGGTTTTTTTCTCAAATCTCATTCGAAAGCACTCAAAAAGAAGATCTAAACATCCAAAATGACTCTTCTAATTTCACTCGTTTTTGCCTCTTTGGATTTCATTTTTAGCCTCTCTTTTTCATCTCCCTTTCCTTATAATCACCCATAATATTCTTTGTATAGTCTCTCTCTCAAACCCTAGCTTGGTGCCTAAGCTAACCTATATTACTATATTTCCCTTTAATTCAAAATTGTCAACTTTACATATTTAAACCATTATAAAATTTCCAAAAATAATTTAAATTTGAATTTAAATATTCGATTCATTTCAAATAAAAATAAATATAATATCAATATCCCAATTAATAAAATAATAATATTATTAACATTATATACCATATTCGTAAATAAAGCTCTCAAAATTATGGGGTATTACATACTTCCCCCCTTGAAAAGGAATTTCCTCCTCGAAATTCAACGAAACCTAATACTCAAAAAAATGTTACTCGATTCTATTTTCCAAAAATCTCAGACTAAAATCCTCAAATTAATTCTAAACATCCTCACCATTTGTAACACACCGCCCGTCCGGGGAGAGCGAACGGAGCGCTAATATCGATAAAACTAAACTATTTCCACAGTAATAATGTGTATAGAGCATCTAAAAAATCCCACAAGATAAATCCACTAATCTAAATACTCAAATTCAATACAACAAAGTCTCTCAAAATAATATAACTATCTATCTCGAAATAAAAATAATATAAATCTTCCAAAAAATATTCTTCCCAAAATAATCCACGCTAAAGTCATCCCAATTGGTCCATAACGGTCAAATCCACACTAACCTGCCAACTAAAAGAAAATATGGGGAAGTACACAATACGACAGGAAAGATGCTCAACAAGTATATATTAGCGATGAATAAAGCGTAACAACACGAGTACGAATATTCAAATCGAAAATGCAAATCTCAAAGCATTTATCAATAAATTTCATAACAACACATCAATGGGTCACCAGGCCTTACCCCATCCGCATATGCTTTATCAGGCCATAGCCCCGGAAGCAGGAATTTTAGCGGGTGCCCAACATCCGTGCCATATTGAAATTTCATGACAACGTGCTCAATAACAACATGAATAATACCACATGAATTAAAATAATTTCAACAATTATTTTTCCAGATTTCCAAGAATTTATCAATTCAAATATGAATTCAATTAAACATGAAATCAACGGAATAATTCTCGAGAGATTTAAAGAGCATATTGTGTGAAACCCCATAGCTCAAAATCATCACATGAATCGTCACATAAAAACCAGCCTCAAAATCTGATCACACCATTACGTTCCTCTCGCGAAAATAATCAAATTATGTTCTATCCCCAACACAAGATAACCCCAAATAGTCCTATTTTAAAAACTCAGAAAACTCATCTCTAAACATTATTCAAATCGCTGATCCGACTTCAGATTTCAATTCTACACGAAAAATTGAGTCAAGTATGTGTTTTGGTTTTTTTCTCAAATCTCATTCGAAAGCACTCAAAAAGAAGATCTAAACATTCCAAAATGATTCTTCTAAATTCACTCGTTTTTGCCTCTTTGGATTTCGTTTTTAGCCTCTCTTTTTCATCTCCCTTTCCTTATAATCACCGATAATATTCTTTATATAGTCTCTCTCTCAAACCCTAGTTTGGTGCCTAAGCTAACCTATATTACTATATTGCCCTTTAATTCAAAATTGTCAACTTTACATATTTAAACCATTAAAAAATTTCCAAAAATAATTTAAATTTGAATTTAAATATTCGATTCATTTCAAATAAAAATAAATATAATATCAATATCACAATTAATAAAATAATAATATTATTAACATTATATACCATATTCGTAAATAAAGCTCTCAAAATTATGGGGTATTACATCGACCACATTGGATGATAGGTGTACTTTCTTCATTGGTCCACTTAAGAACATAATTTTTACCTACAACAATAACAATCACCAGTATCATGGCCATTGTCTTTGTGAAATTCACAGTATTTGTTCTTGTTTCTCTTAATTGGTGGGGACTTCATCTTTCTTGGCCATCTGAGCTTCTCATCATCCTTAATTTGATTCATGATATGATGCACTTATGTGGTAAGGGGCGTTTAATATGTGAACTTTTAATCTAACTTCTTACCCCCTTGTCTTTGTCTTTACTGGGAGAAGAATTTCCTGACCCGTCTTCTTTGAGTTCTCTTTTTTTAGCTGCCATTTCTTCTTCAGCTGCTATGACTTTCCTAGACTTTGATAGAATTTCACTCATTATAGTGGGAAAGTCTTTAGAAAGTGACGAATATAATTTCCCTGGCAAGATCCATTTGATGAGGGTTGTCATTATAACTTTTCATCATAGTCGACAACTTTAAGTTTTTCCTTTTTGAAGCTAAAGATAAAGTCTCTAAATGTTTCCTCGCTTTTTTGTCAGAAATTTAGGAGGTAGGTAACCATCCTTGTTGTTTTGAGGCCGAATCAAGATTTATAAATGAACTTATCGTTAAGCTCCTTGAAGCTTCCGATTTGACCTTTGGGCAAGCTTGTGTACCATACGTGCACTACCCCTATGAGGGTACCAAACAATGCTCAGCATCTCATTTTGTCCAGTACAGAATAAATGTCGACAGACAACTGATACATTTATACATGATGAATAGGGTGTGTGCTCCCATCATATCTTGGTGTTACTGATTCATCCTGAATCATGCACATATATACTCTCTATACTTGTACATTTTAGCCCCCCTCGGGTACTTTAATTCTTATAATTATGCTCGATATCCACACAACCACCATTTTATATGTTAACATGATATTTGAGGTATTATTGAGTTTATGTAGGTGTTACAGTGCTTAGTGTGAATTTTGATTGCATTTCGATAAAGCTCTGTTGACTATTGCACGTTCAGGGGCATTATCGTCATTTCACACTTCGGGATTTTTGCCCAAACTATTCTTGGAAGTTGTGGCCCTCAAAATATACTTCACGTGGCCATGAATGGTGCACAAATTTGAGTCCAAACAAATATGTTATGGGCCTTTAAACAGAGGAGAAATATAAGGGAATTACAAAAGGAAAACAATTAAATAAAAGACATCCTTGTCCTTGCCCCTAAAATCAGCAACATCTCTAAATCGATAATGGAAGGTCTTTGGGTCACTCACATGTTTTGATCGGGTCTTGGATACATCCAAATGGGGTTTTGTCTTTGGCAGAAAACATGGTAGCTAGTGCCAAATTAAAGATTCAAGCAGGTCATGGCTTGGCAAATAAATGGAAAGGAATTGCGCTTTGCAAACAAATGAGAGCAGGTTTGCTGTCGGTGATCGATCGACCTTTCCCCACCAGTCGATCAATAAATTCGATTTTGCCTTATGCGATTGCACTGGGTTTGATTCTTCACCGGCAGTCGACCGGTGATAACTTAGCTTTTGAGGTATATATTTGTTATTGTTGCAAGCCAAGTCAATCAAAACCTTCAATTACCTACAAAAATATAATAAAACTAGAGTGTAGAGATAAGTAAGGGGTGTCAATCCTAATCTAAGGATGAAACATGCGAGAGAGGAAAGATGTAATCCATTTTTATTTAATTTCTTTTTAGACTTTTTACTTTTTCTATTTTTTAGCCTTTTTTAATATTAAAATAATTTTGAGATGAAGGTGAATTAACTAATAACGGAATAAGAAAAGGTAATTAAACTAGAATAAAAATGTGAAAAATATGAAAAATTGTGTGACGAAAAATGATAAATAAAATCAAACAAAAATAAGAGATAAAGTGAGGAAATAAATGTGAGAACAATCAAGGAATGAGATTACACCACAAATTCTAGTTAATCAAAATTATTTAATTCATTAAAATTAATTATCCCAAGTTAGTATCAAAATCACAAATCAACTCTCCTTGCAAACGTAATTTTAATAATAACATTTTAAAAAATTAAATTCAACACTCCTACAACTCATGAAAAGTAGATCTAAACATCATTTAATAAATCACCCGCTAGGATCGATTTACTAAATTAGTTTAATTCATAGAGATAAGCTTAGAGTTGAAATTGTGACACCCCGCCTAAAAAGATACCGGGCGATCGCTCCAATATTAAATTAAAACATGAGTCTCATATGGATCATTCTAAGCATCACTGTCAAAAATCCATTTTATTACTAATAACCTATTAGGCCGGTGTCAAAATTTTAACTTTACTACTCTTTTTAACAACAATAAATAAAACATCCACAAGTTAATACTTAAATAAAACTAAAATGAAATAAAATAACCGAACACTCGGTCAAAATATACAACCATATCGAATGATGCTCTAAAAGAATAAATAAATGCATTTGGACCATTGGCCCGAATATTTATACAGTACCTCTTATCAAGAGTACAAGGATGGAAGCGTCTACTGAAAATTCTGCACGCATCCACAACTGCTGCAGCTGACGTCTGACTCGAAGGAAGTGCCATCCAGGCGCCCCTGTGTCTGGACACCTATATATATATATAATATAGAAAGAAAGGAAAAGTAGATAAACGGGTCAGAGCCCGAGTTTTGAAAATATTTAGCAAGTGCATAAATGCCTTATTATTTTGAAAAAGGTTTTATCTCATATTTAAGTTTGGTATCGCACTCCCATGAGATACCCCTCACCTCTCTTCTAACAGTGCACTCCTAGCGCATCCCTCTAAACATCCTAGTCAAGCTATCCTGCTAAACTAGTCTATCACCAACCCACTATCAATCCTAGATAGTCCAAGGAATGTACTAAGGGCTAAAATTCACCCCAGTCTCAACGCTATGCCATGTTCGTACGTGGGGTGTCTCGCGAAGCGAAATCCAAATAAGGACCCCCCCCCCGATACACTACTACGCGGCACGGTCGATCGTCGAGATCCGCCAGTCCCTCAGTACAGAATATATATATAAATAAATATGTATACCATTAGAAATACTAATATTAGAGCACTAAGGATTAAACTTCTCCCCAGTCTCAACACAGTGCCATATTCGTGCGTGGCGTGTCTCGCAAAGCGAAATCCAAACAAGGAACCCCCCCGATACACTACTATGCAACAAGGTCGATCATCGGGATCCATTAGACCCTCGGTACTCGATTCATCCATTTATATATACATATTTCCATATACTTCCGGATCTATCTCCCGGACTGAGGATTCATATACAAAGTATTTATCAATACTTTTCATTTTTCTCAAAACTTTCAATTTCCCTTCTCATATCCAGGAAATGTATTTAAAAGCCAATTCATTATCATGAATTGCTTTAACAATCATATCTCTTTTTAAAGCCAGTTTCATTATCATAAAAATGCTTTTCCGTTTCAAAATATCCCATTTCCCTTTTTATATTCAGGAAATGTATTCAAAGCCATTTTCATTATCATAAAAATGATTTGATCATATCATATGCTTTCACATCCCTTCTTCCATCCGGGAGGTGTTACCGAAGCCAAACCATATAACCCATTTCCCTTCCTATATCCAGGAAATGTAATTAAAGTCAATCCATTATCATGAATTGCTTTAACATAACGCGTTCTAAGACCGCCCGTCCGGGTTTCCCCACTGTGCGCACCCCTAAATGGCTATCATCTTACAGGGCCTAACATCAAGACAACCTGGGATCCTACATCGCAAGATGTCGGGAAGCGGCCATATGCCTGCGGGATAGTCAAGACCACACCCGGAATCTCCTAACCAGCGCAGAAAAAATACAACAAACGCTCATATGGCCTATAGGACAATATCCACCCTGCGTTAATTTGTCAGGGGGATTCACCAAACGCACGCAACTTCCCTTATGATAGCGATTTAGAGAGGTGTGTATCCATACATTATTAATTAAGAAAATCATTTACCTTTCCATTTTGAAAACATTTATATTTACATTTTCAAAAGTCATTTATCTTAATTCATATATATACTTTAATCACATAGTATATATATATACCATATATTCCTACCTAAATATATAAAAATGGCCATATTTGCCAAACCATCTATCGATAACCCTTAATCCCAAAGATTCTCTCAGGAATCCTAATCATGCATTCATATATGCATAATACTAAACCCAAAGTATATTCTTACTTTAATAAGTAATATATACCAAAATCCCATCCACGGATTCATTTGTATATCTCCAATTATACTAATTCACTCTAAGTGAATATACACATATATATATATATTCCCAATTCCTCAAGTCCTTTAGGACATAACCCTGCATAATACTCTAATTTGGAAGGCCCTTAAACTTTAAACTCAAAAAGGAGAAATAATCATAATCTCCAAAATTTTGGGCTGGAAACAGGGCACCGGTCGACCGGTCCTAGACCCCCGGTCGACCGCGGGTTACAAATAAGCCTACGAAACAAAGCAGTAAGCCTTTTCTTCTTGACGCGGTCGACCGGCCTTAGGGGCGCGGTCGACCGGTCACACCAGGTCTCCCAAAGTAAATCTCCTCAATTCCTTTTATCCAACAACCCAAATTCATTTTTGGGGTTTCTAAACTACCCCCAAAATTATCCCGAACATCTACGCAATTAATTCTAGCCGTAATTTTTCCAATTCCCGATTTGATTTCCGAGTTGATGATTTCAACCCGGAGCTTCCATCTTGTAAAAATCATATCAAACTGTAGAAAAATCATAAAAATACGCGTTTGGCACCCACATGACCGTATCGAAAAGATCTACAACTTTCGTGTTTTGGCCCAAAGCTAAATCAATTCTTTTCTTGGCCAAAAAGGCCCCCTAAAGTGATGGATTACTATTCATCGTCTTCTCTGAGACGATTTCAACCATTAAAGCTTCTCCCAAGCTTTTGTCGCCTCACCCAACGTCCTACAACCTCAACCAACTACAAATACACATATATTAAGGGTTCTAAACATCCTAGAACCCAAAACCACCAATTAATTTAGGTTAAAACCTAAGTTCCACAAATTGAAATATTATTAGGGTTTAATTGTTTTAACTTTCAAAAATCCGTTTTATCCACCCCAAAACCTTTAGGGTTTGTTTATACCAAACTACGATATGAGATATTTATGCAAAAAGATAAATAAAGCAAGTAAACACTTGCCTCGTGGATAAAATCCGATGACCCCGAGTCTAATCCGGCGGAGTTTGGCCCGAATCTCCATTTCTCTCCTCTTTTCTCTCCTCCTCTCTCTCTTCTCTCTCTTTTCTTTCTTTTCTTCCTCTTTTTCTTCTTTCCCTCTCTTTATAAAGAAAGAATAAAGGTTTAACCCTTAAAAACCCAAAAACGACTCGTTTACCCAATTACGAGTTACTTTTACCTCTAAAATTACCCGAAACTCATTTTCGACAATCGGACACTCTTTTCCGACTATCTCGGACATTTCGAGACTCATGGTGTAGTCGAAATTTCCATCCGAGGTACTTGACCGCAAATCACTATTCTAACCCAAAATAACTTTATGCGGGTTTTCCAACTAAAATCTGACCTTTTTGGTCACTTTTCTCCACGGCGACATATAATTAAATTATTGCGACCTATATAGTCCCAAAAGTAATTACAACACCCTTTGAAAATCATTTAATCCTCGAATATCCCTAAAATTACTATTTTAGGAAATTCTCCAAATTGCCAATTTATATTTATTTATGAAATTTAATCGTCTCCAAAAGGGCGGGTTGTTACATACTCCCCCCTTACAACGGAATTTCGTCCTCGAAATTCGGATACAACCTACACCATCTAACTAGGATCACTCCAAATCCTAATACCTCAAGGGAAACGATACTAACCCAACGGTTCTCAACCATATGCTACATGACTATCACGATCGTAAAGTGGCTTTTACGTCACATAAAACCCATCATCTATAATGCCTATCGGTATGAATTTCAACCTTATATACTACGCCCCTTCTATTTTAGGCGGTATATAAAACCATCTTACCAAGGTGCCCATACACCTTTCCAACTTGTGCACATCTGCACATCCGTAGTGAACGTCTGACACGTAACACTCTCTCCCAATAAGGATCTCCTTTCCTCGGTGAAATACTTACCTATGGGTCCTCCCAGCCCGCGAAATCAATTCTCCTAATCTCGGCGCCACTAACATTAACGAACTTACGTCCTAAATAATACTAAAGTCTACGCGATATCCTACCTACACGGAACGAATATAATCCTAAGTATGTCCCTAGTGCCCAAGGCCTCTCTCAACTCCCGACAATTACTTGGTTTCATGCGTGGGACGTCTCGCCAAGGCAAAATCCAAACAAGGAACCCTCCCGTTACACTACTCCCTCGCGTAGTCGGTCATCGAGATATAGCGACCTAAGGCACACCAGCGGGACGTCCTAAATATTGCCTACGCTAAACTACGAACACATTTCTACTATCTTATCCTTCCGCCCATATGGAAGGAAACCTAATCAATCGAAGTGACCACTTTCTGTAAAAGTGTCACGAACATACTACCCAAAATGTATATCCTCAAAATTTGCCTTTTCATTAAGGCCTGACTATTGTCCTCAAATCAATTTCTCTAAGTCCAACCTCACCCACCCACTTGTGGCGAGGGGACCACTTTAGTGCTTTTCCATAGCACAATATTTCCATAAGTATATCAACATCATGTGGCTCATAGCCTATAGTGGTTCATCCACACTATAAGACCTTTCCACAAAATCAACATCCTTGCATCCCATAACATCTCTCCACTCCCGACGCCATTAAGAGTCATGTGTGGAGTGTCTCGCAAAGAGAAATCCAAACAAGGAACCCCTCCACACATTAACCCTTGACTTCGTTGGTTATGGAGTTCCGTTATTTCAACATGCAACCGGGATATCCCTATCCCCTAATCCAACAAAAAGTTGGTTTGAACTCCTATCTCAAACTAAGAGTTATACCACCCTGCGCTCGCACTCATTTTTTTAAGTCCTTGCGTAAATAGTAATGAGCTTAATCTTACAGCTCAACACAAATCCTGCGGCCTTAAATCATATATATAAGGTCGCCATATACCCAAATCATGATAATGAAACCTCTACTCATCGAAGTTTCGTATCCCACAATAAATAAGGTGAACTCAACCTATATCTAGGTGAGACACCGCAACAATAACATGTTCCCTCCAGGAACCATGGACACGATAGACTTGTCATTTTTAGCCTGCTATCGCTCCGAAAATACACCATAATGTATTATACTCATCATATCACCGTACTCGTATAGACATATAAAACGAGTATCCCAAACCATATATATATATATATATATATATATATATATATATATATATATATATATATATATATATATATATATATATACACAATATATCAACACCCGCATTTATGGCGAATGAAGGAAAATAAAATTCCGCTATCGCGGAAAACAAAATAGACATACATGATATAATGTTATCGAGACCGCCATAAAACTCAAGATACACACACGAGTCTCGGGCTATCGAACACCGCTCCTTACAATCATCTTATTAATCCTCTTAACTCCTTATTTCAACAAATTTTCCCGGGTGGATTTCCACCAACGGGGTCCACGAATACACACATTCTCTAGTGAGCCTATCCTTCCTGGAAAGGAATCATCATTCATTGCACCTAACTCACTTAGGTACAAGGTTCACTTTTCCATATTACTCCTTATTCACTGTCGACCTCTGGCCGATCCTTATGCGAATAATCCAAAACTGCATTCTTTTCATTCATGCTGAAGTCATGGGGACTCACGGTTAAAACTATCCGTAAGATCCCTTTCGAATCCTTACTTCACTGGGAAATCCAACTTTAGTACCACACTCTACTACGGCGGTACTATGGTACTCGTAACTACTATGCTTTAGTAGTCGTTGAGATAATCCTTAGCAAACACTGCAAAGGAAGTGACCTCTACCACGGTCCTCATTCCCAACCTTCTACCAGCTGCTCCAGCTAAGCCTCACCTCCTGCTACCATCCAAGCTCCGCACACGATTCTCAAACGAGCGCGCAAAAGATTTCTATAATCTCATAATATGGTAGGAGAACGAAATCTCACAAGAGAAATCAACAATCCTAATTCTGAGAACGAAATCTCACAAGAGAAATCAACAATCCTAATCCTGAGGCTCTATAACAAATGAGAGCAACGCTGAAAGCGTAGTACGTCCGCACAGATTCCTAAGGACACTAGAACCTGATGCTCTGATACCATCTGTGACACCCCGCCTAAAAAGATACCAGGCGATCACTTCAATATTAAATTAAAACAGGAGTCTCATATGGATCATTCTTAGCATCACTGTCGAAAATCCATTTTATTACTAATAACCTATTAGGCCGGTGTCAAAATTTTAACTTTACTACTCTTTTTAACAACAATAAATAAAACATCCACAAGTTAATACTTAAATAAAACTGAAATGAAATAAAATAACCGAACACTCGGTTAAAATATACAACCATATCGAATGATGCTCTAAAAGAATAAATAGATGCATTTGGACCATTGGCCCGAATATTTATACAGTACCTCCTATCTAGAGTACAAGGATGGAAGCGTCTACTGAAAATCCTGCACGCATCCACAGCTGTTGCAGCTGACGTCTGACTCGAAGGAAGTGCCATCCAGGCGCCTCTGTGTCTGGACACCTATATATATATAATATAGAAAGAAAGGAAAAGTAGATAAACGGGTCAGAGCCCGAGTTTTGAAAATATTCAGCAAGTGCATAAATGCCTTATTATTTTGAAAAAGGTTTTATCTCATATTTAAGTTTGGTATCGCACTCCCATGAGATACCCCTCACCTCTCTTCTAACAGTGCACTCCTAGCGCATCCCTCTAAACATACTAGTCAAGCCATCCTGCTGTTGATGTAAAAAACTAGATTACTCTAATTATTTAATCACAGATAAATAAATGAGACAAAAGATTTTAAAGTGGTTCAGCCTTATATGAATGGCCTACGTCCACTGTTATGTTATTGCTGAGTGTTTGGGAATTCTCGATTACAAGTGCTATCAAGAAATTCCGGCCCCTTGAATGAGGGTGATACAAGGTATTTATAGCCCTTAGGCTGTACATGAAAGGGTGTTACATTAAATGATACACATATGAAAGGGTAATTCATTTAATGCTCTTCAAACGTGTGCGTCAAGATGACAAGCATTCAATGAATAGTTGAACTGTTGATTATCTGGCAATTAATGCTGCGGTCGAGATACAGCTCGAACCGCCTTAGTTGCTCGTCGTCAAAGAGTTCCTCGGAGCATTGGAGTTCCTCGGAGGGTTGGAGTTCCTCGGAGGATAAGAGTTCCTCGGAGGGTTGGTGTTCCTCGGAAGACTGTCGTTCCTCGGAGTATACCTGTTGCTCGGAGTGAGTATGTTGGTCGGGGGAATGATCTTCCTCGTTGCTATTGTGCCTCGTAGATTGACACGTGTCTTCTTATTATTTGTCCACATCAGCATACTAATTTTGGTATCAACAGAAGCCCCCAATGTTTCATATTTCAAACTTTGAGGAGCATGGAACATTCTTTCTCGGTATATGGCAATATTAAATGACCTTCCTGGGTTTTAGGAGCCTTTTCTTCATATTTGAATTTCCTTCCAAATTCGCAGAATCCGCCTTTTTTGCATTTTTATAAGCGCTTCGATCTTCATGCCCTTTTTGTCCTTTTTGCCGCCGGTAGCGTAATAGTTTCTTTTTTGTAATCATTTCTTTCTCCGTTTCCCAAGGCAAAGTATTTAAGCCTCAGAGGCAGTCCCATGTCTTCTACCTTTTCAATTTCTGCTTTCGAGTTTTCTATAGCTTTTTTCTCTCCTGTGCGTTCATCCCTTTCTTCGTTTGTTTGTCAACAGATCTCCTATTTCCTGTAAGATTTTCTTCCTTCTTTCTTCATTTCTTTTTATTCACCATGGTTTATATTATCGAATCTCTTGAGAAGTTCCATTCCGACTTCTCTATTCCTTCTTGGGTAACTTTGGAGAGTATTTCTGAGCCTTCAAGTTATTTTGATTTGGATGAGGGACATTGGTTCCCTAGCCTCTTTATTGCTGAATGTGGATTTTCTTTTCCACCAAACCCTTTGTGTTTAGAGTTCTGTCAGTATTTCGATGTTGTCCCTACAAAAATAGCCCCCAACACATGGAGAATAGTTAATGGGGTGTATAGGTTAAATCAAACTCATGGAACTCGTATAGGAATTCCTGAGATTATGTATTATTATAGATGGGCTGTTTTAGACAATGTTTATTATTTAAAAACTAGATTTTTGAATAGGGCTCTAGTAGTCAACCTCCCTGATGCTAACAGGGATTATTTTGAACATGGAGTAGTTATAAAAAATTGGCAACATGCCCCTTTGGTTGGAGATGCAGTATATGAGGGTCCCCGATGCCCCCCATATGGCAATGGGATAGGTTATTTTCATCTTATTTTTTTTTTTTGAAATTATGATTTCATTGTGTTTGACAAAATGTATGACTGATATTTCACTATTTTTTTGTTTGCAGTTGACAGCAAGAGAAAAACTCAAAAAGAAACAGAAGTTAATATCAAGCATTTAAAACATATCTGGAGTTTGCATCAGAAGGTTGCAGACGAGCACATTAGGTCTGCTTCATACTTGCTGCAGTACAGGAGCTATACATCCTCTTATACTGCTCGTCCTGTGGCTAGCATTAGCGAACCATTGCCAGCTTCTGAAGACTCTTCACCAAACTCTCACATTCCTTTGAGTCAGAAGATGGGCAAGAGAAGAGTTCCTGCTCTCTTTGAAGAGACCTCCTCTGCTGGAGATGGAAAGAGAAATAAAGCTGATGTCCCAAAGGGGACAAAGAAAATGGATGCTGCCCCTTCTGTTGCTCCTCAGAAGGCCGCCGAGAAGCCCCAGTGGCTCCTGTACAGAAGGATGCGCCTGTGGAAGTAATCACTATCTCTCCAACCAAAAATTCTTCTTTGGTTGAGGTTGTTGAGAAAACACCGAGGAGATTGAAGAAGTCCTCCTCGGTTAGTTTTTCTGAAGTCATTCCCCAGCTCCAAGCTAGTGGAGCTGGTGTTCCAACCATTATTCCCCCGAGCTCTACAATGAGCTCGGTAAAGACTTCGACTATTCCTGAAGTCCAAGGCATCGAGGAAAACATGTCTAGGGATATGCTGACATCCCTAGCTACTCGTCACATTGCTTCAGTAAGTTTCTTCTTATCTTGAATTCTTCTTTCCTTCTATCAATATATGTATCTCGGCACTAACTCATCACTACCTTCTTTTTTCAGCTGGTGAGTTACTTTAACACCATAGTGAAGAAAGATGAAGCGCTCAAGGCTTCAATCTCCTCGTCTGGAGTAGAGGATGCTTTCTAAGGTTTGGCCCAATCTCTGAAGGAATCCCGTCAAAGTACGACGAGGATAAAGGTGAATGGGAGAATAAATTGGCTGCATCTGAAGCAGAGAAGGTGCAGTTGGGAAATAAAGTGAAGGACTTGGAGAGGGAGAATAGGAAATACGCCGAGAAGCTCACTACCTTCGGGGAGCTTGAAAATAAGCTAAAATCAGCTGAGGAAGAGCTGACCCTTCTGAGCGAAGTAAATCGTCAGAAGGAGGAGTTGGAGGCCAAGTTGAAAGCCTCCGGGGACCTTCTATCCGAGAAGCTCTCCTCGGAGAAAATGAAAAGAAATATGGCAATAAAGAAGTCTTTCAACACAGGTTGGGACAAAGGGTGGAACAAGGGAGTAGCTGCCATGATGACTCGGATGCAATATGGAAGTTTGAAATACTTCCGAGATGGCTGGGTTGCTGCTTTGCAAGAATTGAAGGTGAGCGAGGACTCCGAGTTATTTCAACAGCATCTTCCTGGTCCTCCCCCAGCCATCGAGGATGAAGAAGAGGACGAAGCTGCCTCAGAAGAATCTTCATTGGTAGTGGGTGATCTCATCCTTACCCAGCCTGCTGACGAGGAGCTTTCATCTCTGCCAGCTCCACCAGAACAAGTTCCAGCTCCCGCCGACCAACTCATTATTTCCACCGAGCAACCAAGCTCCTCGTCCCAGCCTCCCGAGAAAGTCTTGGGAGACAAGGAAAAGGTGTGAAGTTGTTCGGTATTCTCTTTCTGTTTTTCTTTTACTTGTACTCTGTATCCCAGATCTTTGTAACTTTGCCTTATGATCTAATAAAATTTGAGTTCTTTTCTTCCATATGATTGTCTCTTCTTTATCTGCACTCTGTCTTGATCTTTTTTTTCTTTCTCTGTTAGTTTCTGGCCAGGATGGATCTTCTGTCTGCTAATGACACAAAGTTGATGCAGCAATGCCATGAATATTATAAAGCTGTTCACATAGACCTAAGTGCATCAGAAGTTGCCGACATCCTTGGCCATGGTGCTTCAGAGCAGGCAGTAGAAGCTTATCAATACCTGAAGGGCTTACTTGATCGAGCTGTGGCCAATAACGTGGCTTACTATGATATGATCGAGGAGCTTCAATATACTCTAGAAGATCTTCAGACTCAGTACAAGGAGTCAAATGCCTTGTTACATGAGGGGTATGAAAAGAAATATCAACAGATTTCTGCCGAGAAGGGCTACGATAAACTCCTTACTGGGTATGATGTCAGGGAGAGGACCCTAAAGGGAGAAGTTGAAGCTTGTAGACAAATTGCTGAACTGCTGGAGCAAGAGAATAATAATTTGCAGAAAGAGCTAGCACAATATAAGTCTGCAGCCTCTTCTTCAACAGCGGTAATCCCAGTGACCGATGAGGGATTTTCCTTCTTAGAGGTTGAGAATGCCAAATTAAGGCAAGAGTTGGATATCCTGAGAAGATCTGGTACTTCTACTTCTACACGGGGACGAGGAAGAGGTTCTCGTGGGTGAGGAAGAGTTGCCCAGGATGTTATCGAGGAACGAAGTACTCCATCTTCTCGGGGTCGATCAAGAACTCCTCGTAGTATTGAAGAAGCTCGTACTCTGTCAACATTGGAAACTCAAGCGTACCAATTGAATGCAAAAGATCGGGCTTTGTCTGAAATGTCCAAGAAAATCCTAACTTTGGAGGATCAACTTACTGCGACGAAGTCGGCTTTAGAGAATAAGGACATTTTTGCAAAAAACCTTCACGAGCAGTTGGAGAGACTAAGCTTCCAATTCCATAAGCAACCCAGGGAATTTTGGATGGCTGGGTACAATGAGGCACTATTCCATTTAGATGCTCGTATCCAGAATGCCACTAATGAGGGCTATAAACAAGGCTGGTTGAATGCCTTATGCGTGTTGAAACTTGAACAGGGACATTACATGTGGGACTATTATGACACTGGGGTACTTGACTTGCCTGTGACACCGTTCAATTTGGACAAGGAATGGATCCCAGCTCGTGCCATTCCTCGGAGCTTAATTGCACAATACCTCGGTGATTACAATCTTCATTCTCAGATCGAGGTATCTCGTCCCGAGCATCTATTGGACACACCTTCAGTAATGAATGTCAGAATGCTGAAGGACTTGAATTTTATTAATTCTCCTCAGACTTTAAATGATCCACCTGCTGGCGAGGAACCTATTTCAAAAGCTGAGGGAAAGAAACCAATAGAGTAGGGATCGCAATGTAATAGTTAGTATACATGTAATTTGTAATTCGTTTTGAATTTTAATGAAAGACTTTCATTTTCTGTTTGCAAATCTGTATTGCTATTGTTTTGTACTTGTCTAACACTTTTATATTTGTGATTGCATAACAATACTTTGTGGTTCATCGACCAATCTAGTAATAAAAAGTTACAAGTATCAGTAATGTTGCTCGATCACTTAATAATAAAGTAATGAGTATAAAAATGTTTAAAATTTTTCCAACCAACCAAGGTTGTTAAATTGTGCTCGTCGACCAATTATAGTTAGTGAGAGCTTTTATCCCCGACTAACCATACTTGGTAAATTTTTCATAAAATGTGTCCGACCAACCAAGGTCGATAATTTTATCCTCGTCGACCAACTACAGTTAGTGGATTTTGATCCCGACCAACCATACTTGGTTCAGTTTGGAATATTTTGTATTTTCTGGAATAGTTTTACCTTCCGACCAACATAAGTCGGCATATTTTGTTTCTTAACCAACCGAGATTGGCATTTTTAGGAATCACGTGTTCTCGCTCTTTTACCCACCGGAGTTGGTCTGAGTTCGAACTATCAGTGTCCACTAGTTATTTTACCAACCGGAGTTGGTCACGCTAGTGTATGCCTCCTAACCAAAGGAGTATAGTTTGTTCTCGCCCTTTTACCAACCGGAGTTGGTCGTGGGTCTGAACTATCAGTGTCCACTAGTTATTTTACCAACTGGAGTTGGTCACGCTAGTGTATGCCTCCTAACCAAAGGAGTATAGTTTGTTCTCGCCCTTTTACCAACCGGAGTTGGTCGTGGGTCTGAACTATCAGTGTCCACTAGTTATTTTACCAACCGGAGTTGGTCACGCTAGTGTATGCCTCCTAACCAAAGGAGTATAGTTTGTTCTCGCCTTTTGGGTCTGAACTAACGTCTTCTTTTTGCTGTCGAGCAGCGTAGTGTTCTACACTAGTATTCCCCGAAAAACTTTCAATAAAAGGAGAGAAGATGGTGAAACATCATCGTTTTATTCATATTGATAGAACTGCTTTACATTTTACATTACTGATAATACTTGCGTAGGTGTTCAGCATTCCATGCATTCTTGAATTCCTCTCCTTCTAGAGTTGCTATTCGGTAAGTTCCTGGTCGAACAACTTCTGTAACTCGGTAAGGTCCATGCCAATTTGCTTCCAATTTATTGTGCTTCTGAATGACCTTCTTTAGCACGTAATCTCCTTCTTTTAAATCGCATTTCTTCACCCTCTTGTTGTAGAACAGAGTTGTTCGTTGTTGATATGCAGCATTCCTAATGGCTGCTTCTTCTCTAACCTCCTCGAGCATGTCCAAATCTAATCTTCTCATCAAGTCACTGACTGGAGAATTGAAATTCAGCACTCTGTGTGTTGGGAGACCCAACTCAGCAGGTATTACAGCCTCACTTCCAAACGCCAGCATATATGGTGATTCTCCAGTTGCTGCTCGGGGAGTTATTCGATAAGCCCACAATACTGATTGTAGCTCATTAATCAATTAGCTTTAGCCTCACTTAACCTCTTCTTCAAACCATTTAATAATGTTCTGTTCGTCACTTCAGTCTGTCCATTGCTTTGAGGATGGCCTGGTGCTGAATGAACCTTCAAAATGTTTGACTGATGACAATAGGCGGCAAACTCCTCGTTATCAAACTGTGTTCCATGGTCTGTGATGAAGGCATGAGGGAGACCATATCGGCAGATGATATTCTTCTAAACGAATTGGTACACCTTCTCGTATGTCATATCAATCAGAGGCTCAGCTTCTACCCACTTAGTAAAATAATCCACTGCGACGACGAGGTACTTGAATCTTCCTCGGGTCGTTGGCAGTGGTCCAACCAAATCAATTCCCCACATGGCAAAAGGCCAAGGGGAAGTTATGGATGTCAACAATGCTTGCGGAGTTCGTCGGACGGAAGAAAAACGTTGGCATTTATCACATCTCTTAGCATAGGCTATACAATCAGCCCTCATCGTTGGCCAGTAGTATCCCTGTGTCATCACCCTTTGCAACAGTGTCTGCCCTGCTACATAGGCTCCACAAGACCCTTCATGGATCTCTTCAATCAATTCTTTCACCTCGGAGGGATGTACACATCTTTGCAAGCCTGCCATAATTCCTCGTCTATACAAAACACCATTAGTTAGTACATACCGAGCAGCTTTAAACTTCAATTTCTTGGCAGCGATCTTATCCTTCGGTAATTCTCCTTCCTCGACATATGCCCTGATGGGATCCATCCAAGATGGTCCTAAATCAAGGGAAATAACATTCATCGTCAGGCCTTCATCTATGCTTCGACTTTCTAACACCTCAATTGGTATCGTTCTTCACAACTCGGTACGAGTAGCTGATGCTAGTCGGGCCAGTGTGTCTGCTTGTGCATTCTCCATTCTTGGTATTCTGATTAACTGAATGGCATCAAATTCTGCCAACAACTCCATCGCCTTTGCATGATACTTGACCATTAATTCTCCTTTAACTGCATACGTTCCCATCATCTGATTCACAATTAATTGAGAATCACTGAATACCATAACTTGTTACGCTTCCATAATCTTTGCTAAATTAAGACCTGCTATTATGGCCTCATACTCAGCCTCATTATTGGAAGATTTGAATTGGAATCGTAAGGCATATTCCACGCCAATCTCGTCTGGGGTGTTCAAAACAATCCCTGCCCCACAACCTGTTGTGCAAGATGACCCATCTACATATAATTTCCATGTAGGTAACTTGTCTTCAAATTTCTTTTCTGACAGAGTTCCTCGGTGAAATATCTGCTGTTTCCTTTCATCCTCCCCTGATATTTTTTGTTCTTCATCGACCATCTCTTCTCGCCCTTTTACCAACCGGAGTTGGTCTGGGTTTGAATTTGATGATCTTTCTACATCCACAAGCCCTTTTACCAACCGGAGTTGATCTGGACTCATGTCTGTTGATCCTGTAACATCCACAGGTTGGTTAGCGAGCAACTTTTGCTCCTCGAGGGTATCAGGATATGTAAATTCTGCTATAAAGTCTGCTACAGGCTGCCCTTTTAATGACGATCTGGGTTCATATACAATATCATATTCACCAAGCTCTATTGCCCAATACATCAGTCTTCCTAATTTTTCTGGCTTATGAAGGGCTTGTCTCAATGGCATGTCGGTGTATACAACGATGGCATGGGCCTGGAAATAAGGCCTCATTCTTCTACTTGCTTCAATTAATGCTAATGCCAATTTTTCCAACTTTGGGTACCTGATCTCTGCACCTCGGAAAGCCTTACTTGTGTAATAAATTGGCTTCTGGACTCCATTCTCCAATCTGATCAATGCGGAGCTGACTGCATTCTCTGATACTGCCAGGTATAAGTATAACTTTTCTCCCATCACTGGCCTGGACAGCAGTGGAGGTGTTCCCAGATATTTCTTCAAGTCTTGAAAGGCTTTTTCACATTCATCATTCCACTCGAAAGTTTTTCGGAGTGTTTTGAAGAATGGAAGGCACCTATCAGTTGCTCGAGAGACAAATCTATTGAGCGCTGCAACTCGTCCTGTAAGACTCTGCACTTCTTTCTTCGTCGTTAGAGATCGCAACCCTAAAAGAGCTTTGATCTTTGTTGTATTTGCCTCAATGCCTCGCTGGTTGACGATGTACCCGAGGAACATTCCTTCTCGTACTCCAAAGGTGCACTTCGTCGGGTTGAGCTTCATCTGGTATTTATCCAGTTGATCAAAGGTCTGACCTAAGTCAATTAGATGCTCAGCAGCTTTCTTGCTCTTTATCAGCATATCGTCGACATAGACTTCCATGTTGCAACTGATTTATTCGGCAAAAACCTTGTTCATCAGCCGCTGATATGTCGCTCCTGCATTTTTCAAACCAAAAGGCATAACATTATAACAATAAGTTCCCCTAGGGGTAATAAAAGAAGTGATTTCCCTGTCTTCAGGTTTTATTTTGATCTGGTTGTAACCAGAGTAAGCATCCATGAAGCTGAGCAGCTCGTGCCCCGAGGTAGCATCCACTAGTTGGTCAATTCTGGGCAATGGGAAGTGATCCTTTGGGCAGGCCTTGTTGAGATCAGTGAAATCAACACACATTCTCCATTTATTGTTTTTCTTCTTTACCATCACCACATTTGCCAACCAGTCTGGATACTTCACATCTTCAATGAATTGGGCTTTCTGGAGCTTGTCGACCTCCTCTTGAATAGCTTGATTCTTCTCGGGGCTAAATACCCTTCTTCTCTGCTTTACAGGCTTGATCTCCTTATTCACATTGAGCTCATGACATAAGAAGTTTGGATCTATTCCTGGCATATCTTCATGACTCCACGCAAAAGTTTTCTTTCTGTTTCTCAAGAAAGTTATCAATTCCTGTTTTATTGAAGCATCCAACGACGAACCTATTTGGGTTACTCGTTCAGGGTGTTCGTCGTCCAGAATAACATTTTCTGTAGATTCCACCACCTGTCCTTTTACAAGTTGGGATTCATCTCTTGGATCAAGTGTTTCAATTTCTGTACTTTCATCCACCTGGTAAGTAGTAGTCTTTTTCCTTGACTCTTCAAGCTCCTCTTGCTCGGCAGATGAATAATAGCATTCTCGAGCTACTTTTTGACCACCTTTCACCACTCCCACTTCGAAATTTGTTGGGAATTTTAAACATTGATGTACTGTAGATGGGACTGCTTTGAACTTCTTCAAACCAACTCTTCCCATGATGATGTTGTAGGCTGACTACACATTCTTATCCATCACAAAGAAGCGTATTCTCTCTGTTCGACAAGCAGGCCAAGTTCCAATGAATATATCCAACTTGATCGTCCCAAGTGGAAAAACTTTTTCGCAGCGAAACCCAGAAGAGGTCTGTGATAAGGTTCCAATTGAGATAATTTCAAATTTAAACTGTCAAAGCATGAATAGTACATGATGTCCGCCGAACTGCCATTGTCTACCAGCACCCTTGAAATCACTACTTCTTTCATCCTCATTTTGATCACCAAAGGGTCGTCGTGAGGGTAACGAACACCTGCCAGGTCATTTTTTGAAAAGCCAATAACCAGCTTATCTTTGTTTACCTTCCTCGGACGATCCTCCTCGGCCAAATTTATTCGCTGAATGTACGAGTAAGCTTGTGCCTCTCCGAGGTAAGCTTTTCTTTCTGCAGTAAGATCTCCTCCTCCTGCATCTCCTCCTGTAATAACATTCCAATCAAATGACCCAAAACGTATGGAAAATACCTCTCGTTCTGGATGCCTTGGTTTCTTGGGAAGATCGGGGTCATCCTCGGCATCATCTTCATGGCCTCTCTTCTTTTTCTCCTCTGCTCGACGAGGAGATTTAGATCTCTCTCTAGTTCGATCATTATTTCTTCTTTCACCTCCCCGATCAACATACTTTGCTAGCTTTCCTCTTCGGATGAGTGCTTCAATCTCGTTCTGAAGAGCTATGCAATTTTTAGTCATATGGCCATGATCTTTGTGGAACTCGCAATATTTATCCATGTTCCTCGCATCAGGGTCTGACCTCAGTTTCTTCGGCCACTTTACCTCCTCTCTATTCTTGATTTCTTCCAAGACATGATTAATACCCATTTTCAAGGGAGTATAATTATCGAATTTCTTTAGGACTTCCCATGATGACTTATTATTTCTGGAACGCTTGTCACCGCCATTGCCCTTATGCTCTTTATTTTTAGACTTGTCGACTTCCACCTTGGTGTCTTTATCCATATTCTTCTTTGCAGCCATAGCTTCCTCGGCATTCATGATTTTGGCCGCTTTTGCCATCAACTCTGACATAGTTTTAGGTGGATCTTTCGCCAAAGTGTAATACAACTTATTAGGCAACAACCCACTCATCAAGGCGGTGATTGCTGTCTTCTCCTCATAATCTATGACTTCCAGCTTCTCGTTATTGAAACGAGTTATGTAATCTCTAGTACTCTCACCAGATTTTTGTCTAACACTTAACAAGTGTGCTACTCGTTTTACTGGCTTTGCTCCAAAACAGAAATTGCCGATGAACAACTCGGCCAACTGAAAGAAAGTTGAAATCTTACCCCGAGGAAGATTGTTGTACCATATCTGGGTAGCTCCAGTAAGAGTTCCTGAGAATGCTCTGCATCTCATCTCGTCGGGGACAGCATAGATATCGGCGGCAGCTTGATATTGCTCTATATGAAGAACAGGATCTGTCTTTCCATCATATTTGGGGGTCACTACTGGTGCTTTAAATTTCGACGGGGTAGGAAAACCCACAATGGCCTGGACAAAAGGTGTCCCTTGAATAAAAGTTCGTTGTAAGGGATTCTTCGCCTTGGCCATTTCTCCCAATCTATCCTCCAAGTGCTGAATGGAACCTTTCCACGCATCGTTTCCTTCCTCGGGCTTATTAGTTCGTTGGCCATTTCTCCCAATCTATCCTCCAAGCGCTGAATGGAACCTTTCCACGCATCGTTTCCTTCCTCGGGCTTATTAGTTCGAGCAATTGATTGTTCTGATGTGGCCTCCTGAGATCTATCTTGACGAGCAACTGGTCGTGATTGTGCTGATCCTTCTCTTAGATCTGATGGTCGTCGAAAACTCCTTGACATGGTCTTAGGTGGACTCCTATTCCTCCTAGGGCCTAATCGACTGAAAGGAGACATCCTACTCAATCTTTCTAAGGCACTGGGTCTTTCTGGAGAGAGAGTGATACGTTGATCAGTATCTGTAGCCCTTATTGATGAAGTTCGCCCAGGTTGATAAGAGAAATCATCAGACTCCTCATTACGATATGACTCAGTACGCCTGGATCGTGAAAAAAGTAAATAAGTTTGCCTCTGACCACTTCGCTGTCCTGAACGTGCAGGTGCACCGCCATGAAGGGTATGTATGAGTTGCCTCATTGTTTCTTGCATGGCGGTTTGTCCTTGAGCCAGATTCGTCATAATCCCAGCCAGATCTGGAGGTGCAGAGGGATTTGGAGGATTTCCAGCATTTCCAGCGTTTCGATTGCTAGATTCTGGATTATCCGCCATTGATGATGAATGATTTTTGGTGAAAAACGATAATAACAATCGTTCCCACAGACGGCGCCAATCTGTTGATGTAAAAAACTAGACTACTCTAATTATTTAATCACAGATAAATAAATGAGACAAAAGATTTTAAAGTGGTTCAGCCTTATATGAATGGCCTACGTCCACTGTTATGTTATTGCTGAGTGTTTGGGAATTCTCGATTACAAGTGCTATCAAGAAATTCCGGCCCCCTTGAATGAGGGTGATACAAGGTATTTATAGCCCTTAGGCTGTACATGAAAGGGTGTTACATTAAATGATACACATATGAAAGGGTAATTCATTTAATGCTCTTCAAACGTGTGCGTCAAGATGACAAGCATTCAATGAATAGTTGAACTGTTGATTATCTGGCAATTAATGCAGCGGTCGAGATGCAGCTCGAACCGCCTTAGTTGCTCGTCGTCCAAGAGTTCCTCGGAGCATTGGAGTTCCTCGGAGGGTTGGAGTTCCTCGGAGGATAAGAGTTCCTCTGAGGGTTGGTGTTCCTCGGAAGACTGGCGTTCCTCGGAGTATACCTGTTGCTCGAAGTGAGTATGTTGGTCGGGGGAATGATCTTCCTCGTTGCTATTGTGCCTCGTAGATTGACACGTGTCTTCTTATTATTTGTCCACATCAGCATACTAATTTTGGTATCAACACCTGCTAAACTAGTCTATCACCAACCCACTATCAATCCTAGATAGTCCAAGGAATGTACTAAGGGCTAAACTTCACCCCAGTCTCAACGCTATGCCATGTTCGTGCGTGGGGTGTCTCGCGAAGCGAAATCCAAACAAGGAACCCCCCCGATACACTACTAGGCGACACGGTCAATCGTCGAGATCCGCCAGTCCCTCAGTACAGAATATATATATAAATAAATATGTATACCACAAGAAATACTAATATTAGAGCACTAAGGATTAAACTTCTCCCCAGTCTCAACACAGTGCCATATTCGTGCGTGGGGTGTCTAGCAAAGCGAAATCCAAACAAGGAACCCCCCTGATACACTACTATGCGGCAAGGTCGATCATGGGGATCCATTAGACCCTCGGTACTCGATTCATCCATTTATATATACATATTTCCATATACTTCCGGATCTATCTCCCGGACTGAGGATTCATATACAAAGTATTTATCAATAATTTTCATTTTTCTCAAAACTTTCAATTTCCCTTCTCATATCCAGGAAATGTATTTAAAAGCCAATTCATTATCATGAATTGCTTTAACAAATCATATCTCTTTTTAAAGCCAGTTTTATTATCATAAAAATGCTTTTCCGTTTCAAAATATCCCATTTCCCTTTTTATATTCAGGAAATGTATTCAAAGCCATTTTCATTATCATAAAAATGATTTGATCATATCATATGCTTCCACATCCCTTCTTCCATTCGGGAGGTGTTACCGAAGCCAAACCATATAACCCATTTCCCTTCCTATATCCAGGAAATGTAATTAAAGCCAATTCATTATTATGAATTGCTTTAATATAACGCGTTCTAAGACTGCTCGTCCTGGTTTCCCCACTGTGAGCGCCCCTAAATGGCTATCATCTTCCAGGGCCTAACATCAAGACAACCTGGGATCCTACATTGCAAGATGTCGGGAAGCGGCCATATGCCTGCAGGATAGTCAAGACCACACCCGGAATCTCCTAACCAGTGCAGAAAAAATACAACAAACGCTCATATGGCCTATAGGACTGTATCCACCCTGCGTTAATTTGTCAGGGGGATTCACCATATGCACGCAACTTCCCTTATGATAGCGATTTAGAGAGGTGTGTATCCATATAATTAAGAAAATCATTTACCTTTCCATTTTGAAAACATTTATATTTACATTTTCAAAAGTCATTTATCTTAATTCATATATATACTTTAATCACATAGTATATATATATACCATATATTCCTACCTGAATATATAAAAATGGCCATATTTGCCAAACCATCTATCGATGACCCTTAATCCCAAAGATTCTCTCAAGAATCCTAATCATGCATTCATATATGCATAATACTAAACCCAAAGTATATTCTTACTTTAATAAGTAATATATACCAAAATCCCATCCACGGATTCATTTGGATATCTCCAATTATACTAATTGACTCTAAGTGAATATACACATATATATATTCCCAATTCCTTAAGTCCTTTAGGACATAACCCTCCATAATACTCTAATTTGGAAGGCCCTTAAACTTTAAACTCAAAAAGGAGAAATAATCATAATCTCCAAAATTTTGGGCTGGAAACAGGGCCCCGGTCGACCGGTCCTAGACCCCCGGTCGACCGCGGGTTATAAATAAGCCTACGAAACAAAGCAGTAGGCCTTTTCTTCTTGACGCGGTCAACCGGCCTTAGGGGCGCGGTCGACCGGTCACACCAGGTTTCCCAAATTAAATCTCCTCAATTCCTTTTATCCAACAACCCAAATTCATTTTCGGGGTTTCTAAACTACCCCCAAAATTATCCCGAACATCTACGCAATTAATTCTAGCCGTAATTTTTCCAATTCCCGATTTGATTTTCGAGTTGATGATTTCAACCCGGAGCTGCCATCTTGTAAAAATCATATCAAATCGTAGAAAAATAAGAAAAATACTCGGTTAGAGCCCGCGCGACCGTCTCGAAAAGATCTACAACTTTCGTGTTTTGGCTGAAAGCTAAATCAATTCTTTTCCTGGCCAAAAAGGTCCCCAAAAGTGACGGGTTACTATTTATCGTCTTCTCCGAGACGATTTCGGCCATTAAAGCTTCTCCCAAGCTTTTGTCGCCTCACCCAACGTCCTACAACCTCAACCAACTACAAATACACATATATTAAGGGTTCTAAACATCCTAGAACCCAAAACCACCAATTAATTTAGGTTAAAACCTAAGTTCCACAAATTGAAATATTATTGGGGTTTAATTGTTTTAACTTTCAAAAATCCGTTTTATCCACCCCAAAACCTTTAGGGTTTGTTTATACCAAACTACGGTATGAGATATTTATGCAAAAAGATAAATAAAGCAAGTAAACACTTGCCTCGTGGATAAAATCCGACGACCCCGAGTTGAATCCGGCGGAGTTTGGCCCGAATCTCCATTTCTCACCTCCTCTCTCTCATCTCTCTCTTTTCTTTCTTTTCTTTCTCTTTTCCTTCTTTCCCTCTCTTTATAAAGAAAGAATAATGGTTTAACCCTTAAAAACCCAAAAACGACTCGTTTACCCAATTACGAGTTACCTTTACATCTAAAACTACCCGAAACTCATTTTCGACAATCTAACACTCTTTTCCGACTATCTCGGACATTCCGAGACTCATGGTGCAGTCGAAATTTCCATCCGAGGTACTTGACTGCAAATCACTATTCTAACCCAAAATAACTTTATGCGGGTTTTCCAACTAACATCTGACCTTTTTGGTCACTTTTCTCCACGGCGACATATAATTAAATTATTGCGACCTATATAGTCCCAAAAGTAATTACAACACCCTTTGAAAATCATTTAATCCTCGAATATCCCTAAAATTACTATTTTAGGAAATTCTCCAAATTGCCAATTTATATTTATTTATGGAATTTAATCGTCTCCAAAAGGGCGGGTTGTTATAAAAATTCAAAGAAATAATTTCACATTTTAGAAAAAATCTATCTCTAGTTCGATTCTAAAATGGAAACTAAGACTAGAATCTCGATTTTCTCTTGAAAATCTTTTACCCTCTCTTTAGGCATAAATTAAAATGTAAGAGTTCAAAGTTAATCATCAAAGGGATATTTAATTTAAATGAGCTAATTGAAATAAGATTAACATCAAATAGTGGATCATCCCACCCCTTGAAGGGTTTTTTTTAGGCTAACTTAATATGGAACATGATAATCAAATAAACAAGGCAATAAAATAAGAGAGGATAAGAGAACAATCAAACCAAATATAATTAAGTAAAATTGAGCTCCATCCTTGAATTACAAATTTCCAACCTTCAATTGAGTGATCCAATAAATTAATACATAAAAATACTCACTCAACTTGAATCTCACACAATTATTTCACTCAATTTAAATCTAAAAAAAATAAAAAGAAATAAATTCCTAAACTAAAAAAATATTATTTCTAACTTTCTCTCTAAGCTAACTCCAAAATTCTTTTCTCTCATTTTTTATGGGTCTTCTTCTTCTTCCTTTTATAGTGTGGAAGTGGGCAAGGGGTAAAAATGAAAGAATTGAGATGTGCATGGGGGATATGAGGTATAATGAGGGTAGTTTGAGGGTTTTCAAGTGTTGCATGTGGAATAAGTGGGTTGTGATGGTGTTAAATGGGAGAATGGGGTAATTGGGGGTATATTGGGAAAAATGAGTAGGAGGAATTTAGCATATGGGTTAAGTTGATTTTTGGTCTTAGCTTTTATGTAGGTACGATTTTGGTTTTTATTCAAATGGGTTAAAGTTTGGCTTTGGGAGGTAGAAGTTGGTCTTGGGTTCGATGGGTTTTGCTATGGGATCTGGGTTGACATGTGAGGTCGGGTTTGATGAGTTGATTTTTTGGTTTCGGTTGATGGTTGGGTCGGATACGGATCATGTGCTGATGGTTCCGATCGGCTCAGGGTAGGAGAGTTCGTGGGTGAGAAGTTGGGTTTTAGGGCTGGAAACGAATCAGTTTTCGATGGTGATGGGTCGCCACCAGGTTAAGTGAGGTTGGTGGGCAGTGGCTTGGACAGGGGTTCTAGCTTTAGGTAAGAGTTGGGCCTTGTTGGTTGATTTGCGGGTTATGGGAGGGATAACAGTGTATATGAGCTCGGGTTGGAATTAGTTTGTGATTATGGAGGTTTACATATTAATGGAGGTGAGAGAGAGAAATGGGTGTAGGATGAAAATGAAGTGGGTGTATTTAGGTGTGGTGGAGGTGTATGATAATAGGGTGAGCGTGAGGGTGTACGATAGGGATGTGTTTAAGGTGTGAATAGGGTGTAGTTTAGTTAGTTTTGTGTGTGTGTTTAATGTGTAGTAAATGGAATAAAATAAAATCTAAGACTAAAAAAATAAAATCTACTTAAAAAAAACTAAATCCCCAAAAATATTTACATATCTAAAGCATAAAATCAATGAAAACAATTAATTCCCTAATCTAAAAATAAAAAGACTTAAAAAGATTAATACTAATAACCCTATCCTAATGAACATAAAATAAGATTAATTGAAAAAGTAAAGAAAAAAGTTCTAATCTAATTACTAAAAGACTCAATTAAAAAAATCTAATAAAAATAAAAATAAAGTCCTAAAAAAAATTTAAAAACTAAATTCCTAAAAAAAACTAATCCTAATAACATAAAATAAAATTAAATAAAGATTAAAAATTAAAACCTAATCAAAATCAAAATCAAAATAAAATACACTAATTAAAAAGAAATATAAAAATAGAAAATAAATCCAAGAATATTCTAAACAAATCTAAAATAAATCCTAATAATTAAAATGAACTCAAATGAAAATTCCAAAAAAATACAAACTCAACACACATAAAGTGGAGGATAGATTTAGGAAGGTTACGGGGTAGGTTAGAATTACGAGAATGGTTATTTAGCCCATTCTTGCTGCAAATTGTCTCAAAATAGAGCTTTTGAAACAGTAACTGTAATGAAGCATACACAATAGACAATTGATCTCACACACAAATAAGAAAGAAGAATATTTAGAAATAAAATTGATCTCATGAAAAGAATGCTAATCACTATAGTGAGAACTTAGAGTTATTCACTACGTTGATTTTCATTTGCCTGAACACCTAGGGGAAAATATGGATGATTATGGGTGAGGGGGAAACTAAACGGTAAGGATATGATGATATGAGGTAGGATGGTGATATAATGGATGGATGATGGATGTTAGAGAAGAGTGTTCTACACATGAGTAACTAATTTCTTTATTTCACAAGAACATGACTACAACTTCTCTTCTTTTTTTTTCCTTGTTTTTTTCTTTTCTTTCACTCTTTTTTCTTTCTTTTCTACTCTCAACACTCTTCTCTTTTTCAAAATTGGGGGTGGAAATGGAGTCTATATGGAAATGGGGATGGTATGATGATGATATGGAAAATGAAAGGTGTATGGATGTGGAAGTAATGGTGATAGTAAATGGGTGAAAACCTGGTGATTGGAACAAATTTCAACACACATGTTTCTTACAACTAGAAAGTGATGTCGTTCTCAGTGATCAAGCCAAAAATTTAATGAAGAATAATAAGATCATACAACGATTTAGGTGAGGACCCAAAGGAAGTTGAATTAACTTGTGACTCAGAGATTGCATAAAACTCTCTAAAAGGTGAAAGGCACGAATGATCCTTAAGGTTTTCTTAAGAATTGTAACTCTAAACTGCAGTGACGTGATAAGTGCGCAAATTTTGTTGATTCTAGAAATTCATGGTGCAAAATGCATTGTTATGTATTACATAAGCTATAGAAAAAATAAATCCTCCAGCTTGATTTCTAGACTTAAAAGATGGATAATAGAAAATTCACGTCAAATGAATGAGATGAAAGAAACTGTGTGAAAATTTTAAACATCAGAGTTTGAATTTTTTTCAAAAGAGGTACGATTTTGATAAAATTACCCACCCCCAAACAAAAAGGAACATCGTCCTCGATGTTAAGTAAAATGATTTTTAAAATTTAGAGCAAAAGGGAGGAAAGAGATTATCATAATAAACCACTAATGAAGTGGACAGATGAAGCCAAAATGAACCTGAATAAACGATAAGAGAAAAAAAATGTGTACAAGTTTATAAACATGGAAAGCATAGGGTGATGTGAAACACCACCCCCAAACAGGGTAAGACTCATACTCGAAAACAACGGGCTGCCTCTCGGTAGCGCTAAGTATAATGTCTTCAGCCAGATCGAACCATTATCACCCTAAAGATAAGATCTAGGAAAGCACGGGGAAACAGAAAAAGTGAGTGATTATAATCACCCCAAACAAAATTGAAATGTCAATCTTGTTGGATGAAAGCTAAAAATAATCAATGCACCTGTATGGAAAAGTGCATCACACGATGCAAAGCATTGGTGGACCATGGGTGGGTGGGTATTAGGGTAATGATGAGAAAGGCATGGGAGAATACGCATCGATCACGGGCCTTATTGAGCCGAAAGGTGAGGGAAACAAGGGCCTTATAAGAGTGGTGCTCTAGTTGGTGAGGAAGGTAAGAAGGTTTGAAAAGTGGAATGGAGTGGCCCTCATAAAATTTATGCGATCGTTTTATAAATGGACAATGATAATGGTCGCGCTGTAACATATCAGTGAGATGACGTAAAGAAAAATCAACATCATAAGTAAGTGTTGGGCATATAGGAGCAAGATCTGTGTCACAAAAGTGGATAGTAACATCACATACACTCTCATAGATGGTTGATGGTGGTTTCATGTTAGGATCCAAAGATATGAATGGGAACATGCAAGGTATACAATCAAGATCCAAACCAGATGATGGGTCAGAAGGGACAATGGGTGGGTTGGGTGGGATAAAGGGTGGAGGAAGATGATTCTGAAGCACCTTATACCTTTGACTTGCTTAAGTCTATACTGTATAAGTGTTCAACTAGTTTGGAAATAGTGACAAAATTGGTTGTCTAACCTAGAATCCAAAAAGCCTCAGAACTTATCTCTCTAATCCTCTTCAATAATTCATGAAGGTATAAATTGAATCACACTACACACAATTAGAAGTGCATACATGTGTACATATTGCTTGAAATTGAGTGTGTGATTAATTCCCCTTAAAATGGAGCTTTAATTATTTTTGGGGAATTTTTAAATATTTTTAAACATTTTTTAAATAAATGTTTTCATTAATAAAATGTGGTTATAAAATTTGTGGGGTTAATATTCTATTTTGGAAACTTCAGTTTTCATTGAATTGTTTGGTTGGGTAGAATATAAAAGCGCTAGATACTTCAGGGTGATGCTTTGTAATTCAGTTGACGCGTGTTTGATCACCAATCACATGCCTACACTTGTCATCCTCTTGTTGCGTCAATTTGTGTTTGTTTTGTGAGAAGATTGCCTGGTGCATTGCTGAACGTTGGATCATTCCTAATCGATGGTCTGCATGTGTTTTTAGTTAATCCTGGTGCTATATCTATGAACCAATCACAACCATCTTAACCACCGCTATTTCATAACCCTTGGATCAAGTCAAAGGTTGAAAGACTTGATCTCAGCCCTTGATTGCATTCGTCGTTCCAGAATCTTCCCTCACCCCTATATAAACCCCTCATTTCTCAGCATTTCAAGACTTTTGGGCATTCGTCATTTCTGAAAGAAAAAAAATAGAGAGAAGAGAGAAGTGAGAGAGAAGAGAGAAAAGAAAAGAGAGAAGAGAGAGAAAGAAACTCTATTAGCCCAAACAAAACCCTAACCCTAAACACTTCAATCTCTGAATCAAACCTTCGTATATTCCCAACCCCAAACACAACCTTGAGTGTTTGAGAGAGAGAGTGGTTTGTTCATTTGAAGCTGTAACCTCTTTGTCCTTGATCTTGTTTACAACTTAAACATTCGTGTGAAGATCTGTGTTTCTCTTTCATAGAAACTTTAGATCAACACTCTGCATGTTACATTTTCACTAGATCGACATATTTCTTACTTGATTTAAGTTAATCTTTACTGATTTGGTATTGAAAATGTTTTATGGTTTCTGTTCTTATGAAACTTAACCTTGACCTAGTTGGATTCACACTTGGAGATTTTCAATCTCAAAAATATTTTTAAAACCGAGATTGATTAAGATCTTGACCGATTTTGAAGCGAGATATCCGTGGAATCTGGGTTATATTAAAGGTCAAACAGGTTTTTAGTTCTGTGAGAAAGAAAGAATACAAAATCACTGCATATAGACTTTATATTAATTTTTCTAGGACTGTCTGTAAATCTAAGTGTGTGTGAGTTCATGCATGTGATAGGAATCACTTCACAAACACTTAACACACTACTGCACTGGAAGTGTTGTGTATAAGATCAAAGATCATTGAGTCGACATAAGGAAGCTAAAGCAAAGGAAGTTATCAAACTGGAAGAACATCATCAACAATCAGATCTATGAGAAGTTAGAAGGACACCAAGTGGGGTATATTCCTAAACTTAGAATAGGTTGATTTGTGTGCATGTATGTTGTATTGTTTGTAACTATTATTTGTTATTAGTGGATTTTTGTTTTTGTGACTTAGAAGTCACCGTGGATGTTTCCTCTGTTGGGAGAGGTTTTACCACGTTAAAAACTGTGTGTTGATTATCTTCATCTACTCATCTCATTCTATAGTGTGCTGATTTTTAAAACTGTCTTGTTTTAAAAAGCTGATTACAAAGTCTTGATTACTCTCGTACATAAGTTTTTTTGTAAACACATCTTGTTGTTTATAATTTTTATTTTTCAAAAGAAAAGGGTTTCTTCAACAAACATCTCGGAGTTGCTTATACAGTTTAATCTTGTATTAAACGGCATTAGCAACGTTTTTTTCAATTGGTATCAGAGCCCTGTTAACTTTTATTTCAAAAAGATCTTGTGTTTCTGAAATCGTTTTCTGAAAAACCTAACTATGGACGAGAAGAATGAAAGGTTTGGTAATCTGTCCAGACCTCCACTCTTTGATGGAAACAACTTTGCTTACTGGAAAGTAAGAATGGTTGCTTTCATCCAAGGGACTTTAGGAGATGATGTCTGGGACATTATTGAATGGATACACTTATCCTACTAAACCAGCCACTGAAGGAAGTGATGAGAGGGTAAAGAAAATCTTAAGTGAGTTTACACAAGAAGAGAAAACTATTTCTCGAAATAACAATAAAGGCAAGAATGCCATTTTTATGTCTATTAATGAGTATGAGTTCAAAAGAATCTCATCTTGTGCCACTTCTAAGGAAGCTTGGGACACATTAATCACTGCCCATGAAGGAGACTCAAGAGTTAAAGCTGCTAAAACTCAAATGCTTACCCGACAGTACAACTCTTTGATTATGTCTGACTCTGAGTCCTTTGATGATTTCTACATGAACTTAACTGATATAGTTACTAAGTTGCATGCTAATGGTATAACTTATGATAGGAATGAAATTGTCTCTAAAATTCTAAGATCATTACCACAAAAGTTTGACAGTAAGAGGTATGCTATTGAGGAAATGAGTGATCAAAACCTTACCCCTGAGTTACTCAGTAGCAAACTTAGAACTGTGGAAATGGAATTAGACTTTAAGAAACAATTGAATCATTCTCAAAGAAAATAGCCCAACTCTAACTTGAGTTTTGCCTCTAAGATTTCTAAACTTGAGACCAATTTGATCAACTCTGACTCTGATGAGGAGTGTGATATAGACAAACTAGATAATCAGATTGCCTTAATGTCTAAACAATTTAAGAAAATTGTTAAATTTAGAAACAAACAGGCAACTAAACAAGGCAAGCCTAATTATCGTACTTTGTCTAATCCCAAACCTCATGAGAGAGGACTTGACAAACATCCTAAGGACAACAATTCCAGACCCACTAGAGACCTTAAAAAGATTGAATGTTTTAGATGTGGGAAACTAGGTCACATTGCTCACGATTGCAGAGTTAATCTGAATAAAGCCAACACACACAATAGAGCCAATGTCTGTAAAACTTGAAATGATTCAAGTGACTCTGATGAAGAGGAACTTGAGTCATCAAATGTACTTGACCCTTGCATGTCCTTTTATGCTAAGATCATTTACAATGATGATATGCCTGTGTGTGATAATGATGCTCCAACTCCTGCTTGTGTGAATACTGTTTTGACTGGCCTAGATGCTCTATTATCTGAAAATGTTGCTAGTTATACTACTGTGTGTGTGAGTCAAAGTGATCTCGATAATGACGATGCAAATGGGTGCGTGAGTACTAAAACTGAATCGTTAGGGGTCACTACACACACTTCACTTAGCGACTCAGACACAGATGACCTTCCTGATATCCATACTTTGTATGCTAAAACTCTTAAAAAAGGCACTAGACTGGAGAAAACTATTAGAGACCTGACTAAGAAATTAGATGATCTAAGTCTTATTGTGAAGCTGAATACCGAAGAGTACACTAACCAGTGTCTATCTCATCAATATAAAATTGAAACTTTTGATCAAAAACTAAAAGATTTGACTAAAACTAATGAAATCCTGGAAATGAAATATAAGGGAACATTATTAGAACTGGAGGAAGCAAAAACAAAGACAGCTACTGTTTTCAAAAAAATTTCTAAGTTTGAAAACAATTCAAATTGTTTTACTGACTTTGTTGTTGACTCCAAGACCAATTCTGATGATAGAACCGGTATTGGATTTTGCCCTAAGAACAAACCACAAACTACAAATCTTGAACCTATTAAGTTTCTGTCTGGGGGCAAAAGACCAATTGAAACATGTCCAGACTTTCATTTTATTAAAAAGGAATTTGATCAAAAGCAACAACAGAAAGACATTGGAGAGTCTAGTAATTCTAAGGCCGACACTCCACTGAAGACTAAATACGTCTGTCCTTTGATCAGAAAGGCTGATTCTACCTTTAAAACCATCCCTCCTAGGAATAGAACTTCTGAACAGAATGCTGTTAAACCCATCTTTAGAAGTTTTCCTAAGGAAATTCATCCCTCGAGCAATCAATATTGCTCCTACTGTGACATTTATGGTCATTCCTTTGAAGGTTGTTATGCTAGGCGTCTAAACACCCCTGTGTACAACACTTCTGTCTACAAGAACTTTAACTATTCTAGGCAAAATCGTAACCATTATGTCCTTCCAAGACAACTTGATAAGAACTCTAACTACAGGAACAGAAAGACCAAAACTAAGAGTTCATTTAAGAGAAAGGCTCCCAGAAACTTTCCTAAACCAAAAGCTCAAATTTTCCATAATAATCAGTTTGCTGCTCCAACTGTTTTTCGACAAAAAGTTGTTTCTCGAAAATTTTATCAAATGAGGGAAAACTTGCGTAAAATTAAAACTAGAGCTATTTGGGTTAGAAAAGATGATCTTTTACCCCCAAATGAAGTGTAATATTGTCATCACTGCTTTAAAAGCTGAACACACTTCATCTGGTTGGTATTTAGATTCAGGATGTTCCAAACATATGATAGGAGATGAAACAAAACTTTTAAACAAAACCAGATTTGCTGGTGGAAAAGTTATTTTTGGTGACGGAGTTTCATCCCAGATCATAGGTAAAGGAACCCTAAAAGAAGATGGAATGCCTGTTCTAAAAAATGTTCTATTAGTTAAAGGTCTTAAATCCAATCTCCTAAGTATATCACAATTTTGTGACTCTGACCATACAGTCACCTTTTCAAAGAACAATTGTAAAATTCTAAATGATAAAGGTGAATGCATTATTACAGGATTTAGAACACCTGACAATTGTTATACTGTCAAGACTAGTTCTGAAACCTGTAACATTGTCAGAATGGATGACAATGAAATCTGGCATAATCGTATGGGTCACTTGAGTTATGATATCCTTGGTAGATTGTCTAGTCAAGAGATTTTTAGAGGAATTCCTAAAATTAAACCTATTTCAAGTGTTGTCTGTGGTCATTGCCAGGAAGGAAAAATAGTTAAGACTTCGCATAAAAAGGTTAAAGACATTCTCACCTCTAGACCTCTAGATCTCATCCATATGGACCTTATTGGTCCCTCTAGAATTGTTAGTCTTTGTGGACACAGTTATATCCTTGTCATGGTTGATGATTTCACACGATTCACTTGGGTTGCTTTCTTGAAACAAAAATCTGACACATTTCAGAATTTTTTAAAAATTTTACTAAGAATTGAAAATGAGAAGGACACACAAGTCAATCGTATTCGTAGTGATAGAGGGGGAGAGTTCATAGACACAGGAATAGTTGAATATTGTGACTACAATGGTTACAAACATGAATTCAGTGCCCCTAAGACTCCTCAGCAGAATGGTATTACTGAAAGGAAAAACTGAACTCTTCAAAAGATGGCACGTGTCATGTTGCATGCCAAATCCCTACCTAAATACTTTTGGGTAGAATCTATTAGAACTGCCTGTCATATCACTAATAGGGTTTACCTTAGGAAAAACTCTAAACAAACCCCTTATGAGTTGTGGTACGGTAAGAAGCCTAATCTGAAATACCTAAGAACTTTCGGAAGTCAGTGTTATGTCTGTAAAGACAGAGAACATTTGTCTAAATTCGAAGCACGTGGTGATAAAGCCATCTTCTTAGGATACTCCCCAAACAGTCGTGCTTATCTTATATACAATCTGCGTACTAAGGCCCTTATGGAATCGATAAATGTAATTGTAAGCGACACTATTGTCGAAAATAAGATATCTGAATCACCTATTGTGGTTGAATCTGAAAATGATTTCAAAACTGATTCACCAGAAATAGATGCCTCATTACCTAGTGAGAGTCCAGAAGTACCTGGCTGGGTCTCTAAAGATCATCCCATTGACAACGTGGTCGGTAATCCTAATGAGCCAGTTCGTACTAGATCCCAGTTAAGAAATTATGCTAATTATGCATGTTTCGTCTCCCTTGTGGAACCGAAAAATGTTAATGAAGCATTGAATGACACACACTGGATTTCTGCTATGCAGGAAGAACTTTTACAATTTGTCATTCACGATGTCTGGTATCTTGTACCGCGGCCTCAAAACAAAAATGTTATTGGAACACGTTGGATTTTCAAGAACAAATCTGATGAAAATGGGGTAATTCTTAGAAACAAAGCTAGACTTGTTGCTCAAGGTTACTCTCAAATAGAAGGGATAGATTTTAGCGAGACATTTGCCCCTGTCACTCGTCTTGAATCTGTTCGACTTCTTTTCTCCATAGCGTGTCACTTAAAATTCACACTTTATCAAATGGATGTCAAATCTGCCTTCCTCAATGGAATTCTATCCGAAGAAACATATGTAGAACAACCCAAAGGGTTCATTGACCCTAAATACCCTAACCATGTCTTTCGTCTAAAAAAGGCTCTGTATGGCTTAAAACAAGCTCCTCGAGCTTGGTATGAACGCCTTTCTCTTTTTGTTGGATAAGGGTTTTAAGAGAGGAGGAAATGACCAGACTCTCTTTGTCAAACATTTTGACAAAAACATTATTATAGCCCAAGTCTATGTAGACGACATCATTTTCGGGTCAACTTCAAACTCTGAAGTTAAATCTTTTTCTGCTATTATGCATAAGGAGTTTCACATGTCCCTTATAGGGGAGCTACAACTCTTCTTAGGATTCCAAGTGAAACAGAATTCTGATGGACTATTTGTCTCTCAAACTAAGTATTCCTTAGATCTTGTTAAGAAATTTGGTTTAGATAATGCTAAAGTTGCCAAAACGCCTATGAGTACTATTGTTAAATTATGTAAAGATGAAACTGGAAAGTCAGTTGATTCCACACTGTATCGTAGTATGATTGGTAGCCTACTCTATCTAACTGCCTCACGACCAGACATAATGTATGCTGTATGTATGTGTGCTCCTTACCAGAATAACCCCAAAGAGAGCCATTTATTGTGTGTAAAACGTATAATAAAGTACATAAAAGGCACTCTTAATCTTGGACTGAGGTATACTAAGGATACCTGTAGCACCATCATAGGATATACTGATGCTGATTGGGCCGGGTGTACTGATGACAGTAAAAGTACATCAAGTGCCTGTTATTATGTCGGCAATAATTTAGTTGGTTGGAGTAGCAAAAAACAGAATTGCACATCTTTATCTACGGCTGAGTCCGAATATATAGCAGCAGGAAGTTGTTGTGCTCAATTGTTATGGATAAAACAGATGTTAAGTGATTATGGGATTAAAGAAGATCAATCACAATTATATTGTGACAATCAAAGCGCCATTAACATATATAAAAACCCGGTTCAACACTCGCGAACTAAGCATATTAAAATAAGGCATCATTTTATACGCGAACTTGTTGAAACTAAGTAATTAGAAATTCATTACCTGCCTACTGATCTGCAACTTGCAGACATGTTCACTAAAAATTTAGACTATAATAGATTTCTGTATTTGCGTAATTCTATAGGTATGGTATGCGTTGATTAGACTCTTAAGACCTTAATTTTTACCCTTTGTCCATTTGAGACAAAATGGGGGAGAAATTTGAGTTTTATGAGTTCAATGTTTTGTTCACATTTCATCTAAACTGCTTGATCTTAGTGTGCATATTTGCAGGAATCTCTTCTACTGATTGTCTACCATTTCTAGTGTAAAATTTTGTAAATAGTTGAGTTATGTAATTTTTGACTTTCTAGGAAATGGGTAGATAGTATCTTTTGTATAGGACTACGTTTTATTTTTTTTTCAGTTCCCTACGAGTTTTAAGCTAACTCAAAGGAGATTTTGTCTCATATTTCCAAAGGGGGAGATTGAAGCACCTTATACCTTTGACTTGCTTAAGTCTATACTGTATAAGTGTTCAACTAGTTTGGAAATAGTGACAAAATTGGTTGTCTAACCTAGAATCCAAAAAGCCTCAGAACTTATCTCTCTAATCCTCTTCAATAATTCATGAAGGTATAAATTGAATCACACTACACACAATTAGAAGTGCATACATGTGTACATATTGCTTGAAATTGAGTGTGTGATTAATTCCCCTTAAAATGGAGCTTTAATTATTTTTTGGGAATTTTTAAATATTTTTAAACATTTTTTAAATAAATGTTTTCATTAATAAAATGTGGTTATAAAATTTGTGGGGTTAATATTCTATTTTAGAAACTTCAGTTTTCATTGAATTGTTTGGTTGGGTAGAATATAAAAGCGCTAGAGACGTTAGGGTGATGCTTTGTAATTCAGTTGACGCGCGTTTGATCACCAATCACATGCCTACACTTGTCATCCTCTTGTTGCGTCAATTTGTGTTTGTTTTGTGAGAGGATTGCCTGGTGCATTGTTGAACGTTGGATCATTGCTAATCGATGGTTTGCATGTGTTTTTAGTTAATCCTGGTGCTATATCTATGAACCAATCACAACCATCTTAACCACCGCTATTTCATAACCCTTGGATCAAGTCAAAGGTTGAAAGACTTGATCTCAGCCCTTGATTGCATTCGTCGTTCCAGAATCTTCCCTCACCCCTATATAAACCCCTCACTTCTCAGCATTTCAAGACTTTTGGGCATTCGTCATTTCTGAGAGAAAAAAAAATAGAGAGAAGAGAGAAGTGAGAGAGAAGAGAGAAAAGAAAAGAGAGAAGAGAGAGAAAGAAACTCTGTTAGCCCAAACCAAACCCTAACCCTAAACACTTCAATCTCTGAATCAAACCTTCGTATATTCCCAACCCCAAACACAACCTTGAGTGTTTGAGAGAGAGAGTGGTTTGTTCATTTGAAGCTGTAACCTCTTTGTCCTTGATCTTGTTTACAACTTAAACATTCGTGTGAAGATCTGTGTTTCTCTTTCATAGAAACTTTAGATCTACACTCTGCATGTTACATTTTCACTAAATCTGCATATTTCTTACTTGATTTAAGTAAATCTTTACTGATTTGGTGTTGAAAATGTTTTATGGTTTCTGTTCTTACGAAACTTAACCTTGACCTAGTTGGATTCACACTTGGAGATTTTCAATCTCAAAAATATTTTTAAAACCGAGATTGATTAAGATCTTGACCGATTTTGAAGCGAGATATCCGTGGAATCTGGGTTATATTAAAGGTCAAACAGGTTTTTAGTTCTGTGAGAAAGAAAGAATACAAAATCACTGCATATAGACTTTATATGTAATTTTTCTAGGACTGTCTGTAAATCTAAGTGTGTGTGAGTTCATGCATGTGATAGGAATCACTTCACAAACACTTAACACACTACTGCACTGGAAGTGTTGTGTATAAGATCAAAGATCATTGAGTCGACATAAGGAAGCTAAAGCAAAGGAAGTTATCAAACTGGAAGAAAATCATCAACAATCAGATCTATGAGAAGTTAGAAGGACACCAAGTGGGGTATATTCCTAAACTTAGAATAGGTTGATTTGTGTGCATGTATGTTGTATTGTTTGTAACTATTATTTGTTATTAGTGGATTTTTGTTTTTGTGACTTAGAAGTCACCGTGGATGTTTCCTCTGTTGGGAGAGATTTTACCACGTTAAAAACTGTGTGTTGATTATCTTCATCTACTCATCTCATTCTATAGTGTGCTGATTTTTAAAACTGTCTTGTTTTAAAAAGCTGATTACAAAGTCTTGATTACTCTCGTACATAAGTTTTTTTGTAAACACATCTTGTTGTTTATAATTTTTATTTTTCAAAAGAAAAGGGTTTCTTCAACAAACATCTCGGAGTTGCTTATACAGTTTAATCTTGTATTAAACGGCATTAGCAACGTTTTTTCAGATTCAACTTAAGAGTGGGAGACACGCACTCCTCATGAGGCTCAGAGTGATCCTCAAGGGGACTCGAAGGAGGAGTAAAGAAATAGCCACAAGGGAGTGTGGTTTCTACAGATGGAGTGGTCAACTTCTCCACAAGAATAGCACCAATAGATGTGAAGAGTGGTTCAAATGAGGCATCAGGATCAGAGATAAAGGAATCACTAGAAATATTGGGCTCAAAAGGAGCCATGCATAGTGGGACAGGATCCATATCCGGAGAGGTAGGAACCATTTCGAATTCAATCTCGAGAAAATAGGGAGCACTCATAGCTGGAGATAACCTATAATGAAGTGGTTCCTTGGGAACACATGTGGTGGGCTTAATTGGTGTAGCCTCGGGCATTTTTTTTGGATTCGGCGGGAACGAAAAGGTAAACCTCAATGGTAGGTTCATTGGGACAAATTGGGATTTGATTAGTGTCACAATCTTTGGATAAGTCGTCATAATTGTCAACTTGAGGCCCAGACCACATGGTGGTCTCAACATCGAGATTCTCGGGAGGATAGGGTTAATAACACTCAAAACCAGTGTCACAAGACAACTCATCATCACTCCACATGGGAGCAACAATGGGTTGACTTAAGGTGAAATCTGACTCTCTCGCACACTCAAAATCATTTAATCTTTGTTCAAGCCATTGGAGGGCTTCATTTTGAAATTGATTAGCTTGCTCTTGCTCGAGGATGAACTTTTGCAAGAGGCTTTCAAGAGCGGAGGTGGATGATGGTGGTGGAGTGATGGATGGTGGAGGTGGTTGAGGTGAACATAAATCAATATTAGCAAGACTATATGGAGAATAATCGTATGAAGTGTGTGGAATGAGGTTAAGTGTGTCATACACGGTAGAAGCATCTCCGTGAGAGACAAAAGGCTGATAATCATTGGGTGCGTGGTAAGGGAACTGATAGGGAGGAGGTGCACTTTATTGCCTTGACAACTGTTGGAACGTGTGAGGATCCGCAACATAAGGTTGGGAATCGTATTGTGTGGAAGGATTATCAGTCCTCCATGAATAGTTGGGGCACTCACACGACTCGAGATTAGATACATAATGAGAATAAGTCGGATTGGGTTCCAAAACAGTGCACATGGATTCACATGTGCCATGGTGGTTTCAGACGGATAAGAGAAATATGGACAATCATGGGACAAGTGATCGGCGTGAATACAGTAGGTGCACGGCGAAGCATGTGATACGTTGACACTCATCATCGGAGGTGATGGAATGTAAGATGCGTGGGTGGACGATGCGTGAGTATCAACGGTGTAAAGTTGAGAGTTAAAGACACCAAGTAAGGTAGTGAGGTTCGACTCAGGCTTTACTTCAAACATGCTTTGAGAGAATGAGAAATGGCCAAAGTAATCCTGTAAAGGACGTTCTTCGGCCATGATGTGCGAAATATTTTTTGGATTTTTTAAATATATTTTTAAAAGTAAAGAAAATATTTTTGGACTTTTTTTAAATGAGGGAAAGAAAATATTTTTGGAGTTTTATAAAAATAAAGGAAGAAAATATTTTTGGATTTTTTTTGGAAGAAAAGATGGGGAAAATATTAGGACTCTTAAATTTGGACGAACTCACTAAAATCAACTACCGAAACATTGAATTGGACACACATAGGTCAAGGAGAATTCCTAACTAACACATAGTCAATTCTTATCTTTAAAAATTAGTGAAAGGAGTAGTCAAATTTTAATCAAGTCTGCGGCAGATAAAAATCACGAAAATTATCTTAGTGATCGCCTTTGCAAAAATGTTGTCCTAGTGGTCTAGTTAGGTGATTGATTTTAAAATTAATGATAGCTAGGGTAGCACACAAGTGGTAAGAGAGTGAGTCGGGTGATGAAATCCCTTCTCGTGACTGACCGGGTGTAGGTCATAATTGATTAATTCATCACACATTTTAAAAAATAAATGCGAGAATAAAAATCAAATAAGAGCACGTAGGCACACACAAGAAAAAAATTGACTCGCTTACAGGAGATTCGTGAGGGTTTAAGAAATGTACCTCCCCGGCAATGACAACATTTGATAACTTAGCTTTTGAGGTGTAAGTTTGTCATTGTTGCAAGGAAAGTTAATCAAAACCTTCAATTACCTACAAAAATAAAATATAACTAGAGTGTAGAGGTAAGTAAGGGTGTCAATCCTAATCTAAGGATGAAACATGCGAGAGAGGAAAGATGTAATCCATTTTAATTTAATTTCTTTTTAGACTTTTTACTTTTTCTATTTTTTAGCCTTTTTAATATTTAAACAATTTTGAGATGAAGGTGAATTCACTAACAACTAAATAAGAAACGGTAATTAAACTAGAATAAAAGTGTGAAAAATATGAAAAAGTGTGTGATGAAAAATGATGAATAAAATCTAAAAAAAATAATAGATAAAGTGAGGAAATAAATATGAGAACAATCAAGGAATGGGATTATACCACAAATTCTAGTTAATCAAAATTAATTATCCCAAGTTAGTATCAAAATCACAAATCAACTCTCCTTGCAAATGTAATTTTAATAATAACATTTTAGAAAATTAAATTCAACACTCCTACAACTTATGAAAAGTAGATCTAAACATCATTTAATAAATGATCTGCTAGGATCGATTTGCTAAATTAGTTTAACTCATAGAAATAAGCTTAGAGTTGAAATTCAAAGAAATAATTTCACATTTTAGAAAATCCTATCTCTAGTTCGATTCTAAAATGGAAACTAAGACTAGAATCTCGATTTTCTCTCGAAAATCTTTTACCCTCTCTCGAGGCGTAAATTAAAATTTAAGAGTGCAAAGTTAATCATCAAAGGGATATTTAATTTAAATAAGCTAATTAAAATAAGATTAACATCAAATAGTGGATCTTTCCACCCCTTTAAGGTTTTTTTTAACCTAACATAACATGGATCATGATAATCAAATAAAAAAGGCTATAAAATAAGAGAGGATAAGGGAACAATCAAACCAAATATAATTGAGTAACATTGAGCTCCATCCTTGAATAACAAGCCTCGAACCTTCAATTGAGTGATCCAACAAATTAATACATAAAAATATCACTCAACTTGAATCTCACCCAATTATTTCACTTAATTTAAATCTAAAAAAAATAAAATAAAATAAATTCCTTAACTAAAAAAATATTAATTTTAACTTTCTCTCTAAGCTAACTCTAGAATTCTCTTATCTCCCTTTTATGGGTCTTTTTCTTCTTCTTATTCTTCTTCTTCTTCTTCCTTTTATGGTGTGCAAGTGGATAAGGGGTAAAAATGGGAGAATTGAGATGTGCATGGGGGTGTGACAACCCGCTTATCAAAATAAGAGGTGGCCAGCCCGATACTCCAATAATAACAGGAATCATAGATGGAACATTCTTAGCATCGCCAAAATATAATAAGTATAGGGGATATCCACCCACTATTTCTTAAAAACGGATTGCCAAAATAATATTTGTAACTTAAAAGAAACATATGAACTAATTAATTTACAAATAGGTGGATACCCTAAGACGACTTATATTACATCCGCATCAAGTATACAATAAAGGGACCGAATATGCTATCGGTTAACAGTCTATACAAACCATATATACCAAGTTCATTAAGTTACATAGTGCATTTCATTAGACAATTACAAAAACATAGGGCCACAAGCCCGAATAAATGACCCGATCATAACTAGAGTACAAAAATGGAGGCGTCAATAACAAAATATCTTGTAACATCTACAAGGTATTACGGCATCCAAAACACCGGAATAGGAAAGTCAGAACGGGCGTCCTTGTAGCGGAGCACCTGAGTGAATGAACAATTCATGCAAAACAAGAAATATGAATGGGTCAGGGCCCGATTTTATATGATAACCAGATGAATAAAGAGTATGACAGTTATGAATAGTTAATCATGACAAATAATGATAAGAATTCACCTACTAAATCTTATAGCATAAACTAAGGCAATTATAATGACCATAAGTTTTAATTCAATTACACAAGAGGATATGAACAATTATTATTAACTAAGAATCACCATCATTTACATTGTTTCATTTAATCGTTCCGTATCTCATTAGGAAACGTATTCAGAGCCCATTAATTCTTAGAGCACTTTGTCATACATCAAGTCCCACTTGATTAAGAATAGTTATATTCAATTATATATAACGATTCTAAGACCGTCCTTCTGAGTTTCCCCACTGGACGCGCCCCTAAATAGGCCTAACATTAAGCTCTATGTCAAAGAATGCTACGGTAGAACGTGACAAGTCAACATAGATCCTAAAGACTCTAGAACCTGATGCTCTGATACCAACTGTAACAACCCGCTTATCAAAATAAGAGGTGGCCAACCTGATACTCCAATAATAACAGGAATCATAGATGGAACATTCTCAGAATCACCATAATATAATAAGTATACGGGATAACCACTAATAATTTTTGAAAAACCAATTGCCAAAATAATATTTGTAACTTAAAAGAAACATCTTAACTAATTAATTTACAAATAGGTGGATACCCTAAGACGACTTATATTACATCCGCATCAAGTATACAAAAAAGGGACCGAATATGCTGTCGGTTAACAGTCTATACAAACAATATATAACAAGTTCATTAAGTTACATATTGCATTTCATTAGACAATTACAAAAACTTAGGACCACACGCCCGAATAAATGACCCGATCATAACTAGGCGTCTACAACAAAATATCCCATAACATCCGCAAGGTATTACGGCATCCAAAGCATCAGAATAGGAAAGTCAGAACGGGCGTCCTTGTAGTGGAGCACCTGAGCAAATGAACAATTCATGCAAAACAAGAAATATGAACGGGTCAGGGCCTAGTTTTATATGATAACCAGATGAATAAAGAGTGTGACAGTTATGAACAGTTAATCATGACAGATAATGATAAGAATTCACCTACTAAATCTTAGAGCATAAACTAAGGCAATTATAATGACCATAAGTTTTAATTCAATTACACAAGAGGATATGAACAATTATTATTAACTAAGAATCACCATCATTTACATTGTTTCATTTAACCGTTCCGTATCTCATTAGGAAACGTATTCAGAGCCCATTAATTCTTAGAGAAATTTATCATACATCAAGTCCCACTTGATTAAGAATAGTTATATTCAATTATATATAACGATTCTTAGACCGTCCTTCCGAGTTTCCCCACTGGACGCACCCTTAAATAACTATCATCTTCCAGGGCCTATCAAACAAGACAATATGGGCATCCTACAACGCAACATCAAGAAGTGGCCATATACCTTCGACAGTGAGTCATAACCACACCCGGAATTACCTCAGTTCAAACAATAAATACCATACATAATAACCGATCATATGGTCGAGGACTATATTCTCCCTGCATTCATTAGCCAGGGGACTTCACCTCATGCGCGTACTTCCCTTATGATAGCATTTAGAGAGGTGTGTTTACATAAATTATCATTTACAGTTTTATTCCCATTTAGAGTGTACATTACATTTTATCCGGAGCCATAAGTAATTTATGCCATCATTATATCCTCAATGATTGATAAACCCCTAATTCATTCTCCAAGAATTTATGGTGTTGCTATAAACCACCAAGTCTAGCATATCCCAATAATGTGGCGAAACTCTTCAATTATTTACTTCTACAACTATTATCATCAAACTAACTTGTTAAGGACAAGAAATACCTAATCATCATTTTACTAATCCCCAAAATTAATCCCAACTATCCCCTTCTAACATAAGGTGGTGGCCTATGTAATATAAGACTCTTGAACACTAAGTTTACTTCATACAAGAAGGTTCATAAGTCCTAAGCCCAAAAGAAAATAGTTAAAATTGAGTTAGAAAAATAACTCAAAATAGTAAGATTTCGAATCGATTCGCCCTAGGGCCGAATCGATTCGCCCCAAGCAGCGAATCGATTCGCCCAAAAGCGAATTGATTCGGATGGAGAAACCAACTTTCTATCTCAGCCGAATCGATTCGGCCTTAACCCGAATTGATTCAGATCCCCAAACATGTAGCCTTACCCCTTAGCAAATCGATTCGCAAAAAGGGTGAATCGATTCGCCCCTGCGAATTTGCCAAGAAAGGGGCTACGGGTTATGAACCCTATTTTCCCCCAAACCCCATTTCTACTCCAACCAACATCATTAATTCAACCAACTTAATCATAAATGCATCTAGCTACCATAATTTACACAAATAAACATCTAAATCAACATCTAAGGGTTCAAAACCTACAAATCCCTCAAAATCCCAAAATTGTTAAACCATATCAATTACATGACAATCAATACAATTTATTCACCCTAAATCACATAGTAGCAAGTAAGAAACTTGCCTTGAGGTTGAAATCTCAGATTTACTTTAATAGCAACAACTCCAATCTTCAATCTCCAATTTTCTTCCTTTTCCTCTCTTTTTCTCAACAACTTTCTTCCTCTCTCTATCTCTCTAGGCTTAAGAACAAAATTTGGGATAAAAAGAGAATTGGAAGACTAAAATCGGGGACTTAACATTTGTTTCCAACTTAAAATGCTAATATTCCATAAAAATGACTCGTAACTACACATTTAAGTCAAAACCAGTCAAAAGTGCCCGGAACCCAAAAACACAATATGGCACTTATTTTGACTATCTCGCATATTTTGGGACTAACTACGCCTTTTAAATTGGCATTCAGAAATTTTATAAATCATTTCAAGTTACGGCTCCATTTAAACCAAAAATGCCGTTTAAAGTACACGACACTATAAAACGTAACATGATGATATTTACATACACATAACAGTAAATATGCAACAATTTAGTAAATATTCCTTAGTAACTCACTTAATTGATAGTTACTCCATTCATCCACTATTCTATATAATTACTTCACACAATAAATTACCATAAAATAAATTTCTCAAAAGTTAGGGTCGTTACATACTCCCCCCTTATGAGGGAATTTTGCCCTCAAAATTCAAGCGTACCATGTAAGAAGAGATGCAGATACTTTTCTCGCATATCATCTTCACACTCCCATGTCGATTCTTCGGCGTTTTGATGACCCCATTGAACCCGAACCAAGGGAACCACTCGAGATCTCAGTTTTCTCTCCCCGTGTTCTAAAATTGCTATTGGTTGTTCCTCATACGAAATATCGGGTTATAATTCGATATCCTCCAAAGGAATATGCCAATGAGCTCCTTCACACCTCTTGTACTTTTTCAAAGAGGAAACATGAAACACATCATGAATTCATTGTAAGTGTTCGGGCAAGGCAAGTTGATACGCTACCGCGCCTACTTTAGCAATAATGGGAAAAGATCCAACGTAGCGCGATGCAAGCTTCCCTTTATTCCCAAATCGTATAATACCTTTCATTGGCGATACTCTCACCAAAACATGATCTCCAACCTCTAGCTCCACATGCCTTCTACTCGCGTCGACATAACTCTTTCGACGGTCTTGAGCTATTCGGATGCGATTTCAGATGAGTTCAATCTTCGAAGAAGTGTCTTGGATCATTTCAGGTCCAAGAAATTTATTATCCCCCACCTCCAATCAACAAGTGGGTGATCTACAAGGTCGGCCATACAAGGCTTCATATGGTTCCATCCCGATGGTGAATTGGTATGAATTATTATAAGCAAATTCGACCAAAGGGAGATATCGTTCCCAACCACCTTTGAAATCAATCACACACATTCAGAGCATGTCCTCCAACATTTGGTTGACTCTTTCTGTCTGCCCATCTGTTTGAGGGTGATAAGAAGTACTCAATTTCAATTCGGTTCCCATAGCTTCTTAGAAGCTTCGCCAAAAATGGGAAACAAAAATCTTATCTCTATCGGAGACTACGTTTATGGCCACCCTGTGGAGTCTAACAATCTTCGCAATGAACAACTGTGCATAACGAGCAATATTGTAGTTGGTACGTACCGATAAGAAATGTGCCGACTTAGTCAAATGATTAATAATAACCCAAATAGAATCATGACCATTTTGTGACATTGGCAATCTCGTGATGAAATCCATCGAGATGCTCTCCCACTTCCATACCGGAATTTCCAAGGGTTGCAATAATCCCGTCGGTCACTGATGATCTATCTTAACCAATTGACAAGTAGCACATTGGGAAACGAACTTAGAAATATCCCACTTCATGCCCGCCCACCAATATTGACGGCGCATGTCTTGGTACTTTTTATCGTTACCAGGATGCACTGCGAATTTGGAACCGTGAGATTCCGTCATTACGGCCCACCTTATGTCCCCTTCGTCCGGAACAATAATTCTCCCGTGGAAACATAATCCACCCTCCGAACTTATAGAGTAGGATTCTGCTCCCTCGGTTAATATTGGTGTATACGGTCCTGACAGCTCTTGTCCCTTCCTTGTCCTTCCACAACCTTCGCCACTATAGTAGGCGTAATGGTCAACGCCGACATAAACACCCTAGAAACCGCGTCCTCTTGGTTAAGCTCCTTCCATTTAGCTTTCCATACTGAGGCTAACTCCCCCTCGGGTTTCTTACTCAACGTATCCGCCACTATATTCGCCTTACCTAGGTGATAGTGTATGTCAAATTGATAGTCCTTCACGAACTCTAAACATCTACGCTATCGCATATTCAAATCCTTCTGTGAAAATAAATATTGCAGCGATTTATAGTCCGTGAAGAGGCTAAACTTCTCCTCCAGGAGGAAATGTCTCCAAATATTCAAGGCAAAAACCACGGCCGCAAGTTCCAAGTCATGAACCGGGTAATTCTTCTCATGAGGCTTTAGCTTGTGGGAAGCATAAGCAATAGCCCGCTGTTCTTGCTACAACACTCCTCCCAACCCTTGCAGCGATGCATCCGTAAAGACTTAATATTCCAATCCTGGCCTTGGTAACGCAAGGACTGGAGCAGAGGTTAACTTATCCTTCAGCTCATCAAAAGAAAATTGACATGAATCATCCCAAACAAACCTCACCTCTTTCCGAGTTAAATTTATCAAAGGGCTAGCAATTTTAGCAAAAACCTTGATAAATCGGCGGTAATAACCAACCAAACCCATAAAACTACGAATCTCGGTAGGTGTCATGGGCTGACCCCATTCCCTCATCGTAACAACTTTACTTGGGTCTACCGAAATACCCAGGGCTATCACGATGTGACCAGAAACTGTACTTCCTGCAGCCAAAAACTGCACTTCTCAAACTTGGCATACAATTGATGACCCCTCAACGTCCGCATGACCACCCGTAAATGAGTAGCATGATCGGCTTCTGTTTGAGAATACACTAGGATGTCATCAATAAACACGATGACAAACTGGTCGAGGAAGTACCAGAATACCCTATTCATAAGGTCCATAAACATGGCGGGGGCATTGGTTAGTCCAAAAGGCATAACCAAAAATTTGTAGGACCCATATCTTGTTAGGAAAGCGATTTTGGACACATCCCGCTCCCGTATTCTCAACTGATGATACCCCATCCTCAAATATATCTTAGAGAAGTACGACGCTCCCCTAAGTTGATCAAACAAATCGTCAATCTGAGGTAATGGGTATTTGTTCCTGATAGTGACTTTATTAAACTCCCGATAATCTACACACAACCGGAGAGAACCGTCTCTCTTCTTCATAAACAACACCGGAGCGCCCCATGGCAACGTACTATGCCTAATGAACCCTTGTTTGAACAACTGCTGAATCTGGTCTCTTAACTCCCTCATTTCAACAGGAGCCAAAAATACGGAGCTCTCACAATCGGTCGCATTCCCGACGCTAAATCAATTACGAACTCAATCTCCCTACTTGGAGGTCAACCTGGTATTTCCCAAAAAACATCTTCGAAATCCCTAACAACCGAAATCGAATCTAAGGAAATGACTACATATCGAGAAGTCTACTCCACGATACAGTACAAGTAAGCGCTAGTACCTCCTTCCGAACAAGGCATAACTACTAAAAACATTTCTTGCCCCGAAATGGCAAAAACTATACTCTTCCCATAACAATTTACTATCGCGCGATACTTTACTAGCCAATCCATACCCAGAATGACATCATACCCAACCATATCTAGGACGAGTAAATCGGCCTCAAAACACAAGTTACCAAGATTTATTCCCACTTGTTTACAAACAAAGAAAATAAGTGACCCATATCCCATAGAAGATTCAACACTCGTGAAAGTACTCTTTGTAAACTTAATTAACTCTGTATACTGAGCAAAACTTCTAGAAATAAATGAGGGTGTCGCACCCGTATCAAATAATGCATGACCCATATGCCCCTCAATGAGAAACTTACCCTCAATAGCTGGCAGCGCTGGCGGAGCCAGAGGAAGCATATCATCCAGAATGTGGTAAACACGACCATAATGTAGCTGTCCCTACTGTGGAGGGGCAACTAGATTAGGCACTTGTGGCGGTAACTGGACCAGTGGATGCTGCGGAATACTAAGAAACTGTACCCCAATCAACTATGGACACGCCTTCTTGAAATGACCCGACTCTCCACATTGAAAGCATTGACCCATTATATTCTCCTGATTTCAGCCCCAGTTATTTCTAAACTTCCCAATGCCTTGGCCTGGATGCCCTCTACCCCCATTACCACCCCGACCTGCTTGTTGTTGGGCACCCTGACCGTGCTTATTATAATCGCCACCAACATTGAATCCACCAAAACGCTACCGTTTAGACAAGTCCCCTTTTGTTTATTTTCGAAAGATTAGGACGAGGGTAGTGCTCCTCCTCCTATCCCATTGCCTCCGGGTTTTCTCGCTTGCCCCACAACTGAAGCCTTCTTACCACTTTGGACATACAACCGATGTTCTTGACAATGGAGTAACGTCGCGTTCATCACATCACCAAAAGTCTGTAAAGCTGGATTGCCCAGCAAATGTTACCGTATCCTCTAGTGTAAACCTCCAATAAATTTGGATATCCTCCTCTCCTCTGGAGTCACCTCATCAGGTACAAAACTATCTAACCGAGTGAATTCCTCTTCATACTCCATAACTGATCGCTCACCTTGCACTACATCTTGAAGTTTTCTTCTCATCTCTCTTTGAACTGCGGGAGGAAAATATTTCCGATAGAAACAAAGCCCAAAATTCATTGACAGTCATAGTATCTCTCTGCTCTGGAGTAGTCATCGATTTCCACCAATGTAATGCAGCTCCTACGAGTTTGAAAGTAGAAAGGACTTATCTCCTTTCCTCACTACGCTCAACCATATGAAGATGGAGCTGCATATCCTTTTTCCACTGATTAGCTACTATAACGTCAGAACCTCCTTGAAACTCTGGGGGATGGCCCTTTAAAAAGGATTCTCTAACTCTCTCCCACGGAGAAGGTCTCGCAGGAGCTTGTACCTCTTGAGCTCGTTGTTGTTGAGCTTGTGGCAATTGATGGACCACGGCACTCATCACTGCATTGACCGCTTGGGCCACAATATTTTCTACTTCAGCAGCATTTATAGTTCCCTGCTGTGGCGGGGAAAGACCTACCTTCTCTTCTACGACTCTATTTCTTCTAGCGAGGTGACCTCTCTTAGGCGGCATATAAGATGAAGAAACAATCGAATTAGAATACTATTAAAAAAAATATATTTTGCAGAATATCGCACGCATAGGCAACAAAACAGGCCTAACATTAAGCTCTATGTCAAAGAATGCTACGGTAGAACGTGACAAGTCAACATAGATCCTAAAGACTCTAGAACCTGATGCTCTGATACCAACTGTAACAACCCGCTTATCAAAATAAGAGGTGGCCAACCTGATACTCCAATAATAACAGGAATCATAGATGGAACATTCTCAGCATCACCATAATATAATAAGTATACGGGATAGCCACTCACAATTTTTGAAAAACGAATTGCCAAAATAATATTTGTAACTTAAAAGAAACATCTTAACTAATTAATTTACAAATAGGTGGATACCCTAAGACGACTTATATTACATCCGCATCAAGTATACAAAAAAGGAACCGAATATGCTGTCGGTTAACAGTCTATACAAACAATATATAACAGGTTCATTAAGTTACATATTGCATTTCATTAGACAATTATAAAAACTTAGGACCACACGCCCGAATAAATGACCCGATCATAACTAGGCGTCTATAACAAAATATCCCATAACATCCGCAAGGTATTAGGGCATCCAAAACACCAGAATAGGAAAGTCAGAACGGGCGTCCTTGTAGTGGAGCACCTGAGTGAATGAACAATTCATGCAAAACAAGAAATATGAACGGGTCAGGGCCCGGTTTTATATGATAACCAGATGAATAAAGAGTGTGACAGTTATGAACAGTTAATCATGATAGATAATGATAAGAATTCACCTACTAAATCTTAGAGCATAAACTAAGGCAATTATAATGACCATAAGTTTTAATTCAATTACATAAGAGTATATGAACAATAATTATTAACTAAGAATCACCATCATTTACATTGTTTCATTTAATCGTTCCGTATCTCATTAGGAAACGTATTCAGAGCCCATTAATTCTTAGAGCACTTTGTCATACATCAAGTCCCACTTGATTAAGAATAGTTATATTCAATTATATATAACGATTCTAAGACCGTCCTTCCGAGTTTCCCCACTGGACGCGCCCCTAAATAGCTATCATCTTCCAGGGCTTATCAAACAAGACAACTTGGGCATCCTACAACGCAACGTCAAGAAGTGGCCATATACCTTCGACAGTGAGTCATAACCACACCCGGAATTACCTCAGTTCGAACAATAAATACCATACATAATAACCGGTCATATGGCCGAGGACTTTATTCACCCTGCATTCATTAGCTAGGGAACTTCACCTCATGCGTGTACTTCCCCTATGATAGCATTTAGAGAGGTTTGTTTACGTAAATTGTCATTTATAGTTTTATTCCCATTTAGAGTGTACAATACATTTTATCTGGAGCTATAAGTAATTTATGCCATCATTATATCCTCAATGATTGATAAACCCCTAATTCATTCTCCAAGAATTTATGGTGTTGCTATAAACCACCAAGTCTAGGATATCCCAATAATGTGGGGAAACTCTTCAATTATTTACTTCTATAACTATTAGCGTCAAACTAACTTGTTAAGGAAAAGAAATACCTAATCATCATTTTACTAATCCCCAAAATAAGTCCCAACTATCCCCTTCTAACATAAGGTGGTGGCCTATGTAATATAAGACTCTAGGACACCAAGTTTACTTCATACAAGAAGGTTCCTAAGACCTAAGCCCCCCCAAAAAACAGTTAAAATTGAGTTAGAAAAATAACTCAAAACAGCAAGATTTCGTATCGATTCGCCCTAGGGCCGAATCGATTCGCCCCAAGCAGCGAATCGATTCGGATAGAGAAACCAACTTTCTATCTCTGCCGAATCAATTAGGCCTTAACCCGAATCGATTCGGATCCCCAGACCTGTAGCCTTACCCCATAGCAAATCGATTCTCAAAAAGGGCGAATCGATTCGCCCCTACGAATTTGCCAAGAAAGGGGCTACGGGTTATGAACCCTAATTTCCCCCAAACCCCATTTCTACTCCAACCAACATCATTAATTCAACCAACTTAATCATAAATGCATCTAACTACCATAATTTACCCAAAAAAACATCTAAATCAACTTCTAAGGGTTCAAAACCTACAAATCCCTCAAAATCCCAAAATTGTTAAACCATAACAATTACACAACAATCAATACAATTTATTCCCCCTAAATCACATAGTAGCAAGTAAGAAACTTGCCTTGAGGTTGAAATCTCATATTTCCTTTAATAGCAACAACTCCAATCTTCAATCTCCAATTTTCTTCCTTTTCCTCTCTTTTCTCCACAACTTTCTTCCTCTCTCTATCTCTCTAGGCTTAAGAACACAATTTGGGATAAAAAGAGAATTGGAAGACTGAAATCGTGGACTTAACATTTGTTTCCAACTTAAAATGCTAATACTCCATAAAAATGACTCGTAACTACACATATAAGTCAAAACCAGTCAAAAGTGCTCGGAACCCAAAAACACAATATGGCACTTATTTTGACTATCTCGCATATTTCGGGACTAACTACGCCCTTTAAATTGGCATTCAGAAATTTTATAAATCATTTCAAGTTACGGTTCCATTTAAACCAAAAATTCTGTTTAAAGTACACGACACTATAAAACGTAACATGATGATATTTACATACACATAACAGTAAATATGCAACAATTTAGTAAATATTCCTTAGTAACTCACTTAATTGATAGTTACTCCATTCATCCACTATTTTATACAATTACTTCACACAGTAAATTACCATAAAATAAATTTCTCAAAAGTGAGGGTTGTTACAGGGCGATATGAGGTATAATGAGGGTAGTTTGGGGGGGGGGGGGTGTGACACCCCGACTAATTAAATACCGGGTAGCTACTCCTTTATAAAATTAATTCAAAATGCCAAGTTGGCTCAGTTAATAGCATCACTGTCGAAAACATTTTATTATTACTAACCAACTAGTATTTAAAAATCAAGTTGCCAAATTTTAATTTAAGTCTGATTAACATGCAACAAGTGTAAAGAAATAAATAACACCATTCACCATACTGAAGTAAAATGAATAACCATCACAATAGAAATAAATAACGTCTGGAGGAAACCCCTCACTACAATCCCATAACTGAAATAAATAAACTGAAACAATAATAAAACGTGCTAAAGTCTGAAAACTGAAGTATAAAAGATGCTCTAAATAGAAATGGGCAACATGCCCTACAACTGGTAGATAGTGACTCTGGAATCCAAAGAATAGAAGCGTCTATGAGCAAATCCCTGTAGCTTCCACAAACAGCTACAGCTCGTCACCTGAATGAGTACCTATGCTTGGTGTCCTTGTGGCTGGGCACCTAAAATGGTTTTACAAAGAAAAAGATTTGAAAAGCAAACGGGTCAGAGCCCGAATGTGTTATATTTTAAAAACCTGCAAGTGCTTTAAAAACATTTAAAACATTAAATGCGAAGTACATGTTAGGACGTGCACTCACATTATATTCTCACCTCTCGTCTAACTGTGCACTCCTAACGCAAGTACCCATCTATAACGACCCATACTACTAGCTAACTGACAGCATAACTAGCTAGACTGCCAAAGGTTCTACCCATTTTACTCGGTTCATTTAATATAACAACGCTCGTAATTTAATAGAGGTTTAACATAAACTCAGTTACTAAATATGCCATTGATATAACTATTAGTCAACTCACTATATAACTCAAAACAACACCGTAATATATTTACAACATTAACATGAGGATTCCCATTAATATAATGTATATTATTCATCTCATAAATATACAATACAAGCACCCCGCAATTTAAGCTGTAGTGCACACATACTCTGCTATCCATCCCGGTACATCACGTACATAAGGATCACATATTCCGAATCTCTCAGGAATAGTTCAGATAACACAAATCACAAATAGTGGAGGCGAACACAGTCACCATCACATGGGTCACGCACATACCTACGCTCCCATGGTCAGCGGACTTATTAATATCACAATAAGTCTTTCTATGACCTATGTTCATCAAGGTACCAGTCTATATCCCCCCCGTAGGCACACAAGGATTAGAGGGTCCTAAGAGAACGCAACCTCCCGTGATAGCAAGTATGGTAGGTATGTCATACAAACAATCCATATACTAATACTAAGTAAATACATGTCTTAGTAATACCATATTTTAATCGTAGTACATATTGCACTCTCGTACTAACTATAATTATCACAATTCATGCTATTCCGGTTTGTAATTATACGCGCTATAATTCATCCTTACATCGTAGTAGACACTCACGTCTCAACCCAAATGGTTCTTTGAATATAACTCTCGTATATAGTTTACTCCTCTCAATAATCCAAAAGTCCCAAATCTAACCTTACATCAATAAAGAAAGGTCATCTATATCCTCGAACGAGTTTAAGGGGCTCCAAAAATCAAAACAGTCCAAAAAGGGTCAAACTGTCAACTCGTTAGAAGTCTCGTTCGAACGAGGCTTCGAACGAGTTTGGACTGTCAGGTCGTTAGAAGTCTCGTTCGAACGAGGTTGTTCGAACGAGATCCCAGTTCGTTCGAACGAACTGACCCTTCTAACGATATCTCGTTCGAACGAGATATCGAACGAAAATCCCTACTCGTTAATAACGACTGGTCAACTCGTTAGAAGCTCGTTCGAACGAGCTCGTTCGAACGACCTGGGGGCTACTTCTAACGAGTGGCCAGTTTCGGCCCAGATTTTTCCCCAATTCGTTTTTCACCATTTTTACTCCTCAAACCTTTTCTAAAATTCGTTCCAACAATATATTGAGTTCTCTAATCATCCTCAAACATGTTAAAGGGCTATACTAACATCATTAAAGGGTTTAATATCTTCTAAACATCATTAAATCGCAATTTCTACAGTAATTCCCAATTTCCTTCAAGAACATAAACCCTAGGTTCTTCTCATCAAAATTTCCCAGATTTTAATCCGTTAAAACATCACATAGATATGAAATCTCTGAATTTAAATCTTCAAACAAGGGTTCTACATGCAAACCTATCCTAAAATTTAATAACAATCTTCCAATTTCATGGGTTTTCTTTTAACTCTTATATAAGATTGATTCACAAGGTTTCTAACATGGAAAAAGCATTCACTGCATAAGGAATGTAATTTAAATCACTTGCCTTGGTTTGATTCCGAATTTGGTGTTGGTTTGATGAAGTTTCTGCAGAGTTTCCTCTCTCTCTCTCTCCTTCTCCAAGCTTTCTTCTCCAAAAGGTTATGTGGCTAGGGTTTGCTTTGGGGAAACTTATGAAAACCTAATTTAATAAACCTCCGTAGCTTGTTGGGTATATAAGGGTTGGTTGGGGTCAATCCTTATCAGATTACAACTCTCAATTTTCGTCACTTTTAATTACCCAAAATTACCAAATTACTAAAATACCCTTTAAGTTACCGGTATGGCCTAAAAATACCCCGGGACCCAAACTATACCCCCGGCTAGTGTTTTCTGACTATCTCGACCCTTTCGGACGCGTCGGCGCACTCAAAACGACCATACGGATTATAGATTTTAAATTCACTTTTATTAACAAAATATTATACCGTGACGCGGCAGTCCCACGCGTCTCAACAAAATTTCTAAAATGCCGTATATAAATCTCACGACAAATTTTATAATACCAAATACATATATAATCATATATGCACATAATCAAATACCAATTCGCATCTCATTAGTATTTATAACCCGGATTAATTTCCAATTAATACGCAATTTAATTAATTAATCCCAAAATAAATATAGTCAAAAATACGGGGTATTACATACTTCCCCCCTAATAACTGAATTTCGTCCCGAAATTCGAAACTAGAAAGTACCTGCTAAAAACAGCTCTGGATAACGCTCGCGCATCTCATCCTCGCGCTCCCATGTGGACTCCTCGACATTGTGATGTTTCCACTGAACACGCACTAACGGGACTATCTTTGACCGCAGTTTCCTCTCGCTTCGGTCCAAAATAGCAATTGGCCCCTCCTCGTAGGAGATATCCGGCTGGAGATCGATGTCCTCCACAGCAATGTGCGAATGAGCCAAATTATCTCTAAGGTATTTCCTCAGCGAGGAAATATGGAACACATCGTGAATCCGATGCAAGTGCTCCGGTAGTCCAAGTCTATACGCAACGGGTCCGATCCGCTCAATAATAGGAAACGGCCCCACATACCTCGGTGCCAACTTTTCCTTCTTCCCGAATCGCATAATCCCCTTCATCGGAGAAACCCTAAGTAAAAACCTGGTCCCCCACTTGGAACTTCCTGAAAAACCTCTTTGCATCAGCATAACTCTTCTGCCTGTCTTGAGCTACCCGTTTGCGACTCCGAATCAACTCAATCCTTGCCGAAGTATCCTGAATCACTTCCGGCCCAAGTAGTTTGTTGTCCCCCACCTCCAACCAACATGCTGGGGAATGACAAGGCCTACCGTACAATGCCTCGAACGGAGCCATGCCAATCGTGAACTAATAGGAGTTGTTGTAAGCAAACTCCACCAGTGGAAGGTACTGCTCCCATCCACCCCCGAAGTCAATAATGCACATGCGTAGCATGTCCTCCAACATCTGGTTGGTGCGCTCTGTCTGCCCATCGGTCTGCGGATGATAAGCCGTACTCAACCGCAATTCTGTGCCCATGGCCTCCTGGAAACTCTCCCAAAACCTCGAAACAAATATCTTGTCTCTGTCAGACACGATATTCAGGGGCACACCGTGAAGTCTCACAATCTCAGAAATGAAAAGCTGGGCATACTGTCCCGTAGTGTAGTCAGTCCTTACGGGTAAGAAGTGAGCGACCTTGGACAACCTGTCCACAATTACCCAAACGGAGTCGTGACCCCTCTGCGACGTAGGCAACCCCGTGACAAAATCCATGGATATGCTCTCCCACATCCACACCGGAACCTCCAACGGCTGTAGCAATCCTGCTGGTCTCTGATGATCCACTTTTACAAGCTGACAAGTGGCGCATTTCGAGACAAACTCAGCGATATCTCTCTTCATACCGCTCCACCAATACTGCCGTCTCATGTCTTGGTACATTTTGTCCCCTCCGGGATGTACCGCGAACCGTGAGCCGTGCGACTCTGCCATCACATCGTGCATCAATTCTTCCCCTTCCGGAACTACCAATCTCCCATTGAAGCGCAATCCCCCATCTGAGTTAACGGCATAGGACTCGGCTCCCTCTGCTAGCAATCGAACTATCTGCTCCTGACAGAACGTGTCATTAGCCTGTGCCCGTACTACCTTTGTGACAATCTGCGGGGTAACGGTCATCACAGACATGAAAGATCGGGCCACTGCATCCTGGTGTCCCAATTCCTTCCACTTGGCCTTCCACACCTCTGCCACCTCATCTGCTGGCCTGCGGCTCAACGCGTCTGCTACCACGTTAGCCTTACCCGGGTGGTACTGGATGTCGAACTGGTAGTCCTTCACAAATTCAAGCCACCTACGCTGCCGCATATTCAATTCCTTTTGCGTGAACAGGTACTGTAGTGACTTGTGGTCCGTGAACAGCTGAAACTTCTCCCCCAAAAGATAGTGCCTCCAAATCCGTAAGGCAAATATCACTGCCGCCAACTCCAAATCATGTGTGGGGTAATTCTTCTCATGAGGCTTAAGCTTACGGGAAGCATAAGCTATGGCCTGTCTCTCCTGTTGCAAAACACCTCCAAGCCCTTGCAAAGACGCATCGGTGTAAACCAAATACTCAACTCCCGGTCTCGGCAATGCTAACACAGGTGCTGAGGTCAATTTGTCCTTCAACTCATCGAATGCCAACTGACAGGCATCACTCCAGATATATGGTACACCCTTACGAGTAAGATGTGTCAAAGGACCTGCTATCTCCGAGAAACCCCTAATAAACCTCCTGTAGTATCCTGCTAAGCCCAAGAAACTACGAATCTCTGTTGGTGTCGTGGGCTGTCCCCACTCCCTCACCGCTGACACCTTCCCCGGATCGACAGATATTCCTTGGTCGGAAATAATGTGACCCAAGAACTGGACCTCCTTCAGCCAAAACCCGCACTTCTCATATTTTGCATACAGCTCGTTCTGACGAAGTGTCTGCAAAACCTGCCTCAAATGCTCGGCGTGCTCCTCCTCTGTCTGAGAGTAGACCAGAATGTCATCAATGAAGACAATGACAAACTGATCGAGGAAATCTCTGAACACCCTGTTCATCAAGTCCATAAACACTGCTGGAGCGTTGGTCAAGCCGAAAGGCATAACCCGAAACTCATAAGAACCATATCTCGACAAGAATGCAGTCTTCGAGACATCCTCCTCCCTGATACGCAACTGATGGTATCCCGACCTCAAGTCAATCTTCGAGAAGAAAGAAGCTCCTCTCAACTGGTCGAATAAGTCATCGATTTGAGGCAACGGATACTTATTCCGTATCGTGACCTTATTCAACTCTCGGTAGTCCACGCACAATCTCAGTGAACCATCCCTCTTCTTCACAAACAAAACTGGAGCGCCCCAAGGTGAGGTACTCCTGCGAATAAAGCCCTGCCCTAACAGCTGCTCTATCTGATCCCGTAACTCTCGCATCTCAGCTGGAGCCATACGGTACGGTGCACGTGCTATAGGTCTCGTACCCGGTAGTAAATCAATAACGAAATCTATCTCTCGACTGGGTGGTAAGCCTGGTATCTCCTGAAACACATCTGAATACTCCCTGACAACCGGGATCGAATCCAAAGGAATCACAACCTCCTTAGAGGTATCCTCCTCTATGTAGTACAGATGAGCGGTCGATCCTCCCTCTGGGCGAGGCATCGCCACTATAAACATCTCTTGCCCCGGAATGGCAAAAACAATGCTCCCGCTGAAGCAATCAATCATGGCCCTATATGCTACGAGCCAATCCATACCGATGATCACATCGTGAACATGCATGTCTAACACTAACATGTCCGCAGGTAATACCAAACCACCAACCTCTACCCCCACTCCCCGGCATATAAAGAAAATAAGTGACCCACTCCCTAATGGTGAGTCGACACACGTCACTGTGCTCTCTATCGTAGCTAACAATCCTAAAGCTTTCGCGAAGTGTGTAGCAATAAAACAGTGTGTAGCACCCGTATCAAATAACACCCGACCCATAGTGCCATGGATAGGAAACGTACCCTCGATCGCGGGCGGTGCCTGTGGAACTGCAGCCTGGTGAACGTTGTAGACACGTCCATACTGTAGCTGCCCCTGCTGAGCTGGGACTGCTGGAATGGGTGGCAAAGCTGCCATCTGTGGCGGTGCAGGAAGAGCGGCGGGAAACATAGGTCTCTGTGGCTCCTGGCGAGCACCCTGCTGCTGCTGTTGTGGGACCCTGCCCTTATCAGGACAATCCTGCTTCTTATGGCCAGTCTTGCCACAAGTAAAGCACTTCCCTGGGAAGTTCCCTCCACTCTGCCCCTGTTGTCCCCGACCCTGGTGGCCGTTACCATTCCTCCCTTGGCCCTGCTGGCCCTGATGGAACTGCTGCCCATTCTGCCCCTGCTGGCCCTGATGGCCGTTTGGACCCAGATGGCCCTGGCGGAAACCTCCCTGTCCCTGCCTGTAGTTCCCTGACCGGAACCTCTTATTGTCCCTCTGCTGGGTACCCTGCTCAGTCTGTCTCTGCCCCTGACCGGTCTGTGCCCCGCTGGCACCATGTCCTCCAGTCCTGCCCTGATGGCTAGACTCCCCTGATCGCTTGCCCTCGGCCATATGAAAACGGTGGTCCTGGCAGTGTAGTAATGCAGCGTTAACCACATCAGAATACGTGGCCAACGATAGGTTCCCAAGCAGATGCTGTCGGATTCTCCAATTCAACCCATCAGTGAACTTCTCTATCTTCTTCTTCTCTGTTGGAATCTCGTCTGGAACGATATTCAACAGGTTAGTGAACTCGGCCTCATACTCGGCCACTGTCTTGCCCTCTTGCTTCAAACTCATCAGTTTCCTCCTCATCTCTGTATGGACTGCGGACGGAAAATACTTGCGGTCGAACCGCACCCAGAACTCCTGAATCGTGAGGGTATCCCTCTCCTCCGCAGTGGTGATAGACTCCCACCACTGTAGTGCAGATCCCACTAGCTTGAAAGTAGCTAGCACCTATTTCTGAACGTCAGTGCACTCATGCATCCTCAAATGCCTCTGTATGTCCTTCCTCCATTGGCTCGAGACTACCACATCTGAGCTACCAGCAAATTCTGGCGGATGCGCTTTCTGAAAAGCGTCTCGTACACGCTCCCAAGCAGACGGAAATACATTAAACTGTACTGGCGCGGCAACCGGCGCCTGAGGTGGTGCCTGCTGAATCACGGCAATCGCGGCATTTACCGCTTGGGCTACTATAGCAGCAACCTCAGCGGCGTTCAACATGCCCTGAACTGGAGCGGGCTGGGGTTCGGGCGTAGCATCCCTGGGAACTCGTCGTGCACGTCGTGGAGGCATCTGAAATAAGAACAAAGTTTATAAGTTCACGGTTTATAAACTTAACATAGCTGAAGAACGAAGCATACACAAAAAGAGTACAACAATCCTAAAATATAGGGCTCTATATCAAAGAAACGTAGCGGAAACATAATAGCCGTACAGATCCTAAAGGACACTAGAACCTGATGCTCTGATACCACCTGTGACACCCCGACTAATTAAATACCGGGTAGCTACTCCTTTATAAAATTAATTCAAAATGCCAAGTTGGCTCAGTTAATAGCATCACTGTCGAAAACATTTTATTATTACTAACCACCTAATATTTAAAAATCAAGTTGCCAAATTTTAATTTAAGTCTGATTAACATGCAACAAGTGTAAAGAAATAAATAACACCATTCACCATACTGAAGTAAAATGAATAACCATCACAATAGAAATAAATAACGTCTGGAGGAAACCCCTCACTACAATCCCATAACTGAAATAAATAAACTGAAACAATAATAAAACGTGCTAAAGTCTGAAAACTGAAGTATAAAAGATGCTCTAAATAGAAATGGGCAACATGCCCTACAACTGGTAGATAGTGACTCTGGAATCCAAAGAATAGAAGCGTCTATGAGCAAATCCCTGTAGCTTCCACAAACAGCTACAGCTCGTCACCTGAATGAGTACCTATGCTTGGTGTCCTTATGGCTGGGCACCTAAAATGGTTTTACAAAGAAAAAGATTTGAAAAGCAAACGGGTCAGAGCCCGAATGTGTTATATTTTAAAAACCTGCAAGTGCTTTAAAAACATTTAAAACATTAAATGCGAAGTACATGTTAGGACGTGCACTCACATTATATTCTCACCTCTCGTCTAACTGTGCACTCCTAACGCAAGTACCCATCTATAACGACCCATACTACTAGCTAACTGACAACATAACTAGCTAGACTGCCAAAGGTTCTACCCATTTTACTCGGTTCATTTAATATAACAATGCTCGTAATTTAATAGAGGTTTAACATAAACTCAGTTACTAAATATGCCATTGATATAACTATTAGTCAACTCACTATATAACTCAAAACAACACCGTAATATATTTACAACATTAACATGAGGATTCCCATTAATATAATGTATATTATTCATCTCATAAATATACAATACAAGCACCCCGCAATTTAAGCTGTAGTGCACACATACTCTGCTATCCATCCCGGTACATCACGTACATAAGGATCACATATTCCGAATCTCTCAGGAATAGTTCAGATAACACAAATCACAAATAGTGGAGGCGAACACAGTCACCATCACATGGGTCACGCACATACCTACGCTCCCATGGTCAGCGGACTTATTAATATCACAATAAGTCTTTCTATGACCTATGTTCATCAAGGTACCAGTCTATATCCCCCCGTAGGCACACAAGGATTAGAGGGTCCTAAGCGAACGCAACCTCCCGTGATAGCAAGTATGGTAGGTATGTCATACAAACAATCCATATACTAATACTAAGTAAACACATGTCTTAGTAATACCATATTTTAATCGTAGTACATATTGCACTCTCGTACTAACTATAATTATCACAATTCATGCTATTCCGGTTTGTAATTATACGCGCTATAATTCATCCTTACATCGTAGTAGACACTCACGTCTCAACCCAAATGGTTCTTTGAATATAACTCTCGTATATAGTTTACTCCTCTCAATAATCCAAAAGTCCCAAATCTAACCTTACATCAATAAAGAAAGGTCATCTATATCCTCGAACAAGTTTAAGGGGCTCCAAAAATCAAAACAGTCCAAAAAGGGTCAAACTGTCAACTCGTTAGAAGTCTCGTTCGAACGAGGCTTCGAACGAGTTTGGACTGTCAGGTCGTTAGAAGTCTCGTTCGAACGAGGCTGTTCGAACGAGATCCCAGTTCGTTCGAACGAACTGACCCTTCTAACGATATCTCGTTCGAACGAGATATCGAACGAAAATCCCTACTCGTTAATAACGACTGGTCAACTTGTTAGAAGCTCGTTCGAACGAGCTCGTTCGAACGACCTGGGGGCTACTTCTAACGAGTGGCCAGTTTCGGCCCAGATTTTTCCCCAATTCGTTTTTCACCATTTTTACTCCTCAAACCTTTTCTAAAATTCGTTCCAACAATATATTGAGTTCTCTAATCATCCTCAAACATGTTAAAGGGCTATACTAACATCATTAAAGGGTTTAATATCTTCTAAACATCATTAAATCACAATTTCTACAGTAATTCCCAATTTCCTTCAAGAACATAAACCCTAGGTTCTTCTCATCAAAATTTCCCAGATTTTAATCCGTTAAAACATCACATAGATATGAAATCTCTGAATTTAAATCTTCAAACAAGGGTTCTACATGCAAACCTATCCTAAAATTTAATAACAATCTTCCAATTTCATGGGTTTTCTTTTAACTCTTATATAAGATTGATTCACAAGGTTTCTAACATGGAAAAAGCATTCACTGCATAAGGAATGTAATTTAAATCACTTGCCTTGGTTTGATTCCGGATTTGGTGTTGGTTTGATGAAGTTTCTGCAGAGTTTCCTCTCTCTCTCTCTCCTTCTCCAAGCTTTCTTCTCCAAAAGGTTATGGTGGCTAGGGTTTGCTTTGGGGAAACTTATGAAAACCTAATTTAATAAACCTCCGTAGCTTGTTGGGTTTATAAGGGTTGGTTGGGGTCAATCCTTATCAGATTACAACTCTCAATTTTCGTCACTTTTAATTACCCAAAATTACCAAATTACTAAAATACCCTTTAAGTTACCGGTATGGCCTAAAAATACCCCGGGACCCAAACTATACCCCCGGCTAGTGTTTTCTGACTATCTCGACCCTTCCGGACGCGTCGGCGCACTCAAAACGACCATACGGATTATAGATTTTAAATTCACTTTTATTAACAAAATATTATACCGTGACGCGGCGGTCCCACGCGTCTCAACAAAATTTCTAAAATGCCGTATATAAATCTCACGGCAAATTTTATAATACCAAATACATATATAATCATATATGCACATAATCAAATACCAATTCGCATCTCATTAGTATTTATAACCCGGATTAATTTCCAATTAATACGCAATTTAATTAATTAATCCCAAAATAAATATAGTCAAAAATACGGGGTATTACAGGGGGGGGGGGGAGGTTAAATGGTGCATGTGGAATAAGTGGGTTGTGAGGGTGTTAAATGGGAGAATGGGTAATTGGGGGTATATTAGGAAAAATGAGTAAGAGGAATTTAGCATGTGGGTTGAGTTGATTTTTGATCTTGGCTTTTATGTAGGTACAATTTTTGTTTTTATTCAAATGGGTTAAAGTTTGGCTTTAGGAGGTAGAAGTTTGGCTCAAGGTTTTGGTATGGGATCCGGGTTGACAGGTGAGGTAGAGTTTGATGGGTTGATTTTTCGATTTCGGGTGATGGTTGGGTCAGATATAGGTCAGCTGGGGATGGTTTCAATCGGCTCCAGGTAGGAGAGTTCGTGGGTGAGAAGTCAGGTTTAGGGGTTGGAAATGAACCGGTTTTTTATGGTGATGGGTCGCCTCAAGTTAGGGGAGGTTGGTGGGCAGTGGCTTGGTCGGGGGCTCGAGTTTCGGGTAAGATTTGGGCCTTATTGGTTGATTTGCAGCTTATGGAGGGGATGATGGTGTATAGGAGCTCGGGGTAGAATTGGTTTGTGATTATGGAGGTTTACATATTAATGGAGGTGAGAGACAGAAATGAGTGTAGGTTGAAAATGAAGTGGGTGTGTTTAGGTGTGGTGGAGGTGTATTATAGGGTGAGTGTGAGGGTGAGGGTGTTGGATAGGGATATGTTTAAGGTGTGAATAGGGTGTAGGTTAGTTAGTAGTTTCATTGTGTGTTTAATTTGTAGTAAAAAAATAAAATAAAACTAAGAATAAAAAAATAAAATCTATTTCAAAAAAACTAAATTCCTAAAAATATTTACAAATCTAAAATATAAAATCAATAAAATAAAATAATTCCCTAATCTAAAAATAAAAAGATTGATACTAATGAACCTATCCAATTGAAAATAAAATAAGATAAAATGATAAGGTAAAAAAAGAAGTTCTAATATAATTACTAAAAGATAAAACTAAAAAAAAATCTAATAAAAATAAAAACTAAAGTCCTAAAAAAAATAGTAAAAACTAAATTCGTAAAAAAAAGTAATCATAATACAATAAAATAAAATAAAGATTAAAAATTAAAAACTAATAAAAATCAAAATCAAAATAAAATAAAATAAAATACACTAATTAAAAAGAAATATAAAAATAGAAAATAAATCCTAGAAAATTCTAAACAAATCTAAAATAAATCCTAAAAATTAAAATGAACTCAAATGAAAATTCTAAAAAAATACAAACTCAACACACACACAGCGTGGGATAGGTTTAGGCTAGGTTACGGGGTAGGTTAGGATTACAGGAGAGGTGATTTAGCTATTTCTTCCTGCAAATTTCCTTGAAATGGAGCTTTTGAAACTGCAACTGCAATCAAACCTGCATAATAGACAATTATGTGCATAAGACCCAATTTTGTCAAGAATTAACAATTAAAATACGTCTATTCAGGGTATAAAATATACAATTTTGGGTGCTTATCACACCACCCCCAAACAGAACATTGATAGTCTTCGAGCAAAATATAGAGAGACAAAAATATAAGAAATCAAAAGTGTACCACTTCGCGGGCACTTGCGATTGCCCTTAGCATGTGCAACAAGCCTTTAAACCTATAAGTTCCCTTACAGGACGAGTTTTGTCTCATGAGGATTTTCAGGGAATATACCCACAAAATTCTTTATTTTCAAATAGCATGCAATCTCTTATTAGACATAGAATAACCGCACAATCAATCATGAGATACATATTTTGAGAAATACAAGCTAGAAGTGCATTAAAAGTTTAGCTAAGTGAATACTCAAGGCACGTAATTCCTAGAACTCAACGTGTGTAGTGTGAATCAGTCAAATGGGCCGAGAATCATAAGAGTAATTCCCAGATTTCCTTTTCAAAATCAACACTTCAGCTTCAAAATCTCACTGGATATAGCTCTCTTAAACGAACTCTCGAGATTTGGGTTAGTGTGTCGCTCTTGTGTGTGAGGAGGTGAGTAAATGTAAGCAACTTCAAATGTCTGACACGCATAATAAAAGAAAGAACGAATATTTAGAAAGAGAATTGACCTCATGAAAAGAATGCTAATCACTATAGTGAGAACATCGAGTTATTCCCCATGTTGACTTTCATTTGCCCGAACACCTAAGGGAAAATGTAAATGATTATGGGTGAAGGGGAATGAAATGAAATGGGAAGGATATGATGATATGAGGTATGATGGTTATATGATGGATGGAAGATGGATGTTGGAGAAGAGTGTTCTACACTTGAGGAAGTACTGCTTTCATTTCACAAGAACATGACTGCAACTTCTCTTTTTTTCTTTTCTTTTCTTTTTTTCTCTTTATTTTTTCCTTTTTTTGAATTTTCTTTTTCCTTGTTTTTTATTTTTTTTCTTTCTTTTCTTTTTTTTTTTTCTTTTCTACTCTCAACACGCATCTCTTTTTCAAAATTAGTGGGTGGAAAATGGAGGCTCTATGAAAATGGGGATGGTATGGTGATGATATGGAAATGAAAGGTGTATGGATGTGGATGTAATAGTGATAGTAAATGGGTGAAAACCTAGTGATTGGGACAAATTTTAAGACACATATTTCTTACAACTCGAAAGTGATGCCGTTCTCAGTGATCTAGCCAAAAATTTAATGAAGAATAATGAGATCATACAAAAATTTAGGTGAGGACCCAAAGGAAGTTGAATCAACTTGTGACTCGCAGATTGCGTAAAACTATCTAAAAGCTGAAAGGAATGAATCTCACAAGCTAAAGTCTCCATTAGTGATCCTTAAGGTTTTCTTGATAATTGTAGTACTCTTCAACTCTAAACCGCAGTGATGTGATAAGTGCGCAAATTTTGTTGAGTCTAGAAATTCATGGTGCAAAATGCCTTGTTATGTATTACATAAGCTATAGACAAAAAATAAATCCTCTATCTTGATTCCTAGACTTAAAAGTTGGATGATAAAAAAATTCATGTCAAATGAATGAGATGAAAGAAACTGCATGAAAATTTTAAAAATCAGGTTTTGAAATTTTTTCAAAAGAGGTACGATTTTGATAAAATTTCCCACCCCCACACAAAAAGGAACACCATCCTCGATGTTAAGTAAAATGATTTAGGTGGACACAACTCACTATTAGCAAGACTATATGGAGAATACTCGTATGAAGTGTGTGGAATGGGGTCAAGTGTGTCACACACTAGAGACGCATCTCCATGAGAGACAAAAGGTTGATAATCATTAGGCGTGTGGTGAGGGAACTGATCGGGAGGAGGTGAACTTGATTGCCATGACAACTATTGGAACGTGTGAGGATCCGTAATATAAGGTTGGGATTCGTATTGCATGGAAGGGTGATCAATCCTCCACAAATAGCTGGGTTACTCACACGACTCGGGATTAGATACATCATGAGAATTAGTCGGAGTGGATTCCAAGTCATATGGATACACATGTGGCAAGGTGGGTTCGGACGGATAAGAAAAATATGGACACTCATGGGACAAATGATTGGCGTGAAAATAGTAGGTACATGGAGAAGCATGTGATACGTTGACACTCATCATCAGAGGCGATGGAATGTAAGATGCGTGCGTGGACGACACATGAGTATCAACGGTGTGTGGTTGAGAGTTAAAACCACGAAGTAAGGTATGGAGGTTCGACTCAGGCTCTACTTCAAACATGCTTTGAGAGAATGAGAAATGGCCTAAGTAATCTTGTATAGGACGTTCTCCATGATAAGAGAAATATTTTTTGGATTTTTTAAATATTTTTTTCAAAAGGAAAGAAAAAAAATTTGGATTTTTTTTTTTAAAATGAGGGAAAGAAAATATTTTTGGAGTTTTATAAAAAAAAGGAAAAAAATATTTTTGGATTTTTTTTGGGAAGAAAAGATGGGAAAAATATTTGGACACTTAAATTTGGACGAACTCATAAAAATCGACTACCGAAAGATTGAATTAGACACACACAAGTTAAGGAGAATTCCAAACTAACACATAGCCAATTCTTATATTTGAAAATTAGTGAATGGGGTAGTCAAATCTTAATCAATTCTGCGGGTGATAAAAATCATGGAAATTGTCTTAGTGATCGCCTTTGCAAAAATGCTCTCATAGTGGGCTAGCTAGTCAATTGATTTTAAAATTAGTGATAGCTAAGGCAACAGACAAGTTGTAAGCCAGTGAGTCAGGTAATGAAATCCCTTCTCATGAATGACCGGGTATAGATCTTAATTGATTAATTCTTCACATACATTCAAAAATAAATGCGAGAATAAAAATAAAATGAGAGGATACAGGCACACACAAAAAAAATTGGCTCGCTTGCATGAGATTCGCGAGGGTTTAAGAAATGTACCTCCCCAACAACGGCGCCATTTGATAACTTAGCTTTTGAGGTGTATGTTTGTCGTTCTTGCAAGCCAAGTTAATCAAACCTTCAATTACCTACAAAAATGTAATAAAACTAGAGTGTATAGGTAAGTAAGGGTGTCAATCCTAAGCTAAGGATGAAACATGCGAGAAAGGAAATATGTAATCCATTTTTATTTAATTTCTTTTTAGACTTTTTACTTAATCTACTTTTTGGCCTTTTTTAATAATAAAATAATTTTGAGATGAAGGTGCGTTTACTAATAACTAAATAAGAAAAGTTATTAAACAAGAATAAAAGTGTAAAAAATATGAAAAAGTGGGTGATGAAAAATGATGAATAAAATCTAACAAAAATAAGAGATTAAGTGATGAAATAAATGTGAGAATAATCAAGGAATGGGATTACACCATAAATTATAGTTAATCAAAATTAATTATCCCAAGTTAGTATCAAAATCACAAATCAACTCTCATTGCAATGTAATTTTAATAATAACATTTTAGAAAATTAAATTCAACATTTCTACAACTCATAAAAGGTAGATTTAAACATCGTTTAATAAATGACCCGCTAGGATCGATTTACTAAATTAGTTTAATTCAGAGAAATAAGCTTAGAGTTGAAATTCAAAGAAATAATTTCACATTTTAGAAAAACCTACCTCTAGTTCGATTCTAAAATAGAAACTAAGAATAGAATCTCGATTTTCTCTCGAAAATCATTTACCCTCTCTCGAGGCGTAAATTAAAATGTAAGAGTGTAAAGTTAATCATCAAAAGGACATTTAATTTCAATGAGCTGATTAAAATAAGATTAACATCAAATAGTGGATCATCCCACCCCCTTGAAGGTTTTTTTTAGCCTAACATAATATGAATCATTATAATCAAATAAACAACGTAATAAAATAAGAGAGGATAAGAGAACACAAACCAAATATAATTGAGTAAAATTAAGCTCCATCCTTGAATTACGAGCCTCCAACCTTCAATTGAGTGATCCAACAAATTAATACATAAAAATACTCACTCAACTTGAATCTCACACAATTAGTTCACTCAATTTAAATCTAAAAAAAATAAAATAAACTAACTTCCTAAACTAAAGAAATATTATTTCTGACTTTCTCTCTAAGCTAACTCTAGAATTCTCTTCTCTCCCTTTTATGGGTCTTCTTCTTCTTCCTTTTATCGTGTGCAAGTGGGCAAGGGGTAAAAATGGGAGAATTGAGATGTTCATGGGGGATATGAGGTATAATGAGGGTGGTTTGGGGATTTTTAAATTGTGCATGTGGAATAAGTGGGTTGTGAGGGTGTTAAATGGGAGAATGAGGTAATTTGGGGTATATTGGGAAAAATGAGTAGGAGGAATATAGCATGTGGGTTAAGTTGATTTTTGGTCTTGGATTTTATGCAGGTACGATTTTGATTTTTAATCAAATGGGTTAATTTTTGGCTTTGGGGGGTAAATGTTGGGTCTTCGGTTTGATGCGTTTTAGTATGGGATCTGAGTTTACAGGTGACGTCGGGTTTGATGGGTTGATTTTTTGGTTTCTAGTGCTGGTTGGGTTGGATATAGGTCAGGTGGGGATGGTTCTGATCGGCTAGGTGTAGGAGAGTTTGTGGGTGAGAATTCGGGTTTTGGGGTTGGAAACGAACCGATTTTTTATGGTGATGAGTAGCCACCAGGTCAGGGGAGATTGGTGGGGAGCGTACAAACTGTCATATTTGATATAAAAAGGTCATGACAGACAATTTTTAAATAGTAAAAATGATCATATAAAATATTTCATCACATGAAGGTTTAACATAAACAGTCATAGATTAAAAATATAATAAAAAAATAATCAATATTAATGTCATAGTTGACAAATAAATCTAAACACAAATCAAAATTCATATAAACATAAAAAAATGTCTTGAATTTTTTTGTATTCGAACTCACGTACATATAAAATGCACCAAACCAAGTTATTTGTCCATGTTAAAAAAATAGTAGGACACAACTAGATAAACCCACCATGTACATCATTCACAAAAAAATAATGACCTACTACATGTATCATAGCTAGATATAGCCACTTGTACATCATTCAAAAAATGTCTCCAAAAAAATATACATCCAAAATTCACGCATATATGCATTGATCTTCCTTTGGCTTTTGTAAAATAGTGTTGATACCTCAAAAGCTCAAAATCATATAATATAAGCCTGAATAAATTCAATGAACTCATGTTGAATTTCATTGATCTCATGAGTTTGATATGATGACTTTTCAGCCCGCACCTTCATCTAAACATGACATATAAAATTATATTTTGTTTTTATCACATCTAAATAAAAAGGAATATAAAAAATATTAAAAAAACATGTAACCTTCATTTTTATAGACTTAGATGAATTTTCCAAGATCTCTCGCACAAACTTCAATACAAAAAAATCACACACAAGTTTCCCTCATTATTTAAGATCCTGAAAATAAAGGATTTAGTATATTGCATGTGTCAAATGTGAATACATAAATATTAAATTTAATTTATTGAACAAATACCTTAACACATTGTTCGAAATAAAGTCGATCACATTCAAAACCCAATGATACCTACATTATATATACACACATTTATTATGCTAAAAAACTTTAACATATCTACCAAACTTACCTGGTATTGATTATAATAAGAAATATTTATCTGTCTCATGCCTTTTGTAACGTTTCAGTTATAAATTGATGCTCATTGTTTTTAGAAAATGCATCCCGAACGAAGAGAGGATTTACTAATCTAATAATTTCATGGTCGTGTTATTAGATAATGATATACCTTTCACATGCCTCTAAGTATATGTTCCTAAATAAGTTCAAAACAACATATATAAATATCTAGTGCAACATAAAACACAACATATGAATTTCAATTTTTCCAAAGTATTAAGCCGTGCATAATTTATGTCAAAAAGAGTGTTTATATAACATAAATAACTATAAGCAATTTAAAAAATTTGGAACAATTCGCCCTGTTTAAGAACTAAAAAAATCCAACAACATTCTATGTTGGGTGGAATCAATAGTTGTCTTGTTGAATGTGCATTTTGCACCCCTAATCATTGAACTTTTTTTATACCAATTTTGAAGCAACAATCTTGTAAAATTTAACCAATCAACTTGCAAAACATAGATAAAGAAAATCTACTCTAACAAATATAGCACATAAAATTGTTTAACATGTAGATAACTATCACTTGTATCCAAATCATAGAGTATCCCAGCCCAATTCCCAGTGCATGGGTCGTTCTTTTTCCAGCTATTGAGATTTTTCAAGGGATCATGCAGTTTACAACAGTTCACTACAAATGATCTTACTGCAGTATTATAAACAATAATTTCAGCATATATAAATAAATCATCTTTAAGTATATATGAAAAATAAGAGGGACATAATAATAGAAAAATCCTCAATGGAAGGAAACCCTTTAAGTGGATGAGTAATATGTTCAGCAATATAAATTGATGATAAAACAAGAACCAATATGATTATATAAAATTTTCCCTGCCATCTTTACATGCAAAAATGAAAAACAAAAAGCACATGGACATATGTAATGACTTACAAATACCAGTAACATTAAAGATAAAATATTTTAGTGAAGAAAAAAATTATAATTAATTGTGCTTAACTAATAGGCGTATTATCATTTCAATAATCATATTTTAACTTGTTTCTAAGATTTAACCCATTGTGAAGAAGAACCCAAACTGGTTGAAGAATATAATCATATTGAGTTCACTATCAATGAATTAAAAGTTCATATAATTTTTATGTGTTAGGTATGAGATATTAGTTAATGAGTTTTCATGTTTCTTTGGTTTCTGAGTGTTTTGGTAGTTTTTTTAGTAAAAGTTAACAAACATTTTTAATTGTTCTTTACTATGTCACTTTTATCTCTTTTAAGTTTTGAGAATTTCAAGTTTGGAACTGTCACTCGAATTTAAGGTAGGTTTGACTTTGTTCTCCCATAATTTTTAATGATGAGGTACAGGCACTCAGTGAATTTCTTCAATTAAGTTTGGGATAAAGACCATAAGCAAGATACTATAACCATGACAAAACATCGAAAGGCCTCTCTTTGTCTCAATTGCATAGATGTTTAATAACTCAAATAATGGATTGAAAAGAATGGATGGGAAAAAATGCAAGCAAAAACCATGTTAAGGTAATGGAAAAGGACTTAAAGTTTGAAAATGTATATACATTTTGAGAAAACACATAATTTTTTGTTGACTTAATATACGAAATAAACATAAAAATTAGAATGCGGGCTTATAGAAAAGTGCGTTACCCATAGCATTGTCAATCCTATTCCATCTTATGTGTGTGTGTGTATGTATAGAGAAATACATGAAGAGAAACATCAAAGGATAGGATGAGGAGTCTTACAAGAAGCTGTTATTGGGCTATACCTGGTGCTTGTTGTTAAATAAAACATTTCCTCATCCCCTAACCTATATACATGGTGTACACCCCCATGGTGGAAATCATTCAATTACCACATGATTTAGGTAAATGAAAACGAGAGTTGATTAATTCTTCGTATTATTAGATGAGTCTAGAATTTGATGGGGGTATGATAGGGAGTTAGGTTGGGATCCCATTCACTTTCTCTAGCAAAAATATGTACAATAACATCATATTAAAAATATATATAATATCATGTAACCCCTCCACATAATGTAAAAATATTACCAGTGACAATTAATTTAGGACGGATGGAGTAAATTAATAATGCATGTAACTTTCATATGATTTGAATTCACATAAATAAAATTGGAAAATATATTAAGATGAGTAAACAGTCAAATAAACCGCTTGATTATTTAACTTCATTACATGTAACTCTCATTCTTTTTCTTCCAAGTAACGAAACCTAAATTTCAAAACACAAATTAGGGTATGAGAATATCACGAGCAAGTAATAGTTAGTAAAAGTACCTAAATTTTGAAAGCCTGTGTTGATGCATTATCTAAGGGTACCCAAGCATGAATCGTAGTAACTGAGCATTTATAGACATCCTATAGAAAAAGTAACATTTATAAACATACCAAAGTCGGTGCAAAATGAACAATCCATAGTTAGTGAAAAAAAGTAAGAATCATAGTAATTGATCATTCCAAAAACTATGCTTCCTCTTACTTTGTTCTCAAAACAGTAAGGGTCTTAAGTGATGAAATGAGAAAATTAAAAAGGTTACGCTTGTCTTCGTCGACCCACATAAAATGATGAGTTTACTCGTCTACCCGTTATGAAGAACATACACCTAGTATAAACTGTAGATACCCCATACTAGGAACCCCTAAGCACATCTTTAGGTCCCTAGAACTTACTCATTAACCTCAAACCCTAAGTCATACCCCGAGTACCGATTTAGAGGCCAACGGGTGCTCTCGGGCCCTGTTTGACTCCTATTAACTTTCTCATCTGAGCAAAAGCTCAATGAATCTTTGAAGGGATCTGAATCCCCTTTCCAATGGTCTACCCCGTGTGTGACTCGACCTTATGGTTCGGATGAACGGTCAGTTTTACTATCAAAAAGTGATCTAGAGGCCATCGTGCACTCCCGGGATCCGTTTGACTGCTGTTAACTCTTCAGCTCGAAAGAGGCTCAATGAATCTTTAAAGGGATCTGAATACCCTTTCCAATGGTTTATTTTGTGCACAAATTGGACTTACGATTAGGACGAACGATCCATTTTGCCCCAAAAATTGATCTAAGGCCACCGAGCACTCCCGGGCTCCGTTTGACTCCTATCACATCTATAGCTCGAACGAGACTGAAGGGATAATTGAAGGGCTCTGAATATCCTTTATAATGGTTTGCCCCTACATGAATCAGCCTTATGGTATGGACGAACGACCCACTTGGCTCCGAAGGTTCACCAGATGCTTTCGCGCTCCGTTTGACCAGGGTCAACTCTTTGAACCGAATGAAGCTTAATTAAATCTCAAAGGGCACTAAATACCTTTTTGAACGGTCCATCCCGTGCATGAATCAGCCTTACGATTTGGACGAATGATCCATTTTCCTCCTGGAATTTCCCATCCAGTGACCAATGAGCGCTTTCGAGCCCCATTTAACTTCAGCCAACTCCTGAACCCGGGAGTGGCTCAATGGATTCTCATAGGGATATGAATCCCCTTTTTAACGGTCCACCCTATGCATAATTTTGAGTTATAGATCACATTTTACGTCCATTTTTTCGAAAAATCTGCCTGAGACTGCCAATTGGAACCCCAGGACCCTGCCTATCGACAATGTGTCTAGGGTTCTATGACAATAGGAAGGTATAGGACCATGCTGATCGGCAACCCCTTGGACCTATAAATAGAGGCCATGACATCACTTTGAAAGACGCACCTCATGACCCCTGAACATCCCTCTCAGCAATTCATAATAATTCTCTTGAATCGAGAGTTGTTCCTTCCTTAAAAGAAACTTTCGAGTAAATTCCCACCCACCTCCTCAAATCACCATCATCTCATTTTGAGATCAGTGTGTCTATAATCAATATCCACTTCAAATCTTCACAAAGAGGTCTAATTCTTCCCCTGTGTCTTTAAATTCTTTAATTTTTGCATTAGTTACTTCATTTTAACTTTAGTACTTTACTTCATTACATCAGATATCTTAATCCAAACTTTCTGTTATTACTATTTGCACATACTTTATTTTCATAGAAAAACCCAAAAATAAGAAAAAGAGGGTTAACTTGTAAATTCCAAGCGGGGATTTATCATCACATTTTCTCACACTATATATCCCTTTTTACACACACACACACACACACACACACACACACATATAAATAAAGTCACCAATTGGATTTATGGGTTAAACTCCACCTAGTATTGTATTTGAACTATGTGGACTTTGATGCCACCTGGCTACATAGGCGTCTTGGGTAAATCCCTAGACTCAGGTACTCCCACATAAATTTGTTACTTTATTCTTATCTTCCATTCTTAATATATATTTTATATGCTTGCTTGCTTACGTCTTGTCCACCATATGAAATCGTTTTTCTATAATGGCTTGTGAATCGATAAATACTGATATTGTATTTTTTATTACTATTTTGGGAACACTCTTAAGGATGACCTCACTCCGCCTTTATCCATGACATGAGTCGAGCGATTCTATCCTCCATTTATATTATGCGCATAAGCACACACATCACGAAGTTTTACAAGAGAAGATTAACACATGCCCATAAGAGATCAAAATGGCGAGATGGGTGCCTAACACATTCCCATTCCGTAACTTAGTCCCCAGACCCTCGAACTACTTCGTTTCGCAAGCATCAATATTGTCCTTGATGCCGTTCTCTCGAGGCGGCAATATTTCTTTTGCCTATTTTGTGAAAAATAGGTTGGTGACTCTATCTCTACATATCACCCCACCTCGACGATGGCTAAGCGCCCTGATAAAAGGCCTCAATCCTGTGCGCATGCTAAAAAAAGGGAAGGAATAAGGGATCCACATCGGGAGATGCATTTCCCTCGGACCACCCGAAGAAACCCTCGGGATATCCACAATGGAGACTCCGCTGGGGAATTCTATAAGAGGACTAGAGTCTATTTTTGCATGTGCGTTATTCTTTTTTGCATATGTGCGTATGCACCTACCTGTATGTTCATTTTTCTCCTCTATTTACCTTTTTGTATATCTCTCTCTCGTGTATATATCACTTTCAACTAACTTATACACTTCACACACTTCTATATACTCTCCATGAACACTTCACATACCTACACTTAGCTTCACTTCACACTCACATACTTCACACACCACTTATAATATCCATGCTTAGGCTTCACTAACGCAAAACCACACTTCCTACACTTGTATTTATACTCACTTATACATGTCACACACCACTTGTAGTTGATCCATGTATAGTTTCACAACCACACACACTCACTTGTATATACTCCCATGTCACATATTCACTCACATGCATCCATGCGTAGTATAGTTTCCATGCTAGATTTACTTGTATATGCTCCTCATTTTAGTGTAGTATTCCCTTTAATCATCATGCCAATAAAAAAATATTAATACTCTCTCTCTATAATATGTTAATTAAGACTCATGCATTTTTGCACACTACATCACCAAGAGCATGTCTATATTGACCAAGCTTGTGTCCCGTACTGGGGGGTCACTTTGTGATGGGCACTGGACCTACATGTCGAAGTTGGCCTAAGCGATATGACTCTCATTTTCCATTGGACTCGTACTTTTGACATGTATTAAATGGATCCCCCGCATCGTACCGCTTGAACGAACTCACAACGGGAGGTATATAGTAGGGAACTCGTTCACGTATGTCGAGTATATCGAATTCACTCTCACATGTATTGTCCCCATGAGGTATAAATGAGGCAATTCACGTACTCTTAGGTATATCAAATGGTTTATCCACATATACCTATGAATGATTATCCTTATAGGCAAGAGGAATATCGTGGAAGTCATGACAAAAGGGGGAACCCTTCCACTAACACAATAATTGCATAAACCTCATATAGGTGTCAAACCTAGTAAAATCAAATTTAGTTTGTTGATAACCATGCGAAACTCTTCTAAAATTCCGAGTCGGCATATTGCCTAAATTTTTGCGTAATTTCGCCTTTTTTCAAAATCGGACCCCGTGTGTGAGCCTAGAAACAAGTCCAACCATATCTTACATATTTTTTCAATACCCTATTTTCCCAGTCTCGGGTCCTATTTGGCATTTATTTCTGCATTTGGGCAACCTAATATAAGTGAGAACATAATAATAACTGTGGTGACAATAAATCTCAACACAAATGATAAGCAAATGCGATCACCAGAATAAATAAAGAACACAAAATAACTGCAATCACACACAACACAAGATATACGTGGTTCAGAAAAATGGCCTACGTCCACGGTGGTGCTCTCTGATTTGTATTTCTATTTACTCCTGGGGAGTGTTTACAATTGCGTGCCCTTTGCCCCAGGCTGAAGGTTTAATATGTATATGTCATTTTCTCGGAGAGTGGGAGTGTTGGACTCCTCCACGTTAGCCCATAACTACTAGAATATCTCTTGAGAGATTTTAAGGGTTGAATGGGTCATAAATGAATTAGTTATTGGGTTGGACTTAATCAAGCTACTGATCTGGGCTGAAATAGTTAATCGAGGTACCCACAATTGCCCCTATAATTTTTGGGTCATAATTTGGTCTCAATAATTTTAAATAATAGCCTTAATGGCATTTTTGTGAATCGCGTAGCACTTTGGGATCGAAGCGTCTTTATTGAGTAGATTCAGGCGACCGATTTGCTTCGTTTCCTATGCGTTATGATTGAGAGGGTTTAAATTTGTTTTGAAGAAGTCACTTCTGGTGTCGATTCACAAACCTTCGTATTCTCAACATACCTCTTACTTCTTACTGCAATTGCTCATCTCCAGGTCTCTTTCTTCGCCTTAATGTTCTACCTTATCTTCCCATTTCCTCTACTTGTGGATTTGCATCGTCTCAAGCTAACTCTTACTTCATAAGTTATTCAAACTCCTTCTCCTTTGTTTTTAGTTGGAATTTCTTCATTATCGCAGCTAGGGTTTCTCTTTTCTTGATGGCGAAAAAAGGTAATAGGTCGATAGCTGAGTTTAAGAAGTTTTACAATATTCCAAACTAGGTAGACATTGAATGTGCCCCTATTCCTCATAATGTTAGAGACATTGAGGACGATTATTGGATACATGTTCTTCTGTTATCCCAGGGGGTCTTAATTTTCCCCCAAATCACTTATTTTTTCATTTCTTTAATTAATTCTACATAGTTCATGCACAGTGTTCGCAAAATGTTTGGAAGATTGTCAATGGTGTACATAGAATCAATCAGCTCTACGGCACCCATTTAGGTCTTGCTGAAATTTTCTACTGCTATTCTTTTTCTCGAACATGCTCTGGTCTCCTTTATCTCAAAGCTAGGAGTCCTGACAGGGTATTGGTAGTAAATCTACCTGATTCCCATAAGGACTACTGGCACAAGGGGTTTATTGCCAGAAACTGGCAGTTCCCTCCCCAAACTAAAGGGGCGAGGTACAAGGGACCTGAGATTCCCTTGTATGGGGAGGAATATATAGGTAAGTATAGCTCTTGTTCTGGTCGTGGGTTTTCTGTTATTGTACCGTCCTTCTTATATTTCCCTCTTCATCTTTTTTAGCGAAGACAAAGAACACAGAGCCTGCTCTTCGCAAGATCAGAGCTATTGAGTTGGTCAAGGCTTGGAAGATCAGGGAATACTTGGATGACGGTGAGCATCCAAGATCAGCCGCATTCCTGTTGGAGTACAAAAACATTGGGTCCAACTTCATTGCCCGACCTGTGGATAGTTTCCCTCAGCTAAATATCACAGAAGAGGTTATTACTGACCTAATTCAATTAAATGAGGAAGAAAGTAGTTCTGGTGAAGAGAGTGAGGGAGCTGATAGGGGTCGAGCTGAAGGTGATTATAGTGAGGAGAGCTCAAGCGGTAAATAGTCTTTCAGTTTGGAGGAAGGTTCAAAGGTTTCGGAGGACTCAGAGGACTCTTCGGATGATGATGATGAAAAGAATGTGATGCTTGCTCGCAGGTTGAAGAAGCAAAAATCTAGGAGTGGGGATACTGCCACCCAAACTGCTGCTCATGAGCAGGAGAGGAAAAAGAAAGAGGAGGCGTTGGTGAAAGAGAGAGAGAAAGAAAGAAGAAGAGAGGAAGAAGAAGGAGATAGATGAAGAGAGAAGGAAAGAAGAAGTGAGGACCAAGATAGGGCAGTCTTTGGTGCCAGTGTCTACCCTGGCTGAGGGGGATTATATTGCCCTTTCCCCTCAGTTAGCTCTGACGGTGCTCGATAGAGTAGTTTTGCCCGCTGATCGTCATAGGTCGTCTAGCATAGGGACTGACCAGTTAGCCCTGAAGGCAAATTAGGGGCTAGCCTTGGTAAGTTTCCTCTAACTCTTCTATTTTTGTAGTTCTCCTTTTAATGTCTCTCTCGCTAATGTTCTTTTTCTTTTTGCAGTTTGTTTTCGACTTCACCATCCTCTATCGCAGTCGCGATGATCTGGCGAGGAAGAATGTTGAGTTGGAGGAGAATCTGAAGGCTGCCACTACTGTTTAGAAGTCCTCCGACCTTTCCTTGGCCAAGGATAACAAGGCAAAGGAGGCAATGGAAAATGAGCTCAAAGAGCTGAGGCACTCTTATGACTTAGTATGCACGAGCAAATTTTTCGTGATCGAGGAGAATAAGGTGCTCGCTATGAAGGTAAAGAAGGTGGAGTCTGAGGTTACTACTCTCAAGGGGAGTTTGTACAATGCTGGATGGGTTGTAGCGTATGAGGATGCTGAGGAACAGATTGGCTATATTAGCCGTCTTAATTTTAAGAAGGGTTGGGATAAGGCCTTAATCGTTGTCGAGGTGGACGTTGATTCCCCCTCTTTGATGAGCACGATCCTGGCCCAAAGCATGTTGTGGATGAGATGCCCCCTCCTACTATCAATAAAGGTGCTCCAGCTATTCAGAACACTTCTGCTGATGATCCCCTTTACAAGGGACGGTGACTGCTCCGTCTGAGGGAGTTGCACCTGGGACTGCCGCAGATAAGGGGAAGCAACTAGCGTCCTCAGAGAAGATTGAGGTGGCCATCTAATCTTCTTTAGGGAGATTTTTGTATTTTTTGTATTCAATTGTTCTTTCTTTTTATTGATGTACTTGAACTTTATTTCGATGAAATGAAATTCTGCTCCCTTCCGCGTATTAATTTATTAGTTCTTTACTGCTTATATGGTTTATAGCTCATTGATGTTGAGGAATATATTCATGCATCCTCTCAACTAGGACAAATTCTTGGTCCAGAAGCAAGTAATCGAGTTTGTCGTGCTTTTATAAGAATTTACAAGTCACTTAGGTCGAGGAACCAAGAGTATAAGGACCAGTCAGAGCCTAATTCCAAGCTGAAGGACAGGCTCCAAGAGATGGAGGAGGTCGAAGCTTCTGTTCAAGAAGAAGTGGATGCTCTGAAGGCCAAGCTTCTGTATGCCTCCAAAGTTAATCAAGTTGGAGAGGTACTTCAACAAGATAATTTTTCTCTAAGGAGAGAAGTCTCGCGGATTAGGGAAAATACATCGAGCATTACCCCTCGAGTTTTGTGTGGTTCCTCTTCATCGGCTGGTTCGCGAGCTGGTACTGATTACAGTGGCTCAGCTAGGGAGATTTTCGAGCTTCGAGGTGATGTTTGCAGGGCATATGTGATAGATGCGGGTCTTCAAAGAGATGTTACCCTGTTGAGGCACCTGTTCAAGAAAGTTCCTCGACAGGTGTGGTGTGATGGTTATGACCAGGGTTGGACCGATGCTCCGACGAAGTTGAAGGAGGTTGAAGAGTTATCCTTCATTAGAGGATAGTTGAGTGCTCTTATAGAGTTACAGGTTCCTAAGAACTCTGTCCTCTAGTATCATCATGAGATCTCCCCCTCAACTTTGATACCGAACCCATTCAGGAGGGATGATCGATGGGTTCCCATAGATACGATCCCAAGGCAGCTCATGGAGCCAAACTCAAACGAAGTCGGGGAGGAATTAGATCCTCACCCAGATAATGGTCGAAGGGAGTGAGTAGCTGACTATCTTACTCAGCGACCTAATTCCCATTAGGATTTAATTTACTCAGCGTATGTAACTCCTTGTATATGCAATGATTCAATAAAACAGTTATGCTTTGGGCAATTTGTCGACTAAACATGTGTTGTGTATTTTTTACTTCATTAATTTCTTGTTCAGCTATCTTGGGCCTTTCTAGCCGACTAGACTTAATGTAGGCGGATTTTTTTTGTTGAGTGAGTATCCCCCATCTCCAGTATGCTTTCATTATATCATTCCACCTTACTTTACCTTTTAGGTTGTGTCGTCACCCTTCCTTAGGCCTAAGTGTGGCAATCACGAGGATACACCTAGTGTTAGATGTTCCATTCGAGCAGGATTTTTGAGCCAAATAATGTTGGCGACCAACCTGGGTTAGTCATGTTGCCTAAGGGTCCCCTATAGGGATTCATATATTTCCAGGGGAAATTCGAAGATGTCATTCGTGTTTGATGACGAAGGCCTGAGGAGGATTATTACATACTGACCCTGCTTTAATACGCATCTTGTGATCTTATTTTTATACGTTAAGGGGGATCCTATAACTTGGAAAAGGTGCATGAATCACAATGTATTTCAATACTTCATAGAATTCCCTTGTCAAACACTTATTTATTAATCATAAATGAATTGAAAATTTCAACATTGAGTTCAAAAAGAAAAAAGAAAAACTAGAAGTAGAATTTCTTCAAATTAGCTGCATTTTAAGCTCGAGGTATCTCCCTGCCCTCTAGCGTTTCTAAGTGATAGGCTCCTTATAGGTCGGCTCTTATCACCTTGAATGGCCTCTCCCAGTTAGGTCCTAGCTTTCCATCCGATGGTTTTACAGCTCTGCCAAGAACTTTCCTATGGACATAGTCCCCGACCTGGAATGTTCTTAGATTGAGCTTCTTATTGCAGTGCCTTGCTAGCTTCTGCTGATAAGCTGTTAGTTTCACTAGAGTCAGCTCCCTTCATTCTTCAGCTAGGTCAAGTTTAGCGAGTAAATTTGCATTGTTCTGGCCTTGGTCAAGCAGGGTGGTTCTCAAGGTAGGAAGACCAGCTTCCAAAAGGATAATTTCCTCCATTCCATATGTTAGTGCGAATGGTGTTTCTCCAGTCGCTCGCCATGGGGTAGTGCAATAAGCCCATAGGATGTGTGTTAGTTTGATTACCCATGCATCCTTGGCACGCTCCAAGAGCTTCTTCAATCCATCAATCACTGTTTTGTTGGAAGTTTGAGCCTGTCCGTTGCTCTGAGGATATGCCACAGAGCTGAAGTAGTGCCTGATCCCGTGGTCATTGCAAAAACCCTGGAAAAGGCCACTTTCAAACTGGGTCCTTTTGTCATTGATGATGGTATTAGGGATCCCAAAGCGGGTGATGATGTTCCTCCATATGAATCTTACCTTTCTGCATTTCTAATGTTTGCCAACGACTCTACCTCTATCCATCTGGTGAAGTAGTCTGTTGCGACCAACATTGCGATTTTTGACTGCGGTAGAAAGAGGGCCTATGATGTCCATTCCCCACTAGGTGAAAGGCCATGGGATAGTAAGTGACTTTAGATCGCTGGCTGGCTAGTGAACCATAGGAGCGTGGAGTTGGCATTTTTTGCATTTGCGAGAATATATTCCAATGTCTCTTTGCATGTATGGCCACCAGTAGCCTTCTTTCATTGCTCAAAAAGCTAGCGACCTTCCCCCAATGTGGCTTCCATAGATTCCCTCATGGAGTTTGTGAAGAACTTGCTCGATGTCCTTTAGATGAACACATTGGAGGTAAGGACCAGTGAAAGATCTCTTGTATAGATTGCCATCAAAAGATAAGTGAAAGCGAGTAGCTTTGACTCTTATCTGGTGAGTGGTCTTCTTATTCGCTGGTAGTGCACTATCCTTCAAATAATCCCTTAAGGGCTCCATCTAACTGGGGGTTGTTTCAACCAGAAGAACATGCTCTATGCTTGGCACTTTATCAATCTGGTTGATAATTGGCTGGACGAGGAAATCAATCAGAATTGTTCTCTTTAAGTCGGAATTGATTACTGAGCTTAGGGTTGTTAGGGCGTCAGCATGACTATTCTGTCCCCTGGGAAATTGTTGGATGCTGACTTGTTCAAAGTTGGTCATCAATTCTTTCGTCGTGGCGAGGTAGGCCTCCATCCTCTCATCTCTAGCGTTGAAATTTCCACTTATCTGGTTGGAGAACAACTGTGAGTCGCCGAACACTTGGAGTTGCTTTTCTTCAAGCGCTCGCACTTTCTGAAGGCCTATGATCAATTCTTCATATTCCGCTTCATTATTGGAGGCTTCAAATCTAAGCCTGATTCCTTCCTCGAGTAATGCATTTTCAGGGGTAATCAGCACAATGCCTACTCAGCCCCTTTAGAATTTGAGGCGCCATCAACAAATAGTCTCCAGACGCCTGACGTTGGGTAAAATTATTTCTGATGAATAGTTTGGTGTTGGTCATAAGTATGATCTCCTATAAACTCGGTGATGAAGTCGACGAGGACCTGTCCTTTGATGGCATTCCTTGGCTGGAACTGAATGTTGAATCCCCCGATCTCGACTGACCATTTTGATAGTCTGCCTGACAGTTCTGGTTTTCTCAGTAGTTCTCTAAGAGGATGGGATGTAAGTATAATGATGGAGTGGGATTCAAAGTAATGCTTTAATTTTCTTAAGGCTACCACTAGCGCAACGGCATGCTTTTCCAATGGCAGGTATCCATGTTTGGCGTCCAAGAGAGTCTTGCTCGCGTAATAGACTGGGTGATAGATCCCCGTTCTTTCGTATACTAGTGCAGAACTCACTGCATGGATGGATACTGTGAGGTATAGTTACAGAGAATTGTTCTCTTGAGGTATTAAGAGTAAGGGTGGTATGCTGAGGTAAGCTTTGAGCTCCTCTAATCGAGTAATCCTCGTTCCACTCCACATTTTTGCTTTTCTTCAACAACTGGAAGAACGGCTGGCACCTTTCGGATGACTTTGAGATGAACCGCTTTAGGGCAGCGAGCATCCCCGTGAGCTTTTGCATGCCTCTTATCATACGGGGGGCTGCACCCTATTGATGGCGTCAATCTGGTCTGCGTTGGCTTCAATATCTCTCTTACTAACCAAGTACTCGAGAAATTTTCCTGACCGGACACCGAAGGAACACTTACTTACATTGAGCTTCAGTCGGTATTTCCTGAGGATTTCAAAGTTCCTTGATAGGTCAGAGAGGTGGTCTTCTTTAAGCTTTCTCTTAACGAGCATATCATCGATGTAGACCTCCATGGTGCACCCCATTTGGTCTTTGAACATTTTGGTGACCAACCGCTGGTAAGTTGCTCCTGCATTTTTTATCCCAAAGGGTATGACCTTGTAGCAATATAACCCAACTGTGGTGATGAATGTTGTCTTTTCTTGATTTGGCTTGTGTAGGGGGATTTGGTGATACTCGGAGTATGCGCGTCTAGGAAACTCATTATTTCATGAGCCGCTGTGGCATCCACCAACTGGTCAATTTTGGGGAGAGGGAAACTATCTTTAGGGCAAGCTCAGTTAAGATTGGTGAAGTCAATGCATGCTCTCTACTTTCCGTTGCTTTTTAGGACTACTACTGGGTTGGACAGCCACTTAGGGAATTGAACTTCCCGTATGGATCCTGCATCCAACAGCTTTTCCACTTCCTTCTCCATAGCCTTGGCCTTCTCGACGGCAGTTCGTCGTGCCTTTTGTGTGATTGGCTTGAAAGACAAATCAATGTGCAGTCGATGACAAGCCACATTGGGATCAATCCCAGTCAGTTCATAGGGTTCCCATGCAAAACTGTCTAAGTTACTTCGCAAAAGTACTGTCAGTTCCTTCTTCTCTCGATCTGTGAGAGAGGCTCCGATAAAAAAACATTCTATCTTTTTGTCACCGCTGGCTGCGACTTCCTCCAGATTCTCAACGACCCTTTCAGAGGGGAGGAGCCTAGTCTCCTCCACTCCAGGTCTTCCATATCTTAGCTGCTATTTGGAATGTATCAAACCTTCTTGTTCTTCAACCTTCTCCTTGGCTTTCTCGACCTTCTTCTCTAGTTTGGGGCAGATGGCTACTATAAATCACTTTCTCGCCATCGCCTGATCTCCATGGATCTCCTTTACTCCTCGCTCAGCCACATATTTAAGTTTCTGATGGTAGGTATAGGGGATGGCCTTCATCGCATATATCCACCCTCTGCTAAGGATCTCCTGGTAGGTTGAGTTAATATCGACCACCAGAAATTCAATCATTTTAGAGATATTTCCTGCCCTCACAGGTAGTACAATCTTTCCCAAAGGGATGGTTACTTTTCCAGCGAAGCCAACTAAAGGAACGGTGGCTTCCTTTAAGTCGGTGACGCTTAACTTCAACTTTTTGAATAGGTTAAGACACATTACTTCGGATGAGCTACCTTGGTCGACGAGCAAGTTGTCGACGTCATAGTTAGCTACCCTGAGTGTAATGATCAAGGCATCATGATGTGGGGTCCTTACTCCCACTAGGCCTTCATCCGTGAATACAATATGCTTGTTGTAGTCGACGTCCTCTGCTCGCTGACGGTTTCCCACTTGCATTTTGGCTAGATAAATTTGAAAAGCTTGCATTACTGCCGTAAGCTTTTTAACTTCCATCCGAACTGAGTTTCCTTGAATCTACTTTATATCGGATGCCCCATGAATCACTACGAACTCATGACCGACGTCCTCCTCGAGCACGTTGTCAGGACTTTGATCTTCATTAGCAGCGACCTTTTTTGCATTCTTTTCCACAAATTCGTTCAAGTGTCCAGTTTGAGCTAACTCTTCAAGGTGAGACTTGAGGGTTTCACAGTGCTAGGTTTTGTGCCCACCCTCTTTGTGGAAAGCACGTCACAGTACGTTGTTCCTTTTTTAGGGGTCTCCCCCCATCTTCCTGGGCCACTTAACGAATGGCTCGTCCTTGATCTTTGCTAGAATCTTGTAGATTGGTTCTTTAAAAACTGTGTTCACTGCCTAAAATTCTTTTAAGGCATCACTTTTGTTCCCATTCTTGGGGCCGCTCTTGCCCCCATTTTGCTTCCTTTATTTTGGTTCTCAGTTTTATCACTGCCCTTGCCGACGAACTTGGCGCGACCATTCTCCCCTTCACTGAGATGGGTCACATCTTTAACTTCGGCTTATTTTTCAATACGATCCATTAAGTCATCAATGGTCGTGGCCTCCTTCTTAGTGAGGGACTCGTGCAAGAGGCAGGTGTTGGGTAGACCAATCTTAAAGGACGCCATGACGACCTACACCGAGCAATCCTCGACCTCATTGAATAGCTCATAATATCTCTTTGCGTAGTCTATGAGGATCTCTTGGGGTGTTTTCTTCATTGTCAATAAAGCATCCATCCTTTTTGGATGGGAGCTACTGATAATGAAGCAAGTTGTGAAGAGTTCTACCAGGGACTCAAAACTCCTGATGGATTTATGAGGGAGTTTTTCGAACCACTTTTGAGCTACATCATGCAAGATCAATGGAAAGATCCGGCACATTAACACGTCCTTATGGTTCCAGAGGGTCATTGTCTGCTTGTAGTGCCTAATATGGTCAATAGGATCAGCCTTTCCATCATAGATCTTGAATCGGGCATTGCAAATTTCTTGGGGGCTTTTTCTTCTTCTTATATCTCCCTTGAGAAAGGGGATTTCATCTGGGTCCCGAGAGCTCGCCTGACTAGCTCTCTAGTCGACCTGGCACCCTGATGTGCGGGGTGTTAGTCCATTTCTCTCCAAACCATATTTTGTATGTCGTCCTTTCCTCGGCCTGGGATCTTATAACGATGAGCTGATTGTTGTTGCTCGAGAAATTCATCATCTGACCTGTGTCCCTCAAATCTTTGAGATCCATGTCTAGGGCTCCTTCCTCGGCTGTGAGACCTGCTTGCCTGAGGGCTAGGAGTGCGATAGTGACGTTGCCTCGTGCTGTGATGGAGTTCTCTCTCCATCTTCTCCAGTCTTCTCTTGAGGCGAGCATTTTTGGCTTCCTTCTTACGAGTGGCTTCCTCCTGCTCTTAGATCCTGGCCTCATAGGTGTCGATTAGCCTGGAGACTTGCGTAGACCTGGCTGGTCCCTGACTTTCTTCTGAAGCTTACCGTTCTGGGCGAGGCCTAGGATTTGAGCGTCAAACTTCAGATCTAACCCTACGAGGGGTTGGTTGCTCTTGAATATCCCCTATTTGAGGGGCATTGCTGTTGTGACCAGACATTCTAGGTTCTTGTTGGTGAAAACTTTCTTAAAGGAAAATAATCGTTTCCCACAGAAGGTGCCAATTGTGGTGACAATCAATCTCAACACAAATGATAAGCAAATGCGATCACCAGAATAAATAAAGAACACAAACTAACTGCAATCACAAACAACACAAGATATACGTGGTTTGACAAAATGGCCTACGTGGTGCTCTCTGATTTGTATTTCTATTTTCTCCTGGGAATGTTTAAAATTGCGTGCCCTTTGCCCCGGGATGAGAGTTTAATATATACATGTCATTTCTCGAATAGTGGAAATGTTGGACTCCTCCATGTTAGCCCATAACTCCTAGAATATCTCTTAAGAGATTTTAGGGGTTGAATGGGTCATAACTGAATCAGTTATGAACGAGGACTTAAGACTTTGGGCCAGACTTAATCGGGCTACTCATCTGGGCTGAAATAGTTAATCGAGGTACCCGCAATAACATTAATAATAATCATGTCAATATTCCTCTCCTTTTCCCTCCTTTTTCAAAAATACCAAAAACATTTTTCACCTCCTTCTGAAATGCACAAAATTTTGTCCCTCCTTTTAAAAATAAATTCGAACTTTTTTCCCTCTCAGGTCGATCGCATACCTGATTTTGGCCTAGCTCCCAATTGTCTTCGATCTTCCGTCAAACCAACCCGAAGCTTCGCCAATTCTTTTACTACCTCATTGATCGACGCACGTGAAAAGCATGCTCGTGTGAGGGCACGGTCGTATATTTTGTTTCACTGCGATAATGCAAAAACCTAAATTACGACTGCACTTGTGAGGCAAGCACAGCGATAATCGGGTATTGAAAGATCCACTGAGACGAGTTGCTAGAATTTATAGGATTTAGCACTTCTAAATAAAAGGGAAAAAGATTATTACAAACTAAAAAGGAAAAGATTCATAAAAGGGAAATGATTTAATCTAGGCAAGTGTATTGAAACTAGATTAAGAAAGCGTTAAAAACTATAGGTTGTGTCGAATATCCCTCACCCAAGTTAATTAGTATAAAATGGATACATGGGTTAATGATTTATTATTAATGCGTCTCATTTTGACAGTTAATTGAATCAAGGGTTGTCACGCCACTAAATTCACATAAAAGCCTAATAAGATTTTGGCGTCAACAAATACCCCAAAAATTGTGCATGAAAGGTCGTAAGCACGGGACATACATGATATGCCCCGTAAAATCTCCTAGGTGCAATTACTAGGACAACGCACCCGAAATAGACCCGTAAATACCATCACCAAAGTCTAGCAACACGTCAACTTGAGTGATTTCAATTCAAACACAATCTAATTTAAATTAGCTAGAAAGCATGTTAAAAACGTGATAAATAAAGCGGAAAATAAACGCGATAAAACTACCTAGAAAGCATGGGAATAAAGCACGTAAACTAATTATGAAAGCATGTAAATTAATCTAGAAAGTAAGAATAAAGGGAATGCAAGCTATATTAATGGAGAGGGTAATGAATAGTCAACTTACAAACCAAAAAGGGTGTCAATCCAAAGAGAAATGAAGAAGAACTCTCCAAAAACCCAAACCCTAACCTAAACTATCTTCTAAAACTATCTAAAATCAATTATATCTGTATTTACATCAAAATTCCTTTATATAGTAAAAGGAATAAAATTAGAAAATAAATAAGAAAGAAAATAAAAGCCAAAATATCTGCAGAAAATAGGGGATCGATCGATCGAATCGATGCTCAAAATTAAATCCCACTATCTCCGCACGATTGCTGAAAATGAAGGATCGATCAATCGACCCCTTTTATTGATCGATCGATCAAGCAGGTATGAGCCTCCAGCATGCTGTTTTGGGATGTTTGCCTTTCTCGTCCGCTAAAATCGTCGTAACTTTTTCGTTCTGAATCGGAATCGCGCACCGTTCGCTGCCATGCATAGCTTGCGAGGAGGGATACAACATCCGTGAAGATGATGGGCTAGGTGACCAAAATGTGAATTGACCAAATTGCCCGTGAACGTGCGATCGCGTACGGAAATCGAGTGAAATGCGTCCACACTTCACACTTAGCATCCAAATACCTATAAAAGCTCAATTAACCCCTGCAAAACATGTTAATGTAGAAATTCGAGGTTGTCTGGTTAACAAGCATAAATATAGGGAATAAGATACCCAAGGGGGCTAAAATGCGTCCGTTCGAAGGATGAAATACGCAATATTTGCGTATCATCACACCCCCTAACTTACACATTGTTAGTCCCTAGCAATGATATTGGATGCAATAAGAACTACAATCAAACCAAAAACAGGATAAGTACAAAAGTATGGTATAAAAACATAAGGCCACTTTAGCGTGCTATTCGATTGCATTTAGCATATGCAATAAGCCGTTAAACCCCTAGGTCACCCTAGTGGACGAGTGTCGTCTCGTGAGGGTTTTCAGGGATGATACCCATAAACATCACATGGTTTCCTCAAAATATGCCCAAACCAACATGCGACAAGCCCAATAATAGCGAATAAGATTTCATACACATTATTAGCACATTGAACGGATTCAAACAAAAGTTCGAATCATTAATATTGTAGAATGCACCTCATAGAATTGAAACCTTAAAATGTGGGAGGGGGAGTGAGCACATGCAAATCTTGATTTGGAGAAAAATTATATAAACCGGATACTAAATTAAAGCAAGCATATATTCAATCCTCACAGGCATTACACTCATCAAGAGAATTCACTCGAAATAGGGAGGTAACACACGAAACATGTGGGCATAAAGAGTAAATGTAAGTGGAAACTAGGCCTCACATATGTCACAAATGAAGAACGCTATATATAAACTGAAAAATTGTAATCTCAATGAAAGATACCGCACATTAAAAGAGGCGAAATGCATTTTCACAAATTATCAAAACTATTTCAACTTTTAAATTACATCTACTAAAGATCACATAGGACTTTAATAGGGTTGTAATGTAGGTTAGGCTAGGGTACAAAATGAAGGAATGAATGTACAGATTCAAAGTGTTCGGAATGAAAACTCGGGATAATGGAAGAATGCGGGCAATGTCAAAATTGGAAAATAAGTTCCAAAAAGGCATTGGATATGTCATTGGGGAGAGTAATCAAAGCTTATTGAACACTATATACACAACATTTACAACTTTCTCTTTCTTTTCTTTTCTTCTTTTTCTCATGTTTTCTTTTGTTTTCTTTTGCTTTTTTTTTTTGCTTTCTCTTTTTCTTCACTTTTTTCACATCTCTTTTCTTTACTTTTCTCACTCTCATATGCCTAACCTGCAACCGACATCACAACAAAAAAATTCAATCCCAAGTAACAATACAAACAAAGGTATGGAAGGTGTATGTATGGTTTAAAACTCCAATTCGGAGTTGGTTATGAGATTTTGGGGTGTGAAACGAAAGGCTAATATTTAGGCTCAAAGGGTTTAACGAGGGGAAACATATAAGGTGAGGTCAAGGCTAATATGGGTGATATAACAAAGAATGCCTATGATCATTTCCAAAAGTTTACGCAATTCTCGAGTCAAAACAATATATGAAAATCATGCTCAAGTAACACATTTCAAGTATGAACACAATTAATGTACGATCAAATGAAAGAATAGTGAGATTACCGACGAATTCAATGTTTTCAATGAAGAAAGAATAGTGTATAACACTCACAAGCGACGAAAGGTACAAAGCTTACTCGGTGTAAGTATATACAATGCAACAAAAGATTATCGAGTTATAAAAATCTTAAACCAAATCAATAGAACGAGGAAAGTGCATGTGCTCATGGGATTAAAGTTTAATTCATATTGTTATTCATAATATCAATAATTAGGACTAAATTCTAATAACTTCTAAAATCGAGAACATGCATCATTAGGTTGTCTATTGGATCGGGAAATTATTGAAATTTATCATCGGAAACAAAGCCAAAATGCCCAAAAATGGAGAAAAAAGAAAGAAAATCTTTTTGAAATTTTTGAATTTTTCTAAGAAAAGCATACTAAGTAACTAACATGTGAGCAAAAACATGGAATACATAAAGAAATGGATAGAATATCCCACACCATTTTGATTACGCGTGTGAAATGTGTGTTCATGTAAGGACACAGTCGTTGTTTTTGTTTCACCGCGATAATACAAACAAACCTAAATTACGGCTACACTTGCGAGGCAAGCACAGCAGTAAGTCGGGTATCGAAAATCCACAGGGATGAGATGCTAGAATTTATAGGATCTAATACTCCTAAATAAAAGTGTAAAAGATAAATTACAAACTAAAAGAAAAGATGCAAAAAAGGGAAATATTAATCTAGGCGAGGGAAAATAAATCTAGACTAAGAAAGCGAGTAAAAACTATAGGTTGCGTCGAATATCCCTCACCGAAGTTAATTTGTATAAAATGGATACATGGGTCGACAAGGTATTACGAATGCGTCTCGTTTAGACAGTTAATTGAATCAAGGGTTGTCACGCCCCTAAATTTGAATAAAAGCCTAATAAGATTTTGGCGTCAACAAATACCCCGAAAATTGCGCACGAAGGTCGTAAGCACGGGACATACATGATATGCCCCATCAAATCTACTAGGCGCAATAACCAGGACAACGCACCCAAAATAGACCCGTAAACGACATCACCAAAGCCAAGCAATGCGTTAACTCGAGTGAGTTCCATTCAAACACAACCTAATTTAAATTAGCTAGAAAGCATGGTAAAAATGCGATAAAGGAAAGCGGTAAATAAACGAGGTAAATTTACACTAGAAAGAAAGGAAATAAAGCATGTAAACCTATTTAGGAAAGCATGTGAATCTAATTATCAAAGTAAGAATTAAGGAAAAATAAGTTAAATTAATGGAGAGGGTAAATGAATAGTCAACTTACAACCCAATTGGGTGTCAAACCAAGAACAATTGAGGAAGAACTCTCCAAAAACCCAAACCCTAAGCTATTCTAACCTAAAAACGATTCTAAAACCTTAATATATGATATTTACACAAAATTTGGTATTTATAGTAAGTGGGAAAAAAGAAAAGAAGAAAGAAAAGAAAAGAAAAATATCTCCAAAAAACTTTGGATCGATCGATTGACCCAAACCGTCGATCGATCGATGCTGAAAAATGTGGCCCACTATCTCCCCATGATAGCTGAAAAATGAAGGATCGGTCGATGGACCCCTTTGGTCGATCGATCGATCAAGCGGGTATCAGCCAAGTTGCATGCTGTTTTTGCACGTTTGCATTTCCCGTCCGCTGAAACTCCCGTAACGTCTTCATTCTGAATCGGAATCGTGCACCGTTCACGGCCACGCGAAGCTTGCGAGGAGGGATACAATTTTCTTGAAGATGATGGGCCAGGTGCCCAAAATGTGAATTGACTAAATTTCCCTTGAACGTGCGATCGCGTACAGAAATCGAGCGGAATGCGTCCGAACTTCACACTTAGCATCCAAATACCTATAAAAGCTCAATTAACCCCTGCAAAATATGTTAATGTAAAAATCCGAGGTTGTCTGGCTAACGAGCATAAATATAGGGAATAAGATACCCGAGGGGGCTAAAATGCGTCCATTCGGAGGATGAAATGTGCAATATTTGCGTATCATCATACCCCCTAACTTACACATTGCTAGTCCCTAGCAATGAAATAGAATGCAAGAAGAACTACAATCAAACCAAAAGCACGATAAGTACAAAAGTATGGTATAAAAACATAAGGTCACTTTCTCGGGCAATTTGATTGCATTTAGCGTATGCAATAAGCCGTTAAACCCCTAGGTCACCCAAGTGGACGAGTGTCATCTCGTGAGGATTTTCAGGGATGATACCCACAAACATCACATGGTTTCCTCAAAATATGCCCAAACCAACATGCGACAAGCCCAACAATAGCGAACAAGATTATATACACATTATTAGCACATTGAACGAATTCAAACAAAATTCTGAATCATTAACATTATAGAATGCACCTCTTAGAATTGAAACTTTAAATTGTGGGAGGGGAGCGAGCACATGCAAAATGTGATTTGGCGAAAAACTTATATAAACCGGATAAACATAAAGGCAAGCATATATCCAATCCTCACGGGCATTACACTCATTAAGTGAATTCACTCAAAACAGGGAGGTAACACACGGAACAAGCGGCATAAAGAGTAAATGTAAATGTAAATTAGGCCGCACACATGTCACAAATGAAGAACGCTATATATAAAATGAAAAACTGTAATCTCAATGAAAGATACCGCACACTAAAAGGGGCGAAATGTATTTTCACAGATTATCAAAACTATTATGACTTTTGAATTACATCAACTAAAGATCACATAGGACTTTACTAGGGTTGTAATGTAGGCTAGGCTAGGGTACGAAATGAATGATTGTATGTACGGATTCGAAGAATTCTGGACAAAAACTCGGGATAATGGGAAAATGCGGGCAATTCCAAAATTGGAAAATAAGTTCCAAAAAGGCATTAGATATATCATCAGGGAGAGTAATCAAAGCTTATTGAACACTGTATACACAACATTTACAACTTTCTCTTTCTTTTCTTTTCTTCTTTTTCTCATGTTTTCTTTTGCTTTTTGCTTTCTCTTTTTCTTCTCTTTTTTCACTTCTCTTTTCTTTACATTTCATACTCTCACATGCCTAAATTGCAACCGACATCACAACAACAACATTCAATCCCATGTAACATTCCAAACAAGGGTATGGAAAGTGTATGTGTGGGCTAAAACTCCAATTTAGAGTTGGTTATGGGATTGGGGTTATGAAACGAAAGGCTATATTTAGGCTCAAAAGGGTTGACGAGGGTAAACATATAAGGTGAGGTCAAGGTCAATATGGGTGATATAACAAATAGGGCCTATGATCATTTCCAAAAGTTTACGCAATTCTCGAGTAAAAACAATATATGAAAATCATGCTCAAGTAACACATTTCAAGTATGAACTCAATTAATGAACGATCAAATGAAAGAATAGAGAGATTACCGATGAATTCAATATTTTCAATGAGAAAAGAATAGTGTATACACTCATAAATGATGAAAGGTACAAAGCTTACTCGGTGTAAGTATATACAATGCTACAAAAGATTACCGAGTTATAAAAATCTTAAACCAAATCAATAAAGCAAGGAAAGTGCATGTGCTCATGGGATTAAAATTTAATTCATGAAGTTATTCATAATATCAATAATGGAGACTAAAGTCTAATAACTTCTAAAATCGAGAACATGCATCATTGGGTTGTCTATTGGATCGGACAACTATTGAAATTTATCATCGAAAACAATGGTAAAATGCCCAAAAAAAGGAGAAAAAAGAAAGAAAATCTTTTTGAATTTTTTGAATTTTTCTAAGAACGAAAACTAAGTAACTAACATGTGAGCAAAAGCATGGACTAAATAAAGAAATGGATAGAATATCCCACACGCCCTAACTTAAAACTTGACATTGTCCCCAATGCGAATTAAGAACCAAGTTAAAGAGAGGAAAAGAGCGATATTACCCAAAATTGGAGCGATCCCCATAAGGAAAAGTCCAAAGAATCTACAAAACAAGTTAGTACCGAGCATAGCAAAAACAAATAACAAAAAGTTAACTAATTACACTTGACTAAATTAAAAAGGAGAGAAAAAATAAAAAGAAAGAATAAAAAGCTAACTATATACAATCTACTATTTAGGCTTCACACTAACTATACACTAGAAGTATAAATAGCTGAGGGTCCACCATGAGAACGATTTGACTTTGGAGGATCACCGGTGTACCCTCACATACAAGCATGACTTCTGAAAAATATGAATTTCATTTGAACAACGGAAGGCATGTGTAAGGCGGAAGAAATGAACCATCGCCAATTAAAATTTTTGAAGGGACGATGGGGGGTTTGGATTGAACGGGTGACAAAACATGTGGGGACCGAGAAAAGACGAATATCCTCCCAAAGATTTTGAAATTGGAATGGGAGGTAGTGCACACAAAGGCAAAGATGCAATTGTGGAGGGCAACTCGAGCAAGTACTCCTCATCGGCGAAAAGGTTTAAAACATTAAAGTTTGAAATCGAATCATCGGGTACTTGAGACGGTGTGATAATAGAGAATGAAAATGGGTATGAAAGAAATTCAAACTCATGAGATGAATCATCATCGCATGAAGATTGAGTTTCGAAGGAAATAATATCATTTTCAAAGAAATGTTCTTCTTTGGGGGCCAAAGAAGTAATCATTTCATTGCAAATAGATATTACGTCATTTTCATCCTCACTTTCAATATCTATTACGCAATGGGCAAAGTCTAGAATGGTTTGTTCCAAAGTAGGCACAAGTACCTCATTTGGTTCAAAATGTTCGTTGACTTCAAAAGTCTTGGAAGCAAAATCGTCATCGGACTCAAATAATAAATTCAATTCATGTTCCCAACAACGATTTTCTTCCCGATAACGGTTTTCAATTTTCTCATTCTCATACATACGCAAGCCCTCACCGAATGTCATAGGTCGAGGTGCGGATGCATGAAAATGGGAACTTTGAAAATTACCATCGAACTTAAACGAAAACTCATTATTATAGGAATTTTGAAAACTATTGCAATTCGTTTCAAAATTCCTATTATAAGGAGGTAAATGCCCAAAATCATTGCCATCATTATCAAAATTCCAGTAACCCAAGTTTTGACTTTCGTTATACTCGCCCAAAGTCATATTTGAATTTGAAATTCTTTGGGATTCTAAGTATTCACTGAAAGTCAAAGGAGTACGAGAATTTTGAGAATTATAACAATGATTACCGAAAGAATTGGAATAAGACATTCTTAGCCCAAAAATGGCTCAAGTGGAGAATTCCACAAAGTAGGTGCGCGCGAGAAATTCGAGCGTTTCTAAGTGCTCAAATGTGGAAGTCCTGTAAAAAGATTAGCAAATAATACAAATAGAAAGAAAATACTATGAAATACTAAATCAAATAAAGTCTAAAACAAACTAGTCCCCGGGAACGGCGCCATTTTGATCGACGCGCGTGAAATGCATGCTCATGTGAGGGCACAGTCGTTGTTTTAGTTTCACTGCGTTAATGCAAAAACCTAAATTATGACTACACTTACCAGGCAAGAACAACGGTAAGCCGGGTATCGAAAGATCCACTGAGACGAGTTGCTAGAATTTATAGGATTTAGCACTTCTAAATAAAAGGGAAAAAGATGATTACAAACTAAAAAGGAAAAGATGCATAAAAGGGAAATGATTTAATCTAGGCAAGTGTATTGAAACTAGATTAAGAAAGCGGTAAAAACTAAAGGTTGCGTCGAATATCCCTCACCCGCGTTAATTAGTATAAACTGGATACATGGGTCGATGAGTTATTACGAATGCGTCTCGTTTCGACAGTTAATTGAATCAAGGGTTGTCATGCCCCTAAATCTGTATCAAAGCCTAATAAGATTTTGGCGTCAACAAATACCCCGAAAATTGCGCACGAAAGGTCATAAGCACGGGACATACATTATATGCCCCGTCAAATCTCCTAAGCGCAATAACTAGGACAACGCACCCGAAATAGACCCATAAATTCCATCACCAAAGCCAAGCAATGCGTCAACTCGAGTGAGTTCAATTCAAACACAACCTAATTTAAATTAACTAGAAAGCATGTTAAAGACGCGATAAATAAAATGGCAAATAAACGCTATAAACTACCGAAAAAGCACGGGAAGAAAGCACATAAACTAATTATGAAAACATGTAAATTAATCTAGAAAGTAAGAATAAAGGAAATGCAAGCTATATTAATGGAGAAGATAATGAATAGTCAACTTACAAACCAAAAAGGGTGTCAATCCAAAGAGAAATGAAGAAGAACTCTCCAAAAACCCAAACCCTAACCTAAACTATCTTCTAAAACTATCTATTTTTACTTCAAAATTCCTTTATATAGTAAAAGGAATAAAATTAGAAAAGAAAAGAAGAAAGAAAATAAAAGCCAAAATATCTGCAGAAAATAGGGGATCGATGCTCAAAATTGAAGCCCACTGTCTCCCCACAATTGCTGAAAAATGAAGGATTGATCAATCGACCCCTTTGGTCGATCGATTGATCAAGCATGTATGAGCCTCATGCATGATGTTTTGGGATGTTTGCCTTTCTTATCCGCTAAAATTTCCATAACTTCTTCGTTCTGAATCGGAATCGTGTACCATTTATAGCCACATGAAGCTTACGAGGAGGGTTATAACTTCCGTGAAGATGATGGGCCAGGTGACCAAAATGTGAATTGACTAAATTTCCCTTGAACGTGCAATCGCATACGGAAATCGAGCAAAATGCATCTAAACTTCACACTTAGCATGAAAATACCTATAAAAGCTCGATTGACCCATGCAAAACATGTTAATGTAGAAATCCGAGGTTGTCTGGTTAATGAGCATAAATATAGGGAATAAGATACCCGAGGGAGCTAAAAATGCATCCATTAGGAGGATGAAATACGCAATATTTGTGTATCATCACTCATCCTAATTTGGGATTAACTTTCACGAGATCTTCATAGAGATCGTCGACAAAGCACCAAATGTGCAGACCGGTCTGATGACTGTCTTGGCCCAACTCAGTGCCAAGATTGACAACCTTCAAATAGAGGTCCTTGAGATAAAGCATCATCTTGCCTAGATTCTTAAAGAACCTGAGGTCCTCTTTCCTCATGCTATGGGCCCACTAGTCTCGAGACTTTTTGGTCCTATAAGAGTATCAGTACACTCTGCACGCCCCGCCTACCAATGGACCGCCGCTAGCTCAGCTACCTATCTTGAACCTTACCCAACCAGTGGCTAACCTGTCATTTCCCACATATCCTAAGGAAGTGGAATTGAACAAAGTGAAGGAAGACCTCAAGCTGTTGTCGAAGAAGTTAGACCAAGTCAAGATATTCAGGAACTCTATGGACTACACCCATATGTCTCCCTATACTAATGCCAGACTGTCAGAGAAGTTCAAAATTATAGACATCAATAAATTTAGGGGAAGTGGACCCCCAATTATTCACCTTCGAAGCTATCACCAAGCCATGACCCCCCTTGGTGCCTCTGAAAAGATAATGGCCCAGATATTCTAGGAGACCTTAAAAAAGCGCTCTTTATTGATTTTTATCCCTTATAGAATCAAAAATCCATAGTTGGGAGGATGTCACCCGCGAATTCTTGTCATAGTATAAGTACAATGAGGATTTAGAGGTTACCTGACGAGATCTAGAGCTTCTTAAGCAGAACCCTGGAAAAATAGTTAATAGCTTCGCAGGAAGATGGAGAGAGAAAGTTGCTACCATCGTAAAGAAGAATTTCTTGCCTCGTATCCTAGCATCTATAGGAGGATAGTACTACCCACACTTTTGAGCCCTTCAAAAAGCTAGTGTAAAGATTGAGGAAGGCATTTCCAAAGTAAAATTTAATCCAACGAAAGTGACCGAATAGTTCACTCTCAGACAATATGAGAAGCCCACCAGTGCTATAGTCTTAACCATCAGTAATATTTCTTAACGTACTACCTCATAGGCATCGAAATTCACCCTAACCCTACAAAGAAAGAGTACACTGGGCTCTATGCTCCCCTATCCATTGTCTACCAGGCCCTGTTGATCCACAATCTCATTAAACCCTTGGACCCTCATCCACTACCAAATCCACTCCCTAAAAATTATAAAGCTGATGCCCGTTATGATTTTCACCAGTCTACTTGCCATACTACCGACCAATGCTTTCACCTTCGAAATATGATCCAAGGTTTAATTAACTGCGGTATCATCACCCCATCAGCCAATACTAAGCCCAACACCACTCATAGCCCACTTCCAACCCATAAAAATGCCATTAGAGTGACCCAGAATTTGATCCATCTGTCCAAATAGTGCCTAGTAAAGTACCCATTATACCCATAATCTCACCCAAACCTCTTAAATTTTGCCCATATTTTCTCCTACACCCTAACTGCTTCACCAAACAAACTTTGTTACTCCTTACAAGGTCATGCATCATCATTTGTACCCGGTCTAAAGGGAATGATAAGGAGTTACTTGTTGTGTGGAACCAACTCCTGGAGTGGCTGTTGATTATGGAGATGACTGTTGATTATCGTAAATTTAATGGCTTGTTCATGAAAGCTTGAAAATGAGCTTGAGAATCAGATAAATAGGTGAAAGATGTTGATGAACTCAATCTAGATAACGTAGTGCTAATCATGGTTGGTGCATTTCGACAGACATGTGAAATTTCTAGTATTGATGAGTTGCTCACCACTTTAAAGCTACAGGGATGCTTGGTCCCTTCACTCCTACACCTCCTCGTTGAGTGGGAAGATATATACGACGAAGTCGTCGAGGTTGTTGAATGCATTAATTTCTCTTGGCAAGAGGCCATAGTCACTACCGGATGGGGAGATGACTTTAACAGCTTTGATGATGATCCCTATTGAGAAAACACCAGTTTAGTATCCATTTTTTTGTGGAATGATATCATTCGAAAATCTATTAGGGGGAATTAATAAGGTAGCCTTTCATCTAGAAATAGACGAAGACACGGGGTTCCAATTCTCCCCCACCTCAGTAAATCAGATAACCAGATTAAGGAGACACTATAAAGATCCAAATCCTCATGTGATCGAGACAGATAAGGGAAAAGGATTTGCCAAAGAACTTCCCATGCTGGAGATGACCATCTAAAAAAGTAAATTACTTTACTAGATCAAGAAAACCCAAGTCAAGATCACCTTATAGGGGCTTTTCCTATCCTCCCAGTTGCACCGAAATGATCTGATAAAACCCCTCACCGGTCCTACAGTCTCTCCTTACACTACTCCCAAAGAAGCCTGAATATGGTCGGGTCCTAGACCGCTTCCAAACTCCTCTCCTTTTCTGATGTAGAGATACCAAAGATCGGCCCTGACCATAATTATGCCCTTAACATCTCTGTTGAAGTATTGGGAAATATAGTCCCACTCTCATTTGTTAATAGCAAATCCACCCTCAATGTTTGTCCTCTCAGAATCTTTAATTGCTTAGGCTTGACACTTAGGCTTGAATATCAATTAATGATGATGAAACAATTATTATTAATCTCGATTATAGTAGTCATCAATGCGAGATTAGGATAGGTTCCACCCTTAACGAGCATGAGTGTGCAATTCGAGGCACTACTGAAGGAATTCGTGGACGTATTTGCATGGTCCTACAATGACATGCCCGGTATTGACGTAGAATAGCTCAATACGAGACCCTAATATTCCCAGAATGCAAGTCAGTCAAACAAAAGCTATAGAAGCTCCGCACTGAATGGTCCTTCAAAATTAAAGAAGAAATGGTTAAAAAACTAAACGTAGGTTTCATTCACGTAGTCGAATATCCTACATGGCTCCCCAACATTATCCATGCACCAAAGATAGGAAGGAAAGTATTTGTTTGTGTCGAGTACCAGGATTTCAATAAAGCATCCCCAAAGGACGATTACCCGTTGCCTAATATTGATATGATCAGGGGCAACACGGGTAGCCACTCCCTGAAGCCATTTATCAATGGATTTTCTAAATATAACCAGATTAAGATGCACTCTGACCATTAGGAGAAAATCACCTTCATCACCCCATGGGGAACCTTCTCTTACACTAGCATGCCGTTCGGACTTATGAACATCAAGGCTACCTACCAAAGGGCGTCCATCACCATCCTATATGACCTTGTTCATAAAGAGGCCGAGGTTTATATACATGATATTATCATCAAATCTAAGACTGGGGAAGGTCATATTCCCGCCCTCCGGAAGTTTTTCGAGCAGCTGCGACAATACTAGATGCGGTTAAACCCACATAAATGCATTTTTAGCATCACAAAAGGAAAACTCTTAGTATTCATGGTTAGTGAGAAGGGAATCAAAGAAAACCTTACTAAGATGAAATCCATACTTAAGATGCCACCACCACGGACAGAGAAGGAAGTTTGAGGATTCCTAGAAAAATTATAGTACATTATTCGATTCATCAGCTAGCTGACTTCTATCTGTGAACCCATTTTTAATCTTCTTTGGAAGGATTCTACTAAAGTCTAGAATGAGGCTTGCTAAGAAGCCTTTGATAAAATAAAGCGATACCTCACCCGACCTCTGGTGCTTATGGCTTCGCAGTCAAGTCTCCCCTACTCCTATACTTGATTGTGACAGATACTATAGCAAGGGCTTTGTTGGACCAAAATATTGAAGAATCTCATAAGCAAAGAGCCATTTACTTGGTGTCTATCATTCGATGACCTTCACTTATTCCAAGCTCACCCATCGAGGGGCTCAATGTAGCCACCCCATCCTAGGACCCCCTAAGCACATCCTTAGGTACCTATAACTCACTCATTCATCACAAACCCTAGGTCATACCCTGAATACCGATCTAGAGACCACTAGGTGACCTAGAGCCCCATTTAAGTATGGTTAACTTTCTCGTCTGAGCAAAAGCTTAATGAGTCTTCTAATGAATCTGAATACCCTTTCCAACAGTCTGCCTCGTGCACAAATTGGCCTTAAGATTTGGAGGAACGGTCCGTTTAATATTGAAAACTAATCTGGAGGCCACCGGGCACTTCTAGGCTCCGTTTGACTCCTATCAACTCTTCGGTTCAGACGAATAATTCGTAATACCTTGAAAACGTATACGAAGGCTACCGAACACTCTTGAGATCTGTTTGACTCCAGTCAACTCTTCAGATCGAATAAGGCTGAATGAATCTTCAAAGGGCTCTGAATACCCTTCCAATGGTTTACCCCATGCATGAATCAGACTTATGGTACAGACAAATAACCCATTTTACTTCAAAGGGTCATCGGATGCTTTCGAGCTCCGTTTGACCAGGGTCAACTCTTTGAACCAAAAGAAGTTGAATGAAATCTCTAAGGGCACTGAAAATCCTCTCCAACAGTTCGTCCCGTGCATGAATCAATTTATGGTTCGGATGAACGATCCGTTTTCCTCCAAGAATTTCATGTCTAGTGACCAACGGGCACTTCTGGGCCCCGTTTAACTTTGATAAACTCTCAAAACTGGGAGTGTCTCAAAGCATTCATAAAGGGCTTTGAATCCCCATTCTAGCGGTTCTGAAAAACATGCCTCAGACTACGAATTGGGAACCCTAGGACCCTGCCTATTGGTATTGTGTCTAGGCTTTTATATCGATAGTTAGGTATAAGACAATGACAATTGGCACCCCCTTGGTCATATAAATAGAGGCCATGATCTCACTTTGAAAGATACACCTCAAAATCCCTGAAAGTCACTCCCAGCAATTCAGAGAAAATTTTCTTGAGTCCAGAGTTGTTCCTTTCTTAAAACACCAGGTCCCACATTCCTTCCATCCTTTTCATACTCTTTTGAGTGAATTCCCACCCACCTCCTAAAATTACCATCATGTCATCTTTAGATTAGCGCATCTATAATCAAGATCCACTTCAAGTCTTCATAAAGAGGTCTAATTATTCCCCTTTGTCTTTAAATTCTCTTATTTCTGCATTAGTTACTTCATTTTCACTTTAGTACTTAACTTTATTACATCATATATCTTAATTTCAAACTTCTTATTATTACTACTCGCACATACTTTATTTTCATATAAAGACACCCAAAAACAAGAAAAAGAGGGTTTTCTTGTAAATTCCAAACGGGAATTTCTCATCACATTTTCTCACACTAAAAACACCTTTTTTCTAAACACATATAAATAAAGTCCCTGATTGGATTTATGGGTTAAACTCCACCTCGTATTGTCTTCGAACTACGTGGACTTTGTTGCCCCTGGGCTATGTAGGCGTCTTCATAAATCCCTCGAGTCCTCCCACATACATTTGTTACTTTATTCTTATCATACATTCTTAATATATATTTTATATGCTTGCTAGCTTGTATCTTGTCTGATATACGCAATCGTTATTCTATAATGACTTGTGAATCGACAAACACTTACATTGTATTTTTTATTATTATTTTAGGAACAAACCTAAGGATGACCTTACTCCGCCTTTATCCATGATGTGAGTCAAGCGATTGCATCCTCCATTTATATTATGCACATAGGCACACACATTACAGAGTTTTACAATAGAAGATTAACACATGCCCATGAGAGACCAAAATGGCGGGATAGGTGCCTAACACCTTTCCATTCCGTAACTTAGTACCTAGACCCTTAAACTACTTGGTTTTTCAAGCATTAGTATTGTCCTTGATGTCGTTATCTTAAGGCGACAACATATCTTTTTCCTGTTTTGTGCAAAATAGGTTGGTGACTATATCTTTACGTATCATCCCACATCGACAACGACCGATCTCCTCGATAAAGGATGCAATCCCGCGCGTATGTTAGAAAAAGGGGAAAGAAGGAGGGATCCACTTAGGGAGATTCATCTCCCACAAACCCCCCAGAGAAACCCTCGGGATGGCCACATAAACAACCAACAACAACAAAACACTGCATTTTAAATACACCACACATTCGGTAAATGACCAAACGGGTTGTTTAGTAAGAGATCATTTAGAAAATTATTAGGCGGCCTTACCTTGATTCCCCAGATCTTTTTTCTAGACATAAAACCAATTTCAAGTTTTATATAAACTAATATGTATCAAAAATAGCAACCCACCACCACCACACACTCAAAAAAAAAATCAATTGCCTAATAACACTCTTATTTCATATGGGTACACAATCTACCAAAACAAGAATTTATTTCTATGCACACTGAAGGGAGTAGTATCTTATCTTATATTTAACTCTATATAATTAAATAGGTGCTATTATAGATTCATTTTCTCCTTTCCATGGATTCACCAAAGCTCCCGGGTGGTAGCTTGGAACGACTCTTTACGAGTGTTGAAGGCTTTTTAATTGACAGGTGAACTAGTCATGATTTGAATGACATCAAATAATAAACTATTTTCAGTGATCCTTAACTCTTTGACGATCTGATATATTATCTTCCCGTTTTAAAAATATATATGATTATTTGGGTGCTTTGTTTTACAGCCATGCTCAAACGCATATGCATTGAGTGCCTTAGAGAAACAACATGATTGATACCCACAATGATATCTAGAACCTTTATAATTCAATGAAGCTCCTCCCATGATGAGGAAACATGCTTTACATGCACCCCATCGAGCATACTTGTATCTATCAAACTTATTACATTTGAAGGGAAGCTATTTGGAGCTTTTTTCCTAGCCAATTTTGACTCAGACTTACAACTGCATTGGAATGCGATGCATCTAACTCCTGCATGATTGGTGTAAATAATTTGTGTATTGATCATTGTTATTTAAAAAGTCATAGATTATTGGCCTACCCAATGTATCCATGACATATTCATCTTGAAAGCCTCTAAAAGATATGGTGTTGATATCCTCCTTATTATTATATGAATCACTGATTAATATGGCACTATCATCACCCTTTCCAAAAGTGATACCCATGGTCCTAATATTGGCTTCCACCTACTATAGGTGTAACCCATTAACGTGACGCCATCATCTTCCTTTCCATATGGGGGTTGGACGATTGATATAAAACTAGTCTCGCTTCCATTATTATAATCCTGACCTATATTGTCAGAATCCTTAATATGATTGGATTTGACCTTTCTAATGCCACCATAACTGACACATGTTCCTAGGTATTCAATTTTGTAAGACATAGATAAACCAACAGTCGAATCATTTTCAAATTTCTTATCGATAAATTTCTTTTTGAGATCCAAGTTTTTTGTTCCAACAGGAGTAATACTTTCTTCATTATAATCGAGAGGCCCGGTTGTATCAGGTCTAAATAAACGTTCAATGAATTGGTTCGACATTAATTATAAACCAAAAAAATTCTCCCAAGGAAGACTAGTTGGCATATGAATTCCTAAGGGAGACTTGTTAATTGGATCTTCAATGACTTGCTTTTTATTGGGGAATAACTTTGATTTAGCAACATCGGCAAACCATTGGTGAGAACGTTTTAGTTCAATTCTGGCTGAGTTATCAAATAATGTTTCTCCATCACTTAAAGGTCCCTCTCCCTCTGTGATCTAAAATCCCTTCATCTTTAAGGTACACGAATATGAATGCCACAATGAAGCAATCTATAAAATTCAAAAAATTTAGGTGAAAAGGGCACATTCGCCTCCGACAAAATGGCGGTTCTCGATAGGCAAATGCTCGATATTGTATCTGAGGAGCACACCACTCCCCCAGATTAAACAATTTGATTGCCATCAATTCACATTTCTCATAATGTCACTCTTTCTCTCATAATCCTAAGTCGGCGATCGTATTTGATTTTAGGTTCGACCATTATTGTTTATAAGACCACTCGGTGTTCGTTCGCTTATTGACCTATATATACACCTGCTTATAAAATACAACTAAGTATGCATATTCTAAACCATAATCTTCTACAACCCAAATACTTTTCCATTGCACACTTTATATATAAATATACCCGACTAAGCTATAGATGTTTCTTATCCCCCCCCCCCCCCCCCCCCAAAAAAAACACACACACATAAACAAATTACCCAAAAAATATCTGTTAGATGTTTGTTGAAGAATTTTGATTATAAATGTTGGAATTTATATTATTTGGACCATTTTAACATTATTATGTCAGTAAATATTATATTACAACCACAGATTGAGTATATAGCATGGACTTGCCTCTAAAAATTGAAAATTTTCATTATAGTTTACGGGAAGAAAATTGCCTATCATCTAGGCGGGGCAAGGCCTAAGCAAGCCAACAGAGCACCACTTGCTTGTATGTCTAGGACTTAAAACATCAGCCCAAAATGGCATGTCTTTGTGTCTAGGATCTTAGTTACCTAATCCACCTAACATGGATATTGTACTCGCATTCAATGTGCAAATTTCTAAGTTTAATTCGAATTTAGTGATAATTCACAAATTAACTTTTTTAAATTTGCGCATCTAATAAGTCATCTAGCAGACATGGTAAATAACCACCCCGAGGCGAAAGAAAATTTTGAACTAAATTTTTACTGGCCCACTTTGACATGTCTCTTTCCTTTTTTAGACATAATTAACGAACTAAATTCGATTATAGTGAACAACTCTTGATCTTAACCATTTGATTAAGTGCATGCTATAAAATCTTCATTTTTAAATTACGACTATGAATTTGGGATGGGGGTAGTACTATTTAGTATTTATTGTTTAATCAAGCATAATTCATGCCCGACTTGCAGGTTTAATATTTTTCAAAATATATAAGATGGGCACATTCATCTTTTGAACCGATCTCCAACTAATTTCCAACTGAGATAATATGAGGTGAAATCCAATGGGACAATTCAAATAAGTTCCACTCCGGGTAGGAAAGGTAATTTTTCACTTAATTACGGCCTCAATGCACAGTCCTATATGCAGCCTCCCTAGAATCTAGTACTACCTTATTTAGCTGAAATGCTCTCAAATTTATCGAGGAATAATGTTTGAGGACAATACACAATTTTTTATTAGCCATTATATGTTACTTTATGTGGTTGTTTTTACTTAAGTAATGAAGTAATAAACTCCTCTAACCTTGATAAACTGAAAGACTTAAACCATGCAATAGATGATCGAAACAACTTTAACAAAATAATTCTTCAAGTGACAAAAATATGGAGAAAAATTGAACAAATAAACACGCGTGACTATCAATTCTAACATCACTGTTAATAGATTCAAGCATTAAAACTTCTAATGTCATTAAGATACCCATGCCATGTAACTTATTTCACTAAATTAAGTGATAAATTCCACATAGGATTCAAACTTACATCTGAAATGCCCTACAACTTCAAACTTATAATTTATATGCCATACAACATGTAGGGACGAAGCTGGACATTCTTGAGGGGGGCATGACCCCCTCCAACTTTGAAATTATTTAAAATTGTGCCCTTAAATTTTATAAAGTATACAATTAAGTCTTTCTTAAACCATTTTTACCAATACAATATATTATTTAGGTATATAATTTAGTATACAATGTATATCCTAATACATAAAATCATAATAACATCCAAATTAGAACTATTTTATGTTGTAAAATTTCGTAATAATAACTTTATTAATTAATTAGTTTTTACTGTAATTAGTTATAAATAAAAGGTATATTGGCTCCTCTCAACCTATAATCATCCTGGCTTCATCCCTTCCAACATGCAAACTTATTCAAGGAAAAATAAAGAAGCAAATCATTTCCTCCATAAACAAGCAAAATTCAGTAAAAGTCCCTAAACATATTAATGTGTAATACCAACACCACCAGTATAAATAGAGAAGGATAGCATGTAAGATTGAAATATCGACGAAAGTAGATTACCATTTTCCTTTTTATTTTTTATGTCCTTAATTATATCTATTCATCGTACAAAAGGAATCAAATGACAGGTTCTTTAAATTATTGACTCATCGTAATTTTTACACGTATCAAGAACGACTCACGAGATTAATTTATCTGAAAACTTGGTTCTACTGCTCTTTTATTTATCTCATTATTAGTACAAAAATATTATATGACCAATATATAAAGGTCAACAGTAGAAAAATAGTTCGGTAAAAGCATATTACTATAAATAAATTAAAATGAAATAAGTTCATCAATGAGATTGCAATTTGCTCATGACCGGACAAATTCTATTGAAATTAACTCAATATGTATTAACGCAATGGGTCAGAGCCCACCGCATGAATCCAAGATACTCTCCCCAATTAAGGCCCGTGGACCCAGATAGTAGCATTATACATAATAAATATTACAATAGAATATTTTAAATTAACGCAATAATTATTAACGTGAGAGTAAAATAAATTACCGTTTATCCACATCTAAGTCAAACCGAAAGTCCAAGTACAACTATTTGGTTTTATCAAAGGCTATCCATCTAATTTAATTCAATGATCCCGATCATTTATAATCATCATAAATATCAGTTGCGGGACTCCCGCTTAAAGTTTTTCAAATTTTGAGAAAACACCAATTGAGCCTTCAAATCTTGAGTTAAAACTTGATAACTTTGGGGTTAGGGTTTGTAGGAGGAATAAAATGAAAATTATAAAGGTTTATTTCTCTTAGAGGTCGTAAAAATGTGTTTGAAAAGTACTAACCTTGTATTAATTTAAGGGGAGAAAGATTAGAGAATTTAAGTGGCATTAGAATCCTATTAAAACTAAAACAGTTCGCCTCTTGGTCACGCTCCAGAACTATGACAAACAGTTGGTTACACTTTAAAATCTTGACAAATTATCTGAAGCGGGATTTTTATTGTGGCCCTATTTTTTAGCCCAGAGAGTTTTATGTTTTGAGGACTCTTCTAAATGACCCAAAATTTATATATACTCATATTAAGAGTCTTTTAAGCTAGCTTTCTGAATTCTGAATTAATTTAATTAATTACCAGATAAAATTACGAGTTATTACAATTTGGTCAATAGCCATGCTCTTTGGTGATGTAGTGTGCAAAAATGCATGATTCTTGATTAGCATATTATGGAGAGAGTGTCTTTATTTGGCATGATGAGAATTATACCAAGCAGGGGATAATGTACAAGTATAAAAAGTAAATTTAACATGGAGCATGAAGATTATACTAAGAATGGATATGTGAGAGTGAGACTATTTATAAGTGAGTGTGTGATCGTGAACCTAAGCATGGATCAACTACAAGTGGTGTGTGAGCAGTGTGAGTGAGAATGGATATATATAAGTGTGATAAGTGGAGGTGTGCATTAGTGACACCTAAGAATGGATATTCAAAGTGGTGTGTGCAACATATGGATATAAGTGATCCCAGGTGCATGTAGTGTGAAGTGTACATGGATAATTTCTACAAGTATGTGAGTGAGTAGTGATATAATCATAAGGTACATATGTACAAGAAATAATATAGGAGAAGAAAATGAACATACAGATAACTGCATACGCACACAAGAAAAACAAAACTCCCATGTAAATAAAGTATATCCCTCTGGATCAATATGTCATGTAAATAATAGTAATGCACTTTTATTTTAAATGTCATAGCATCGTTTTTAAAACTGTCATAAAAAGGTATTTTTATTATAGTGTTTAAACGTTGCGGGAGTGGGATAGCTTATAATTTCATGGACGAAGGGAAACCCTTCCGTGTATCCCCTTTCAAAGGGATTATCACTTTTTATCAATCTTATCTTCAAGCCTCTAAATGAAACTTTTCCGAGGCTTTTCACTTTCAGGGTGGTTGTCCCCAAACCCTTCTCTCCTCGATCCTCCCTACTCCTATTAGTGAAACTATGATACAAATCTCGAGGTCCAATATAGGTCGAATCCCTTAGGGTTGGTTATTCCCTACGTTCCTTTGAAAACTGCCTCGTATCACGTTGGATATTATCAGTAGGTGGGGAAGGATGCCTGAGCCCCAGCCTATCAATGGTTGATTTCTTCATGAGCCTAGTAAAAGAACTAGCCCTCTCTTATGAATAAATATAAAACTGAATAAAATGATACAACTACAAATATCTTAATAAATCATAAACAACTGTGGAACAGATTGGCCCATAAAATCCATAATAAGAGTCTCATAATAAAATGTGATGGAAAGGGAAAAAATCTAACTACTAGAGCATCTAAAATAAATAAAACTCCAACTGCACCTCCAAGAGATCTCTGATAACTCCTATCCATCCAATCCAGCGTTAAACCTATTATATTAGTCAACACAATGGGTTAGAGCCCACCTCATGAATCCAAGCTACTCTCCCCAATTAGGGCTCATGAACCCAGACAGTAGCATTAAACATAATAAATATCATAATAGAATATTTTAATTTAACGTAATAATTATTAACGTGCGAGTAAAATAAATTATCGTCTATCCACATCTAAGTCAAATCAAAAGTCCAAGTCCAACTATTTGGTTTTATCAAAATCTATACATCTAATTTAATTCAATGATCCCGATCATTTATATTCATCATTATCTAATTTAAATTAATGGTTATATTCATCATTTATATTCATCTAATTTAAATTAACGGTTATAGTACTAATCAACATTATCTTAGTCTAATTACAATTGCAAATTGTTTAAATTAAACCTAAGGTCCCAAGGTTTTCGTCATGAAAAACACAAAGACCTCATGGATTACCCAGTCAAACAAAAGACCTATGGGGGATCCCTGGGCACTGAATGAAACCAACTTTAATCGGATGAAAATCCTAAATGGGTAGATGGACCTAAAACCATGTTCATTTTTTCCATAATATGTTCTAGGCTTAAGGTGGTGTGACGACATATCCTAAAAAGTAAGACAAGACAATATATACATGCTAGGCATAATGGAATGGAAATTTTTTAAATAATAATATTATACAAATAACTTATTATAGAAAGCTATAAGTCATAAAAAGTCCATTTACAACAATAAAGGAACAAAACAGTTAACAATTATCATCGAATAGCGAGTGCAACAACAATGGATCTTCTTTAGCTGTCATCGGGGTTTGGTCAGAACTCATTGTCACTCTCATTAGAAAACAAGTAATCCTTAGCCAACTGACGAGGAACAACATCCAACGGAACTTAGCTTTTTTCATTACCAAAGGATGGATGCCTATAAGTTGGGTGGTACATGTACTAAAGTTGAGAGTCCTTAAGGACTTTTAACACCACTAAGGTATTTAGCCAACCATTCTTATAAGCTAGATTATTTGACTAGTCTAATTTGATGGGGGCATTCATCCACCCTTCTTCATAGCCAGCTGACCACGCTGCTCGAGGACTCATTCTTAAAAGATAGCACAGTTTGATGATGTCACGACTAAGGTCCATCGTCACAACATGAGCCCATAGGCAGCCATCCTCTGCCTTAGCAAGTTTCTTCTTAGGGGATTCATTATCAGATTAGAGAAGGTCCCCAGTATCACCGATATTCCTAACTTCAGCAAGCTAATTCTTCAAGGAGTTCACTTCTTCCTCCATAAGAGTGTTCACATCTCCCAGGTCTTTCACATCATCTTTTAACTTGGCCACTAAGGCAGACTGGCCCTTGTAGGCAACGGTCATCTTTATGAGGCCTTGTGAACAGAAACAAATGCACTACGAGCTTGAGCACTTGCTTCCCAACCAAGGATGACGTCAAGATTTTCAGCAAAAGAAGGAATGTATTCGACAATATTGGTATGCTATAGAAAGTAAGAATAAAAAGGGAAAGCTCAGTAATAACTCAATATAAAATTGAAATTCATAACAATATCTTTCATTGATAATCAAAATGAGAAAGTCCCTTATAAACATTTACTGAAGAAAAAATATAAGGGCGTGTAAACTAATTATTCCTAACTAGTTTCCTTTCTCTTCACCTAATCTTGGGTCTCCGGGGCTTTACCTTTGGCAACTACAAAGGAAGTCTAGTTGGCTAGGGCATCTGTGGTGGCTTTCTCATTAGCTTTTGGCGAATAATTAGGTTGTGCTCACCAAAAAGTTTAAAATCAGCAGGGGCATTCACCCTCAACAAAGAATTATCAACCCTTCTTAAAACTGGACTTCTGGATGTAAGCCAGTTGGCGTTTGGCATCCTCGAACGCTTTATTATAGCCCTTATCATAGCTTGCCTCCTTGGCTGTAGAGACATATTCACATTCCTTCTTCAAACGATCATGTTTAACCACAAGCTAGTCATTAGCGACCTTCAACTAATCGCGATCATTCTTCATCATGCTCATGGCATTACTAGTGGACTTCTTATCCTTGTCATAGGACCTCTTAGCAGCAGTAAGGGCCTCTTTGGAGTTATTCAAAGTCATAGTCAGGTAATTATTTATTCTACATTGATTTGAGCAACTCTCCAAGATGGAGATAAAATCCGCCACAATTACAAATTTATGAATAAGAAGTATGCCAAAACATAGAATGAAGAATCCAAAAAGTTTGGAAAAAATAAAAACAATTCGACTTGCCAAGGATAATGCCTGAGCGGCGTGGGATGAGAGTTAGTCATAAGACAACTAGCCGACCTGCTCGCGGTTAGATGCGAGCACGGGCCCCCTTAACAAACCATAGGTCAATGGGGGGTTCTTGGCCACAGACATCACTTGCTGGGTTCTTCTATGGGTGGGGGCATCACCCTTCTTGGAGGGCTGCAGAGGCATGAAGGAAGAGGCCTTGTAGTTCCTGCCCTTCTCTCGGACTGATAGTTCTGATTCAGTAGCAGATGGTCCCTCTTATTCAATCCTCTTTAAGGACTTGGTCTTGGGGGAGGAGGGATTGGCATCGTCATCTTCGATTAATAAAATTCTTCTTCGGGGAGCTATTGAGTCTCATTCCTCAGCAGGAATGGACTCAACCAAATAAGGATAAAACAGAAGCTTCCTTACTTGAGGAAAATGGAAGATCCGAAATTATGTTTATTGGACGAGCTATAAAGCTACTAGTAGAATTCTTGTACTCAAGGAGAAAAGAGGCAGAACAGGGGTGGTTACCATCATGAACTAAGGGCTTCCTCAACCTCCAGACCTTGAGTAGTTCCTCCCTATTAATATGGGCAAGAGAAGGTTATTAATTCTTCGATCGAGTTATTAGAAAAAAGAAGAGATTTTATCAGCAACCATTCAATCAAGGAAAAATTCAAAAGCATAAAAAATAAAGTGTTAACCTATATCACTCACCCATTCCGGGAATAAAAATCCTTGGTATTTCTCGTCCTCTAGGAGAGGAGGATGTTGAGAATTTCGGGTAATAAAATCATGATCCCAATACCCTTTATTGGAATTAGGGAGATTAACTACTAAAACCCTATCAACCTTCCTCGCCTTCAGGTATAACATACCATATGTTGTGTGGGATCAAGAATAGCAAAATCTAATTTTTGAGATCCCTATGTTTGTCCCATATAGTTCATTTATTTTGTGGACTCCATTTACAATCAACCATGTGTTTGGGGCACATTGGGTGGGAATGACATCATAAAACTTGTATAACTCCCAAAAAAGTTGATTTGAGGGAAATGTTATTCCCCCCTCAGCCACTGAGAAGGTGTGGATCCAATGGCACCCTCAATAATGATAAAATTTCTAGGCATTGGGACAAATTGAATCGTAACCCATGGAGGAGTTGAATGTGTTTTTCTAAGATCCCCTAAGGTCCTCTCACTAACAGTATAGACCATTTTCAAAGAAGAAAAGAATGAAAAAAGACTACGAAATGAAAATAAATAAAAGAAACTACGAAGATGGAAGAAGCGAGCGAGAACAAAGAAGACTTACAAAATGAATTGAGAAAACTGAAGCTCCAAGAAGTCATTTTGAGCAAGAGAAGAAGGAAGAAAATTGATGGTACAGATTTTGAAACAAGTGAGGATCAAGTTCCAAGAGTTTAATCATAAGAAATAAGACTCGAGATCCACTCCGGCAGTTCATTTTCTGTATAGAACTGGCCTACCCTTGTTATTTTCCAGTAATTATGGATATGTTCGAGCGCACAGCTCAGGCTTTGGACTTAACTTAGGACAGCAAAAGATATAAAATTCTTCGTCCCATCTTTGATAAAGAATTTCAGGGGTAATTATGGGTGCAAAACCATAAAAGGCCCAACTTTCGGTAGCCCAAACAGACCCAACGTGCTGCCAAGTCAAATTTAGCATCACATGGATAAATACGAAAATATATCATGTGGATAATTATGAAGACTCGTATTGGTTACCTACATTCTCAGAGGAGATAAATAGGAATCACCAACGGGTCAATAAGGAGCTAGAAGAGTTTGTACACAACTCAATTACTTTTATCACTACTAATAAAGTCCTCACCCCGAGGTAATAGGGCATGTAATTTGAACTTCTGAAGAATTAATAAAAACTGAGAAACCCTTCGTGGACGTAAGCAGTTGTCGAACCACGTAAATCATGTGTGTTGTGATATTTTCTAACTCTCTTAAACCCTTTGCTTTTTGAAATTATTAATTGTAACATCTTGTACTCGCAATATTAATATTGAAAAAACACTTTTTCTTTATTTAAATAAGAGTTTTATAACAAAAGAGTTTCTTTGTCATATATATATATATATATATATATTTATATAATAAAGTAGAAAATTTATGTATGTCATTAGTTTACTTGATGATGTCATCTTGGGGTTTTGGTCTTTATGAACTTATGGTTGGGATTAAATGGGAGTCTTTGAATCTAATGCCTTAGAATCATCCGAGGCGTGATCCGTGTACCCTCCACACAATCTATGATATGTGGCTGCAGTACATATCGGTGGCTAGACTAACTAGAGTGACTAGAGTGGCTGATATGTACTTTCTACATATCTCCACACAATCTCGAGGACATGAGCTGTGAGAGAGTTGAAGCTCAATAATTCAGAGTTTGGGAGAGAAAAATCTGAAGACTTTTGAAGCTCAAGAATTTAAGCACTCTAGGACTGTGCACGCTCTCAATCTTAAGGTGAGTTATATCTTCTATTTTATGAGCATGTCTCTTTTATTTTACAGCTCATAGTCTTCAAGATGTATGGATCCAATATGTATGGGTTTGGATGTACTCACGAACCCCGTTGATTTTTGTATCTCAAGTTGTGGTGTTGGTTTAAATATTATTTTGGTTCGCTTTTCTTGGATAAAAAATGAGGCCCGCTTTTCTTGGTTCAAAAACAATTTCTTGGTTCAAAAATCATTATGGATCCAAACTGTATGGATTTTGGATGTACTCACGAAACTAGTTGATTTTTGTATCTCAAGATGTGATGTTTGTTCAAAAATGGTTTTGGTTCATTTTTCTTGGTTAAAAAACAGGGCTCGCTTTTCTTGGCTAAACAATGATCTTGCTTTCTTAGATAAAAAACAAGGCTCGCTTTTTCGATTTTGATTTCTTGGTTAAAAAATGATCTTGCTTTTTACAGAAACTGATTTTAGTTGTTGATTTCAAAACTGGAAGGAGAGTTGAGGTATTTTTATGTATGTAAACGCTAAGCTCTATGTAGTTCTCATAGTTTGCATTGTTCATTCCAGCAAAATAATTTGCGAGTGATGCTCATCAAGTTTGCAAATCGTCTTCTTTTATAATAACTTTCAGTCAAGGGTCAAAGTGAAAATATTAGTTCAAGTGTTTGGAATTAAAATTATTTTTGTAGTTAACTATCAACTTTCTTGCAGTTATGCTCTGCCTTCAGCCAAGGCTCAAGCTGTTGCACAAGAAACGTTAGTTATTTGGTGCTCCCTTGCTTCCAGATTGGGCTTCTGGGCATTAAATTCTGAACTTGAAGATATGTGTTTTGATGTTCTTCAAGTCGGTTCAAAATTTTATCTTCTTTTGGGGCTTAAATTACTCCTTTCTGTAACAAGACAAGGTGTCAAGCTTAATATGATTTTGCCAAGGTATCAAAATACATATGATTTTGAATACCATCTGCTTGGTTAAATGTTTGTATGTGTAACAACTTAACAATAACGTGCATTTTGTGTTCATTGGTGAGTGTATATGTTGTGTTTCTTTTTAGTTTTTTTTTTAATTCTGATAAGATTTCATAATGCATTTCCGATGTTATTCAACGTTTTTCCCTTAAGAGTTGTCAAGTTTCTATTTTTTCTCATGTTTTTTTTTAATTCTCTTTTTGCTATTTGTGCTTTGTAGAAAATGGATAGGAAATTTGGTGTCAAGCCAAGTTTGAGCAGATGAATGTGGAAGGTTAGTTTAGTGGACGGTAACTAGCAAATAGAGAGATATTTGGGAAAATTTACTGAACTGTTACACATTTTACTAAAGTTTCCTTTTTTGTTGAACACATTTTTATCAAATGTTACCTTTTATGATATTTAGATAAGAAGACTAGGATGTGATGTGTTTGTTTGGAATAAAAGTTTTAATGTGTGAGGTCTGGATGTAGATTGGGGTTATTTTTTATTTTCAATTGTTTGATTATTGTGTCTCCAAGAGGACTCTCTCTCCAAGAAGTTTTAACAAGTTTCAATCCAAAATGTATCTATTTGAAAATCAACCCACATATATATTATTTTATATGAATATAAACATCAATATTAACACATATTGTGCACAACAGAGTTTCTTTACCCTTATAAATCAAATAATAGATAGGTGATAGTGTGTGGTTAGACTATATGGTCTAAGTTGAGAGATATGGTTGAACCAAGTTGAGGATTTTTAGGATGCCATTCGGACTCGCACACCATCAAGAGTATCTAGAGTTAATATATGACTAATATTTCTTTGTGAAAAAGTTTTTTCTTATAAGAGCATTGATGATTTAATGGTATCGAGAGTATCGACATATATTGCAAGTTGATTTGTCTATGGACCTAAAAATGCGATACATAATAGACTATGAATATTTGATTTTGATTGATAAATTGTATATCTTTGTATATTGTTGTTGGACTATTTTTTATGGGTACAGCTATCCCCGCTCCTTTCAACTCCTCCGGCACTCCATTTTTTTTTTTAATGACAGAATTAACCTTTTAGTCTTTGGCCTTCAAGTAAAGCAAACACTCCATATTTCTCCAACACTAACAAAAAAAAAAACTGCTAACAAAATTTTTAAGCTCATACTATTATGGATCTTTCTCTAACATAATATATATATATATATATATATTAATAAATAAAAATTCTTTTTTAACCAAATAAGAACATCACCAAATTAAAACATGAAACGACACGATTTTTTTTTAACTTGACACGAATATGATCCAAGTAAAAACGACACAACATAATTTTTTTTATCAAATGCAAACACGACCCAATGAATATTGGATACAACACGAAATTGTTTTTTAACCGAAAACGAACACAATCCAAATAAAAGAGAAATGACATGACACGAAATATTATTTTAATTTATTTACAAAAGCATAATCACGATCGAATAAAAGAAAATGACTTCGTTTTGTGTGACATTTTAATATGGCCGTGTTTCTATTTTTGTAATAAAAAAAAAGATTTTACAATCGGACCAAATTAAAATCATGTTGTGAAATCTTTGTTTTTTACTAAAATAGAAACACGGCCAAATTAAAATGTCACACAATACAAAATCTTTTTTTTTACAAAAACAGAAACATAGCCAAATGATTTTTTTTTAAACTTCGATCGTGTTTGTGTTTGTGTTTGGTAAAATAATCGTGTTTATATTCGATAAAAAAAATTATTGTTTGTGTTTGGAAAAAAATCATGTAATGGAATTACTTATGGGCGCGTGTGTATATTCCTTGTATACGGGTTCCGCACTCTTAGCGGGTTTTAATGCTTTTATTTATAAAAAAAAAAAATTACTTTTCATAACTGTTTTAAAAGACATTTTAGTTGTTTAAAAAATTTCTTATCTGTTTTTTTTTAATTAAAAACGTTTTAAAAAATAGTTCTTGATTATTCTTTGTTGAGTGTGATACTTTCAACCGCTATTTCATTTACAAACAAAATCAACTATTATATAATAAAAATTGTTTTAATTGAATTATAAAAATAGTTAAAAATACATGCATTTTTTTTATTTATTAAAAATGTTTTATTTTATTTTTTATAAATAACATACCGTCATTATGAACATTTCGTAAATATCATAGTTACAAAAAATGTGAATTTTAAAGTCATTATGACCATTTCGTAAATAAAAACTCTTATTTTGTGTTGTGTCTCTTTTACTTGGCCGTATGTGTTTAGTAAAAAAAAAAGAAAAAAGATTTCATAATGTGTTGCCTTTTAATTTGGTTGTGTTTGTATTTTTGTAAAAAAACAAAATAAGATTTCGTGTCGTGCCAGACCGATTTTACTTGGACACAATACAAGTAAAATCGATCTGTCACGAAATCTGAGTTTTTTTTACAAAAACAAAAACACAACCAAATTAAAATGTCGCTCAATAAGAAATCTTATTTAATTTTTTTACCAAAGACAAATACGGCCAAGTAAAAGTGACACGACACGATTTTTTTTTTCCAAAAACAAATACGACCCAATTAAAGTACGATAAAACACAAAACTTTTTTTAACCTAATACGAACACGATCCAAGTAAAGTGACACGATGCTCAGGATTTTATAAGTCAATTTTTATTTATTTTCATCAACATAAAATTAAAGATATATGTACAACAAAAAAATTATTTAGTGTAGTTGATTTATAATACCTATTAATTTCGGTACGTTTTAGTGTTAATTGCAATGAATAAATAAAAACTAATATGGACTTAATATTTGTTTTGTCATTATTATTTGGGGATAAAAAACAGTTTTTTATCCGAGAATAATAATCAAAACCATTTTTATTTTTATTTTATCCCAATCATTTTTACTTTTTTAATAGAAAAACAGTAACAATTCGAAAGTAGTATTTCTTTTTATACCAATTTTCTATTAAAAACTATTTCGTAGATATTTTTAATAGAAAAATGATAAACATTCGCAAAACAATTTTTCTTTTATTTACAGTTATTTTTATTAAAGCAAAGAAAAAACGGTAAAAATATTTACTCTTGGATATTTTTAACATTCTTCTTTCATTTTCTTTGTTATTTGGAGTACATTTGAGAGGTTTTAACTTTTATTCAAAAAAATTAATTCTTCAACTTTGAAAAAAAAAACAGTTTAAAACTGTTTTAAAAGTTTAAAAAAAAAAATTATTTTTTTTCTTAAATAATGTAAAAAGTCTTTTGTTTTTCCTAACATTTTATTAATTTTGTTTTACTTTTAGATGTTAATAGGAGTTTGCAAGTGTTAAAAGGTTTTTTTTGTCATTTTACAACATTTTGGAGTGTTTTAGGAAACCTTTGGAGCGTAAATAGCTATTGCCTTTTTTATTTCTTAAACATGGTGGTTAGTATAATTGTTGGACTATTTTTTCTTTCTTAAATATGGTGGATAGTTTTATAAACAAACGAAATTTTCTAAATTTTTTAAATTGTGTAACACTATGTATTATATATAAAACTTTATAACTTAAATTATATATGACTTGACACTTTGTTTTGTTATGGGAATGATTTTATTTGTTTCACAATTATGTGCTTTGGAAATTTTTACCGTTTTGCGGTATACTTTTTGGCGAGGGCACTTACCATCGCACCAAGGCACAACTTCATGCTTTTCAAAATTATTAGCGTGCCTTCAGGCACGGGTATACCCTAGTGTGTGTGTGTGTGTGTGTGTGTATATATATAATATTTATATGTATATAATATTTATGTTAATATACATATATATTTATAAAAAAAATATTTTATTTAAAAGAATTGTTTTATGAAAATGTACTTTATTATAAAAATAATATACATATTTATTTATTTTTATACTAAAAAGTGTATATTTATGTTAATATAGATTAATAATTTTTTAATAAAAAAAACTGTACAAGTTTTTCTAAAAAAATATGTTGTTTTTAGCAAAAAAATTTCAAAAAAATGTACATTTTTTCCCTAACAAATACACTATTTTATGGTTAAAAAATTGTACGTAATTATATAAGTTAAAAAAATAGTTTTTTAACTTTTTTTATACAAAACTGTTTATTTAAACAAAACAGCTATTTAAGAAAACAGTTTTTTGACGTTTATTATACAAGCCATTTTTTTTTAATAGAAATACAGTATAATTTAAAAAAAGAAATACAATTTAAAAAATCGAAATACAGTGCGTTAAAAAATGGTTTTTAAAATATAGTACGCTAAAAAACAAAAATATAATAATGTATAAAAATACAATATGTTACAGTTTTGAAAAAAGAAGTACATTTTAAAAAAAATAGAAAAAATAAAAAATATATATTCATTTTAATGTATACAGGAGTTAAAAAAATTATTTAAGTAAATGAACAGACGATCAAACTAGCCAAGTAACGATTTTTGTTGGTTTTGAACCACAACCAACTAGTATGAAAGTAAGTGATTCTAAATTCTAAATAGTGAGAACTAGTGAACTCTAAATAAGACTGACAATTTTTGACATAACACAAAAACATAACTCAAACTCGACTCTTATTTTAATTTTTAGGTAAAAAAAAATTAGTTAAGTACTCTTAGGTCTCTGGCAAATAAATTTTAAACACTAAAGGTCCATTTCACAAGCGAATTTCAAAGCTTGAAATTAGAATTGGAATGTCAATTTCAATTCCACAAAATTGAATATGGCCTTCCAATTCCATTTTCATTACTTGAAATTGGGTTGTCAAACAAACCCTAAAGGAATTTTGACAAATTTTAAAACTTCTCATAAATTCACGCTAGTGACATAATAAATGGAATCAATAGTAAATTGTTATTAAATATTTAAAAATTATCAACAATAAATATAATTATAAATTAGCAAAAAAATAAAAAATGCGTGTATAAACCCGAAATAAAATTGAGCTATGATTGTTTTTTGCCTATTGATCCAACGGTGATTTACAAAAAAATGTTACTAACCCTAAGAAGATGTATGTCTTATTTATAAATATTTAATATTATTTTAATATTATTTATACCCATAATCATCATTATTTTAAATCCTAAAAGTACATAATCTATATTTATAACCCAGAGGCGGTGCTCTACTCTTCCCGAAAGCCCCCTCCACAACTTGGGCTCCTCTCTTTTCTTCTGACAGGTCGACGACACTCTGTAATAGTGTTTTTACATAGAAATGCTTAGGAGTCTCCAAAAACGGCATAGTGGATTTTACTTTTTTTCATTGTTTAGGAGTCTCCACTGTACCATTTTTGTGTGTGTAATTTGGTATGGTATAGTTGATTGTTTAATATTTTTTTGTTTTGAGAATAGAAATTAGGATCTGTATAGGTTTGATAAATTATTATCGTTCAACATAAATTTTTCTTGCGACTTACTCTCAGATAGCGGTATACTAGTCTAATTTCCTTTGTCATATCTCATCCGCAATTAACCCTCACAAGTAACCAAGCCTCTTGGCCCAATGGTATAAGGCTGCCACTAGGACACTGTTTGGAGTGAATTGGATTTGGTCTCCAGTTTGGTCTCCAGTTTGATCTCTGGCAGTGTCAAAATAATACTTGGCCAGCGAAAGCCATGAATCGCGAGCAGAAATTAGTCGAGGTACGCGTAAGCGGCCCGAACACCTCGTGCTATGAAAAATACCTTACCAAAAAAAAAAATTAACCCTCGCAGGCGTTGCTCTCTCTCTCTCTCTCTCTCTTACCTCAAAAGAACACACTTTCAATCGGTTTTTGGAATAAGTAACACACCTACTTCAGTTGTTTTATTTTTATTTATACCTGAAATCAGTGCCTTTTGTTTATACTCATGCTCAGAGTTCTCCTATTTCATTACAGCTTTGCATTATTATTGGTTATCTCTTCAACATCAGGTGTATATATATATATATATATATATATATATATATATATATATAGAGAGAGAGAGAGAGAGAGAGGATCATGTGCACACTAAGTTTGCATATCATTTTTTTTAAATAGTAAAAAAATTATTTTTGAGTTGATTTTTTTTGTGTGATATTTAAATATTTCAATGGACCCATGTAAAAAAAATCAGCTAAAAAAACTTTTTTTGCTATTTTTAAAAAATCGGTCAAACTTTCATTGCTTTTAAAGTGCTTAAAAGCAGCAAAAATTTGACCGATTTTTTAAAAATAGCAAAAAAAATTGTTTTTAACTGATTTGTTCTACATGGATCCATTGAAATGTTTAAATATCACACAAAAAAATCATCTCAAAAATATTTTTTTTACTATTTTAAAAAAATGATGTGCAAACTTAGTGTGCACATGAACCTGATTCTCTCTCTCTCTCTCTCTCTCTCTATATATATATATATATATATATATATATGTGTGTGTGTGTGTGTTTCCCTTCCCCTCTTATTTTATTCAGTACATTGTTGCTGAAATCATCCCAAAATGATCCACATGCTATTTTAAGCAGCACAAATGGGACTAAGTCCATGACAAAACATAATAAGACCAAATGTATGGATATAAAGGGAAAAAAAATTATGGTCTAGTGAAAATTAAGTATGGGGATGTAGAAATATATAATCATTATTTTGACCAAGAAGAATCAAGTTATGAGCTTAGCTTGTATCATCAACTTCGTATACATTCTTCCAACCAAAAAATGATGTGTATCATTTTATAAGTCTGCAACATACATAGATGCATGCTGCAATGGGTTAGGGTAACTTGTTGAAGTATCACCAGATTGATGGCTGTTTTTTCAAAATGTTTATGCATGTGATAGGAGTTGTTAGGGACAGCAACATTATCATACAAGGCCCTAGGTATAATGAAATATGATGTAGCATTCTTATAATCTCGAATCAAAGAATCTGTGTAGTTACAATTATGGGTTTGATTTCGCAAAATATCATCCCCAAGGACCACGTCAAAAAGATCAAGAGGATGACCCCTGACCAGCCTTCACTCGCTGAAGGGAAACCTAAGATAGAAGAAAGACAGGAATCTGATAGGGATACTTCAAAAACAAATAAGAAAAATAGAGAACGCAATGAATAAAACAAGCAGTTGGAAACTGAGCAGGAATGGGAAATGAAAAGCCTTAAAAACTTCTTGTTTGGCACATTGTACTCCCCAGTTGAGTTTGGTAAGGACGCTGAGGAAAAAGTGAGAAAGGAGACGGATAATTCTGCTTTGTTCTTTACTGATCGGTCTGCTAATACTGTAGTGTCAGTTTATGAAGAGGATGCAAAATTCCCCAAGGAAATTAATAATGAAGAAGAAACTAAGGAAACCCGTGTGGGTGGACGAAGAGGAGGAGAAAACCCGTATCAATATTTCTAAAGTTAATAGACTGAGAAAGCTCTGAAAGGAAGAAAATGAGATCCTAATATTTGGCTTTGTTTATGTATCAAGGTTGAGGGCTCAGCATGTTAACTTGAACCCAAGCACCGAGTGGGCCTAACTTGACTCTCGAGATAGAAAGTACAGCTCTGATAATGAAGATTCAGATGGAGAAAATGGATCAGACTTAGCCCGTGGGTACAAGGACGACGATATCCTTCCAAGTAATGAAGATCTTGTGGTGAAAAGCAGCATAAAGTTATTACCTGGACTGCTAGAGTACTCGATACTGGTAGATGCAAATGCAGAGGATCCTTCAAATGGCCCAATTACTTTGTTCAGTTTCATAAAAATTCTCAGTTGCTTCTCGTTGGTGGATTAGATAAACAACTCAGATTTTTTCAGATTGATGGCAAACGGAACCCCTAAATACAAAGCATCTTCATCGACGATTGCCCTATTCAAAAAGCATCCTTTTTAGCTGATGGGTCTCAGGTCAGGGGCGGACGGAGCTTGGTCCCAACAGGGGAGATCTCCCCGGTTGAATAATTTAAAAAAAGAAGGGTTTTTTGGTAAAAACACCCAATGTTTAACCTATTTCATCCGTATAAAAAAACACCCAATGTTTACTTCTTATGATAAGTCCCGCCTCCCTCCCACAACACAAGCCCCACAATAAAAACCCATACCCATCCCTTCTTTATCCTCTTCTTCTTCTCCCATACCCATCCACTGCTAAACTCAGCCTTACTGTCGCCCGACGGAAGGGACTCTACTGCTTCAAGGGAGGGACTCCGCTGCTGCTTCAATTCAAGCCCCTGCTGCTTCGCTTGCTCCATTTGCGACTATCACCAAACTCAGGTAATTCTTTCTTATATGTAATGTAAATTGTAATCATATCAGTTACAGTTAGTGAATTTTTGGTTTTTGTGATTTTTGTGTATATTAGAAATCATAGAATGTGTGGTTTTTGTGTATATTAGAAATCAGGGAATGTGCGGGTTTTTTTATATGTAGTTTTTGTGTATACACAAATTGTGTATATAGAAATAATTTGTAAGAAATTTGTAAGACATTTGTGGTTTTTTTATATGTGGCTTTTTATATCTCAGAAATTTGTATAGAAATTTTTATATAGAAATTTGTGTATATAAAAATTTGTGCATATAGAAATATGTAGTCTAAAATATTTGGGTTTTTTTAAATAGGAAGTCATGGAGAAATTTTTTAAACGGAAAAGATCAGACAACACACAAACTGTATCCAAAACTGAGATTCAATCATCTCCCAATGCGGAGTCCGATAATCTTATCCATCAAGAAGTTCAATCCCAACACTCACAACACTCACCTAATATTGGGGTGAATTTGGATGAACTATCATCGGATCCCGATTTGAGGAAGTCTATATTGGAATATGGTGATTCTAAACAAATGGAGTTAGTTCGTCGAGCATATCTTACTAGGGGCCCTTGTTAACCAAAAAATCACAATTTCCCATGGATACAAGTTGGAACAGGCAAACGTAGATTTATTTCGTCATGATTTGAGGAGTTTAGGAGATGGTTAGAGTATAGTGTGGAGAAGGAGGCCGCATTTTGTTTGTTTTACTATTTGTTCTGACTAAACACGGGGGGACAGGGGGTGTATTTGTCACTGGAGGCTTTTCAAATTGGAAAAAGAAATAAGTGTTTAGAGATCATGTTAGCCCCCATTCAAGTATACATAACAAATTCATGAATGCTTGTTATGACTTGATGAAACAAGATCAACACATAGAAGTGTCTTTGTCTAACCATTCCAATAAGACAAGAGTTGATTATCGTATTCGTCTGACTGCATCCTTGAATTACCTCAAGTACTTACTACGCCAAGGTTTCGCGATGCGAGGGCATGATGAATCTGTGGGGTCATTTAACTGGGGTCATTTAACTCAACTTTTACAGTTCCTTGCCGAGCAAAATGAAGCTATAAGCAAAGTCGTCTCGAAAAATTCCCCCAAAAACCACCAAATGATAGCTCCATCAATTCAAAAAGAGCTCATTAATGTCTCCACCTCCTCTTTGACCACTAAAGTCATAATTCAAGAAATTAGGGATCAGGTATTCTCCATAGTGGTTGACGAGTCCCGTGACATCTCTGTGAAGGAGCAAATAGCAGTGACTTTACGTTATGTGAACAAAAAAGGTTATGTGGTTGAACGTTTTCTTAGCATTGTACATGTTCTTGACACTACATATTTAACACTTACGATAAGCCTTGAGTCACTTCTCTTGAAACATGGGTTGAGTATGTCAAGTATTTATGGGTAAGGTTATGATGAGGTGAGTAACATAAAAAGGGAGTTCAATGGGATGAAGAGTTTGATTCTAAGGGAAAACGGTTCAACTTACTACGTTCATTATTTTGCTCATCAGCTACAGTTGACATTGGTAGCGATCGCAAATAATCATAACGCAATTGGTTCTTTCTTTCTCAAGGTTTTAATTTTATCGAATGTTGTTGGAGCATCTTGCAAGCGTAGAGATATATTTTGGATGAAATAGTATGATGATATGCTTGAAGGAATATACACCGGTGATCAGGAGACGGGTCGTGATTTAAACCAAGAAAAAGCATTCACACAGGCATGGGACACCCGGTGGGGTTCACATTACGGTACACTTTTTAGTTTAGATCATTTATTCTCTGCTGTAAATTGTGTACTTGAGGTGGTTCAAATTGATGGTGATGTAGGTATTCAGAGAATAAAAGTATATGATATGATTAGTTATTTGCAGTGCTTTGATTTTGTGTTCAAATTGCAGTTAATGAAAGCAATTTTGGGGATTACCAATGACTTGTCGCAATCACTACAAAAAGGGATCAAGATTTTGTGAATGCAATGGATCTTGTTAAAATAGCTAAGATGGGTTTACAAAAAATGAGGGAGCGTGGATGGGATAAATTGTTGAAAGTAGTCTCTTCATTTTGTAGTACACACAATATTGTAATCATAAATATGGAAGATTGTTTTGTGATCGGTGGAAGATCACGTCGAAACATCGAAAAGAGGACAAATCTTCATTACTATCGTGTTGAATTGTTCTATTCAGTGATAGATATGCAACTTCAAGAGTTGAACCATCGATTTAATGAGGTGAATACAAAGTTACTTTTATGTATGGCATGTCTTGATACAAGTATGAACTTCTCCAAATTTGATGTGGCAAGATTAGTTCGATTTGTGGAGTTTTATCTGAATGATTTTGATCCGATTGAACTCATAGTCTTTGGGGAACAACTTGAAAATTATATATATAGTGTGCGTGATAATGAAGAATTCAAAGATTTGAAAGGTATTGGTGCTCTTGCTCAAAAAATGGTTGAAATGCACAGAGATCGGTTATTTCCATTAGTGTACTTGCTGATAAAACTTGCCTTGACATTGTCGGTTGCAACTGCAAGCGTGGAAAGAGCATTCTCCGCAATGAAAATCGTTAAGAGTACATTACGTAACCAAATGGGAGATGATTTTACAAATGATTTCTTGGTGGCGTACATTGAACAAGATATTTTAAAAAATGTTGATACGAAAGACATCATTCAATATTTTCAAATATGAAGCCATGTAAGGGAATATTGTAAACAATCTCTTTGTATTTGCAATTTCTGGTTATGTATGGATGAATTGATATGAAATTTTGGCATATTCAGTAGTTATGTTTTATTGGTTATTGGTTTTTATGAGTTGATTATTTAATAGTGTCGTTAAAAAAAATTGAATCGATTTGGTCCCGGTTGGACTAAAATCCTGGATCCGCTACTGATAATGATGCTCAGATTTTAGCAATTAGTTCGAGCATGAAGAAGAAGAGTTTGAAGTTGATTCATGTTCCTTAGTTTACTATTTTCTCCAACTAGCTCGGGCAGTATCGGACCTTACATTATCCCCGCTGTTTGGATTTTAGTCCAGGTGGAGGTTTTATGGCTATGGCGAACTCTGCTGGAAAAGTGTTGTTATACAAGTTGAATCACTACCATCATGCATAAGCTGGTAGTTTTCCCCACGAAGTTCAACAGTTTCTTTTCCATGTTTAATTTTGGGTGTATCATGTTAGGTGACATTTTATGGCATCAGTTTTTGCAGAAGAGTTTAGTTTTTTTCCTATCTACTTGTTATTTTCTCTCTCTATGTTAGTCTTTTAGAAGTGATCAGATCTAGAGTGAAGATGTGGTTTGGCTAAATGTTACATGGATTGAATTTATGTTTATCATTATGCGTTTTGTTTACGATTGTTTAGTTTGTAGAAGCATTTAGCAGTTTCAAATTTTCATATTATATGTTGAAAGTGCTCAGAGAAAGACACACCACTAGTACCAGGCAAAATCTGTGGTTACAATGGGATTCCATTGTTGAAAATTAATAATTAAAGTCTGAAATTATTTTTTAATTTCAATTATTTAAAATTCCAAAATTATGAATTTCTCATTTATGTGGTCTTGATAAATATCATATAATTAATTAGGCACATGATAAATGCAAAATATTAAAGGATTGGGTTGTTCCTATCTTTTAGCCACTTGATGGTTAGCGGGAGACTTGAAAAATATTTCTACTTTGATTAGGATTTCCGCCCTCTTTCCCTTATAAATAGAGGAGTCTTGCACCATCTACGGTTATCTTATAACACACTATTTTTTAGGTGAGGGAAAAATTCGAAATTTCGATTATACATATTTTCTCATAAAAATTCTGGACACACCAAGAGAAAATTTTGAGTTATTCTTCAAGGGGTTCTAAGGAACAATTAATAGGATCATTCAAGTCACCTTTCTAATCAATAGCAATGGATAAATGTTGGTATTCGATCATAGTTATATAGAACAATTAATTTTGTGATTGCATGAAGATAAAACATCCCGGATTCATGACAAAACTGTTTTTAAATCGAGATATAACATTATGGTTTATATCTAATTTTATGATAACAAAACAATCTTGATTAACATATGGTATCAGAGCCTTTAGTTTACAATCTCATGTTGTCCATGTACGAAAATTTTCTTGTAACAGTATTAAGCCATTGCACGCTCGAAATTCTGCAATTTTATGTTTTCGATTTTTTAATCGGTATAGGACTATTTCGAAACTTTTTATCCTCATATCTATGTGAAATTGAGAATGAAAATCACATAAAACAGTCCTTTTTTTATGAAACTGTTCCATAATTGTACCCCAATTTGTGTTGTTAAGAACCTTAATCTATCCCATGAATGATTCATATGTTTTGACTCTATTAAGTATTCTGGGAAACACTTATAATGATCATAATGAGGAAACGATTATGTTTTTAAGATTAATTGGAAGAAAACTGTGATTTAGGGCAAAACAGTTTTGAGGGTTTTTTTTTTTGCTGCGGTGAATAGTATTTTTCAAAATTTTAGTGTCTGATTAACTTGAAACTTGGTGGGTTGACTGGAAACGTTGTAATAACCCTTACTTTTGAGTAATTGATTTTATATTAAATTTTCATGAGAGTTAATTATATAAATATTGGATAATGGGGTAAATATTATTTTAAGTGAATTAAAAGATAATATTTACTAGATTTTGCATATTTACTGTTATGTGAATGTAAATAGCATTATGTTATAATTCACAGTGTCTTTGTGCTTTAAACGACATTTATGGTTTAAATGAAGCTAGAACTTGAAATGATTCATATTATTCCGGATGCCAATTTTGAAGGCGCGGTTAGTCCCAAAATAGTCGAGATAATCAAAATAAGTGCCATATTGAATTTTTGGGTTCCGGGCACTTTTAACAGGTTATGACTTAATTATGTAGTTGCAAGTCATTTTAATGATGTATCAACATTTAAAGATGGGAATCTATACTAAAGGCATGATTAAGTCTTGCAACCCTTTTATTTCGCAAGTGTATCCTTCCTAAACCTAGAAAGAGAGGGAGAGAAAGAGAATTTGGGGAAAAGAAGACAAAGAAGAAGAAAAGAAGAAATTGAGTTTGATCTTGCTTCTACCAGAAGAGAATCCGAGTTTTCAGCCTAAGGCAAGTTTCTTACTTTCTAGTATATGATTTAATGTGAACAATTTGTTGTGATAGTTGTGTAGTTGGAAAATTAGAACAAATAGTAGGTTTTTGATAAATTTTGGATGTTTAACCCTTGAATCTTGGATTTGAATGGATTAAGTTAGTTATATGGACTTATTGGGGTGTATATTTGTTGTGGTTATGTGTTTGGGTGATGAGAATGAAGGAATTGTAAGAATAAAGGATTGAGGTTTCGGATCTAGCATTGTAGAAGAAGAGATAATTGTGGGTCTGATAGGCGCGATCGATTGCGGTCCCCTGACCGATCGACCGAGTCTTAAGGGGGCGTACTGTTTTCTTCGATTAGTATAAATTCAGAGCGCGGTCGATCGCGGTCCCAGTACCGGTCGACCGGGCCTTCCAAAATGAACTTACTGCTTTGCTTTCTAGGCAGAACCAAAGAGGCGCGGTCGACCCAGTCCCATGACCGGTCGACCGGTCCCCTGTTTTACACCCTTAAATGCTTAGTTTCTTTTAATATAAGGACCTAGGAACCTTCTTGAATGAAGTAAAACTAGAGTATTAGAGTCTAGTAGAAAGATATCTAAGAACCTAAGTTATAAATGAGAGTTGGGAATTAATTTAGTTAATTAAACTAGACGTATATAAAAGATTATTTTATAAAATGAGTTAGTTTAGGTCTAAAGGGAAATAAAGTGATTTAATATGGACTTCTAGAATTGGGTTGAAGTAATATCATACATTATGGTTTGAGGAATGAAAGTTAATTCATGCAGATTTATATTGGAGATAATTAAACATCGAGATTTATAATGATGGCATTAAAAACGTAATGTATATTTTAAAATGAAATCAAATTGTGAATGATAACTTGTATATACACACCTCTCTAAATGCTATCATAGGGGAAGTTACGCGAATGAGGTGAAGTCCCCTGGCTAGTGAATGCAGGGTGAATACAGTCCTCGGCCATAGGACCGGTTATTATTTATATTGTGTGATTATAGTTCGAAGTGAGGTAATTACGGGTGTGGTTATGACTCACTTTCGAATGTATATGGCCGCTTCCCGACGTTATGCAATGTAGGATGCCCAGGTTGTCTTGGTGATAGGCCCTGGAAGATGATAGCTTTTTAGGGGTGCGTCCAGTGGGGAAACTCGGAAGGACGGTCTTAGAATCGTTATATGATGTGAAATATAACGATTCATATTAAAGTGGAATATTATTGATGGCAAAGAACTCTATGAAATAATTTCTTTGAATGCGTTTCCTAATGAGAAAAGGAACGGTGAAATGAAATTGTGTAAAATGAAATCTCTTTAAGTAGTATATTATCAATATTCTTCGGCATATTTGAATTGTGATCATTGTTATTGATATTGCGTTAGGTTATACTTTTAGATTGAGAAATTAGATTCCTTATCATTACTTATGGTGAACGAAACAAGCTTATTCTTAATGATTTAACTGTTCATAATTGTCATGCATGTTATTCACATGGTGATCATATCAAACTGGGCCCTGACCCGTTTATATCTCTTTATTTTGCATGAATCTTATATTCGACCAAGTGTTCCACTACAAGGATGCTCGTAATGACTTTTCTATCCCAGTGCCTTGGAGATGTAATACCTTGCGGATGTTACGGGATATTTTGATATAGACTCTTACATATTTTATATTCTAGTTATGATCGGTTACACATTCGGGCGTGCTACCCAAGTTTTGTACTTTCATGATATTATTAAATGTTATACTTTAATACTCAGTGTAACCTTATTGTAAGTGTCTGTTAACAAACAGCTTATTCGGTTATTTTGATGTACATGATGGTTAATAGATTATCTATCTTTAGTTATATCCACCTTATTTTCAATTTGGACTGTTTAAATGCTTTCATTAACTTACTAAATAAATTTTTACAATCCATTTTCTAAAATAATGGGTGGTTATCTCGTATATTGACTATATTACTGTGATGCTATGAATGGATCATCTATGATTCATGTTAATATTGGAGTATCGGGATGGCCACCTCTTATTTTAATAAGCGAGTTGTCACAGACGGTATCAGAGCATCAGGTTCTAGAGTCTTTAGGATCTATGCGGACTTGTCACGTTCTACCGTAGCGTTCTTTGATATAGAGCCCTATTGTTAGGACTGTTTTGTTTTGTATGGTTTCGATCTTCTGCAAAATAATTTGTTCTTAATAGTATTCTAATTCAGATTTTTCTTCGTCTCAGATGCCACCTTAGAGAGGTCGCCCTGCGAGAAGAAATAGAGTTGTAGAGGATGAAGTAGGTCCTCCACCGCCACAGTAAGGAACAATAAATGTTGTTGATTGTTGCCCAGGTAGTTAATACGGCGATGACCGTCATGGCTCAACAAATTCCCAAGCCCAACAGCCAAGGGCTCAGGAGGTACAAGTCCCTGCGGGACCTTGTCCATGGGAAAGAGTCAGGGAATCTTTTTTAAAGGGTCATCCCCCAGAATTTTAGGGTGGCTCCGACGTGATAGTAGCTAACCAATGGAAAAAGGATATGCAGCGCCATCTTCGTATGGTAGAATGTAGTGAGGAACGAAAATAAATCCGGGCTACTTTTAAATTAGTTGGATCAACATTACACTGGTGGGAGTCGATGACCACGCCAGAGCAAAGCGATACCATGACTATAACTAACTTTTGGGTTTTGTTTGACCGAAAATATTTTCCTTCGGCAGTCCAAAGGGAAATGAGGAGGAAGCTTCAAGATGTAGTTCAAGGTGAGCATTATGTGGCTGAATACGAGGAGGAATTCACTCATTTGGCTAGTTTTATGTCGGATGAGGTAACTCCGGAGGAGAGGAGAATATCAAAGTTCATTGGAGGCTTACATTGGAGGATACGGCAACACTTATTGGGCAATCCATCTTTACAAACTTTTGGGGATGTGATGAATGTCGCATTAATCCATTGTCAAGATCATCGGTTGCATGTACAAGGAAGTAAGAAAGTTTCAGTTGTGGTGTAAGCGAGTGAGCCAGGAGGCAATGGTATGGGAGGGGGAGCACTACCCTCGTCCCAATCATTGGGAGGTAAGCGAAAGGAAAGGGATGCCCAATAAGTGGATTTGTCCAAGAGACATCATTTCGGGGGATTTAATTTCAGTGGCAATAATTTTAGGCACGGTCAGGGTGCCCAGCAACAGCATCAGGCAGGTCGGGGTAACAATGGGGGTCGAGGCCATCCGGGCTAAGACTTTGGGCAGTTCAGAAATAACAGGTGCCGTAATGAGGAAAATATGGTGGGTCGTTGCTTTTAATATGGGGAGTCGGGTCACTATAGGAAGTCGTGTTCACAGTTGATTGGGGGACAATTTCCTAGAATTCCACAGCATCAGCAGGCACAACTACCACCACAAGGGCCCAATCCAGTCGTCCCTCTACAACAGGGACAAGTACAGTATGGGCGTGTTTACCACATACAAGATTTTATGCTTCCTCCAGCCTCGCCAGTGCCGCCAGCTATTAAGGGTAAGTTTCCAATCCAAGGGCATATGGGTCGTATATTGTTTGATACGGGTGCGACACACTCGTTTATTATCGGAGTTTTGCTCAATCGACGGAGCTAATTAAATCTGCGGAGAGTACTTTCACTAGTGTCAAATCCTCTAAGGGTTATGATTCGCTCATTTTCTTTGTTTGTAAACGAGTAGAAATAAATCTTGGTAACTTGTGTTTTGAGGTCGATTTGCTCGTCCTTGATATGGTCGGGTATGATGTAATCCTGGGTATGGATTGGCTAGAAAAGTATCGCGCGTTAGTCAATTGCTATGGAAAGAGTATAGTCTTTGCCATTTTAGGGCAAGAGAGATTTTTAGTTGCTATGCCTCGTTCAGAGGGAGGTTCTAGCACTTATTTGTATTGTATTGCGGAGGAGGCTTCTCATGATGTAGTAGTTTCCTTATAATCGATTCCTGTTGTTAGAGACTTCGAAGATGTTTTTTGGGAAATACTGAGTTTACATCCAAGTAGGGAGATTGAATTTGTGATTGATTTAGCACCGGGAACGCGATCGATTGCTAGAGATCCGTACCGTATGGCTCCTGTCGAGATAAGGGAGTTAAGAGATCAGATTTAGAAGTTGTTAGAGGAGGGGTTTATTAGGCATAGTACATCATTGTGGGGAGCTCCTGTATTGTTTGTGAAGAAAAGAGATGGTTCTCTACCGTTGTGCGTAGATTACAGGGAGTTGAATAAGGTTACCATCAGTAACAAATACCCACTACCTCAGATTGATGATTTATTCGATCAACTTAGCGGAGCATCGTACTTCTCTAAAATAGACTTGAGGGCTGGGTATCACCAGCTGCAGATACGAGAGCAAGACGTGTCCAAAACTGTGTTCCTAACTAGATATGGGTCTTATGAATTTCTGGTTATGCCATTCGGGCTAACCAATGCTCCTGCTGTGTTTAAGGACCTTATGAATAGAGTGTTTCGAGACTTTCTGTACCAGTTTATTATCGTGTTTATTGATGACATCCTAGTGTATTCTCAAATAGAAGCCGATCATACTATGCATTTACGGTTGGTCCTGAAGACGTCGAGGGATCATCAATTGTATGCCAAGTTTGAGAAGTGTGGTTTTTGGTTACAGGAAGTACAGTTTATGGGTCACATTATGACAGCTCGTGGTATTTCGATAGACCCGAGTAAAGTTATTGCGGTGAGGGAATGCAATCAGCCCACGACACCTACTGAAATTCACAGTTTTCTGGGTTTGGCTGGCTATTATCACAGATTTATCAAGGGTTTTTCTAAGATTTCTAGCCCTTTGATAAATCTAACTCGAAAGGGGGTGAGGTTTGTTTAGGATGATTCTTGTCTGCTAACTTTTGACGAGTTGAAAGATAGGTTGACTTTTTCTCTAGTACTTGCGTTACCAAGGCCGGGGTTGGAATATTTGGTCTTTACTGACGTATCTCTGCAAGGGTTGGGAGGTGTGTTACAACAAGAGCATCGGGCTATTGCTTATGATTCTCGCAAACTAAAGCCTCATGAGAAAAATTATCCGGTTCATGATTTGGAACTTGCTGCAGTGGTTTTTGCCTTGAAGATTTGGAGACATTACCTCCTGGGGGAGAAATTTAGTCTTTTCACGGACCACAAATCGTTGCAATATTTATTTTCACAGAGAGATTTGAATATGCAACAACTTCGATGGTTAGAGTTTGTGAAAGACTACCAATTTAATATTCATTATCATCTCGATAAGGCGAATGTAGTGGCGGATGCGTTGAGTCGAAAACCCAAAGGGGAGTTAGCCACGGTGTGGAAGGCTAAATGGAAGGAACTTATCCAAGAGGACATTGTTTCTAGGGCGTTCATGTTGGTGTTTATCGTTACGCCTATAATAGTGACAAGATTTGTGTAAGCTCAAGGAAGGGACAAAAGTTGCCAGGACCGTATACACCAATTGTTAACCGAGGGAGCGGAATCCTACTCTATAAGTTCTGAGGGTGGGTTACGTTTCCACGGGAGACTTATTGTCTTGAACGAAGGGGATTTAAAATGAGACGTAATGAAAGAATCTCATGGGTCCAAGTTTATAGTACATCCTGGTGGAGACAAAATGTACCAAGACATGCGCCGTCAATATTAGTGGGCGAGTATGAAGCGGGACATTTCTGAATTTATTGCCCAATATACTACTTGTCAACTGGTGAAAGTAGATCATCAATGACCAACGGGATTATTACAACCCTTGGAAATGCCGGTATGGAAGTGGGAAAGCATCTCGATGGATTTCATCACAGGATTGCAAATGTCACAAAGTGGTCATGATTCCATTTGGGTTATCGTTGATCACTTAACTAAGTCAGCACATTTCTTATCGGTACGTAGAGACTACAATACTTCTCATTATGCCCGGCTATTTATTGTGGAGATTGTCAGACTCCACGGGATGCCCATTAATATAATCTCCAATCGAGACAAAAATTTTGTTTCCCATTTTTGGCAAAGTTTCCAATAAGCTATGGGAATCGAGTTAAGGTTGAGTACCTCCTACCACCCTCAAGCAGATGGGCAGATAGAAAGAGTCAACCAAATGTTGGAGGATATGCTCAGAATGTGTGTCCTTGATTTCAGAGGAGGTTGGGAACAATACCTTCCCTTGGTCGAATTTGCTTATAATAATTCGTACCAATTCACTATTGGGAAGGCACCCTATGAAGCATTATATGGACGACCGTGTAGATCACCTACTTATTTGTTAGAAGTAGGGGATAATAAATTTCTTAGACCTGAAATGATCCAAGATACTTCTTTAAAGATTGAACTTATTCGTAATCGCATCCGAATCGCTCAAGATTGTCAAAAGAGTTATGCTAATGTGAATAGAAGGCATGTGGAATTGGAGGTTAGAGATCAAGTTTTGGTGCAAGTATCGCCAATGAAGGGTATAAAGTGATTTTGGGAAGAGAGGAAAGCTTGCGCCGCGTTATGTAGGCCATTTTCCCATTATTGCTAAATTAGGCCCAGTAGCATATCAACTTGACTTGCTGGAACACTTGCAACAGATTCATGATGTGTTTCATGTGTCATATTTGAAAAAGTACAAGAGGTGTGAAGGAGCTCATTGCATATTCCTTTGGATGATATCGAATTGCAGCCTGATATTTCTTATGAGGAACAACCAGTTGCAATCTTAGATCACGAGGAGCGTAGGCTAAGATCTAGAGGGGTGCCCTTAGTTTGGGTCCAATGGGGTCATTTCAATGCCAAGGAGTCAACGTGGGAGCTTGAGGAAGATATACGAGAAAAGTATCCACATCTATTTTTGCAAGGTACGCCTAATTTTGAGGGCAAAACTCCCTTACAAGTGGGGTAGTATGTAATAACCCTTACTTTTGAGTAATTGATTTTATATTAAATTTCCATGAGAGGTAATTATATAAAATATTGGATAATGGGGTAAATATTGTTTTAAGTGAATTAAAAGATAATATTTACTAGATTTTGCATATTTACTGTTATGTGAATGTAAATAGCATTATGTTATAATTCATGATGTCGTTGTGCTTTAAACGACATTTATGGTTTAATTGAAGCTAGAACTTAAAATGATTCATGTTATTTTGGATGCCAATTTTGAGGGCGTGGTTAGTCCCGAAATTGTCGAGATAGTCAAAATAAGTGCAATATTATATTTTTGGGTTCCGGACACTTTTAAGAGGTTATGACTTAATTATGTAGTTGCGAGTCATTTTAATGATGTATCAACATTTAAATATGGGAATCTATACTAAAGGCACGATTAAGTCTTGCAACCCTTTTTATTTCTCAAGTGTATGCTTCCTAAACCTAGAAAGAGAGGGAGAGAAAGAGAATTTGGGGAAAAGAAGAGAAAGAAGAAGAAAAGAAGAAATTGAGTTTGATCTTGCTTCTACTGGAAGAGAATTCGAGTTTTCAGCCTAAGGCAAGTTTCTTACTTCCTAGTATATGATTTAATGTGAATAATTTGTTGTGATAGTTGTGTAGTGGGAAAATTAGAACAAATAGTTGGTTTTTGATAAATTTTGGATGTTTAACCCTTGAATCTTGGAGTTGTATGTATTAAGTTGGTTATATGGACTTATTGGGGTGTATAACTGTTGTGGTTATGTGTTTGGGTGATGAGAATGAAGGAATTGTAAGAATAAAGGGTTGAGGTTTCGAATCTAGCATTGTAGAAGAAGGGATAATCGTGGGTCTGATAGGCGCGGTCGACCGCGATCCCCTGACCGATCGACCGGGTCTTAAGGGGGAGGCATACTGCTTTCTTTGATAAGTATAAATTCAGAGTGCGGTCGACTGCGGTCCCAAGACCGGTCGATCGGGCCTTCTAAAATGAACTTACTACTTTCCTTTCTAGGCAAAATCAAAGAGGCGCGGTCGACCGTGGTCCCATGATCAATCGACCGGTCCCCTATTTTTCACCCTTAAATGCTTAGTTTCTTCTAGCTTCTTTCTTTTAAGATAGGGATCTAGGAACCTTCTTGAATGAAGTAAAACTAGAGTATTAGAGTCTAGTATAAAGGTATCTAAGAACCTAATCTAGAAATGAGAGTTGAGACTTAGATTGGGAATTAATTTAGTTAAATAAACTAGACGTAGATAAATGATTACTTTATAAAATGAGTTAGTTTAGGTCTAAAGGGAAATATAGTGATTTAATATGGACTTTTAGAATTGGGTTGAAGTAATATCATACATTATGGTTTGAGTAATGAAAGTTAATTCATGGAGAATTGTATTGGAGATAATTAAACATTGAGATTTATAATGATGGCATTAAATGCTTATGGCTCCGGATAAAATGTAATGTATATTTTAAAATGAGATCAAATTGTGAATGATAACTTGTATATACACACCTCTCTAAATGCTATCATAGGGGAAGTTATGCGCATGAGGTGAAGTCCCCTGGCTAGTGAATGCAGGGTGAATATAGTCCTCAGCCATATGACCGGTTATTATTTATATTGTGTGGTTATAGTTCGAAGTGAGGTAATTTCGGGTGTAGTTATAACTCACTATCGAAGGTATATGGCCGCTTCCCGACCTTATGCGATGTAGGATGCCCAGGTTGTCTTGGTGATAGGCCCTGGAAGATGATAGCTATTTAGGGGCGCGTCCAGTGCGGAAACTCGGAAGGACGGTCTTAGAATCGTTATATGTTGTGAAATATAACGATTCATATTAAAGTGGAATATTATTGATGGCAAAGCACTCTATGAAATAATTGCTTTGAATGCGTTTCCTAATGAGAAAAGGAACGGTGAAATGAAATTGTGTAAAATGAAATCTCTTTAAGTAGTATATTATCAATATTCTCCAGCATATTTGAATTGTGATCATTGTTATTGATATTGCGTTAGGTTATACTTTTAGATTGAGAAATTAGATTCCTTATCATTACTTATGGTGAACGAACAAGCTTATTCTTAATGATTTAACTGTTCATAATTGTCATGCATGTTATTCACATGGTGATCATATCAAATCGGGCCCTGCCCCGTTTATATCTCTTTATTTTGCATGAATCTTATATTCGACCAAGTGTTCCACTGCAAGGATGCTCGTAATGACTTTTCTATCCCAGTGCCTTGGAGATGTAATACCTTACGGATGTTACGGGATATTTTGATATAGACTCTTACATATTTCGTATTCTAGTTATGATCAGTTACACATTCGGGCGTGCTGCCCAAGTTTTGCACTTTCATGATATTATTAAATGTTATACTTTAATACTCAGCGTAACCTTATTGTAAGTGTCTGTTAACCGACAGCTTATTCGGTTATTTTGATGTACATGATGGTTGACATATTATCTGTCTTTAGTTTTATCCACCTTCTTTTCAATTTGGATTGTTTAAATGCTTTATTTAACTTACTAAATAAATTTTTACAATCTGTTTTCTAAAATAATGGGTGTTTATCTCGTATATTTAGTATATTACTGTGATGCTAAGAATGGACCATCTATAATTCCTGTTAATATTGGAGTATCGGGCTGGCCACCTCTTATTTTAATAAGCGGGTTGTCACAAACGTGTTTTTCGACGATCCGAGTCCATTAAGGCCCTCAAAATCCCATTTTTGCCGTTTTGGAAATAATCTTAGCGCTTATAACTTTTGATAGAAAATTGATTTTAACGTTCGCAAAAAAATTTTGGTTTTCTGGCATGTTTTACTTCGATTCTATGGTGAAAACTCATTTTTTCCATTTTTGGCAAAATTTATATAGTATGTGATTTTTCTATACCTCGACAATTCTGTTTTGAGGCATTTAAGCGGTTGTTCGTATCTTGATGATTACTTGTAGATTACTTATTATAGTTGACATTAATGCATGATTAATTGTATTTAAATTGAGGCGTGTAAGGAAATATTCATTTAAGTTGAGTCAAAGGCTAAACACAGGCTGAGACTGTATGTGCGAATATTACACTTACATTCATTAAAGTTTATTCTAATGTTCGTTGTAAAATTGGATTGAGGTACATGAAAATATCGGGATTAAACAACATTAGAATTGTTTCTATGGAAATTGAATGGTTGACATTAAGTTCATTAATCATGGTATGAAATGTTTAGGAAACATACACAGATGCCAAAATTATGGGACCATGATAAATGAATTAAATGGTAGTATATCTTTATAATCTGAATATTATGAGATGACTAATACATATTCCGTGATATTTGGACTATTTGAGAAATCTAACAAAATTTTATTTAGTCAGTAATTAAGTAGACAACTCTTGCAATCATTGTTGTGTGTAAAATTTAATTTGTTATCCTTTGTAGGGAGGGGCGTAATGATAAGCATATCATTTAAATTATTAAATGAGATTAGAGATGATTAAAATTGATAAAAGTCCATGTGTTTATGCAACTAGAGTATTATTATGAGCGTCGGACATATCACGCATATTTGTGTATTATTTACGCATTAACTAGACAATATTCTATTGTTCATATGTTATGGGACACATGCCACTTAAAATAGGACATGTGTCACCACGGGTTATTTGACTTGTGGCGACCCACTTGTGTTGGTTTTAGCTATAAATATGCATCACCCCCATACATTTGAGGGAGAGCTTCTTAGGAGAAGAAGAGTTTTAGAAAAGAGTTTTGTAGAAGAGCTTTGAGATGAGTTTCACCACCTATCTCCTCCACGAGAAACCACTACAATGAGTTTTTCGGTAAATAGTACGAACCCACGAACTACCCTGACTTTGATTCCGGCTATGGCGGATATGTAGGCGCAATCGAAGTTGCTTAAGTCAAACACGTACAAAAATCCAGTATTTCTCCATATTAAACTCCCCTCTTACATTTGGCGACTCTGTTGGGGAGATATTCACGATTTTTATCGTGTAAACGCCTCATTCGTTATCGAAAAAAGTGGACAGAGATAGAAAAGAGGCATTAACAACTCAACTTTCTGCTCCAATATTTGGAAAATATTTAGCTTCATCTCAGATAAGTAACTGATTTTCCTATTTATAATCTCTTCTGCCTTACATCAAAATTTCATGATATTTTATATACGAGTATCAGTTTATGATGTCTATCTCAAAGTATAAATGTCCTTGATAATAGAACAAAAATTATTTGACATTTATATTTTACCAGAGATTGTATATTCTGTTAAGGGCTGTTGGTTGAACCATTAAGATTCAAATATGTTTTCACACATGAGAGGCTAAAAAAACATAATTAAAAGGATGACATGCGAGTATGATGCATTTATTTATGCTGCACACAAACTTTACATCCTTTGAATGGATATTCATTTGGTCTGAACTTGAGGTGACTCAACAAAAAGCTATTATATGCTATTATTTGTTGCTGAATAAAAAAAATGGGACCAGATCACATATTTTATGGATACAAGACGTTTAAATCAAAACCCATGTGATAACATTTATTACTAGATAACGCAGATGATTTTAAAACTTTTGAGTGTGACCATTGAGCCTATAAAGTTGTACTTATAGCATAGGCTATTTAACTATCAAGGTGTGATTAAATAAATGGACATGACTATTTAACCTATAAAGTTTGGGAGTAGGTCGAATTGCCAGACGGACAAAAACGAGTTGGGTGCAAGTGGATCTTTAAGACTGAACTTGACTCGAAAGGTAATATCGAATGACATAAAGCTAGACCTGTTGCCAAAAGTTTTAATAAAAGAGAAGGAATTGATTATAATGAGACCTTCTCCCCAGTTTCTAAGAAGGATTCATTAAGAATCATATTAGCTTTGGTGGCTCATTATGATCTAGAGTTTCACCAAATGGATGTGATAACAACATTTATGAATGGGAGTTTAGAAGAAGAAGTCTACATGGCACAACCATAAGGCTCGTAAAGGAAGGAATGGAAAATATGGTTTGTATGTTAAATGAGTCGATATATGGTCTAAAGCAAGACTCTCGTTAATGGTACATTAAGTTCCACGACACCATTACATCCTTTGGGTTTAAGGATACTTGAAGATATGTGGGAGTAAGTTTGTGTTTTTAGTAATATATGTTGACGACTTGCTTATCGCTAACAGTGATCTTGATTTATTAAGTGAAGCCAAAAAATACCATTTTGAAAACTTTGAAATGAAAGATTTAGGTGAGGCATCCTTAGTGATTAGGATAGAAATTTCTCGGGATAGATCACGATGAACGTTGGGATTGTCTCAGAAATCTTACATTGACAAAGTTTTAGAAAGATTCAGCAAACAAAGTTGCAATCTCGTTAATGCTCCACTTCAGAAAGGGAATAAGTTCAACTTAAGTCAATGCCCACGAAGTTATTTAGAAAGGGATGACATGAAAGGAATGCCTTATGCTTCGCTCGTATGGAGCTTGTTGTATGCACAAGTCTACACTAGGATGGACATCAGTTTTGTCATTGGGATGCTAGAAAAATATCAAATCTATCCTGGGATTTACCATTGGAAAGCTACAAAGAAAGTGTTGACGTACCTGTAAGGGACCAAGGATTATATGCTCACATATAAGAAGGCTGATCACCTTGAGGTGATTGGTTATTCAGACTCAGATTTTGGCGGATGCCTTGATAGTAGGAAGAGCGCTTCAGGTTATATTTTACTTCTGCCTGGAGGAGTCGTTTCTGGAAAAGTGTTAGGCAGAGCGTCATTGAATCGTCTGTTATGGAGGCTGAATATGTGGCTTGTTTTAAAGCTACAAATCATGGATTATGGCTATGAAATTTTATTTTATGACTTAGAATTATGGTATCGATGTCTAAGCCACTGAAGATTTATTACGATAATGTCACAGTAGTCTTTTTTGTAAAGAACGATAGATATACTAAGGAAGCTAAGAATATCGATATGAAATACCTATCAGTGAAAGAAGAGGTTCAGAAACAAAGAGTGTCGATTGATCACATTAGTACGAGTGATAACATAGCAGATCCTCTTACGAAAGTACTATCTCTAAAGATCTTTATGGAACATGTCAAAGAGATGGTCTCGATAAGTTAGGTTGTGATTTCTATTTGGCTTTATTGATTGACATTATTACTTGAATTCAATAAAAGCGTTCTGATTTCTATTATTCTGTCTGTTGTGAATACATGCATATGATTATGACTTACTGGTTGACAGAAATAGTCCTTTATTCAAAAGAACATTATGAGGTCATTATGATACCTAATATTAAAGGCTTAGTTGAATGAAGCATTGGTGTTGTAGTACATGGAAAGAACTATGCTTTTGAATAGCATGGAACCTCCATGACTAGCATCCATGAAGCGTTTGATTTAGCAAACTATATTTATCCATTATTGTGCACCTTATGATACCTAACCTAATTATAAGGATTATTAAGACTAAGTGGAAGACTGTTGGAAATTAATAATTAAAGTTTGAAATTATTTTTTAATTTCAATTATATTAAATTCTAAAATTTTGAATTTCTCATTTATGCAATCATGATAAATATTAGATAATTAATTGGGCATGTGATAAATGCAAATATTAAAGGATTGGGTTGTTCCTATCTTTTAGCCACTTGATGGTTAGTGGGAGACTTGAAAAAGAGTTCTACTTTAACTAGGATTTTCGGCCCTCTTCCCCTTATAAATATAGGAGTCATGTACTGTAATGACCCCACTTTTATATATATAGTTTGTTTTTACACTCTTGTGTTACTTATTATCTTATAAATTTTATATTATTAGATATGTGGTATTATTGGCTATCAATATAACAAACCCCATTTTTAATTACGAAGAATCAACTGTAAATTAGATCAAATCGATGTCTTATGACATATCTTAAGGTAAATAATAAGTTTTGGGGTAGAAAATATAATTTTATGAAACTTTAAGGACTAAAATAAAAATATAAAATGGGCCATTTTGTAAATAAAATATTTTTAAGGACCACTAAGAAATACTCAAAATATATAATGTGAAATTATCAAAATACCCTTCATGTGTGAAATGACCCTTATACCCTTATCACCTTTCCACCACGTGCTGGTCACTTCCACCTTACACATGTCGTCTTTAGAGAGAAAGCTAAAACACTTGTCATCACTTGGTAATATTAACATTGCAAGACCACTCCGGCACGCGACACCTCGGCGTTGAATCACCACTCCAAAAAGTTTAGTCATTTGACACGTGTCAACACCGTAATATCCGTGGAAACCTATAAATAGGGCCTTTGGGATCATTTATAACTCACACCAATTCCTTGATAATTATAGTAAGAAAGAGTGATAGCTTGGGAAATATCTTAAGAAGGAGTTCTATAATTTGAAGAAAGAATTAATTTCGTAGGTATGATTTTATTTAAATGTTGTAATGCATATTTATAGTTTTAATTTCGTGCTTTATAGCTTTACTTAGTAGTTATGCTGGGAAAATACACTAAAGGCTCCACTAATCAAAACTTAAAATTTGGAAACAATCTAAATTGATTTTATTTTCAAAATATGTCAACTTGTTTGAAAATATATATACGCTTTTTAAAATGATTTTTGTAAGTAATTGCTCGTTATTATGGAATCTCATTTAAGTAATTCCAAAGTCAGTCCCTGTGAAATTCTGTCTAGTTGAGATGGTATTTAAGTGGTGCCCCTATGACCCTCCATCTCCACTGGGAATAAATTTAGAAATATTCTGTCTAGATGAGATTGTATTTAAGTGGTGCCCCTGTGACCCTCCATCTCTACTGGGAACCGACTGATTAGGAAGAACTATGAATTGAATCCTTTAATTACGATCAATGAGTTTTAAAAGTTAAGAAAATGGTTTTTAGTAATCCTTTGAAACAAGTTATTATTAAAATACAATATGTAGACTGGACCTTGTTTAGAACGTATACCTAAACCTTTATCGTATTTGTTAGATTAACATGCGATCGAAGACTCATTATCTATAATTTCGACCTCTATTTTAAGTGAGTACTCTATGCAATTTCTTGTGCATTTTGATTATATTATATTATGCAAACTATGTATATTTTGTGAAATGCTTTTATTCTCAAAATGCATCTGATGTCGATGATTTTGTCGTTTGTTACATGTTTATATCTCTCCATATAAACATCTGATTTGAATTCTAAAATTATTGATTCGACCTGTGGAAACTCTCTTACTATATTGGCCTTGACTACCGGGTGGAAATATTTGGGTGGTACCTTCCCAGTTGGTTTATCGCTGGTGTGCCCTAAATAAGGCGTTGTTCCAGAAATCATGATTATCTGTATGTGATGTTACCAGGTAGAAACATTTGGTAACACTATTTGTCTGGGTATTAGAGTGTACATGGCCACTAAAACTGAATAATTGACATATGCTCAATTGTTTTATCTGCTCTGTTCTGAACTGTTTATTCTGAATATATATATTGTCATTTACTTTATATATATTACTTAAAATTCCTATCTCTATGTATATGCCTTTTGTTCTAAATTGAATAGGCATCAATTTAAAAAAAAAAACTAGAATGTCTGGAGATTGAATCTCATTCGGCTTTTAGCTGACGTTGTATAAATAACCATTTTTCAGGAAATAATTAAGCTCGTGGATGGAACGAAAAAGGACTATGTTGAAGATTTAGATTTTAAATCTCTTTTTTTTACCTTAAGTAGAAGTTTGTTTAATTAGATAGAGCATGTTTAGCTCTTTATGTCAAGTTGTAACTCGTTGATATTTTAATATAAAAGAAGTTCCCTTTTAAAAAGCTCTGATGATGTAATTCCTTCACTTTCAGTATTTTACGATTCATAACCATGTGATTATACTTCCGCTACATATATTTTAAAAGAAAAATTTTAACGCCAAAATATTGGATGCCTTGGTGGCATGTCAAGACTCTCGTTCCCTACTATTTTTGGGTCAGGGTCGTGACAGAGGTGGTATCAGAGCATAGGTTATGAACCCGTAGACTACTGAACATAGGTTTCAAACGTTATATATTTCATGTTTCCATCCTTAGGAGATAGTATTAAATATCTGATTTATGTGATAACCCTCCCTATGTGTTATATTATTTATAATTGGTCTTTTAGTTTTCAATATTGATATAGTGTAGTAGATCTTACGTTTGGCCATGACTGTAGAAAATGACCAAGAGAAGATCATCAATGGGAACTAGTGATTCGAGTATAGAAGGACTGGAAGGTACATACAAGGCAATTGAAAGTCTAGCAAAGATTGTGGAGCAGTAGGTGAACAATGGAGTACCAAATAATCTTGAACTAAGTAGATGTACTATTGAATAGCTAAAGAGGTTGAATGCTCCATCTTTTAAAGGTACTCCTAACCCCACCGAAGCAGAAAGTTGGGTGATGCAGATGGAAACAATACTCTATGTTCTTAAGTGTACCGATGAACAAAGGGTGTCATTTGCAACATTTATGTTAGAAAGGGAGGCTGAACATTGGTGGAGAATGACTAAGAGAATACACGGGGAAAGGAATACTTACATAGGTTGGAATGATTTCTTACTAATCTTTTATGAGAAATATTTTTCGGAAACGGTGAAAGACGAAATGGTAGTTGACTTCATGAGTCTGGTGCAAGGGAATATGACGGTTAGTCATTATGAGGAAAAGTTTACTGAGTTATCCCGTTTTTCACGTCATGTTGTAGCAACTGATGTTTTAAGAGCGAAGAAGTTTGAGCGTGGGTTAAGGTTGAATATTCGTAGTCGAATTTCCATCCTAAAATTAACATCATATATTGATGTCGTGACTAGGGCTACAATAGCTGAGAGGGATGGTGAGGAGTAAAATCGAATTAGAGATGGCAAGAGGAAGTTTGGGGAACAAAAAGGAAAGAACTCGAATAATAGAAATTTCTTTAGGAACATATCCAATGTTGGGGGATCTAGTGATAACAAACAGTATAATAACCAGATATGCAAACAATGTGGAAAGATGCATGGAGGATGACCTTGTTATAAGTATTCAGGAGATTATTTTAGATGTGGACAGAAAGGACATCAGATAAAAGACTGCCCAAACCCAGCAAGGGTTCCAATAAAGCCTTCAAGTGCAAACAAGGATCAAGGCAGACTGGGTAGAGTTTTTGCACTTTCTGATACCCAAGCTTCCAATGCGGTAGTATTAGGTACACTTTCTATATGTGCACAACCTTTTAAAGCTTTGATAGATCCTAATTCTACCCATTCGTTTGTATCTATACATGTATTAAATCGCTTTCATAAATTGCCTTAACCCTTGAATCATAACATACACGTTTCTACTCCTTTGGGTGAGTTACTAATGGGTAAATTAGTATACAAGGCTTGCCCTATAGACATTGATAGTCATAAACTATTTGTTGATTTGATAGTTTTAGACATTAGAGATTTTGAAGTCATTTTGGCGATGGACTGGTTAGCATCATATCATGCTAAGGTGGATTGTTTTGAGAAGAGTGTCACATTCCAAATCCCTCACCAACCAAAATTTAGTTTTGAAGGAATTGGTGTTATATCTCCGATGTGTATTATTTCTGCAATGCAAGCCTGTAGTTTTCTTAAGAAGGGATGTCAAGGATTTCTTGCAAATGTTACCAGTTTGTAGAAAATTGGGCCTAGCTTAGAAGATATTCCTATCGCTAAGAAATTTACGGATGTTTTTCCAGATGATTTACCAGGCCTACCTCCTAATAGATAAATAGAATTTACCATTGACCTTATTCCTGGAACTATACCAATCTCAAAACCACCATATCGTATGGCACCTTTAGAATTAAGAGAGTTAAAAGTTCAATTAGAAGACCTTTTAGACAAGGGTTTTATCAGACCAAGTATATCGCCTTGGGGTGCTCCAGTGTTATTTGTGAAAAAGAAGGATGGGACAATGAGACTATGTATAGATTATCATGAACTGAATAAGGTAACCATTAAGAATAAATACCCCTTACCTCGTATAGATGACTTGTTTGATCAATTAGAAGGTGCACAAGTATTCTCTAAGATTGACCTTAGGTCAGGCTATCATCAATTGAAGATTAAGGATGATGATATTTCAAAATCAGCTTTTCGTACTAGATATGGTCACTATGAATTTCTTGTAATGCCATTTGGACGAACCAATGCACCAGCCACTTTTATGGATATGATGAATAGGGTGTTTAGGAAGTATTTGGATCAGTGTGTGGTTGTTTTCATTGATGACATCCTTATTTATTCCAAAAGTATTGAAGAACACGAAAAGCATTTAGAGACGGTATTACAAATCCTTAGGAAAGAGAAATTATATGCGAAATTAAAGAAGTGTGAGTTTTGGTTGTCTAGTGTCTCTTTTCTAGGACATGTCATTTCCAAGGAGGGAGTGTCGGTTGACCTTCAAAAGATCAAAGCTATACTAGATTGGCCTAGACCAACTAATGTGATGGAGATTCGTAGTTTTCTTGGATTAGCAGGTTATTATCTAAGATTTGTTGAAGGATTTTCTAGTATTGCCAAACCTCTATCTAGGTTAACCCAAAAGAAGGTGAAATATGAATGGTCTGAGGAAGTCGAGAATAGTTTTCAAGAACTTAAGAATCGATTAGTAACTACCCCAATTTTGACTATTCCTTTCAGGACAGGGGGATTTTTTATTTATAGTGATGCTTCTAAAAATGTTTTGGTATGTGTGCTAATGCAAAATGGAAAAGTAGTAGCTTACGCCTCGAGACAGTTGAAAACCCATGAGCAGAATTATCCAACCCATGACCTAGAATTAGCAGCTGTAATTTTTGCTCTTAAGTATTGGAGACACTATTTGTATGGTGAGACTTGTGAGATTTATACCGATCATAAGAGTTTGAAGTATATATTTACTCAGAAAGAGTTGAATATGAGACAAAGGAGGTGGTTAGAATCGATGAAGGATTATGATGTAAATATTCACTATCACCCGGGGAAAGCTAATGTAGTAGCTAATGCTTTAAGTAGGAAGTTTACACCAAATTTAGCGTGTCTTATTACAAGCCAGGAAGCACTGTTAAGGGATTTGAGAAGTATGGAAATAGATGTACGTATCTACAGCAAAGGAGGAATAATTGCAAACTTATAAGTACAACCCATGTTGATGGAAAGGATCAAAATTGCACAAGTAAATGACCCACAACTGAAGAAGATTAGAGAAGAAGTCATCAAGGGTAAGAGAACTGAATTTGCGATACGAGATGATATATTGAGGTTTGGAAATAGAGTGTGTGTGCCATGTGATGCCCAACTAAAGAGGCAAATTTTGGAGGAAAGTCATTACTCAAGATTCACATTTCATCTCGGATGTACAAAAATGTATAGGGATCTTCGAGAGGTATTTTGGTGAAATAACATGAAGAGGGAGATAGCAAAATTTATATCTCAGTGTTTGGATTGTCATCAAGTAAAGGAAGAACATCAAAAACCATCAGGATTACTGCAACCCCTACTTATCCCTGAGTGGAAATGGGAACATATTACTATGGATTTTGTGACAGGTTTACCGAGGAGTTCAAATGGTAATGACTCTATTTGGGTAATTATTGATAGGTTAACTAAATCTGCTCATTTTCTTGCCATTAAGATTACCCATTCTTTAGAAAATTTAGCGAAGTTGTATGTGCAGGAAATTATTAGGCTTCATGGAACCCCAATTTCAATTGTTTCTGATCGTGACCCTAGATTTTTGTCTCACTTTTGAAGAAGCCTACAAGTAGCCATGGGAACACAATTAAATTTTAGCACCGCTTTTCATCCTCAAACAGATGGACAATCTGAGAGAACCATTCAAACCTTAGAGGATATGCTTAGGGCATGTGTACTTGATCTGAAAGGGAATTGGGATGATCATTTACCGTTAGTGGAATTAACTTATAATAATTTATCAAGCAAGTGTTCAAATGGCTCCGTATGAGGCACTCTACGGTAGAAGGTGTCGTTCCCTTACATGTTGGGTAAAAGTTGGGGAAAGAAAATTATTGGGACCAGAATTTATTCAGATCATAACAGAGAAGGTGAAATTAATACAAGACCGACTTCGAACCGCTTAAAGCCGTCAAAAGAGTTATGTTGGCAATCGACACCGACAGTTAGAATTCCAAAGAGGAGATTATGTGTTCTTGCGAGTATCGCCTGCAAAGGGAGTAATATAATTTGGGAAGAAAGGGAAGTTGAGCCCAAGATACATAGGACCTTTTGAAATCCTTGAAAGGATAATATGTCCCAGATCCAAAACATATGTTAAGTCATGAGCCTCTTCAAGTTAGAGAAGATTTGTCGTATATTGAGCATCCAGTGGAAATCTTGGACCAAAAAGATCAAATATTACGAACCAAGGTTATTCCACTAGTCAAATTATTATGGCGGAATCATTTTGTTGAGTAAGCAACATGGGAACGGGAAGATAAAGGAGCGATATCCATACCTTTTTGGGAATTAATGTAAGTAAAGTTTTGGGAGCAACCTTTTTATAAGGAGGGTAGGATGTAATGACCCCACTTATATATATATAGTTTATTTTTACACTCTTGTGTTACTTATTATGTTATATATTTTGTATTATTAGATATGTGGTATTATAGGCTATCAATATAACAAACCCCATTTTTAATTACAAAGAATTAACTGTAAATTGGATCAAATCGAAGTCTTATGACATATCTTAAGGTAAATAATAAGTTTTGGGGTAGAAAATATAATTTTATGAAACTTTAAGGACTAAAATAAAAATATAAAATGTGCCATTTTGTAAATAAAATATTTTCAAGGACCTCTAAGAAATATTCAAAATATATAGTGTGAAATTACCAAAATACCCTTCATGTGTGAAATGACCCTTATACCCTTATCACCTTTCCACCACGTGCTGGTCACTTCCACCTTACACATGTCGTCCTTAGAGAGAAAGCTAAAACAATTGTCATCATTTGGTGATATTAACACTGCAAGACCACTCCGGCACGCGACACCTCGGCGTTGAATCACCACTCCAAAAAGCTTAGTCATTTGACACGTGTCAACACCGTAATATCCTTGGAAACCTATAAATAGGGCCTTTGGGATCATTTATAACTCACACCAATTCCTTGAGAATTATAGTAAGAAAGAGTGATAGCTTGGGAAATATCTTAAGAAGGAGTTCTATAATTTTGAAGAAAGAATTCATTTCGTAGGTATGATTTTATTTAAATATTGTAATGCATATTTATAGTTTAATTTCGTGCTTTATAGCTTTACTTAGTAGTTATGCTGGGAAAATACACTAAAGGCTCCACTAATCAAAACTAAAAATTTGGAAACAATCTAAATTGATTTTATTTTCAAAATATGTCAACTTGTTTGAAAATATATATACGCTTTTTAAAATGATTTTTGAAAGTAATTGCTCATTATTATGGAATCTCATTTAAGTAATTCCAAAGTCAGTCCCGGTGAAATTCTGTCTAGTTGAGATGGTATTTAAGTGGTGCCCCTATGACCCTCCATCTCTACTAGGAATAAATCCGGAAATGTTCTGTTTAGATGAGATGGTATATAAGTGGTGCCCCTATGACCCTCCATCTCTACTGGGAACCGACTGATTAGGAAAAACTATGAATTGAATCATTTAATTATGATCAATGAGTGTTAAAAGTTAAGAAAATGTTTTTTAGTAATCCTTTGAAACAAGTTATTATTAAAATACAGTATGTAACTCGACCTTATTTAGAACGTATACTTAAACCTTTATCGTATTTGTTAGATTAACGTGCGATCGAAGACTCATTATCTATAATTTTGAATTCTATTTTAAATGAGTACTCTATGCAATTTCTTGCGCATTTTGATTATATTATATTTTGCAAACTATGTATATTTTGTGAAATGCTTTTATTCTCAAAATGCATCTGATACCGATGATTCCGTCGTTTGTTACATGTTTATATCTCTCCATATAAATATCTGATTTGAATCAATAAAATTATTGATTCTAAAATTATTATATTATGCAAACTATATTGGCCTTGACTACCGGGTGGAAATATTTGGGTGGTACCTTCCCACCTGGTTTATCGCTGGTGTGCCCTAAACAAGGCGTTGTTCCAGAAATCATGATTATCTGTCTGTGATGTTACCGGGTGGAAACATTTGGTAACACTATCTGTTTGGGTATTAGAGCGTACATGGCCACTAAAATTGAATAATTGACATATGATCAATTGTTTTATCTGCTCTGTTCTGAACTGTTTATTCTGAATATATATATTGTCATTTACTTTATATATATTACTTGAAATTCCTATCTCTATGTATATACCTTATGTTCTAAATTGAATAGGTATCAATTTTCAAAAAAAAAAACTGGAATGTCTGGAGATTGAATCTCATTCGGCTTTTAGCTGACGTTGTATAAATAACCATTTTTCAGGAATTAATTAAGCTTGTGGATGGAACGAAAAAGGACTATGTTGAAGATTTAGTTTTTAAAGCTCTTTTTGTTACCTTAAGTAGAAGTTTGTTTATTAGATAGAGTTTGTTTAGCTCTTTGTGTCAAGTTGTAAGTCGTTGATATTTTAATACAAAAGAAGTTCCCTTTAGAAAGCTCTGATGATGTAATTCCTTCACTTTCAGTATTTTACGATTCATAACCATGTGATTATACTTCCGCTACATATATTTTAAAAGAAAAATTTTAACGCCGGAATATTGGATGCCTTGGTGGCATGTCAAGACACTCGTTCCCTACTATTTTTGGGTCAGGGTCGTGACATGTACCATCTGGGGTTATCTCATAACACATTATTTCTGAGGTGGGAGAAAAAATCCAAAATTTGCATTATACATTTTTCTCATAAAAATTTTGGGAACACCAAGAACAATTATAGGATATTCTTCAAGGAGTTCTAAGCAGCAATTAATAGGAGTATTAAAGTCACATTTTCCAATCAATATCAATGGACAAAGGTTGGTATTCGATCATAGTTATATAGAACATTTAATTTTGCGATTGCATGAAGATAAAACTTCCCGGATTCATGACAAAACTTTTTGTAAATCGAGATATAACATTATGGTTTTTATCTGATTTTACGATAACAAAACAATCTTGATTAATATCCATTTTTCCCCTTTGGACTTGTATCCTTAATAGGATTGGATCGTTAATTCATTAAGAGGCATTTGGTTTGACATGCTGGAAGTTGGTTTCTAACATTACTTCTCAACTTCTATTTTTATTTTTGGTAAAATATAATATTGGAAAACACAATACAAAGATGATACGGGCATACCTTATTTGAATTGCACAGCTCTTCTAGTTCCTTCATATAAGAGCATCTCCAACAATAGTTCATAATTTTAGTATAAATCTATGGGTAAAGTAAATACTAAAATTATACACTTTTGTCTTGCAATCCAGTGAAATCCATCCAACATAAAAATTGAAAATTGAAAAGTCCAATAAGACAACACGTGTAATAGAAGTAATAAGTAATAATAAAAAAAAAATCAAAGATAAAATGTTGAATAGGGATCTCGTTTGATAGATCTTGACAAATGCTTTTCAAAAATATAATTTTAATAATAATCGTATATATAAAATAAAAAAATGGCATTTCAAAGTTTTAGATGAAGGGGAGAGATAATGTTGTGATGTATAAATAAGGTGTTACACTTTAGTGAGTTGTTATGTGCTTTTACACTATCATTAGCATAAAAACTACATATGTAGTGTATGTTTTACACTAAAACACTTTTCATGTAATAACATGTATTTTCATTATTTATTTTCGAGGATTCATTGATTATTCTTTTGGGATTTATTTGGATCCTAATTTGGAATAAGGTTGGAAGGCCAAAGGTAGCCTGGTCATTTGGTTAAGCCTCGAGAGAAAGCTAGGGTTTGGAGGGGAAGTAATTTCATAATTATTGAGGAGTATGAAAAGTTGTGTTGAGTTGAATTTTTATAAAAACATGAGAAGAGAGAGGAGGGAGTTTAACACTCGGGGGAGGCCCGCAACAGTGGCCTCAGACCCCGCGACCGCTGGTGAGCATGATCGTGGGTTAGCATGGCACGACCGCGACCATTTAGGCTCACGGTTGATCCTCGGGGTTCACTGGTGGATCCTATATATATGAAGCCTCAGACTCCTTTTGCCTAATTTTCACCATTATTGTCTTATCAGACAATCTATCATACATCACTATACTTCATCCCTTCCTTTAAAAACCTAAACCTCCATTAACATACATATTTAAACCTTCATTAGAGGACCTTGCACATAGATTCTGGGATTGCTTCTTGAGGAAAAGTTGATCAGAATTTTGAGGAGATCATGGATTTGACCAAAATTTGAAGAAGAAAGATATCAAAGTTTCAGATTTACTATAGCTTTATGGATTTTTATTCGTTTGAGGAAGGTGCTGGTTCTCCCGTGGTTTATTTTGTGTGCTACAATCACTCATCCTTGATTGTATATGTGTTGTATGTTAAGTGTTGCCTTTTATATGTATGACTTGTAGATGTATATCTGTGACAACCCGCTCACCAAAATAAGGGGTGGCCAGCCCGATACTTCAATAATAGTGGGAATCATAGATGGACCATTCTCAGCATCACAATAATATAGTAAGTATACGGGATAACCATCCTATATTTCAGACAAAACGGGTTGCCAAAAAAAATTATTTTATAAGTTAAGGAAATAATTTAAACAACCTAATTTGAAAAGAAAGTGGAAACCCAAAAGAACTTATATTACATCCACATCAAGTATACAATAAGGGGACCGAATATGCTGTCGGTCAACAGTCTCATACAAGTGGTTACAGCTATTTAAATTAAATTACAAATTACATTACAATAACCAAATACAATAGCTTGGGCCACATGCCCGAGTAGATGACCCGATCATAACTAAAGTACAAAGATGAAAGCGTCTACAACAAAATATCCCGTAATATTCGCAAAGTATTACGGCTCCCCAAAACCACCGGAATAGGAAAGTCAGTAAGGACATCCTTGCGGCAGAGCACCTGAGCGGATACAAGATTCATGCACAACAAGAAATATGAACGGGTCAGGACCCGGTTACCAGATGAATAAAGAGTATGACAGTTATGAACAGTAAATCATGATTGATAAAGATAAGAATCTACCTACACAATTCAATGCATAAACTAAGGCAATTTAAATAATCATAAGTTTTATTTAGTTAAACAATAGAATATGAATGAATAACCTTTATTAAAACCTTCCGTCATTTACTCTGTTCCATTTAATTGTTCCATTTCTCATTATGAAACTTAGAGAGAGGAGGGAGTTTAACACTCGAGGGAGGCCCGCAACAGTGGCCTCAGACCCCGCGACCGCTGGTGAGCATGATCGTGGGTTAGCATGGCACGACCGCGACCATTTAGGCTCACGGTTGATCCTCGGGGTTCACTGGTGGATCCTATATATATGAAGCCTCAGACTCCTTTTGCCTAATTTTCACCATTATTGTCTTATCAGACAATCTATCATACATCACTATACTTCATCCCTTCCTTTAAAAACTAAACCTCCATTAACATACATATTTAAACCTTCATTAGAGGACCTTGCACATAGATTCTGGGATTGCTTCTTGAGGAAAAGTTGATCAGAATTTTGAGGAGATCATGGATTTGACCAAAATTTGAAGAAGAAAGATATCAAAGTTTCAGATTTACTATAGCTTTATGGATTTTTATTCGTTTGAGGAAGGTGCTGGTTCTCCCGTGGTTTATTTTGTGTGCTACAATCACTCATCCTTGATTGTATATGTGTTGTATGTTATGTGTTGCATTTTATATGTATGACTTGTAGATGTATATCTGTGACAACCCGCTCACCAAAATAAGGGGTGGCCAGCCCGATACTTCAATAATAGTGGGAATCATAGATGGACCATTCTCAGCATCACAATAATATAGTAAGTATACGGGATAACCATCCTATATTTCAGACAAAACGGGTTGCCAAAAAAAATTATTTTATAAGTTAAGGAAATAATTTAAACAACCTAATTTGAAAAGAAAGTGGAAACCCAAAAGAACTTATATTACATCCACATCAAGTATACAATAAGGGGACCGAATATGGTGTCGGTCAACAATCTCATACAAGTGGTTACAGCTATTTAAATTAAATTACAAATTACATTACAATAACCAAATACAATAGCTTGGGCCACACGCCCGAGTAGATGACCCGATCATAACTAAAGTACAAAGATGAAAGCGTCTACAACAAAATATCCCGTAATATTCGCAAAGTATCACGGCTCCCCAAAACCACCGAAATAGGAAAGTCAGTACGGACATCCTTGCGGCGGAGCACCTGAGCGGATACAAGATTCATGCACAACAAGAAATATGAACGGGTCAGGGCCCGGTTACCAGATGAATAAAGAGTATGACAGCTATGAACAGTAAATCATGATTGATAAAGATAAGAATCTACCTACACAATTCAATGCATAAACTAAGGCAATTTAAATAATCATAAGTTTTATTTAGTTAAACAATAGAATATGAATGAATAACCTTTATTAAAAGCTTCCATCATTTACTCTGTTCCATTTCATTGTTCCATTTCTCATTATGAAACTTAATCACAATTATATGCTCTTTATGGCATTTCATAAATCAAGTCCAACTTGAATAAGAGTAGTTATATTCATATACATATAACGATTCTAAGACAAACCGTCCGGGTTTCCCCACTGTGTGCGCCCCTAAATGACTATCATCTTCCAGGGCTTATCAAACCAAGACAAACTGGGCACCTATAACGCAAGACGTCGGGAAGTGGCCATATGCCTGCGGGTGAGTCATAACCACACCCAGAATTACCTCACCATCGCAGAAAAATATATAATAATCGCTCATATGGACGAGGACTATATTCACCCTGCATTCACTAGCCAGGGGACTTCACCTCACGTGCGAACTTCCCTTATGATAGCATTTAGAGAGGTGTGTTTAAGTAAATTATCATTTACCATATTCATTTTCATTTACATTTTGAAATCATTCACTTTTACATTCTCAAAACCATTTATTTTCAATGATGAAATACCAATTTTAGCATGTGCATTTCTTATTCTTAAAGTCATATTTTATTAATAACCTAAGACCCGAAGTACCAATATCCTCAAACTAGTCTCCAAGAGTCTAACACAATACCATAAATCATCAAAGTGAGTCTCCCTCAATAATAGTCTCCAAAAAGTCCCAACATCATCATTTATTCTTCTATAAATTTTAGGTTAACTTCCTATATCATTTGGACATTAACCTACATAATCTAACCTTTAGATTAAGCCCAAATAACCCCATGCTAGCCTAGGATATTTATCTACCCAACACAACCCTCTAGGACTCTTTATTACTTCCCAAAGGAAGGTTCCTAAACCTCGAACCTAAAAGAAAAGGGCTAAAACAAAACTAGAAAAATATCATAAAAGGAGGGCATCCGAATCGATTCACCCTAGGGACGAATTGATTCGCCCCTGATTGCGAATCGATTCGCCCTAAAAGCGAATCGATTCGGTGAGTAAAACCAACTTTCTAACTTAATCGAATCGATTCGGCCCCAACCTGAATCGATTCGGTTTACCCAGACCTGTAACCCTCCCCTTATCCGAATCAATTCGCCTTAAGGCCGAATCGATTCGACCGTGCAGAAATGCCCAATTTGGGTTACGGGTTCAAGAACCCTAAAATACCAAAAACCCCAAATCCTCCATTTTCTTCAACATCATCAACAACCAATTCTACCCAATCATCCCTACACTACTACTAACTAATTTTCTCAACTCAAATCAAATGAAATAACAAGATTAAGGGTTTAATCACTAAAAACCTACAAATCCCAAAAATGGTTTAAATCTCCAAATTATAACTATACATGCAATTTATCACATTAAATCAATATCTAGCAAGTAAGAAACTTGCCTCGAGTTTGTAGTCTCGGATTCTCTTCCGGTTGCAACGATTTCCGGCTTCAAATCTCCATATCTTTATCTTTTCTCCATTTTCTCCCAATTCTCTCTTCTCTCTTTCTCTCTCTCTTGGCTTATGATATAAGAATGAGAAAATAAAAAGGGTTGGAAGACTTGACCGGGTTCTAAACATAAATTCTCCTCCTTTAAATGTTAATACACCATTAAAATGACTCGTAACTACATAATTGAGTCATAACACGTCAAAAGTGCCCTAAACTCAAAACTACAACTTGGCACATATTTTGACTATCTCGACTATTCTAAAACAAACCGCACCCCCTATTTTCGCATTCGGAGTAACGTACAATATTTTTATGTTCCAATTTTATTTTATTTTATTAATTATACACCAACTTACATATAAGTCATAACCGTCGTTTAAAGTACAACGACGCAATAAAACACAATATAATGCCATTTACCTTCTCAAAACAGTAAATAGGCAAAACATGGTAAATATTATCCCATAATATCACGGGAAATAATATTTACTCCAACTTCCTATATTTTATAGAATTGTCCCATTAGGCAAAATAATATAAAATAGTCGCTCAAAAGTCTGGATTGTTACAATATCATTCTTGTTGCACACATGTTTATGTGACATTGTTTTCATGCCGAGTAGTTAGGAAAATCTTAATTAAATAATTTTACACATATGTTAGGTTGTAGAAATTGGGTGGAATAATGATACCAAATTTGTGGGAATATAATGGAGATGTTATATTGAGAGATTAATATTCTTCTTGTTATTGGAGGAAGCGTAAGCATGCTTTGTCTAAACCACTAGCGAGATGGAGTGCGCTTTCATGCTAGTTTCTTGCCTTTTATCTCGTAATCCATGCAATGGTCTCTTGGGTTGTTAAGCCGTTTGTTATAGGTTGTTAAGCCGTTATGGTAGGATGATGAGGGGAGTAACTTATCATGCCTTGTGATGGTGATCGTATTCGATTTAGGGCCATGGAGTTTGGGGAGGATAATTGACAAGATGGTGAACAAGAGTCCACACCGTGCTGTGGGAAGTGCGATGATGATGATTTTGTTATAGGGGACTTTAGGTTGTGCAATGACACGAGGTGATATACTAGGGCGTGTTTTTTCGCTTGGGATGATATTTGAGTTTTCATGTGCATACATTCTTATATATGTGCAAGCATGAGTATGTGGAGATCATTTAGAGCATTTATACTAGACTACCGATTTTTTCGTTCACATCCACATAGTTGATATGCATTACACATTTTGTAGGAGTAGCGGTTTATTATCTCATTGATGTGGCTTATTTCGGATTTCGGATACAGGGACGAGGAGATGACTTCTTACTTTATTCTTAAATCATTGTACCATTTTTATAGTAAAACAATTGTAAAGGATATTTTTTAGAATAAGAAGAACAAAAGATTTATCTATTCATTTTATGCTTTTACAAATGTTGAAGGTCCCTATATAAAACACTCGTAGGGTTTGGTTTTGTGTTTTAGCTATATAGACCTTCATCTAGTTAGACTTGAATTTTGACAAAATATTTTTTGTAACTATGTTGAGTCTAGTATACATGTGCCATGCTCTCTTGTGAGCCTACTACATCTTAGAATTCAACACAAGAGAAGGTAGTCTCTCACACTTATGAAACTGGCTCATAAGAACTTTATAGTCACATAGAGCATTGCACTGCATATCATGACATCATTTCTTATGTGTTGTGTTTGCGTGTTTAATGAAGATTTTTAAAATCATTCAAATCAAATTAATTCTTAGTTGAGGTTAATTTTTGTAATTAATTTAAAAAACAAAGAATAGGGATAATTTCATAAGAAAAATATTTTGTTGTGTAATAACAATGAAAATATTTCTCTAGATTTTTCTCATATTATTTGGGAATTTTTCTGATTTAAATTTAGTTAAAAAGATTTATGAAACATTTAAAAATCTGATTTAAAACGTTTATGGTGTATTGTTGTTATCTGTACGCGTATTGTGACATGTATTGTACCTGATTTTGAATGCGTATTGTTCATGTTTTATACCGATGTGTATCATGGTATTCCTATCATATTATACTAACGATAACATTCAAATCAAATTTTATACACGATTTTACAGCATACGATTTTGTTAAGTTATTTTCAGCTTGTGTCCACGTGTTGCAATCTTGTGCGAAGTTTTGTGTTTCTTCTAGATTCGTTGGATCTGTTTGTAATCAAAGATTGTGAACATTAGTTTGCAATCTATGTGATTTTCATTTTGTCCAATCATAGCACATACGATCAACCTGTAAATAAGAGGCGTTAACTTCCCTTTTTAATTGCTAAGTTGAATAGAAAAATACATCGAATCTCTGCCAATTTGTCTCTAGAGAGAGAGAGAGAGAGAGAGAGAGAGAGAGAGAGTTTCTACACACACGTTACACTGTGTTGCTTATATGATTTAATCATCATTGTAGATAAAATCGAATGCACGAACACAAATACGTTTTCTAATCTTTGTTGGTGTGTATTCTTGTTTGAAATAGTTTTAATCCTTCAAAAACATTTCGAAACTCTCGTCTTAGGGATTGATATTACTGTTGTGAAAATTTCTTTAAGAACAACCTTAAGATTCTCATTTCTGATTTGCATGTTTGTTCTTATAAAAATAAAATCTCTTCTCTCTACTATTAGATCGATTCTTGGCATTATTTGTTATACATTGTTGTATATCTGAGTATAATGTTTTGTTGTAGCTATAAATTCATTAAATATCACCACTATTATTCTCATTTCTGATTTGCATGTTTGTTCTTATAAAAATGAAATCTCTTATCTCTATTGTGTAGATCTGTTTAGATCGATTCTTGGCATTATTTGTTATACATTGTTGTATATTTTAGTATAATGTTTTGTTGTAGCTATAAATTCATTAAATATCACTACTAGTATATGTTGTTGTTGATTCTGTTTAAGCCATGTTGAACCTATTGCACGTTGTATATTTGTGTTTAGATACACTAATCACACACGGTTATACATTATTTTGTTTTCGATCCATCTTGATCAGTTAAGATATATCTTAGAACTTGTTTGTGTGTACCTTTGAATATTATTCACACACAAATCACTTATGTATATGTTTTCTTGTTCATATTTTAGATTTGATATATGTTTAGATATTTAAACCTAAATTGTTAAAGAAATTAATCCAAAGAGAAAAGATTGTTTGTGGACTGTCCTATGCTAGATTGACCTGTATATGTGACCGGACTTGAACAAGAATAATATTTTGACCATATATACTTGTTGGACTGAGACTGTAGAATAAGAACCTTATTAAAATTGTTAAAAGAATTTAATAGGTTATTATATTAAAGACAATTCTAATCTAAGACTATTTCTTAAAATAACTTGATGTTATTTGTATATTGACTTGTGCTTAAATTGTTTGTATGTTCATGGTCATATACTGTTTGTTTCTTTGAATACTTGAATTGTACATATTTTGATATATATTGTGTTAGTCAAATATTTGGGTATATATATACTCTGCCTAAAAGATATGTTACTTGATCTTATGTGTTTATTTATTATTACTGATATTTGCATAACACACTATCTTGTGATTTCAGGACTGATTATATTGCAAATCATTTTGTTACGTTCACTCACTTAGAACACATCACTCACTTAGTAATATATTCTATTGCGTACATATCCTACCTAATCAAATTGTTCTTGAGTTAAAAAGAAAAAGAACTTTTCAGAAAATAACTAGAGAAGACAGTTTGACTTGAAGAACAAGAACATAAGACTAGTGAAGATAACTAAGAATACAAATTTGTTGTATATCATAAAGTCTGTAGTATTAAGTGTGCGTGTGTCATTATAAAATAATACACAACACATACTTCACTAGAAATAGGAAACTTAGGCAGTGAGCAGATCATGCACTGAGGAAAGCAATAGGGAGACGCTAAGACGTGAAGAACGCAAAAGTCGCAATAACAAGTTAAAGCCGAGATCAGAAAAGAATCCAGGGAGAGGCTTGGTCTGGGTATAGATAATTGCTTTATGTCTAGTTTATTTGTCTTGTTTATTGTTTGTAACTCGTTACTATTTATTTTGTTTTAGTGGAAGTAGATAGGTTTTGATCCTTAGAAGGATTTGTCGTTTTTCCCAGGGGAAGGGTTTTTGTGACGTTAAATAAATCCTTAAGTGTTGTATTTTTTTTGTCTTAAAATCCAACACGAACACGTAGATATTAGAAACTCCCTTAATAATCTGAATTCATTATTATTTGTTTAATCACCTAAATTAATAAGATAAGAAATAGGATTGTAATTGACTGCACAAAACTAATATAGTTTGTAATGTAGTTAACAAATTAAGAAAAGTTTAATTTGGTCCCCCTAGTATCTTATATATAAACTTGTAGGTTCATCGACTTTTACCAACAGCGGTTACTTTTGTATTTAGAGTATACTGTACATATAGGCCCTGTTCTCAAGTGGTATCAGAGCTTTAATTTCAAAAGAGTATTTTCAAACTATTGTTAAACTCTTTTTTCCTTGTTTAATGAAGGGTTCAAATCAACTAATTAAGCTTGGTAATTTCAATAAACCCCTATTTTTTATGGTTCTAACTTTCCCTACCGGAAAGTCCGTATGACAGCCTTTATGCAAGGTACATTAGGAGATGATGTTTGGGACTTAATAGAAAACAATTTTAAACATCCTACTAATCCTATTGCCGAAGGTAGTTCTACACTTAGTAAACTTAGGACGACTGAATTGAGTAATGAACAAAATAAAATCAGCAACTTTAATAATAAGTGTAAGAACGTTATATTTATGAGTGTGAGGGAAAAATGAACTGAAGTGTATCTGTTATTGCACTACGAGTAAAGAGGGACATGGGACACACCAGTTACTGCACACGAAGGTGCCATTCTCTACGGTGCCATAAAAAAAGGGTGCCATTCTATACGGTGCCATAGAAATAGGGTTTGTCCTCGGTGCTAATTCAATAGTAAATTCAACTTCTCTTTCTGGACGTAACCCGGGAAACTTACTAGAAAACACCCCTGGAAAATCCCATTTAATAGGAACATCGACTAATTATAAAACCTCCTTCCTAGTGTCAATAACATATACAATAAAACCCTCATAACCCTTACTTGACAATTTCCTCGTCTAAATAGCATAAATAATGCAACTACGAACAACTTTCCTTTCCCCCTCACAAATTTGAATTCAAACTCACCAGGCATTTTAAAAACAACATCTTTGCGAAAACAATCTATAGATGCATGAAATTTAGATAACCAATCCATTTCCAAAATTATGTCAAAAATAAGATATATTCAATAGAAATAAGTCTATAACTGTATCTCTAACCCCAACAGTAAAAACATAATCACGAAAAACATATTCAACTACAATCACATCCCCCATAGGCATGGAAATACCTAACCCCACATCTAAACGAGTACATGGTCTATTTAGATATATAGAAAATACATAAGACACAAAAGATTGTGTGGAACCGGGATCAATCAAAACATAAGAACTTCTATTAGTAATAGAAAGTGTACCTGTGAAAACATCTAGAGTAGCCTGAGCTTCTTTCATCATAAAGACTCGTCCACCTAGACTCGAACTAATAGCTTGTCCCATGCCCCATATTTCATCTATAATAACCGAGTTATAACAACCAACACAATTATAATACTAACTATTGGTTAGTACATAAACAATTCATAAATATCATATCAAACCAATAACTGCCATCTAATCATCACATACGTCCAGAAGTAATAACCTAGACGCTCTGATACCACTAATTGTTACACCCCAAAACCCAAATATATTCTAATCATTTCATTTATATTATGATTAAATCATAATATTCAGTCCATTCGAAATATAATTCATTTATCAATATATTTTTTTCATGTACAATAAACATAATCATGTTCTTTGTACCATAACATAATTAACATCAAAGTCATAATTAAACAAACATGTTATACTACGATTGACTATGATTAAATATTGCAATCATCAAATCAACCCATGCTAACTCAATATATAATATGTGCGAGTGTAGTAAAACCTCAATGTTATAATGACAAAATCCCCACGTCTAATCCCCAGATCCTTCTAACCGTGAAACTCTCAAAGCACCGATCATATGATATCCTAACTGGTAGCGTACAAACCTGAAAATGCTAAATATAAACCGTAAGCATTAAGCTTAGTGGGTACTCCTTCCCTGAAATGAAATAACATTTCTTTATCAAATATGTGGATATAAAATACAAATAATCATGCCCTGCTATGAAATAGCAATATTATATCAAATCTCTAGATATAAAATACAAACAATCCTTCCCTACAATGAAATGACAATTCTATATCAAATCTGTGGATATATAATCCCAATAATCCTGCCTTTCTATGAAATAATAGTTTTATATCAAATCATTGGATATGAAATCCAAACAATCATGCCCATTGGCAATAACAAATCCTGGAACATAAGTTCCAACAAATCCTTGTCATAAGACAAATCAAATTATTGGATCTTTGTCCAATTCCAATCCTGGATCATAAAATCCAAAAAAATCCTCGATATTTTAATATCCAAACAAATCATGAATACTGAAGTATTAAAATCAATCCTGGATCATAAGACCCAAATAAATCCTGGATATTTTAATATCCAAACAAATCCTGAATACCGAAGTATTCAAACCAATCTTGGATCATAAGACCCAAACAAATTCTAGATATTTTAATATCCAAAAAAATCCTGAATGCCGAAGTATTCAAACAAATTTTCTCTTAGAGGTATATTCATTTTTATATATGAAACAAATCCTAACTACACTCACCTTGGAGATTTAATCAGGCTTTTCCCTTTCTTTTATCTGGTATTTGTTCAGTCGATCCTTCTTCTCTTCCTATCATTCTTACAATACTAGTATCATCATAGGAATATTAACAATTCAAGAATAACTTGAAAATAACTCAATTCATAAGCATCATATGATTCTATTCAAATCATTCATCATAAATGAAGTTCCATCCAAATTCATGTTATTATATTTGTCATATCCAAATCATAAAAGAAACATATATTAATTTCTTCTTCATAATTCAATCATTATCATATTAGTATTCCAGTGAAAAAGACTACACGTCATTTCAAGTTTCCTAGAGTAAGGTAGGTCCATTTCTTTACTACATAGCAAATCTGCCCTATAGGCTCTTTTATCGTTCATTCAAATTTCAGGAATTTTCATAATTTTTTTACATCATAAATTTTTATGATATTTCACCCAACATCAACAAAAATATTGAAAAAGAAAAAATTAAAGTTTCATAATTTGTAAGGTTCATTTGCTATGTCAAGCAAAACATCGAACACATGGGGTGCATACTTTCACCCTTGGGGAAGATTTTATGCCCGAACTTCAAACTCTCACTAAAGATTAATTTCTTGGTATTTTTATATAATTTTCGTATATGTCACACATATATGAGTCTATTTTCATTTTCAACTGGATTTAATTAATTCCAGTGAGTATACAAAAAGATATGGAAGTTTGAAAAAATAAGGTTACTAAACGAAGCAATTTAAGGGTTTACACATTCAACTTTGTTTAAACTCGTATCTATTCATACGTATACCTCAAGATATGGAAGTTTATTAAAAAAATTATGATTTCTATTATTTCAATCAGTAATATAAGAAAAATGACAAGATTTATTTGTAGGATTACCTTAGCGACGTTTACGTAATTTCCTATGAATTTTTCTCCAACGTTTCCTCCTCGCTTTCTTCCTAATCTTACCTATTCTCTATCCTTAAGCTTAAATTCCTCATGGCTACTTTTGGATGAAGGAGAAGGTTATTTGAAAGGTATAATTTCGTCCAAACCAGCCTACACCTCCAACCAATCAATTTAAGACACTTGTTGGGTATAAAGGACAAATTACCACTTGGTTAGTAATTTTGGCATAACTTCTTACTCGGACCTCTGATTCACACACCGTTTGTTGTGTTACAACACTAACCCCCCTGTGTACAACTATTTAGTTTTCACCTCAAGTCAATTGTTATTTTATAAGGGTCAAAATGAGTCTCTAACTTGAATAATCCTACTAAAACTTCAAAATTTTGTATTTGTAACTAATTCGATATTTCAAGCTTTCTGAAGGTAAGATTAGACTTAACATAATAACTTAACATCATATATATTATTAATACATTACTCGTATCACATAAGCTAAGTATGATTTAAGCATAATTAATCACAATTATATTCAGATTGTCAGAAATAATAACAGCAAACGAGATAAATCTGGAATGGCTTGTCATAACTGTGGTAAATTAGACCATTTCATTGCTGACTGTCGTTCTAAACCACAAACCAAAAACAATAAAAATCAAAAGGATCATTTAACCCAAACTTGGGATGAATATTTTTATTCTGATTCGAGAGATGACCAGGATAAGTCTGAGTCGCAATGCCTTGCTTTTGTTGTAGTGTGTATGATTACTACGGTGATAAATATATTATTGGCCTAGATGATTCAGATGAAGAAGAATCTGATGGGATTTTAGATTTAATTGAATGTGCTAAATCATTATTAGCTACTCAATCATCCACGCATGAATTAACTGCTCCTTTTGATGCTAAATGTTCTGCTCGTGTGGATGATTCTATTTTTATTTCACATGAAACTAATGGCACTTCACACACTAGCAACAAAGTTATTTGGGATGATGACTTTATAAGCTATGATGATTATGCTAAAATGTATGTCTGAACTCTGAGAAATAGGAAGGATTTATCTAATTTAGTAAAGTCACTTAGTGAGACCTTAGAAAATCTGATTCGAGAGATTAAGCTACGATGAATATTTTTATTCTGATTCGAGAGATGACCAGGATAAGTCTGAGTCGCAATGCCTTGCTTTTGTTGTAGTGTGTATGATTACTACGGTGATAAATATATTACTGGCCTAGATGATTCAGATGAAGAAGAATCTGATGAGATTTTAGATTTAATTGAATGTGCTAAATCATTATTAGCTACTCAATCATCCACGCATGAATTAACTGCTCATTTTGATGCTAAATGTTCTGCTCGTGTGGATGATTCTATTTTTGTTTCACATGGTACTAATGGCACTTCACACACTAGCAGTGAAGTTATTTGGGATGATGACTTTATAAGCTATGATGATTATGCTAAAATGTATGTCTGAACTCTGAGAAATAGGAAGGATTTATCTAATTTAGTAAAGTCACTTAGTGAGACCTTAGAAAATCTGTATAGTAAGCAAACATAACTAGAGATAACTGATATCAAATCAAATTTTAAAAAAGAAAGAATTAATTTTGAAAAACAAAAATCTGATTTTGAAAATGAAATCTCTCACCTTAACGAAAAGGTTTCTGTTTTTGAACAAAAATATAAGGCCACATTGGTTGATCTTGAAAAATCTAAAAGAAATGTGTGTGGATGCTTTTGAAAGGTTAAGAAAAAGAGAAAAGGAAAAATCCAAGAAGATTTTAACTTGGACAAACTTTTAGACTCTCAGAAATATGATTGTAATACAAATGGACTAGGTTACGAAGGAGAATTTTAAAATAATCCTTGTATTAGACACACTATTTTCGTTAGGGATAGTACCCAGCTAAATCTAAGTAGTTCCTTAGCTGGTGAAGGAAACAAATTTTGAATGAAAATATTTCTAAAACTAGATTTGATCTCAATTATTCGCTTATTATGTATACTGACTCTCCTAAGTACATTCCACCCCCTAAAAGGACAAACTTGACTACTAAACATGACTTAGGTGCCGATAAGTCTAAAAAATCAGCACCTTATATTAAACAGCTTGCTGTTAACTGTTATTGCAGTTTATGTAATGTTTTTTATCACCAAAACTGGGAATGCCTTAGTTATCATAGGAAAGATACTCATTTTGAAGTCTTTAACCGGAAAGTGATGAGATTTAAAAAATTTCCTAGACAACACACTAATAATTGGAATAGTTTCTTTAATAAGAAAAATCCCATCCTAGATTCGAAAAGGCACAAAAAATCTTGTATCTTCTATATAAACTTATAGGTTTATCGAGTGTAATCAACAGTTGTTACTTTCGCACTTAGAGTCTATTGTGCATATAGCCCCCATCCTGAAATGCACTTGAGAATGGAGTCTATATGCACAATAGACTCTAAGTGCGAAAGTAACTACTGATGATTAAACTCGATAAACCTACAAGTTTATATGAAAGATATAAGGGGGACCAAGTCAAACTTTTCTTAATTTGTTAACTACGTTACAAAATATATTAGGTTTGTGCAATCAATTATAGTCCTATTTATTATCTTATTAATCTAGGTGATTAAACAAATAATAATGAATTCAGATTATTAGGCATGTTTCTAATATTTAATCCGACATTTTCATGTTTGGTTTTAAGACAGAAAATATAACACTTAAGGATTTATTTAATATCACAAAAACCCTTTTCTTAGGAAAACGATGGACCCTTCTAAGGATCAAAACCTAACTACTTCCACTAAAACAAAATAAATAAGAACGAGTTACAAACAATCAACACGACAATTAAACTAGATAGAAATCAATTACCTACACCTAGACCAAGGCTCTCCCTGGTTGCTCTTCTAATCTCAGCTTTAACTTATTTTTGCAACTTTTGCGCTCTTCACGTCTTAGCGTCTCCCTATTGCTTTCCTCAACGCAGGATTTGCTCAGTGCCTAAGTATCCTATTTCTAGTGAAGTATGTGTTGATTATTATTCTATAATGAAACACGCACACTTAATATATCTTTAAGGTAGAGTATATATATACACAAATATTTGACTCACACAATATATATCAAAATATGTACAAAAAACTAAACTGTATATGACTACAAACATATAAACAGTTTAGGCACGAGTCAATATTCAAATAATATGAAACTGTTTTAAGAAATAGTCTTAGATTAAAACTGTCTTTAATCCAATAACCTATTAAATTTTTTAACAATTTTAACAAGGTTTTTATTCTGCAGTCTCAGTCCATCATTTATATATGGTCCAAATCTTGTTCTTATTCAAGTCCAGTCACATGTACAAGTCAATCAAACATAAGACCGTTTATAAATAATCTTTTATCTTTAGATTAAGTCCTTTAACAATTTAGGTTAAAATATCTAAACCTATATCAGATCTGAAATACGAATAAGAAAATATAGACACAAGTGATTTGTGTGTAAATAACGTTCAAAGGTACACACAAAAAAGATCTAAGATAGATCTTAACAGATCAATATGGATCGAAAACAAAATAGTGTATAACCGTGTGTTATTGGTGTGTCTAAATACAATAGGTTCAACACGACTTAAACAAAATCAACAACAACATATACTAGTGGTGGTGTTTAACATCTTTATAGCTACAACAAAACGTTATTATTAGATATACAGCAACATGTAACAAATAATGCCAAGAGTCGATCTAAACAGATCTACACAGTAGAGTGAAGAGATTTCAATTTTATAAGAACAAACATGCAAATCAATAATCAAAATCCTAGGGTCATTCTTAAAGAAATTTTCACAACGGTAATATCAAACCCTAAGACGAGAGTTTTAAACTATTTTTGAAGGATTAAAACAATCTCAAACAAGAATACACATTAATAAAGATTAGAAAACATATTTATGTTTGTGCGTTCGATTTGATCTACAATGAAGATTAAATCGTATGAGCAACACGGTGTAATGTGTGTGTATAAACTCTCTCTCTCTCTCTCTCTCTCCCTCTCTATAATATATATATATATATATATATATATATATATATATATATATATATATATATATATATATATACTAGTATATGCCCGTGCCCGAGGGCACGACGATAAATATGCCCCCGTGATAAAATCCACCCATAATTACCCGCAATTTTTTTTTAAAAATACCTTTAAAAAAAATAAAAAACCTAAAAAATAAATATATATATTTTTAATATTTAAAGAAAATAATTTTAAAAAAAATATATTTAAAAAAATAAATAAAAAAATATTAAAATATTGATGTATGTATGCATGCATGTGTACGCATGCAAGCATGTATGCATGCAACACATAAAATGTCGTGCATGACAAAAACCCATACCCCATATTGTACTATATATATATATATATATATATATATATATATACTAGTATATGCCAGTGCCCGAGGGCACGGCGATAAATATGCTCCCGTGATAAAATCCAACCCATAATAACTCGCAATTTTTAAAAAAAAATACCTTTAAAAAAAATAAAAAACCTAAAAAATAAATATATATTTTTTTTATATTTAAAAAAAATAATTTTTTAAAAAAATATTTAAAAAAAATAATAAAAAAATATTAAAATATTGATGTATGCATGCATGTGTACGCATGCAAGCATATATGCATGCAACACATAAAATGTCATGCATGTTTATCATGCATGACAAAAATCCATACCCCATATTGTACTTTATTATATATAATAATATATATATATATATATAATATATATATTCTCTCTCCAGACACAAATTGGAAGAGATTCGGTGTGTTTTTCTATTAAACTCAACAATTAAAATGGGAAGTCAACGTCTCTTATATATATTGCTGATCGTGTGTGCTGTGATTGGACAAAACGAAAATCACGCGGATTGCAAACTAACGTTCACAGTCTTTGATAACAAACAGATCCAATGAATCTAGAAGAAACACAAAACTTCGTACAAGATTGTGACATGTGGACGCAAGCTGGAAACAACTTAACAAAATCGTGTGCTATAAAACCGTGTACGAAACGTGGTTTGAATGTTACCGTTATCATAATATGGAAGGAATACAATAATATATATACCGGTATAAAACGTGAACAATACGCATTCAAAATCAGATACAATACATATCACAATACACGTATAGATAACAACAATACACCATAAATGTTTTAAATCAGAATTTTCAATGTTTCATAATTCATTTTAAACTAAATTTAAATCAGTAAAATTCCCAAATAATATGAGAAAAATATCTTCATTTTTATTGCACAACAAAATATTATTCTTACGAAATTGCCCCCATCCTTTGTATTTTAAATTAATTACAACAATTAACTTAAACTAAAATTAATTTTATTTGAATGATTTTAAAAATATTTAAAAAAAAATTAAAATCTTCATTAAACACACAAACACAACACAAAAGAAATGATGTCATGATATGTAGTGCAGTATCCAATGTGACTATAAAGTTCCTATGGGCTAATTTCATAAGTGTGAAAGACTACTTTCTCTTGAGTTGAATTTTGACATGTAGTAGGTTAAGAAAAGAGCATGGCATAGGTATACTAGAGTGAACATAATTAAAGAAAATGTTTTGCTAAAATTCAAGTCCAACTAGATTAAAATCTACATAGCTAAAACACAAAATTCAACCTTAAGAGTGTTCTATATAAGGACCTTCAACATTTGCGAAAGCCTAAAATGAATAGATATATCTTTTGTTCTCGTTAGTCTAAAAAATATCCTTTACAATTGTTTTACTATAAAAATGGTATAATGGTTTAAAAATAAAATAAAAAGTTATCTCCTCGTCCCTATATCCCAAATCCAAAATATGCCATTTCAACGAGATAATAAATCGCTACTCCTGCAAAACGTGTCATGCATATAAACTGTGGGGTGTGAATGAAAAACTCGGTAGGCTCGTATAAATGCTCAAAGTGAGGAATATTAACATGATAGACATAATATTAGTGCAGAACATTGTGTTATTAAGAGGAATATCAACATGATAGACCGAAATATGTACTCATCTCTCTCCCATTTTGACTAAATTAGACATGGTTAAGACTTAACATGTGAATAAGCTTTAATTTTGCAAAATAAGCGTCTCCTACATTCAACATGGTTCCAAAATATACTGTTATTAGTAGATACCTTTATCCTAAAACCTCAGAGATCGTAAAATCAAGATGCAGAAATAAACAAGTTCTAGTCATCAAGCACAATCATTCCAAACATATTTCGAAGATTTTTCAAAATAAGAATTATCGAAAGGCATCATAAGTATATCAACAAGTTGTAAATCAGTATCAACATGATCAAATTACTCCATTTTGTTGGAGGGTTTTTGGAGCACTAAACTAGTGTAAATGTTCATTAGTATCATAATATTCGATAACTCCAATTTCTTTAAAGTTGCATCCCCCGTCATTGAATAAATCTAAGGGTGCAGTGGTTATTATGTTCCTAACCTTCTTGCGAGGTGACTTAGTAAATTTCTCAAGGCATGGGCCACAAATATTAGTCGGACATTCCTTTAATTTTAAAAAATCCATCTGGGGTCTTAGATCACAACTATTTGTTTAATCGTTGGGTATGATTAAATGGTTTGAAAAGGTCCAAAATGGCACATATTTTTACTTTATTTTAGCATCACCTTTCTGAGTGTCACGTTTTACACTACTGTAGGTGATGTTATAAGCCACTTAACCTTTCAATGTCTTTTACTTTTGGTTGCTCACTTTTACAATGGTTCTGAAAAGTCATATCGTTCCTCTATAAATTATATATTTATCCACTGACTTAACACTGAAGCATAAAATACCAACGTAAGCATTAAATTCTACATTTACCATCTCCATATAATGAATACAACCCAGCAGTCGCATTAAGACACCTCAACATTACCGTCCTCCACATCTTGCAATAACATTTAGTAAGACACCTCTGGTTAAGAATGATCAATTAAAGAAGTGTTGTTTTCTATTCTTCGTACCTAAGCCACACATCACACACATACTCATACTCTACATAATGTTAACCTCCTTGCTCACCTTTCTTTTTCTCAATATAAGTTGTTATTTTCCTCCTGACTCTCATCCACATAATTGTTTCTCTTAACCCAGACCTTTTTCTTACTCCATTTATTCCTCATTCCACTTGGCCTCTTTTAATCGTGGAAGATTGTGGATTAATAATGTTGATTGTTAAAAATAAATAGAGATTAAGAATTTCATTTGAGCATTGACATGTGTGTCCCTAAGCATGGTGTTTTTAGCATATTTTGAATTAGGAGTTGGACCATATACCAAGAGGAATATCTGGAAGTTAGCTTTCCAAGGCAACACATATTTCATTAATTGGACTTTTGTAGAGGAAGCTATGCCCATTTTATCGAACTGTGTTTGGTTTGCTTGCACAACCCAAAAATGGACATTTTATAGTAGAGTTGTGAACTAATCAATTATTTGTCTTATGCATTTGGTGATTTGAGATGTACCTAGCACTTTTAGGTGCTTATTTGAGTATAATTGGACCCATAATGATGTTTTATATGGGTAGGAAGTGACAATTGAACCTAGGTTTCTCATGATACTTTAGGAGTTGAAATATGATTTAGGCTCCAAAACGTAATAGCGAGACTTATATATATTTGTAAGGGACCGTAGTACTGTAGGGAATAGTTTAGATACTTTTGGGTGATATGTAATTACTTGTATGATTTAGTTCATGTGTTGTTATTATTCTCTTATGTGGTTGAACATACCACTGGTGAATGTGTAGGCTCATGGTGAAATCTAGTAGTGGGGATTTAATGGGACACGCACATTCATGCTGCGATTAAAACCCCTGAGCCAATGGTGTTGGTTGGGCATAGGCCATTTACATGCTTAGGTCTATGGTTAAAATTCCCCTGCTGTTAATGTTGGTTGGCCATAGGTCTTATCCCGATCCCACGTGCTGACACATCGTCTCACAAGTTGGGACCATATAACTAAATCATTTCGTGAAGACGTTGATATTTGGTTGCACGTATCGTTTGATGGCGTAATGATTTCCTCATATTTAGATTTTGAGATTTAGGAGGCACCAACTAGTAGTCGGACTAATAGAGGCATGAGGTATCCCTAGAGGTGTCGAGGGTAGACCTTCACGTGACCTTTTATGTGGGGTTGTGTGGATGTCCTATGTTTAGGTGTTCGCTTTCAAAATGCCCCATGTATTATGTGTGGGCTGTCGGGATGCCTTAAATTACATGTGTTGGCTATCAAAAAAATATATAAATATATATATATATATGTGTGTGTGTGTGTGTGTGTCACTACCCAAAAACTAGAAATGTCCACAACAAGGTGATCACGGTCCAAATCTATGATCAAGTCTTCCGAACCGTGGCCCAATCTGTGACCCCATTTAGGGTTCCCTTAAACCATGAGTTGGTCACGATTTTTTTACTGTGGCCCTCATGGTCATGGTCCGAAACCGTGACCCTGCTGGCAATAAAATAATGCTAAAATTTTCACTTAGTGGGTCATAGTGCTGGACCGTGACCATAAAGTTCGAGACCGTGACAATTTAGTGTGAGTTGTGGTCATGCTTGAGAATCGTGATCCAACATTGTGATAGCTTTTGAGTTCAAAATGGTCACATAAAGTGGGTCATGGTTGGGGACCATGACTTGTTGGAGGTATTTTTTTGGGTCACGGGTCGGAACCGTGACCAAGGTGAATAAACCGTGACCCCCTAAATTAATCCAAATTGATTACAAACCGGGTCACAGTCTTGAAACGTTACCCAATTTTGAATATAAAAAATCCCATTAGGGTTTTATTTTCATTTCTGCAAACTCATCTTATTCACCTCTCTCTCTCTCTCTCTCTCTATATATATATATATATATATATATATATATATATATATATATATATATATATATATATATATAAATAAAATAATGATGTCATCTATATAAGTCTTTCATGTACTACCTATTTTATCCTTGAAACATTTGAATTCCCTCTCTTTTTCACACTCAAATTTAATTTTCACTCTTGCTCAAAATTCAAAAACAAGACTAAAATAGTAATTGCCCCATCTGAAAGCCTTAAAAGTTGGAAAAATACCTACTTTCCTCTCATTTACTACCGTCCCTCTTCTTACATTTCGGCAAAAACCAAAAATCCCCATTTAACCGCCGACGCCCTTCTCTCTTCACCTTGCTGTCGGACTCAACTTCGCAGCTCCCCATTCTTACATTTCGGTACATTTTTCTTTCTAATGGCGCAGGCAGTTTTTGATCTCTTACCATCATCAACAACTTGATTTTGAAAGTTGGGAGAGGGAGATTTGGTCTCAGAGGAAGCAAAAAAAAAAAGACAATAACAACAAATTGGTTTCTTTTCGTTCCTGGGAAGGGTGTTATTTTCCTCTCTTTTCATTCTCTCCGCGTGGCAAATGTTCAATGAATTTGGTGATTTTTGCATCCAGACCTGCAGCAAAGGAATCTGCGTCTAGTCCTGCAGCAAAGGAATCTCCGTCCAGACCTTTACTTAGATTTTTGCGTCCAGACCTGCAGCAAAGGAATTTGCTCCAAAATTAGCCTGTGTCAAGAGACATCTAACCTCTATGTTTGGTGTAGAGTTACCAAATATCAATATTGAGTTGTTCGTTGCTGCCTCTCTCGCTGAGTAAGAGTTGGCTTTACATATGAAGTTGAAAATCTTATGTTTTAACTCATTTTTTCTTTTAATTAGACGTTTTACCAAACAAGAATCGGCCCTTATTTTAGGGTGATTTCTTTCATTAACAAGGTCATTTTTGTTAGATTTATTCCCTTTTTATCTCATTGTTAAACCTACAAAAAAAAGGTTTTCGATTTCTTTGCCAATTTGTATTATTTATTGATGATATCTTTGTTTTTGTTTCTGTACCAGATCTGTGGTTCCAAGTTGAAATGTGTATGCATTTTTCTATGGGTTTTACAAATAGTGTATGCATTTTTGTATGGTTTTCTGAACGAGATCTATGATATCTTTATGTTAGTTATGCACAAATAGTGTTTGTATATGGGTTTTAGTTCGGCTCTACTGCAAGATGGAGATTGGTGTAATGCATAGTAAAAAAGGATGGTTTTTATATTTATTGTTGTTTGTTTCTCATATACATTTATATCAGATGTCTGTTAAAACAGATATAGAAAAAATCCACCTCTCACATGCGTTTTCAACAGGTTCCATCCGAGATGATTTTGACTGATAAGGAGGAAGAAAACAAATACTTTTCTCCTCATTGACCCTTATCTCAGCCAAGACAAATCTTTTCAATAGGTGTGGGTTTTTAAGTTGTAATGAGTAGTTGCAAGCTTTTTTTTAAGGGAAGTAAATATATGCATATGATAAGATAAGTTTAGGGAACAAAACAGTTGTTTGGAATAAGAAATGAGGCATAATATTCAAGCAGATCCTTAGTTATTTGTTGTTTGTATTTTTTTACAAATGGTATATATATGAAGCTATATATATCTGCAATGGGCTTTGGCGAGTCAGTTGGAATTGCTATTCAGCATGTGTAGAATATGCTATATGAGTGGTTTGTTGATAACACCGATACAGCTAGATCTGAATGTTAATTAAACAATGTATGATTTATATAACATTATTACTCATTATTTTTACAGATTTAGATTATTGTTGTTGAGATTCGGAATATTGTTGGCC